>CM032877.1:2564111-3846167 GCA_019176425.1 Megalops atlanticus | reverse complement strand
AAAAGTTTCTGTTTTATTTCCTCGAGGTGTGATTGAAAAAAGTAGGCATCGGGTTCAAAGAGGCATGAATGCTGTAACTGGCTTGGGTGACTCACTTTACAGCCGAAACAACATTCCCGCAACTTTACACCAATGATGTGTTCTAGTATTAAACCGACAGCTGCCTTTATGAGTCTGAAGCCCAGCGGAGCGATGCAACCATCCACATCTTCAGCAGCGTTTGGTGGTGTTGACACAGTCTCTACACCCCCTGGAGAAGGCAATGCTGTTGGCGATTCAGTAGGTTCACACCTCGGTAAGTAAGTCAAATTCCTTTTCCCCAGATTCTCGCACAATTCGGCAAGCCATTTGTTGTCTTCAGATGATGCTGCTTCGTTTACAAACGACATGGTTAGCCAGTGCGTCAGCAGGTGTTGAGATGAACCGTGTTGGAGCTGTCGACCTTTTTAATGCTTGTAGAGAATGGGTGGTGATTCCAAATGGTCCGCCCCACAGTCACACTCGAGGTCAGACCCCTGCGTCTGAAAAGGTTTTACTTTGATGCCACAGTATCTGTCCAAAGCATCACACCATTTGAACAGACTGTCTATCTTCTTGAAAACATCATGCAGAGCAGGCATGTCTTTCCAAAGAAATACGACTTTTAGGTCACGCATAAGCCTCTCAACATCTATATCTTCACACGCCTTCACGATTGCGTATTCGCCACTACACTACGTAAACGTAATCATCAGGATCCTTTTCAAGACGATTAGCAAACACATAGTAGCTTTTTTGCAGTGTCACACTGTTCCACGCTGCGTTGTAGACGCTGTCCAAACCAGGGACCTCAAGGTCTCTCCAAACTTTGTTTCTAAACAAACTCCAGTCTTTAGCAGGGAATGAAACGTGCAACACGTCCTCTGTAAACGACTCCCCAGATTCGATGGTATACAGTTTCCCACAACGAGCAACTTTGTCAAAAACATACCCGCCAACACGACCATCAGACAACAGCCATTCGTATTCCAGAGCTTCCTTCTCGTTTTGAAGAAACCCGATCAAACCCACGGAATTCTTCTTCTTTTTTGGTGCAAAAGTCATTTTGTCGACCGCAACAGTGTCGGAAATAGTAGTGAGTGGTACCCTCTTTACACTCTTTGTCACTGCGGATGCCGACATTTTTTAAACAGCTAACTAGTTAGACTTAGTCGCACAACGAAAACGCACAGAATACCATCCCACGGTCAAACGCTATTTATAAACGCCAGGACAGGTCAACACATGGCGCAAACATGTCCGGGGGGCAACACACAACCTACAATCACGCCTTTTTCTTTTTGTAATAAAATCCTAAGATAAATTTAAACCGTGACACACACTCACAAATATAGATAGACAGCAAACAGCTCCTCCCACCGTCAAACCAACCTCTCAATCAAAACGACCTGTCACTCATAACGTAATGTCAATCAAATCGACCGGTCAATCAATCAGGCTGACAAGGAGGGGGTCATTAATCATTTTTGACAGAAAGTGCAGGATATATACTACTCCTGGCACTCCGTCTTGATCTTGGCCCTTCTTCCACAGAGTGGGCATCAGGTTTGAGAGGGGGTATGTACCAGGGGGAAGTGTTATCCATTCAGTGAGTACTCCAGATGTGCACTGAATTATCCTGGGAATAACAGCTATGCAGTCTGTTACATCCATCCAGTCTGTCACATCCACCTTGCCATTTGTTTGTCTGATATATTTGTGTTCAAATGCAATAGTCATAAAACAAATGGTCATATTTGCATGTTTTTCAATCAATTAAGTGGCACAGATGCACACTAATTAGCTTAGGCAATTCAAGTGGCAATGCATCAAGATTTTTGTTCATTGTCATTGCAGCAACATCACCAATCACCATCACCATGATCATCATCACCTTTCATATTAACTGAAATTAAAAAGCTGGGGAAGTCATGTATTATAACTGTTACTTCAGGCACTCCAGACCTCCCTGACCAGCAGGTGCGTCTCTACATTAGGGGCTGGTGGGAACCAGCCCCACCACTAGATGGCGGTATTGAGTTCTTTGATTTTCTTATCTCTCAGGCACAGCAGTTCAATGAATAAAATTCATTTTGAATAACTCAACTTTTGATAGATATTATCCATAATAAAGAGATAAAAAATCTCTTTAAAAATGCACTCAAAGAAATAAAAATGTTTGTGCAATGTACTGTACCTGAAGGCGCTTGAAACGCTGGCAAGTATCTGTCAGTGGGGCTGGCCCCAAGACCCATGGCCTGACAGTATGACAGGGAACCCCTTCTGCGCATGTCATAACAGATTTTCTATGTTAGCCTGTGGAGCCTGATCGTCTCGGCCCCACGTTTGGTAACGCCCACATAAAGGTCAAGTGCACGGCGCAGAAATCATAGCTATGTGTTAATTGGCTAGCTAGCTGTAGATCTTCTCCTGACTGTAGCTGTAGTAGCTGTCTCCTTACGATCTTGTTTTTTTTTTTTTATTTATTGAGCACAAGGAAATATACAAAACAAGACAGGCAGTAGAAGTATACAAAGACACAATTTCAACTAATAATGGTGGATGATGCTGCTACACGATTGCGTTATTGATACGAGATTGCATTAGACTCTCGTAGTAGCCTAGCTGTAGCAGTCCATAGCTGTAACTTTTGAAATAGCTTATCACCATGAACGAGGTTAAAAACCTCTTGGCCACCAAATTCAGTTCTCTACCTTTTGAAGAGAAGCTGGCAATCAAAAGGTTAGGACCCCACCAGCCAGAAAATATTAACATCACCCGAGGAGGAAAGGATAGAAACTGCAGTTTCAATCCAGAGTGGTTCCAGAAGAAACCTTGGCTAACAGCTAGCACTTTGAAAAAAATCACTCTTCTGCTTTCCTTGCCTTCTTTTTGGTTATTGTGTCAGGTACGGACAAGGACTCAGCCGCAGACCACGGAGCTTTGATTCCGAACGGGGTTTATTTACGGAAGGCAAGATCGTAACCAGAAACAGGCAGGGTCGATACCAGGAAGACAGTCCGTAGGGGCAAAACCAGGGTCAGGAACAGGTGTAGGCAGGGTCGAAAACCAGACGGGCAGATCTCGGGCAAACAGGACAAAGCGGCAGGCAACATTCAGGTCGGGGCACAAGCGAAAGTCAGAATACACGAAAAACAAGCAAGCAGAAAACAAGACGCGTGAACGAGACAGGTAAAACGCACTGTAACGAACTAGCAACGAGACAGGAACAGGCAGGGCATAATAAAGGGCAGAGCAGATGAGGCGATGGGGAACAGGTGAGCTAGCAGGCAGGTGGCGGCGATGCAGTCAGGCGGGGATCGGGCGGGGAACGGGGCAGGGCTAGAACACAAGGAAAACAAAAGCACATGGACAGGGGAAGAAAACAAACACACAGCTAGGGGGGCGGAGTACTGACATATTGAAAAGTTTGCACATGTGAAAGAGCGCCAAGCCACATTCCTTTTCAAGTAGTGAGGTGAGTCAATAATTGCGCTTTATGGCTGTGTGCTCGTGCTACATTACATTCATTATGTTTTTATTAGCGTTATTAAGTTTCTCATAGTTTTCAGTTAACATTTGCTATATTTTTAACATTAAGTCACTGTTTCCTCAAAGCTAAAATTAGCTCGAATTTTTCCAGTCTAGTGTTCTAATCACACTGGTTTTAGCATACGTGCTAAACGGCAAATCACACCGGTGTGACCATACGCGCAAAAGGGTCGATAGGTAAATAAGTAAGCAATATTACTTTAAACTTGTACACAACATTTGTATGTTTGCTGTCCATAGTATGTCCATCACATTTTAAAGACAGTTTTAATTTAGCCTACGCGTAAGGTCAACGATTGCATTGCAAAAGAGATTGTTTGGCGATGTACAGTATGTGGCCAAGGTCCAGAAAAAGCTGAGGTGGGATTCCAAGCGGAATTTCAGCTGCGCAGAGGCCGGAGCAAGTGACGTAATACAAGGAGTATGTGGAATTTAAGTAGTCCTCACAAAGGGAAGTCGAACATTGGGTAGCACATTAATGAATGTTTCTCCCAAACTTACGTTTGAACATAATTTATTTTAAATGATAGGCCCATCTGCACTCCCCGGTAGGCTACTTTCTTGTATTTTGCAGGTGAGCAGCTAGGCATGCTAGTGTTTTAGAAGGGTTTCATCACTGTGTCAAACTAGCAAGGTTTAGGCTCACAGTCGTCACTGATAGGCTTGACAAGCTAATTAGTGCCCCACCAGAATTTCTATGCTAGAGACGCCACTGCTGACCAGATACATACCAGTCAGCATGCTGTATTATTTCACATGGGACATCCAATTAATGGCTACCATTAATTTTTGACAAGGCATTACTTTTCAGCCAACAACTTTTCATGTTCACATGTCCAACAACCTATGTGAATGCTTCAGCATGCTGTATTTAATTACTGAGCCTGGCCATTGGACTCAAAGCAGCTTACCCAGCCTCAGATATGACAGTTAATGTTTAAACATTTGCTCATTCATCTCCCACAGTCCCCATCCTTGCATCCATATCAGAAGATCTGCAAACTTATTTGCTAGCCTAATTTTACAATTACAATTAGAATTTCCCAGTGAAAGAAATGTAATTAAGAGAGATTGCCTTTTAATAAGGTTATCTGAGAATGTTGTTAAGGGCACTGCATTTTGTGATGCACTGGTTGATTAACACACATGAATCAGATTAGATATTTCTGAGACATTGCAGCATCACCATTATGCACAGTTGCCATCTTCCAGTGTTTTTTCCAGTTCTGGTCTTAGTGCCTTTAAAATAATGCTTGTACAACAAGGCCTCTAATATTCCCCTAGGCCACATGTTGTGCACAGTGGACAGCAAATCAAGGGTCCAATAGGTAATGTCTCTAAAATACAGTCATTATCATCACCATTAATGGTCTGGCCATTTACAGATGTTTTTCCATCATAAGCTTCCTGTTTGTTTTTGCACGGCAATGAAGCATAAACACCTCTGTAATTACTTTTGTAATGTTAGGATGTAGACTGAAGTTTAAAACTATACTTTCTGTGGCTACAAGTATGATTATAATAACACTTAAAAGATTGTAGAAAGGATTAATTACCTATTTCAACTCACAAATGATGTAGCTATTCATGTAATTACAGTGTACAGTTGAAACTCCTTTACAAGGGCATTGTAAATTACCATCTTCCTGCATAAGCTTCTTTTTTACCTGCACTGTAAATCAAGTACAGCATGTTCTGTAAGTTTCATGCAGGACAAACAGACTTGTGGAATGTCTCACAGCTGTAGTGAACGTTATTAATTTTTCAGTTTTCAAGGGGCCCTAAAATTTCACACAAGGAAATGTTCGATGTTCATTATTTTTAGTTACACTGATCAAAGATGTTCACTGTTACTGGCAGATATTTCTTCATTTTTGCAAAATATTTCTGGAACATGTGCATGCCCATCCCTCTTCTTACCATCCCCTTCCCAGAATACTCCTATAATTTTACGGCAGAAATCTAAGAAACCACTCGTGTGGTGACTCCATACTGCAGTTGAAGAGTAAGCAATCTGTTAGTCTGTTTACAGAGTCAATTGGTGTATTTGTCTTTGTTCTTTCAGTTTTCAAAAAATAAACTCATTTCCTCCAAAGCATGTCATTAATTCTTCTTCCTCCCCCTCAACAGTTTTGCCACCATTAAGGGGAATGAAAGTCCACTTAAGACATTCCACTAATATCACAGTAAATTTCCTTCAAATGTACCTCACTAACATCACCGTCTCTGAATTCCATAACTGGTGACACAATAAGTTTTGCTCAAGGTCCCCCTCTGATATCACAGCACTTTTCAGCACTAAAGGCCTGTGTCCCTGCCCAAGTAAATGTTAAATGCAGGTGAGGGAGTTGTTTGATGTTTTACCTGTACTGTGGAAGTACAAACATGCCAAGGTAGGGGTAGGGTTTCAGGACAGGGGAACTTTGACAGATTTTGACAGAACTGTCACCATACCAGCACCTTCACTCCGGACAGAACAAGAGTGACTTTTAGTGAAACAATGGAAACAGGAGAAGCAGTGGCTTTTGAAAGAAGCCTCATCAAAGGCAAGGGTTTGCTCTCTCTTCTCTGGAAAGCCTAACAGAATGGTGGAATATTCATGTTTAACAACATCAGTGTTGATGCTGTATACATTACTTTCATGTTTTGTGTTTTATGCCTTGCTTTGTTCTGACATTTTTATTTTTTTCATACATTCATACATTTTTAACTATATGGATATGATTTTCAATCACTTTTTGAAAAGAAAAATCTTTGCAGTGGTTTGTGTCCTAGATATTTGATTGTGTTAGTTAGCTAGCTAACTGTCACTTCCAGCTGCGCAAAGGAACATGAATGCACAATAACAATGTAGAATGAACGTGAATCTGTTTGAAAGGTCATTTAAATCATAATGTCCTAACCAAAAACTGAGTTCCTTCTTCAAAATGTCTGACTGTCTGATGTATTATCCCTTCAGAGACTGAATTTTGAAATAAGGTTTTAATAGGAATATCCACTGACAGGGAGCAAATTTACAGGATGAATTCTATTCTCTGAATGATTTATGTCAGATGTACAGTATGTACTCAGATTAATTGCCATAATGAAACAACACATTTAATTAACATTGATTTTTTTATTAGCTGTAGTGTTTTTATTCATTGTGATGAGAAAGAGGCTTCTGTTAAATAAAAGCAATGTAAAGCTCAATTAAATAGCAAGTCAGCACTTTAATGAATAGCTTCAACTTCAGAAGCAAATGAAGGTGCATTTCAGGTGCCAGTTACGGAAACACAGGATAGTCCCATATCTAAACAGGATATCGGCATATAATGTATTATGCACAAAAGTCCTGATCTTAAATTTAAAGCACAAACTGGTAACTGACCAAAAATGATGAGGAGCCTATCTTTCCTCAATAATCCACTACACTCTACACCCTGCACCCTGTGTCCCCCTAGATCCAAACCAATAAACATGCAGAACATGTAGGTATATGTTCCCTATATTTTTTCATCATACATCAACACACTTTTTTCCATATGAATGGTCTGGTGTTCTCTGTTCTGTCAAGTCAAGCAGCAACAAGCATGCTAGTATCAACACAGCTGCTATCAACACACAAAAGTCACTGTTATTTTGACAATGTCACACATAAGTAGTACAAAATGCACAATTAAGGGTGCAATGATTTCTCTCACTGGGTAAAGTTTGATGCATTATAAACAGTACTTGGTGTGTGTTTATATGTATTAAAATGGTGAATGTCTATTTGTTGGAAACAGTGCCTTGGAAAATGGTGAATGTCTATTTGTTGGAAAAAGACCACTTGAAAATAGTCTGCTTTTTAAAGCAAATAATGATCTGATCCAAATAGTGTTCTGTATATAAAAATGAAGAAAAAAAGTAGTAGAGTATATCTGCCATACTTTTTTACTGATGTCTGGCACTAATTATTTGATGTCTTTGCTCTGCTTCAGAATTGTTGCAATATGCAGGTTGAACACAACAATGACTATGTATAAAAAAAGTTACTCTGCTGACTTTTATAAGTGTTTCTATCAGCCTTACCCTAAAAACCAGCTAATTTCATTTTTCAGTGTGTAAATGAAAGACATATCATGGATACAGGACAGTCTTCTAAAAATTGATCATAGTTTGGCATGTAATTATCATTTAACAATGGAATCCACCTAGCACTTTCCTCTGGAAGATGACCCCTTGCTCTGTTTGAAAATGAGCCTTTGAGGAAGTATTCAGTAGGGTGCCTGTAGAGAAGCTTCTCCCATAAATGAGCCAAAAAGAACAAAAGAAACAATTTATTTTTAAAACCAAACAACAAAACAAAGGAAACCAGCCCACATCAACCAACCAGCAGGGACAAAATGAGCCTTCCCCCCTGCTCTCCAGCCACACCTGTATTTAATCAGGCTTCAATTAGTAAGGTGTGGCTTGTTAGCCAATAGGCTGGTTCCCCAAATTGACACAGGTGGACACAATTAACCAATTATTGACAAAAATTTACAATTAGTCTCTAGGGAGAGGTGGTGAAGGCTCTCTTTCACAGTGCCACAAACACATACTAACTCTTTGCAAAGCTGATTTCTACATGCTTGGTACATCAAAACAAACAATTTTCCTGGCTATTCCTTTCTTTCTTATAAAACCCTCTACTCTATGTGTCTGTAAAGTTTGATACATATCATAAATATCACATTGAAATTAATTTTCATGTTTAGATGGCCCTTGAGCCTTAATAATAAAAAACACAATCTAAAAATTTTGGTTATTATGGGACTGCACAATGATGAATGAACAACCTGATCACTGAAAATATTTACTTTTCAATTGAATTAGATTTTTGTAAGCATGGAACAGCTTGTCAGTTATAGTGGTAGGTGTTCAAAATGACATGTATCGAAGAATCCCAATCGCAGCCAGAATCCGCTTCAAGACCTTGACTCTCACCTTTTCTGCTGCAAGAAAGACTGCCCTGACCTACCTCCAGGACCTCATCCTACCCTACGCACCCGCTCGTCAACTTCGCTCTGCTACATCGGACACCTCGCTCCACCCACCAACAGAACGAAAGGCCCACACTCCTCACAACGATGCTTTTCCATCATCGCCCCCTAGTGGTGGAATGAACTCCCCACCCCCCTGAGAACAACTCCCCACCCCAACCCTTCAGACATGCGCTGAAGACACACCTCTTCAGACTGTACCTGGACTAATACCTCTGCCACTTTGACCTTGTAACTTTGACGTTGTAAATCTGACTCCTGTCTTGTACTTGTTGCTCACTTACCTAGGTAGTATAGCGGTACTCCATTTTTTCTGTAATTGTTTTTGAGATGCAATCCTAGTTCAGATTAGTTGGCTCGCGTCACTGACCTTGCGCTCAGCTTCAGCACTATTTGCATTGTATGACCTGTACACATCTTGCTCTTGTGCCTGTTGTTTGCCCACTATTTGCACTTTTGTACATCGCTTTGGATAAAAGCGTCTGCCAAATGAATAAATGTAAATGTAAATCCATCTGTTTTTATATTTTATATTAAAAATGTTGAATGTTGTACATTTCCAACAAATAAAATCAGATGTACTTGCTTCAGAGAACAAGGGAAGGGTCACTATATGAAAAAACACATATTCAAACCATTTTAGTTCATCTACATTGACTTTTAGTCAAGAACTGCAGGCAATGTGACAGTTTGCTGAAACACAAATGTGCAATTTGATTATTTTTCTTTTCTAGGTAACCATGTAAACTAGTCACATTTTTTGAAGGAGCTTTCTGCATTTTTATTTACATCAAGCATGATGCTTCTTCTTGTTAATTTTCATCTAACGGTTGCAGTCCCCTAGTAAAAATTAATAAATAAATTGTTTTAAGTTTGATTACCTCTATTGCCTGTTACCTCTGTTGCCTTTTATAATCTTTGAATATGGTAATCAGCTCTACACCACATATCAAACAGTGATGAATCTTGCATGGAACAGGAATCAAGAAATCCTCCATTTGGCATCAATTCAATAGCTAGTCATATCTCTTTTCTGTACCAATTTATTTTCTGAATTAAGTATCATCTGTGTTCCTTTTGCCCACAGCCTCCCACTTTGGTAAAAATGGAAAAAAAAACTCACGGAGACATATGGAGTAAGGTCAAAGAGACAGCTGGGAGTTTTTACAGTTTTTCCCAATTGCTAACACACTATAACCCATTCCCTCAGCAAGAAAACCTATAGCCTTGCCTCATTTCTCAAAAGATACACACTTTTCTCACAACTGTAAACACTATTAACCTGTTTCCACGTTTCAATATTCAAAACTCTTTCTGCAAAACCTTACACAAAAGTAGCCAAATCATCCATTGCACTATATGTTCATTCAGCAAACACATGCTCTCAATATAATTAACTCAAGTCATCACAACCTAAACTCAAAGACCACACATTTCTCCAGGTGCAAACACTAAGCCTCAAAATTGTTAACACACCAATCAGAATTGCAGGGTCAATAAATACGGCCTAGAGGCATGTCCATATGCTTTGCAACAGTGGATCCTAACAATGCTGAAGTTGCAAGTCAACAGAGAGGACGATGACGAGGACGACAATGACAACAACAAAGACAAGTAATCCCTAGTTCATCATGTGATCATACATGGGGGGACTATGAGAGAAGCTGGACAGCTAGTGCAACCCAACCTAAGCCGTTACACAGTTGCATCCATTGTCCGTACTTTCACAAGGGAAAACAGGTAATTTGTCTTGTTGTTACTGTGATACATTTAATGTTGTAGTGCATAAAGACTGAATCTCCACTTTGTTCTCAGTGTAGTTTTTACTGGACCACAGTAATGGATGACCATAGGTCAGTAATGGTCAAATTTCATTTTTGCAGAACTGAGAGGCAGCCATCTATTCGAGGTAGGCGGAGACTTCTCACAGCTGTGCAAGAGACTGCCCTGGTGAATATGGTGATTAATTAATGCCATGAATGCCATCCGTTTGAGGAAAATTCAAGCCCAAATAGTTGAAAAGCAGGTAGTCTTCCAAGGAATTGACAGCATCGTTCAGAAGAACCACATAAGGACAAAGCAGCTGTACCGTGTGCCTTTTGAAAGGAATTCAAACAGAGTTAAGGAACAATGATTCCAATATGTGCAGGTAATTGCTGTACTGTACAGAATTTTTACAGTATGTAGAGTATGGCCCATCTCTCCAGCATATCAATACAGTACTGTAATGTGTTACAGTAACTGCAATACACAATCTTTCATTCCAGTACAGTAGTACACTACAGTACTGTATTTGTTGTAAAATGTGTGTTTTTTGACTTCTGTAGAGAGCTGGATGCCATGGCTGACCCACATGAATACCTCTTCATCAACGAGGCAGGGTTCAACCTAACAAAAAGGCGCAAAAGGGGGCACAACATCATTGGTCACCGTGCCATCATACAAGTTCCCGGCCAGAGGGGAGGCAACATCATCCTATGTGCAGCCATCAGCAATCGTGGCGTCCTCCACCACCATGTCAAAGTGGGTCCATACAACACGGCACAACTCCTTCAATTTCCAGATCAGCTGCACAATAACATTCTTCAACAGAAAGGGGAGCCAGGGCAACCAGAGCAAGCCCAATATGTTGTCATTTGGGATAATGTGAGTTTCCATAGGGCTGCTCTGGTTCGCACCTGGTTCAATGACCACCCCAGGTTCACCCTTTTTTCCCAGCATTTTTTTTTTGCCAGCATATTCCCCATTTCTGAATCCAGTTGAGGAATTTTTCTCAGCATAGCGGTTGAAAGTGTATGACCGCAACCCCTACGCACAGCAAAACCTCCTGGAGGCAATGGTGGACACCTGTGGTGATGTGTCTGTGGAGTCTATCCAGGGTTGGATAAGGCACACAAGGGCATTTTTCCCACGCTGCCTGGCGAGAGCAAACATAATGTGTGACGTTGATGAGATATTATGGCCTGACCCAGACCTGAGAGGAGATGATGAGAACGCTGATGCTGATGCTGAGTAACCTGTACATTTGTTGCATTTGGAAATACAGTAAAGCTTTTCGAAATTGGGTATTACTGTGCATGGACTCTTCCTTACATGCTTTGTCCGTGTGACATTTCAAAGGTAAGGTTTTTGACCAAAACAGCATATACGGTATTCCCTTATCCACTAATGTAAGAGGTATGTATTAGAGTACTGATTTGAATTTCTCTCACCAGGGTGTTCCTGGAAGGGTTATCTGGATAGTCAGTGCTGTGATTTTACAAAGTTCTAAATTATTTCTCTGAGAACGTATTCTAAACATTTTGGTAGCAGTGTTTTGAATTAATCCCTCCAGTGTGTAACAAGCAGTCATGTAGTCTGTGTTTTTGACAGCTTGTGTGTGTTGTCTGAAGGCAAAGTTTGATTGGGACCCAGAAGTTAGATGTTTGTACTGTTGGGTGTGAGTTTTTAAAATTGTGTGTGAAGATTTGAGAAAATGGTGAGTTGTTCCAGGAATTGTGTCTAAGCAACTGAGAAACTGTACATGTACAGAATGTCTACAGAATGTACAGAGTTTCCTCATCTTCACATATAGTGTTTAGACAGGGAATATGTCTGAAACTAACACAAAAACACAAGGAAAGTTAAAATTAAAAGTGAAAATGTTCTTGGAAATGTTCTCAGCAATATTATATTTTTACCAAAATGAAAATGCCTGAGACACTCATGCTCAAGGTTTCTCCTTTTTTCATTTTAATTGCTGACACACAGTGTACAGTAACACTAGTCTTCCCCTAGAACCTGAAACAAGCCAAAAATCCTGTGAGTTACATCTGGAAACCATAAAATCACTGAAGCAGTAAGACTGGGCACACTTTTCCAAATGCCTCCTAATGTGTGTTCGAAACATCCATCAGGAACATTTGAGAGCGACTATGCATACTGAAGTTTGGCTGGTGCATACACACACACATAGTGGGAATGGAACAGCACAGTGTTTACATTCTTGTCATTCATTCACCCATCTGCCTCAGTACTGTTATTGATCTTGAGCAGCATTGTCGTCTCATTCTGCTGTCAATTGCAGAGGGTGAGCAACCCCAAGCCTTGTGAACGCAGATGGAAGACCTCCAAAGAAGAAAAAAAATTGCATAAGTGGTCCACTAGTAGGAGCTCTTCCAAACAAAGAGCTCCCATTAATGGAAAAAAATGCTGCCATGGGTACACAGCTGCTGAAGAAGTTGTTGGCTTTCAGAGGAGCTATAAAACTAAGGCCTTTACTCATTGTGGTTAAAAGCCTGATTTCGAGTCTGACTCATGCAATATGATCACGTAACCTGTCCGGTTTTATTGCTGTCTTTGCCGAATAGGCAGAAAAGCGAATCAGGCAGAACCCCCTGGGCAGTGGCATCAATTCTTCTGTAAGACATGTCATATCAACTCAGATGAATTAAACGGGGTAGGCTAGGCTGTATTACCAGACATGTAAGCTCTTTGCTTATGATAACGTGCACATAGTATGAGGAGCAGAAACTATACCAGGGTGAGTGTACAGATGCATTCTCATTAAGTTCAGTGAAGTCTGATTATGTTCTATGCAAGCAGGCAGCCATTAATGTCAAGCCCTGAAGAGACAAAAATGGCAGAATACAGTGTTAATACATGGCAACCACATTGTTCATTCAGGCAGCCAGGAAACTACATTACAAAGTAACTGTTACACGCCAAGCCCTAGCCCTAGTCTGACAAAATGTGATAAAACTACAAATAGCAAACAATATTGAGCAACTAGTTTGCAAGCTTGTGAGAGAATTAGATAGCAAGCTGGTCACCTCAGCATGATTTCATGGAATATACCATAGGTAACATTCACGAGCTAGCTAGCTAGCTGGCTAGCTCTAATGAGGGAAGTACTGGCATTTGCTAGCTACCTAGAATACCAAACTTTGCAGCAAACTATGATTTGCCATTATCAGATAGACTTTTGGCACCAACATTTTCGGGCAACATTTGTCGCTAAAGTTTTTACTGTCAGACTCATCTTTCTTGTACTACCTCACTCCACACATATACATGGAGGCTGTGCATAGATCCTTCAGGTAGATCCTTCAAGGTATCTTGGAGGGGTGGGGAGTCTAAGTCCCAGTTTCTAACCACTGGGGTACCTCAGGGATCGGTGCTTGACGCCCTCCTCTTCTCACTATACACAACCACACTGTGCCTCATCATTCAGGTGAATGACTTATCCTACCACTGCCATGTCAATGACACCCAGCTCCACCTCTTGTTCCAACCTGATGACCCCATGGTCTCAGCATGGATCTCTGCCTGTCTCTCAGACATCTCAGCCTGGTTGAAGGAGCGCCACCTTCAGCTCAACATAGCCAAGACTGAGCTCCTAGTAACCCCAGCCAGCCCGTCAATCCAACACAACATCACCGTTCGGCTAGGCTCAACGACACTAACTCCATCCAGGTCTGCAAGGAACCTGGAGGTAGTGATTGATGGCCAGCTAAAATTTCCTGACCGTATTGCGACGACTGCCAGATGCAGGTTTGTGCTGTATAACATCAGGAAAATCAGGCCCCACCTATCTGAATATGCTGCACAACTCCTTGTCCAGGCTCTTGTCATCTCAAGATTGGACTACAGCAATGTTCTCTTGGCTGGGCTACCTGCATGCACTATTAAACCTCTGCAGTTGATACAGAATGCGGCTGCAGGTCTGGTTTTCAACTAAAGAGGGTCATATTACACCTCTCTTTGTCTCGCTCCACTGGCTCCCTGTAGCTGCCCACACCAAGTTCAAGGCCTTGATGCTTGCGTTCAGGATGACCAACAAAACTGCATCTACCTACCTGAACTCACTACTACAAGCCTATGTTCCCTTCCGACCGCTACACTCTGTTACTGAATGGTGCCTGGTGGTCCTGTCACATCACGGCGCAAAGTCACTATCCAGAACTTTCCCCACCGTTGTCTCCCTGTGGTGAAATGAACTTCCACACATCATCCGTTCTACTGAATCCCTCTCTGTCTCCAAGAAACATCTGAAGACACAGCTCTTCCGCTCTCATCTGAGCACCTGAAACACTAGCATCTAAAGGAATTTCTCATGTCTCAGAACTGTTTCCCGATAAAAAATAAATAAGAAAATGTTATCTAATGGTTTAATGCACTTGTTATCTCTACCAGCTAGCTTGTACCTTGTCTGGCCAAACATTTAAACTTGATCATGCAGCATATCTAATGTTGTTGACTCCTTTTGGTTTTTTGCTTGTGCTGTATTCTACCTCTCTTGTAAATTGCTTTGGATAAAAGCATATGCTAAATGAATAAATGTAAATGTGCATAGTTTTCCACATACTCTTATGCAAATTTTTGCAGATGCTTCCTTTTACATGTCAGGTAAAAGTGGTGTAACCACGCAACATCTACATGACGTGGTATATGCTGGCCATACCTATAGCAGTGCCTATGACAACAGGCATGAGTTACAGCATGGACAGTCTGAAGCATCACTGACCAGTATTTTTACTGGAAAAATGTGCAGAATTTTTAGAAATGTTTAATTTCAAAAACACTGAATATATTACCAGACGTATGACATTTCAATTTAAAATTTAAAATTTCATAATGGTTCTGAAATGATTTGCTAAAATCACTGAAAGCCAGCTCTCCACCATGGAGCATGAACATTCTCACAGTAATAAAGCAGCTGTGTTTTCCAAATTCCAAATTCACTAAGGTTCTTTGTTTTCTCTCTCTCTCTCTCTCTCTCTATATATATATATATATATACATATATATATATATATACACACACACACACACACACACACACACATATATATATATATATAGAGAGAGAGAGAGAGAGAGAGCAGCAAAGCTGTTTTTAATATTGGAAATCAACTGTGTATATTCATCAGTGGTTTTCTCATTGACTCCTTGTATTTATTAAAGCTATCATTATGGACTGTATTAAACATACATTTACATATTATTTGGTCATAGGGTTTTGAGTAATAACACTTTAAAATTAAAGTCACAATTTAAACAAAACACAGGCAATAATTGCTACAGATTCATTACTTCTGAGAAGCTGATTTTAGCTTTAGACACACTTAGCATACATTGCAAGGTAGGGTGATGCATGGTGTAGTGATTAAAGACATAGTACGTAACTGTGAGGTTTCAGGATCCAGCCCAAGACATGGCCCTGCTTTTTTGTTGTTCTTTGAAGCAAAGTATTGAGGCCATTCTGTAAACATTCTACTGTATCAATTCATGATGTGTGAAATGGCTCTGCAAACTATGCAACTTACCTTGGATGAGCAAATAAATAATAATAAAAATAATAACATGTCCTCCCACCTCTTGTACCTTTAATTGAAAAGCAGCTTTGTAAAAAGCTGCTTACTCTGTCAAGAGTTAGGTGTCTTTGTTACTGGTAGAGGAATTTAGAGGGCTGGCTGTTTTGCTGTACAAATCCCAGTAGTATTCAGGAGGCAACTGCTTCAAATGTAACAGATCGATACTGTATTTTTCTTCTTTAAAAATGTAATAGGAGGGAGAATTAAACGAGGGAAGAGCTTTCTCCAGCTACATACCACATCCACAGGCCCTCTGCTCAGGTCACCATGCTATGCCAGCCTCTCCTCTTCTCAATTAGCCTGACTACACTCCCTAACTTTCATGCTGCCATCACACATGTGGATCTAATTGTGGTGCAGTCAGTTTGCATCTGGCCTGCGATTTGTTCGCCTCTGGAAAAGATATATGGACAAGCTTAAAATATCCCCCTCCACAAATACAGCAGCTCAAAAAAATAATACCCACTAGTCATAGCCTTCTTAGACCTTGGTCCTGACATCCCTTAGAACCTTTTGTAACATCCTTCCATTTTTACTGACTCATTTTCCGGTAATCACATTGTCACATTGACAATCAATTTCTACACCACCCTTCACAAACACTATTCCTGAGGAATGAGACAAATTGCATATTGCTGCAAATAATATGTGACTTCTCGACACAGCAAAGGAAGATGGGAAAAGGGGCAATTCAGCATTAAATAAATTACATTTTGAGAAGTGGTTTCATGTTACTAGTCTTCCACTTGGCCCCAAAGCACAGAGGGGAAATTTGTTTAGGCAAAAGTAATCTACCCTTGTCAAATTCTTTTGCATGTCGTTGAGTAAGAAATTACTATAAAAAGGGAACACATTATTGATTAATTCATTACAGTCAGAAATTACTGTGATTAGCAGATATATGGTACTGATTTTCTTTTATGATATCTTAAAATAAGTCACATTTGAATACTTTACATCAAAAATTAGGAAGAGGAAACAATTCTAACATTCACCCTCAATAGAGGAAAAACTATATAGGTATAACTATTTAAAAATCACTGTTGCACTGCATGAATAATCTGTCAAAAGGTGATATGTCTGTATCCCTGCATTTCTTTTTTGTTACACCTCCTTGTTTCTTCTTTGCTTTTCTATGGCATAAGCAATATAGTACCTGTTTTCCACTTTAAAAGGATTTGAATGCACAAATATGCATGTGCCCAATATTGATTAATTCCACAGGCTATCAGTTAGGATTATTTTTCCATGTATCTCCAAAAACACATAATTCAGTTTACCAAAACGTTTTCACAATAATTTTGAGAGACACAATACATCTTGTCTCTCCTACCTGACTGAACATCACTGTGGCCACTCCCAGCCCACCACAGATGAGAGAATAATATTAGGACACCCCTCACCCCATAGGCATTTCTGCATTATGATTGCTGCATGTTTTAGTCATTATTAAAGTATCAAAGGCACAATGTCCCAGCAGTCAAAGGTTGAGGTGTGAAGCACATAAGTAAAAGTATAATGTCATAATATGGACATTGTACATATTAATTTTGTCAGGCCTCCCCCGTTTTGTTATCCTACCATTTTTCTTTTTTGTATCACTTTTGATAAAATTATTTGCAGATAACAAATAAGGTGCACCTACAAAGCTGGTCATTCTTTGACAATTTTACCATTTCATGTATGGGTGTTCATTGGGAACAAATTGTAGTAAATTGTAGTAAATTGAACATCCACCCCTTATATTTCATTTAGTAATTCATGCTAATACAAGCATAACTACACTTTTGTGTTAGGAGTTGTGTTAATCAATCTTAAAATCCTTTTGGATGTGACATGAAAGATTAATGAGATCTGGCTACTTTGCTCCAGTTTAGATGTCAAGCATACCATTTCCCAAATGTGAGGGAGTGCTGCTTAAGGTCAGACATATTAATCATGCTCAGCATGCTGTCACAGGTTTCATGGAAGTCACAGAATAATTATAACATGTTCAATGACAAATTTGTTAAGGAGCTGTGCTAAAAGAGGGAGCAGGATACAGACAATAACTTTTTCATGTTAGTGACAATGAAAAATTAGCTTGTAAAATAGCAGTGACTTTGATGATCACGGTGATGACATAGAAGATAACCAGCGGCCTGTTTGTAATTGTTATCATGTTTTAAATAGCATTAGCTGAGTGTATAGATAGTCACCTCTTTTAGACATTGCATTATTTGAAACTCTGAAACTGAATCCTGGGGAACTAAATTCTAGACACAATGTTATAATGTTACATTCTGGAACAGAGGCTTGAAACCTCATTGTTCACAAAAGATAGCTTGATAAATATACGATTGAGTTAAATACCCATAAGATTCAAACACCATGTAAGCATTTGCGCATTTAGATGTAGATACACAAAGCAGAGTATAAATTGTCAGTATTGTGATACACTCTAGGCAATGGCTTGGGAATGATAGGACATGGAGGACAGTAAGATCACAGTCTTTGGGCAGGTGCTTACTACAGGGTGAGTGAAGCAAACAAACTAGCTTTTCAGACTTTTTCACTTTGCTGCTTTTGCTGTGTTTTTCCCACTCACATTGTCAGTCTCTCTCCAGTCATGAGCCAGGACTGTGTGTCATAAAATGAAATCTAGAAATGAAAAGATAGGATAAACAGACAGATGTTTATGCCCACAGGGGTGTACTGAAAGTCATGAGTAGTTGTTTCAACTTGCTTGGTGACTGCAGGAACAGTACACACAACAACGCAAACTTAGGTTGAATAAAACTGTGATATTAGCTCTTTGCCCCCACTCCCGAGAGACAACATGACATTTGCAATCCCACCATAAAGGACTTGATTGGCTCTCTGTGCAAAATATCAAAGTCCCTCTCAAAGGAGTTTATCAGACTTATTTTCACTCAAGGAGGTGACATTGCTGTCTGTAGCAGAAACATACATTAAAAGTTCCACTACATATGCATGCAAAATATATTAAAAAGTCTGGCCCATAGAGGTTGCAGAGATTAAATTTTCATTTGTGTCTCAGAAAGTATATGACTTTAACTTTACCCAACCATCTGAAAACTGAACTTAAACTTGTAAAAGACAGAGTGGATCTTCAATAAATGGGTCCTTTGCTGCTCTTTATTGCATTTTTGTTGTGTTCTAAGGGAGCACAATTGCTACCAGTGCTTTACTTTCCAGGCAAATTGCCATCTGCCCTGTCTCCCTCTCGGAAGATGTTCATTCTCAAAATTCTGTGCATCTGCTTTCAGTCACTTCCCACATAAAAGGCAAGCGTTTTTTCAACACCAGCAGATACGAAAAACCTTGGGCCTGACATTGTTCTGTATGTATATAGAGCTCCAGCCTTCTGCAATGTGATTTAAGCAGAACTGGATGTATTTCTAACAAAATAAGACAGACTTACCCTGACTGACTGATTGATTTGTCCAGGAGGAACAGCCTGGAAATTTGCCAGATGGCATAGAAAAAAGAAAAGAGACAAATACTAATAATACACATCATAGCAGGTATGACATTGTGAAGCATTCCACACCAATTTCAAAATAAATCTCAATAATTGATTGAATTGATTGACTTGAGTAGAACAGCATTTGCCCCAGGATCACACAATCTTTAGTTCAGTACTGGCCATCATGTTCAGGGTAACCAGAATTTATGTCTCCACAAAGCATGACCTGGGCCTATCACAATACACAGTGCCACACTCAACTCTCCAGAGTGGAAATACAGCTGCCTAGAGTCCATGAAAGGAGGGTATTAATTCAGTACGCCAAAAAATAAGTAAATAAAATAATCTACATTAAAATCCCCACACATTTATGTTTCTGTTTTTTCAGCACAGGTTTTCAGACAGTATACAGTGCTGTGTGCCCCAACATGTGTGCACAGACAATGACAGATGCATTCTGGTTTGCCTAGCATGCGGTCTATATTGTTAATGTATTGTATGTATTGTATTTATATTATTCTAGACATATTCCTTGTACAATATATCTGCTCAGATAATGTACTCACAGTAATTTCTAACTGGCTGTAATGAATTAATTAATAATGTGTGCTCTTTTATAGTAATTTCTTACTCAATGAATGTTAATAGTTTCAGGGAGGATGTGGAGTATGAGGTAAATGGTTGTGGTGGTGGTATTGGTAGTGTTGGGGGGGGGGCACTGGTTTAAAACAGGATGGGCCAGTGCCCTGGGTCCCCCCATCTTGTCTGTACGCTCCATGCATGAGTAATCTTCTTGGCTAATTCTGTCTTCTTTAGGTGATGTCATAGCTCCTGTAAAGGGACAATTCCATTCTAAAGAGCTGATGCATATTTCATTTTAGTTCATTGCACACAAATGCACTGTATCTCCACATAAGCTGGTTAATCAGTTTTCAGCAGGCTCCACTTGACTGTGACATTCATACTGTGTCAACCCCCCCGCAGACTATCACACTGTGACATCCCAGGCATGCCTACTAATAAATGTCATTTCATCCACTCTCTGTACAAACTGTTAACTTGTTAAAAGAATGGTGTTAATGACATGCTTACAGTGATTAATTCTGTCAAACTTGCATCTGGCAGAAAATGACTCTTGCAAATTTTCTCTCCTCTCACAGAAGGATCGGTAGATTTTAATACCTTGCAGGCTCATAGCTTGTGGTTAAATCTTATTTATTTTAGGATAATAATATCATTTCATTATATTTTTGACATTTGGTAAGGAAATGCAGCTCTGTCTGAACCGTTTGGACCTGGCAGTGTGAGTACAGGCTTTCAGGCTTTTCTTTGGGCACCCATGTCTGCCGGTGCTGGCGGGTGCCTATGACCAGGCTGAACTCATTGAATGTTTATTGAGACAGTCAGTGAATGAGTCTACCTGTCCATGAAAATACAAATCATTCAAACAGACATACTGATAAAAGGAAGACCATAATCGCCTATTTTATTTTACCCACATGAAAGCCACAAACATACTGAAGGAATAAAACAGCAATATTGTCTCAGTTTGTGTCCGTATGTTTTGCAATTTATCGGAACTAGTGATTTCATGTCATCGAAAAACACAGAATACACTCTCTGTTTGCTGTATGAAACACTGATATTCTAATAATTAGAACCAGATATAATTAGAACTCTACTAATTAGCAATTGAGGCCATTGTCGGATATTATATGATGCGACCTGGAATAACTTAGCTTTATCATACTTTACGCTACCACAATGAGAATACTGCCTTGAATATTAAATAGATTCCTCTGTTGTGAGTGTCTGCTTTAATGGCAGCCTGTACCCACCTGCCTTTGTTGAAATTTATCTTGCACAAATTTAAATATTTAAATCAGTCAAGTGTGGAAGACTTGACTCATATAACTACTCTTCTGTTATGATCATGCAGATGTGGGAAAGGCATAATGAAGCAAATTAGAAAATAATGAAGCAAATTACACCACCAAAAGGAAAAAAATTAGTATGTTATTAGTGCGCAAGTAATGACATTTACCAATTTTGACACCCAGGGGTTGTTTCAGACTATACTGCCTGTGGAATTTTACAATGCAGGAAATGTACTTTCCACTTAAGCAATTAAATATTTGATTCGATAAGTTACAGCCTTAGCCCCCTGAATCTGAATGTCTTAATTGAACCAATGCAACCACACCACTAGAGAGCTGAAACCCAGCAACACTCTTCAGTATCAAAATGAGGGCCTTATCTAAGCACATTTGGGCAGCTTACATTTTTAATTAATGAAACATGGTTTTCTATAACAATTTGCATTTACCCCAGGACCCATATCAAAGAAGTTCATCAAGCAAACCTCAAAGCCATGCATCATGCATTGCTCTGAATAAGGGTGACTTACTCATGAAGAACTCACTCCCTTGAATGTGATGCTGGTGAGTGAAAATTTGTAAATGCAGCAAACACACCTTAGTAAGATGCTGGCTACCATTAGTTAGATAATACATTTCAGCAAGTAAGAAAAAAAAAACCATCAGTACCTCTATTCTGTCATGGATGTTTTTGTGGACCACATTTCCCAGGACAGACAGACAGACAGACAGACAGACAGACAGATAGATAGATAGATAGATAGATAGATAGATAGTCTTTGAAATTTTCTATCTAATTTGGCAATGAAACCACTTCATCGGCCCTCTGCAACAGCATGAAGCTAAAAATGAGCCCATCAAGATGGAATGAATTATATTAACATGGAAATTAATTTGTTATTAATACCTTTTTATACAAAAGACCCAGAGGGGCAAGAGGAAATTATACCCTTTCCTTGGGGAAGCATCCATCCTGATATAAGAAATGAAGCTGCCACTCCAAGTCCCCTTTCATACCATTTTCCTGCAAGCAAAACCTCTATTTTTTCTTAAAGCTGCTCTGAAAGAATGCTATTTGAAGAAAAAATATTGCAAGGCATTTGCTGTCAGTACTTCCGCTTGATGTCTTGCTTATATTGTGCTTCTGTCTTCCTGTCTGTGTGGGTGTGTCTTTTGTTTGTTTTTTGCATGAATGTGCTTTTGTTTTTGTTTACAGCCCATTGTCCCACCTCCTGTCCTGCCTATCTGCCCTTCTGCCACACCCACCACCTGAAGCCCATCCTACTCACCTGTTCCCTGTTAACTCATTACTAGCCTGTGTATATATATATCCCTCTATCTTCTTTGTTTCTCTGCTGGTTCATCTCAGTGTATTTGTCTGTTTTGTTCCTGCCTGTTTATATCTGCTTGCTCTGGTTTCTTGACTTTCTGCCTCTGTTTTTGGATTTTGACTTTGCCTTGTGATTTTGGATTTCTGCCTGTGGATTTTCTGGTTTTGACTCGGACTGTTTTATGATTACTGTTTTTTTGGCTTGCCGTCAAATAAATACCTGGTTTGACATTCTGGTCTGCGCCTGGGTCCTTCCACGTGAAAGCCTGACAATTTGCATTGATTTTCACAATAAAAAACAATACTAATCATTACCATTAAAATTAGTTAAGCAGTAGCTATGGCTTCTGTTGCTGCAGTAATAATAATAATGTAAGAAGAAGAATACAGTTTCTATGGCAGCAGCCATAGGGGTAACAGTATTCTGCTTGTTAAAATCTTTTCTTTGTACATTATCACTGGGATTATAACTTTTTCTTTGTTGTCACATATCCAGGGGGGTACATGCACTGACATTTACTCTAAATGCTGCCTAGAAACTAATTTTGAAAAATATTTTGTGCTAAAACTCTGTTCAGAATGAGGTCAATTAATTGACAGGCTAAGATTTCCTGTCCTTTGATATGGCAGTAGGGCGACCGCAGTAAGTGCATTTCATAATAAATTTCACAGCCTCTCTATATCAAGCATGCAGAAGTCATCCTGACTTACTTATCTGTCATTCATTTAGTTTACAAACCACTGGTTGCAATCCCTGTTATGATGCCAGTCTCTCTCTTTAGTAGAGCAAGGAATGCCTTTGAAGTAATAAACAGGATCCTTGGTTGAGTGGTTATTGCCAATTAGAAAAGGCTGTCTTTCTTCTTGTCTCACCTCTATCACTGAAACAGCAGTTTATTTAAGATACACCTGAACCAAAGGTATATCTTACCTTTTCCATTTTCTATACCTTTTCCCCATTCTTTCCCATCCAAGCATCAGCAAAGATCAAATACCTCCTAAAAGCCACTACATTTGTGCTAAAAGGCTCCATTCATCCTCCAATGGGAGCTGTACCACATAAAGTGCTTAATCACTCCACAAATATTCTCAAATGTAAATCAGTTTATTAAAATAAATGGTTATGGCTCCATGTGATTCTCACACAGTCTATTGCTCCATTAAGTAAATGGAATAAAGACTTCCAAGTCATCTTTTTGTTCACCCATTCCATGATTGAATGCATGATAAAGAAATATATTAGGTTGGCATAAATTGTGTAGGTTCTAAAGAGCTAGGCGAAAGCAGTCACAAAGCAATAAATATACATCAGTTAATTTGACGGAAAGCTTTAATGTTGCCTGACATTTTATAGGAGTTATGGCTTAGAATCTACATGGCAACTTCTTTAATCCACATAGAGCCTGCTTTACAATTGCCTATGGAGGGAGTACCCAACCATGTAAGACATGCATATGTATAGATTTGTTTTTGGACAAAAGCAAGGGCAAGAACAAGTTCTGGGGCCGGGAACGCTGTGCTGGATCCCCCCTGAAGAAGGTGCTGTCATTACTTTCGGGGACCTTTGGTGAGTGAGTAAAAAACATTACAAAAAGCCGTAACTTATATTGTAACATGATGACAGTTAAACTGCAACATTATATGAAGCACGCAACAGGGTGGTGTAGGTAGAAGATACAATTCCTCTGGTTTTGTTACCTACATCAAACAATCTGTGTAGCGGGTGCATAGGTAGAACAGTGCCCCACGGCACACCATATGTTGTCACAGCAGAGCGAAGGTGGAGGTAAAGAAAAAATGAAAAGCCTGGTATGTCATACTGCAACTGCAAATCATAAAATGTCCTTAGACCGAACGCATTAAACACATCCTCGAGAATGTGTATTCCTTTACACATTGGGGAAATGTTTGTGCCATCTTAATGTTGATTTAGTCAGTTTTTCAACCTGTTGCCATGTTGAAATTAAATGGGAGAGAAGCGGACCATGTCTCAGTTTACAACTTTTCAAAGGAATATGAGAATAGATTAGGTCTTGTAGACGGTGTGGTGCAACTAAGCTTTCCTCTAATGAACGCCAAGACACCTTCACATCTGGGTTAAGCCAAGTTGACAAGGGACGGAGAATAAAGGAGTAATAATAAAATTTAAAATCGGGAAGTGCCAAACCACCATCCAATTTCCTTCTCTGGAGAGTTGCAATTTTTACATGGGGCCTTTTCCCCTTCCACAGATAGTAAGACAAAACAGAGTTTAGTTTATCCCAGTATCCTAAAGGTGGTGGTATTGGAATCATAGAGCTTACAAAATAAATTCTAGGGAGAATGTTCATCCTAATACCTGAAACACGTGTTTGAAGAGTATTTGGTAATTGGCTCCTTTTCTTCAGATCTTCAGTAATTTTACCTAAAATTCTTGTGAAATTATGTTTTACTGTATTATCTAGTGAAGGATAAACATCAATTCCTCTGAAGGCGTATCAATTCCCTTCATAGCTGCATTTAGAGGTAGCAGCACAGACTTTGTCCTGTTGACCTTGTAACCAGAAAGACTGCTGAAGTGATCTAGAATAGTAAATGAATGTGGAAGTGTTTTTGGGACATTGTCAGTTTTCGCTGCCCTCGGGTAGCCCAACAAGGCGAACATTGTTGCGACGGGAGCGATCCTCAAGTTCAGCTAGCTTGCGTTCTATAGCCTCTAGCCAAGTTGTGTGAGCATTCAGTTCTTTTTTCTGTTCTCTTTGCTCACCTGTTATTTTGTCAACTCTTGTGAGTAATTTCTGAACAGACTTTGTCTGATCTGAGAGGTCATCCCTGATTGTGGCAAGTTGACTTGTTAAAGTTAGCAGACATTATTTTTTGAAAAAAATAGCTTGTTTCTCTAGCAACTCAGATAGAAGATCCGCCATTTTAGCAATTTCGGTTGATTCAAATTGCTTCGATTTTTCTTTACTGGAGAGCCCGCTGGTGAAACACTTGGGATCCCACGAATGGTAGATATTATTTGCAATATTATGCGACTTAAAACAAAAAGGTAGAAGAGCTAAATTCAGGAAAAATAATCTAAATGAGGGAATGATTGCGGGAGGACTAGCTGTAGGCTGCCATTCCAGAAAACTGGTCACGTGATCTGAGTAGCCAGAAGTCTTGAAAACTCATGAAAGAAGACTTAGAGTGATATTATGCCAACTTCTGTTTGGCCTTCTAGCTTCAGCAAGAAACCAAGTTAGAGAGACTTGTTAGGAACCTTTGCTTGAGTGAAAGATCACTGAGCTAATCCAGACCCAGAGCTCTGCCTCTGAGTCTAACCAGGAAGGACCACAAACATCAACAGGAGAAGAACCCATTCTCCTGTTCAAAGAGGGACAAAGAGCAAGAGATACAGCCATGTCTGCTCCAGCCCACACTAAAGAGTCAGGCCAGTGATCCAGTCCTACTCAGAGTGCAGAGAAGGACAAGCCACATGCCACTCGCTGCTGTGCCCAGCCAAGAAGGGAGGCTGGCAAAGTCTGAGTGTAACAGTTCAGTCTGCAAGATTCTCAATGTCTTTAACTCCTTCTCTTTAACAACACTTGTTCCCCATACAGCTGCTGTTGTTTGTGTTTATGAAACGTCTTGTCATGATTACTCAGTAAGTTGACTCTACAAATTTAACATCCTCTCTCTTCAGTTGACTGGCTCATTTGAGTAAAATCTGTAAATGTTTAGGTGAAATTCCTAAGATGGTGACCTAATAATTTATGATTGACAAACTACTGTATATTCATAAAAGGAATACTATATTCACCCCATTAAATGGTGCCCCTCTGAGGATAGCCATATCCACTACAGTTATGTACTCACTTACCATGATCCTCATCCTGAATCCACCAAAGTAGCCTCTTGTGAAATCCAGAATCTTGCCAGTCATATGGAATTTCTTCTGAATGCTGGGGACTAGCTGTACAGAATGAAGTCATTTTAATTAATATTGAATTATGCACTTTTGTCATTTTATGTGTTGAAATATGAGATGCATATTTATCAGTTTATACATCTTAAGACATTCCATGACACATACCATTTGGTTAATAAGCTACATACTAAAGGTACAAACAGCAAAATGACTAAAGAAAACCAAAACTATATTCAGGCAATTTCAATTTTATATTTCTGTCAGTACTGCGGCATCTTAAGCCGGTGGTTTTGTTTTCCCCATCCATGTGCTCTTGTTTTTCCCTGTGTTCCAGCCCTGCCCTGCTCTCCACCCTGTCGCCGCCCACCTGATTACCTGATCGTCCTCACCTGCCTGCCCGCGCACCTGCATCCCATCTCCTCATAAGCATTGCCATATATATTCCCTGCTTGTTCGTCTCAGTTCTCCGTTTCGCTACGCGCCGTTTTGTTTGCCTCGCCTGTTTCCCTTGACAACGTATTCTTGGATCTGTTTTTTGGTAGTGATTGCTGTGTTTCCTGGTTTTGGACTTCACCTGTTTGACCCCGGTTTTTGGATATCGCTTTGGACTGAATAAACCCGTTGTTTACCTGTCTTCCTGTCTGCACTTGAGTCCCTGCCTGAGTCCTGACAATTTAATTTTACTTTTGAATTTCCATTTTTTTATTTTACACTACAGAGAGAAGAAATTTGGAGTTTCAGAAATGTATGTCTTTATGCATTAGGTAGAAAGTCCCTCCCTGAACCTGTTATAAAGTTCAGGCAAGAACACATTTCATCTTATTGGTTAGGGTATTCAGGTACATTGTTTTAATGCACTCTTCTTATGTTATATTACATTACATGCATTTAGCAGACGCTCTTATCCAGAGTGACTTCCACCACAATAGAACATAAGTGTATCCATTCAAGTTAAATGAGCAATAAACCAGGCTAACAACACTCCCAAATCAGTGAGTGTGAGCATAACACCATTAAAGCCCTCCCACAATTTTAATTTGTGCAACCAGACTAGGCAACGGAAGCCAAGTTTACAACAGTACTTCATCACAAGACTACACATAAAATGATCATCAAATACTAGAGGTAGCAGGTGTTAGGGGGCAAGGATTGAGGTGAAACTGAGATGTAGTCTGAAGAGGTGGGTCTTCAGTCTGTGTCAGAAGATGGCCAGTGAGTCCGCTGTCCTAACCTCCATGGGGAGTTCATTCCACCACTGAGGGACCAGTACAGACAGGGATCGAGTCTGAGGGGAGTAACCCCAATGGGGGGCAACCCCATTGGGAAGGGACAGTCAGTTGCCCCATTGTTTCAGAGCATAGTGATCTTGATGGAACACAGGGTTAGAGCTGCAGTAATGGAGAATAGAGTAGTCTCTGTGGAATGACCAGCTCTAAAGCCAGACTGAAAAGGTTGAAGAAGAGAAGAGAAGAGAAGAGAAGAGAAGAGAAGAGAAAGAGAAAGGAGGATGGCTGGTTAGCCACAGCTTATTAAAGTGTTTTAGACAGAAAGGTAAGGAGAGTCAACGGTCAATAGTTCTAGACAGCAGATGCGTCCAGTGTCGGTTTCTTCAGCAGGGGTTTGACTGGGAACAATGGTCTGCAGGAGAGGTGAGAAAATGGGATGCAGGGCACAGGGTCAATGTCCATGTAACGACATGAGCAACATCAACATCTCAAAGTGGGGAGAATTTAGAGAGAGGGGGGTGGCAAGTACAAGGGAGGAAGAAGAGGAAGAGGTGAGAGATGAGGGCTCTGGAGACTGGAGGGAGTTAAAAATGCTTACAATCTTTGGTTGACATGATCTGCGAAGTCATCCTCAGAGAGATTTTATTCTGTCCCCACTGTGTCTTAGCACAATTCGACAGATAGCGAACAAGGTGATTCAAAGAACTTCAGACGCAGATGTAAAGTTGAACTGATTTACTGTTGTCTTCAGTCCCAATGAATCTTTTTTGTAAAACTGAAAATAAACATGAAATTACAAATCAGGAAATATCCTTATTGTTCCCGTTACCTTTGATAACAAGTGTATGTGACGTAACTCACTTACACAATGAAAATAGTGAACATTAGCATAAAGCTAGCTACATACCATTTAGGCTACACCCAATGCATTCACTAACGCGGTAGCATAAGGCTAGTTAACTAACTTAACCAGCTCAGCATTTATCAAGGCTGCAGGAACAGCATACATTTCAGCAACTTACAAGTGCTATAGAAAGAACAGTTGTAGAAAAACTTACAAGCAAAGGCTCTTTAAGGCAAAACGTAGTTGGATAGAGGGGAACACATGAGAACTGCCACATGTAGAAAAGGCAAGAGTGTTGAACTTCAAGGGGCAGGAGAAAAGCGAGAACTGTGGAAGAGAAAGCTGAAGGTGAGATGTTTCATATGTTACGACGAGAGGTGACAGAGGTAGGCACCAGGTTGAGCTGGGGGGGAAGAGGAGGTAGAGAAAAGGAGACAAAGTAGCGGTCAGAGAGCTGGAGGGGGTGGCTTTCAGATAGGAGGTGAAACAGTCCCTCAGGAAGACCAGATCCAGCTGTTTGCCTGCCTTGTGTATCGGATGGGACTGCATTGGGGTAAAGTCCAAGGAGTGGAGCAGTGTGAGGAATCCAGAAGCTTGAGAGGTCTCTAAGTGAATACTGAAGGAGCTGAGGATATAGCCCACATATGTCAAAGACTCACGAGACAGTCGTTGCATATCACAATCCCACACCAGACATGAACAGTTTCAGCAGCAGCCCAGCACGACTGTTTTATCTCGCATCAAAAATAACTGGCTAGCTAGCAAGCCAGCCAGCCAGCCAAAAATGGCAAAAAGAAAAGTGGACAGTGAAGGCAGGGGTTTTCGAAACAGGTGGAAGACCGAGTTCCTATTTACTTACAATAGGGACAAACCTGTCTGTCATGTTTAGGAAAAATATAATCAATTAATTATTAATATTGTAATGACTAGAGGAAACTCTTGCTGATTTATGCTTTCATTAGCATTATTAAGCTTCTCATAGTTTTCAGTTAGTATTTGCTATATTTTTTAACGTTAAATCGCTGTTTCCTCAAAGCTAAAATTAGCTAGAATTTTTCCAATCTAGTGTTCTTATCGCACCGGTTTTAGCATACACGCTAAACGGCAAATCACACCGGTGTGACCGTACATGCAAAAGTGAAAAAAAAAAAACCTTGTCTTTTTAACAGTGGATTTTCTTGAACTTTAAATATAATTCAACTGAAAAACAAATAATTCTAACCGCTACCCACCCTCCCATGTCATTGTCCACTGCAATGTTTCACTGTAGACATTGTCATATGCCAATTCGGTAGACATCGCCCAACCCTAGTTATAACGATATGGATATATATATATATATATATATCGAGAGTTTCGGCAGCTCAGACCTTAACCCTAAAGATGAATGAACTTGTAACAAAGAAAAGATGCCAGGTGTCTAGCTCAAGCAAACAGGCCAATAGACCTACAAACCTCCTGAGGGACATTTAAAGAGGTTGGACAATTATTTGTATGTATTGTGATAATTGTTTTTTTTTTATATTACAAGTACAGCCTGCCTATAATTTGTTGTTGTTGGAGTTCTGAAATACTTATTATATTTTGATATAATGGCATATTTTGATTAAACAATGGCCAGTTTGGGTCATAGCAGAATGGTGTTTAAAAAAAAATAAAACTACAGGCCATCTCTGGCCCATGAATTTGTGGTGATTTTTTAATATGGCCCCTTCAGTGATTGAGTTTGAAACCCCTGATATAGCGAATTCCTCAAGGAAGTCTCGAGGGGTGGTCTGTCTTTGAATGGATATTATGGATATTATCTGGGTAAGCCTGCAAGCGAACCAATGTTCTCGCTGCTCAGCAAAACCCTTACAACCAGCATCGTTACCAGTTGAGCTAATTCAATTAATTGAATAATTCGTAAACTGTTCACCACAGCACTGAACCGAAAACGGAATCTGCACAAGTGTACCTCTATTTTGATGTATAATTATTTTCAAACGCAGGGGTGAAATACTCCCGCTGTTTTGTTTTGAACCGAAGGCATGGTTAGAATCTGCACAAGTTACTCTCTGTTTTGATGCATCATTTATGCCTGTAGAGCCAGAACTGATGGAGATACGGCTGTTTAAAAAACATATTTTGAAGCGAGTTTCGAACCGATGTTCTCACTGCTCAGCTAAAGCCTTACGGCCAGCGTCATTACCAGTTTTGTAGAATGATGATAATAATAATAATAATAATAATAAGGGACACAAGAACAGTAGTGTGCTTGCCCTTTGTGTGTGTGTGTGTGTGTGTGTGTGTGTGTGTGTGTGTGTGTGTGTGTGTTCGTGCAAGTGTGTGTGTGTCTGTTTGTGTGTGTGTTACTGTTCGTATTTGTGTGTGTCTGTTCTTCATGTGTGTATGTATGTGTCTGTTCACGCATGTGTGTGTGTCTGTTCGTGTGTGTCTGTGTGAGTGAGGCTGTTCGTGTGTATGTGTGTCTGTGTCTCTTTGTGTGTGTGTGTCTGTTTGTGTGTGTGTCAGTGTTCGTATTTGTGTGGGTCTGTTCCGCATGTGTGTGTGTCTGTTCGCACATGTGTGTGTGTCTGTTCGTGTGTGTGTGTGTCTGTTCGTGTGTGCCTGTGTGAAAGAGGCTGTTCGTGTGTATGTGTGTCTGTGTCTCTTTTGTGTGTGTGTGTGTGTGTGTGTGTGTGTGTGTTTCTGTTTGTGTGTGTTTGTGAAAGAGAAGTTGCTGTCTGCTTCATAATACTACTCCACACAGGAAAACAATAACATTTAAAATGTTGCCAAGCAACCAAAATTCAAAACTAACTGTCATTTGACACCAGCTGTCTCTGATTGGCTCTGTTGCAGCAATTTGAATGTCAAATGTTAATCTGGTTAGAGTCAGGGGATACCAAAGACCGAACAAAGGGTTGTATCTCAAAAACCTTTCATCACAGCACCGAACCGAAGACATTCTGAGAATCTGAACAACTGTAGCACTATTTTGATATATATGCGTGTAGAGCCAGTATTCATGGAGATACAGTAGTTTAAGCGGTTTGTAAAAGGCGAGTGCAGGCTTTTGGTACAGAAGTACAAGCATACCAATGGTGAACGAACCGGTTGATTTGGCACTGGTTTGGTGTCTGTAGAGTGAGCGGTTACAGGATTTATTTACAATACCTGGCATCCCTTTTTTAAAATCTGAAGATAGCTTGTCACAAGCTAATACTGATGTATCTGCCTGTTTTTTCATCCCATTAAGCAATTATTGTGCTCTGAAATGCACAGGCACACATCAAGGTTTTCGTTTTGAATAACCACATTATAATAATAAATGATACTAATAACATTCCTAATGATACAGTAATTAAAATGCTTGTAATCATGCCACCATGAGCTCACAAACTGAATCTGAGTCATTCAGGCTGTCTTCTGCTTTCTTCCCAAGCAAGAACATAATGTAGGGTTAAAGGTCAGTCTGCTCAAGTTTTAGATGTCACAGGTAGATATTTTGTCTGTGTTGCTGAAATGGAAGTTTTTACTTCATTGACTCTCAAAGCAGATGAAAAGTGTTAATAAACTACCAGAACCTGTACCTAAAACCACCCAAGGGGAAAATTAAGGTTTAAGAAAGTGTAACCTATGAGACAGAATTGTTATATAAAAATTGATGCTGGCTACTTGGTGTTGTGAAATGGAGGATGTCTCATGATTTCTGTTTTGTGTGAGCACCCTGTTTTCATGCGAGTATTTCAGGTGATTAGTTTTTTTTTCAGGTGACCAGAGCCTGAGTTGTGCTCCTGTCAGTATGGCTGTGTGAGTGTTGGTTTTGTTAAGTCCTAAGTTATTTTCACTGTGTGTTTTATTACAGTTACCTTACAGTTATAATTACGATAATAATAATAATAATAATAATAATAATAATAATAATAATAATAATAAGCCACACAAGAACAGCACAAGGATGGCATTTATCGATTTAAATTACGTTAAATGCTCATGACACATCACAGCTTTTGTGAGGTCTGTGTTCTAAACGTTACTGTTCATTGCACTCAATCTAACCTAAAAGTTTATTCTCAGTAATTTAAATCGATCTAACTAAATTTAGAATTTTTGTCATTTGAATTTTGTAACACAAGAAGCTAATGTGAAACATTTAAGAGGAAGCTTTGGGATTTCTTGCCACTTAATTATTCAAATTGCCATCCTTGTCAATTAAACAATCACACATTGTAGCTTTCGCAATAGCACACAAACTACAGACAATCTGCGCTGTGTCACGAGCATAATCATTTACTCTGTTTATACATTGGTGTCAATTATTCTGTGAATTGTTTTATTGTTAATCAAGGAGGAGGATAAAGGGGAACAGGTTGAAAGTAATGATGTATTTAAAGGTAATGTTTCAGCCTCCCCTGTTTCCAGCTCACCAGCCACCACTGATATATACATACATACATATATACATATATATACAGTGGTGCTTGAAAGTTTGTGAACTCTTTAGAATTTTCTATATTTCTGCATAAATATAACCTAGAACATCATCAGAAATTTTACACAAGTCCTAAAAGTAGATAAAGAGAACCCAATTAAACAAATGAGACAAAAATATTATACTTGGTCATTTATTTCTTGAGGAAGATGATCCAATATTACATATCTGTGAATGGCAAAAGTATGTGAACCTTTGCTTTCAGTATCTGGTGTGACCCCCTTGTGCAGCAATAACTGCAACTAAACGTTTCCGGTAACTGTTGATCAGTTCTGCACATCCGCTTGGAGGAATTTTAGCCCATTCCTCCGTACAGTACCGCTTCAACTCTGGGATTATGGTGGGTTTCCTCACATGAAATGCTCGCTTCAGGTCCTTCCACAACATTTCTATTGGATTAAGGTCAGGACTTTGACTTGGCCATTCCAAAAAATTAACTTTATTCTTCTTTAACCATTCTTTAGTAGAGCGACTTGTGTGCTTAGGGTCGTTGTCTTGCTGTATGACCCACGTTCTCTTGAGATTCAGTTCACGGACAGATGTCCTGACATGTTCCTTTAGAATTCGCTGGTATAATTCAGAATTCATTGTTCCATCAATGATGGCAAGCCTTCCTGGCCCAGATGCAGCAAAACAGGCCCAAACCATGATACTACCACCACCATGTTTCACAGATGGGATAAGGTTCTTATACTGGAATGCAGTTTTTTCCTTTCTCCAAACATAACGCTTCTCATTTAAACCAAAAACCTATTTTGGTCTCATCCGTCCACAAAACATTTTTCCAATAGCCTTCTGGCTTGTCCACGTGATCTTTAGCAAACTGCAGATGGGCAGCAATGTTCTTTTTGGAGAGCAGTGGCTTTCTCCTTGCAACCCTGCCATGCACACCATTGTTGTTCAGTGTTCTCCTGATGGTGGACTCATGAACATTAACATTAGTAAATGTGAGAGAGGCCTTTAGTTGCTTAGAAGTTACCGTGGATTCCTTTGTGACCTCACAGACTATTACACGCCTTGCTCTTGGAGTGATCTTTGTTGGTCGACCACTCCTGGGGAGGGTAACAATGGTCTTGAATTTATTCCATTTGTACACAATCTGTCTGACTGTGGATTGGTGGAGTCCAAACTCTTTAGAGATGGTTTTGTACACTTTTCCAGCCTGATGAGCATCAACAACTCTTTTTCTGAGGTCCTCAGAAATCTCCTTTGTTCATGCCATGATACACTTCCACAAACATGTGTTGTGAAGATCAGACTTTGATAGATCCCTGTTCTTTAAATAAAACAGGGTGCCCACTCACAACTGATTGTCATCCCATTGATTGAAAACACCTGACTCTAATTTCGCCTTCAAATTAATTGCTGATCCTAGAGGTTCACATACTTTTGCCACTCACAAATATGTAATATTGGATCATTTTCCTCAATAAATAAATGACCAAGTATAATATTGTTGTCTCATTTGTTTAATTGGGTTCTCTTTATCTACTTTTAGGACTTGTGTGAAAATCTGATGATGTTTTAGGTTATATTTATGCAGAAATATAGAAAATTTTAAAGGGTTCACAAACTTTCAAGCACCACTGTATATACATATATATATGTGTATATATATATATATATATATATATATATATATATATATATATATATATATATATATATATATATATGTATGTATGTATGTATGTATAGATAGGTAGTGCTACAGATGGTCTCAGTCTGTGATTTAATGATGAAACAAATACATGTATAATTAACACCTTACAGAGGGTCAATTTCATCACTCGGAACTTCCCCTCTCTCTCACTGTGTTCTGTTACAGGGAGGAGTTGCCACATGGTGGTGTGTTTCATGAGGTCATAAGAGGCAAGATGGAGGAGCCAAGCTCTGGTGAGCGCTGTGTACTATACGGCCTATCAATAGGAGAATCCATCAATTCCTCCCTCCACCACTTCCTCCCTCTGTCCCTGAGCAGAGACAGCCCAACAGCTTCTCCTCATAATGGACTGTGATACAGTGCTGCAGATAGGAGTGGCCTGCTGAATGCCTTGGCAAAACCTGCGCCAAGTACAATTTCATTTGCGGTCTGTTCGTGAAGGGGTCAAAATCAAGTTATGTGGGTGAACTCCATTTACCAACTAAGACAGTAAAAGTGGTCCAATATGAAACACAATGTAAACATTTCCATACAGTACATTTCTTCTAGGTATGCCAAGGAGAATCCTTTTATTTTTATTCATTAGGCAGCAGCCGAATTACATTGTATTTTACACAAATGCATTTTTTTGTGAACGATGAATTGGCTCAAACCTGTCATTAACATTTGGTACCATTAACTATGTAACTTCCACTTCCACAGGTCAAAGAAAGAGGGTGGTCATAGTTCTCAAGCAAATAGATGTTTGAAGAGAGGGCAGATACCCAGGCTAATTTGCAGTGCAGAAAAATAGTACATGAGAATGATCACCAAGTGACTAACAGCATGTGGATAAAAACTTAAAAATCTGTGTGATTTTACAAGTGTGTATCACCATATTATACCTGTAGACCAATGGAAACAACAATACCATGGACAGTAATATGGGGGACACTCACACTGGATGAGCTCTGTCATTTGCATTTACCATGAAGGAACACAAGCAATGCATTTCAGTGGCATTGTTAACATGGATTTATCTCTTGACATTACACAATAATTTGTATGTATTGCAACAACTCTTAAACCTTACACTAGCAAGACCTATTGCTGCCAGTTAAACAGAGGGATTTGCAGCTTTAACATTTATTTCTGTTTCACAGGTGAGCCAAAAAGGGGGATTAGTCTGCTATGAAAGAGCAGGTGGATCATCAGTTTCCCTTATCTCTTATTTGTCTCATTTCAGCTTGACTCTGAGGCTAAACTCTCACAGCTTCAAAAGCACTTCACACTTTATGAAACATTGTATTATCAGAACTGGGGCTGCAGCTATCGATTATTTTAGTAATCGAGTATTCTACCTATTATTCAATCGATTAATCGAGTAATCAGATAAGAAAGAGAAAATAAGACAGATCTCTTAAAATGAAGAACTAATTGGTTTCCTTTTAAGAAAAATGAACATTTTATTCCTTAAATTGCATACAATACAAAAAACATTTTCTGAAATACAAAAACAAATTAATAATAATAATAAATTAATTTCAAATTACTTAAAAAAAGGTATACATACAACTGAAAACTAAAGCATAAATTAAAATCAAATATAATAATAATAATACATAAACATTGCCTTTAGGTTGTGCAACCTAACTTTCAGAACTACAGGTTTCAACCTAACTACAGCTCAGGCATAACGTAAGCCTTTACTGTCTTCTTGGAAGGCTTTGTGGCATTTGTAGGAGGCAAAAACGAGTGGACAGGAAGGTTGGAACAAGAGTCCACGCATTTCATCACACGTTTTTCTTCTGAGTGCTTTTACAAAGCCAACATGTAATGAAGTTATTCATGAGAATACATCTCCTTAAATGTCTCTCTATATACTGGTGTGTGTGTGTGTGTGTGTGTGTGTGTGTGTGTGTGTGTGTGTGTGTGTGTGTGTGTGTGTGTGTGTGTGTGTGTGTGTGTGTGTGTGTGTGTGTGTGTGTGTGCGAAATACCCGGTGACAGTCGTTGGGTCCCCCCTACCCATACCTGCCAACATTTAGGTTAGGTTTTTTTCGGCTGGGGGGGGGATAGTAAATAAATAAGTAAATAACTAATTGTATGTAGTGTGTGGATTGTGTGTGTAAATTGTGTTTCATAGACGATCTGGCAACTTGGGTAACCTCAGACAAACATACAAAACTTATTGATCCGTGTATGACGATTAGCTTTATTTTATGCAAACCTGCGCACGTCTTTTGACCACAACTTTTGAATCATTGCAATGAAAAGCAAATACATTATTTTGTGTTTATTTTTCATACAAAGTGAGATGTAATGTCAGCCCTGTGTTGGAGACAATGCAGAAATTTGCTGTGATTTCAAAACCGGATTACTCGACAACGCTTTGTCGCAGAGAGAAACAACTAGTATCCTCGGAAAGGGTAAGTTCTGCTGTTTATCTTGATATGCGTTGTGAAGTGATAGGGACTTCGTGACTTATTCAACCGAGAAGCAGGAGTGTGAAATGGGTTAAGAAAATAGTAAAGATATTACTTTGCAGACGTTTGATCTGTCTTCATAACGTGATTACTTCGGTATGTACAAATATGTGACTAGTATCATTACAAAGCTCCGGTTCCGCTCTTTCTTGTGATATGTGTTCCATATCAATGCAATGACGAGTTCATGAGTAATTTAAACAAAAGTAATGGGTGTGAAGATGGACGCAGAGCTGTATGCAGATTGTAACTATGATTAAATTTGATGTAAATTCAAAATTGTCTCTTTTTTCTCGATAACACTTCCTCGCATAGACAAGCAACTAGCATCGTTATCGATGAATACTTAGTGAGCAATTCACCCCAGAAGAAGGCGTGTAAATTTGGACGCAGGCTGCGTCTGTCGGGCTTTAAGGGTTAAAAGACATTTTTTGTGACAATTGCAAGTGACAAATGATTTTTTAAAAGATTTTTCCAGAGACCCCCAAAAATTTTGCTGTTGAGGCTTTCAGGGGGTCTCAAGTGTCAATCAAGGGGTCTATAGGACCCCCCGTATTTCGCACCCTGTGTGTGTGTGTGTGTGTGTGTGTGAGAGAGAGAGAGAGAGAGAGAGAGAGAGAGAGGGTGCATGTTCTTTTGTGTGTGTGTGACCATCATAATAATAACATGAATGAAGCTCAGGCTTTCACAAATTAACTGCAGCCTTTTATTTTCTGTGGTTATTTTCTTGAGCAAAACTTAGCTAACTTAGGGACATCATAACTAGCCACCATATTGATTTACGTTCTTAACTAGCGATTACATATAGCCATAATTGACGTACATTCTTTACTAGCCTTCATCTCAACTAGCAATCATATTTATTGATTTACGTTAAATGCTAACGTTAACTTTACCTTGTGTCGGGTCCGCTCTGTGGACTGGATGCATAGATTGGATGCTTTCTGCTGAGATGCTATTGTGCGTCGTGCTGTTGTGGTAGGCTAGTCCGGTTTTACAACAGACACACTACAGAGTTGTCGTTTTTTTCCGCTTGAAATGATCGCAAACTTTGGACACTTTCTGTCGTTTTCTCTGGCCTGTCTCTTCTCTTCCCCCCTCGCTATTTTCTCTCTCTTTCTCCATTTTGCAATCCGCGCCATCAAATCACGTCTTATTCACGTCACGTGTCCACAGCGTAAGCGCGTTGTGCGACAGTAATAATCATAAGTGCGAAACACAGTGAGCTGTATATAGTTATATGGACGAAGCTTTGCATCGATGATTTTTAGTAATCGAATTATTCGAGTTTCTCGAGGAATCGTTTCAGCCCTAACCAGAACCATGTAAAATCTGTCAATCTGGGCGCAGTAATTAGGGGGAACAATGTGGATTTCACCTGCAAAGGACCACAGCTTTGCACACTGTTGTAGAATATGGCCATTGACTCATGAGTATACCAGTTAATTCCAGGTGAGCTTGTTGCAGAGCAATCCTTGTCATCCCCACAAAACCTGCTTTTCAATATCTATGCAAAATAAAGAGTCAGAACCATAGCTGAAAGAGTGAGTGTTGGCTTTGCAATATTACATCAATACCAGTAAATAAATAGTATTTATATCTGGGGCAGAGGGCTGATGAAGTTTCCCATTTACAAAAATATGCTTGGACAAATGGAGTTACCACTGACCACACAGGAACAAAGGTTTCAGGTTCATTCAAATGGTACACAGGACTCAAAGTATCTTGACAAAGACACAAACAATGAGGGTGTTTGCCCTCAAAAGAATACAGCCTAAGGAAACCATTAGTTACAGAGATTTTTAATGCAAAAAGTACTCTTAAATTGACTTGCCTTCCTTGTTAGTGCATACTTTGTTGAAATTGTCTAGAAATGAATTTATGTTTGACAACATTTAATAAATATAGTACTACTTACTATCTGAACCTAGGTTCATTCAATATATTTCTTTCCCATTGGCAAATGTTTACAAATGTTAATTCTTAAAGTACAGTTTAGCCATAAACAATTAAGTGTTAAAATCGTGCTTGTGATGAAAAAATGTAACACTTGCATTTTTCAAAGTTAAGGACAAATGTTGACTGAATCAATGAGGTCAAGTAGTAGGTATTACTTATTTAAAAATAGTAAGAATTCAATAAACAAATAGCAAGAATGAACAGTGAGCACAATTTCAAAAGTGTTTGTTTACATTGTTCAGAAAGTTACAACACTTTAAGTGTGATTAGCAATGTTACCAGATTGTTCTACTCTCAATTTCTGATTTATGCCAGACAGCACTCCTTGGTCCTGGGTCACTGACATCTGCACCAACACCTACACACTTATATTTTTTTAATAAATTACATGATTATTGCATTATTATATTGCATTTAATTTGCATTTTGTTGCAAGAACCAATTCATCATTGCACACAAAACTATTATTGGTAGAGTACAGTATTCTTAAGAATGTACCTATCCCCCAAATAGTGGGGGTCCCTCTATATCTAAATTGTTTCATACTCTTCAACTGGCAGTTCTGTACCCGTTTAGTATTTCCTCACTGTTTCTTCATTTTTTTTTAAATTGTCATAGCACATGAACCAATGTCATACCAATGAACCTATTAAAGTTTTCCAACTGTGTAAAGAGGGCCTTAAACCAAAGTATGTGCTGATATTGCGCCTCCCCTGATGATGTGTTTCTTTCAGTCTGACTTGCTGTGATCTACGTGATTAAGGTGCAGTTGTCATTGAGACATTTCTGCAGTGGCTTCACCATCTGGATAGAATGAAGCAAGTGAACAAATCCACTGCATTCACAGACATGACTGCGAATCTTAGATATGATAAGAACACACAGCAATAGATTTTCCACAGCATTATCTCAGGCTCAGGTAATGAGTGAATGTTTGCTAACACTATAAGTGTATTATAATGAACACTGCTGCAGTAGAGGATATGCTATGAAGATGCTTAATAGTTGCGACTGTTGAAGAATGAATTGAAGTCAGATTTTTGGAGAATATGTGCATTTCTCTTTGCTGCACAAGGTATTAACTGAGGAGCTGAGCTCCAGACTCATGAGAGGCAGTGCAGTGCAATGCTGTGTTTGGCATTGGTTGCTCTTGTATTTTATATTAATGTTTATAATGAGGTTTATGCATAAACATTCATCGTGAAACTAAGCCTGACACTATCGTTTAGCCATGCATAAAAGCGTGTACTTAGAGGTTATCCAGACATCAAAGACAGCAACCTCAACAAAAACACCCCCACTACTGATTTGCATGTCATCAAAGTGATGCATGAAAGAACACTGCCAATAAAATCAAACATGTGGTCACATCTGGCCTTAAGCCAGTGAAGGGAATTTGAACATCCAGCACAAACAATTTATTGACTGCACACTTTCAGGATATTTGGTCATTTGGTAACATCATATGAAAGCAATTGTTAATAAAGCAAGCAATGCTGATTAAAAACACTGCTGTGCACTGCCACAGTAGTGCAGAGAGCTGCCCTTTTATGGAGCACTGTGCACTCCGGCATGTGAGTGAATCATCAGTTTTGTCATTTGTACAGTCAGTATTATTGTACAAAATACCAGAATCTTTTTGTTTAAGTAATGGCCCTTTGCCTACCATTTTCAGCACAACCAAGGAATTTGTTTATGGGCAACACCTCAAACCATTCCCGAACAATATGTGCAGTGTGGCAGGCCACTGCCATCAGGGAATACCATTGCCATGAAGGGGTGTACCTGGTCTGCAACAATGTTTAGGTAGGTGGCATGTGTCAAATTGACGTCCACATGAATGGCCGGACGCAGGGTTTGCCAGCAGAACATTGCCCAGAGCATCACACTCCCTCCACTGGCTTGTTGTCTTCCCACAGTGCATCCTGGCTCCATCAGTTCCCCAGGTAAACGGTGCACACGTACACGGCCATCCACGTGATCTAAAAGAAAACGGGACTCATCGGACCAGACGACCTTCTTCCACTGTTTCAAGGTCCAGTTCCGATGCTTGCGTGCCCATTGTACGCACCTTCGACGGTGGACATCATGGGCACTCTGACTGGTCTGCGGCTACGCAGCCCCATACGTAGCAGGGTTCGATGTACTGTGTATTGTGACACATTCCTTCCATAACCATCATTAAAATTTTCTGTGACTTGTGCCACAGTAGACCTTCTGTCAGTTCGGACCAGACGGGATAGCCTTTGTTGCCCTCGCGCATCGATGAGCCTTGGGCGCCCAACACCCTGTTGCCGGTTTGTGGTTTGTCCCTCCTCGGACCACTGCTGTTAGGTACTTACCACTGCTGACCGGGAGCACCCCACAAGCCTTGCCATTTCAGAGATGCTCTGACCCAGTTGTCCAGCCATAACAATTTGGCCCTTGTCAAAGTCGCTCAGGTCTTTACTCCTGCCCATTTCTCCTGCATCCAACACGTTGACTACAAGAACTGATAGTTCGCTTACCATCTATTCTACCCAGACCTTGACATGTGCCCTTGTTTGGAGATGATCAACATTATTCGGTTCACCTGTGAGTGGTCATAATGTTTTGGCTCATCGGTGTAAAAGTGAAGCTTCATAAATCCCAAAATGAGTTGATATGTCAGATATTATAAGATGTTGATTGGTTCTGATCTGATGTAGAAAAGTGTATGTCATCAGGTATGGAAGGAGAGACCAGTGTTCTACTATATCAGATTAGTTTCACTGTTGATAGTCAAGTAGTGTTAGCAATTTTATTTGAGGGCAATATTGGTTATCTTGTGCTTTGTCACTATAGCTTGTAGCTTTTTACTTTGTTGGTAACTTCTGTTAGTTTTTCGTTCCATGTTTTGCGCCGTTTTAGTGTTGTTGTTTTGCTAATTAGTTGGGCGTGGTAGTTTCAGTGTTAGTGCTATTTCGCTAGAAGCTGACAGAGCAGCTGTTTGGAAGATCGTATTCCATTAGGTGTGGAAGGAACAACTGGTGTTCTACTAGACCAGGTTAGTTTTACTGTTGATAGTCAATTAGTGTTCGCAACATTATTTGAGGTTAATACTGGTGTTATCTCGTCTTTCGTCACTATAGCTTGTAGCTTTTTTACTTCATTGGTAACAAGAAGAATGTCTCCATTGCTGCATAATTGGTTACTGCTGCGAACTGAATCAGCCAAGGACAAGTGACTCTAGCTGCTGGAGCTCATTGAGGAAGAACATCAGAAAGAACCCCCAAACACCATGTGTCTCCATCATATCACTTCACCACAGCCTACATCTCCCTCCTCTCCCACTAGATCCTTTCCCTCGGGAGACTTTCCTAAGAAACTGAATGTTGTGCTCAGTGCCTTCATAGAGGATGGAACCCCCATTCCTGCTGGGGGACTTCAGCATTCACCTAGAGACCTCTCAAGCTCCTGGAATCCTCCTCGTGCTCCACTCATGTGACCTTCCCCTAATGCAGTCCCCTCCAAAACACAAGGCAGGCAAACAGCTAGACTTGGTCTCCCTGAAAGACTGCTCCACCTCAGACCTTAAAGTCACCCCGTCAACCTCTCTGACCACTACTTTTTCTTTTTCTCTACTTTCTTCTGTATGACCTTCCTCTGTGCCTACCTATTTCACTTCTCATAAGCTATGCAACCTCTCACCTTCAGCTTTCTCTTCCACAGTTTTTGCTTCCCTCCTACCCTTTGATTCTTTCACGAAACTTTCTGCTCACTCTGCTGGGTCCACCTTTCCTTATCTGTCATCTGCCCTTGATTTTCTCTGCCCTCTTAAGTCTGCATGGCCTACTCTGCCTTGTCCATGGCTAACAGATTCACTCTGTGAGAAGAGGACCAAGCTTTCTGCTGCAGAACAGCTCAACTATCAAGTTCTCCTCATGGTCCCCTCCTCTTCTCTCTTAATAGAGCCAAGAGATTGCATTCAATCTCCACCCGTGGCTTTTCATACAACCTCTATGCCGATGACACAATTTTTCCTGTATCTGACACAGAGGTCTCTGCGTGCATCTCAGTTTGCCTGAAGAAAATTTCAAGCTGGATGATGGACTGCTACCTAAAGCTCAACCTGCCTAAGACTAATGTAACGGGTAGGACCTTAGGGCCCTGGGGTGTTCTAAATGGGTTAGGGCTGATGAGGGTAAGGAATTTAAGAGCGTCGCACTAAGCTGGTGGTTATCGCGAGATCCCTGGCACATCGCGTTTGTAAACTTTCCTGTGGCTCATCGTCTTCTGTTCTTAGCACGCTATGTTAATAAAAATTAAACTGTAGACTTATATGGTGACTGCATGAAAGCATAACTAAATGTTACAATCTGGTCTTACGCACAGCCTCCCTTAAACGGAGAAGCAGTTTCGCCCTGCCTCAATTCTAGAGTCTGAATAGCCGACGGAAGTATTGCTGGTTGTGAAGTGAGTGTTGCAGCTCCATGGTAGCGGCTATCAGAAGCTATTTTGAAACCGAACATTGCATAGAAGGTAGAAGTCTTTTTAGGTATTCAGTCTATTTCTGAATGATGTATTTGTCATTTTCTCGCGGTACATGGGGTACACGTGTGCCCCATTTTTAGTGCTGAAGTTAGTTGCTACTCACTATTATAACAACCTAATTTGCAGTACTCAGATCTGGTGTTGAAATTCCCTCCTCAGTCGTCGTACGAGTGACGAGCTGGCTGCTAAATTGAGGTCTTGGACGGGAAACGGACACTGGGAACGGAGGTAAACTTGCTAATAAATCGATGTACTATGGCATGCGCAGCATAACTTTGTGGGGGTTGCATGTAGGTTTCGCAATTGTGCGCTAATGGGCTACAACTGTTGATTCGCACTCTTTAGGTAGCTAGCGGAGACAGCGGGGCACAGCCGCAATTGGCTGCAGCGGGAACAATTAACCACTGTTTTTCCCTCTAGAATTGTTTTTTATGATTCTTATTCCACAAGTCGATCATTGTGCATGGATTCCACGAGTGTTTGTTTTTAACTGTGTACTCTGCTGAGCATACAAAATGTTTTAACGGAGTTGGTGCAATACATCGAATTAATTAGCCTAGTAGCGAAGTTTGTGTGCAACAGCGGGCCGAGTGCAATATTTAAACATGGCGCGTAATTGGTGCTGCGTGCCAACCCTTGCAGTGTATGGCTGTAGCATCTTGACATCTTGAGGGGGTGGTGCAATACAGGGACAAGTGCAATAATGCTGACTTGCGGTGCATTATTCTTGCTTGTGTGTTGCTGTGTAATTGTACTGGTGTATGATTGTATGTTATTAACTATTCTTCAGGGGGGTGGTGCAGTGAGGGCCAATGCAATATCCTACTGCAGTGCAATCAGTGTGTATTGGTAAAATATAGTGTTGTGGAAACTGAATTTTTTCCTTCCTATGGGTTAAGTGCAATATAACAGGTGGAGTGCAATTAAGTATCTTCTGGGGTGTACTAGTTGGATCCATCCCTATTGGGCAAGGCACACCCTGCCCCCCCAATGTTGGACAATCTTTTGAATGTGATCACTGAGTCTCCTATTTTTTTTTTTTTACTTTGGGGAAGTGTACCACAGACTAGTGTGTGTTGTGTGAAGGGGGAGTGCAGTGTGTGAGTCCATTGTGCCTTTGTGAAAGGGGGGATTCCTCTAGACATGCATTTGAATACTTGTTCTGCCTCTTGTACTAATATCTGGACTTTGTGTTGTACATGCCTTGATCTGTGATCACATTAGTATCTGCACTCCATATTGTCTTTTTTGTAAACCTGCCTATGTCCTGTTTGTATTTAGGTTTTACTTCCATAATAAAATACATACTTTGTACATTAGTCTGAGTACTCTCTCCAGTTCTGTACTGGTGAGCTTGTGCGGGGAAGGTTTCAAGCCTGTTTATACGGTGCAGGGTTCTCCCACCCTCTGATGGGAGTGGTGTAGTCAAGTGTATCTCTAGACGGCATTAACAGTACTCTTTGACATAATAGAGGCCACACTAAAGCTATGTTGACCCCGTCAGTCCAAATCCGATTTTTTGCATATCTGATCAGAATCCGATCTTCCTGATTGACTGTCCGCATTACATATTGCAAGTGATCAGATCCGATCTGTGTGTCCGGGTGGCAATCCTCATTTTCGGTCTCATCCACATTGGTTGCTATAGTAATGACAACACGTCCGGAAGTAGAAGTAGTTAGCATAAACAAAACAAAATGGAAGGTAATGAAATGGGCTTGCTTATTTACAACATGGCAATGTGGAGCCGCAGCGCAAGTTTTATAAAAATAATGAGACGGCGTCAGAGACGGAGGAGGCGACAATTCTGTCGAGCACGTTAGCTCCAGCTCTGACTATGACCAACAACCGCTCATCAATGGCTCCCTCCGCCACAAAAATAGCATGTTTCCTGTACATGTGACGTATACATGAACTTTACGTGGCGTCAAAAGTCACTTTCGTAAAAAAAAAAAAAAAAAAAAAAAAACACCTGAAATCCGATCAGAGCATTCAGACCTAAACGGATTTGCAAAAATGCAATATGAATCAGATTTCAAACCACATACGAATGGTTTGAAATGGATTTGTAAAAACGGATCTCGTGATTTTTGGCTGTTCAGACTTGCTACATATGATCGGATTCTGAGCGGATATGCAAAAAATCGGATTTGGACTGACAGTGTGAACATAGCTTAAGATGCTTACATCCTCTCCAGGTTCTCCATGTTTCAAGACCACACTCTCAGCTTAGCCACTACAAACTGTTTCACTGATGGCACTGTCAGAAGCCTTGGGGTAATGCTTCACAACCAACTCTTCTCCTGGTTAGGTTGCAGCAGTGAGACGGTGCATTTCCATGCCTGTAAGTGCAGGTAAGGTATTGCTCCCCATTTAATCACCATTTCAACATATTATTTTTACTTTTTCACCTTCATATATTAGTATGAGCTTGAAATTATTATTTTTTTCTGTCATACATACGACAATTATTAGGAAGGAGAATTCCTGGAAGTTGCTTGGTGGAACGTACCTTGCACACCCTAATGAGACTGACATGTCCTTTGCAATTCTGATATATGAACACTCAATCCAGCTATGTCCAAGGAGTTCATCCTAACAGATGACAAAGTTTCAGGGTTAAATCATTTCAGAAACAGACCTCTGTGCCACTTGATGCTATTCATCTGTCAGTGTCTGATTATTTGTATTACTGGATGTCACAGTGCCAATTTGATCACTCAATGGAAGGACTTAAAAGTTTGTTTTTGTCTACATATTGCTAATCAGCAATCTACAAGGCTGAATGTGTGCTATTGGAGCTTTATTTCCACTTGGTAGCACTCTATGGGTTTGACAAGCACTGTTGTATTTATCTTATCTTTGTTGTTGAGGTCTGTCCCTGTAAACATCAGCTGTTTTCTGTTTGAGTTAAATCAAGCAAGCAGACAAACAAATAGCCAAACAGATTGTAATGAGGAACAAGGGGCAGATCCAAACATAAGTGGTGTATTTTCATAAATATACAAATGATAACATGCTGTTATCACAACGTTTAAAATCAGTTGCGATATATAGTTAAAGTCCCTCTGCTAAACAAATGGCATAGAAGAATTTGTAGCTCCAAGTTGAGGGCAAAGGGCCATGGCTAATTCATTGAATGTCCCCTTTACATCTGAAAGTTAGGGCTTTACAAGTGACAGAATTCATATACCATACAACACTAATAATTTTGTGGAAATAAGAATGAAATATATTCTGAATATAAAGATGTAAATGCACAGAAGAATTGTGTTGTAAAGTACAGCCCCTTGTATAACACAGTTGCTTTCATATTATGAACAAGGTCTTTGCGTTCAAACCTGTCATCATTTTCATCACACAAGATGACAGCAGATTCCTGAACAAGCGGTTTGTGTGAAGAGCAGGTGGAATTACAGGGGTGTTATTTTTACATTTCACATGGATGGTTCAATTGTATTACATCATCAAACAATAAGCTTTGGCCCACCTCCTTTCAGCCAAGGCTGCTGTCATTCTGTGTGTGTGCGACTCCATTTCAGGGTGTAAACTCATTTTATGGAGGGATTCTGAGATGCAAGAAGAGATGTTATTATGAGTTGGCACTTTCACTCTGTGTGATGAGGGTGGGTGTCACTTCGACAGTGAGGCTCAGGGACACCCACAACTGTTTCTGCTGACAAGCAGAAAAAAATATCTAGATGGGCTCAGCAGGGGAATGGGAAGTATAGTCATTTCCTGTCAATTAAATTAGATTTCTATGTTAAGGAATTTATTTTCACATATCCTTCAGCATATACTGTATATATTACCAACAGATTACTTCAGCTTTCATGTATGTAATAGTATACATACTCTAGATTGTGGAATATTTTCATTTACTAACTTTGCAAAATATATTGTACCATGTATGATATATGCATAAAACAGCCAACAGGAAAGTGGCAACAGCTGACAGTTTAGAATATTTGCTGTATGTTTTAGAAAAAAAATGCCTTATATATATTCATTATTTATATATAACATGTTTTCCACAAATTTCTTTTTCATTGGGGGTAGGCAGGAATGGAGTGCTTTATGCATTGCAGTCTGAGGGCAGTATTAAGAAACACTCTTGTCTGACTCGAGGGAAGCTAAATCATTAGCATGACTGGTGTACAGGGTTATCTCTCTGAAACACTATCTGTCAGCCCCAGCCCCAGACCCTAAATTCCCAGTAAAATGGATTTTCTGGCCACAAGCAGTTATCTTGTGGTCACCAGTAAAATCACCTGATCATGAAATTACAACATCTGTTGATAAGCCCCTCTTCCTGAAATTACCTTTGCTATCGCTCAGAGCTGACCCGCTTTCACTGTCCTATAGATAAGCACTTCTAATTGCAATTAAGTTATTTGAAGAGCTTGCCCATCATCTTCAATACATTCTGTACATATGCTTTCTCTTTGTCTAGAACAATATTCTGATGGCGGTCATTATGTTTCTAATTGGGCCACTGTGTACTTCTGACAGTATCAACTAACCTAATTAGTCTGTGATGGTACAGGAAAGCCCAGACCTTGGCATAACCTTCACACTGTCTAAATATTGGTTGATTGGCCAGGGGAAGTATTATAAACCTTACTGATTCCTCTTTGGGACAACAGTGTGGACTAGATGCACCTCCAGACCTGTTTTGGTTGTTTTGGAATCCTAGGAGGACACATACTGTTATAACCTTGAGCATGGTGTTTTACCTCAATGACTCAAGCAAAACTGTGAATGTATTATCTGGGTTTTGAAGCCATGGGCCTTAGGTTCCAGATCCTTTTGGATAACCTCTCTCCCACAGAGAGGATTAAAAAGGATTACTCCTTTGTTCCTATTGTAGATGTGAATTGTTGTGTTAAGGACTCTTTCTGCAATGTGCCTGGATGGAGTGTGGAATTAGAAAGAACTGGCCAGGTGCTAATGTGACCCTTTTCTTACCAATTGATTTGTATCTACTACTAAGTCCCTCTGGAACTCTTTATTTGCCAGTTTTGCCATTTAGCTGCTTGAATCCTTGCCATATGTTGCACACAAGTAATCATTCGCTCTGCCTAATTTACAGAATCGGAACTTCGACTCTTCAACAGCCAGGAGCCATGTCGCTGCTGTGCTGTTGCTATATCTCAACAGCAAGGGAGACGTCCCCATCTTGAACCCAGCAATCTTACACCCTCTTTGTTTTTATGGATACGCCAGTCTTCTTTCTCTTGTGCCACCCATCAGCATCCTTGTATCGAACGGCACTGATATGATTGATTTGTGACCTCCAGAGACTTTAGCATTCGTGTTGAGGGGAAACTGTGGCAGCTGTCAGAGGCATTACATAAACAGCTCTAGCAGACTCAGCCTTCTTTCAGAAATGGAAGCAATGTTCTCATCACGGGTAATCAGTTGATCCCATAAACTCAAAGTAGAAAAAATATGAGGAAAGCTATATGTGTAGCCTCACATTACATTATTATGATGGGCACAAAAATATACATGATATATATTTTGATGTTTTCCACAAGAGTGAATTTATGAAGGTTTTGTGATAAAACACTAGTTTCCTGTAAGAATTTAAGATAAAAGTATAGTGGTTTGGACATATTACCGCAAAAGGGGCTTAGGTGACAGGAAATAATACCTTACTCTATACCAGTCTAACATTTTAATATTTAGCCCACTTTTCTGGTTGATTATTCATATCAGTGTGCAAGGAGTACTCTGGTATGATTCCACTCTTTCATTTCTACTACTTTCCTTTTATCTGCACTTCAGAATAAACAGTATCCTTGCATTAGTACAGCTGCACACAAGTTCACACTGACCTCTCAGTATGGCACTGTAATCTACTCCATCCATTAATCCAGTGGTGTGACCAGTAGTACCCATTCCACTACAAGGTTTCTAATACAGAGACAGCAACACTGACAGTAAGGAGACATAAACTGCACTGTCATTTTTATAATTTACAAAGGAAAAAAAAACCTAAAAGATTATCATACTGTAATTTATTGTATGCTATCAAATACTTCCATGTTTTGTGAATCAAAGCAGTTATTGTAGGACTTAAATTGTTGAATTTTATTTTCCCCAAAAGCAGAAGTACAAAACTGCAACATATCTGCAGTTCATTATTTTAAATACATATGTATATGTTTCTGTATGTGTGCACACATACATATTATAATATTATATATGCTGGATGTATTTTCTGCATGATGTATGCAATAAGTATCTGCCTTCCCTTGTAAATAGTTGAGAAGATACTACTGGGAAAAGAGGCAGTGACGATGCAATGTCTGTTTATTGCATAATGCATGGCATTTACTATCCTGTGATGAATAAATGTATGATGGAAGGTCTGTGTTTCCAGGCAGACTCATCCGTCACTGTATCTGCCCTGGTCTTAATGCTATTTTTTGCCACAGTAACTGATTTTCTGACAGGGTTTATTTGATCACTGAAGAGAGGCGAGCCAGTGCTTTCTGGAGATCAGAGGTTAGGTCTCATCAATCTTGCACAGCGGTCAGGGGCCTCTTTTTTGGAGGAGGAATTCTTCATGAGGAAAGTAATAAGTTGTGATATGAGCTCTGGGGCAGGTATGTCAAAGGTTCAAGTAAGGAGCACTCAATACATTTTGACATTAATCTGAAGCACATCAAAGTCCCATATGTGTGTCAATTACCTGTTCAGCAGGTTTTCTGCTGCAGGGTGTAGTGTGTTTACATAGTGTAGGAGAAAGGCCACTGGGATCTCATTCAGTTATGCTGCCTTTCCCCTAGACCAAACTGCAATCATTACAAATGTAAATTGAGACATTTTGCAACATCCCCTATTTCTCTGTCATTTCTCTTAAGGAAAAATAGCTAAAATCTCAGATTAAAATATAGGAGGGCTCCTGATTAGCTCAACCAGTAAGAGGTTGAGCACTATGGCCCATATTCATCCACCAACAATGACAACAGGAGTCCATAGAGGCAGAACCAATCGGCTTTGTTGTGTCGAGGGATATAGGGGAGGGTAGGCTGGCCAGGGGTCTACTCCATTGCACATTAGCAACACCTGCTGGTAAACTGGGTGCCTGTAGTTGCAATCATTATAAATGCAAATTCCCAAGTGCTAGGTTGAGCACTAAAACACAGGTTCGATCCTAGCCGTGTCATCTGCCAACAACAACCGGGAGTTCATGGAGGTGGACCAAATTGGCTTCATTCCACTGAGGGATATAGGGGCCAGGGGTGAACCAGGGGTCTGCTGAACCCTTGCTGTTCGATTGGGCCCCTGTAGCTCTCCTTGCATAAAGTTGTGTATGGAGTGTCCTCCTCCAACTGAAGTCTACATAAGCTTAGCATGGGAGCTGCAGTGTGTAAAGAAGCAGTGGCTGAAATCATGTGTTTTGGAGGAGCACACATGTTTGTCTGTGCACTTCCACATTGACATCAGGGGGTGCAGCAGTAAAGGCAGTATTTAAGGACATAATTGGGAATTCCCAATTGGTAGAAAAAGCAGAAAAGCATTGGCCATTGCAAATTTTATAAGACTTTTTGGCTCAATTTTTGGCTTTTTTTGACATCTGGAGCTACTGGCCCATTGGGCAATCATGAACAGTTATTGAAGTTAATACACATGTCTAAGATTGAGTTGCTATTGATTGAATGACAGATGGACAGCTGATGGATGACCAGTGGATGACAGGCACCTCATGATGCAAGTCCCAGGTCATTGGGATTGAAGGCTGGTGGGCTGTAAACCTGGGGAGGAGGCAGAAAAAAAAAATCACTCAATAATATTTGGTCTTGGTGACTTCATGGGGGGGAGGATATACATTTATTAATTTACTTAATTATTTAATTATTTAATTACTTAATTATTTAAGTCAATCAACTAGGAAGCTAATGCAATATAGTACATGTTCATTACTTACAATTCAACTCAAATTTAATGAATTTACATAAACATTTTCTCATACATTGTGAAATGCTTAATGTCTATGAAAGCAAGACAGTGGCAAGGAAACCAAGGATGAAGGAGGACAGTGACACAAGATTCAACTCTTCATTTTGAACACAAAATATATAATATTCCTTAACCGTTACAACCTGAGAATTTAATAAGCATTGACAGTGTTAACCAGCTTGCTGGTGTTCCCTATGTCCTACTCTACATATGAAATAACTGTCATGCTCCTGTGCATTGTACCTCCTCTGAATTGAATACAGTCCTCTCACTCTAAATTGCCTGCTGCCAATGAAAACAAATGCCGCATATAGGCATTCAAGGCATGAAAAAAGTTAAGGCAAATAATGCATCACAAAAGTAAATACTTGCATTGTGACCATCCAAAAAGAAACAATGGAACTTTATTGAATGATTCCTTTAATTTCTATATAATGTGGGATAGTGAAGAGCTGGACATGACAAGTAATGTCAGTACATTCATCTATCTGCCATGCAGTAGAGGAGCTGTGATAACCTTGGTCTCTTTTCCACCACAGCAAAATGGAGGCAGACCATTCTGAGGTGTTTTTGACATAATACTGACATACACTAATACACATATTTGCCAACTACTTTCACTAACTCCTCATAGTTGTCAGTTGTCAGAATCTTTGCCCTCATCTGACCCTCTAAAAGCCAATTTCTGTCACCCCAGGTGGGAGGATGCACCGATCAAACCTTTCAGAACTACCCCATTTTCCAAATTAAGCCCCTCTGTAATGCCAAGGTGACAGTTGTGAAATGTCAAAAAATGCATTCTTGTTGTATATAACCAATCCCATAAGCAAATTAATGTTTGCTCTTTTTAGATTTTATTTTTAAAAATCACATAATCCTTTATAATGTAGTTTCTCTAGTTTTTGGGATTTATTTATTATATCTGTTTTCTTTTCAGCTTTTTTGGGAGTTATAAGGGCTGAATTACCTGTGCAGGAATGGCTGGGTGAAACTGAAGTGAGATTTCCCTTTGCTTGCCTTTAATCAGATCCTCTATATTCTGCTCTGCCAGCAATCCATGCAAAGTCTTTCAGGTTTGTACAGTTGGCCTGTTGTTCGCCTCTGGGAGTGCATGACTCATCCTGGTCTGTGTCTTTAAGATTTCATATCAATAATGAATAAGAGAGTGAAGTTATTGCATGGAAAAACAAGGAAAATAATTTTCCCTCATACTATACAGAGGTATGCCCTCTTCTACACAACATACCTTGTCTGAGACCACACATTTTAGATGCACAGGCAGACAAATAAACGGGATTCTTTTGCCCGATTGTAGTGAAAAGATGTATTTTGGTCTACTGCATGACAGTGAAAACAGGATGCCGCAAAAGCATTACATGTATTTTGGGTATGGGGTTAGGGACAACTGAATTTCTATTCCTCATCAATATACAGAAAGGGATTGTTCGGTATATATGCAGATTAGTTCATTGACGCAATTTAGTGTCTTGTAAAGGGGTTAGGATGAACCCCAAGCTTTGATTAAGAATCTATTTTATCTGCCTGATGCACAACAAGTGTTATGTGAAGATGGCAAGTAGCAGTATTGCTGTGTCAGGTGGACACAATCGCCTTCACTTGGACTCATTCTGAAGTATCTGGCACATTTTTTTTGGATGTGTGCCCGTTATTGACTTCCATCTACTCATATCCTGTCAAGGACAACTCTGTACATTTAGAACCACTTCTTTGAGACTGGTGTTGGTCTTCAGGGTTTGAAAGAATATGGGGGCACTGTTGCTCAATCGTCCAACTTCATTTTTACTTATCTTTTAACTAAAGACAAGTAAAAAACCCTTTTAACCTTTCCTTATTTTTTAAACAATGAAATTTATACTTGAGCGGCCGTCACTGGATTCGTACATGCACCCTTTTTCATACTGAGGGTTGGCCACATTCAGGTTACATTCAGCTGCTGTTCATTTTGCAATGGGTGTCAGGGTTTAACAGACTTCTACCCGCAACAACCAGCAGGTATCCTCGTAACTGCCTTTCGGGTCCTGTTGCCTGCTACTTCTCCAGTCTTCCTCCAGAGGGACCTTCTTCCTGTCTGTGCCTTGTCTAATTTAGTTAGACGTTTTCACCGGTGTGGTTAGTCTAGTCATGTGTTTTGTGTTCAATATAAGTCCTGCCTGTTCCTTTGTTCAATGCTCAGTCTTGATGCCTTATGTGCTTTCCCAAGCACTAAGTGTGGTTGTCTCTAGCCAGGATTAAAGATTCTGTGTCTTTTATAACCTTTCTGTGTTTTTTTTGCGTGATCTCTGCAACTGGATTCGTCATGCTGAACTGTTACAATGGGACTATATTTCCATTACATTTATGCTTGCACTAACAGCATATTGATCCAAGCAAATGCGTTCAGCATGTTGACTCCAACTTCTCTTGGTGAATAGAATTAAGAGAGCTGACTCTTTCAGAGTTTAACAAAAACTATACCCGTCTATATTGTTCTTTCTCACCAATTCTTGAGTGAAATTTTGCATCACTAATGGCAGCATAGTCATTCAGGTAGACCCCTCTCTGGTATTTTCTGTCAAGTAGAGTACAGAATGCAATGAGGCTATTATGATGATGAAAGAGCTGTGTGTGTTCACGTTCTGAAGTTTAATATCAAAGGCATACACAAAATTATACTGAGATAAATGATTTATAATGCTTCATAATTCATGTCACTTGCAGCATGGCTTTTTCATATTTTAAGTCAATGCCATAATGCACTATGTCTATAGTGTCAAAAATGTGTTATTTGTGGTGTCCGCCACATTTATTTGTACCTCTGAGTAAAAAAAGACATTTTCTATCATGTGGATTATAAATAGCCATATACACACATGTGCGTGCGCACGCGCACACACACACACACACACACACACACACACACACACACACACACACACACACTTTCATCATAGGTACTATAGCAGTGTCAAGTGAAACCGGCAGCCTCCTGGTTGCCAGCCCAGGTCCCAAGGCTCTGCTCCAGACTTCTGCATTTCAGCTTCATCTATTAAGCAGCCACCATGATGTTTGGTGTTACATCAGCATGCCAGCAAGAAAATTGTAGCCTGTGGGTCAGTTTAGTGAACTTTTGTAGTGTGCGTCTAGGCATTTGTGGTGGTAGGACTTGTTTTTTTGCACTCCTTGTTTCTCCCATCTCTTCCCTTCTGGCTCACCTACTGGTGCTTGCGTTCACTAATTAGCAATTAAGGCAGGCATTGCCTAAGACACCTGAAACACGAGTCAGGTCTATGCATAAGCCTTTGGGGTCCGATGCCGGAAACTTGCAACTGTTGTTAGCGCTCTGGAGTAGTAGCAGCGCTGGGCTTTGTCTCCCGTGTCCAGGTATGTTTGCTTTTACTTGTTCGCTGTTCATCCGTGATCTGAGCACGAACGTAGGTTAAATTTTTGTTTGTTTGGTTAATAGCAGAGCAGACGCTACCTGAGCTGTATTGTCTGAACCGCCGTGTCCACACTGAGTGAATGGCCTACAGGCTAATAGCGGAGCAGACGCTACCTGAGCTGTATGGTTTGAACCGGCGTTTCTACACTGAGTGAACAGTCTACAATCACTGGCAACGCTGTTAGCTGGGTGCGTTATGACATGCATTGATGTGAATTATTCAGTGTTATTGTGTTTTTGTAATGCCAAGCATATTTATTTCTTATCAGCATTCCCATGGGTGTGACTGACTGGCTGGGTTATTTGGGTCGGCAACTGTAGCGTCTGCCTTTCACTGGAGAAGAGCCGTCCAGCTACTCAGAGCGGCTGGCTGCTGTTCTTTTACGGTATGAATGTCTTGTGTGGTGCTGCTAATAGAAGCGTTTCTTTTGTTTTCTTGGTTTTGTGTTGTTTTGGTTGTTTGTTTCTTTTTCTCTCTAGCCCGTGTGCAATAGATTGTCTCTTGCTAGATGGTGTTGTAGGCTGCGGGCTAGAGTGAATTTTAAATCTTTATTTTTTTTTGAACTTTTGTTTGTCCCTCCCTGCTCCTTATTAGCCACAGTAGCCTTGGGGGCATTGGATAGCCTAAGGTGCGGGAGACTTCGCTAGAAAGCCGGCCCTGGTGTTTCTGGTTCACAAGTAATTTGATTTACCATGCTGAGTGAGTTTTTCCTCTCTTTACCATCTCTTTGTAGTGTGGTGTGAGGTTTTGGAGTGTGTACTGAGATTGAGCCCATTAGTCACGTGTGGTATTGTAAACCCAGCTTCTCTAGGGGTTCTCGTCATCTGACTAGCGGGCCTCCTCCCCCTACTGGTGGCCAAGTGGCTTCCACCCTGTGCCCCTTCCCTATTATTTATGAGTTTATTCTGTGTATTTTGTGTGAACGAACAACAACCCTTTATTTAATAAAGACCATATTATTCTATTTTTCTAAAACCTGTGTGCGTATGTTTTTTTTGGGACAGAGTTCCCCTTGCTCCGATTATTGTGTTCATTGGCAGGCTAAAGGGGTGGTGTAGTCAGCTTATAGGCGGGTGCTACAAAATCAAAGAAATTAATTTTGGGAATGGGTCAAAAAATCTGTACAAAGTTGAGAGGAAGATGTCATTTGTCAGGCGATTGCTTTGGCATCAAGAGGCAACACATTTATCGAAAAGGCTGTGAATGAGAGAGGCAGTGTGAAGGCAGTGGATACCCATAAACAGGACTATTAATTCTCATCATGAGTCCTCCAAAACCGAGAGAACAATATTGGCTCAAGTCCTGTGGTATAGCATCTGATATCGTCGCATAATTTCACCTATCGATCTGCTCCAAACCTACACTATGAGTTATGACAAAAACAAAGAAGAAAAGTATGCTGCAGAATGCAGAGAAAACAGAGCCCACACAAACTGTGTGAAGCTTTCCCCAGCCTGGAAACTTTGGTGTGCAGAGGAGAGGCTGGAGGCTGATGAACGGTAAAATGTCCATCAGCAATGAAATTAGTCACTAGCAGCCAAACATAACAGGGAATTATTATTTTAATTACTGTAAAACTTCCCATTTATTTGCTTTAATTACTTAACTTTACCGGCGTTTATTGGAGAGTCTGCGATAATAAGAGACCTGCATTTATTTCACCTAAAGCTCTCAGGCTTCTGCAAGTTACTGGTAGCTGAACTGACCAGGAAAATTCACCATGTTTTTGTTTCCCAAGTAGCCTACTTAAACATTATACAGCGCTCTTTGGTAGCAGCTCAAACAGGAATCACTAATAAAGTAAGTTAAACATTGTCATTGCAGCCTATTATGGGAGAGCACAGTCTGTAAGAATAGCAGTATCATTGTAAATTTAGGCTAGCATGATCCGAAAGACAGCTTGTTTTCGTTTGTTTAATCTAATTCGTGAGCAGATGAATACGCGTAAGGCAAATTGAATTCACTAAAACAACCTCATTTAGCCTAATGTAAAAATTATTTGTTTGTGTTATTTCGTTTTTTAGCCACAAAAAAAATAGTACTGCTGTAAGCATTTTAACCCACTGCCCTTTTGTTTTATAGTCACGAAAAATAAATATAAATTTCCTCTGCATTTATTTTGAGGCAGGCGTTTATTTCACTGAAAGGGTCGCGCATACGGGCGATTATAAGAGGTCCCCAGGTAACAATTTCTGGTTCCCAGAACATTCCAGGAAGGCTATTTTTTAGTTGCGGGAACGTTGTCTGAAAGTTTGTTTAAGGTAGCTGTACGGTTGTCATGGAAAGTTTTCCTGACGTAAAGAGAACGTTAGCTTTTGGTTGCATAGGTTTTTGGTTGTTTGGTTCCCCGAACGTTCTCCTAACGTTCCTTATGTGACAACCTTTAGGTAACCTTTGCAGAACGTTCCCTTTTGGTTGTACTGACGTTCCCCTAACCTTTACATTACAGCTAACCTTTGAAAAACCTTATGACAACGTTACAGTTGGATTCCCTTAACTTTACGAATTTTCGTGTTCCATCTGCACATGAGCGCTCATTTTTGCAGTCATTCATGAACAGGCACACTTAGATGGGATAAAAAGTTTTATTTCAAACACCACTGCAATAACAGTTAAAAAAATATATATATTTTTTTTTAAATATAGAAAGTAACTAAAAAATATAATAGAAAGTACCAGAAAGTACCTATTGCACAGTTTAATTATTTACATATTTACATGCATACATGTATGGGTCAGTGTGTGTGTGTGTGTGTGTGTGTGTGTGTGTGTGTGTTTTTGTGGAAGTCTGGAGATCTGCGTTTATTGGAGACTCAGCTATTATTGGAAGTTTTACGGTATTAAGGTTATTGTTTTGGATTATTTTCTAAGGTCTCTCATCTGCAGACAGCAAATATTTTAATTACCTGAGGATTACAGCAAACTCCTCCTCTGTTTTAGTTTATGAAACATCTGTTTTTCAGGGCAATTGCTGAACAATTAGTAAACACTAATTTCTAAAACATATAATAACTAAATATTCATTTGAAAAGCAGCAATACTACAGACTTCAGAAATGTGAAATGTGTACAAATTAAAATTTATAACTTACAATTTACAAGTCTCAAATTACAAGTTAATTGAATGAATGTTTTTTTTAGACAGGCTTGGTTTACCACTATTATGTGTGCTAAGATTTAGGACCTAATTTTAACATCGGTCATGTCAGCCTTTTTGTAATGTATAAAATGGGCTCCAACAAGACTGTGCAAATTTTATTAAATGGTATTGCTTTGTGCAATATTGGTATTTTGGGACAGTGGAAAGAAAATGGTGAAAAATGACACCACAAAAATGGTGATACAGCTTTCTTTTCTAAGAGTTCCTAAATCAGTTGGGCTATTTTAATGATGCTAATATGCATAATGGTGCACGTTGCATAAGTGACAGCAGCAAGTGAGCTGGTAGTAAGTCCTCAACTGAACTGAAGGTATGATGAAGGCATAGGCGTAGTGTTTGGTAGGAGCGAGTAGTACAGTGTGTGTTACAGTGAGAATTGTGGAAATTTGGGCTTATAAAATTAATTTAATATAGTAATGATGACCCAAAGTATATTTTGTTTTAGTATTGCATGTACTGTAATGTACAGAGACTGTGTTTTATGAGGAAGCTTAGGTATTACAATGTTGACAAAATTGTACCTTTTGTTGTATATAAAACAGTTAAGCACAGAGCAGTTTCTGAATTTTCTGTATTCTGTACAGTTTGCTGTGATGAGCCAGCTAGAAAACTTTTACAAACCATTTTTCAAAAGGTCACTTGTGGCAACTGTACCATGCTCCTTTCATTCTACTGGGAATACAACAATATTCATTTGCAGCTGCAAAGCCTCCTGTTCTGATCCTCAGTATAGCCTACATATTGTATACAGCTCCATGGACTTTCTAAATGGTGCAGTGTACCAGCTGCCTCACAACAGGGCTGTGTCTCTCTCCCCCATGTCATGCAGGGACTTCCACCTTTTCATATTTTTTGACAGACTTGCTATTGTGATCCTCTGTATATAACACATGAGGCCAGGACATTCCTGTCCATGAATAAACCTGGCCTCTTTTCACTGAAAATGCAAAAACTACCTAGTACACACAAAAGGTGTTTTTAATTATAGATGTTTATGTTATTTTCACATTGTCATATCTGAAAAGGGAGAGGCTTCGTTCATTTAATATTAAAATGTGCTACGGATGGGAAATGTTACACTGCTTAACATTGCATCATAAAGTGAGAGAGCCAAAAAAATGTTAAATCAGCACATCCAGATCTGGAATAATTCTCCCACAATGGGCTGAAATAAACTTACTAAAAATAATAAACTTACTAAAAAAATAATAAAGGATGGGGAACACACCTACTAAGACATGTCTCATCAAGAACATACATACAAGTGAGAGGTACAGATTGAACAAATGTCTTGCTGGGATATGTGTCTTGTTGCCAGATAAGACCCACTAACGCATTGCCTCACTTGGATGTGGTCAGTATACCACATGTTACGAAATCCTGAACAAAGGTCAGGCAAACATACCTCTAAGTAAAAGACCGCAAACCAGCTGTATCTGAAACTTCTTAACAACCTGATGCTAACTCTCCTGCTGTCAGGAGACGTTTACCCAAACCTTAAACCTGGTAAAATAAGCAAAATGCAACAAACTGTAGACAAATTCATCTATTTAACATCAGCTCCAACGGGTGGGTGCCATGGTTTTACAATGCCTGAATCCACAGGCGTGGGAGAGATCAGCCCAATGGCATCTGCTATAATGCAATAAACATACTGTAATACCGCTAAGAACAATATTGGTTTGTAACAGTGAGCTCCCATTGAACACTCTGTCTATAAAAAAAACTTCACCAATTTCCATGGACAATGGAGCATGGAAAAAAACCTAAAATGAAAACAAAAAATCTTTCTTAAAATGAAACAAAATATTTTTAACCCAGCCATGAGGAAACAACAAAACAATACAAATGTAGCTTCCACCAGACTGTCAATTATGCCAAGATTCTTTGGGATACACAATCAAAACCAAGTTGGTTATTCAAGGGACAAGAGAACATCCACAGGATCATCTCAAAGAGCAAACAAAGGCCAAAAATTGGAACATTTATTGAACAACCATAACTTGGACTTGGACCTGTTTGCCTGTCCCAAAACGGTTGAACACATTTTCACCAGTTGCTGCTTTTAACATTCCTGGACATTGTGTTTTCAGGACAGACCAAACTGAGGATAGAGGGGGTAGGGTTTTGATCTATGAGAGTAGTAATGGTGATCATATTAAACGGTCACATAGAAATAGAGTGGAATGGCTGGGATATAATTATCTTCCCAAACGTCATTTCTGTTTGTTTCAGTTTGTTCATATTAACGTCCATCTTCCAGTAATATGCTCCATGAGTGTCTGTGTCAAAGTAACCAGCCCCAGGAAAGATATCATCACTTTTTAGCAATTTTAACATAAGCAAAGAGGATAAATCATGGAGAAACCATTCTAGAGACATAGCAAAACTTTTTGACCTGACTCAGCAAGCCAAAGGAACACCAATAATAACCAATTCATCAAATTCAAATTGACTAACTATTCAGTAACAAACCTGAAAGACTTACACAATCAAACATCCTAGCAGGCTCGGAGCCCAGAGGGGTGCAATTTCTAGCCACAGGGGGCTAGAAAAAAAAAAAAAAAAGTAATAAATACTATGTAGACATTGGGATATAAGAAGACAACTGGGGGTGCACTGAGGTCTGTCTGGGGGTGGTAAGCATGGCACCAGCCCTGCTACCTAGTTACCCTGAATTAACTGATCAGAATTCAACAGTATTAGAAAGGACATTTTTCCAAAAAAAAGGTTAGGAAACTATGTAGACTACCAAAAAGGACTTGAAAACTTTGAAGCTGCTATTAAACATTCTGAAATCATCCTTCGGCCGCAGCCGAGATCACAGTCACTTGAATCCTCCAGGCATCTCTATCTGCTGTCAGTTTGGCCAGATTATCTGCTGGCAGCTGAAGGTCTCTGGCAATCGCATTGGTGTATTTGAGAGGTCTCCTACTCCTGTTTTGGCAGGGGAGCCTCAATAATAGAAGGTCTGAGACAACTTGCTCTTTGGCCTGCAAGCAAATCTAGCTCTATGTTGTGCTACGATGGTGGAAATTGGTAGTAAATCACCGTAGATTTCATGCTTTGTTCAATGTTCTCGCCAGGATATGTTCTTGACCCACATGAGAAGTTTTGTGTAGGTGCCATCAAGCCTGTCCTGAAGGTCTTTCTTCATGGTCCATGTTTCCGTACCATAAAGCAGAATGCTCTCCACACATGCCTTGAAGAAAGCAACTTTTGTTTGTTCTTACATGTCAGACTGCCAGATGTGGTGTAGTTTGTTGCAGGTATTCCATGCTTGTCCCTTGCATATTATAAAGTCTTTCTTGCTATCTGCAACATATGAGCCTAGGTATTTGAAATCGGTCACCTCTTTGATAGGTGTGCCATCACATGATACAACGACCTGGTGTCCCTCCTCTTTGTTAATTGCAATATATTCAGTCTTATATTCTGTCATATATTCACACTGTCAAAAGCCTTTGAAAAATCTGCAAACACAATGGTTGCTCTCTTCTCTTGGAAATTTCTTCAATGATTCTTCTGAGGGCAGGGATCTGGGGTAAAGTTGATCTGCCCTTCCTGAAACTGTTCTGGTTGGGTCAAAGAATAGGATCGAGATGTGGTGTGATCCTGTTAAGGAGCATTGAGTTGTAGATCTTTGAAGCAATGGGAGACAGTGTGATACCTCTGTAGTTTTGAGGCAGTTGAAGATTCCCTTTCTTTGGTAAAGAAAAGATGCAGGACTTTGAGAAGGCACCATGTTTGTTTCCATTGTAAGTCTCATTACAGAACTGTAAAAGCTGTTCTTGAAAGAGATGGCTTTTCCAGATGACTGCTGGTATGTTGTCAGGACCTGGGGTCTTGGATTTTCTTAGTTTAGTTAAACATGTCTGAAGTTCATCCTTGATGAAGGGGCCTGTTTTGATTGGAAGGGTGTCAGTGAGAAGGAGTCATTCAGTTCCACATCGTCTTGCTCAGGCTTGCCAAGTAGTGAACTGAAGTGCTGTAACCACAAATCAAGCCAATGTTCAGTGCTGTCACCTTTAATGGGAGTCAAGGGGGCTGCTTTCTTGTTGGTGAGTTCCCTGAGAATCTCCCATGCTGCACAGTGCTTATTCTTGAGATGTGCTTTCTCCAACTCTTCGTTCTTAGCCTTCACATGTTCTTCATGGACTTCAGTATAAGTAGCATCTAGTGCAGCTTTAGCTTCTTCAAGCTTTCTTTTAGAGGCCCTTGCATGAGTCTTGGCTGTGGCTCTTTTCAGTTCATTACTGGCTTCAGTAACTTTTACACTGGTCACAAAGTTGGTGTTCTTCTTCCGTCGTGTTGGGAGTAATTCCAGTGCAATCTCTCTGTTAGCAGTGATTAGGGTGTCATAAACAGTACTGCAGTTATTCTGGTCTTCAAGTTCATCACAAAGAAGGGTGAATCTGTTGTGGACTACCATTATGTATTCCTCACTTTTTGGGTTTTGGGTCTGTAATAACTATCTTCCAATCAATTCTTCTAGCTGGAGCTTTGCTCTGCCTGCCTGTAGCTGATCTGACATTTATAGGAAACAGTTCTGTTGTCTGAGCCAACACTTCCAAAAGAATTAAATGCTCAAGACGTCTTGATACTGTTGATCCACTTTTTCCTTGCCAGTATGTAGTCTAGTTGTGCAAGGGCACCATGTGGGTAACAATGTGTCCATAATTTACTTGGGCAATTCTGAAACCTTGTGTTTGTGGTGACAAGGCTAAACTGTTCCATGAAATCTTTCATTAGCTTTCCATTTATATTAGTTTATTTGTTGTAGGTGAAGAGTGCATCTGTTGGACGAAGTTGAGCATTGAAATTACCAGCAATTAAAAGAAAATTGTGGAGAGGTAATGATGAAACGGAAGTGCTATTTTTCCATGCTGATGATGTTATCATGGACCAGCTCACCATTCTTATTGGCTAAAGCCAAAGGTAACTTGGTTGGCTTGGACAAGTCAGGGGCTTTAATCCTGGTGCTGCTTCACTGTGGCTTCATATCTTGTCAACTTGCTATGTGAAACTGAGGGCGCAACTCCTTCAGCTACCCTTTTCTGTCAGAGCTGGTCCCCTAGCCTTTGACCTTGACTGGGTCGAGCTGCAAGGCAGCAGCGCTATTTGACCCATAGCTGGGGTAGGGATTGGTATAAGGCCAGGGCGTTTCCACACACCAGTGGGCCATGCGCCAAATACCTTTTGTAGTTGCCATACTTTTATATCAGATATTTGGTGTGTGACTGATTCATTTACTCAGAAAATTTAAAATACATGTGGCCAAAAATTCTCACTTCTGCTAAATCAAGACCTTTGGCAACAGATGAAAGCATGGGATTTTCCACTGAAAAGAGCACTGAAGTCAAAACTGGAGAGTGATAGCCACACATTTTGGGCTTTGAGAAACAAAGTGGTATGTGCGATAAGAAAGGTAAAGCAAATTTCTCATCAATACACTCAGTGAGGCAAGGGGCAAGGGGAAGTTCATTTGGAAAAATATTAATAAACTAACAGGAGAGATCGTGCCAAAACTACAAAAGATTTAGAACCCCAAGTTAATGGGGACCTAATACAACACTATGATGTAATAGAAAAGTGTTGTAAAGTAGTGTTTGTGCAAAGCTTTTCTGCTAGCCATATAGACCTTACCGCAGTTGGTGATACTCACTCAGTTTTTACCATTAAAGAGGTGAATAAAATCATCAGTTCCCTTAAAAATTACAAAACCAAGGATGTCTATGGTCTGAACTCAATGGTCCTAAAGAAATACAAAGTATCATTCATCCATCCAAACACTCATTTGATTAATTTGTCCATTCAAGGGTGTTTTTCTGATGCTTGGAAGTCAGCCATCAGTGTTGCCAGAAGTTTGCTTGCTAGATTCCTTGATTTGATGACTGACGATACACTTGAGCGTGATTTTTGTAAATCTGTCCTTTCATTGTAATCAAAACTGAAAATGTTCACGTTTCATGGAACTTGATCGCTGGTGAGCAAGAATTCCTGAGCTGCAAAGACAGCATGAATACGAGAGAAACACATTGGAGACTGGCTACTATGTAGACTGGCTGGTAAAACTCAAAAGTGTTGCTTAAATGATGTTAACTATGAAATGTATTTCAAGTTAACATCAGATTCCTGGCTAAACAAAATTGGAATAGCAGACTTCTGTGGATCAAATGAAATAACGTTACGCAGTCATAAAAAGAACTTGTAAACGTTTTTGGTTTGCAAAGTTCAGGACTTTTCTCCGATGTCAGACTCCATTTGGACTGGGCTTTTGTGGGAAGTTTCCGGAACACATCGTAAGGACGACACTCAAGCCAGATCTGGTCTTAACCTCTGTTAGTAAACTCCCGGAGGAGCGAAATAAGTTATTTCCCGACAAAGAAGCAGATCTGATGTTCATAGTAAAAGACAGGAAGGTTTATTTACACAGCCGGCCATGGGAACAATAGCATGGAGCCGAAGTTTGAGAAGTATAACATTTTGTTCTTTTTTATATAGTTACATTTACATTTAATAGTTATAATGACCAGCAGGGGTGCTGTTTCTGATTGGTTTTGTGGAGCTGTGCATAACTAAACAGCTCCCTGAGCCTTGTAACCTAATTGGCCCCGTGGGGTTCAAACTCAAACTTCAGACGGAAGTGACATCCATATATGGTCATGGGGAACCCTGTGTTCCGCAGATTGTTATCGTCAGGAGGTGCCTGTTCGGCTGCGGTCGGATGTAGCGGCATTGCTTTGTACTCTAATACACATCACTTGTCTCCAGCGTGTGTACTCTAATACACATCACTTGTCTCCAGCGTGTGTACTCTAATACACATTGCGTGTCTCCGGACCAAACGCCGTGCCGTTCCACAGAACTGTCTCCTAACACCTCTGACGGTTCTAAGTGAGTGGTTATGATGGAATTCACTGTCCCCTGAGAAGACCGGATAGAGGAGGCCCATGAGCGTAAGAAGGCCAGATATCTCAAACTGGTAGAGGAATGTAGAAGGCTTGGGTGGAAGGCCCGCTGTGAGCCTATTGAGGTGGGCTGCAGGGGCTTTGCAGGGCAGTCTCTACATCGGACACTCAGTCTCCTTGGCATTAGAGGGTTGCAGGAAAGAAGAACCACCAAGAACATCATCGAAGCTGCTGAAAAAGCATCAAGGTGGCTGTGGATCAAGAGGAGTGATTCATGGTGTAGCGCGCTACTTGGACACAAGCCGGGGACTGATCACCCCCGGCTGGGTCGCCCAGGTGAGGGTGTCTGATGATCTAAGACCCAAAACACCCTATGACCCTGGGTTCATCGCTGATGGTGTGTCCAAGTCGCACCATCTGGTGTTTCAAGCAACTGTGGAGCAGACACCAGGTGGTTGGCTGCTGCTGTTGTTTGTCGCTATAGGATTTTTTTATGCATGCTTCGGCTGCCGGTGTGCATTGCTTTTAAGTATGATACAGTAAGTAATCGTGGCAGTTAAAATACTGAACTAAATATTGATCAAATATTTTGGGCGGTTTTGTGTGTGTGTTGGCAGTTTTTAACAGTTTTTTGGCTGGAAACCATCAGCTGTATCTGGCAACACTGATTGTAACACCTGTTAAAATCTGAGGATCCCTCTGATTTGAGTAGCTGCAGACTTTTAAGTATGTCCAAAATACCCAAAATAGTGGAGAAATGGGTTGCTGAACAGTAAACAGGTCACTTAAACCATGGCCAGTCATCACTCCTTATTTAGAAAACATTAAATCCCACCTGGATTAATATGGTGAAATTGCGGCAGTATTTTTCTAGTTTGATAATTCTGAAAAGCAGTTGATACTGTAAACCATGAGGTTCTTCCTCCAAATTATGTCATGTCATTGCTTTAAAATGGATGAACTGGTATTTAACAAGCAGAAAGTGAAGTATTAAGCTCTTTAATAGGTGTCAATATGGTCAATATAAGGCCAACTTTTGGCCTTCTATTGCAGTTTATACATTAATAATTTATAATAATAATAATAATAATAAACTTTATTTATATAGCCCCTTTCATACAAGAATTGCAGCTCAAAGTGCTTTACAATAAAGAAGTTACATGCACCGAGTGCTTCACGTCGAATGAACATAAAACCGGGAATAAATGCCATAATTAAAGATAGAAAATAAAAATAAAAGATAATAAAAGTGAAATTAGAATACATAGTTGCATAATAAAATAATTAAAGTTAAAATATTGCAGAGTGCAGAAAGTCAATTGAAATACAGCATTTTAAAAGTACAGTATTGCATAAAAAAAAAAATAATAATAATAAATAAATAGATAAATAAATTTTTAAAAAGTTATAGCTAGGTAAAGGCTAATGTGAAGAGATATGTTTTTAGCTTCCTTTTAAAAATATTTAGCGAGCTGGCTTCCCTGATATCTATAGGTAGTGTGCTCCATAGCTTTGGGGCGTAATTGACAAAGGCTGCTTCCCCGATTTTCTTTCGGCTGTTACTGAAAACAGTCAATAAATCAGCAGCAGATGATCGCAGTGTTCTTGCTGGCAAATAGTTGACAAGGGAGTTGGCAATGTAGCTTGGTCCTAGCCCATTGAGGGCTTTGTATATAAGGACGAGGACCTTGAAATCAATCCTAAATGTTACAGGAAGCCAGTGCAGAGCAGCTAAAACTGGACTGATGTGCTCTCTCCTCTTGGTTCTGGTTAATAGCCGAGCTGCAGAGTTTTGAATGAGCTGAAGTCTCTCAGTAGTTTTTTTTGGGAGGCCAGTAAAGAGTGCATTACAGTAATCAAGTCAGCTTGAAATAAAAGCATGAATCAGTTTTTCAGCATCTTTTTGATTTATAAATGGTCGTACTTTAGCTATGTTCCTAAGGTGGAAAAATGATGTTTTCATCACCTTGTTAATGTGGGACTTGAAGCTTAGATCAGAATCTAAGATAACATCAAGACTTGTAACCTCGGATTTAATCCAGGGAGTTAGTTTATTAAGCAGATTATTAAGCAGAATTTCCCTTTTTGTTTTAGGGCCAACTAGTAGGATTTCAGTTTTGTCCTCGTTTAACTTTAAGAAATTATTGCTCATTATTGCTCATCCATTTATTTATTGCCAAAAGACAGGTAGTAATGGAGTTTATAGCTGCAGCATCATTTTATTTATTTATTTATTTATACATTTACCTTCATCATGTGCCACTGAGTGTGAAAATGTATGCCAGGGACACAGTTATCTGTGTATATGGAAAGAGCACTCAAGCAAACAGCTATGGCCCATTTATTTAACTGAACAATAAATGTTTTCCACTTAAATGTTACCAAAACTACTTCTACTTATGTTCTTTTCAGAATGGTCAAAAACAGTTGTTGAACCAAATGAATAGTTGAACAGGAAAACTGAAAGTCATATCTAGGTATCATTTTAGATTCAAATCTCTGTTTGAAGAACATATCAGAAAGGTGTTCTCATTTAACCTCACAAGTCCATACACAGAAATGCATCAACAGCTATTGAGACTTTGCTCCAGCAAGTCATAAGCAAACTACTATCACTGTAACACCATTAGGAAATATAAATTCAGTCTTTGAAAATGTTATGAAATTTGTAGATGTGTGCTTCATTTTCAAAAATCTGCATAATCTGGTCCCTCCCCCATGTCAGTTAAAAAAAAGCAACTATGAAAGATGACTGATGTGCCATCCAGAAAAATAAAAATTTGTCCAGATGCCTTTTCAATGAGAGTTTCTCATTTTCTGAACATGTTAGCCATAGAAATCAGCAGCTGCACCAATTACTGTGCTTTCACAACGAAGCTTCAAGTGTGGCTAAAGTTGTCAGGGTACAGGCACAGACTCACACGCAGACCAGGCGTTCTAATGTTCCAAGACGCTTTATTGAAATCACAGGGCAGGTACGTATGGCAGAACAAGCAGGGTCAAAAACCAGGAAGGCAGGCCGAGGCAGAATAAACAAGGAGCAGGGATCAAAAACCGGAGCAGGCCAGGTCAAACAGGGCAGGCAGGCAGATCAGGCAAGCAAGGCAGAGCGGTAGGCAGGGACGAAGTTGGATGTCAGGCAGAAGTCAGCACAGGATCAACCCAACGAGTAATCAGGCAGGTACACAACAGACAAAACTAAGACAAACTGGCAATGAGACAGAGACAAGCAGGGTATATAAAGGGCTGGGCTAATGAGGAGATGGAATGCAGGTGGGCAGGCAGACAGGTGGAGATGGACAGGAAATCAGGTGGGCGGGGACAGGGCGGAGAGCAGGGCAGGGCAGGAACACATGGGATCTGTAAAAAAAGCACATGGACAACACTGACAGACAGGGAGAAACACAAAAACAACAGCTAGGGAGCTGAAGTACTGACAAAAGTTAACTCAGTGCTGCTGTCATAATATCAGATGCATCTAACTGTACGCTTCTCATACTGAATGTTTTTTCCTAAAAGTAAACATTTGCTAAGCACATGGTTTAGTTTGCATGTTACATGTGAAACATCTTTCCCTCCCCTCAGTGCCATGAAATAAACATTTTTTTTCTTTGCTTATATTCCAGGTCTTGATGTCAGACATCGAGAGCTATGTATGGCAAGTAAAAAAGGAACAACTACAAATAATGATCACTATATACAGTTTAGCATTTACTATATAGTTTAAATCAGGTCACTAAAACTTTCTGCCACCGTCAGATGGCTGAGCATTCTATCAATGGTCTTCCTTTTCTGATATCACCCTCTGAGACCTTTCTTAGCATGTTCTCTTTGATATCTTTGCTGCAGTCTTCCCACTGATTTTAAAATTTCTGAGCAAGGTGCTTTAAATTCACATGTTTTCTGACTGTGGTGGTTTCAGATGATATGGGTCTTAAAGCTGTATAGTTGTTTAGGGTGTGTGTGTTTGTGTGTGTGTGTGTGTGTGTGTGTGTGTGTGTGTGTGTGTGTGTGTGTGTGTGTGTGTGTGTGTGTGTGTGCGCACGCACGCGTGCACATGTGCATGTTGGGGGTAAGGGGGCTAGGGGTAAAAAGGGCTAAGGGTAAAAAGGCAGGTGTAAATGAATGAACTGTAAATAAGAGACCTGTAAAGCCTCTGGAAATTGCTGCGGTAACTGCTGCTTGCAAGTGGATTTTCTGAAGCAGAGGTTGATAATTAAAAATTCCCCCGTGCAATCTGCAGAGGAGGCAATTTGCATTTTAAAGACTGAACCCACACTACTATCAAATGTGGCTCCCACAAACACAGATAAGTCACAAGGAAAGACAACTTGTTATCTGTGAAATATTACTGTGATAGCGTAAAACAGAGTGTCAAATTAGGCCTTGAGATTGGACGATGTAACTATAAAAACAATTCATATCTTCTTTTTAAAGTACAGAGGCTGCCATGGGATATATGGGCCTCTCTGGGGCAGCCTTGATTAACAGGCTACTTTCAACCTTCCAACAGAGCAGACATGTTTTGTATGTACTGTATGTGTATTTATTTATTTATCTTATTATTTATTTTTTAATCAGTGCTTTCCCAGATTTTAATAAAAATACTGTGATCACTTTTCAGAAAGGCTTGTAAAGTGGCAAGTAATTAAAAGTAAGTTAATCTGGTACTGCATTCAGCCTGACAGTTATCAGCCCACGTGGAAAATTGGAATTTATGCTTGATTTCATCACATACTTGTAAGGTCATCCCAGGCATATTACCTGGGCACCTGCAGCTGTTATGTACCTATTATAGAGGCTTTGTCCTTGAGTGGAGCACAAAGCAGGACCAGTTCATTAAACACTGATCAACTGTGTGTACAGTATATCAAGTAGCGAATTGTCCTTACCAGATGTGACAGTCTGCAGTCATAGTTAAGGCTCTGGATGATGGCTCAGTTCCCAGGTGGGGCATTGCTTGCGTACCCTTGTGAAAAATACTTAGCCTGCATAAAGTGATAACACTTGTAATGAATCTAAAAATGTACACTATGTAAGCCCACCTTGACACACTGATCCAATATGATAATGTGAATCTAATGCTGTGACGTGTTCTCCACAGACAATTCACCTGATCCAGAAGAAACTATGTTTGTCATAATAACTGGAGACAAAAAAAGATTCAATGAAATGGTGGTCTCTGTCAGCACTTCGGCCTGAGCTGCTTGGTTTCTCCCTCTCTGCCTGTGTGGGTGTGTCTTTTGTTTCTGTTTACATGTCCTTGTGTTTCCTTGTCCCACCTGCCTCCCCACCCCCGTTACTCGGCCACGCCCGTCATCGGAAGCTTGTTCCACACACCTATGTCTCGTCCCCTCATCATCTTCCTGCCTACATATACCCCGCTGTTTTCCTTGTTCTTTGCCTGATCTTCTCAGTGTCTTAGCTGGTTTGTTTCCGTCTTTTGTTTGTAAGCCTGCTCTGTTTCTGCTTGTTGCTGACTCTGCCTGTCCCGGATTACTCTTTTGCCTGCCGTTTTGGATGTTGTCTGTTTTCCACTGGATCTTTGGCTACTGACTTGGACGGTTTTTCTGATTTAGCCCGTATTGTCTGCGCCTGGGTCCTTTCCCCACAAACCCTGACAGAATTTTTTTTGGTGTGATTGATGGTGCTCCTTACAGATACAACACTAAGTACAATCAGAGATAAAAACAAGTACTGAAAGACATCAAAACAGTGCAAAAGCTGTACTATATACAGTGATACTATAAATATGATATCAAAATATATTAAAGAGGTAGAAAATAAACTAAGTATAGAAATATAGAATGTAAGATGTGCAAAGTACAGCAGTCAGATGACTGAACGTTTTTAAATAATGCAGGGCCAGTGGGGGGAGGAGGAATTAGGGGCAGTGTCTGTGTCAGCGGGGGTCAGGGGGCTTGTTGATGAGTTTGATTGCTGAGGGGAAGAAGCTGTTTTTGTGCCGTGTGGTTGTGGTCTTGATACACCTCTTGCGGGAGGGTAGTGTGTTGAGCAGTCTGTGTCCGGGATGGGAGGGGTCGGCCACAATCTTTCCTGCCCACCTCAGGGTCCTGGAGGTGTGCAGATCCTGGAGGGATGGCAGATTGCAGCTAATCACCTTATCTGCAGAGCGGATGATACGCTGCAGTCTGCTCTTGTCCTTGGCAGTGGCAGCAGCACACCAGACGGTGATGGAGCAGGTGAGGATGGACTCGATGATGGCAGTGTAGAAGTGCACCATCATTGTCCTTGGCAGGTTGAACTTCTTCAGCTGCTGTAGAAAGTACATCCTCTGTTGGGCTTTTTTGATGAGGGAGCTGATGTTCAGCTCCCACTTGAGGTCCTGGGAGATGATGATGCCCAGGAAGCGGAAGGTCTCCACAGTCTTGACCGGGGAGTCATGCAGAGTGATGGGTCCACTACCATCTCCACTGTTTTTAGAGCTTTGAGCTCCAGATTGTTCTGGCTGCACCAGGTCACCAGATGGTCAATTTCCCACCTGTAGATGGACTCGTCCTCACCAGAAATGAGTCCAATGAGGGTGATGTCGTCTGCAAACTTCAGGAGCTTGACGGAATTGTGACTGGAGGTGCAGCAGTTAGTGTACAGGGAGAAGAGTAGGGGGGACAGGACGCAGCCTTGAGGGGAACCGGTGTTTATGGTCAGGGGGTCGGAGAAGCGCTTCCCCAGCTTTACGTGCTGCTTCCTGTTAGTCAGGAAGTCAGTGATCCACCTGCAGGTGGAGTTTGGCGCACCCAGGTGGGAGAGCTTGTCCTAGAGCAGGGCTGGGATGGTCGTGTTGAATGCAGAGCTGAAGTCTACAAACAGGATCCTAGCGTAGGATCCAGGAGAATCCAGGTGCTGGAGGATGAACTGAAGGGCCATGTTGACAGCATCGTCTGCAGACCTGTTGGCTCTGTAGGTGAACTGCATTGGGTCCAGGAGAGGGTCAGTGATTGATTTGAGATGGGGCAGTATAAGGCGCTCAAATGACTTCATTATTACAGAGGTCATGGCGATGGGTCTGTAGTCGTTCAGTCCTGTGATCCTAGGCTTCTTGTGGATGGGAATGGTGGTGGAGGTTTTGAAGCAGGCTGGCACATGGCATGTCTCCAGTGAGGTGTTGAAAACGCCTGTGAGCACCGGAGACAGCTGGTCAGCACAATGCTTCAGTGTGAAGGGAGAGACAGAGTCCGGGCCAGCTGCTTTGCAGGGGTTCTGACACTTAAGCATCTTGTTAACGTCCCTCTCCAATATAAGGAGGGTCGTTGTGGTGGAGGGGAGGGGGAGGGGACCATTCGAAGCGAATGGATGTGTAGTGGCCCCAGCCTTCATTGTGGTGATGGGTGGTTGAGTGGTAGTGCCGGTGGGCTGGAGCTGATGGCTGTGCTCCCTGGGGGTGGTGTCAGGACTGTCCCTTTGTCTTTCAAATCGACAGAAGTTGTTCAGGTCATTTGCAAGACTCAGGTTGTTGATGGAGTGGGGGGTTCTGGGTTTGTAACTGGTGATTTGTTGGAGTCCTTTCCAGGGTTTGTCATTGTTATAACTCACCCTGGTGCATGTTGGAATACAACAGTCTTCACAGAAGCTGATATATGACATCACAGCATCAGTGTACTCATCCAGGCCATCATTTGCAGACCTGAAAGTGTCCCAGTCAGTGTAATCCAGGCATGCCTGCAACTCCTCCACTGCTTCACTACTCCACATTTTTGTCCTCCTCACAACAGGTTTAGAAAGTTTTAATTTCTGCCTATATGCGGGAATCAGATGGACTATCGCATGATCGGAGTGTCCCAGTGCAGCGCGGGGCACGGCACGATAAGCGTATGACATATTGCCTGCTGATGGAGCTACCTTCCATTCATGTGAAATTTTTTTTTTCAGATGATAATATAGTGGTAATGTTTTCTTATGCAATCATATCTACTGTATAGTGCTGAATTGCCTTTATGAGCATATTTCTAAGAGATCTATAGGATTGTCTATGTATGTCTGACTGTTCTGACTCTGATACTGTTATCGCTCAGTGATCTCTTATATCCAGCCGCAAGAAGTATTTGTGGTCATTTGTATAAATATACATGAATGGTATCTTCCCTGGAAATATTTATCAAGAGTTTATCCAAAGCGGAGAAACTAAAAACTTTATTTTCATAGCTGAGCAGTTTTTAAAATGTAACAATGTCTAATTGTACATCTTCCAAACCAGTTCTTGAATTGAAATGAACCTTATCTAAGTCTTGGAAGTTTCCTGCAAAATGCTTACATATGTTAAAAGCGCTGCCCTGCTGAACATCTTTCTTCCGAAAGCAAATAGTGTTGTTTGAAGAGCAAGCTAGGGAAGAATAATATTGTGCTTCAATATACACCAACCACTTGGCTGTTGATTCTGTTTAATGGTGCAAGCCTGGGTTTGAGTCAAAGTGGTTTGAAGTGTGGTATTCTCTATATCCATCTGGACATGGCAGCACTCTCGTCCTGCTGCACGGACTGCTCATTCATGTTATAAAAGATTTGTGTATATGATCTGTATGCCGTATGATCTATCTTAATTGAAAGCCACATTGACTTTTTTATTTTTAAGTGTATTTGATGAATGTTTCTTACAGCTACACACTTGACTGCTGTGAACTGAAATTTCAATGGAATAGCTTGAAAGGTTATTTTGTGTGAATTATTGAACAAAAACATCCCGGTGCTCCATTCACTCCAAGTGGGTTCACATAATGTTCTGTTCTGAAAAAAAACAACAACCTGGGAAAGAGCAGAAATAAGAGGCTGAGTCAGATTTAAAGGCACTGAGTGTTTATTTGTGCACCCTAACTTGCATGTTTGTCAGTTTTTGGGATTCAGACTTAACTTACCGACCCACGTATCTCTTAAAATGGGCAGAACAAAATTGCTTGCAGTAAAAGTAAATTTCCCTGAAAAATCACACTTCCCTGCTTATAGCCTGGTGGACAAAAGATTTTCTCACAGAGTTATTAATCCTCATTGCAGAGCACAACTTTAAGACACTTGCAACTTTAATTATGAAAGCTGAGCAGACACTTTGGAGAAAATGAAGCATGTCTTGAACAGAGACACTGGAGCCTTCTCAGTATTGGTAATGGCACCAGTTACAGAATTCAGTATCAAATAGGTTTATTTAACATTTAAAAACTTATTTTTCAAACACCACAGGGTCCATTTTTAATTATTTTTTCATATTCATTGGGAAACATTATATAGGTGATATAGCAAAAGCATATGGATTGCAATATTTGAGCATATTTTGGACACTGTGCGCTTTGTCCATTTGCAACTTTATACAAGTCCTGTTATGGTCCTGTTATGATCGTTAATATGAATGAGAATCTAAAGTGTTTTCCATATAGCCAAGTTATCTACCAACTGTTTCATTTATTGTGAATGTTACTGTGTTAATGTTACTGAATCAGCATGTTGCTTTGAAACACAACATTAAAATGTGATGTATTGTAATAAAATGCATAGTCTACATTTTGCACTTGCTTGCTAGCTTGCTAGTTACTCTATTTTTAGATATAATGAGGTGGCTTTATTCACAGGGGGATAAATCCTATCCTCCTTTCTCAGCTACAGGGGGCAGAAAAATGGAAACACCATACAATATATGAGTAGTAATTAACTAATTGATTCTACCATGCAAATAATAGTCAAACCCAATGACTCCCACAAGATGGCTACCCATACCATAACATTGGCCTAGGTTAAAAGCAGTTTCCTAACATCAGCCCTACTGTAAACCTTTGTGAAGTGTAGATTCAGTTCTGTGGTAATTTTTGAAATTGTTGTTTTGTGTGTTTCACCAGCTATCCTGTATGTATGTGTCCATCTATCCCCATCAGTGTGCTTTGCCTTGCAATGACTGTTCCTATTTACTGATGTAGATTTTCCTTGTTTGGCATATGACTTCATGATTTTCAACATTGTTCCCCTTGACACATTAAATGTCTTTAGAGACTCACATATGAAAGTGTTGATTTAAATTTTTTTTTATATAGAAAAAACATATTGCCAATTCAGTAGACATGAATTTCTGTACAAGAAATATGTGTCACTGTCGATGAGGGGATAGGGGTGTTGATCTTTGACTTGGAATCTGATGAAGGGATCTCCAATAGCCACAGGTTGGGGGTTAACCCCCAGAAAGGATTGCTGAGCCAAAGAAACACACTGCCTGTTGAAGAAATGGGTTACTGTGAAATGATTCCTTGCCTCACTACCTGAATGAGGACATATGCATCTAATTTTACAGAATGGCTAAGAAGTGAGTGATCGAGTGCTTATTGCAAGTGAAGGGATGATCAAAATAAATGGCAAAATATGGAGGAATAGGATGGCCGGTCTCTATTTAATAAAGTAGTGCAGTGTGTGTGCTTGATAGATCATATATATTTAATGTGCATGTGTCACCAGCTAGCTGTACCTGGACAACCCCCGCCTGATCCTACAGGATCACCACCCATCAGCACACCAAGATGCAAGCAAAGGTAAGTGGCGATTAAATGCAGCTTTATTTTTAATTTAATTTAAATGATTCAAAGGCAGCAATTCATTTTCAGAAAGCTTCACTCAGGCATACATTGGAGTAACCCCCCTGCCTTCTTTCCATTCTTTCCCTCTTTTCCCTCTGTCCGTCCAAACTCAGCTATGACCCCTACCGATAAGCATGCTTCCCCCCATGCCTGCGCACGCACACACACACACACACACACAACTTACGCAGAGTAGAACTAAAAGAAAAAAAAACATACTGATGTAACACATTCAACAAAGAAAACTCAACGGCGTGTCATGTAAGGGCTTAATTATATGAGTGGGTGGTTTTACGTGGAACCTTAATTCTGTAACACACGCTTCTACGTTTATAAGTAAATGGTCAACTGAATGGTCTTTCTCTGAGTCTTTATTTCATCGTTTAACATGACATGGTGTCAGAATAAATTCAGAGGAAATTTTACGTAGTTATCTGATTGTCAGATAAGTTTGTGCTTCCACGGGACCGAAGAAAATTCGTCAGAAAAAAGGGAAAAAATCCACGAGAGGACAAAGTGAACAAACAAACTATAAGCTAGTTAGCTTTACTGAGGTGAGAAGAGGCTTCACTAGCACAGGGAGAGAAAGAGGAGCAATGGAGACAAGACTGTGAGTCAGATCCAAGTTGACCTGAAAGAGAAATACATTTAGCCTGATATTTAAATGGATGCATGTCCACAAGCAGCGGTACTGGCACCGCAGCCACTGCAATTAGCACAGCTGACACCACCAGGCAGCTCTGATTCTAGCAAAACTGGCAAGTCGCAAAAGTGGATGAGATGTTTTGAACGCTTCAAAATAGCGTCTGGGTTAGACAAACAAACACAAGAGTACCAAGTAAATACATTTATATACACAATGGGGGACGAAGCTGAACAAATTTTAAATGTGTTACCATTAACTGAGGACCACAAGAAATCATATGATGCAGTGTCAGTAGCTTTTCAGAATTATTGTGTCAGCAAACATAACATCATTTTTGAACCTGCGTGTCAGCTGATGCATCATCCTTTGGACTTGGGGCTGTGCTGATGCAGAAACAATCAGACAGCAGTGAGTGGCAACCAGTAGCTTTCATTTCGAGAGGCTTATCAGAGGTGGAAGAACATTATGCCCAAATTGAAAAAGAGGCACTGGCTTCGACTTAGGCATGTGAACATCTGTCCTCTTATTTGCTCGGGCTGAGGTTTACACTTGAAACAGACCACAAGCCTCTGTTGTCACTGCTAAGCACAAAAACACTGGATGAGCTCCCTCCTCGAATTTTGAGATTTCAGTTGAGGTTGCTTAAATTCTCATACGACATTGTCCATATCGCTGGAAAGCAGTTAATTACAGCAGATACATTGTCCCAAGCTCCAATGAAATATACTCTTACACCAGCTGAGATGGAACAGGAGAATGAGGTGGTAGTGTTTGTGGACTCAGCCATATAAGGCATACCAACTACTGACAACAGGCTGAGACAAATTTCAGTCGAGCAGAAAGGAGATCCCATCTGCGGCACATTCATTCGCTAAAGTAGGACTGAGTGGCTTGAAAAGTCTCACCTTCCACCAGAGCTGGGACCATACTGTCCAGAGACAGAATATCTGACAGTGGTGGGAGACCTCTTGCTGAGAGGACAAAGGATTGTCATTCCCAGAACCATGAGACCTGCAATCCTTGACATTCTGCATGAGGGGCACCAAGGAATTGTCAAGTGCAGAGGTAGAGCTCGGCGATCAGTCTGGTGGCCAGGGCTATTTGTTCAGATCAGACATAAAGTAGAGCACTGTAACATCTGTGCAAAACATCGACCAGCACCAAGAGAACCCCTGCTAGCCACTCCTATACCAGAGAGGCCATGGCAACATGTTGGTACAGACCTGTTTATCTGGGAGAAGAAAGCTTACCTTATAGTAGTTGATTACTTTTCACACTACATTGAAGTGGCTCACCTCAACGTTACCTCTGCCAACACTGTCATTGCTGCCCTGAAGGATGTCTTCAGTTGCCACGGCACCCCGGAGACTGTGATGTTGGATAATGGACCGCAGCATTCCAGGACTTTGCTGCAGAGTACAACTTCACCCATGTTACCAATAGCCCAGTAGTAGTACCACGCTACTCCCAGGCTAACGGGGAAGCTGAGCATGCTGTGGCCACTGTGAAAGGACTGTGGAAGGAAGGAGGAGATAAGGCAAAAGCTTTACAAAGTTACTGTGCAACACCGCTGTAGAATGGCTACTCTCCGGCATGTCTCCTAGTGGGGAGAGAGTTACGCACAAACTTGCCTCAACTGCACCAAACTATGAGACGGTTAAGAAAAAACACCAGGAACAGCTATACAACAAGCGCCATCAAACACGTCCACTCCCAGTGGTTAAACCAGGCCAAAAGGTGTGGCTGCCCAATGAGAAAACACAAGGGATAGTTGTCCAACAGGCATAAACTGCCAGGTCTTTCCTGGTGGAGGCAAATGAGGGACTATTGAGGATAAATCGCACTCACCTGCAAGAGACTCACCACCCACAACCTAGCAGTCATACTGACATGAATACAACTCCAGAGACTCAGACAAATACACAAACCATTGCACAACCCATTAGAATGGAAAATAATGCCTATGTGACTAAATGTGGTAGAGTGTCACATCCCCCGAAGAAACTCGAGTTTTAAATGATTGTTTGATGTTTTACAGTCTGTAGTTCTGACAGAGACTGAATTTTGAAAGAGTTTGGTGAAAAACAGAAATAGTATAATAGTGTTTGTGTTTTTTGTTTTAATGTTTGGATACTGAAAGAATGTAAAAGACTATTTTTCTGACTCTACAGGGGAGGTGTCATGTAAGGGCTTAATTATATGAGTGGGTGGTTTTACCCGGAACCTTAATTCTGTAACGCGCGTTTCTAAGTTTATAAGTAAATGGTCAACTGAATGCTCTTTCTGAGTCTTTATTTCATTGTTTAACATGACAGGGCGGTCTGTACCACGGGCTGCAAATAATGTATTTGTGTCATTCTTTGTTACATTTTGATTTGTACTGACAGGGTTCACTTTGCAACTTTTCAGCCTGCCAGAGACAAGTTGTAATTGGAAGTGTTTTATGAAGTGTTACTTTTCAAAGGGCTCTGACTTTGATTCAAAGGAAGTCACTCATTTTTTATTTCTTATTTCTTATGTTTAAAATCACTGAGTCATTCTACGGTCATGACTTGTGTATGTATAAGCAGTGTTGGGCAGTAGCGTCGCTACAAGTAGTGTCGCTACTAGTTTAACTACATTTCATTAGCGTGGTGGTAACGTCGCTGTTTTCTGAATCAAATAGCTTTTCAGTAGTGAAGCTCTTTTATTGATCAAGTAGTGCGGTAGCGTCCACACAAGCTACATTTTCCCAAGCATTTCTGAAGCTCAAGCACAGCAGATCTTTCGAGAAGCCTCTTTGGATCTTTCTGCTGCGGTCTGAAATAAAACTAAGGATCAGTAGAAGCACTTCCATATGACATCATGTGACATCACGTACCAATCCTCGGGCTGAAGCTTACGACAGGGGAGTAAGTTTACTTGATGGAAAGATGGCAGCGGGAACGGATAAGCTGAGGACGGAGAGGAGTTAACCATGGCCGTACCTCAATAAATATGACTTTAAGTGAAACAACAGATAAAAATTATGTGTTCTTACTGTGTAAACCCAAGAAGAAGCTGCTCTCAACTTCCAAGACATCTAACCCTAATTTAAGAACACACATTCAGGTAATTCCTGAATAAGACTTTTTTTTTTCCTCAAATATAAAAATAAATAGAATAACTAAAAGTAGAATAGAGACTAGAGATGTAACCATAACTAGAGAAGCAATTCCTGCAGAAAATGCAGAGTTTGATTGCTCCCTGCGACAAAAAGACGAGCGCGGGCCAAGATGTCTTTCGATGTAGCTAACGTTAGCATGCTAGGTTGCTAACGTCCCGACTGGCCTTAAAGCAATGTAGCTACTTGTGTGTTCTCCTTACCCGGCTAGGTCGCTAGCCAGCTAGCTCATTTAAACAATCACATAACTATAACCATAATATACTATTTGCTGAGTGGTATACACTGTTCAATAATGTTAATACACGACAGTATAGTACACTGTACAGTAGTGCAAGTCAGGGGATATTGCTATGGCAGTAAGATGCATGAGTGTCCATGGATGTTAGAATTAAGTGTACATTGATACTTGAAAAATACAATATTCAAAATTGTAGAATTTTATTTCTTTTGTAGAGGATCTACCCAACTAAAATGGCCTACATGGAAAAGGAACGTGAGCATGCTAAGAAGAGGAGCACACCCCAGTATGAGGAGGAACACCCTGTTCCCCTCATACTCTGCAGTGTAGCACAGTATTTCAGGGGTGGTACCCCCACCATAACCCAAGAGCGATTTGACAAGTTGATCCTTAACTTCATCATTCAAGGATTGCATCCACTTCACACTGTGGAGAGACCAGAGTACAGGGATTTATTCAGAGAGATTTTACCCTGCAGGCATTTGATGTCAGGGAGAACATTGGGAAGAATGCTTGAGGATGTGTATTCATCAATGAAAAACACACTGTCTAAGACTTTGTCCAAACAGAACCACATATGTACCACAACAGATGCATGGTCATCAAACAACAGAAGCTTCCTTGGAGTGATTATCCACTGGATAAAACAAAAAACCTTAAGCATCTGCTCTGGGGCATTAGCCTGTCGCAGGATCATAGGGCGCCACACATTTACATTTACATTTATTCATTTGGCAGACGCTTTTATCCAAAGCGACGTACAAAAGTGCAAATAGTGAGCAAACAACAGGCACAAGAGCAAGATGTGTAAAGGTCATACAATGCAAATAGTGCTGAAGCTGAGCGCAAGGTCAGTGACGCGAGCCAACTAATCTGAACTAGGATTGCATCTCAAATACAATTACAGAAAAAAAATGGAGTACCGCTATACTACCTAGGTAAGTGAGCAACAAGTACAAGGCAGGAGTCAGATTCTCAACATCAAAGTTACAAGGTCGAAGAGGGAGGTATCAGTCCAGGTAGAGTCTGAAGAGGTGTGTCTTCAGCGCACGTCTGAAGGGTTGGATTGATGGAGTTGTTCTCAGGGGGGTTGGGAGTTCATTCCACCACTGGGGGGCGATGATGGAGAAGCGTCGTTGTGAGGAGCGTGGGCCTTTCGTTCTATTGGTGGGTGGAGCGAGGTGTCCGGATGTAGCAGAGCGGAGTTGACGAGCGGGTGCGTAGGGTAGGATGAGGTCCTGGAGGTAGGTCGGGGCAGTCTTTCTTGCAGCAGAAAAGGTGAGAGTCAAGGTCTTGAAGCGGATCCTGGCTGCGATTGGGAGCCAGTGGAGGGATCTCAGTAGGGGGGTGACGCGGGAGAACTTGGGGAGATTGTAGATCAGCCTAGCAGCTGCGTTTTGGATGAGCTGCAGCGGCTGAATGGTGCAGGCTGGGAGGCCTGCGAGGAGGGCGTTACAGTAGTCCAAGCGGGAGAGCACAGTGGCCTGGACGAGCAGCTGGGTGGAGTAGGTGGTCAGAAAAGGGCGAATCCTCCTGATGTTGTAGAGGAGGAATCGACAGGAGCGTGCCGTCTGGGAGATGTAGTCGGTGAAGTCCAACCTGTTGTCGAGGGTGACGCCCAGGCTCTTCACCGAAGTGGAGGAAGTTACTGTGGTGCCGTCAACAGTAACTGAGAGCTCTTGAAGAGGAGAGGTCCTGGCAGGGATAAGCAGCAGATCGCTCTTGTCCAGGTTGAGCTTGAGGTGGTTGGAGGCCATCCATCTGGAGATGTCAGCCAGGCACGCGGAGATCTTTTCGTTGACCTGGGGGTGGAGGGGGAAAAGAAAAATTAGTTGAGTGTCATCAGCGTAGCAGTGGTAGGAGAAACCATGCGAGCCAATGACTGAACCAAGAGAGTTAGTGTAGATGGAGAAGAGTAGGGGTCCCAGTACAGATCCCTGGGGACACCTGTAGTGAGGGTAGTGGGAGTGGAGGTGGAGCCTTTCCAATAGACCTGGGAAGATCTACCGGTCAGGTAGGACCTGAACCAAGAAAGGGCTGTCCCAGAGATGCCAAGCTCAGAGAGCTTGGCGATGAGCAGCTGGTGGTCGACGGTGTCAAACGCAGCGGAGAGGTCGAGGAGGATGAGGACCGAAGACAGGTCGGAGGCTCTGGCTGCGTGGAGGGCCTCTGTCACCGCCAGGAGTGCCGTCTCGGTTGAGTGCCCGGGTCTGAACCCAGACTGGTGGGGATCCAGAAGGTTGTGCTTGTGAAGAAATGGAGACAGTTGATTAAGTACAGCACGTTCAAGGGATTTGGATACAAATGGCAGGAGGGATACTGGACGGTAATTGTTCATGTCAGATGGGTCAGCGGTGGATTTTTTAGCAGGGGGTAACCATAGCCTTTTTCAGATCGGTGGGAACGAGGCCAGTAGTCAGAGATGTGTTGATGATGGAGGAGAGATACAGGCGATCTCACCGGACACAGACTGGAGAAGGGTGGAGGAATGGGGTCAAGGGGGCAGGTTGTAGCTCGGTGGGATGTGATGAGTTGAAGAACTTCTGAGTCGCTGAGTATAGAGAAGGAGGACAGGTGGTGGCTGTGTGCTTTTCCGGTGGTTGAGGCTGTGGATGGAGGAGTGATGGAGTCCCGGATGCTGGACACCTTCTTCTCGAAGTGGGCCTTGAAATCTTCTGCGGAGAGGAGAGAAGGGGAGGGGGGGGAGGAAGGGAGAGGAGGGTGGAGAAGGTAGAGAAGAGATTGCGGGGTTAGTGATGTTGGCGTTGATTTTGTTATGAAAAAATGAGGACTTAGCTGTTGTTGTTGCAGCCGTGAATGCTGACAGCAGGGAGCGGTAGGACGCTAGATCGTCGGAGGATCTAGATTTCCTCCACTTCCTCTCAGCGGCCCGCAGCGCAGTTCTGTCAGAGCGGAGGGAGTCGGTTAGCCATGGGGAGGAGGGCGACGGCCGTGATGTCCTGGAGACAAGGGACAGAGACCATCTAGAGACTGAGATAGACATGTATTAAAAACAGTTGTAGCAGCATTAGCAGACATGTTTGAGAAAGAGGTGAGGGGAGGGAGGGAGGAGAGAACAGCGGAGGTGAATGTGGAGTGAGAAAGGGAGTGGAGATTCCTCCTGAAGATAGTAGCAGTGGTGTCAGAGGAGTCGAGAGTGGTAGGAGAGAGAGAGAGAAAGATACGAAGTAGTGATCGGATACGTGGAGCGGGGTCACCATGAGGTTGGACGTGGCGCAGTTCTTTGTGAGGACAAGGTCGAGCTGGTTGCCGGCTTTGTGGGTCGAGGAGACGGGAGAGGGCGAGGAGAAGGAGCGCAGGAGCGAGAGGACGCTGGCCGATGAGGAGCTTTCTGGTTGGACGTTGAAGTCGCCCAGAAGAATCAGCTGGTTGTCCGGGAGGAGCTCAGGAGCGTGTCGAGTTCCTCAATGAAGGGACCGAGTGGACCTGGGGGGCGATATAGAACGACAATGGTGAGTTTGATAGGATGAGAGACAGTTATTGCATGGAATTCGAAAGAGGTGATGGAGAGGCGCTGGAGGGGTACAATGCAGTATCTCCAGGATGGAGATACTAGCAGACCCGTGCCCCCTCCTCTGCCTGAAGACCGTGGTGTGTGTGTGAAGGAGTAGGATGAAGACAGGGCAGCAGGGGTAGCAGTGTTGGTAGGAGAGATCCATGTCTCCGTGAGAGCCAGGAACTGCAGGGAGTTGGTCTCAGCGTAGGCGGTGATGAAGTCCGCTTTCTGGACCGATGACTGGCAGTTCCAGAGTCCGCCCGCCACTGAGAGTACCTCCAGAGAGGACAGTACGGGATGGAGCAGGTTGGCCGGGTTGCGTCTGCGGTGGTTGTATCGTCTGCGAGGAGGGGAGAAATGCACAGGAATAGGGAGTAAGCACATGGTTTAGTGAGTGAGAGAGTCAGTATAGAGATAGAGAACAGCACAGGAAAAGCAACTGGTGAGCGGATTGGCGACGAGGCTGCCGTACGGCAGCCTCTGACTAGAGTTAAATACCTGCGAGTGCTGATTACCTAGTTCAAAGCAATAATGACTCACAGCTGGCTAAATCTAAGCACAGGTGTGACAAATCGACAAATTAACAAATTAACAAATCAACAAAAGATCGAAACTAGCTGGTCACACAAACTGATTAGCTACAGCTAAACAACAACTATCGACAAGTAATGAAACGATACACTTATCCGTATCCTGGACCGATGTCGAACGCCGACTAGATGCACACTGGACCACACATATGATGTTTTGGCTGAGATGTTGGAAGACATGCACAGAGAATTCAACATAAAAGACAAGGTGACCGTTACAACCACAGATAATGGTTCAAATTTTGTGAAGGCTTTCAGTGTCTTCGCAGAAGTTCAAAGAACCATTCAAGACAGAGAAGAAGAGGATGAGGAAGAAGAGGAGGGACACCCTGTCTTTATAAATGTCACAGACATCTTAAATGAAACAGAAGAAGACTACAGTTTCCCACCTCATCAGCAATGTGCCTGCCACACCCTCAACCTGGTTGCCACAGGAAACATTGAGTGCTTTAATCCAGTCAGAGCCCTTTAAAAAAATATCAAGATCAACGATTTGCAAATGCCAGGCACTATGGAACAAGCAACACAGTAGCACACAAGCTTCAGATATCATCAAAGACAAGCTAGGGTGCCAGCTGATAGTTCCCAGTCCAACAAGGTGGAACTCCACTTACCACGCCATGGAGCGCCTGAATACCTGTATCTACTTTTATTTTGATATGTACTTAAGTTAACTGGTGTTCATTTGCTGTAATCCATGTATCTGTCTGAACATAAAGGCAACTACATAGTATAGTAGTCTCCCAGGTTATTAACTGAATGTTAAACAACTACTATTATGATGATTATTATGAATCATAATAATAATAATAATGATTACTTTTACTTTTGAATAAGTTTTTTTTCTTGTCTTTTTTCTGTGCATCTTTTAGATTATGGTGCCCAGGGCCAAGGCCCTTGATGTACTACAGTCTGATAGAATGGCCTACACAGGAGTGTTGGTGCCAGCAATCTCGTTTCTCCTCGAGAAGATGCAGCATGGAGATGAAGCATGAGCCCAACCTACATCCCTGTAACCCACTGGTAGATGCCATCATCAATGGGGTGGAGCAGAGGTTTGGATACATTTTTAAGGCTATGTTGCTCATAGCCTCTCATCCTATAGCAGCTCATCCTATGTTCAGACTGGCCTACATCCCCAGCGAAAAGAAGGCTGATGTTGTGTCAAACCTGAAAGCAGAAGTAAACCTGCTACAAACTCAATCTCCAGATGATCACACGCAGACAGATGGCGAGGACCCAAGTGGTGACAGTAATGAAGTAACTGGATACTTCCCATCACTGAGAACAACAGTTCTGAATGAAGTGGACAGCTGCTTGCAATTGACCGAAACCAACCTTGTCAATGCATTCCAAAACCTGCCAATGATGAAGTACAACACAGGAGTCCTTGCTAGTGCAGCTTGTGAACGACTCTTTAGTGTAGGAAAAGATATTCTCCGACCAAAGAGAAACCGTCTTTCTGATGCAAATTTTGAAAAGCTTTTCTTGTGTCATGAGAACAAACACCTCTTGTGAGAAAGATCAGGGTCCAGCCTGGCCACCTCATCCTCATTCCTCTGTGGAGGAAACTTTAACATGCAGTGGCTGAAACTTGATTCCATGGAGAGAGATAGATATCTGTCTCACAAAACACACACTCACATGCACACAGACATGCACACGCACTCACACACACACACACACACACACACACACACACACACACACACACACACACACACACACACACACACACACACACACACACACACACACACACACACAACCACACACACATCAAATGTTATTTAGAAGATATTTTTTTGCCATGTTGTTACTGTTTGGAGCAGGTCTTTATTCTTTGGTTTGCAGTGGACGAGTTCATACATCTTGACACACTTTCTACAAACAACACAGACAGTAGACAGCACAATAAATATGATAAAAGTGCTCAAAATTCCAATCATCGCTAAACCACTAGTGACCTGACTGCTGTTCTTTGGATTCCGAAGGCCTGTTATAGTTTTCATGCTAGACCAGGCTGAGCAAAGGTTATTTGCAGCCATCTTGTTCTCTAGTTCAGATTTATAATTCTGTTTTGCTTTTAAGATTTCTATTTTCAGCTCCTTAGTAGCTATATGCAGATCAGAGGATACTCCCTGTTTAAAAACAAGTTTCTTTTTCTGTATGCTGGACTTAATGGATTTGGTCACCTATGGTTTGTTATTAGGGTAAATTTTAACTCACTTACAGGGAATGACCATGTCCCTACAAAAGGCGTGTTGAGCATGTTACATCAACAAGTTTATCCAAATCATCACCACAACATTGTTTAAACATGTCCCAGTCCGTGCAGTCATAACATTCCTGCAGACAGAGCACAGATTCTTCAGTCCACACCTTTATATCCTTTGTCTGCATTTTCTCTCTCCTTAAAACCGTTTTAGATATGGGCAGTAAATGCACACAGTTATGATCTGCAGAGCCCAGTGGGAGTGATTTATAAGCGTCCTTTACTGACCCATAACAAAGATCAAATGTCTTATCCCGCCTAGTTGGACAGGAGACATATTGGTGAAAGTTTGTAAGTGTCTTTTTAAGGGAGACATGGTTAAAATCACCCAATATGAAGTTTGGTGCATCAGGTGAAATCGACTGCAGTTTTTGCACTACATCAAAGATAGTAATAGAGGCAGAGGCGGCATTTGCCTTCGGGTGGATGTACACTATTGTTATAAAAAGTTGTGGAAACTCACGGGGCAGGCAGAAAGGACATAACTTCAGCCTTTCAATCTAGACGAAATGGCGCTCCAAAACCATCGATGAACAGATCGATGTCCTGGTCGTGCACAGTGAGCCATGTCTCAGTGAAGGCCAAGATGCAGCAATCTTTGAAGTCCTTCTGAAAACGGACGTACCACTGGAGTTCGTCCACTTCGTTCCTCAGGAACTGGACATTCCCGATGATCACTGAGGGCAGAGGAATCCGGGTGAGCCGTTGTTTCCTCAGGCGTAGTCTGACGCCTCCTCATTTACCCCGCTTCCTCTTTTTATCCCTCGTTGCCCCACAGGTTTCATGAGAATCTCTCAGAATAAAGTCCGGTAGCTGTAGCGTGATATCTGCCACGTGAGCTAAACTCACAAAGTTGAATTGCAGCAGCACATCTCTAGTGTACTACGTCTGACCCCAGTAGACAGCCCCGTTGACGTCGCAGGCAAACAGTAAATTGAACAGAATCCACAAAGCGGCAGGATAGAGAAGATCCATTTTTAATTAGCAACACTAGGAACACTCAATCATAACGACACTCAAACGATTGATTTAAGAAAGGAAAAGACATGTAAAAACCTTTAAAACAAGTATAAAACACCAACACGAGGACGCCAAACTCTCACTGCCGGTCGCTGCGTGCGCATGCACCCAAGTAGTTTGAGCTGAGTTATTGAGTTTTAAGTTAACTTACAGTTTATCCTGCAAATGTGCCCAAATCTAAATTGAGCATACCCATGCAAACACAGGTGTACACACACACACACACACACACACACACATACATACACAAACAAACATAGATGAACATTCACATACTCTCGACACCGGCATTTTGTTACTAGGTGGAGCATGTGGTTTTTTTGTTTGTTTTTGTTGCCAAATTGGTTTTGGAGCGGTGAGAGTAATGATCATGTTTATTGTTTAATAAACAATTAAACAACATTTTTTTTACCTGCGTATCTGTTTGACTGACAGTTATATTGATCACTGTGATAGCATTGACTTGGCATGAAGTTGGTTCAATTTAAAAAAATTAATTAAAAAGTAGCTTATGATGTAGTAAACTACTTTTGCCGTGTTGGTGTAGCTTAGCTTGCTACATTTCTCTGGGGTAGCTTCAGTGTAGTGAAGCTTCATTTAATGTAGAGTAACTGGTAGTTTAGCTCACTACACTTTCCAAGTAGCTTGCCCAACACTGTGTATAAGACACCATGACGGTGTAGTGTTGGTACTGGCTATATCTTGGTGGATATAGGGAGAACTATGGATTCAGATTTCATAGTGTAAAATGCATTAGTAATGTGTTAGGTGTAGTGTGGTGTTGTGTGTGAATAGCAGTAATTATGTAAGGAATCATGATGCCCATGGGAGGCACATGAAGAGTTCCAGCAGGGGAAGCTACTGTTAAAAAGTGTGTATATACCTCTGGGTATCACAAATCCCTCTTGCCTGGTGGTATCATTGCCAGACTGGGGCTGAAAGTGGTTGAAGTGTGCTGACTGAGGTAGAATGTTTGAGTATGGACTGACCTGCATTTTTCATCTGTTTTCCAGTTAAATTTATTTTGAACAAAATATTAATAACACTCTCTGTGTGTCATGTGCTAATTTAGTATACTACAATTACTGAATATTGGCTGTATAATGAAAAAAACGTGGCTAGTTTATAAAGCTACACTGCTGCAAACATTAGCATAGGTTCAGATATTTCAGTTGTACTCCAAGCTTTCAGGAACTCAGCGAGAAATGGTGAAACACAAGATAATAGAATAGAATAGAATAATTCTTTATTGTCATTGTAACGTTTTACAACGAAATTTGAGTGCAAGCCTCAACAGTGCAAATGATCAATAAAAGTAAAAAGAGCTTATAAATAAACTATAAAAAATAATCTAAAAAGTAAGGCTGTATAAAAGTAAAAAGAGGTAGAACACAAGTAAAAACACACAGATATCTACATTCTGCCAGAAAAAAAATTGCACAGATCCCTTATTTTAGAGTGAGAACCCTTATTGCACAGTGTAGAACCTTGAACATTTATTGCACAGATCAAAAACCTTATTGCACAGTATATGTGAAACATTTTATTTTAGTGGAGATATTTAAAGCTTGTACAGCTGTGGGATAGAAACTGTTTTTGAGTCGGTTTGTCCTTGTTTTAATGGCTCTATACCGTCTGCCTGATGGTAGCAGTTCGAACAAAGGGTGACCGGGGTGCGATGTGTCCTTTATGATGTCCTGGGCTCTCTTGAGGCAGCGGGAACTGTGTAGGTCCTCCAGAGTGGGGAGAGGGCACCCGGTGATTTCCTCAGCAGTCTTGACGACCCTCCGAAGCTCTTTTTTGTGTGCCACAGTGCAGCTGGAAAACCACACACAGAGGCAGTATGTGAGAATGCTCTCTATGGTGGAGCGGTAGAAGGACACCAGCAGTCTCTGGGCGATGTTGTTTTTCCTGAGGACCCTCAGAAAGTAGAGTCTCTGCTGTGCCTTCTTTAACAGTTCTGTGGTGTTCGTGCCCCAGGTCAGGTCCTTCTCAATGTGCACCCCCAGAAAACGGAAATCGTTGACCCTCTCCACACATTCCCGCCGATGATTATGGGTTGAATGTCCGTTTTTCCTTCCTGAAATCAACGACTAGCTCCTTTGTCTTTGACGTGTTCAGGAGCAGATTGTTGTCTCTGCACCACACTGACAGCCTCTCCACCTCGTCCCGGTAGGCGGACTCATCGCCCCCTGAGATGAGCCCCACCACTGTGGTGTCATCGGCAAATTTGACAAAGGTGTTGCTGGAGTGGACAGGGGTGCAGTCATATGTATAGAGGGTATAGAGCAGAGGGCTCAGCACACAGCCCTGAGGGGAGCCGGTGCTGAGGCTGAGAGCTGTGGAGATGTGGGGGCCTACTCTGACCCTCTGTGTGCGTCCCGTCAGGAAGTCCTTAATCCAAAGACACGTGGAGTAAGGCAGACCCAGGTCCAACAATTTACACACCAGTCTGTGGGGGAGGATGGTGTTGAAGGCCGAGCTGTAGTCCACAAAGAGGAGCCAAGCGTAGCTCCCCTGCCGCTCCAGGTGGGTCAGCGCAGCGTGAAGAGCTGTGGCTACAGCATCCTCCGTAGACCTGTTTGCCCTGTATGCAAACTGCTGTGGGTCAAAGGTGGGGGGTAGGAGTGAGATGATGTGACTCCGTACCAGTTTTTCGAAGCACTTCATCACCACAGGGGTGAGTGCTACTGGCCGGTAGTCGTTGAGGCTGGTGACGGAGGGTTTTTTGGGCAGAGGGACAATGGTGGAGGACTTCAGGCAGGGTGGAACAGCAGACTGGGATAGGGACCTGTTGAAGATCCTAGTAAAGATCCCAGCCAGCTGGTCAGCGCAGCCCTTCAGCACGAGAAACAATCCTTCAAGGACGAGAAACAACACGTACACAAACAACAATATAAAGCACTGAGAGTGAGAGCACTGAGCCGCTGCGTCTATGCGCGCCGCCATCTTGAGTTCAAGAGTAAGTCAATAAGTTTGCCAAAGAACAATTTGTGTGGTCCAAGAATCAGGACAGATTATTTGACGGATGGACTGAACTGTATTTTGAATGATCCAATAATCATTATGAGACTGCCACTAAAAAAGGTGACACCTTGACTATCAATGAATAATACAATCAATCAAAACACATTATCATATTGTGGCGTTCACCACATACGGATTCATGCACGGAGACCTTGCTACGAAGCGCAAAGTTTAATAGCAGCTGTTGTCGGCCACAGCCACACCGTACAACCATTAATGAACTAAAGGGCTCCGAACTCACACCCCGCACCCAGGCACAGTCCCGCGCGTCACAAGACTGAAAACGGAAACCCCCAAAAAAACACACACACACACCCCGGAAGTGGTGGTGCCCCAACATTGGCCCAGGTAATGCAGCCTATTGTGGAGTTAACAGAACATTGCACACATTAACCCAATGCATATACATTACTTAATGAACTTAAACACGCTACAATATTAATGCAGTGAAAGACAACCCACAACCCCCATCTGTATATCAACATTGGTAACAGCACAGTGGCGTAGAAGGCTAGTGAAAACATGGCTTATTTGAATGCACCATGGCTTTGGGCTTTCAGCACGCTAGTAGATGAGAGCCCTCATCTTTCTCCTGTCCAGGAGCGGTGTCATTCCCTGTCATCTAAAATAGTTTATTTGCTGCAAGCCAGTAATCGCCCTTTCCTGACCTTTTCCTGCATTGATCCTTGCTTTTTTCTTCCTCTTACTCAATTTTTCACAGTATTTCCTGAATTTTTTTTCCTTTCCTCTGCCGTAAGTCCTCAAAAATCTTTACAGCTGTCATCTTGATGGATTCCTTTTTCTTCCCCTTCCAGTCCACACATTTAATGTTTCTGTACAATACTCAGATGTATAATTTTTCATAATTAATCTTAGATCACTCTAGCAGTGCCAGAGCAGATGGAAAAATACAATTCCCTTATTGGACCTAGTAAACTATTCTTGAAAAAAAATAGAATAATGATTTAAGTCCATCACTGTGTGTTGTTAAAGATAATTCTTCCAGCAAAACTACATGCACTAAACAAAATCCTTTCAAAGAAATGTAATTAACAACTGCTGTTCAAATTGTTTTTTTACATTCTTAATGTGACAAGCTACTAGAGAATAATATTTTTTATTATATAATGAGAGGATGTGTTCCAGATAATAAGCCATTTCTTAACTAAATGGCTTAACTTCTTTCTTAACTTCTGTGTCGATTTTGCAGGCAACCCTGCAAAGACAGCAGCTGATCCTCATTTGTGACATTTCAGAGCCTGTAATATCAGGTTCCATTTGAAAAGACACACTCAAGGGAGAACTGAAAGGCCTTATCTTTTGAGAAGAAATGATTTTCAGTACTACTGAGGTGATTACCCTGCCCCTTCTATATGTGGCCAAGTCTCAGAGTAGATGGTTATAAATGCAATATTGTCCAGTGTTGTCCGTAGGGGATGGCAATATGGATGTGGGCAGTGAAGACGAAGAGGGCCTGGCCTGGTAAGGGTATTGCTGAGTTGGGAAAGAAGCCAAGACTCCTGGGACTGGGTCATCATCCTTTTCATCATGGATAACACCTCTTGGTGGTACCTGTAGCTCATCCTCCATGGGTTTGGGCTGAAGGCTCGGTAGGGCAGGCTTCATCATGGTACGATGAACCTGGCGTACCTTCTCCAGGTCATGCACTGGTGCCACTGAATACACTGCACCATCAGAACTGGGTGCCCGCAGAACCTTGTAGACAGTGGACCCCCAGGCATCCTGAGTCTTGTTGAGGCCCTGTGTTGAGTGGTCTCTAAGATAAATTCTGTAGTGCTTGCTTCTACGTCTTCTTCCCATTCCTCAATGCTGAAACTAGAACTTCCCCTAAACACTGGGCACTTCCATTCCATTCTTCCATTTTTGCGTATATACAACAAACGATCAACAGGAGCAGAATTAAAGGGCAATTGTCCAGAAGTCCCAGGGGTGCAGTTACTTGAGCCCACTCAGGCTGCTGCTTGCTCCTGTAAGAGATGGTCCTTGTAAGCCTGGAGCCGTTGCACCAAGTCCCTCAGTTCTTGCAGCTCATTTGCCACGGTCATGACACAGGAGGGAGATTAGTTAGTCTCAGGCAGGTTGCAGTGTAGCTGCCTCCTTCACCAATGTCTTGAGGATCCCACAATGCGCCACTGTGTTTTGCCTGATAGCTGCAAGCTGCAGCAATTGCTTACACACATACTGTACATCTGTTGCACTCACACGAAACAGTGTCAATCTTTCTGCAGTAAGGCAGTCTCCAGCGAGGACCAAGCAAACCAACCAGGGATGAGCATACTGCCTAGGGATGCTACCTTGCTGGTTTAAATATGCTGCCATCCAATCAGCTTATTCAGGGCCAGCCCGAGGCATAAGCGAACTAAGCGCCTGCTTAGGGCCCCCGTGGCCACCAGAGGGCCCCCAAGAGCGGTTGAAATGTCCCACAAGAGAGCTTGAAATGTTTTTTTTTTTGTGATATATTATGTCAATGGTAATCATACAAAAACGCAATATTATGTTAACGGGCATTGACAATAGTCAATAGTATTGGTGGCACCGAGGCAGTGGAGAGCCCCCAAATCAAATTCTGCTTAGGGCCCCATAAAGCCTTGGGCCAGCCCTGAGCTGATTGTGTGTCGGCCTGGAAGTAAATATGGTGGCTGGGAGGGCAAAGCCTACTTCTGGCCGGTTATACATAATTCATTGACATGGGCAGTTCCAAGCACACAATTAAAACTTTTTTTATTACTTTCCTAATGATTAGTAAAGGTTTGACTTTCCCATTTACATCCGGTGGCTGTCTAAATTAGTATGCTAATGTTTGCATGCATTGACCTGTGAGTCTTATAGTGCACTTTTTTCTGTTTTTGGATTTTGGATATTTTTGGGGATATTAGTTTTTGGAAGGCTGTGTGTTACTTGATATTGATGGTTCACTTTTTAAATGCATATTTCCCTTTATGCAATGCTGTTTTGGAATTTCCAATTCCCACTACAACAACAAATGCAGTCCTCCAATACACTTGCATGCAGCCAATGGCAATTACAAGTCACACAATGCGCCACAGTGAAATGGGTGTTCATTGGAGGATAGGTTTTACTCTGCTGACATCAGCTGTGCAACTCACAGGCAACGGACAGTTTGCAGGGTGACTGAGAGTGGAGAAATGAAGAAACACTGGCCAACCTACCCACCCCCTTGCAAAATGCAGCCAATTTCTTCTGCCATTGCCAGCAAATGACACAAATAGTTTCAAACCCAGGCCATAGGGTTCCTCAATGCGAACACCTTGCCGACTGAGCCACTTGTGACCAACAATTCACCTTTGAGACATACGTTTTTCTGCTGTTCTCACATGCTCAAGTTAACAAGATCAAACAGAAAACTAGGAACACAATATATGATGACATCTTCTCAATGCGAAGGATGTGTGATTTGGATGTACCCAAGAGCTTAATTAAGTGTGAGGTTGAAATTACAACCCTGTGACACCTCGTCACTGTGGAACAGTTCCACATAATTACAAAGTAAGAAATATAGACCGAAAATGTCTGCAGCTGAACTCAGCTTGATGCCAGAATCCATATGAGGTCAAGTGTAGGACAGGGTAAATTGCATGCAGTTTTTAGCCTATGACCTTATCACTACTGCAGAAAATGTGTTGTGGTGGCTTGGTGACGTCTCAACATATCAGTAGCTATAAAGAAAGAGAGTTATAACTTTGTTTAAAATCCCTTTGAATATTTCATCCAACAGATTGCACTTTCTTCCTTTTACAGTATTTTAAAGAATGGCATAAAAAATTTCAAAAGAGAATGAAACTGTATTTTTATTTGGCAGTAGGTGTATCAAGTGTCACCTTGAGGATTTTATGGTTCTGTTTTACCTTTTGAAACTGTCTGACAGTCATAAATTTAATAGAGATCAAATGAAGCTTTCGTTCCTTTGTGTCTCATTGCCTCTTTCAACATTTTACTGCCAGAAAAAAAACCTTCAGCAACAAAGATCATTGTCAGAATATCATTCAATTCTTCAGTGAAAAGTCTGCACTGAATATTTATACAAGCATGTGAATTCACACATGTTTTGCTGCAGAGAACTGCTTGGCAACAGCTGAATAGTAAAGGGTTGAGCCGAACAGGTCCCTGGGAGTCACCCTCTATAGCAGCTTATGACCTGAAAAGCTGAGAAGCGTGACTCAGAGAGTGAAACCCTGATTACATAGACGCTGCTCTTTGACTCACTGTTCCAAAGAAATATTTCTTAAACAATAGAAAAAGGCTCATGAACAAGCCCTTCAAAACAATTCTGTGTTGGGTGCATTAGCAGGGTAATTAAAGTAGCAAGCACACATTACTGGAACATTTGTGTTAAAACATGGTGACCTTTGCACTATACAACAGCATTCAGGTGGTGGCAAAAAAAAAAAAAAGTTTCTATAAGCATTGTCACTTTGTAACATACCACACTCATCATTCCGTACAATGATCTGTAAAGTCAATGCTTTACGAGGTCAGATTTCACTCAGGGCTCTGTGAGATTTCACTCAGCACCCAACCATATAGGTTACTAGGCATAGGACATGTCAAAGTTTAGCACAAAGTTGAAGTCTAAACAGATGTGTTTTTAGTTGCTTTCAGAGGATGGTGAGCTACTACGCAGTTATTACAGTTGCAGGTTGCTCATTCCACCACTGGGGGAACAGTGACCATGAAAGGAAAGCTAAAGACATGTGGCCACAGAGCAGGGGCACTGTCAGATGGCCAAGGTTGCTAAATGGATACCTTGTGCATGGAAGTGGCATATATTTTGGAAGACTGAAGACCATTCTAGCAGCATCAGTCTGAATGTGTTGAAGTGATCTGGTGGCACAGGCTGAGATGTTGTCAAAAAGAGTGTTGCAGTTTGCCCACAAGGGCCTGGACCAGAAGCTGGAAACGGCTGGTGGTAAGAAACGGACAGATTCTTACAGGATCACTTCACTGAAGTAAATTTATCTGTGAAAGAGAGTTTGTCATTTACAGTAACACTGAGTAACATAAACTTACATATCATATGAATTCCACCATCTGATCCTGTTTTGGGAAGTATTTGCACTTACATCAGCTCATCAAAGAGGAGCTCTATAAAGCTTGGTTTTGCACAACAATCCAAGATGGCATTTGGTGTGAACCATACTGCACCATACCAATAACATAGCCTTCTAGTCATCTACAGTCATAACAAGTCCTACAAGTTATTGACATTTGCTCAAGAGTCACACACAGTACTGTGCATTAGCCAGATAAACCATTCTAGAACCTGCAGCAGGGCTTAGTCCTATGTTTGTTGCTACCTCTTGTAACGATGTGCATGCAGCACCAGTGAAGTGACAACTGCATAGCAGCATTACTTTTTGATATTTCATGAACAAGACCTTACATTTTAACTAATAAATGATTCAAATATTGTGTATGCTTCCACCAGGCATTTATATAAATCAGCTCTTTTCCATGGTTTATTAGTTAGGATCACATAATGTTCTTTCAATGCTTATTAATCTCTAGCAACTGCATCTCCAAAGGTCAACTTTGAAGCAAAATTCGCCAGTATTCCTGGGAGTTTTTTGTTTGTTTGTTTGCCTTTAGAGGATTCATGTAGTTCAAGCAAACTGTTTTAGTCTTGGATAAACTAATGATGTCTAAAACTCATGTGAATGAAATTGGTTTCTCCTTCACTACACACATTTCCAATGCCCACCAGTGACACAAAACATATTGAGCACCCAGATGAAAGGCATGCATTCAATGCAGGAGGAAAGAGGCAATAGGTAAACAGAGACAGATAAACACATGGTGGACTATACAGTATGCCTTGGAGGTGATGCCTGCATTTTCGAACTGGGCACTTTTGACGAAAGAGATACATATTTCGCAGCCAGCTGGAAGCAAATGAACACTGCAAATGAAATATTCAAACTGCAATGGGAAGATTAACAGTTACTGGGTTCTATCAGTGGGGAGCCTCAGAATAAAAGATGCCCACAGAATGCATAAAAGCTCTTTTCTGTACTAGTGTTAAATTAAATTGTGCAGCAGTTTACAGTATGAATCCTCACTTACATTCTGCACAGGTTTTTTTGTTGTTGTTCTTTCGTTCTTTTTTATTTATTTCAGGTGTTCATGAGTTAATTTCCCTATACTCTCTGGTGCACTAACAAGTCTTAGCACAAACATGTTTATCAGTCTGCTAACAACAGTTGGTGAGCAGATTATCATCTTGGCTGCCATAAGGTTTTGTGATAATGAGAATTAAAGATGATTTTAATCCCAGATCTAGTAAGAACCTGATAACAGATCTGTGTTGCTCCACAGATGTCTAGAAAACTCTGCCATTCACACTGCAAACCTGCTTGCAAATCTTCTGGCCCCATGTAACACAACAAAACACTGATTATGCATACCTGACAGAGAAGATCAACACAAGAAAGGTGAAAAATTATGTATTTCCCCTCTCGTCCTCTGTTCCAGACTGAAGCAGTGGCATTTTATCATTTTAGCTGAAGGATAGTCACTATAGCAGGTTCTGAAGTTCACAGCAAGGTCATGTTTGGGATGTTGCATTAATTGTCACTCAAAGCCAGAAGCCTCAGATCTGCCCCATGTGGAGCTGGATTACTGTTTGTAGCCCCATATGCATCCCCACCCGCAGCCTGTCATTCATTGGGCTTTGGTTTATCCAGGCTCCATAACTGTATGCGGGTAAAACAAGGTCTGCAGATGAGGCTGGAGCAGGGGGTGATCCTGCATGTGAATAGATTGTCTTCTTCTCCCATCTTTCAGCTCAGATAAAAACTCACCCTTCACAAAGTGGTCTCACTTTCAACTGGTTAAACATACATGGAATCACATGGAAACATACATGGTTAAACATACATGGTTAAACTGGTTAAACATACATGGAATACATTGACGTGCAATCCATGTCTCCCCAACCACTAATCGAGCATCAGGTTTGCTTTTATGCAAGTCAATGTATTACATTTTCATTATAAGTGGATCTGCAATACACATGTGAAAGGCACATTAGACCAGTATCCTTACTTTTTTAACAGTGAGTCATAAAGTAATTGCAAATTGTGTGAACATTTTTTCCTATGAAAATCAATGTTATTGTCAGTTCAAATCTTTCTGAAATAGAATTATAACCTGACACTGAAATTCCCAGGAATGAAAACTGTATGTACATCTGTGAAGTCGGGGTATTTTCATCAATTCACTGTGGTTCTGTAAGACTGAATTGGTTTCACAGCTCACCCAGGAGAGAGCACGTAGGAACATATGTGGGCTAGGTTCTCTCGAGCAGGCAGTGTTTCCCCCACTTCTCACTCCCTCTCTGCATTGGGGACCATGTTACTACCCTGAGGGGTCCATCTATCTGCAGCTATGTGCTAATCTTGGTGCAAGACCTCTCGCTTGTGGAACAGGTGGCCTCTCTGGGGAGAATTCATGTCTGTCTCTGGCCTTCACTGCTTCTTCCAAATCCAAGGTGGTCCATGCACAAATTTCCAAAACAATCTCTGGCTCTGATTTACGATGCTTTGCTCACTTAACAATCATAACATGCTGTAAATAGCAATGTCAGTACTAATATAGAGTACTTGTCAGTACTCTCGCCCGCTAGCCGTTGTGTTTTTTGTTTTTTCTGTCCATGTGCTTTTGTTTTTCTGTGTTCCAGCCCCGCTCCCCGCCCGGTCTCCGCCCGCCTGTTTCCCTCATTGCCTTCACCTGCCTGCCTGCGCACATGTTTCCCATTCCCGTTATCAGCCCTGCCCTATATCTTCCCTGCGCATCCCTGTTCTGTTGCCAGTTCGTCTCGGTTGCTTTTTGCCCGTTTCGTCCCCGCTTTTGCTTCGTGCTTTATTTCACTGTTTTTCCCGTTTTTGACCTGCCTGTTTTTGACCTGTTTTTTGCCTGCCGTTTCTGCCCTGTTTGCCTGTACCTCTGCCTGCCCGGTGTCTGACCCTGCCTGCTCCGTTACCCGTTTCCTGGATTTGCCCTTCGGACTGCCTTTCTGGTTTTTGACCCCTGCTCAGATACGATTCCTGCCAATCGGACTTGTAAATATCTGCCGGCATTCCTTAGTCTGCGACTGAGTCCTTGCCCGTGCCCTGTCAGTACTAATGATTCCACGCTTAATAGCAGGGCTGGCTCCTGTATTTAAGCAAGGCCAGCTGTGAGGCTCCCTGCATTGGGATGGTCAGATGGGCAATAAGACATATGGCCGGTCATAAATTATTGTCATGGAATACAATGCTTGGTGAGGCCAGTGTATCCACTCTACGAGACTTAATAGCCTGCTGGTTCAGTGGGAGTGGTTGCTTTTAATGAGGTGAGTGTTAAAATGCAGCTCCCTAGATGTCATGCCTCATTCAAGCAGTAGGAATTATCTCAAAGGATCCTTTTTCACCATTCTTCACAAGGCCTCTCTGAAGTTTTAGCTGCAGAATGTTTGCTAAGTAATTCGGCATTGAGATGCATGTCATATTTGAAAGGGCACACTGGTCTCGAAAAAGAAGCATCTGTCAAAATACTTTATATTGGGAGCAGTTCTCCCTTTACATACAATGTGTTCAAAACTAGAATAACAGGAAACCGACAAAAAGATTTGCTGCAATGCTATTACATTCTACTAGCAGGAAAAAACATCCAATATGTACATTTCCTGTTATATCATGCTTTCTGTTCCTATTTTCATGTCCTGGTCAAAAATCTTGGGACTTTGATAGCTGTAATACGTACAAGATTCCATGTGAACATACTGACACTCACAAGTATCAAATTTTTACAAGACAACTCCTGGGCCTTGTTATTGTGGATTTTGTACTTAGGGAAGTTTAGTGTTCTATACATGTCATGCCCTCTTTCTATGAGGATAACAATGAATGAATGTCTCAGAACCAAATGCTCAGTATGGACCTTGGTGATATCTTGTGTCTGACCTTCCTGCTCTGGTTTGAGTGACACTTTGTGCAAATTAACTGGAATGATCACCTTCACCCAAAACATTCTAGAACTAAACAACCCATAAAATTCAAAGTAAACTAATTTGCATGTAAATGTAGGGCTAAACCAAACCTTTCAAATATACAGGATGCAAACTATTGTTTTTTGTTTTCACAAATGTCATAAGTAAAGTTTCTGTATACAATGACATAAAATTGCTTAAAGTTGTGCTATATGTGTTTAATGAATATCATCTTACTTACCAAGATTTGAAAATAATTTGTTCAGATTACATATCTGTCAATCATATCTTGTAAACTTTAAGAAAAACAGTTCTCCCACAGCTAATACAACTGTTCTTAGTGTTATTCAACAGAAGGTAATAGTCAGACATCCCTTGATTCTTGTATGTATACCACATTGTTACAAGGAAAATGCTTCACCACCTAATTTTAAGGTCCAGTGGTGTAGAGGCAACTTTAAATTGCTTTCCAACAAGGCAGTGATCCTGCTGCTGTGTGTGTGTGTGTGTGTGTGTGCTTGTGTGTGTGCTTGTGTGCGTGTAGTGTGCACATGTTCTTCCCATCACATTTGTATGTGCAGGAACGGATTTAGCTTTTCTTTCATCAAAATATGTCCGAGGAATGAATTAGCATCAATCTGTTTCCAAATGCACAAGATTCTTGCTTAGAATACTCTTTTCTCTGGAGGCAACTAGCATTGTAGCGCTGTTGCTCCCTGTCGGGAACACTTCACTTTGCCCACATGCCAGGAGAGATATTTTTTGAGACACAAGGCTTGGTCAAAGCAAGGAATCGTGTGGGTGTTCACATTCTCAGCCTTTGTCTGCTGTTTTCTGTATAAACCAGGCAACAGATGCACTGCTGGGATAGAAAATATTTAAATTGGCACCAGAGGTGACATGATGAAAACATGACACTGAGAAATACTTTGTGAATGTTCTGAAAGTTTAGTTAAAAAAGAGCTGTACACTTCAACATTAAGGGTTGTGCCTCTTCTGTTTCACTAGCACCGAATAATGTAGCATTGCTGATGTTCACCTGAAGGAGTTCATTATCACACTTGCTTTTCAGTCTCAAACATATTAATTTGGGGAGGGACCTTCTACCTTACTCACCATTTTACAAAATGAGTGCATCTCTGGATTAAATCAAAACTACCTAGTCTGAAGGGAGAAGTGTTATTCAAAAACCCTCCCTGATTCATCCTCGGTCACATTATGAATTTGTAATGAAAGCTTTGCAGTTTTGATCTGTTTGGATGGGTCATGTTATTGTAATATTTTATCTGGTTAATCTGGGAAGGTTTTTTGGGTGGTGCAACATTACTTTCCCTTCTCAATATTATACTGATATGTAATATGTATTGCTGTCAACCATTAACTGGATCAGTGTTGACAGAATCACTGTAAAATGGGTAAAATGGATATCTCCTTTTAGATGCTTTTAGATGACCCATCCATCACGCACAGAGCTAGCTCAATGGGCAGCTCAAACAGGGACAACTACTGAAAACCAAACTGGGAAAAGAGCAACAGTTACCTCCCACATTTTATGTTTATATGCTTATGTCTGTGGGCATAATTTTACAACTTAATGGAGGCCAGCTGTCAACATTTTTTTCAGAAAAAATGCAGAGCAGCTCAATTGTAAGATTAAACAATTGGATGAAACATTACCAACACAATGCACCAATAAAAAGCCAGATGTGGCTTTACAACAGTAATAAATTCCAATTGTTTTTTAACTGGCTTTATTTTGTGTGTTGATTTCAGACAAAACAGTCACGGGTGCTCAGCTATTTTAGTCAACACAAATAGTGGAAACATAAAGTGAAGGCTGAGCAGCATTCCAAAAAACACATAATGCCTATTTAATTGTTTTAGCTAATGAATTTAGTAGTGATTGACTCCTTTGAAGCAACAAAAGGTCTCCAGATCATTCACAACAGTTCAGTTCTTGTCAAACCTCTTTGGAAATGGATAATTACAAATTGATAAGTAAGTTTGATATGAAACTGGACTGAACAAATTACAATTTAATTATATAATACATATAACATAAATAGACATGTCATTTTGTAAAATTTATATGATAATCATTTCTAGAAATAAAATATATAATTGATGAATTACTTGATTAATTACTATTCCATAAATAAACTGCTTTTCTTTTCATGCACAATTTTTCAGTTTTGTATGACTGGTACGTATTCCAATAAGTATCTTTGAAGTGTCTTTGTGTCAAGCATTGGCTGAGTCTGACATTGAACAAAAAATGTGGTTTTGTTGTATTGAAAATCTCATCCTCTTGAGGCAGATTCCTTATTCTCATCATTCCTCTCAGCAGACTTTAACAACAGAAGATTCTTCCTAGAACTCACAAGTGGGTGTAGAAAGTCCATTTCTTCTGAAATACAAAATAGCTGCTGCTGAACTTCAGAGCTTTCTGCTTATTAATGGTAGTATAGACAGTTTAATTTGTATTGTCTGAAGTATACATCAGCGTGCTTTAGCAGCATCCAAGGCTGTTCTGAGAAAAAGTATGATTATTTTACCATACAATTATCATTTGACATGCAAATTGCAACCGAAAATTGGCAGATGCATGAGTCACGCCATGCCTCTAGGGTAGGGGCGGCCAAAGTCGCGGCCCGGGGGCAGATTTTAAATGGCCCGTGGCCTCTGTCCTAAAATATAGTGCGAGCGGCCCGCCATGCTGCCAGCGCTACAGTACAGTATTAGGCTATGTGGTGAAGACGTGAAATGTGCTATTCAAGTGGCCCACCACACGATGGCAGCACTAACAGTTAGTAGACCTGCAAAATATTGAAGAAGAAATTAAACTTGTCCCTTAATAACAAACTGATTGGTTATTCAGTCAATAGCCTACCAGTCATTCACTATATCTGCAAAGAAGCGCAAAGTCGACAGCGAAGGCTGACGCTTTCAAGAGCGATGGAAAACGGAATACTTTTTCACTGAAAGCCGAAATAATTGCACGTCTCATTTGCCAAGAGACTGTCGCTGTTATGAAAGAATTCAATGTGAAGAGACATTACGAAACTAAGCATAGTTTGTACCAGAAACTGTCGAGCTGTGGAAGGACTAACAAAGTGAAGCAACTGAAAGCTAGCTTGGCCTCGCAGCAACAACTCTTCTCACTGGCAAAAGATTCAAAGAAAAAAGGTAGCTAGCCAGAGCTAGCTACGAAGTGGCGATGCTATGATGCTAATTGCGAAACCCGCTAAACCTTTGCTGAGGGCGAGTTTGTGAAAGACTGTGTAATGAAGATGGTGGATGCCATTTGTCCTGAGAAAAAGCAGGAGTTTTCCAATGTTTGCCTGGCTCTAAATACCATGGCATGGAGAAGAGAAGAATTATCTACAGACATCAAGAGACAAGTGAGTGAGAGGGGGGGCATGGTTAGACTTTTTTCACTAGCCTGCGATGAGAGCACTGACCAAACCAATACAGCTCAGCTACTTAGTTTTTGAGGGGAGTAACTTGACGATGATATGAACATTACTGAAGAATTACTTGACCTTCAGAGTCTGAAGGGCCATACTAGGGGGAGGATTTGTTTCAGTCCGTGTCTAAAGTTGTCAATGACATAAAACTGCCACGGGCGAAAATGCGCGGAACTGCTACTGATGGTGCGCCTTCTATGCTAGATGAAAGGAGTGGATTAGCCGCGCTGATACAGAACAGAGTCCGTGAGCATGGGGGCGATGCCATTAAAATTCAGTGCATCATTCATCAACAAGTGCTGTACATGAAAATTAAGCACGTTGTGAAGCCAGTGGTTAAAACCATTACCCTCATTCGTGCAAACGCTTATTAAAGATCTGTGTGTAGCAACAGTAGGCCTAGCCTGCAAACACATCTATAGTTGGTGAATCATCAGTCGAATTTATTTGTATTTTGAAATGCGTTGCATTGCAATGATGTCTTATTAAGCCTGTTTTATATTCATATTTTATTTATCTATACCAGTCCAGAATTAACTTTGCTTAAAACGAAAGGCACTATAAATAAATAAAATGTCTGACTTAAAGACTTGTTTAAGTATAGTAGGCACGTACATGCACTACTATATGTTAATGAATTTGAATAAAATAAACTTAACTGATTTATTTTATTTTATTTATTTTATTATTATTGTTTATATATATATATTATTTTATTTGTATTTTGAAGATTTTACCTAATGAATATTTTGACTATAATACAATGTAAATAACATTAAAAATGTGTTGTTTTCATTGCTGTCTTACTGTTTCATAATTCAGTAAAAACTGCACAGTGCATTTTGAATTTTACTAAGAAGTCAGTGTAAGAAGATGTGAAGGCAAGGCTTGCTATGTTATTGATTACAGCCCATTTAATTGCTGATTTATTATTACACTGAAAATAAAAGCTTTTAGAATGCATATGTAAAATTAAAAACAAGGAGCTGGCCCTCGGGTATTTTCACAAGATCTAATCTGGCCCCCGTTGAAAAAAGCTTGGCCACCCCTGCTCTAGGGTCAATACCTGCTGTCCTAGACCAGCACAGATCTGTCTACTTAGACTGAAATTAGTTCTGGATTCCAAAATAGAGTGACAATATTCACTGAAATGTTATTTTGTGATGTGGATTTCCTTACATGTTCCAATGATAATGAGCTGCATCTGAATAGGAGGGATCAGGCAAGAAAATTCTATCAACACTCCCATTCGCTGAAGCAGGATATAAAACTGCCCAACCTTTGATTGAAGGTCTTTTGTCATACTTTTCTGAAGGTGGTTGCCATTTATATATCTAAAGAATTATTGTTTTATATTGAAGTAATTAGCAAGCTAAGTGTTTAGCATCAGGCAGAGGTGGGATAGTTACTTCTTTACTTTGTTCACTGTGAACCATGCAATGCATGTTTAACTTCAGTATGGCATGGTTCGTTCTGTTCACGTGTATGTTTTTGAATGTTTTAAATTTAGCCTACATGAGGGCCTAGCTGATGGAATTCTCTGTTTTGTTTTTGACTCATGCTACATTTCGCTTGCAGAGTATACTGTAAGTACGATGCAAAGACATACTGAACAACAAAATGTGTTTGATTTAATAAAAATATAATTGCCTGAAATGACATGTAGTGACAACGCTTCAGATTCTGTTGCATTGTAAAACCCACACCCCACAATGATGTAAAAAACGTATTTTTAAAGTTAAAAAATTAAATAATTTGGGAGATGGCATGTTGTTGGGACTTTGTGAAGAAACTTTGGCATGGCTTTTATATTCATAGAATTCAAACAATCTATACTGTCAGTCTCTGAAATGAAATCTCAGCAGAGTAGAGTCCAAAACATAAGTGAATGCAAAAAATTGAAGATGCATTTCCGAGGTTTAATTGCAAAAAACATGTCAATTTGTCCCTAATCTTCATATTTGAATTCAAATCCAAATCACTTCAACCTACATGCAATATTGTACAAGAAAAAAAAATATGAAGCTAGTGGAGAGTTCTGTAGCATTATGCAGCTTTATCCATTAACAATAGCATGCAGCAGTTAGACTTCAGAAATGGGCAATATTTACAATAAAATAAAATATTACCAAGATATGTGATTAAAACAATATGTAACTAGTCATCATACCAATATCTCACTTCTATCACTAGCTACATACTAGGAAATGTGTTGCTGCTGGTTAGTTAACACCACCTAATTGGCCAGCATGCTGATCAACAAGCTAGCTACAGTAGCTACATCTTCACTCAGTAAAAACAGTTTGTACTGTATTTACATTTTTCGCATCTGCTGAAGCAGCAATAGGCCGGCAGGTCAGGCAGATCAGGCAGTGACAATTTCTCAATGTGGAAGCTCACTAGTTTGAAGCCAAACATCCCCTGGTTCACCAAAAGCAGCACCATTCAGTGATAATTGTATGGCTGATCTTTAAATAATTTGAAAACATTCATAATTTTGAGTAGCTTGTACCTCAAAATGTGGATTTATGTGTCACAGCATCATATACTATGACTACATAGATCTTGTTTTGTCTGAGTATGGACCAATATTCTATCTAATGTAGTGTTTTTGGAGTACAGGAAAGTAATATTCCAAGTTCAGGAAATGAGAAGTGCTGGTAAAGTGTAAACAAATGCACCACTACACTACACATGATTGACATCATTATTGACTCACGCACTCCTCTGTGGATTCATTAATGCTTTGTAAGTAGCCAAGCACAGGGACACAATCACACAAGGAGCAAATTGAAATGCAGGTTTTTCTAATGATAATTAATTCAGCTAAGCCTCATCAGAAGGCTTCATGCTGAAAAGACTGCAGACTCAATCTAGGAGCCTCCTTTTTTTAATTAGTAAAACAGTAAATGACACTCCCCAAAGTCCATTTAGATATAACCTAATTAAAAAAAGAAGATGCCCTACAAAGGTTACAACATGTAATTGATTCTCAGGCCTGAGTAGGTCTCAAAGAATATCAGTTGTAATCCAGTGAGAAGAGAGGTCTAAATGAGAGGCTCATTTGTGTCATTTGACAAAATGAGAGCACAGGCTTGCTGGGCCCGCTGAGTCAGGTGTATTAAAGTAATCCCCTTGCTGGGTTACCAGTCTTTCCAAACAACAATAATTATAAAGCACCACCGCATGGTCATGTATGGGTAATGACTTGACACATGAAACTGATAGGCTTCATCAGCTTTTTGATAGATGAAACAAGAAATGAACAGTAAACTGAACCAGTAAACCAGCTGTAGAGCAGGGGCGGGGCTAGAGGGGGGGCTTTGGGGGGCACGGGCCACCCTTGAGAATTGATTGGCCACCCCGGGTGCCACCCAAAAATCCTAGTCTATCATTGGCCATCAACCAGGTCGAAGGCAGGACTTGTCATGATGTACTCGGTGGTTCAAGTCAGCGCAGCAGTCGGGAGTGACTGACTTCAAAAATTTAAGTACACGTTTTGATATAGCCAAGAAACAGCTGTTCTATATGTGTAATTGGTTGTTAGCATGTGAGTTAGTTCACAACACTATCGATCTTGCTAGCAAGCAAAGTTATCTAGGTAGCTAGCTATCTAGCTATCTGCCCATCTAGCAAGGTAGCTAGCTAGCTAGCTAGCTAATCTAGCTAGCTAGCTAGCTAACGTTATCTAGCTAGCTAGCTAACGTCAGCTAGCTTGATATTAATGAACTACAAAGCTCACCAGGCAGCTAGCTAGTTAAATGTAAATCATTATTGTAAAAAAAAGCCTTGTAGGAGTAGGATCTTTTCATTATTTAGTTGGCATGTGTTTGTTGATTTGTGTTTGAATTTCTTCAAATAAGAAAAGATGACATGAGAATATGGTGTTTGTCCTTTGCAGTTTCATCTTCTGAATATGGTGTTCATATGGTTAGTTTATGGTATTTATCCTGTATTGTGTTTGTGCTAATTTCACATCTTGGAGTGCTTTTAGTGTATGGGGGGCATTATAAATATTCGTTATGCGCCTATTTCTGTTATTGTGGATGTTGCATTATCCTCATGCCACCCTTGAATGAATCAGTGCTCCACTTGGGCCACCCCAGTCAAAAAAGTCTACAATCGCCACTGCTGTAGAGGGAAAAGGCCTAAACTACGTGTGTATTGTGTAAGTGCAGTGTAACCGCAAAAAAGAAAGGAAAAGTGGCATGTCTTCTGAGACGGACCCTCCAACAAGTGCCTTGCCTGTCTGATGGGTGGGACTGAATGGATGGGAGGGTAGCTTGGACCAGCATGGTCTTCTCAGCCCACAGCCTCAGGCCAGCATGGCATCTTCTTTGGGTTTTCATTCAGTTTTTTTTTATTTTTTTTTTAGTTGAATTAACCCAGAGGAAACGCAAAAAAAGATAGCATGTTGGCAAACTTCCCAAGAGTGTCAACAAGAAATTAATCATAAACACAATAGTTCAGGTCAGGTCCTTTCTCATTGCATTCAACACTACAGCTGTACGTATTTCTCCCTCCTGGTCATGGTGGAACAACCCACTTTTATCACCTGAGAGGGCGGTCTGCCTCACTGCCTAATGACATGAGCACTGCATGCTCAAAGAAAAGAAACAAAATGCAAACAAACCAAACCAAACACAAGTGTGTGTATGTGAGGGGTGTGTGTAGCAGTCAGTATATTGTTCAGGGGCTGTGCCTATTTTGCAGGTATTTCATCATCTAATGGTAAAAATTAGTAGTACTACTCATTACTGAGGGAGCTGCTCTTTAACGCAGTCATTGACAGAATGAGGGACACCAGCTTGGTTTCTCTATTCACAGATAAAAATGGTGACATGATAAAGGCCATGTTTTTTTCCAACTGTATTTTCAACACATAAACTATGAAAACTGAAGTTCAAAGTATCTATGGGCACAACACAAAGCTACTGACAGAGATATGGAATAATTATGAACATGTTCCATAAGGTAAAGCTAAATGTTTTGGGTATTAGAAGCTTTCATTAATATTTTATTTCTAAACTTTGGGCAAAACATCCCCTCTATGCATTTGTTATTGCTGTTGACTAGCTACACACTCATCATACATAAATATTGTTTCTGAGAAACAATATTAGAATTTTAATAGGAAAAGAAATATAGTTACAAGCAGAGGCCAAGCACAAAATGTCCCCTACAGATATCATAAAAGTCACTATAGGTATCTTAAATTGGATGATTAAAACATGTCTCACAAGTATTATGACTTGCATATATAGCTCACTTTAAAGGCATTTTGTAAAAAATGAAAAATGTCATTTTGCATCTAGCTATGTGAGCAGTGAATAACAAATTTGGTATAGTGACAAATCCAACAGACCTGGTTAATCATGAAAAATTCATTTAAATTCAGTTCACATTTTTTCAAGGCAAAGAGGTGGAATATTCTTCAATGGCCGAGTCAGTCACCTGACATCAACCCAATTGAACATGCATTTCACTTGTTGAAGACAAAACTGAACGCAGAAAGACCCACAAACAAGCAGCAACTTAAGACAGCTGCTGTAAAGGCCTGGCAAAGCATCATTAGAAATTAAACCCAAAATCTGGTGATGTCCAGACTTCAGACAGTCATTCAGTGCAAAGGATTTTCAACCAAGTATTAAGAGTGATCATTTTATTTGTGATTATGTTAGTTTGTCCAATTACTTTTGAGCCCCTGAAAATGAGGGCACAAAAATTGTGGTTTATATGATATTTTTGTTAAACCCCTTGTCTGCACTTCAATCATATCTTGATTGCTTCATTTAAAATTCATGGTGGTAGCATACAGAGCCAAAATCATGAAACTTGTGTCACTGTCCAAATACTTGTGCACCTAACTGTATATGTGGGCATATGGTGGCAGTATGCCTTGATATCTGAATGCAAGGGCATAAGTCTGCAAGACAAGTGTGTGAATGCACATTGTGCAGGAGATGTGTGGATGAGGTCAGGGGCAGTTTTCCAAGGAGGGTGGGGAATGAAATTGTGAATTTTACATCCAGAATTTACACTGCATTGCCTTCAAATACTGAACAATGCTCAAGAATGACTGACTCTTTGTACACAAAATTTCACAATGATTGACCCGATGGGGATTGAGTTGAGCTCATTTGCATATTTATATATCAGATGCATTTCCAAGTAAGAACAATTCACTAAGAATTTAGATTTAGCTTGGTATAGGGATTACAAATACAACAGGCTGACCGGCTTAATGATTTATGAGGAGCTGTCATGTGTAATTAAAAAGGAGAGAAAATGCAACATGGCTTTTAAGTTGTTCTTTGTGAGCAGAGGAACCAAACAATGTACTTTCATGGCTCTCTGCCAAATGAGCCAAGGGTTCTGCATGTTTAAAAGTACAATTTCAGATGATAATTACAGCACCACCATGGAGAAAATCACTGCCATTTTTATGTCAGGAACGGTCACATAGACCTTTACAGTCTTATAAGTCTATGTGTCACTTTTTACTGTACAGCAAAATCAACATTTTTGGAAAATGTATAAGAAAAAATAAACTTTCTTGTGCTTGTGCTCCTAATAATAATAGTAGTAGCAGGAATAATTATTTAAACAATATTTTTCATTTAAAAATGTTTCCCATACAAAGCCCTCAAATGGCTTTCTGAAATATAAATAAATAAATAAGAAATAATGTGGGAGGCAGTGCAAAAATAACAAACAGACAAAAGATAAAGTCATTACCAAAAATAGTGGGGCGTATAGGCAAGAGTCAGATAATTACCAATGATTACCAATTTACCAATTACCAGATTACCAATGCCAAAACAAACCATTACAGAGTTAAACATTTAATTTAAATAACAATTAAACATTTAAATAAGTTCTTTAAAATATGTAGAGACTGGCTTTGTGTTTCTGATGTTCTCAGTTGAGGCAGTTCAGGGTCAACCTGTACTGGAGACGTAAGATCGTCACCTTTCTTTATTAACTGACTAGCTGAAAAGAGTAGATCCTTGTTCAATGATCTCTGAGCTTACGTTTTTCAATAGTTCAACTATGTGTTTGGGGGTCAATTCATGTATTGATACAGAAAGTATTGATAAAGTTACTAGTGGCCACTGCAAGGAGGCCATGGAACTCTTTTATCTACCATGCAAACGCACAAATTTGTTCTTGAACATTGCACAGGATCATTTTTACATATTGTATGCTAGTTATCAAAAACAAGGTTGAGTGAGCATGTTTGTATCTCCAGGCATGTCTCAGACCCTGTGAAGTAACATTTCTTTGTCGCCGAATGATGATACTACAGGAGAGGAGTACAAATAATCTCACTAGCAAGTGGTGTGTGTGAATGTCTGAGCACTGCATTTGCACTGACAATGTTGAATTTCCCCAAAAAGTCATTGTGGTAACATGTAAATTTGGCATTAATAATGGACATTTCCATTATCAAAACATTTCCAAAAATACTTGTATCTGCCAGTTTTCTAAGGCTGAATGAAATTGCTAACAGTGATATGATCACGGCTTATCCAACTTTATAAAAAGGTTTTCTGAAAATATTATAAGTTGGACCCATTGGCGGAGTTTGCGGGGAAGTGAGGGGTGGGGGCATTGAAATATGTCACTACATTGAGTCTAAATTAGATCCAATAAAAATATATCTCATATATATACAGTATATAAATATTTTAAGTAATGCAATAAAATAAAATGTTTGTAAGAAATAAATCTGAATTCTATTATGTTTGGTTTTGTAAGAAATTCATTTGTGAGCCTTCACATTGAGGACGACATAACAGCAAACCTATCACCTGGGAAGATAGTGGATATATATACGTGGGATGCAAGAAAAGGTGTTTACTTCTACACTAGGTAGGACACTGGTTATTTAATATATATATATGTTTTACAAGCCTACTGTAACAACAGGTGGTACTATTGCTGAGCATTTTCTAATTGTGTGCGTGTGTGCACGCTATAAGTTGGATATGAGTGAGTATGCATATATCATAGTTTTCAGTTTAACACGAAATTAGTTCATGTGTACACTAAGGGCCACATGTATCAATGGCGCGTACGCACTAAAATCATGCTGAGCACTTTTCTACACATAAAACAGTATGTATGAAAAGATACTGCCCGGGAAAACATGCGTACCTCTGCGCATGGTCTTGAGGTGGCGTACGCATAAAATTTGTAATTTGCAGATTGGTGACACCAAGAGGAACTAACAGTGATGCAAGTAAACGGGTCTTGTGTCAATCATTGATGAGTGTTATCACGCCAGGGCCCGGCGCCAGGATGAAGTGACTGAGGGGGCAGTTAAAAATGGCAAGGGGGCAAATCTTTTTATATAGTAAAACAGTAGATTATCATCCTGCTATTGCCTATTTCTGCATTTTTTTTCATCCTGCGGATGGCAATATAGTGGTGTTTTGACTAGATGCGAACAACCTGGCAGATTGCCAGGTCACCACCTAAAATTGGTCTGGTGGTAGGTTTAATGAAATTCATTGATTTAACCATGCAATAGCCTCTGAAAGGGTAAAAAACAACAACACAAGACTACTGTTTCAAAATCAAATAATATATTTGTTTCACAGCAGTGGTGAATCCAGTATTAACAGAGGCCAAAAAACGAATAAGCGCACACAGGACCAGTGTGTCCACACCCAGCTCCGCGAGGGGGCAAGAGGGGGCTTTGCCCCCTCAGTTGTATTTTCTGCCCCCACTCCCCCTTTAAGTTTTATGTACCCTATAGAAAAATAGCAAAAACAACAAAAATATTGGAAACATTGGAATACTCAGAAACGACACAGGGAAGTGAAGTTTCGGTCAACGAGAGAGAGGAGAGAGAGAGAGAGAGTGAGAGAGCTGCATGGCATTAACAGAAAGACAGACAAAACAATCTGATCCTTTTTTTTTGTACTTAATGACCCTGACGCTGTTGGCTATTATTTTGTTGATTTTAGCAGTCATCTTTCAGTGGTTAGAATCGTTCATAAATTCTATTATTTTGCGTCCTGTAGACTAGTCCCTCGATTCACTAAATTGTGCGAGGACACTCAGGTTTTATACTGGCTTCACCACTCCCTTAGAGACAAATGCAATCCTCTGATACACTTGTGAGCAGCCCAACAGCTATTCTTCACAGTCTAAGTTCACTACAATGACGTGGATGCTCATTTGAGGAAAGGAAAATGCTCCTCTGACATCATCTGAGAAATGAAACTGGCTTTTCCACCACTGTGGACTCTGATCATTGTCAGAGCATGAGATAGCTGGTTTCAAACCTGGGCCTGCACTGAAGAGGACTGCCTTGCTGAGTGAGCCACTTGAGACCCCATTTAAGTAGAATTCCTATAAACATGTTGCTCAAAGAGTATTCAAGATGGGACAGACATGTCTTAGGTTGGGCCACAAGTCCAGAGTACAATGGAATACAACCTCACAAGGTAATACATTTGTAAGGAGTCCCATCTTGGGCAGAAAGTTGAGCTAGTTACAGTATGTACACATGTGGTGTCTGTATGTTAAGGCATAACTGCTGATGAAAATGATGTGTAAAAAGCATAATACTGTAGGCTACTCTTAAAGAGACACAGGGACTTGGATCTTATCCTGCTGACATTCCTGATGATTCAGCAATTAACACAGAAAGTGGTTCTCAAAAATGTATTAAAATATGAAACCGCAGTTCATCTCGAATAAGAAAATGCATAAACGTCCCTAAATTTCTGATTCATGTCAAACACCTGCATTTGTACTCAAGAGTTAAGTCTTTCTAAAATGACAGCCTGTGGGTCAATGCAGTGAGACAGAGCTCCAAGTCAGAGACTAAATCAGTGATGAAAATATTGAATGTTTCAAATTAATAAAAACTTCACTGTGGTTATTGTTTTTATCCTTCAAGGCTGTTATCAGATGAGGTTACCATTCACAGGGCAGTGAAAATAGACTTGAGTAAAAGATTGTTGACAGGGCTGAAGTTGGGGTTCAGTGGAGTGAATACAGAAAAAATGGCAATCAGATGTTGAAACATTCTATAGAATTCATTGTGGCAATTTTGTTTACTGTGTGTGTGTGTGTGTGTGTGTGTGTGTACAAATATCCAACCTTTCTTCTTCAAGTAGAGTGTATTATGTATAAGATTAGAGTGACCAGAGTGGTAAGTAAGTGAGGTAAGTCACAGTCTTCCTGCTTATAAAGCTTATAATAATGCTTATAATACGATACATTAGCCCTGTTTTTTACATTGGTGACACTAGAATGAAGGGAACACATATGATGCCAATTACAGTGACCTTAACAGTAGTTGAAACCTAAGCTTAAATCACTGGACTGCTGAACATCTCAACTTTGTTAGAACAGTTGTGCCTAATCTATGTAAAATAAAAAATAAAACTGTAAGAAATTACAGCATTCTGCCCCAGAATGTGTATTCCACCGGGCATGATCTAATTTGAATAGCCGTGGCATCCCAAAGTGCTTGAGATCATAGAGACCCCAACAGGATGGTCCACACCTCTGCTGACACCTTAACAATTGGGTCAAGCGAGATGGCAATCAATTATATAAAATGGGACCGGGAGTGGGCAATCAAGAACCTTCTCAAACAAAGGGGTATCCGGGCTTACTCAAATAATGGTATTCTGGCTTACTCAAAACTGGCATTCTGATTTCATTATCAGACAGGAGACAGGTCCGCTTCATTTACATCAAGAGCGTAACCTAAAAAAACTTGTCATTTTGATTTCATTGTCATACAGACGACAGATCCGCTTCATTTACATCAAGAACAACCTAAACTGTATATAGGGAATTAGTCTGAACGATCAGGGTTCACTTCGACACTGCTGAACTCGAAGTCAGTGTTTTTTGCATGCTTCAATACTGTTTGCTACTGAAATAAGACTTTCATATCAACACAAATTCATCTTCTCCATCCAATTTTTTTCCTTATAAAACCTTGTGACCTGAAACCCAGATGATACTTGTTGCATGTGATGAGGCTACATTCTAAAGGCAAGCCAAAGAAATCTCACGTAAATATGATATGAAAAATAGGAAACTGAGATGGAAAATAAAATAAAAGCCCATTCTTACACCTATGATACTTCAGACTGGTTAATACACTACAAAAACTTTGATGACAAAATGTCGATTGAACATTCCCCAGTCAAAAATTAATTAAAGACTATATTCATCCATAAATCCATTTGCCGTGTAGTGCATAATGCACCCTCTGACTTGCAAATATTGTATTTATTGTTGGGATTTAATTTGTGGCACAAGTATTTTAAAAAATATCATTGGTTATAATCATTAGTTATAATATGCCTCCTTGATATTTGTAACCCTTAACCCAGCTGTGCACTTACGCTGCTTCTCTCCGTATACAAAACCAATTAGGACACTGTGTGCTGGTATGCCAGCCTCACATAGCACCTGACAGCCACAGTAGGGTGAATGTGGCGAGGCAAGCTGTAGCTTTCATCACTACCTCAAATGAACAGATAAAGCCATTAGTGAGGTGCGGTCTGAGCTACTTGTCAAAGATTAAACTGATTTCAAAAACTAAATTCCCCCCACCAAATTATTACTCAGGGCACTAACTCTGATGGATGGCAGGGTGCATTACATTTTTTTCACTGATATTTGCATTATAAGAAATGATTTCCTTCCATTCATGATGATATTGTTAAGCTCCTTTGCCGAGGATGCACACACCCATGACACTGTAGCTTATTAAGAGCTCCACATTGCCTGGCCATGTGACACAATTATAATAAGCAATTAGACTTTAGGTGGGAAATCAGCTGCAGTCAAACACAGAAATAAAAAGCAAACTGAGTGGCTCATGTAATCTCAAAGATCCATATTTATTCATAAATAAAATTCAAATGAAATCAAGCAGATTTCATCATACTATCATGGGTGGGACACAGACAAATTGGTTCAGAATATTTCAGACGTAGATACAAGCTCAACAAAAAGTATGAGTCTGAACTAAAACAATAGTTATATTAGGAAAATATTCATGGGAGCAATTCATTAAAGGAACAGCATTTGCTCACAATGAATGCAGAAGAACAGAGGTTTAATATTACATTTACTTTAATACAATGTTGCAAGTAAGGTGGTACTCTCTGGTAGTCAGTACTTACAAGACATTTTCTATAGTAGCTATGCATTTTCAGGTGCAGAGCAGATTCATTGTGCAATTATTTTGAAGTCCAGTAGGGTTCAAGAGCTGGGGGGGCAACTGCCGTACAGACAGGTAGACAAGTTTGAGTGTTTTCTGGGAAAACATTGCTTTCATTTATTTGGTAGTTTTATGCGTACGTAACAGTACTGACTGATGCACCACCCCTAAAATACGGCAGAGGAAGAAACATTTACAAAAACAAGCATGTTTTCAAAATCCACCCCAAAGCAGGAACACAGACTTGACAGAGCCACAGCAAAATAACTGCTCTACTCACAGCCATGCAAACCTGTTTTTAAGTCATGCTAATTAAATCAGCATCGCTTAGTATCCATTGAATGGCTTTCTTTCAAATTCAATGACAATTACAATTATCTTGCTTAAAAATAAGATGACTCAAAGATCTATTATTGTTTAATTTGGCAAGTGGAAAATGAGGATTTTCAGTTCAAGCATTTAAACAAACATGACCACATTCAGTCAGTTTAAAACGCAATCAACATATGCTGCTTGGCTTGAGCATTTTTTTTCACGGTCAGCTCAGTTATGTTAATCACACATGGAGGCTCATCCGTGGCTCAGACCCAGAGATGTCACTGGCAACTCCATTGTGGCTTCTAAATACCAAACCACCTGATGCCAGGAATCCTATCCTGTGGCTAATTGAACAGCCAGTCCCCTCTATTGCTACTTTGAGTCACTAATAACTCTCCCCCATGGCTCTAACCAGCATCTTGGGCTCTTGATCTATCCTCCACTCCAGGCTAGAGGTCAGATTTCTCATTGGACTCTGGGTTTTTCATCTCCAGTCCCATGAACTGCTCCCCTCCAGCTGCACCTTAACAACAGATCTGTCTCCTGACTTTGCTAGTCTCCACCACCCCTAGAGCCATTCTCTCTCCCAGGCACCATAGGCCACCAAAGGCAACTAGATGTGACGGGATAGGTTACCTTGCTTTCCATAGGGTTCAGATTATTTAGGGTGTGACGGTTGCCACCCAGGCGACTACAGCCTGCTATGTTCTTTTCTATTTAAACCCCTCGTACCTGTCATGTTACACGCTGGTCTTGCTCTTGTTTCCTCTTCCCAGTCCGTCTCCTCCCTTGTTCCTACGTCCTGCATGGCCAGTGATTGCCAGTGCTTCCCGTATTTGAAAAAAGATCGCTTCGGCTGAGGGAACCTGTATCACGGTCGGCCGATTGCAGGTGTTTGTAGACGGGGTAGTGATGTAGGTTCTGAGGGCTACTCAACCGGAATCGTCTGATTTCTATTCCATGTGTCTAGATCAGGGGCAGTCTGCAACACTAACTGCTGTTTTGCTTGATAGTTTTAATCCTTATTTTAAACTAGCAGCATTGCATGGTAGTTAAGTGCATCTGTGGGGCACCAACGTCATTAAACAGCCTGGCTAGCCCATAGGATTGTAAATGCCTTTTTTTGCGATTCTGTGATGTGTGACCAAACCAACTGGTTGTAGCGTATTTTAAATCTTCCTCGATTAGGGTAGTTTACCCGAATACAGTGGGCTCAGGCTGTCTGGTGGTGGAGGTTTAGTTTGTAATGGAGTCTCCCTTCACCTGCATGTCTAGTGATTTGCACAAGCACATTGAAGTCCACATTTGCTGTGTTGACTGAGTGAGGCTACACACAGAGCGGTGAGTATTGTTCACACAGGTGGAATCCTTAGTGGTGAGTAGTATACCCTCCCCCAGACAGCTCTTCACCCACTTTAACATGTATTGGTGCAATGTTTGAGTATTGTAACAGGGGTGACTGATTGATAGTAACCATTGGAGGTCCTGTACTTTTTATCCCTCCTTCAACACTGTATTGTAGAGAAAGTAATAAATTGTAGTAACCATTGTCCTAGGTGTGCAGTTTCTTTAATTGGAAATATCTTCTCCCAGCAGTGCGTAAAGTGTTTTCAATAAATTGCATTTCAACTTCGAATCATGTCTCTGGCTTCTTCCTTGTAAAGAACTCTGGGGGTCCTCTATTGTGTAGCATAGGTGTATAGGCCCCACCCATAAAACTATTTTCCCTGGGCGCAATCCCAGGGTGGCGTAGTAGGTTTGAACAGCTGCCACACACCTCATTGTTACATAGAGCAGTCCCCTTCAAGTCCTCCTCTCCAATCCTCAGCAGTTGCCATATTTTCAACAGCTCATCTGCTTTGAGTATTCTCTATCCATCCATTACCCTGCTATTTACCAAAGGGAAATGCATGTCACCCCAAGGTTGCAAGGGATATGCTGACATTATATGTACTGGCTGATGCACCAGCCAGAGAAACAGAAATTTGACATTTACAAAAGCAAATAATTGATTTGACAATGAAACACTCGGAAGTAGGATTGGCAGAGCCACAGTAAAACTAACCGCTCACTAACCACACACTGCTATTCAGGTTGTTATGATTTGGTGGGCAGATCTTATTGATCAGATGGAAAAATGAGGATCATCAATACACATGTAAACAAACTTTCTTACACTTGCAACTGAAAATTATAAGAACCAATCTTTTGTTCTAAAAAACCTTTTTCAAGTCAGCCTTTGAATTCATAGATAGGTACAGTTTTAAAATACAGGTGAAGCCTCCTTAATAGGCAAGACAAAAAAGGCAAAAGGCCAAGTTAGACCAAATAATTTAGGAAAGATTTGGTAGGATAGCTTTGGAATGTGAAAAACTTGTGTGGTTTGTGTGAGATAATGTGGCATCAGTTTGATAGCAATAGTTTTCATTGTAGACCTATTTTGCAAAGTGTACTACTGCATCTGTGTGTAACGTTTTGTGTGTTTTTTTGTGCGTCAAGTGTTTTTTGTTTTTTGTTTGTTTTTCTTTTTTTTTTTTTGGAGACTCTTATTCTGCATGTTATAACCCCTCAGTACCTGTACCATGAACATTTTTGCATTATGAGACCGAATCATGTTAAACAACTTTATCATATTGTGATACACAACGAATGACCTGGAAATGTATGTTTCATTACAAATATAATCTGTAATTATATGAGCAACAGTATAAATTAAATTAGAGAATGACCCAGAAAGTCACATCAAGTAGGGATTTTAAAAAATAAAAGAAAAAAATACTGTCAGAATTGTCAATGAATAACTTCCTAACCTTTTTCTATTCAAAGAATACATGAATGCCTGAATGTTCCTGTTTATCACAAACAAAGTAATTTTTCTTTGTATGGTTCAGTGATGAATTGGTGGCCTTCTTGGATTGCGTTCATTGAGTTCTACAGCAACAGATCGATGTGAGGCACCCTCTCCTTCATACATAATAACCAGACTCGTTCTTTACTCTCTTCTTGTGTTAATTTTGCAGTCATCACTTACCTGTAAAGATTTTTTTTTTTCACTTTCAATCTCCATGGGGTATGTTTTTTGGCCACCCTGTACTTTTACATGGATAGAATAATTGTGTATGGAAATAGAATAATCATGTTGGAAAAATATTTGTTGTAGTCATATATGTTTTAAGTAACTCACACAAAAAATGGTGTATTACAATAATATAGGAGTGACAACTGCATTTGTCTGATTATGATCTTACTTGCATTCATTCTGACCAAATTATGAAATGGTGTCAAAAGTGGAAATGCAGTCCAACAATACTGTAAAGGTATACATGGTATCAATACAATAAGGCTTTATGCAGCTTCTTCGATGCCAAAATTTAAAATCAAATGCAGAATTGACCAGAACATTATTTAAATGTGCATTTCTGTTCAGAGAAGTGACCAGGCATAGACATGCCCACAACAATTAAACAAGCCAAGTCAGGTCCAAAGACAAAAAGAAGTAAATAAATGCTATTATATGCCTATTGGCTTTAATTCAATGGATTACTTAAAAGGATTCAGGTCTGTATATAATACTTTTTGCTGTGGCCACACTATCATAGGGAATAATCAATGCTAATACACTGGACAAGGGCCTCTCTGTAGTGGCAGCATTTAAATTATGAAGAAAGCAATTTTCATACTCCAGTTTGAATTATTTAAACCATATCCACCATGGTGTCAGGCCCAAGGGGATGAAACCATGCTGGTGTGTCAGAAGGCCAAACACTGCAGCCAATGAAATGAAGATTGAGCAGAGAATTGAGTTTTTCACATTAAATTAGATCTCTGTCAGCACTTATACAGATATGTGGCAATAAGGAAGCATCAGTAAAATATTTTCATTCGACCAGATGAAGTCGGCCAGGAGGCTTTTCAGGGTAACATGATGGTAAGAATGGGAATTAGTGTCTCCTAAAGAGTGTTTTGTAGGAACAGAACAGGAAGTTCACCATTCTAGCAGCTCTAGCAGCTTAACTGCACACTGTTCAACAATCGCAGCACACAGGACTTTGAATGACATACAGAAATTCTGAGGGAGTTGTGAGACATTTGTATAGCATGATATATATGATATGATTATTGTATTGAAAAGTGAATGCACCAAGGAGGGACTTATTCACAGTGGAGTCCTGGGAATCCTGATCATAGCTAAAGAATGGAGCAGCCAAACAGCTTCCACACACACACACACACACACACACACACACACACACACACACACACACACACACACACACATTAAATGACTGTGAATGCTAAGCAAAAGCAAAAAGTTGTGGTCACAAGTCACACCTTTTAAACTGTACACACATTGGTTCATTATTTTGACACATCAATTTGACCACTGACTTCAGCAAGTAGCTTTTTTGTTAATTATGAGTTGTGACTGTGTTTTAGGAAAATGCTTTGTCCAGGTAGGCACCAGAGTTTATTGGTTTTGTAATTCAATAATCAAGTAATATGCCCTGAAGACACTCACTGAATCCATGTATACTCCAAAAATGGCAGTTACCTCTTTGTGTTTTAAATAATTCCCTTGTGATCTTGTCCCATTTAACTGGTAATGGAATTATAGCTATTTATCCTGCTCAACTGGCTTACTGTTCTCTCACTTAGTTATGACCCAATCACTGTTAACACATTTTGAAGATATCCAATTAAAAACAAAAAGCACTCAAAACAATTTGTTAACATTTGTTAACTTCACACATGACTAACATATTTTGGAAGAATAATAATTTTCCTTTGGGTTAATTTTCAACAGTCGTTGATCTTTATCAGGAATCCTCAGTTCATCTATGAAAGTTTTCCTATTCATCTGAAATGAAAAAGAGGAAATGTTTTACTGTTTTAGGCAACAGCCCCAGGTGTTCTTTAATTGTTGGGTTTTTTGGTACTCCTTATTGTTATTCATGCCCATGGTGCACATTTAATATTGCAGGTTGCTTGAGTCTTACTTCTCACTCTGAACTGAATGAAGTGACAAAACACATTTGCCACATGAGGACTGAAGACTGACTCTGAAGGCAGTTGTGACTAATTCAAAGATGATATCTTCCACTTTCCTTATTCAAGAGAAATTTGGAGTATGCACATCCGGTGCACTGACATTCATACAAAGCACAACATATTTAATCCTTTTGTCATCAACAACTCAGAACCAGAATCACAATGTTTCCTACTTTTCAGAATTAGCGCTTTGTAATCGGTAACATAGAAAAAGGTATTTAAGCAGTTTTTTTACTTTTCTTGACTATAAACATGGATAGCATGAGCTCAAACTCAGGATAAATGTATAACAAAATAGTCAAATAAAATTTGGTTTGCATTTGCAAAAGGAAACCTAGCTAAGGGATTAAATATTCATAAGATATTATTACTAAATAGATATAGTATAGTATAAATATTTGCTGGATGATGCTTCAGAATTACAATAGCAAACAGTACAAATTATGCTGCATCTTCTCAAGCATCAGTTTTCAGCAGGCATTGCACAGATCCTCCTATCCTGTTGTGAAGATGACATAAGCTTCACTGAAAGTGTAATGTTTCTGTGAGAACCTGGGAGGTTACCTGGGGAAGAGAGGAATGGGGTGGGGCTTGGGATGCACTGACTACTAACAAGGTACATATGGCTGGCCAAACCGGTGAGGAAAAATTTAAATGTAGTCTAGGGAAACAAAAGGGATTAGTAGGACAGCTGACTCACTAACCAAATTGTTTATTATTGACAGGGGAGCACTCCCCTTTGTTTTGTGTGGTGTTTTTTTTTTATCTGTCGTAACAGAATCTTGAGGCAGGTTGAAGCGTGGGGGAACCAAGAGAGGCAGAGGAGTTACCTGGACCAGGGTCTCCCACAGAAGAAGCAGGGGGTGAGGTCTCTGAGCAGCCTATGAAATTGGGCCTCAATTAGGCTTAAAGGTGGGAGAGGTGTATTTTATTTTCTCATGCTGTGCATGGTGGAAAGTTGAGCATGGAGTGTGTGTTACTTTAGCCGGGAGGGGCTGCATGGGAGTGGTTCATACTGAATATGCATATGGTGGGGATGATATGCTTGTGTACCTGCAGAGGGCGCTCTTGGGTCAAGAGGGATCCCAGGGGTGTTGGGCAGCCATTGCAGTGGGGCAAGAAGACAAAGAGCATGAGCCTGAATGATTGGTGTGTATCATTCTATGAATTAATAATGATTATTGGATTATCACATCTATTCACTTGCATGACTGCATGGTGGGCTGGGGTGGATCTTCCTGGGACAGGGGAGAGGTGGTCTTGTGGGAGGCACAGCTTGTGACTTTTCCCTCAGTGTTTTTAATTTATTGAAGTATGAATGCCTAATTAAGAGCCCCAGGTTTCAAATTGTTACAGCCATGAAATGGCAACTCTTCTGTCATCATGTGCAGGAGACAGCAAGTCTGTGCAGGCAGTGGACCACTGGACTGCTAACTAATTAACTGGTCACACTTCCACTGCAAAGGCTAGATGGTCTAAATGAGAGTGGAGAGCTAGAAAAGGGGGATCAAGGGAGGCTTGGTTGGAAAGATTCTACTCCTTGTTATATATTTTAATCATCTATTCTGTGTATTTGTGAATGTTTTTTTTAACCTGCCGATAATAAAAGAATCATTATTTTCACATTGTCCATTTCTCTGTATTCACCTCTTTCAGTTAAGCGGCAATATGCCAGTTTCTTCCCACGAATGCTGCAGTGTATTTGCCTGTTTTAGCTCATCCTGGCTATATACAGATTTGTTTTCCTGTGCAGCATATGATCTGAGGCAATTCTTGTGAACAAGCAGATGGTCTTTGGACCAATGTTTATTGATCAGGTGAGCAACATGGAACACCAACTCTGAGGATAAAATGAACAAACCTCCTTCAGCCCCCCTTAAGGGTTCACTGAAAGCAAGAAAGTAGGCACAACAAAGTAAGACCCCCCAATGGAGAAACGTTATTCCTTCAGATGGATTTTCTATTTTTTATTTTATTGTCTCTTTTTCCTGCTCTTGTCCTCACACCCCATCTCCTCTTGGGAATCTTTTATTTAAACACAATCAATGCAGTTGTAAACCAGATCTGCGTTGGACCAGAGGGGACTGCCTGAACTGTTCGATAGGCCCAGATTCAATTGAACTTCTTTTGTTTACAGCTCTGAATACTTAATTTTGCATTCTCTCTTTGAAACTGTACTTAATAAAATGTTTGGAGGTCACTGAAGTTAGTGGGGAAAGGATGTTGTGCAAAGACAGAAAGAACATAATTCCAAATTCTCAAATATTTGTTTCTTAAAGTTAAGGTCAGAGCACCATAGTAGTTTGAGCGAATTTTCTCCCATAATTTGATATTGTACTGTTACAGCCCTGCTAAACCAGATTGATCATTTAACCACACGACTCACCAAGTCTTCCAGACTTAAATCAGCTCCTGGTACATTTGTGTCCCTGTGAAATGAAGACTCAGGTTATTAGGTCCTATGATATATTTTGTGAGCAGAGGTCTTTTAGAGTAAAAGGTGTCAGGGCTCAGGTAGGGACTCAGGCGCAGACAGTGGCGGAGGGTGAACAGGCGGTTTATTAAATCTTCAAGGGAGAATCCAGGAAGCAGGGTTGAAAAACAGGTGAAGTCAAAAAACCAGGAAAGCACAGCAGACGGTACAGAATCGGGTCTAAACTCGTGGTCAGTAAAACAGGCAAGATCGAAAAATAGGCAGGCAGGCAGGCAGAATACAAGACAAAGGAGAGCGGGTTGCAAAACAGATAAACTGAGACGAACTAGCAACGAGACACAAAACAAGCAGGGAAGATAAGGGGCTAGGCTGATGAGGAGATGGGATGCAGGTGTGCAGACAGGTAGGTGAAGACGGTCAGGTAATCAGGTGGGCGGCAACAGGGCAGAGAGCAGGGCAGGGCTGGAACACGGGGAAAAACAAGAGCACATGGACGGGGAAAACAAAACAACCGGCTAAGATGCCGCAGTCCTGACAAAAAGGTACACATTTAATCAACTTAATGACTCACAGATGTGAGGTGTCTACCTTTAAAAGTCTTAGATGGATCTGAAGAGTAAAAGGTTTTATGCATTCTACGATGTAATCCGAAGATTTTTTAATGCTTTTTTGTAACAGCTTCCTTATCCCATTTATTTCCGACTAGACTGTAACATTCAGACCTTCATTAACTTTATATTTCTTGTCGACCCATAGCCCTCTAGATAGTTGAATATCACAAGAAAGTTTATATAGAACAGAATAACATAATTTTAACAGTCAATAACATTTTAATATTAAATGAGTTTCATGAATCATTTATGTAAACTTTCTGTTTTAACAAAAATGTATTTTATTAAAAACCGGATCTTATACAATCAATTTAGCATACAGAAAGGGCAGTCATGATATTACATTTTGCAGAAGGTCCACTTCATTTTCGGTTCATATTTCCATGGCATAGACAAACTGAAAGTGAAGTTTTATGGGGTGAGTTTGACTGGGATTTTCTGGTAATTTCCTATCCTTTTTTGCTGCTGAACTCCATTCCCATTCAAATTAAAAACAAATGTCTGAAGGACAGTGATACACCATAGGACTAGGATCTGAGACCATTTGACCAGAAGTCCCAGAAATCACACATTAGTATTGTTTACTTTAGAGACTTCTACCCTCAACAGCCTGTTTAGTAGCAACATGTTACTCCAGTATTCACAACATATGAACATACGGGTGAGAATTCTACCATTTAACAAGTCCAAACATTCTACCATACCAATGGCTCTACACAAGTGAAAATAAATTATTATTAAAATGTATCATTATTTCAGTTTTCAATCTGGATATAATTTTTTGAATCTTAAAATACTGCTAGTTGAGTGAAACAGGGCTCTAATGCAATCTAACATTGAGCGCTGTTGGTACTATATTTCTGAAATAAAATGAGAATCACTGTTCCGTGGCCTTACATCAGTAACAAAAGATTGTATCACATTGTATGAAATGTTTTTCAGTTTGTTTTGCTTTGTCTTTTTGTTTGTTTTGTTTTTATCTTGTTGTTTTTGTTTTGTTTTTGTTTTTTTTTTTTTTTTTTTTTGGGGGTCAAATTTAGGATCATTTGAAAAGTGTTTAAATAATGGATTAAAAATATTACGTTGTGCCTACCCATCATAGAAAAGTAACAGGTATATAATTGTGCTGCATCTGGCAAGAACAGAATTGCAGAATGGTTGGATGGATCAATGGATAGTTAGAATAATGGATGATAGCAGTCAAGGTATCTCACAGCTAATCTTGTAATATGTTGTTTCACTAACCACAGTAGCTTGCAGCTTACTTAGCAAGTCACTTAACTAGCTAGTAGCTGACCTAACTAGTTGATGACAATTACACTAGCTTGTAAGCTACATACAAACAAATAATAAAAATATATTTAATGGTATGAGTGACTTCTCATCAGTGGTGTTTAGCCTATGTAAGCATCATTGCACAGGAATAAAAATGTGTACATTGTCAAACATAGTTAACTAACTACCAACCTGCCACATGTAGTTGTTGGATACAGAAGTGATTGCATTATAAAGAAAGGCATGAGCCTCTACTGAAAAATAAATTATAGATAATTATACAATTGTAGATTAGTATACAATTGTACGGCTTGTTGATCCTCTCTATTTTAGAATTGTAATAGTAAACACAGAGAGCTTCTTTCCTCACCCCACTAGCCTTATAGATCCCTTTCTCTGTGCCTTGCCTGTGATTCACAAGGACAGTCAGTCAGATAGGAGCTAAGATGACTATATCTAAATGGCTGGCACAGTATACATAGGCAGCACACACCACACTCTGACCTCCTCCCCATCAGTGCCCCCCACCCCCACCTCAACCACTATGGGGGCAATTCCGGCTCCCTAGGGTTTCAGAGATGCTTCCCAGATTTCAGACTGCCTCTTGCTCACACAGCTATTCCCCTCCCCCTTGGAGTGTGCTGTTTACGGCAACCTGCCCATCCGTCGAGACTCCTGTTACAGGCACTGCTGTCTCTTTAAGCCCCAACCACCCCCAACCACCACCACCAGCACCCGCCATCACACCAAAGGAGGAGGAGTGTGAACAGAGGGGTAAATAAAATAACATCACCAAGAAATATGCCTTATCTTGGGCACTTTAACAGGGCCAGAACAGTCCCTCTTGGACATCACTGTATTACGGCGGATGGTTTTTAAATTACTGTGATTTTGCAGTGTTGAGAGTGAGCTTGTTTTCTTTTTTTTACTCCACCAGAGAGGGCTGCATAATATGCTTTATAGTGAATACATTTTCTTTGATTAGTGTAATGAGACAGATGGCAACTTCTTTGATTTCACTGTGCTGTCACTCATTGCTGGAGGGAAAGCCAAAAGTCAAACTTCAGGGCATTAAAAGGCATTAGAAGGATTCATTGTGGGAGTTAGATTTGGTGTGGCCTATTCCTGGTGCTCACATTGCACTTGGGGGCATGGGAAAGTTATGTACTACACAGTATTTCTAAAAGTAGTGCTTTTCTCATATTTTGTGATGTTGGCATATGCCCTAGGGGATAAAGCAAGAGACATGATTCTGACAAGAAAAAATACTAAAAAGGCAAGGAAAAGTGACTTAGCTTAGCTGTTAGTGAAATGTATTCACTGCTGGAGTAAAGCAGACTATGATCAAATTAGAATAATTAATAAATATAAATATATAATAATCTGTTTAGTATATTTGTCAGTATTCCGGCCCCCTAGCTGTTGTGTTTATGTTCTCCCCATCATTGTGTCCATGTGCTTTTGTTTTTCCTTGTGTTCCAGCCCTGCCCCGCTCTCCGCCCTGTCTCCGCCCACCTGATCATCTCCACCTGCACACCTGCTGCCTGCACACCTGCTTCCTATCACCTCATCAGCCCAACCCTATATCTACCCTGCTTGTCTCTGTCCTGTTTGCCAGATTGTTGCAGTGTTTCTCCTGTTTTGTTCCCGCCGTGTTTTTGCCTGTAAGTCTTGCTGTTGTTGTTCCTGCCTGTACCTCGACCTTGATTCTTGCCTGATTATCTGCCTGCCTGGTTACCGGCCCTGCCTGTTCCTGTTTTCAACCCTGGTTTGCCCACGGACTGCCTGCCTGTTACCAACAACTGCCTGTTCTGGTTTTGCTACTTCGCCTGACGTCTTTATTAAAGCTTTTTGGAACCTGAAGCCCTGGTGTCCACGCTTGAGTCCTTGCCTGAGCCCTGACAATATTAGAGAAAATAAGCTTTCTGGACCTGTGAATGTCTCAGGAGGCACAAGCCAATGTTTATACAAATGGTTGAATGATGTATAACGATGAATAAGGATGTTAAAATTATGATATATTGATGACTCTCACATCTCATCATTAGGCACCAGGTCCAGAGGCACCTCTAATTATCAGTCTACCAGTAAGAGATGAGCTCTGATATTTGAAGGCAATATTTTGGTCCATTTAAAATACAAATGACATGACATGGCAGTTGCTGAAGATAAGGCATAAAGGATGTTCATGTTGTGTGGGGTTTCTCACTACACATGTACAGTATACTGTGCCCAGATCAGCAGAATTCAGTCTCAGGTTTGGCAAAGATCAAGAGGCACAAATACCGTGTGCAAAAAGTGCAAGTAAAGATGTAGTATACAGTAGGATATTATACTGAATGCTCAATGTATATATCAATGCTGAGAAGAGATGGCAATTAACAACCGTTGATTCCTATTTTCTTTTTTCCCTCCATATTAGCACTTCACATGTGGCAAGATCTCCACTCCTCTGCCCACACACTCCTGCGTTTAATGCCAAGTGGAGGCCATATTTGCTAAACAACACACAGCAAGGATTAATAAAATATAACCCAGTTTCCATTCTCATGTTTGCCAGCATCACTTGGAGGAAAACACTGGTCTTTATCAAATTCCCTCTACATAAAGAGCGAAATAAAAGGCAAATCTTTATGTGTAATATGTTATAGCTGCTTAGTTTTGTGAATTTGCATACTGCTCATCAGTCAGAATCTGTTGAGCAGCGAACTGTTGCACCTGTTGAGTGGTCACCTGAATAAAAATTGGGGGGAAATGATTTGGTTTTAAACAGATTCAAATTCATTGTGCACCCAGACCCACAGAATAACCTAAATTTTGATTGTTTTCCTTTCCATATCAAATTGTCATTGTTGTTTTTAATAATGCTATGTGTTTTCTTTTTCTTGACCATTGTGTTCTGTGTAATCATAAAGATTTCTAATTTCAATCTACATATAGACAGTACATAGGCCCAAGGCAGCTGCCGAGTGAAACACATTTTGTGTCTTTCATCATTAAGTTCCACTGCACCACAGAGAGCTCATGTGATGAAATAAGTATACAGCTTAAGGTGTCAGAACACATCAGCCCGTAAAAGGGAAAGATGGAAGATGATGTGCAAACTGTACTGCGGAATTGAACTTCTGGTAAAAGTGCAAATGACTAGGGGAGCGGAATGAAAGACTTCTTTTCTTTCCTTTATACATCTACATCAAGGAGTGTAGCGGAGGTGGGGGCACACAAGTAATAAATAGGCAAAGAAGAAAAGAACTTTCCTTTAAATTAATAACTCTCCTGAGCCTGTTTTTGACTGATTTTTATAATTAGTGAGCTAGCACACATACAGTGCCTTGCAAAAGTGTTCACAATGTTGAACAGTTCTCACGTTTTACTGAATAACAAATGATATATTGTAATTTCGTTCTGAGCCACTCCAGTGCTACTTTGGCTTTGTGCTTGGGATCAGTGGCTTGCCGAAAGGAGAATTTAATCCCAAGCTTCTGCTTTTTAGCTGACCGAACCAGGTTCACCTGTAGTATTTCCCTTTATTTTGTTCCATCCATTCTTCCCTCAGTTTTAACAAGACACCCAGTCCCTGCTGATGAAAAGCATCCCCACAGCTTGATGCTCCACCATACTGTAGGGATGATATTTCTTGAGGCATTGGCAGTGTTAGGTTTGTGCCATGCATAGCTCTTTGAATTTTGGCCAAAAAGCTGTATCTTCGTCTCATCTGACCACAAAATGTTTTCCCACATATTAGCTGGGTCACTCTCATGCTTTCAGGCAAAAGTCCAAATGCGCTTTGAGATGGTTCTTTTTGAGTAATGGCTCCTTTTTTGCCACTCTCCCATACAGGCCAGTTTTATGCAGAGCTCTTCACATTGTTGACCGATGCACCTTTACTCCACTCTCAGTCACTGAACTCTGTAGTGACTGTTGGCCTCCCTGTGGCTTCTCACAAGTCTTCTTGCTTGGATGCTGAGTTTTGAGGGATAGCCTTTTCTAGGCAGTGCCTGTCTGGTGTGATGCAGCTTCCACTTCCTGGTCCAACAGTGCTCATTAGAATATCCGAACACTTTGATTTTACTGTGTAACCTTTTCCCTTGTTTATGCATTTGTATTACTTTATCTCTAACTTCTGTAGAATGCTCTTTAGTCTTCATTTTCACACCTTTTCTTTAGATTCACAGCCTGAACGATGATCCTTCAATAGGTTGGGGTTCAATAGGTAAAGGAGCTCCACTCCTTTAATGTCTGCAGGAAAATGATGCACATTTTCTATCAGACTGTGGTGGTCAGTGCAATCTTCTATGCTGTGGTGTGCCGGGGCAGCAGTGTGAGAACAGCTGATGTCAACAGGATCAACAACCTCCTAAGGAGGGCTGGCGCCATCCTGGGATCGGGGCTGGATTCCCTAGTGGAGGTCTCAGAAAGGAGGATGCTCCACAAGCTGCTGAGTGTCACGGACAATCCTGATCACCCCCTCCACGGCACACTGGCTCTCCAAAGGAGCACCTTCAGCAATAGACTCATCCCTCCAAAGTGCTCCATGGAGCATCACAGACGATCATTCCTACCAGCAGCAAAAAAACTGTTCAGCTCCTCCCCCTCTGTCGTGAGATTTTATTCTCCTCAGTGCAACAACTCATCGCAATCAAGTATGAAACCCCTCATGTGTAATACATTAAGTATAATACATGCAATAAGCACTGATGTCACTTTCATGGTGCCATTTGCAGTTGCAATATTTATTGTTCTATTTATTGTGATACATCTGTTTATTGTCCTTATTGTCCTATGTTTTATGTTTATTTTATTTTTTGTTGTCAAATTTGTACCTCTGTTCCCAACATACTTGACTGTTGGAAAGAAAATTTCCCTTTTGGATCAATAAAGTATTATCTATCTATCTCTATTGTTAACTGTGTGAACTACAGTAATCACAGTGCCTTTGAGTATTTCTCCCAAAATGAATGGAAAACGTTGATAAAACAGGAATATTTGGATGCATTACATGATTCTGATCAGAACTCAGAGATCAACGATCTGTCTTCAACTTCACAACCAGTTGTTATTGTTTGTGATATAGATGTGATGCAAGGTACCTTTATTGAACTTAATGTGAAAGTAATCAGTATTCATCTTGATAGACTGGTAATCAGCTGCTAATTAAAGTGGCATAATTGTTAATTGTTCAAAGCAAGTAAAACAGGTTTAGGTTTATTATAAAATATTTTTCTCCTGTTTTTGCTCATCAGGCACCATCAGTATATATTTTTATACATGAGTACGGGACTCCTGACCTGTACAAGGAGATAATCATTTTCTCTTAATTCATACTTCCCAGGATCCATAAGAATTATAGTGGCATAATACAGTTATTAAGACTGATTGCACCATCACATTAGGACATTCATTGAGCTAGGTGTATGTGTGTTCATTTGTCACTTAAAGGACAACTACCGCTGCTCTGTACTTATAATTCATTCACTGTAGGCCTTCTGGAGAATCTCAATGAGTTTTTAAAACTGAACCCCTGGGACAGTGCTTAATTTGACATGCAGTACCAAGCACACACAAATTTTATGGTCCTTTCAAGGTTGATTTCTAACTACTTAGTATGCACAACCAAATACTCTCCCTGGGTTTAATTTTCACAGTGAACTGTTTAGACAGTAGACCTAACCTGAAAAGGTTAGGAGGGCATAACCATACTCTTGCTTGGGGGATATGTGCAAGCCAGATGCAGGCTATAAATTTTGTGCATAAGAAAGCTCTAAAGTTCACATGGGAAATTCCTCTCCTCTTTCTCTCTACATTGAAATATTAGTATTTCCTGTCACAAAAGGCATACCTTATGTTATGGATTTCACATTTTATAATTTACTTACACACCATATATCACATTTTCATTTGAGCTTACACCTCAATATTCCAGCAGTGCAGCAATTCTTTCCCCCTTACTGGTCTGTGTTCACCTCTAATCTGGGAATAGTGCTGAAGATGGGGAGCACCATGAGGAAGCAAGCTCTTCTGGACCTTCAGAGCCCTCTCACTTTTAATTGGTTATTGAACTGAATTTTATGATTTTGTCTAGTTTGAATCCTCACACTAATGGGGGCATACAGTCTAAGTGGTATGCTGTTGCTAATTTTGTGTAGCTATCTTAGGCAATTATTACATTTTTAATTCTGACAGAAATGAAAAATTTAAAAGCTCATGCTGATTTTAGTCCCTGCCCTACATTTGTGACAGTTCAAATGTTGATGTATATCACAGTACAGGTAAGGACTCCTTGTACCATTGAAGACATCAGTGACATCTGTGATGCTCTTATGAGCCACCAGAGGCCATCTTGCTTGTCCTACAGACATTTTACAGTTCAGCACCATTAAAATATTCAACCCCACTCAACTGTGAATGTCTCCCTTATGGGGTAGCATGGCCTTACTTTTAAAATATGACTGATGCTATGATAAAAATTGTGTGTTGAATAAATAATGTAATGAATGCATCCCATAGTTTGAAATGAATAATGATGAACTAGAGATGCAAACTAATTTATAGACAAATGTAGATTTTTTTTACATTTTGAAGGCCCACATTTTATGAAACAGAAGTAAAATAATTAATGAAATCATGCAATGATACATAAAAAGTAAAAATTGTGTTTCATAACAAAAGATCCTCAAACCAGTAATATTTATTTTTGAAATTTATTTCACTTCTCAATGTAGTTTTAAAGCCGTAAGTCCTGGCTTCATCCTTTTTCAATGAAAATTGCCATCTGTAGGCTATTACTGTGGATTTTGCATATAATTACAATATTTCAATTATAATATTGCAAATAATAATGGATGGCTGACAGATTGTGCAAATCATGGAGGTACTTAAGTTAAAAGAAATGAGGAGCCAAAGGAGCCCTTTCTGTTACAGGATTGCTCAGTGCTATCATCCATTAACACCTAGGAATATGGCACACGTTGAGGGAGTAGGAAGCTTGCTGAAGCTGGCTGAAGTTTGCAAACACCGAAGCATTTATGTTTAGTTAGTTAGCAGATGCTCTTATACAGAGTAGTTTACAAAAAAGCATACAAAAATGTCAAGCGAAGAATAGGGTCATTTCCAGATCAGAGGTAAATCAGTCACAGCCTACGTAGGACCCACTAATAAACATACAACATTCTGTTGAGAGCCATAGTGGATGCAAGAGAGAATTTGACGAAGTATATAAGATGATACAGTATGAATGATCAAACTGCAAGCTTCATTGACTCAAGATGCAGATTGAAAAGAAGAGTATATGCCGGTGAATATTGGACAGTGACTCAGCTATCCTAACTCTTGTGTCAATGTCCCATAGATATTGTGTCTTCATGTTGGTATGTATACCAATGACATTTTTTTTTTCAAATGAAGATGCCCAGTTATATGATTCCCTGGCAGTTAGCTATTGTGGAATAAATCACTTGTTTACAGTATTGTTTGTTGATATTTTCCCTCTTCAACAGGTTTCCATGGCCATTATATGAGTTTCTTTATTTAGTTCCTGAGACTAAATTGTGAATGAATAAATGAAATCACATGGGTTTTTAGACTGTAATAAATGAAATAGCCCTGCCTCATATTGCTCACTTGCACGATGTAGCATTAAACTGGATAAATGCATTTGTAAATGAATAGGCAGCAATGTACCTTGTCTTTTCCACCTAGCGAAGGTGCTTTGCCAGCAGGCATGCTGCCCTATAGCCTTCTTTTGCCTGGTGGCTGCAGCTAAGTGGATTGGTTTAGGCTTTACTTGGATGGGAGACCTTCTGTGAAAAGCCAGATTCCTGCTGAAAGTGGTGAGCTTATTAAATCCAATGCCAAAATACTGTCATGGGGGCACCATGTAGCACTGTAGTCAATAATGATTCCATAGCACTTACAGAAAGAGCAGTATGGTTAACACATGCGCCCTGATATATTTCCAAACTGACTCTTCATATTTTGTTGCCTAGTAACCCACAGCAGTTGATATGTCCTTTGCATTCCCCATCAGCCCTGTGTCCCCAGGCCATCACTATAAATAAAACAAAAGAGTTCTCACTTCAGCTTCCTAGTTAAACTAACAACAGTAGCAATGGAAAGAAGTCATTATGACAATTTTAACAACCAATAGCTTTATTGCCTTTTTTGTTGCCTTGCTTATTTAATAGTGAAAGCTCCTCATGAGGTTGATTGTAATTCTGTCAGTGCTGTAGGGTAATAGCTACCTGTATGTGGCATGGGATTTGCATATTGGTCATTGTGTTCAATCATGTTTGTCGCTCTCTCTTTATTTAATAATCAGTTGAAATTACAGGCCTATAAATGTGTTTTCAATGATGGTGTGCATTCATCTCACATAAGTAGGATTCCATGGAAACACTCTAGTTTTGGCATCTGGAACTGCAATAATCATTTTGTCACGTGTCTGGAGGAAGATTTTTAACAGAAAAAATGCACAACTAATCATTAAAGTGGGGCTTCTCTAGCGGTTTGTATCTTCACCCTCTCCCCAGATTGTTTTTCTTATCTATAAAAATGCAAACGCTATCATTAAATGTATTTTATTAACTGCAATTCAGTATCTTAAATTGTGAACTTTTTTATTTGTTTGTGTTGTTTTGGAAAATGGTGGTAATTCTGAACTCATTATTTTGGAATCATTAATAATGAGGACTAAAATGGGCACCTATTCAATATGCGCATTAGCGCCAAAGAAAACCGTCTCCACCACAAAGATCCAGAGGCAAGCTAATGCAGAGCAACCTCGAATTGTATTCACCCATATACAGGGGCGGTTTGTTCCTTAGGGTGATCGGGCGACGCACCACCAAAGGGGGGAAAAGAGGGAATTTTTCTATCACATTCTACCACAGTGTTACGCTAGCTGTGACTGTTCTAGTTTGTCCTGCCTCTGAATATCATAGTCCAATCAGCGTCAAGTCGTGTTCCGTGGAGTACCACCCCTTTCGGGCGATTTCAGTCTGGTTGAAAATCGACCAGATCGCTCTGATAGATTTTCATGTTAAGGTAGTTTTTTTTTTTTCGAACTGCAGGCCCTGCAATGCAATCTGTACGGGTTCCGGGTGGGCTTGCACTAACGTGCTTTCGTCATACATAACCTGGTGTAGGTGATCGCCGGAGCAGCCAGAGATCTTGTCACATTCAAGGTCAACATGGCTAATGTTACCTCAACTCAGAGCAACTTGATCGTGTCATTAAGAGAAATACCGTTCAGTCATCGTTGTAGGATAAATTGGCAACTAAAGAATTACGACCACCCAGACCAAATTTAAACATCAAGCAAGAATCTAAAAAAAAGGGGCGGGGGTCGTATAAGTGGGGATTTTCGCGGAGCTGGTATGAGCGGAAAACGTAGCAGGCTGCGAAGTAGCTAACGCTTTGTTCTGCCAGGTATTTGTGAGGGCAAACTGATAGATGACAATTACCTGTTGATGACCACAGTGGATTGTTCAGTCATTGTAGAGCCAAAATAATTTTATTCAAGAAGACATTTACAATGAACTCCTGGATGTAGCTGTTCACAAATACTGTACAGTATGTAGCTTTAGGAGAAATTTTGGTGTTATCTAGTGGTTACTGGTGGTATAGCTATGTGAGGTGACCAGAAAAAACAAATTGTTCAATGCAATGTGACAATGTCAATTAGCTAGCTGTTAATTTACCCATTGAACAGGTCACCTTAGCGATCATCGCAGCAATTGCCCCCCCTGAGAGATTTGGCAGGAGCCGCCACTGCCCATATATGTGCAAAGGATGAGGCTTTCCCAGGAAAGGCTATGCAGAGACACACTGTAGTCATTTTATTTTAAATATTTACTCTTTCATGTCTCCTTCATAATTCATCATAAAAGTATAAAGCAGTGTTTCCCAACCCTGCTCCTGGAGGCACACTGGCCTGCATATCTATCCTTGCTCTACCTACCTGACTGAACTCATCAGTGGCACTTTTGATTAGCTGAGCACACCTGATTTAATCAAGCAGCAAGGATAGATAGAAGATATGCAAGACAGTGTGCCTCCAGAAGTAGAGATGGGAAACACTGGTATAAAGAATATGGGAATAAAGGCTGGGGTTTGTCTCGGAATGTCAGTTAGAGCAGGAGACTAAATGTCAATATAGAACCTCACCCTTTCAGTACACCTACAATCACAGGTATGAAATTCTAATTGAATGAATTAGAATTATAGTAGATGTATTATTTATTGCCTCCGGGATGAATCCTGACCTGAGGACGTTTGCAAGAGAGGCTGGTAGCTTACAGTTAGGGTTGCCACCCGTCCGGTTTTAACTCGAACAGTCCGGTTCCAGGCTATATGTCTGGGTGTCTGGTTATGACTGTCATTGTCATTTGTCCGGTTTTTGCAATGTTCTCTCTTGGGGGGGGCTTGGCAAGCGATAAAATCATGTAGTCAGTTCGCTTGTCACTCCCCACTTCCCCCCTCCCACTGGCAATTTAGGCCAATTGTGTCATTTAGCACAATTGGCATTTTTAACGCAATGTCCAATCATAAAGAGAGCTACCACAAGTCATAGCATCTGTCTAAAATGACAAAGAAGAGCAAAAATGGATAAGGAAGAAATCCCCAAAAAGAAGCACTGCGTTACTGCAGTTTCCAAGAAGTATGGCTTCAAAAGAAAGAATTCAAGGCTTGGATTACCAAAGATCCAAACGATTCAACATAGATGCAGAATATGTCATTTCTCATTCACCGTTAAACATGACGGCATTTCTGCCGTGAGAGCCCATCAAACTTCAGATCGACAGAAACGGAACTGGCATTCTCAACAAACCAGTCAATGTCTGTCGAACTTCTTACTCAAGTAGAACACTGCCGAAGAAGATCGCATTACAGCTGCTGAACTAACATTAGTGTATCACGGAATTAAGCGCCACATTAGCTGCTTAACTCAGGTATAATGATAATCTATAGGCTGTTTGTCCGATTTTCAATTTACCACATGATAAAAACCAACTAATTAAATTAATAGCTGCAGCTGTATGAAACTGAGTGTTAGGTTTTATTAATTTCCTTTCTTTTAGCTTCCCCTATACGAGGTGCGATCAAAAAGTTACGAGATGGTGCCTAAATCAAGTATGTTTTTTGCTTTTTATAGGCGCAGTCTCCGAACGTTTTGATCGCACCTCGTATTGACTCCCCAAAAAACATTTTGCGAAAATAAATACAGTAGGCTAGTGTAAGACCACCCTTGTGAAAATGACAATTGACTACAATAGGCCTATGTAAGGATGCAATCTCATGCAATTAGTTTCATTTCTGATGCAATTCCTGTGTTCAGAAAAAGTAATTTTGACTTTAAGTGTGTTATTGCATAGGGGTGTCTGGTTTTGACTTGTTGAAGAGGTGGCAACCCTACTTACAGTGCATTATCCTATTTGCACTTTGGATATTCAGCTTTCGTGAAATCACTGTTGGACCAGGTCCATGTACAGGATGCAAAAACTTTAAGTAACACTTTCTAATATGGTCCAGGAATGAGTACAGTTGGTATATATTGAATTTTATTATACTACTGTAATACTACAGTGCAGTTATTAATGACTTATTAATTGCTCTTTTGGTAAGTGCCATTATAAACAAAGTGTTTAACCATTAGGACTCATCAGGGGTGGAGCTAGACATTGCGAACATCCAGGGCTTAGCCCAGTAACACACACAGTATTGCTAGGGGGGTCCGGGGGCATGGATGTATAAACTCATGAATATTCATGAGCACAGTGACAAATCCCCCTTTTAAGAGACCTGTAGTCTAGATAGCGATGTTTCCCCAGAACTTTGTTTGGTCTCATTAAAGAAACCGATGGGAATATTCTATCAGAAATGAAATGATAGTCATCATCATTTTGAAAGCTTAAAAAAGATTCAGGGCTTTTGAAAAAACATTCGGGGCTTAAGCATCGAAAGCCACCCCCTGGCTCCGTCCATGCGACTCATAGAATATTTTGCTGCAGCAATTCTAAAGGCTTTTGTTTTACAGAAACACCTAAATTACATTTTTATAACATATTTCGAGTACTCTAAAATGTCAGAACATTGCACAGAGTGGCAGTTTGGTTAATGTAGACAGTTGCGGAAGAGGATTTCTCTCTCCTTTCCAAGGAAGCTCTCAAGTTTGACCCAACACCACTTAAGTGCAAATCACTCCTGGGTGAAAATTGGATTTAAATTGTGGTCACCGTCTGAACCATTACCGGGCTGGCACTGGCCCCAGCCTAATGTGCATGGCCTTTCTCAATAACAGAAGTGGTCAGTCCCTGACCTCCAGGGCTGCAGTCCTGTGGGTTTTGGAGCTGCATATCAATTAGCTACTGATTTGTTCTGGAAATACCTGAGCAAATTGAAATTACTTCATTTAAACACATTTAAACGTGGTATTGAGTCAACCCTGTAGTCTCCAAGGACTGCAATTGCCCATCCTTGCTGTTGAATGAGAACAACAAGTGCTGGTACCACTGCACATTTAAGTTTGGACATGATCTCTCTGTAATGCATGACATTTGTGATAATGTCCACACAATTCTGCATCATCGCAAAGATTTTTTGGAGGTTTTTTGTTTATTTTTTTCTTCAATGGAATGGGTTATCGCTTGCTGGGAGAATATTACTCCTTGTTAATGAAAGAGTAAAATGAAATTCCCTTCATCCATCAGTTTAAAACCGCTCCACTAAAGGCCCACTCAATCGTCTCAGAGCACAGCAAGAGCTAATGCCGTATGCAGACAGCATCTTCTTCTTGGCCACACAAGAAACAAATCAATTACCAAATTGATGTACCTTGCACACTTATTCTCATAAATCTGTAGATACCATATTAATTGGGACCTAATCCAAGGTTCCCTACACTCTCCCTCCAGACAGCCTTTCAACACCAATTATATATAATGGCTGTAAGTGATTAAATGGAATTCAAAAGAACAAAGACAGATGGAATACCTCAGAACTGTCATTAAGTGCTGAATTAAGACCATCAGGGAAGCTGCTGCATGCCACTAGAAAAATTCTGTTTAAGAGCTCAGCTATACAGCACCTCTTGGCAAGTTTAAATAAATTTTATGGTATGTTCATTTTTTTCCATAACATTTACAACCCTTTTAATTTTGTATAATTTATATTGCATGGGAAGCCGTCAGTTTCTCTCTGTAGCAAACAAATGGCATGGTAATAAAACCTCTGTATTAAATCAAACATACACACACTCCAGATATATACTTATGCACTCATAGATGCTGGTGGCTGGACAACTTGTTGTATGTACTGTCCATGACAGTTTTTAATGGATCCATTTACACCAAGCATGCATGCCTAAAGATCTCTGCTGAAAGGTTCTGTTGCATTTCATCCAAGCATTCTGTGTCACATATCTGTTGAATGCAGGATAAAATGCTATATGTAACATAAATGGTGGAAAAGGGTCCAAGATGTCTTCATTTTATGTCACATTTGGCACCTCATAGGATTGTGGTCTTCCTACCAGTGACACTAGTTGTTGATGTTAAGCCACAAACAACAAACTTTGGTAGTTGGTTGTTACAGAATCAAACCCAATCTAATATAAGCTACTCTTTTGTAAAAATGAGTATTGAATGAATGATGACTCACTGTCACCATACAATGGCTTTCTGTGTTCATTGTTTCATACAAGCATGTATTCCTGTTTGAACCCCATTTAGAGGTTCATCTTTGGTATGAGATTTGGCAGATATTGGAGGTTTTGTTTTAAATAGAACTGTTAACTATGAACAAAAATGCATACATACATTGCTGATTTGGTGCAAATCCTACAGCCTTAGATGCTGTGTAGTTTGATTCATCAATGCAAAAAAGTCAATCATGGATCTATATCTACTCTCCTATTTTCAGATTCAAGCTGACTTATACATAAACAGTCTGGGTTTTAAAAATGATATGGAAATTAATGCAGCTGATCTACAGTGATTCATAGCAAGGGCAAATTTTAACATAAAATATACAATAGAGAAAATTGCAACAGGTTTTTTCAGTCAGTATTTCCATGGTTTTCCAGCACTGACCCCTGCCATCACACGTCCAGGCCAAGTCAATGAGTGTCTGGAATTCTGTCAGATCACTGAGCTCTTTGGCATCTGAGGTGGGAACAATTAGGCTGAGCTGTGCAGGACTCTTTTTATTACATGAGGTGAGATTCACTTCCACTCCTCATACACCAAGAAAATACAAAGATAGCGCTGGTATAACATTGTGGAACACCCATATTCACATTGAAAAATAGCAACCATCATCTGGAGCATTTAACTCAACTGGGATGCACAATCTCTGATAGCAGCTGAGCCACTTTTCCAACAACCTTAAGGGCAATTTTTCAGAAACAGTATGATGGGAGGGACTCCAGATCAAAAGCAATAATATGGACTTTGCGCCAGGTGTCACAGACGTTTAGAGTGGAAATGTTCAGGGTTGAGGAGACCTGCAGTATGATTTTCAGTGCAATCTGGTTGATTTATTTTACATTTTGTGGCAGGCTAGAAACAGAGAGCATGTAAAAATAACAGATGTTGCCATATAACTTCCCATTGTAAACCAAGAAAGAAACTGCAAGGTGAAATAGGCAGACAGCAACAAGAAGGCCTGGTAAGACAGGCAGAGATGTGCAGTGCTGTTCTCTTCCTCACTGATTTCTCTCAAGGGGCTAATTAGTCCTCCACATCCCTTCAATGCCCTTCAGTCTCCTCAGGTGCTGTACCTAAGGTCTCACTTGTTGCCAGGGCGGCTGAATACTTCCTCTGGTGTGTTATTCTAGACTATAATGAACCTATTAGGACATAGGGATAGGCAGGAATGAATCTTTAATGAACTTACACATAAAGGATAATAGTTTCCTAAAGAGTGACACCAAATCCTTTAATGGTGATGTTGATCATTGACATTGTCGCAATACAGCAACACGATACTATAAGCAGCAATTTTAATCTTCTGTGTAGGCATGGTAGGTCATGTAAAACTGGTAATATTGTTAATGTTAATAAAAATTATATAGGCATCACGGTACATTGTAAAATATTGAGCTTTAACTTCACAAATTCCTCTTAGTATACATATCCTCGATAAAATACAGATGGAATATGTTTTTTTGTTTAATGTCACTTCCATTTGACCTTCCAGTCCACAAAATAAAGTGATATGAATAGTTTACAGATGACTATTTCCAAAAAATGTTTGTGTTTTATACCACCTAAAATCATGTTTATTTCAACAGGAAATCAACCCAGATCCAAACTGCACCTGAAATTTGATAGTATGTAGTTCTGATCAGGTGGCACATACTTATTGTTTATTTATTCTAAGGATTGTGTTATACAGGGAAGCCCGTATATCTGGATATTTATAGTGAAGCAAATGAGGTCAAGTATTTTTAAAAGTGACTTTCTCCTTAACATGATTGTCCAAAGTCATACAGAACTTCTGTTCTGAAGTAAGAACATGTTATACTTCAATTCTGTTTTAAAAACAGTTGATTTCTGCCAAGCCAAACATGACCTGTAAGTCATTTCCATGGTCCTCCACTTCTGGCATTCAGTTTTTTTTTCTTGATATGTTTGCGTGCATAATAGATGAGTTTTATTTTTGCTCTTAATTATACACAGTGGTCCTTCTGCAATTAATGCAAAACACAGAGATTCAGTCTCATTATTATTAAAATATGCCAATTAATCATCCTGGAACTATTTTAACCTACTGATAACCTACTGAAATAGAAAACAATAAGAAGAAATAAGGCTTATGTGTATTTAAAAATTCTTGTATACATTAGTTAGATAATAGCTGTTCGTGTTTTATTTTCTCCTCCGCTCTGGTCAGAGCAGCTGGAAGTTATATTAGAGTGCAAGGCATTGACTTTGAAATATGAGAAATGGGAACAAAATGGGAGAAAAGAATTGTATCCCACAGAGAGATATAAGTAAACTGAACAGCAATTTATTTTGGAGCGTTGTCTCGTAAATGACCTGGGCTACTCTGCTGAACAGTTCCAAGCAGTGCCCCACCCCCCCAGCGCTGGTGTTGGGGTTACTCCGCGTGTTGATGGAGGGAACCCCAGGGGGACACAGGACCTGAGACATCTGCAGGAAGAAATGCAGGGGGGTTGCTTTGTGTGAGTGTGGAGGGGGGGGGGGGCTGGCAGGTTCTAACCCACTGTACTGACAGGCTGCAGCTGCTGTGAGGACTCCCTGCTGGCCCTGAGCTACTGTTGCACATGCAGGCTGCAGTCCCGGAGCCCCAGCGCTCTATCAGGTCCCAACTGCCTGGATTCCCAGCATTCCTCCTGATTTATTCACGGTCCCCCGGACCTCATTTTCAGGTCATCTCCTGTAAGCCACCTGGAGTAGCCACAGCCTATTCCATGCGCATGACAGTTTGCCTCAACCTCATACAGCATTTCATCATTTTTAATCTTATGAACAGGTTTACAAAGACTTACATTTAAACTAAAGGTTTTGCTGTCCCCTAGACAGTCTCATATTATTTCATATCCTACCAAAGGCTTCACTATCGCAGGTACAGTGTCATTATAATTGTTCACTATCACAAAGAAAGTCAGTGAAATACATATGATTTCGTTTGCCTTAATTCTTCATGATTTTTTAATTAGTGTTGATCCCTTCAATCTCATTGATTTTGTGATGCACCATGATAAAAAAATATATATATATATATATATATATATATATATATATATATATATATATATATATATATATATATATATATCTTACGTTTTAAGTGAAAGCAGCTGCCCAATGGTCCCTTTTAATTGCTTAGCAAGGGCACTGCAGTTGAGAGCAAGCTGGAACCAGCAGCCCAGAGTTAATTTATGTATTATGCAAAATGGTCCCTTTTCCTTTTCTGCTCAGCAATTCCTGCATGTCACATTTGAGTCCCTGATTCATTCCTTTCTCAGTCACAGGCCTGAAGAGTGCTATTTTTCAAGTGTGGTGGGCAGCTCTCTGCATCCATCTTATTTGTGAGTACATTAATCACCTCAAAACCCGCCGTAAATTCCTACACTTTGTTTGAAGGTAATGGCACCATTGAATTTCTTGAAGTCTTTGCTGCTGTGTGCAGTATTTCCTTTAATTCAAATTTCACATTCTGAGATAGAAATATGGGGCCTGTTTCAACAAACTGGCAAATTGTATAGACCCCATACATAATTAAATGATAACACTTTTCCTCTTGAGCCTAGGCTGCAAAGAAACCTAAGATATGGAGACTATGGTTGATCCAGAGCTAACAATCTATACATATTAATGATTAGGGTTGTCAGCATTAACATGTCCATTTGTGCAATTAACTTAAGATGGATTAACATACAGTGTGTGTTTTGAACACAATAAATTGTGTTCCTGTATTTCGACCATAACAATGTCCCACAGATGCAATTACCATCACTGACCACCATGGCCACTAATGAGTCCACAGACTAATAGGAACTACTAAAAGAAACCACTGCCACAGGGAAAAATCAGCCTGCACATCACATAGCAGGCTTGAAAATGGTAGGTGGTTCTTTAGATAAGGGCAAGGTCCTTTGCATCTACTGTTTGATCAAAAATCAGTATCATAAAAGTATTTTCAGTCAACAGTGCCACCACAGAGCCAAACATACATTAGTTGATCATCAGAATGCCAGCAATGCTAGTGATCTGGAATGTAGTCAGTTTCATCAGAGTTTTTGTTACGCACCGCATAATTAAATGGTACTACTTTGTGTTACACACTGGCACATGAATACATTGATGAGTACTGTGATGTGCATTGAGTCATGAGATTATTCTTTTCCTCAAGTTCAGCAGTGAGCATTTTCTATCTTATTCAGAAGGCTGGTTCTTAACTCCTAAAATTTAAATATTACAACAGTTTTTATTATTCAGTGTCGCTGCAAACTCATACTCCAAAGGATGTCCCATTGGTTTTTGAAGGATTGGTCTCTAAGTTATCAATGAGTCTAACAAAGAAATTGCCTGAACTGCTAGATAATGGATTTATGAAAGCATTATAAGTAGTAATGAATGTGTATAAAAATATGACATTGAACTTGTCATGAAAAGCACTTATGTTGGCAAAGTTAATGTGTTATTAAACAAAGGTTACAGATACACAATCCCTTTGTTTTGTATTCATTTTGTATGCAGAATGTAATGCTAACATGCAGTGAAAATTGCAATTAATGTCATGATTTCTTTAATCATCCACTTTACTGAAATTAAATTTCCAATAAGATTATGCCAATATCATTCTGTAGCACTACCAATATTCAGTGGTTTTGAGGTATGTGACATCTTTAATCTCCTTGTAGTTAGTGCTGTGCTTCTTTACATATTTGTTTTCGAGATTTGATGAGTTGGCCATCCTGTCTGTCATGCTAATTCTGACTACATGTACTCAGGGAGTGAATACCACAGAATAAGACAGGGGAAGATTGTTGTATCATACCCATCACAAAGTATTACATCAAATAAACATGAGTGCAAGCATCTAAGTTTGATAAACTATATATTTTTGCAAAGCTGGCTAGCTTTCTGCAAGGGTGGGTTTATGACATTTGTGAAGATATTCAGTAGTATTTGTTCTCATTTAATTAGCCTTAATAAAATTAGGTCAACTCTTAAAATTACAGTTTTTTGCATTAGCAAGACCTTAGCTGTCTGGCTGGATAAAGATGTCTTGATAGTACCGTAGCTACTGCCTGGTAGCTACCACTTTTTAAGTTAGCTAGCTTGCTTTTTCATTATCTGAAGTGGCAATATATGTTGTGTTTTGGTCTTTCTTTTCAAAGTAAGGGCTGATTAAATATGCACAGCACATTCAGTATGAAAAATTACTGTGGTGGTTTTAGTTAGGGTTCATAAAAAATTTGTATATTATTGGCCGTGCCACTCTTAACAGGGTTTCATCATGAAGTGTTTTTTTCAGAGGACCGGATGTGGTCAGGATCTTAGTGAAGATGTTGGGTTTAGATTTCAGGAATGTGAACACTCAATCAGTTTCTTCTGATGAGTATATACTGTATAATACGTTGAGGCACAAATTCATTATGACTGATTGATTCAGATCAGATGTTTTTGAATGATTCAATTCAAGTTATATGTATTTTACTACAAAGTTCTCCTCACTGGGTCTATAGGATGTACAGGCACTTTTGTGTAGAATATTCTGTGTTTGTTCAATATGAACTCTACACACTGTACTGACTACAACCATTTGTTTTACCCGTGAAGGAACAGGGACAGTACAGTGTCTATGTGCTCATATCCTGTGACCTCTCCTCTGACACTCCACTACAATGGAGATGCAAATAGCATTTCTACCATTACCTCTACAAAAGGCATAGTGACTTGTTGTTTTGAAAAGTGCTGGGGACAACGACAGGTTCAACGTGTTCACACCTTTTAAAAGTGGTGGGGACGAAATGGGCCACGACAAAAAGTGGTGGGGACATGTCCCCAGCGTCCCCAGCGTAAATGACGCCTATGCATATATACATATGTGAATATATGTTCCCCTCACACAGCTTCCAACATATAAAATGCTTTGCCTCTGTTTTGGGTTTTTGAATGTATGACTACATGAAAAGAATGTGGTATTTCCTCATGGCTGTGGCATCAATTACTGTGTGGAAAAAAAACAGCCATGCTTAAATAGTCTCCAAAAGAGCATTGAGTTTCACATGGGGTTAAACAAGCATGCTTTATTGCAGCCATTAATCAAACAACTCACTGCTCCTGTATTACTAATAGCAGGGAGACAATGTTTCCTTTGTCATATCCAACACTGCTTCATTGTGTGACTCTTTGGGATTGAACTTTCGGCTGGCTGTAGAAGTTAACAGGATGTTTTCAGACAAGATTCTGATTAAAGATATGGGAGGTTTTGTATACAGTATGCATATTGTTTAATCTTCCACATGGTATTTTATGGTGTTACTGGTAAAGGTTATCTGTTTTTATCGTAAATGAGAAGAAACAAAAATTGTGCATGCAACATAATAAATATAACCAGTTTATGGATATCACTGTAAAGTCCTCTATTTTAGTGTTCCACGAAGGAACACACAAGGAGGCACCTCCACTCCTACAGCTCATAGAAAAACTGCAATATTTTTCTCATTTGATGGCTATTAAACAGTACTGAATTATTTGACCTAGAAATTGGCTTGTCTGCTGCTGTACATCATTAAGGTTTAAAAGTGGTCTCTCCAATCAAACCACTTGTAACATTCTGACTGAAAGGTTGGTAGCATGCCTTTGAGTAAATCTACACAATTCAAGAGTAAGGTGCCTGTATTTGCTGATGAAAGCCACATAACCACGACCGGTAGTCAATTCCTGGGATTCCATACTTCATCACAAAGTGCAGAAGTGTATGTTTATGTACCTATGTATGTTTGTGCATGTGTGCTAATGTGAGGGCCCCTGTTCATGTGTGTGGCTGTGAGTATTCACTATTGACAATGACATCATTCCCTTGAGACAGAACAAGAGTAGGGTTAGGGACACTGGCTATTAGCTCAGCAAAGTACTTGTATCTCTTTGTGTGCTGTGTAGATGGCAAGAAATGCAGTCTGAAACCTGCAGGAAACATATATCATGTACTGAAACATGTATGTACATGCATTTGTGTATTGTGTGTGTATGTGTGTGTGTGTGTGTGTGTGTGTGTGTGTGTGTGTGTGTGTGTGTGTGTGTGAGTGTGCGGGTGTGTGGGGGCATGTGCAGGGGAATCTCCATGTGGGAACACTATCAGATGGACCCAATCTCACAGCCCAGTGAGCAGGTCTTCCACAAACACAGAGCAGATCCACTGTGAGCAGAGGTAGCGAAAAATAACAGTCCCTCTAATTCATTGTAATTACCATCCTGTCATGGATGGTTTTTCACCAGGATGCTGAAAGCTTATTATCCAGCGTTATTCTTTCTTATCCTGTTTCCCAGCTCAATGATGCTCACTTAAACTTTTTTATACCATAGTACTCACCGTCTTTCTGTCTGCTTTGAGGGGAAGTTAGTGTCATCTGACAAATAATTAATATTTAAACACTTAATTGCAGGAAGGGGTGCGCTGGCTTCTAAAATGTATTCTTTAACTCGAAAAATCAATCAATTTAGTATTCTGGAACACTCTTACTATCACGCATATTAGTCAACACCATTTGCAGACTGTTTTATTCATGTCCAATTTTAGGAGCCGAGGAGGCACCGCTCCTGATCATGTATTTAAATGTGAGAAAACAGGAAATAGACGTGCAGGATCCATCCTCTTAATTGTCCCAGAAATAAATGACTGTCATAAATCTTGTGTGAAGTTCTCGTCTCTGGGAAAGGTGAGTGAGAAGAACTAAGTAAGATGTTTAGTGCTAATCACAATTTGTAGAGGTGTGTAATTATATTCTGTTAAAAAAACACTGACAATGCAATGTTGGTTTCCTGCCATAATTAGTCATTAAATTTAAAACTTTTTCTAAAGAAAGGCTGACCTCGTTTGTATTTAAATAGCCTCTGTGTTATGTACCTCCTCACTTTAGCTGTGTTTCTTTTAATTCTTTTTTGTTACGTTTTATAGTAAGTTGCCCTTATACCAATTCAAGTTTATTTTAATCACCTTAGGAACAAGTATGTTATAACATATTGTTACATAGCAACCACATAATAACTAATGGAGTGCAGAGTTTGTAAGTATTGTGAGATTTCACAACCCACCCTCTGTTCTCCATTAGTTTATAAGTTGTTGCATAGCAATGCGTTACTACACACTAGCTCCAAATTAATATAATGCTCTTACACTAGTGTAAGGTCAACTTATGGACATATTGCCTTATTTTCTCACTGCAGTGGTGTTGTCGGTCTCAGTTTTTTTTCTCTTCGACATGCTGTGCCTGTGTGGTGTGGCCAGCCTTCAAGCCTCATAATAGCAGCACAGATGTTGCACAATGAGTGATGCAGACTCCATCAGTGGAGCAATCTGTGCAGATACAAAGCACATGGTGTCTTATCAAAATGGAGGAAATCGTGCTGACAGCCAACTAAACTGCCACACCAATATCTGTGGGATTGACGCAGATCTCAATCGCTTGGACACATCCTGGTCTTGTTGTTGTGGGCATGCGGGAGAGGCCTGAGCCAAGGTTAACTGCAGATATGATATTTTTGTCCTGCAAATGAGAGAAAAAAACACTTTCACAAAATAATTGGCCAGTATTGGCTAGGTGATTGACAAGCAGGGACTCACTAATCAGTGCTCTTTAAATATGAGCATGTGTCATTATCTATGACAAATGAAAAATTAGAACCTATTCATCTTATGTGACCATTTCATGCTTGTCTAAATTCTTCATGAGTAAGCAAAGAATCTGGCCTTGTTTTCAGCTGGTTAATAGTAGTAGTTAAAAGCAAGGCCTGTAACCCAGAGGCTGTCAGTTCTATTCCCAGAGGGGCTGCTAAAGTTGTACTCTTGTGTTTAACCCAAATTGCTTCTGTAAATATGCAGCTGTATAAAATGAATAACACCATGTAAAGTTTGCAAGTTAAGTTTCTTGCTTTAGAGAAGAGTGTCTGCAAAGCAGTTGTGATCTTGTGAATTACTGTAAGATAAAGTCAATGTTACAGACAAAGTAGCACTCAAAAATTTGTAAATCAAAGATTAGGGTATATGTCGCTTTCTGATGAAACTGCAATTTACAAAATGTGGCAATTTACAAACATGTGAGACAGCCACTCAATGCTCAGCCAATGAATATCTTTCAGTGTGATTTATTTTCACTTCTCAGAAAACAGCCTTCCATTTCATGTTGGTACAAACGTTTATTAGAAGTGAGGGTCGACCTGTCTGACATAATGAGTCCTCTGCCTCTCAGTCAGGACAAACTGTGGGAGAACAGAATAATCTCTCCGCTTCCCTTTTATTCCTTTTCCGTTAATACTTTTTGAGTGACGTATAAGGAGGAAGTTGCCCTCAGGAGTACGTGGGTATCATACAAATAACGGGGCCCTACAGAACAGGCAAACAGACTCTGGTGCAGAAACGCACAGGGATGGATTCAGAGTTGGAGACATGCTTGGCAGAGACCCAGGGGCGTTTGCCGAGGATTTGTGCATCCGTAACAAGGTGGACACACTTCAGTCAGAGAATGCCCTCCACGCACACACCCATGTGTCCGTCAGAGGCGCCTCTGACATTTGGTTTTCGAACAGTGGCAGACGGCGGAGCCCAAGACAGGGAGAATAAAATTCCCAAACAAAATAAAGGTCCCTCCTTTGACCAGCCCTAAACTAATTAAAACCATGAAGGCTGGGGGATCTTTATGACAGTGAATAAAACAGGACCAAATCATCTTGAGACCAGATATACTACAAAGAATGTGCTAATTAAGAAGTTTGCCACAGTCTGAGAAGATTTTTTTACATGGTGGGCACGCTACACAGCGACAATCCCCAGACATAATACCATCACAGGGCCATAACCCCAATTTGTATCAGCTGCCAAGGCAGTGACGCTGTGGGCACAATTTCTGAGAACCTTGCTATTATTATTTGGATTAATTTCAGGCATAAACACAAAAACATCCAGTTTCAGGTGGGAGCTCAAGGCCAATCAGTCAATGTAGCATCATTATATTTTCTTAACATGGCAAAATTTAACAGTTTGTTATGATGTTTTTCAGAATGGAGTGCCTCAGCAAACATGTATTTGCTTTGTTTTGTTTGTCTCATGTAAAAGCTACAGGTTATAGTGGAGTGTCGGGGGGGCTCAGGCGCAGACAGCGGAGAATGGCAAACGATGGTTTAATGCCGAAAGAGGGAAAATCCAGTGGACAGAGTCGAAAAACAGGCGATGTCAAAAACCAGGTAGACACAGCAAAAGGTACAAAGACAAAATCCAAAAACGAGGTCGAGAAAACAGGCAAGATCAAAACGGGCAGGCAGAATACAAGCAAGACTGAAAAAACGCTGGTTGCGAAACAGATAAACTGAGACGAACTGGCAAAGGGCTAAGAAACAGACGGGAATATAAAGGGAACACGCTAACAAGAAAACGAGACACAGGTGAACAAGCGGGCAGGTGAAACAGATGAGCAATCGGGCAGGGAAACAAGGGGCGGGGCAGGCAAGGGAGAGAAACGAACACAAAAGCACATGGCAGGGAAAAACAAACAACCAGCTACGATGCCGCAGCACTGACAGTGGAGATGAATCATGTTATTGTTTTACGAGTGTACAGTTCACATGAGAGGAGATGTTGGAGAAAAAAAATGGAAAAATGGAAAACAACACGCGTCCTGATATTCCTGTAGGTCCTTTGCATTATCATCTTTCACCACATTGCATTTTTGGAGATTTATCCGTGTTAATTTTTTTTTGTTAATGTCATTGAGGTCCTTCTTACATCTCAGGAGATTATTAAAAAAAAGCATATTCCCTTTTTTACATGCAAACGTTAAAAGCGCAGTAGTATGAAATATATTTAATCAATTTTCCATAATCTTGTTTGCTTTGCATTTTTTCTATTTAGATTCTAAATTTGTAAACAAAGCTTTCACCCTGTTCAAAGCTACCCACATGTTTAAAAAAGCACAATGCACTCTGGGAATTGTGACATGGGCCGGGAGCGTTTTCTAGGTCTGCACTTTAATTACATTCCGAAACATGTCCCTTCCATAACCTCCACATTACCATTTCAAAACATGCCTGAGCTGCCATATCTTCTATGTAGTTATTTCAGTGTCCTTCAAAGCACAAGGCACACTATATGATTCCAGTGCCATAACTCATAAATGCTGGCATGGCCTCGGAGCACAGCAGTGGTACTGGCTGGTGATTCAAGGTCTTCTGTAAAAGTTTCAATCCAAGGTCTGATATTATCACCTAAGATAAAAATTTCCTTGTTTTCCAAGTTTTTTTTTTCATGCATGCTGACTCCCTTACCTCAATTTACAGATCTACAATTCTAAATTCTAAGTATACCATATATATACATTAGTAAGTAGTGCACTGTACTTTCATATGGGGAAGAAGAACAATCAAGGTACATCATTACCTGTCCACATTCCCTCTGAAAACATTGTTTAATGAGAATGTAGAGCAGAGTTTTCCCAGCTCCTATGGCAGGACCAACACCAACTATCATTGGATAAATGGCGTATGTCATTTTAGTACAGCAAAACAGCCTGTGACTTCATCAGAAATGTGTAAATATTGTACAGTAAAATATATCTGATAGTTATAAAACACATTATGGAGCAATAATTGGTAAGTATACTGTATTATATGTAATTGCCTTAAAATGTCAAATTTCACACTGTAGCAGATTAGTTTTAATATTTAACATGCAAAGGGGAGGGTCATTTTTTTATGCCTATATGGATCACAATGAACTCTCAGATATTTTTCAAACCTCACTGGCTCACAAAATAGGACATCAAAAATCAAAGTGTTTTGGTACAAAATAGTTTTGAAAAAAGATAATAATAAATGAAAGGAAAAATAAGCATGTGCCCCTTTTTTGTTCTGTATTAATGAGGACCCCTCATTATATTTATTCTCCATGTCTGAAATGATGTGTGAACAATACAATATGCAGTACAATATTTGTGAGTAAAAACCTTAATAGGGTTCTTTTTGGTAATATCAAATCAAATCTAATTTATATGACATTAACATATGAAATACAAAAAGAAGTTGTCATGAGCAGAGGATCAAATAGTCAATAATCAAGGCATGTTTAAATGAGGCTGAGCACTCACACATCAGTGCTCCCAATTGCAATGCCTTTGGAGATTTTGTGATATTCCTGTCCAAAAAGTAATGTGAAATCTGCATGGGAATGTGTTATATACAGGCCATGCAATCCCCTGTGTGTGGCCTTAATAGTAGCCCCATCATTTACTTGGTTTGACTTTTCTCTCATTTGGATATGTAACCGGCCAGAAGTAGGCTTTGCCTTCTGTCTGGGTTACTTGTGCCTTCTCAGCCACCTTTACTTCCTGGCTAACACACAATCAGCTGACTGGATGGCAGCATATTTAAACCCCCAAGGTAGTGTCCCTAGGCAGTATGCTCATTCCTGGTTGGTTTGTTTGGTCCTTGCTGGAGACGGTCTTGCTGCGGAAAGACTGATGCAGTTTTGTGAGAGCGCAACAGACCTTCAGTGGTGTGCAGGCAATTACTGCAACTTGCAGGTAGGGAGCACAATGCCTTTTCCCTTAACTTTTACTGCACATAGTTTACAACCCACAGGGTTAGAGCAGATGTGTGGAGAACTCATTGTAACTATGTTGATTGTAACAGTGATTGCGTTTGTATTCGCAGGAGTTTCCCACTGCTGTTTTGCCTTGTGCGACCTGCTTCAGTTTTGCCTGTTTTGTTTTGGTTTAGCTTGTTTTACTGTTTTTGTCCTACCTGTTTGCCTTGTGCGGTCTGTTTGCTAGCTTGTTTTTGCTGTTTTGTTGTCATTTTTTCTTTAGCTTATTTAGCTGTTTTTGTTCTGCCTGTTGTCTTGTTTTGCTCTACTTGGCTTTGTTTTTCAACTTGTGTTCATTTACTTTGCAAATTTGTTGTGTGTGATTCTAGGCACTGGGAGCACAGATGTGTGAATTGGGTGAATCAGCCTCTCCTCCCCCCATTTCAGGTAACCACTCCATTTGTATTCATTCATTCCCTTGTTGGCAGCAGTACCCTATCCCATTCTATTCCACTTGTTTTTAGTCCTGTTTTATTGTAGCTTTTAATGATTGCTTAGTTAAATAGGTGACTGTTTTTACCGCTTCATCCACTTAAGCTTTTATTTCAATATTTATCAGTAAAATTGCCCATCCAACACGAATGCATGTCTGTCATTTATTAGAAAACTTACCCTTGTACTGGGGAGCCTCTTTAAGCCTGTTATTGGTTTGGTGGTATTAGATTCCTAAGGTGCAAGTCCTTAGGTGGCATAGTCGGGCAATTGCTAACAGTCTAAATATTGCATTTATAACCACCTTGGAGCCCAAGGCCACAGAAACTTCCATCCTGATTTGCCATTTTTCACAGGATACTCAAATGTAGTTTAATACAGCTAAATTGCATTTGAGGAAACAGGAATGATTGAAAGCAGAGGATAGAAAGTGAAGGGGTATAAGTTAGGGTAAATGTAAATATTAACCTTTTGTGGGGATGCAATCACCATTTATTTCAGACTGGCAGAAAAGGACACTAAGACCACTGCACCACAGCACAAAAACATTCTACTACTCTCTTTGCAACCTAAAACATGAACACCATTGTTTGTAATAAGCTTGCAATGTCCTAAAAGATACCTCAGCCAACGTTCTCTACCATCTTGATTGTTTATCCATTGAAAATGGGTACTTGTGAGGAGAATTGAAGTCCTTGTTTTTTCCATTATTTGAGCCCATGGTGCCTTACAGGGGTGTTGAAATGGGCAATAACTATTCAAGCTCATAGGTGATGACTCTGGTTATTTGCCTATTGGATTCAGCATACAGAAAGAAGCCCTTGTACGGATATGCACTCAGGTGACGAACTTTCCTTTTGTTGACCCCTGGATTGAACTGGACAATGTGTCTATCAAGCAGATAGGACTAGATGTTAAAATCCCGGAGTAATCGGCAGTCTTGAGGTGTTGAGTGGGGGATCGGGGCAAAAACGTCATTGGGGTCATCAGGTGGGCACACTCTTTCCTTGATGTTTCATTGATGGGCCCACGACATCTCCAGAGGACTCAATGGTGAACCTTGCAGCCACAGGTCACCCCCCCTCTGCTTTTACCCCTTTTGCTGTCGGTCAGCATGCAGCCCAGATGTTTTTTCTTTTTAGCCATAGCCAGTTGCTGCTTCTCTCAGCAGCTTCGGATAGGTGTCTGATGGCCTGACATAGAGTGCGTCCTCGGGCTCCCGTTTGCTTCAGTAGCCTGGTGATGGAAATGGCTACAAAACCCCCTGCAGCCCATTTCAACTGGGATTCACGTGCATTTTCTAGCCCTTTTGTCTTGCCTCCTCTGCAAGGTCTGCCTACTTGAGCTTCTTGCATTCATATGCAGTCAGTTCAACAATATATAGGAGCCTGCAAGAGCTGGACCACAGGATCAGGTCTGGTCTGAGCTCGGTGGAGAGGATCTCTGATGGGATAATGAGTTTCTGGTCCAGATCAACCTGCAGTTTCCAGTCTCAGGCTGGGTGCAGCAGGCTTGACTCCCTTGTTGTTGGTAAATTGCCCAGCTGATATGAAGGCCACAGTGTGCATTTGGGATGGCCGACAGGGGGGTAAGGCATTGGTGGTGGTCCGCCTTTCTTTCAAAATGGAGGCTAGCTGCCGAAGGACTTGGTTGTGTCTCCAAGTGAAGTGCCCTTGCTTGAGGCTGTTTGGGCATGCACTCAGGATGTGTTTAAGTGTTGCTGCAGTTTTGCAAAGGGGGCATGATGGATCATCTCCCATCCACTGGTTGAGATTCTTGGGAGTGGGGAGAACATCATAGGTGGCTCTAATGATGAAACTCACTCTGTTTCCTTCCATCTCTCAGATATCTCTCCAGATGAGTTTCCGGTGTTCGAGACATCTTGTCCATTGCCCTTGTCTGGCCTGTGATACTGCCTTTGCACAGCGTGCTGCCTCCTCTTGCTGCGTCACCTCTTCCGCCACCAGCTTTCCTCTCAGTTCAGGTGTTGCTTTATGCCATGAGGGTGTTGTTGTGTCAAGTCCAAAGCCAGCTGTTCCATACTGCATGTGCCCTACGATGTCTCTATGTCTAAGAGCAGATTTTGCACTCTCTACAGCCTCAGATGGAGTCCACTTTCTTCCTGATGACAAACAGGGTGCCACTGCTCTTGATGCTGCATTGGTGGATTCAGTTAGTGTCATTACTATCTTTGCCTTGGTACATTTGAATTCCTCCACTAGGCTTGAAATAAGCAGTGCCAGAATGGTCTTCCTGTACAAGCCTATTCTACTAATGCAGTGTGGGACTCCAAGCAATTTCTTCACATACTGGCTGACTGTCCTCTCCAGTTTTGTGGTTACTTCTGAACAGACTTCGTTCATTTTGGCTATATATATTTTTAATGGCAATTTGTGTTTGTGAAAACATAATATTTGCATTTAATTTTGCATCAATGTTAAGGACAAATATTCATAAAATATTGGAGTGAATTTCCTTTATCCCTTTCCTTCCTACAGTTCTGAAAAATGCTTAAATGATTTCTCATTTATTTGCAGTAGCCAGTTCTTCATCTGCTCAAGTTATGCATATACTATTCATGTCACAATGTGAAATTTGTAGAGGGACTGGGCATTGTTTGGGATTGTTGTGATAACATATACTGCTGCATGACGCCTTTACTATCGACAAAATGTAACTTGAACCAAATGGTTTTACATGTAATTATTCTTAGATTGTCGTTCATTTTTGCTCTTGTGTGCTGAATGTCAGCACCTTTTTTGTTGATCATTGGGTCACATCTCTTAGAGTACTGTATGTGTGCTGAAACTCAAAGCTGTTTTTTATTCATCCAGCCTGTTGCATTGTTTATGTATTTCCTTTGTTCCAGTTTGCCACTGTTACATCCTATTATCGCCACAGTAAAACCTGTTCCGCTCTGCAATAAAAGCATCAGCACAGCTGCCCTCTTTTTTGCAGCATTAGTTCCTTGGGACATAGTATGAGAACAGCATTGTATTACAGCTTTTCTCAGTTTCAGTCAGATGTGGTGCCTTGTGATTAAAAAAACGACTGTGACCATTTCTAGTTTGCAATTCATGTCCACGTATTTTTTTATTCATGGTTGACTATACTGTGACCACTGACACGAGGGCGTGAAAGAGCCCTGAAATGAAGAAGTGGGCCTTGTTGGGCCATGTTGCATTAAATGCTGTCTGTGACTATGTCTGTGTGGACTTAAATGTCAAATGTCGCATTGAAAAGCTGAAACTGCATTTGCTGTTGAAGGAGAGTGGGGCAAACCCACATCTATTATTGGACGGTTCAAGTGGATGTAGTGTGAAGTGGAACGGGGAACACCTTTTTATTTAATTGAGACACTGGCTGGCCTAAGGGTCTCATTTGTAAATTTTAAAACAATTTCATTAATTTCTATCAGTGCCTCAACAGCATTCCCCCTCTGTCAGGGACATGTTGACAGAAAAGTCATTAATTGCCAGAGTAAACAAACCAGCCTCACTTACAGGTATATGCTGCTGGTACTCATTGTTTGTACTTGAAAAATTGCAGGTTTAATCATATATGTCCTTGAGAGTGGAAATACATTTTGAAAGCCATTTAGTTCAATGCCAAGTTGTAAACATATGGAGGAAAAATAAAATGTCTCAATGTGGAATAGTCCATTATAATCAATCAGGTAATGACAAAATCATTTCCATCTTGCTTATTTTGTTAACAGTAATGGCTAACATGATAAAAATGTGGCATTATAATATAGCATTGACACCATGATACTACACACAGGCTTTTATAAGTCAATAGCTAATTGCTTATAAGACCCTATAATCCTAGAAGTCTTCATTTTTAGTATATTCCATTGGTTTCTGAAATCTGAACATGTCATTAGAGCGAACAGTAAGTTTCTTGTGTGCATTGATAACGTCCTGTTGTATCTAATACTGTATATATAGTGACCTCTCTTTGACAAAATACTTAACTGAATCACTGGAGATCTCTACAGTGCATGAATTTGCTCCGAAATAACCTCAGATTTATCTTATTAGTAATCCTACCATGATGTTTGGAGGAAGGTTTCCTAGTGGATGATGGCTTCTGTTACTTTGTGATACATTATCTTCTCTCTCCCTCATTCTGTATAATTAGGAGCCTGCCACCACAAAAAAGATATACACCTCTGTTTCTCAGGTATTCACAACATGTTCGTTTCCTCAGCAGGGAGACAAAAGTACCAGTTGGCCGATTGAGGGCTTTTTTCTCCAGGAAACGGTTCTGTGACTTGCAGAGAAATAACACAGTACAGTAGACCTCTCTTAAATGCTGTTTCCCTTCTCTTCCTATAGCCATTTGATTTAAATGTATGAAGAGTAGTGTGAGTCCCCCACTACTGTGCCTCCCTCTTCTGTAATAAAAAACCTTTTCTGCTGATGTGCCCTGGCCTCACAGCTCTGTATCATAGCAATTACTTTCATGGCCTTCCACATCAGCTCTCAGCAGTTTGCATGATGTGAAGTCAACAGATGCACAAGGCCACATGTAGAAGGGCATGGTGGCAGCATGGCAACAAATTGCAGGTTCTGAAATGTTCTGCCTCTTATTTGCTTCCACCTATGATCATTCATGTAGCGCAATTATTGCGTCAGCCCAGAAGCATGCTCTGTATAGAACTGCTTCAGATTACAGTCATTGGATGTTCATGTGGATGCATGTTGAGAGCTCTCACTATTCCTTTTATAATCATTTCAAGCTGGTTTATTTGCATTTGCACGAGCTGTTTGCCTTGCGTGCACACCATCATGATGGACAGCAATGACATCATGCTCAAAGTTGAGAAACACTATGGGTACCCATTTGGGACATTTCAGATAAAAGTTATTTATTACAGTAAGGTGTGTCATGACATTCAAGGAGCTCTCTGAAACCAAAAAATGTATGGGACAACCTCATTGTGAAGGAAAATGTCATTTAAGCTATATTTTACAGTGTGATTGGTAAGTTTGTTGACTGACTAATTGGCTAGCTCATTGTGTGGTTGACCAGTTGGTTGAATGATTGATACATTTATAGTTACATTCCACCCAGTAGGTGTTGTAGTGCTCTCACATTGCATGTTTCGAAAGCAGTCAGATGTGAATGTGAATATAGGCTTTATTCGGCTTTTGTTGCTTGGATTGTGCAGGGTGAAAATTCTCTGCAGATCCCTGGGATATTTCTATGGGTGGCACATTTTATATAGTGTACAATGAGGCTGGAAACAAATACATACCACATGGAGGCAATTTAAACATATTTTTCAGGTATGTGTCAGCTACTGATGAGCGGGATGATGCCTTACCCAGTATTAACAATCTACTCATGAGCTGTAATGCTCTCGCTCACCTTAGTCTAGTTATTATGTTAGCCCTTGATCCCTTGGCGATCTGTTATATGATCTAATAGGCAAAGGAGGTTTTGTTTTAACAAAGTGGACACTTAATCAAAACTTTTCTGTCAGCACCACACTATTGTGGGAGAAGTTGCTGCTGTAGTGCAGCTGTGTATGGAGTGGTATACTTTTCCACAAGCAGTCACAATAAGAAGCTGGCTGTTTGATTCATTAACTTTTGTTCAACAGTGTATATTTGTCAAACACAAATTGCAACTCTCTATTTCACAACCAAATCTGTGTCATTTGTTGTTTCTTCTCTCTCTGTCATTATTTATTATGGAAGCATACTGAGGAGAGGAACGCATGAAGAGTGGGTTCAAAAGTACAACGGGATGAAAGGGAGCAGATGGAGGCCCTATGCTCAATGTGACTGGAATGACTCCACTTTGGGCTGACTGAAGACACGGGGTCAAGACCGTATTATGCCTCCCTTTGGTGTAACGGCAGCAAGCCCCATGGTACAGGGGCTTCTCCTGCTCAATTGTTCTCAGCCATGCAGTGAGGAGAGCAGTGCAGCCCAGTCGGGAGACAGGAGAGAGGCGCATGCTGCAGAGATATGGACAGACGCCACCGCTCATCAATAGCCCCTCACCGACGCGGCCCAGCTGGCTCTGCTCTCCAAAATTCTCCCGGCCTGTTGGATCCAAGACATTCTGGGCTTCTGTTTTCGTAATGGGAGCCAGGCCCACTCGGGCCAACATGCAGTCTTAGTCACGTAGTGCAACCAGCGGGGACTGGCTGAAACGAACAAGCAAAAGGCTAAACGCTGACGTTGACTGTATGTCTCTGTAACAGACTGTGCTGTGCTGAGTACATGGCCTAAGAAGGAGGAGAGACACCCCACCTCCCCCTACCACCCCCAGGCATGGGTAATGAAATCAGAGCCCTTATGTCTCCTCTGTGGAAGCTGGAGATGTTGGAGTAGAGTGCAACCCTCACAGTTGACTGCAGGCCACTACTGTGAGTGACTATAGTGATAGTGCTAGTCGCATGACAACCAAAACAGGCTTCCCCCAACAGACTTATGTTCTGTGTAATCTAGAGCTCTGACAGTAAATTGACAAAAACAACTGACAAATTAACATTATTGACAAAACAAATAAATTGGTTTCAGTATCTAAATTAAGCACACTAGTTAGTTAAGAGCAGTTAAAATAGATCAGGAAGTGCACAGAAATAAGCTGTACAGCACTTTTAACTGACATACACATAAATGTGGTAATAGTTTAGTTTCCTTCATTAGGAAAAATATCTACACACCTGCCACCTCATTCACTGTATTATCCAATAGGGGGATATGATTGGAATATGAAGCAAGCTATGTAAGATTTACTGGAATGTGAAATGAGCTGTGTGAAATTGTTTTGATCAAACGGAATCATTTAATGGCAATGCTATGCTGTCTCGTTATGAGCTCTGTCTTGCTTTGATATGTGCAGCCTGAATATACTTTTAGCAGGAAACATCTCCATGACTGCAAGTTGATCCATTAACTCTCACCTCAACTCCAATACTCAGTAATGGCATTCTTGAAAAGATGAAACCACCCTCCTTTGTTAAATCAGACATGGGATGTTGTCACAGCTCAGGCAGGGACTCGGGCGCAGACCGGAATGCAGGTGCAAAAACGAGTTTAATGAATCCAAAAACACAGTCCAGAAATCAGAGTCAAAAAGCAGGCAAGGGTCACAATCCAGAAAAGACACAGCAAACAAAACCAAAAACAGATCCAAAGGCAAGGTCACAAGAACAGGCAGATAATCAGAATAACGGGTAGGCAGGCAGAACAGAAAAACGCTCGTAACGACACAGAGAAAGTCACATGATTACTTTGGGATAGCATTGAGGCTACAGATAGACAGTAATCTAAGATTGTTTAAACTAGTGGAATAACATGACACATCGGAGTACACCAGCACACGTAGTATTTTATCAATAAATTGGTATTATATACGTGTGTGTGTATATTTACGCACACACACGCACAGACACAGTCTCAAGCCGGCTTCTTCAAATTTTGTATATGGGTGCAAATCCTGAAATTAATTGCGGGAAACCCTTGCAAGGACCTCTACCTCAGAGAAGCAGATGCTTCTGGACTGTCAGAGGAGACAGGCTGGACTTGGTCAAGTTCCAGTGAGGGGTAGGCACCAGAGAGGCCCCATGGTCCTGCCAGGGGATAATGGGTGACCCTGTCAGATTAAGGGCCCTGTTATCTGATTTTACTCCATCCACTCACAACGCCAGTGCCACTCATTTCCAAGAGTCTATGAGGGAGGGATGAAGACATCACAAGAAGAAAAACTGCAGCTTTTGACTGTAAATAATTAAGTGGTAATGATTAATGGATGTTCAACAGTGAGTTAATGTTCTGTCACTGAATCAATGATGGCCCTTCTCGATTATTATTCTTCCCTTGTTTTAAATTTCTTTCATGAATGTTGCAGTGATTTTTTCTCTACATAATTCACTATTGAAATTAAAAATGAAAAACCTACCAGCCAAGATGTTTGACAGAAAATGAATACCTGCATTAACAACTCAATTTCCTTTAAACTAGAATCATTCTGTACCATTTCTTTGCTTCGTAGCATTCTCACTATCAAAATTCCAGAGCTGTACAAAGAAGGAGACATTACCTGTCTGTCAATTGCTGCAGAGGCTACTTATCACTATGGAGACTCAGCAATGTTCCTTCCTGGTCCAGCTAAGAAGCTTCTGCTTTCTATTAAATTTTCTAATTTTAAAGCTCTTGTTACACACAATTTCCATGCTGAAAACAGCATAAAAAGACTATGCAATGTGATCACATGCAATTCTGTTGTCACACAATATGATTTTTCAGCAGTTTGAAGCACAAAAAATACCAATGCAATATCCAATTGCAAGGGAGAAATATGACATTTTCTTCTATAACACATGAAAGGTTATGACCTTGTTACACTTGAGCATACCAATAATATTATGTATTCCATTGTGCTGGAAGTCGCTCTGGATAAGAGCGTCTGCTAAAGGCACGTAATGTAATGTCTAAAATAGAAATACAGTAAATACAGTATCTTGCTGTCGGTTTTCAGTTTCACATAATGGTGACAGCTGAAAAGTAGGTGTTAAATGCTTTAGTTTCTTTACATCTCACAGAAATTAGTGAGAGGAAAACAGGTGCCAAATATGTTTAGACAAAAGTAAATCATATGACGTGATACTGTGCACTCACTGGATATTGTCCAACACCAGCTGCATGAAATAGGAATGATGTCTATCCACCCTGTGATGAGGCAGAACAGACTTTGAAGTGCATTGCCAACAGAACACACTGGGTGTTAAATGAAGCATGGCAGGGTGGATCTGGTTACAGGTGATACAACTTGTGTGTAAGTTCCTTTGTGTGAAATGGACTCGAGGAGTTCCAGTGATGGAGCTTTTGTTTCAACAATTCAGGGACTGAAATTGCGAAGTAAATCATAGGGAGTCCACCGTCTGTCTTTTACAGGTATCTGACAGGTTAGTGCAGTCAGAATTGTTAACACATTCTATTCTTTCCTTTCAAGTGCATGCTTATTTTAAAGCACAATCTAGGAGACATACTAAATTCCAAAACAAAATGCAAGGAGGCATGTGAATATTCATAATATTAGCAATTACAATGCAATCAGTATTAATCTAAGCAAATGTAGAAAGAAAATCCCCTCATAATTTTCTCTCTACATTTACATTTTCAATGATTGCATTTCTTCTGTTGATGGCTTGTTTTCATGCTTTCAAGGGTAGAAATGAATTCAAAGAAACTGGTGCTTTGTGAGTACGTACTAAATTTTTTCAATACCTGCACATCATCATGATTTCAGTGGTCACATAATTAATGAAAAATGTGTTCATTTTATGAACACTGTTAAGCACCATAGCACTGTTACATCAAACACTCCCTAAGAGAGATACTACATAAGCAAAAACAATGACAGATAAATTTACCATTGAGAGGAAGCACGTTTTCTGAAGGCATGCTTCATTTAGTTTAGATTGGCTCATATTGCAGATACTTCATGTGAATTTCCTGTGGCTGGTTTAGTAAACATCACAGACAAAAGCACATAGACTTTGCCATGGCTATAGAGTAACACAACAGTCAATATCCTGTTGGGGTTTATTTGTGTCTTCCTGTTGTTTTTTGCTGCTTTTGTTGATTTCTTTTACAGATGTCTGAGAGGTGAATTTCAGTTCAAACCAAACTTGAAAATGGCAAATGATGGCTGTGTGTCAGGATCTGCGTCTTTGCCAATGGTACACTTTGCCATTTTCACATATACTGTAACTTGTATATTGTGCCAAGTTACGTATATCAGGAAGACAGTTCTTCAAATAACCTTCAATTGATCCCAAAAGACTGAATTCTTCAAGACATTTGAGGGAGGAATGTGGAAATGTTTTTTTCTCCAGGAAGAGACAGATTAAAAACAGTGAGGTATCCTCATACTGAACCAAAAAGGAACAAATGTAACATTACTGACAGATTCGTTTCCATCATTTATGAATTATGAAACTGATCTTGAGTCCCACTAAATGAAGTGCCATTTATGTCTGGGTCAAGAGACAATTTGTACCATGATTGAAGAAAATGAGAAGTGTTTAAATCATAATATTTAAGGAAAGACGTTTCCTCCAATCCTGCAGCACATTCACTTTGATCCTTTGTTCAGAGCTTATTCCCAGTCTCTGCGGGAATAACTGCTATATCCTCATCATCATACAAATTGCATTCACCATATCACAACATGCTTGCTGGTACAGCTAGAGGGCAGGGGTTGCTCCTCCAGTGTACAGAATCAAACAGTTACTGTCTCACATTTCTCTTGTACAACAATGGACATTTTATGTTTTTGGTTTGTGCTTGGCCACTTTCAATGTTTGTACATAGCACCCCTCTGTGGGATTTAAGGCTTCTGAAAATAGTCCATGCTTCTTCATGCATCTTTTACTGAGGCAAAAAATGTACTTGAGGACATACTCATGCTGTGTGAGACCCTGCATGAAATGTTTGGAAAGTTGACCTAATACCATAAAATGTATTTGTTATGGTGTCTTTCCCTTTACTTTTACTTATAAATTGAAGCAATTAGTACTTTACTAGTCTCATCTTCACAACTTTAATGATTATTCACAGAAATGACTGTTTAAAAATTGAAAATAATGTAATACTTGCTTTAATAAAAACACAAGTTTGGGATACAGTAACTTGATGACAATGAGAAAAAATGTGCAAATAAAAATTATGTATGTGTTGCTTTGTTATTTCAGGAAATTAGAAGAAGACCTGAAGAAGAAAGTTTATTCATTGGAAATGATCCTCTGTTTGAGAACCGTTTCCAATGAATAAACTTCCTTCTTCAGGGGTTTTTCAACCATTCACTTGTTAACGAGATGCAACAATATTTGAATCAACCATGTTATGTAGTGTAATGTCTTTGTTTTCTTGTGTCCACCGAACCAACACCATGGCCACAAGAATTGCACTTGTAACAGCTGTGTCTTTGAGTAAAGGTAAATATAGTAAATATACAGCTATATAAATTGATATAATGTAAACTGTATAAGTCACCCTGTTCAAAGGCACCCACTAAGTTATTAATGCAGCACGGCACTTATGGTATGTTATTTGGTATGCATTAAGGGTGTCCTCAATGTTTTTATTACTTTGTAAATTTAGCAAACAGTAAACAAGTGAACATACTCAAGCAAAATTTCTGTTACCTGACATTTAAGTATTATGTCAAGGTCACTTGGATCAAACAGTTGGAGAAATGGATGGAATATGTGTATGTTGGATCATCTAACAGAATATAAATCTAAAAAATCGTAATCTAAAAAACAGTCAAATATTTCAGATGAAATGGCATAGTTCAGAGTGGTAGAGAAGTGCCATGGGTCTGTCGGCTTACTGTTGGCTGTTACATCTTTTTAGTGTACAGGCTTATTCTGGCCCCTGTTTGTTTGGAGAAATGTTAAAATTTGTGTTTATACCCATGTCTAACTCATTGTTAGATAGCTCATTGTCATTGACATTATAAACTGCCATTCACATTATGAGGGAAAAAGCACTGCTCATAAAGTCATCCAGCTGGTTTGCATATCAAATACTAACATTCAATTTTGGGTATATTAATTGGAGGGTGGGGTCAAGCTCCACACATGAAAAATTTAAGAGTTTGCATGAAAACAAACAGCACAAGGATGTGTTGTTATCAAGTTACACACAACATAAGTATGAATAGTCTCAAAATTTGTATGAACTAAATTATCCCATATTTCCCCATAATTCTAACTCTACCTTTAAATACATTACCATATGCTTCAGATCTACAGCTGAGAATTATGTGATTATGTGTGTGTGCTGTGTATTCTGCAAATTTTGTTATCACAGATAGGTAACATTTGTTGTATTCATTTTAAGTACATTTTTGATGCATTTCAAAGTTTGAACTGAAACTGTGGTATGCATTTCTGATTTTCATTATATGCTTCCTGTGTATATATTGCACAGAGCACAGAATGGTTTATCCTTGTCATATCTCAGATAAACTTTTCAGAGTGAAACACTGCCATGAAGAAATGTGCTCAATGCAAGAATGAGCATAATGTGTTTCATGTGTTACGTTTACCTTCACCTTTACCAAAACCTCTTCCCCCTCACAGTCCCCTAAATGAGAGCTACACCTACATAGTCAGGAGTTTCAAAACAGAATATAATGGAAGGGGATAGGTGAGTATGTTATTCACTCCCATGCACAGCTATTACAAATATCTTCTGTCATCAGTGAGACAAATTGATAACTGTTTTACTGATTACAGGTGCTTCAGTTTATATTTTGATCACAAAATCAAGCACCAATCTTGGGTGTGGTGTCCACCGACAGTCAAGTTTTGTCCACTAACTGAAAAAGCAGCATCTGGAACAAAGATTTTCCTCTTCCTGTTACCTCCACCTGTGGGCTGTTCAATACCGCACAAGATGTCAAATACATGCACATGTCCCTTTGTTTGGTATCATAGATTTAAGAGAAGCAGAGCACTTTGAAATAAGCATTGCTACCAGAAGGTACACCAGTTTTCAGGCCTCTTCAAAGAACTGACTTTGTGGATGAAACAAATAAGTTCATCTACTATGTCTGTTTTTCAAAACTGGCAGTCTAATCTGAATGGTGACTAAATGTGCGTTTGTGCATTATTTGTAAATATTATCACTGCAGATCTATATATGGAATATTTGTGATGATATAGTAAGAATACAAGATTGGTTTTTAAGTTGAACCCCTAAATAGGCAGTTTGGGAAGAGATGTTTCTAAATTTGTTTATAAAGGATAAGGATAAGCTGTGACTTGTGACTTATAAACTGCCAACACGGCAAAGCCATGTTTTTCGAATACTGTATGATGTAATATATATGTGAATTTGACATTACTTTGTTTTTGTAAATATGTGTGAATAAAGGTAAATGTAGCTGGTAATAAAAGGCTTTGAATGTCTGAAATGGACTGTTACAGCCTGAACACTTTAACTGAGGCAAAATATATATATATACACTCACACACACACATATATATATATATATATATAATATATAGCAATATCCACTGTAATGTTCCTGTCCTAAATACGCAACGATATTTTTTCCACTAGTCATCTAAGACCCAATAAAAATAGAAATTGATCTCTCCTGCACAAAAATGTGAGTAAAGATTATAGTACATTACAGGAATGCCTCAGTTATTTAAAAAGAGTACTTTTCCACAGACTTTTTCACCCGAAGAAGCATTAACCTGTTTCTCCCGAAAGAATTTAGCCTACAAGCCAGATCTTATTAATCAATTATGTGCTGTAACGCAAGACAATTCACTTCAGTGAAGGCTTACAATTCGCGCACAATCAGCATTTACTCAGCAGAGGTGTGAATAAGTTCTGTTACTGTCCATTTGTTTGTCACACGGGTCATACTCATCAGATTAAAAAAAAAACACCCCTCTTCACAAAAACATAAATACAAATTCTCTTTCACTCCCTTGAAATTAAGTCTGGAGCAGTTACTGTATGTATGTCGTTAACGTGAACCTTTCCTTGTGGCATGTGCGCATGCTCGGGGCTGCCCTACTTTCCCGGGAAACAATTTATTAATTAGGATGGTATGAAGGTCTCGCTGTCCAGGCCAGATGATGAGAGCAGTTAGTTTGTTCCCCATAAAATACGGAACGGCTTATAAACCCTGTCGTCCCTGGAGTATCTAAATATATTTAACACGTACCACAGAAAAGATCACAGTGAAATTAAAAGCAGCTATAAAAAAGCCAATTGGAAATACGGAGCGTATATCGGTATACTTTCTTGAAGATGTACTGTACAGTTAAGTAATCGTTCAAAAAGTTCAACTGGAAAGGAATCTGTGTATGTTCCCAAGGGAACATTATGGTTTCCTGTTTTCATTTCTCTCACTGGTATTTTATTTCAACACCGTGTTATTACAAGCTGTATCAAAATGATGCAGGGTGGCTTTGTGGTTTGTTCATTAATAAATATCAAAGTTTATTAATTCTACACCTGGGGAAAATCTGTATCTATCTTTGCGATTTTTAATGAAAATACTGTGTGAATTTATTAATTTCGTGCTGTAGCGTTTATCCAAGGTAAACCAAGCTCTTGTGCTTTTATAACTATGAGCCAGTCTAGCTGCAATTAATTGAGAATACAGACCATCGCCAAGTATGCCTACTGGTATTTTGTTTTTCACTTTACTGTAGGAGGATTTGCAGACCTTGATTTAACATATATATTTGGATGAAATTGACATGTACTTTGCGTGCTGTCCCTTTTTAGAACTTACTTCCCACGAATGTAATTCCTGTTTTGAGCTTGCATGTAGTTTAAAAAGTTGTATTGCATCGGTCTGAATGTACCAATGGGAGGCTACCAAAAGGCTGTCCATAATGTGCATGACATAAATGCATTAAAAAAAAAAAAAAAAAAAAACACCTAAAAAGCTGATATGGTTGCTGCACACACTGCACTGATGATATTTTTGTGCATAACAACAACTAATCTTCAAAACAAAGCTTTTGGACAGCACTTTATTTGTCTTTCAGAATAGTTAACAGTCATTTTGAAATGCAATATTTAATTTGAGAGCTATAACTATGACCAGCGTGTGTGATTCCAAATCCGAATTCCAGCGAGGATCCATGTCAAGGTTTGCCAAAGGCACGTGTTCTCTTTCTGAGGTACAGCAACATCGGGGGTCGACTCGAGCTGCAGAGAGCTCGGCGCACTAGTTTGTGGAGGTGTACCGAGCGCCAGTGATTTTGCCCGGGCGGATTAATTCGCGTTGTGTGTGTGCTACGGCTGTTTCTTGTCACTCATTCTCACAGCAGCTTGCGAGCGTCCCCGGAAAGCGACCGAGGAGCCTTTCTGAAAATTAATTTAAAAATAATAGAGGGAAAAAAGCAACAACAAAAAAAAAAAACATAAATTCACGAAAACATTCACCCACTGAAACCTCTCTCTGCATTCTTCAAGGAACATACCTCTGTAAAAGATTGCGATGCTTCAAACCAGGGTCCTGATCTGGGCATTGCTTTTCTTTAGCACTGCAGGTAAGGTCGGTTTTTTAAACAGTACAACCTATTCGTTTTAAATAAATGGTGAAAACAAGTAGATTTCATCGCATGTTCTAATAGTTAACTGTGGAGTATTGCATAGCATCCTTGGATTGTATGGAGCGTGTTGTATCAGCCATCTGCTTGGTTAATCAGACGGGAGCTGTCCTTTCTGAATATAATGAATGGAAACGCTGTATATATTCATTTTGCTCGCAAATCATCACGTTCCTCTTAGATTACGCGCACTGCCCCTCATGCCTTGGTTTACCAGTTTCCAAGCCATCCTATCTGCAATGTGAATATGGGTGCACAAATGATGCGTCTGCCACATTGTCATTTGAGGAGTTGGCCGATCATACTGTTAGCATTCACTATTATTCTGTGTGACATTTTGCAAGGTATTCTGTAAGAACTAGTTCGCAAATTGAGTTGAACTGACTAGCCAGCAGGAGAGATCTGTGCTCGAAGCGACATTATCTCCTTGGATTGCACGAGTTTCTGAGACGCACAGCGTGTGATAGAGACCGTGCATGCCAAAACACAAGTATATGCCAACGCTGAGTTTTGCTGTGTTAAAATGGATTTGGCTTTTGTTGGAGTTATTGAAAAGCATGGCTGATCTTTCACCATTATCAGCAAATAAATGCATGCTCTTAATTTATAAGGCATCAGCTGCCAGAGTAGCTAGCCAGGGAGCTCGCTAGACATCGACCAAGGCAAATTGAAATGGGGTTTCATAATCTTGGAACAGATCAGATTAACAGAGAGCTAGCTAGCGGACGATGGCAACCTAGTTATCCAGCTATGGCTACATGTGGCTTGTGATAGCTTGCGCGCTCGCTATCTACATTAGAAGGCACTGTTTGAAATAAACTTCGATTCGCGCAGTCGACTATGCACCGTTTGTTTTAATTGCGTTGGTTCATTTTGCATCTCGACGCTTCGGCGCGCTTGAAAATTCAGCTGGCTTCTAGTGGGTTGCCATTGAAAGCAGAGCATAGCATCGTTTCCGTCTTCATCATCAAACAAAATTGGTTGCTATAACGGTATTTTAGATTTTCAAAAAATCGCGCTAGTTAGCTGCATTACTCGACAGGGAATAAAGTTACTCCCCGGGTGTGGACTAGCTAGTGCATTAAGTCATGGTGAATGCTAGCTACCTGGCTGTCGTACAGTTTATTTATTGTGGCTGGTAAACTGCAGTTCTGGCAAACCAAGGGTGAATATCATTTCATGATTTTATTTTGGCTATTATTATAGCTATGGGTCTTATTATGACTGCTGGTCGGCTAGCTGCCGACCCAGATTCATAGAATAGGTTAGCCGTTAGCTACTACGTATCTTGGTGGGAGAAACATTCAAGTACAAATGCAGTTATTTATGGTCACGAGCGGCGACCAGTTCTGGATCAACCATTGGTAGCAAAAATGCTATTGTTAACGTAAAGCGCGCTGGCTGTAGTAGACCTGGAGCAAAGCATTTTAAGGTAAAGCCATCTGATATAGAGATTTGTGTTCCTACATACAAGGTGGAGAGGATTCCGTCCAATCACAGCGCAGGGAGATCGGGCGGGAATGACCCGTTAGTTTTATTCCGAGGAATCACATGTCCATAGGTTTGGCGAACCTGCATATGAAACCTGCTTTTACAGCTGTAGCTAGCTGACTCTGTTTTTTGTTGTGTGTTCGAACTCATTTACATTCGCAGATCTTAAAGTATCCGTCGGCGTTTTAATCAACAATTAAATTAAGTAAAACGAAAAAAAGAGAATTCCCAATCTTGACATGTCTTGCCATTTATGGCATGCTTGGAAAAGGGGTAAGGGGAATCTGCAGTGTCTCCTGAGAAGTGACTTAATCTTGACCACACTTTCTGTATATGTATATGTATGTATGTATACACACACAGCAACAAGTCTTCAATACAATTAGATGCATTTATACAACCCAATAAAATTCATAATGTACCCTGTAGACTGAGATGAAGAACACAGTATACCTTACTAATATAATGTAATGGCACCAATATAATGTGATTAATTAGTTGTTAACAAATAATCTAATTACATCCATTAATTTCTGGTTTCTGTTAACTGGAAATTGAAGATAAACCAGTACTAAGCAATTGCAGCTTTGAAGTGAACATGGGTCCAAAACCAGACAGTATCTGTAGATCTCAAATTGTTTGCTAATAGGAGACATTTAATTCATTTACAATGAAAGACCAACTGTTATAGGTCTGTTTTATTCATCTCTAGAGGAAGACAAAAGCTTTGATAGGTTTGGTGAACACAGACAATAATGTACTTGAAGGGCTTGCAGCTCTATCTGAGGAAAACATTACACACCTGCCACCATCAGTCTCAAACTGACATAACGGATACTGAGGAGCCAAGCAAATATAGTAGAGCTGGTCAGATTCAGTTCAGCTGTTAAGTCAACAAATACAATAACGAATCAACAAGAAAGTCATGTCATAGTTATGCATAGTAGCCTTCATCACATTTTTGTCCTTGATTTAGGCTTGGATATTTCAGAACAGTATGCATTCTTGCAGTTCCGTTAGTGCTTTTTGGTTTTGAGGTGTTGAAGTACTGGAGTGAGGGAGGAGCCTCTGGTTTGTTGGCTCATTTGCTGTTTTATCATGTTGTTCTGACAAGTAGCCTGGACACACTCAGTTCCAGTGTGATTAATCTCACGCAGGTGTTGTTTTGTTTCTCTTAAGGGTTGCACATTTATTGACTGAGATGTATTGAAGTTTGTGTATGTGATTTGTTGCTGAGAAGTGTGGCAGAATATGGAGTGTGACATATGTGGCTATTCAGTGCTGACATGTAATGTCTCCATGCAGCTGTTGGGCCATGCACTTGACATTAGATGCATGAATGACAGATGAATGCGGGACTGGTGTTCCACAGGCGTCGCATTCATAGGATTCCTGGCGCTGTGCGGTTACATTCTTCAGGCTGGAGTATGCCTGATGGCATAAGGTGGATGTTGTTATAATTGTCAGAGAGCTTACAGTACAAAAAAATCAAGGGAAATCAAGTAAACATTCAGAAGTAAACATGGTGATTCAGAAAGCCACGTCTTCTGTAGAACTGACATAGAGAAGAATGCTCGGGGGGGAGGGTGGCTGTTTATAAGTGTTGAGTGTGCAGTTTATGCTTGCTTCGGTGTAGGGCAGGAGTTTAAGAATCGTCAACAGTTGGAAAAAACAAACACATCCAGGATGGATAACATCTGGGGTTTCAAATTCTGCGGGAAGTTCAAAGCCACAGTGAAAATAAAATAGCCTATTTTTAAGAAGGGGAAATTGTAAAGACCTAACAAGAGAAAATTATAAGGTTTTGAGTCCTTTGCTTGGAAAGAATATGAATAAAAGATCCAGCTGTTGGATGCTGCAAACTTTGTCCTGGTTCAGAAGGCAGGATTTAAAGTGATATTTCCGCATAGGTTGCTCAGTGGAGTCAGACTACACTGGTTGCTTAAGAACAGCTTAAACTTTAGGGTAAGCTGTTCGTACGCTGTTTATTTCTATTTACTACATATTGCTTGCAGATTACTTGCATTGCATTTGTAATGCTGGTCATTACTAATGTTTGAGGGCATGGGCCTGTGTGAAGTTTCATTCATTCAATTGAAAATCAGTGACTGAGACTGTGTTTTTAGCAATACTGGTCTGACATTGCTGTTTACTGGGAGGGGAGACGGTGGTGTAGGAGTGGTGTGTATGGGGAGTACATGTTTTTTGGCATCAACACAGCGTGTTGTTTGCTGTGCTGGCAATGCCATTTAGTGTGCCTTATAGGACGTAGCCTACCTTTAGCCTGTTGTTACTGCTCTGTATGCTCTTCAAAATTGTTAGCATTGGTTGTCAGTTGTCACAAAAATGGAGTGGATGTACCCAGCAAACATGACTTCTCACCTGTGTATTCTCCTGTGATGTAAATACAATATGCAGCTATTCTGTTTCTCAATGGGTTATAACAACCTGTGAGTTTGTAATTTAAAATTTTGTTAGTGTGTAACATTTCAATCTCACTAGTGAAGACTGAGCACTTATTACAGGTTTTATCTGAAGGGTTTGTCAGGGATAGCACTTTTACTGATTCGAAACCGTCCTGTTTAAATAATTCCGCAGACTGATTCTCTCTCATGGATCCTCTTAGCTGGCACTACTTTGTTTGAAGAATGCCGTTTGTTCCATTTCTTTTCCTGATCGTTGTTCCAAACAGTTGGTTTTTAAGATTTTCAAATAACTGTGGTTAAAGAAAAGATATGTGTTGGTATTACCCTTATAGACCTATGTTAAATTCATAGATTTTCGAACTGGACAACCTTATAGAATTACGGATTTACTGTAACTGGGTCAGTGAACTAGACAGCGTAAGAAAATCAGGGAACATTTTTCTGGTGTTATGTCTATGTATGGTGGTTGATCTGGTATGATTCAGTCGCTCAGCGTTATTTTGAGGTTGTTTTACAAATCTTTTCCATAGATGTTATGTCCAGTTATATTATACCTTCTATTGCCAAATATTTCATATGATGAAGTTTTCCATTTGAAAAGAACGATTTACTCGTAAGTTCTCTTTTTCATATGTTACATCCACTGTAGTGCAAGACAAAATGACTGGATAGGATAGTGTGATGTAAGATTTTCAGCAATGAAGTTAACACCATGCTAGCACTACTGCTAGCAGTTAAATAACTTGACATTGGCCATTTCACTGTATTTGTTCATTTTTCAACATGTACTATAGTTTCCATAGTGTGTGTTTGATAACGATGTGGCGTCTTTGCATATTAATTAAAGTGTGAATGGACACTGGGTTGATTTGTATTTTGCGAGTGCCGTAGGCCTCCCATACAGAGAGTGCCTGAGAAAAAAAGGAGGGAACTGGGTTTGTCACACTGAAAAGCAAAACCCCCACCCCACCCCCAACCCCTCCTCCCCCACCTCTATTTCTGTAAAAGAAAGGATTTCTCTCAATTCAAGTGGAAGGCATCTGAATGGAAGGGGCTGAGGGTGGCCATGTATAGTGGGGAGATTACGCCCAACACTGATCCCTCACTGTGTGTGTGTGTGTGTGTGTCTGTCTGTCTGTCTGTGTGTGTGTGTGTGTGTGTGTGTATGATGGATGAGAGGGGCAGGTTGGGCAAGTGCAGTATTGTCACCCCCCCTCCAACTATGGGAGTGACTCATCACCCTATGATGTAATCCCCAGCAATGGTGCTTAGCTCATCCTGGGGCTGGAGGGCCCTCCAGTTGATTAGTTGTCTCTGTGCATCCTTTTGGCGGCAGGTGCCCAGGGTATTTGCAGGGCCTGTTGTATTGTAAAAACAGCCCTACTCCTGGGAAACAAGGCATAGCAGGTCAGATTTTATTACTGGGAGCCAGAGATTGTTGATAGATATTTAGGGCTTGGAAATGCACTTCTGGCAAGAGACAGTAATGGCAAACTAGCAGTGTCATGCTGCAGAATTGGGTGGACACAATGTAGCTATACTTTGGGGGAGATTTTGTTATGTTCTTCAGTAGTCACAAACATGTTATATAACATCAATCAGAGGCCTAGGAAAATGTGTTTTGGAAACACATTCAGTTGTGCTCCCTGCAGTGGCATCTGTGATTCAGCATTCACCCCTTGATATGAGTGTAGGCATATGACATGCTATAATACCATATGAGATGGAACAGCTTTGTACACAAAACAGAATCAGGGTAAAAATACTTGGCTTGCGATGCAGTGGAATTATGGTGTGAAAAAGGGCTCCATGCTGTCCATCATAAGTAAGGGATTTGTGTTAGTGAAACCATTGTTTTCACTTCAAGTGGTGTATGTATTCTGACAGCTATGGCATGTTTCCTTCACTTTGAATAACACATTTAGGCACATAGATTCTTACATACTACCACAAGTGTGGTGGTTACAGAAATGAATGAAAAATATTGTGTAAGCATTAAAAAGTTAATATTTGCTGAAATCTCTGGGTTAAAGTTAAGGACAACATGCCACAGAGGTTAGCCTGAATGCTGAATCCCAAAGTTTCTTTTCCAAACAGTGCTATGTTTTTTTTATTATTAAATGACATTGAATAGCACATTAAAGCTGTTTTTCCTCACTAAAACACTCCTCAATGTTGGCTCATTTTGATTGTTCCCTACCACTGGTTACATCTACTGCTGATGCCAGGACAGCTACTATTGAGATTTGGCTTGTCTGCTGACTCAGTTGGCGAGGGTGGAACATGGGTGTCGTGTTGTTCACTATTACCAAAATTCTGTTAGCATTTGAGTTCCAGCAGATCTTGATCTGAACTTTGGAGGGAAGGAAGGGTATTGCAAAACACCTATGCATTTAGGCCTATTAGGATGGAACATGGACAGCAACCCACACTGTACCCATTCATTCATGAGGGAAAAGATAAACAGCAACATCAATGTCTCTTGCCTGGAGGAAGTTGTGCTGTTTTTTAACCTTTATAGGGTGGCAGTATTCATTTTGTCAGCTTTTTTATATATAGTTCTGTCCTTAGCCTTTTGACTAAAATACATATTAGTTTCATTTCACGAAAACCCTTGACATTTTAGTCTATATTTAGTCACATCTTTCTTAGTAAAATTTTTGTCTTCTTTTTTGTTTTGTCTTCTTCAAGTTTTGATTTTGTTGCAAGTTTAGGGAGTTGCTATAGTATACTGTATTGCACCTAGCCTCTGACACTAACAGGTGACTTGGCTTCCAAAATGAATATATATTGAGCTACAGCATGCTAGACTGAATGCAAGGAAATTCAACCATGGAGGAAAGCATGTAACTTGGATGGTTTGCTGGCAGACTATAAAAACACTCACTGTACTCAGTTAACACTGTTTCCCCTCCAAATTATGTATTGTGTTGTTACGATGATCATATTGTACTTTCCATACCTCCCCCTTAACTGTATAAACTTAGATGTGTTTGCAATCTATGTAAATATTAATGTAATATAATGCTAGAGGACAGCCTCTCAGCAGCATGGAGTATAACTCAGATTATAGTTTTTTCAGACAGTGTGACTGAGCTAGCTGAGTTGGGAAGAACGGCACTAGGGAAGAACAGCCAGAATTATATCGTTTTTGCAAAGTACAAATTTTTATCTCATCAAGTTTTCATCTGAGAAAATGAAAAGATGTTTAGTTATTTTTCTTTGTTAAGGTATTCTGTTTAGTTTTTCTCTAGTCTCTGTTGTGGGGAAAAAGGTTGTTAATGAATAGTTTTAGTCATAGTTTTTGTTGAAATCAACACTGTAGGGTGGTTATGCATGTTGTTAGCAACAGTATAGGGATTACACACACACACACACACACACACAGAATCACACACACACATACACACAATGAGTATTTTCAGTGAACTCATCCCTTTCTATTTTTATCAAAGCACTATAGCAAAATACATGCACCTTTGTGTGTTTTATGTCTGTGTTTATCCATTGAAAGTAACATTTTATTCAGTTAGTTTTTTATGTTTTTAAGAATTCTGAACATTTTTTCTTTCATGCAGCTTGCTTGACCAATGAGGTAGCCACAGTTGTTTTGTTTATTTCTTTATTTCAAGTATCACCTGAAGAAATGCATTTTAAAAAGCATAAATTAATCTAGTATGGAGATGTGAAGTGAGTTTGTAATTTTTGTGCCTAGCACTTTTACAAAGATGTCAGAACATCAGTGCTTAAGCAGTATAAAATATGTTTGTCTTAAAAGGCAAAAATGATTGGTCCTACAAAACAGTTATAAATCAGTCACTGACTTTGTTGCTTTCTTAGATTATCCAACTAAGCACTTAACCTGGGGTTCATTTGAACTGTTAACTGACTTTTCAAAATTTTCTTAAAAATGAGCTTCAGGATCCAGTCACATAAACAGGCTACATGATAACTGGAAGCTGTCTGATAACATTTCAGAGAATAACTCTTTATGCTCTTTAATTGGTCTCTGGCAGAGTAACACTTTTATATCATTCTGTTTTGCAAAACTTTGGACACAGGTTGATTTTGCTCTCAATGCCGTACTTGTGTCAAAAGAGTAAACATTTTCTATTGAACAACAGTACACGTCTTTTGCTAAACATGACCCATTATTAGATGAACGGCGAGCAAATGGGTGTATTGTGTTTTTAAAGGCCTCAGGCAAGTCTTGTGGATACCAACATATTAGGAGCAAGTCTTTCAACTTCCAGATGCTAGGGCTGGTGTTTAGGTAAAGTGGGTGGGCCAAACAGTATAGGATTTATGCATGATGTTAAACTGGATATTTATAACATAAAAGAGTCACCTGACTCCAGCTCTTTTTGCACTGTTCTGGATCAAATGGTAGCTCAGTGGTAAAGTTACAATACATATATTTTGGAGCTTGGCTGAAATGAGCTTTGTTAAATATAAGAATATAATGAACAGGCAAGGTAGCTAGCTGCAAACAATGCTGTAATGTTGGTCAGCCGCACAGTACACAGTGAAAGTCTAAAAATGTAAGTCAGTTAGAATGCAGTTTTTACAGTGCTTAGTTGCATTGTTAATTATTGAATAGCTGACATTTGTATGCATGTGAGGGGAGCTTCTCTGTGCTGAGGATGGTTTGAAAGATGACTTGGTGCTTTCTACTTATTGGGTTAACTGCTGCTTTTGAGACTGTCAGGCTGTGGAAAGGATTTCAGTTCATGGCAAACCACATTTAAATATGGTCTTTGCATGCCCTTATATTTTATACATACAGTCCTAACACTGCAGAAAAAAGATCTTAGAGTTAAAAACAGGGTTGACTTTTATACAGTAATTTGACACATTTAGTGTTGAATGAAATTACATTCTTATTATTTTTCTAATGGACACTTTGAGGTGGTTTGAGCAATAAGCTATTTCATCTGACCGCTTGCAGCAAGGATAATTCTGACATGGGTTCATTATTATGCCACTTTAGGTGAAGACCTGTGTGTTGCCCCAGAATGGGAGAATGTGTGATTTATTGGGGTTAAGCACCTAAATCAGACTAAGAAGAGCTCTAAAAATGCCCTGCTGACATTGCTCTTAATCTGCAGAACAAGGGCAAGGGAGGAAAAGACAAAGAGAATAAGAGAAAGAGAGAAAGAGACTGGGACAAAGAAAGAACATGAGAGAAGGACTACAGGCACTTTGAGACTCACATTCTACCATGAAAACCATGTTATGGCAATGAAGATGTTTCACCACTGCCAATGCAAACACTTTTATTGGAATCAGCTCAATGAAAATAAATGAATTTCTAAGACAGCAGCAGTTGTTGAAAGCCAAAATTATTTGGGGTCAATCTGTAATGGCTAAATGGCTTCCTAACCAAAACAAAAGTGCTGCGTTTGAATGAGACTTTTTTATGTTTTATTTACTCTACATCATGGTACTTTGTAGCACCATAGGCCTGGCTGTTCCCAGTGGAAATTTCAAGCTATTTTGTACTTAATTTCTGAATAAGATGACAGGGTTGTTGGAGAACCAGTCATTGATAGTAACTGTCCTCTGTGAAAGGGATCACCCTTTAAGCAACAGTCAGGTAGTGAACAGACATGTGGCATATAGTGCTTGAATATTCAGTTTACTCACTCTCAGTGGTGTGTGTGAGGAGAGATTCGTAGAGGAAAGATTTTGTTTGTTTTTCAGCTATGTATTTTTGGTTAAAGTACTTACAGAGTGAAGGCTGTTTCTAGAAGTAAAGGTGTTGAAAAGAGGTAGCCTGCAGTTATGAAATATCCATCTTGAAGGCTGCTGTACAGACAGTCTCTGAAGCAAATACAGATTATTACAAATATGGGCCAACTGCTCTCCTGTGGCTTTGACTCGTGGGACTCGTTGCTGTGCTAAAAACTGAGCACCCCTTAGCCTGCAAGTATTTTTAGACCCAGTGTTTCCATTTATTTTTCTGTTAGATTTTAATTTTATTTTTTGTAGTGGATAGCCAAGGAGGTCAAGGAGGAGTTTAAACGAAATAGATTGTGCAGAAGCTGTGCATGCATGTGAGAATCATAGTAATTTACTCATTTATTTTGTTTCATTTGGAGTGATATTTCGATTCTATTGTTACCCTTGTAATTTTGTAGCAGGTATGGTTTAATTCTTAAGACTGATGGTAATGCGATTATGATGATGGCATTGGAATAAAAGCTTGAAAGGACAAAGGGGTACAGGGGTGATATATAGGAGAGCTCAGAGACTCTACTTTGGGGTAGGTTATGGGTTCAGATCCTGGATAGTACATTTCTTGCTTCAGTACATCTGAGCAATGTACTTTACAGAGGTCTTAATTCTGAGAAGAATCCATCAGAATGTAAAAATGGGATCACAGAATATGCAAGGTAGATGCTAGCATAGATGCAGCATGGTGTTTTGTTTCAAGAGCTGTAATGCAAAGATTGCAGGTTTAATGCCCATGCTGCTATTTAACATCCAGATGATAAATTGATAACATTGAAAAAATGTGAGCTCTGGAAGCCATCCTAGATTAGAGCATCAGATAAACCAGTGCATTACCTTGGTACTGTAGGCCAACCAAAGTAAGAGCATCCGCTCAACAGGTTAAAAAATTGTTCAGTGATATTAGTGGTTGCCATCATGTCGTTCTCGTGAACAGACATGCTCCCCCCTCTATAAAGCACAAGTGTTGTGGACTTAGTAGACAGCTTAGTAGAGCTGTTTTTGCAAGTATAGTGTGTCAGATGAGAGAAAGTTGGCAAGTGATGGGATGTGTGGTGTATGAGGTGGCAGGTGTTAGAGCTCTTACTCCAGTGTTCCAAGCCCCCTGGCTCATCTTAAGCAGGAGCTACGGATTACATCAGGTACAAACCAGCACACACAGCACATGCCTCTCATCCGCTCTGCTGGTAAAACATAAAATCCAAACTAATGCTGTTATGGTTGTTACGTCACACAAAGAAACATACTGACCTATTAATAAATATATTTTCTTTTTTGAGCTGTTCTGGAAATAAAATCTGCTGACCAGCCAACAAGTGTCAGATGGTTTTAATAGTGTTTTTTGGAGGAATATTTGATCTTGAAAACACCCATCATGATAGCCAGGCAAATGCTTTCACTGATAAAATGTTCTAGTGTACTGTTTTCACTTAATTTCTTAACATTATTGTCATTTAGCAGACGCTCTTATCCAGGGCGACTTATATAGGTTACATTTTGACATGTTATCCATTTTATATTTTATTCACTTGTACAGCAGTTTCTTCCCTAAAATATCTGGAAAGAAAACCACTGGTTAGATAATCCTGCTTTGAACAGTTAGCTACTGTACGTTTTGTTTGTTCAGTGTGGCAGACTGTTTGCAGGAGGTCATGTTTGCTGCATAATCTTAAAAGGGAATGTTTTTCTGAACATATCAAATATACTGTATTTGTACGTTTAACCCATTGAATGCACACACACACACACACACACACACACACACACACACACACACACACACACACACACACGTATATAGGCCAATGAAGGCAATACACTATGCTATGTTGTACAGCACAGGCAACACACAAAAATATATGTATATGTATATGTATGAAAGTGGTAATCAGTATATATTATATCTGTATATTTTGTTATGAATAAAAGAAATCCGTTTTATATTCTATAATCAATTCTACATTGTGTATTCTATCTTTAGTTTTCAAGATCAGTTTTTTGAGTAGTGTGCTTGCCAGTTGAATGTAATGAGAGATCAAAAACTTAGCTTACTGGCTTGCTCAGGAATAATTGAATAAAGAAAAAAGTTTATTATCTATTAGCATCAGTCATCGGTCATGCTATGGTTTGATGGATGATTTATTGTCATGCTCTCTCTTCCATAGCTGCTTCACCCATTCTGGTCACAGCACGGGGGTTTGGAAACCATGGAATGAGTGACAAGTCCCTCATTTAATCCGTGTCGGCAGTAGAGCAGGGTGGCATTTGCTGATCAAACACATCATTCCGTCTCTTCACAGAGCGAATATTTTCTTCATTACAATCACATTCTCACTCCCATTGGAGGTTAAGAGAGTATATGTGTGCCTATTAAGTAGGTTTTACATCTAATAATGGAAAAAAGCATCAGAATCTCATGCGCACACACACACACACACACACACACACACACACACACACACACACACACACACACACACGCACACACCAAAGTGATACTTTTAACTGATAAAGAAACTGCATGGAGATGGTCTCATTTTAGCTTTTTACTCCTTTAATTTTGAGAGTAGTGTCACTCATTCAAACTTACCATGCCTCTCAAGTAATTTTTGTTCCTGTGAAGTAGTTGTAGGTCCTGTGAGTAATTTCAACAGGGTGTTGAGTAGAGTGAATTGTTGTCCTGCAGCCTTATATATATATATAATGGCCACAGAGACATACCGGTATGGATGTGTAACATAACCTGCTATCAACAGTCATCCATAGTTATTTTTAAAATGGCAATCTGGTAAGCAACTGACCACGATCACTTCACTTTTGAGGTACTCTGACTCATGTCGTCTGAATTAGGGCTCGACCAGTATGGTTTTTTCAGGGCCGGTACGATAATGATTATCTGTGACAAAAAGAGGACGATAACCGATATTTCGGGCCGATATCTGAATGCTTTTAACATGTTTTTTTTCAGTGTGAAAAGAAATAGGCTGTGACAACATGGGCTTAATTACAAACCCTCTTTACTTAGTCATATGTTTTTAGGCATACATCACCACTATGAAAGTTAAATAAAGAGCAAGATCAAATGAAAATTCTTTCTCAAAGATAAAAAATAAACCAAAAATTGTAATATTGATGTTGTGGGTAAATTTCTTTATGGTTATCTTATTTTGGCTACGCAACAGATGCCTGTTGCTATTTCAAAAGCATTCAATTATCGGATGGACGATGGCAATCATTGTGTAAGAAGTAAAGCGAATTGATACATCATTTAGGCTGCATTTTCATCATATAGTATGAAATATCAAACCTTAAAACTAGCCTGTGCGTCCACGCTTTTTCTGAAGTTGCGGGGAGATTCTAGGAGCCCATTTGCTCATAAGTCATTTATGTGAAAAATGGACAGCTCATACAAAAGTAAGGTACCGTGTGGAAGGACTGTGATAAAGATAGCGAAAATACTGTGAAGTGCAAACTGTGTGCTGCAATTTTTAATGTTAATAACTCGACTTCCATGATGATGATGAGGCCAAATTAAGAAACATCAAAGCGGCAAACCGGTATTTTCAGCTTTGCCGCGAGGTTCCGACATACAGTGCAACCGCAAGCGAGCTGAAGTTTAATTTCGTGAACGGTTGCTTAAATGACGACCGTAATTCAGAAGAGCTGTGGTTTAGGGCAAATTTATTTGAATGTTTCATTTGAAGAATAAATATACATTACTATTTGTTAACTGTACAGTGTCAAACTGTTGCAGCTTATAGCATAAGTGCACCAGTTAGTCCTTGTTACAAGTCCTTATTTCTTGTATATTCCAAGCTTGTTTTTTAGCTTAAGCGTAGACTACTTACACTGATTCAAAAAGGTCCAGTTAGCCTAGTGCAATTTGGTTAACGGCATGGTTTGAGCACAACGACCATTTTACTGAATAGCCTACTTACCTTCCATCCTTGTTTCCAGCAGCTGAAAACGTATGATTTTCAAGGTCAGATAACGTCTGTCTCGGCCAATGACGAAATTTTGTGGAAAGAATGTTAGCCATTAGCACTTTTTTCTGACAGAGGAGATGCGTCGGGACAGTACACGCATTGCTTTTAAAAGTTTTTTTTGTTTATCGGGAATTTCGATAAAAATATACCGATGACCGATAATCAAAAAATTGCAAATATCGGCCCCGAATATCTAACGACCAAATAATCGGTCGACCCATAGTCGGTTTCTTTCATGTCGAGGGCTTCATGCCTAGAGACAAACCAGATGTTTGCTACTTCTGTTTGAAATGAGGGAATGAGGTCTGAGTTATTATAGCACTCTAGTGTTCCTTTCGCCAGAGTTTTTAAAATGTTCTTTTGTTTTATCAACTTTATCAACATCAGCCTTCTCTTCAGTGCCCATCAATTTGGAACAAAAATCTTTTTTTCTGATAGCTCCTTCTGATAGTACTTCTGCACTGTCACTGTGCATGCTCTCCTCCAACAAAGCCATATCTGTGTTCCCAACCTGGCAGGATTTCTTTGTTGTTATATAAGGGGTCATACTGCTGGATTCAGTCAAAACTGCCAAAGCAACCAAAAGTGTGATTCGATAAGCAATAAAACCCTTCCCAGATAAGTCTGGGTCCGTATTACAACACAGTGATTACTTTTTTTTCTTACGATCATTTTCAGTGTTGATTGAGGCCAGTGCCTATTTTTTTCTAGTATGGTGTCTGATTAATCTGGGAAAGTCTTTAATTTTTTTGATTGCGTAGCACTTCCCTTGCTTGGTGGTATTGGTTGAGTCCAGAGAATGCTGTAGCATGAGGTTTCAACCTGGCTACATGTTTCTGTTTGTTTTCAAAAATTAAGACTGAACTCTTGACTGCAGAGTAATAGTGACTGCCTCTTAATGGTCTGGGCCTGGTGTATGCATTTGAAAGAGATTAAAGGACTATTGAGGTGATGACCCCCCAACACGTGTGTCTCACAATTTGAATAACATTCAGGGCATTAATCTTGGCTCAAGCCAAAACAAGCATTCTTTATCTGTTCCTTTATCAGATACTTTTTGTATCTTATTCCATTTTTTTTTTTTTTTTGGAGGGGGGGGGGCTGGGAGGCTATGAGCAGTGTGCTGCAGAGCTGCAAATGAGTGAGTGTCAAATACCTCAAGGAGGTATCATTACCCAGGAGTTTAACGGTTTAAATGGATTAGGAATAAAAATAGTTGGCAGTGCCTTTACTGTGAAATGCTACAACTACACAAAAATGATAGGTGCAGAGGTTTGGGAAAATTATACACTTTTTTTCTCATCATTTTTCCGATTAGCTTTTGGCTCTTTAATATGTTGGCAACTGTTGACGTCTGAAAAGATGCATGCAAAAAATCCTAGTACTGGGGGAAGGTTTCAAAAATATACTCACATGGCCATAAATTTAATATGTACATTAGCAGCAAACATTACCAAATGGTAGCAGAGAAAACATCAATAAGACATTTGCACAAATGAAGCCCCTTAACAAGGCCATCTGTTTACATTGATGGAAGAAAAGGAATGTAAACTGGGTGTGATTGATAGAGTCCCTCAATATGGACAGCCAGTTGCTGCACTCAGTGGAGTCAGTGCTGGGGTTATGGGGGGCTGACATTTCCTCATTTTCCAGAAGGTCTGCATGCATTATTCAGCCAAATGGACCCCAAGCCAAAGACGCAAATATTCTTGGCATGATTCAGTGGCCTTGTGGTGAATCTCTGCATCAGATGACTTGCTTGATCATACAGTACCATCCCCAAAGAGCAGAAGGCACACATCACACAGTGTTTTTTTCTTCTTGATTGGATTTGGCTGGATGGCTATTGAATTTTCAACTGTATGCAGAATTCTTGGCAACACATAACCATGCAAACTATGTGGTTAAAGGCTTTTTTGTGTACCCAGTGGGGTTGTGTGGTGATTGATAATGATTAGAGTGGTGGTCTTTTCCCCATCCTCAACTTAATATGAGCAAAACACTTGCAATTTTGTCTTTAAGACCTTTTTAAAGAAGGCTAACCCCCAGGCCAGGGGGTACATAAACATTGGCATTGAAGAAATCTCACAAACTCTTCAGTTAATGTGAAGATGTTGGAGTATGAAATGTGGTTTAACTTGTTGAGAGAGATTAAAATTCATTGTGGAAAAAGTTGCCTAAAAAGAGAGGAATAGCTGGCAAGCAGGAGCACAATCATTTGCTTCTTTGAACAGTTCTAAAGGTACGCTCTGAAGCCACTGGGGCTGAAAAGGCTGGCTCAGTTTGGAAAGGAGTATTTTAAGGAATGTTTTCCCAAGTGGTAAAATTGTGATCCTCAAGCTGAATGGAAAAAAGAAAGTTTTAAGTGGGCTTAACGGAAGTTTAATAGCCACGAAAGTAATTGACTGCATCCTGGACGAGGATCATTTTAATGAAAATGACATAGTAGGACCATATGTGCTGTGTTATTGAGGTTTTAATGAGGAGTGAGTGTGTCTGGCTTGGTCCAGTTGAGGAAAATCAATCAAGATCGACAGCTATTTAAGGCAAAGCCAATGAATCTGGAGCAGAAAGCAGTAAAAGGCCATAGGGGTTTGTTTTTCTTTAGCCTGGCAGAGGCTCTTAATTTGTTAATCTATCTCTCTAGGGGGATAGATGCTGCGTAGTAAATGTAGGCCGTGTCAATCGAGTAATGACTGTGATTGTTTTGTTAGTCACCCTCTCTTAGCACAGTGATGTTAAAAGGAGAGTCCTATGTTGTTTCATCTGAAGTCTGCTTTCACCTCATTTGCAAACACTGGCACTTTACACTAATGTACAGACATCCATTCTTAGCACTGGATGCTACTTTAAGAGCGGCCTAAGCAGGAATTGATTTCCATCTGTGAAAGTATGGTGTCCTTAACAGTGAATAAGAATTGAATTAAGCAAGTGTTGCTTTTCCTCTTTTCATAAACATCAGATTGGCAGAGAATTCTGTGTATGCTGTGAAGTAATATTTGCTTAATTTTATTACAACTGAAGTACAAAGTGTACTGTGGTTATGTTGAATCTGGGTTTTTGTTTAAGTGCCACCAGCTTGCAATTTCTTTCACATTGTCCATGCAGTGTAAGGTTTTTATTACCGTAGGCATGTTCATTTAGGTGTAAATTTGAATCCCAAGTGACTGTTTTAAACACACATATTTGTAAGGGTCAAATTTGATTTATTTTCTCCTGTGGCTTTGGTGGCAATTCAGGATTGAGCAGTAATTTTTCTGACTCATTTAAAGTTGGCATATTTCTTCATTGGTGTAATTTCACATGGTAAATTATGAAATACTTGTAAACAAGTAACACCTCTGTGGCGTTATAGAGGCAAAATGAAAGTGCTTTAAAAGCAACTAATCTGGAAGAAATATTTCATTGTGTTGAAAAATGAAATCAGCACTCATTGACGTAATGTGGGCTGCTCCACAAAGTTCAGTTCTTGGACCACTGCTGTTTCTAATGAGTGATCTTGCCTCAATGTCTGATAGTTGATTATTTATTATGTTTATTTATGATACATAGATCTATGTGTCAGATATTGCTAAATAATTCCAGCATCTAATTGATACTCAAATTGAAATCAATCAGTCAACCAAATTGAATATGAAATCAATCACTGATTGAAAGCAATGAATTGTTCTTTAATATTAAGAAATACTGCATTTTCAACTACTGACTTACTGCATTTTTCAGTTACATACAGGAATTATTAGCAGTGTTTTTTTTCAGCATTCAACATTCAGAATTTCAACAGTAAGTCACATTTTCACCAGTATTCCTCAAATCAGGGTAATGACCTCCTTTACTTGGGCAATTTTCCATGAAATACAATAGTCTGGCCAATACGAAGATTGCATGTCGACAATGCATTTTTGAGAAAATGTATGAAAAACGTTGCTATTTTGGTATAACCTATTGCATTATGATTTGCATCAACATATTTTCGTTGTATTTTCAATATACCTTTGGGCTGATCAGAATTTTTTTCAGAATATTACAGTATAATATATTTCATTTCCATTTAGGCCAGTTAACTGGACTAGCCTTATTGCACAGTTAAGATTTTTTGTGCTTTTTATGTTACTGAAAAAACGAGTATTGGACTCATCTCATTAATTAACATTAAACTCATTAATGTTGACCCAGTCAGAAGTTAAATGTTCTGTAAAACCAGAATCATTGTATGTTTCAGGCATATGTTTTTAGTGTTATTATTGCACTGTACTTAAATCCATCTAAATTGCTTGTTTTTGTCCTTGTTAAAGGCTTTGTGTTTTTAAATGAATCAATAATATTGACTATTGTTATTTTTTTGTGAACACAAAGGTAAGCTAGCTTTTAGGGAAAAAAGAAAACAGAAAGCAGTGAAATGAAGCAAACAAGCTTCACTGAATTACCTAAATGTCCCCACATTTGGTGACAGGGACATGAAGTTGGCTACACTATAATCAACTGCTGATCAACTGAAAGTAGATTTGAATGCATACGATCAACATGCAACAGTTGATTCATTTGTAACCAGGTCCAGGATGTGAACAGGGTTTCCTGCTATAAATTAAAAGACCTCTCAAAGAAGTAATAAAGGAAAAGTCCTCTAAAAGAAAACACAGATGACAGTACTGATATACAAATTAAAATAAGGTTATTACAGTATGAAATTTATTTCACTGTAAAGGTAGTGAATTGTTATTTGTTTTGGGGTCAGTTGCCGTCATAGCTACGGAAGGCATTGTTCGGTTGGATTGTTCATAATCATGAAGCATGACTAATCACATAGCAAGGCAGGAGGACAGTTGTGGCATTCCTGTAGATTCTAAAATGAAAAGTCATGCTAGTCAAATATTTGAAGAAGTATTTTGAGGGTTTGCTTGTGAACAAAGCTTTGCGGCTTTAAATTTCCTCAGACTTAAGTGCTTTCACATTTAAGTGGAAATGTTGATGCTATGTGTTTGAATGCCTGATCAGTTAGCAGTTGGGATTGTTACATTTTTTGTTTGTTTGTTGTTTATGTTGTGATTTAGGAATAACATGTACATTTCCAGTCAGGAATGCAGTGGCAACCAGTCATAATACACTAAAACTTTTGTAAATGTAATGTTTTCATTTATCTCTGACATTTTCCTTATTTTAGTTATATCTACATTTAAGGTATTTACATAGATACATAATTTATAAACAGGGTAATTACAATTAACTGACAACAAAAAGTAAGAAAATCAATCTACTAACATGTTTTCAGAAAGCAGTTATTAGTTTACAGATACAGAGACTCACAATTCCACATGCTGCTTCATTAAATATTTCATCAGCTTAAACAAACTCTGGTGTGAGAATCCTTAGGAGTTCTGTTCAAACACACAGTGCCTGGGAGTTGGCTGCAGAGGTCTCAGAGTGTGTGCTCACTGGTCCTGAGGTGAATTCCTCAGCAAGGGCCTCAGATACAGAGCACCATGGGCCCATAGAAACTGTAGAGCTTGCCCTCGACCCCGCCACCGAGTGGCCCCCTTCTCTCAGGGCCATCTGAAAATCCTGTCTTTGTAAATCATTCTGTCAGATTAATTCAAGGCAAATTATTATCTGAATCTTCCCCCAAAAGTTTTTTAAAGATGTCTGTGAGAAATAAGAAAATTGTGTGGGGGCATGGGCGTATGCAGCTCGTCCTCTCTAGTGTGAACACAATGGTTATTAAAGTAAATGACAGTGAGATGAGCAGACATGGCTGCGTTCTCAAGGACAGTCCGTTTTGAGGCGTTCTCATTAGAGAGGCACAGCTCCATTGTTTGGGAATCCTAATGAGCAGCTTCTCCGCGATCAGGGTGAAATAAAAAAAAACTGAAAGGAATTGAAGCGGAAAACACAGGCGTTCTGTTTGGAAATAGCACTCCTTTTTATTGGAAATGTCCAGAAACCAACCCTTCCATGTTTGCACGAAAGTGCCTCGTGGGTCAGAAGACCATTGCGCATTAATGATCTTGGAGAGATATTTCTCAATGCTGTTTTTTGTTCTATCGGAGGTACTGCAGTGCATTATTAATGAGTAATGAGTATTTATGATCCTCCATCAGTCTGATTGTTTACTCAGTAATTGTAATGTCTCTTGGGATACTCAAAGTCAGAATCACATAAACTGAAATGGTGCCCAAAACATTGCAACATGATGTGGAAGCTCCTACAAAAATGATGACATTACACAGACGGTCATTCTAAGGTTTGCACTGTAGTGTGAAACAGGGTTAACTTAGTGCTTGGCGTAAACAGGTTTGTGTCCCTTAACGCGCTGCAAGACTCAACAAGAAAAGTACAGTAATCGGTGCTGTGAAATGTGTCGAGGATTGTGCATGGAAAAGCTCAGGGGGCTTTTCATGATTCATGACAATTGTCTTGGTGCTTGAATGGAGGAATTCAGAAACTTCAAGACGAGGAGAAAGGGGAGTGTGGCAAGGGTGCACACTGTATGCAGAAGAAGTGGGTGGAATCAGATCACTGGATGGAATTGAACTGTAATTCCAGAATTTGCTTGAAATGAAGTATTGATTCTCAGTTTCCCAGCAACAAGGAAAGCCAGCAGAGTTTGTCTCCGTGGCTGGGTGATGGCTGAACAAAAGTACTGGAGCCCAAGGGAACCAGGGCCAGGAATTCAGTCCAGCTAACTTCAATTTGATGAGAATCTAAGGGATGGTGGAATTATGAGTCTGAGACACATACAAGTGTTTATATATAATTTATGTATAAACTTAAGGATTGTATCAGACTTCTTTGTTTCTTCAGAGTAAAGTAGAAACAGACATGCATTTGTAGCTTTGAGTGGTGGCTGTAGCCCTTCTTGTTGTTCCTCTACTCCCAATTTCTAGAAAATGCCCTGTATGTATCAGAGGCCATTGATTAATGAACGTATAAATGATTTTAAGAGAGGAGTCAGTGAACATGCTTTGCCTCAAGTTTATTTGGATGCAGTTTTCCCTCAGTCCCTCTCCCAGCTCATATGATGAGTTGTGCACTGGGTAATAGTACCATTAATCACGAAGGCAGCACCCTGTCGCAGACATTGGGGAGGAGGTCCCCAGAGTGCAAGCTGGCTGCACCCAGCCCATCTTGGCCCATCCTGCTTGGGTCCTGAGCTTCTTTCCGGGGACCTGGGTCTCATTCCAGTCACATAGTCTTATCCTCACATATTTTGTCGATAGTAAGCATTTGTCCTGGTGGAGCGCTGCGTCTGTTTTGTACTGGAAGAGATCTGTCTTGGTACAGTGGCAAAGAGCACACAGGCACACTCCAATCCAGGAAAAAGAGCTTGTTAATGGCTGACCTTCAGCCTGCTCATGTGCGGGACGCCCTGTAAGGAGTGTGCAGGAGTAACCCCATACTGAGTGGCTCACATCTGGCTTTTGTTTGACAGCTCCATTAAGCACAGTTACCCTGCTCAGTCCAATCAGGATCAAGTGATCGCCAGCCTTGCTGGTGCTGCCCATCTGGCCACATCCGTGCACTGCTTCCCCGGAGGGGCACGGCCCCATGGCTCAGCCACTCAGTCTGAGTGTCTGCTCTGATGAGCGTTCTGGCTGATAAGTGTATTGATATGCTAAATATGAAAAGAAGAAGAAATACGCTTTTATTAACATCTAAAAGTGGTATACATTAGAAGTACATGAATTAATATACTGAATTTTAAACATTTGTTGAACAAAACCACACCAATAAAAAAAAACAACATAAGTTAGAGTAATAAAAATAAATTATAAATCTCTTTCTCTGTGTCTCTCTCTGTATATTTATATGAATTGAAACGTATTCATGTTTGTTGCTTTGCTCCTCAAACAAACAAATCAATAGACATTGAAATGGAAAAGGCATCCGCGCTGGCTTTATTAATTATTATTGACCTTTTGACCAAAATAAGGTCTGATTTAATTCAGAAGCATCCATGGTCATTTAAATACATGGCAAAACACAAACACATGCTCCTCTCCCCTCAGTAAATGCAACTGTGAAGCTCTGTCTACATGGACGGTGTTTTGTATGCATGGTTTAACCTTGTGTGGCTATGGAAGCCATCTGTCCGAAGCAGATAAGATCTTGTTGAACAGCCTCCAAAGCCACAAGAACTTCAGATTGCCTGTGATGGTGAAGAAAAAGGAGCAGACAAAACATTTTCATTAATCTCTTTTCTTTGTATGTGTTTGTGTGCGTGTGAGAGAGAGCTTGGAAAGCTGTAAAATCATTATTAAAGCAAACAGATGCCAGCCTAAATAAACATACGGAGGCAGACTTGACATTTCAGGAAAGGAAAAAGAAGAAAAGAAAAACTGCAGAGGGTAGAAAATCACAGACCAACAAGTAATAATAACAAACAATGGTAAAAAATGACACCGTGAGGTATAGCCGCTCCCAGGGGTGGGGAGGGGGTGTGAAGCTGGTGCCTGGAAACCCGCTGAGACACCAGGCGGTGCCTATGTGCGGGCCTGTCTGGAGCAGCTCAGGAAAAGCCTCATTTCAATGAATAATTAAGCAAATAACTAAATAATAAATAATGCGCTCAATATTCCCTTTGCCAGAGGTTGCTTTCGTTGAGGGGGCGGGGGTTGGTGGTTTTGGTTTGGTGGGTGGGGGGGATAGGGTAGGTGTAAAGGGGTTGAGAGGGGGTGGTCTGCAGGGCCAGATGTAAGTGTTCTGTGAGGAGGGGTGGGGCTGCTGGGTGCGAGGGTGGCTTTTGGTCTTGTGAGAGTTCATCGCCAGGTGAAAGTATCTGAGGAGGGTGGCAGATGACGCGGCGCCAGGCTCTCACATGGGGGGTGTGTTTGGAGGGGACCTGCCTCCAGACAGGCGGCTGCAAGAGTCAGAGCCCAGAGGAAGAGCTCTTCTGCCTGGACTCACCTGCAGTGATGAGCCAGGCTGGCAGATTCAGGCCTGGAAGATGCTGGAGGTGATACAGAGCCAAAGAGGAGGAAAGCAAGCACAACAAAGGCCCCTCTCTCTCTCTCTCTCTGTCTCTCTTTCTCATTTTCTCTTTCTCTCACTCTCTCTCGCTCTTTGTCTCTCTGTTATTCTCACTCCTACTGTATCTCTCAGATGTGTACGCATTCAGTACAGACCTTTGTAGAGCCACACATGCATTGCATTGGAGGCTGCAACTCAAAAAGTTACAAATGACAATGTTTGACATGGGTGAAGACAAAGATGGAAAGCCTCTCCAAGTGAAAATGTTTATGTCTGTAATTCAAAGGTTAGAGAAGTTTAAGAGACCTGGATAACAGTCTCTTACATTGTAAGTCCCAGATTTGTCAGTTGTTCTGAGAGCAAATGGTTGTCCCATTTTTCAGGATAGGAGCCTTTTCACCTGGGGTACCCTGTGTATTTTTGGAATGAGACACTGGCGCCGTAATGAATCTCAGAGTCAGACATGTTTTTGTGGGTTTTTTCCACCTTGTTTGTTATGGCGGCACTTGGTGCTTGTTATCAGTAGGAAGGTGTCGTGAATCAGCCTACAGGACTGTTCCTCTGGCATTAATGTCAGCTTCTGTTTAAGAAATGTGCCGTATCTACTTAAGTAATCTTAAAAACATACTACATTTTTGTTCTGAAAGGGAAAAATGCTCACAGCACCATTTTTATAGAGACAGCACCTTTTCATGGATAGTTTTCTTCCAGCAATGCAGGTAATGATTGATTATAGTGAGGAGAAATAAGGGAACCTTGTGAGGGTCATCTTTGCATGATCAGAAAAGGACAGTGACATTGTACCATAAGGAGGGACAATATCCTCTGACAGTTTATAGTAAACTTTTCAAAATGACCTCTGGTCACTACTGAGGTCAAGAATGTCAAAGCGAGCATGTTAATTTCATGCCAATTCTGCACACTGAGGCTGGTTTAGACTGTAGCCTGGATCTGGACCAAGAAGTGTGTGTGGTGAATAGATATAAGAAGACTCCTCCAGAGCTAAAGGTTTTGGAGAATTCTTAACCTAGATCTGGACTTCATCTCCTATCAGCTGCTGTCCCCAGGCATGACAAGAAGGTGTGGCTCCTCAATCCTTCTGAGTCCTTAGTTGTCAAGGGCACTTCTGTGTTGCAGCGTTACTCCTTGAGCTTAAAATAGCGTGAAAGGGAAAACAAAAAATGTGTCAAGGTTATAAACCAAAACGGCATCATCCCCCTGAGATTAATAAACGTGACTCTTTTTTTTTCTCCCTTACTAGGAGAGGCAATGAATCATGTGGGAGCTCAGTACGGCAGTGGAGCGTTTGCGTGGGCCTAAGTGAGCATCTGCTCGCCAGGTTGTAATGAAAAAAGTGACTCATTGCTCATTCTCAGAAGCGCCAGCACTCTGCCAAATGAAGCCCATATATATATACGCATCATCAATTGTCCTGCAAATTATTCCTATCTTTTTAAAAATAATTATTGTCATTCCTCATTAGCCCGCCTGCAGCAGTAGTGGTATATTCATCCTCAAGTGGTGAATAAGACAATGACTATTTATAAAAATCCAGCTCTCTGCACTTTTACGGATTGCTGCCTGCAAGCATGCGCCGCTCCGCCATTCAGCGACTTTTCCGCGCAGTTGTTTTTACAGTTTGCCCGCCAGACCCCAGGGCAACATATGGTACTCCGTCCGAGTTGCTGGACAATGTGTTAAGGTAGCAGCTGTCTGCTGTATTTATTTTCACTTTGACCCCCTGATTGTGTTTCACGGAATGGCTGTGTACGACACATTTTGAAGACAGCAATAGTTGAGATAGTTTACTGGTGTGGTCCTAATGGATGCTCTGGCTTGATTGAATTACTTTTGATGGCAGCTGGAGCAGACAACAGAGAGACTGGCAGTAATTCTGAGTAAACTTGAATGTGCTTCAAGGATTTTTTGAGACTTTAGGGATAGCTCTCAAAACACTGTTACAGGAAATCGCTGACAACAAGGAGGAGAGTGTTTTTGGACACCAACACTAAACCGTAAACTGTTGATGACATTGTTACTGCGCCACGCCGAGCTGCTGCCTCTAGCATATTTCTAATGATGTTTTTATGGATGTTATTTTTTTATGGCCAGATGTATTGGGAGGTCCCAGGCTGTGGGATTTTGACCTTTGCAGCAGGGCCGGGGCATGCACAGTAGCTCCCCTCTTTCTCCACCGAAAGGAGCACTTCCCATTCGAGTTTTCCCAGTCATGACATGGAAATAACACGGAAAGTTATTTATTTACTCAATCTGTCATCAGTCTGGAGCTCAAAATGATCTTCTTGACTGTTTTAAAGCATAAGCCAGTGTGGCGTTCTGTACTGTCTGGTGATAAGCTTATGGCAGTTGCCCCCCTTGGCCCCGCAGGGATCCGTTTTCTTGGCAAGTCACTAGTACCGGTGACACCATTAATACTGAACGTTGTGCACCTGCGTTGCTTTCATCTGGACAGAAGCTGCTTGGTCCCCAAGCAGAGCGTGTTGGAAAAAGGCCATGCTCTACTGCACCCAGTGTTCATTCCAGCTGTACACAGTGTATGGGAACATAAGTGCTCCATTCACTCATGCACTGCTTTATTTTCTACAGGGACTTCCAGTTTGGAAATGACACACAATCCTGTCACTAATCACCCCTGTCTTTAGGGGTGATCTATCACCCATTGCTGAATTATTGTCCTTTTTTCCAGTTAATGCAGTAATCACCCATAAGAGCCCTTTACTTCTTGTGGCCCAAAGCCAACTGGTCTGAAGTTGGCCTTGAACTGAACCACAGTTGTTGGGGAATTACTCAGTCGGAAAAAGCTTGCTTGTGTTAGGCTGCAAAAAGCCCAGTGGGGGGTGAGATTTGGGGGGGTGGGATTGATATTACAAAAATGTCACCCAAAAAAAGTGTCTGGTACATTTGCACAACTGTCTGTGTGACAGCTGTATAGAGAGACAGGGTCACTGTTGGTGGTCTGGCTGTAAAAATCCCTGAACGGAGGGGCCATATTTATGGTCCACTGGTATGGTATGAGTTGTGGTAGTCAGCTTGGGTTTTGCAGCAATACGTTTCTGCTGCACGTTTGGTAGTGCAATTACTCAGCATGTCCCCACGTATGTTATGATCATTCATGGTATGACAGTGTGTAGAGTTGGCGCCATAGTTACGCTATGATGTAGATTCTTGGAGTTCTTTCTTCTAGTGCTTGAAGCCACATGTCATATTCATCATAGTGATATTCGATAGACATGTTTTATTTATAGGAATCTGTTCTCGAATTTGCCTGGATTCATTCCAATAGAATCCACAATCCTGTTCCACAAATGCACAAAACCCGTTCTTTGCCTGCTGCAGATTGCAAAAACATTGTCCATCTGATGAGATTGTGTAGCAGGGCAGTGCAGCGAGATTTCACAGAAATGCATCCATATGTACCGCCTCAACTGAGATGAAGTCACACGATAGGATTTCGAAATTCTCTGAGGCCTGGAGAGTATTCCCTGATGGCTAGAGAATCGATACAGCCCCCCCACCTCCCATCCCCTCACCTGTCTTTGATTCAGCCAGTCCTTGGTGGCAGTGAAGATGTACAGTAGATCTATACTCCAGGCTGATAGGAATCCTAATTAGAATTTAATTGAGAAAATCAGAAAATCAGACCTTGGCAATCCAAAACCACAGAAGTTTTAGATAGGAACATTAGACAGGTAAATTCAGCCCAGTCCTTTTTTGGCATTTATGTTGGCTTTGTATTGTTCTGGTAGTCTTTTGGAGTGGTTGTTTTTTGGAGTGTTTGCTTGCCTACATCCCCAGCCCTGCTTTACCTTGTGGGCAGTGATAGGAGTCCCCTGTGGAAAACATGACTTGGAGAGAAGGGCAGTCTCTTGCAGCTGCTGAAAAGGCCACAGTGGGCTTTCAGTGGATGGAAGGGGCTTGAAGGGGGAGGTTGTGTGTCATTTGTGCATGCTTGCTGTTAAAATGTTGTTCTTCATTGGAAAGTGTGACATTGTGCTGTGGTGGAGCAGGAATGGACCTTATAACTGTTGCAGGTCTGATTCTGAGGCAGAACTGCCTCAGTGAATGTCTAGCTAAATGGATAATGTTAGTCCATATGTAAGCCCTGTAAGTCCCCTTGGATGAAGGTGTCTGCTAAGCAAATAATAATAATGTAAGTTTTAATTTCCCCAGCAGTGTTGCTAACTGAAGATAACACCAGAATATTGTTGCCCCCAAAGCACTGAACAGTCGAGCGTGAATTAAGTGCTCTTCCTTGTCTTGAGTTTACTGAAGCTAAACGAGTTTGGATTTGGTTTGTAATCCTTACAGTTCCTGCCAGCAGTAATTAATCATGCATACAATTGAAATGCCTCCAGTATTTCTGCTTGGTACAGCCACTGTGGGTCTGTTGTACTGTTGTAGTTATTTTGTCAATATCGTCTCAGTGATGAATGCAGAAAAAGAGGAAGTACATTTCGGAGAAGATAAATTAATACAAATATCAGCATGCTAAGGCTATAGCAGAAGGATCTGTTGGATTTATTGGATAAACACATTTTTTACAATGTTATATCTGTGGTGTGCATGTCACATTTTCATGTGTACCTCATGCAGTGTAGACAGGAGGTCCTTCCACTCTTATGGAAGACACCCCCCTTTCCAGGAGGTCAAATAATTTAAGTGCACAAACAGGAAATAAAGAAGGGAGGGTATGATGTATGTCTGCCACGGCAACGTGTTTAGAATCAGATGAAAAGAATGGAAAAATTGATTTTTTTCATGAAAATTATGATGAATTAATTCACATTAATATTATTTAAAACTCACATTACATTGGCTTATTTCCTCGGCCAAGCATTTCACACACCAACAGCTGATTTTTTTTATACATTTATTTGTCAAGACAGAACCCTTATGAATCAGGGAAGGGTAAAAACATTGTACACTTGCTGCTGAGGGCAGTTTAATGGGGAGGAGCACAAATTCACACAGCACCATTATAGCTTATTGCTGTACCCATGATCAGATATGATCAGATGCATCACACAAGGAGGGCAGTTATAAAATTGATTTGTCAACAGGACTACTGGTGAACACAGCTGTCCATAAGGCCCTCAGAAAAGTCCTACTTGGATTCTTGTCTTTATGTGTTTTCAGGTATTTTATGGAAGGAGGTAATACTTTGCACAATATGACGTACAACATATAAGAACTAAACCTGAAAATATTTGTGAAAATACGTGCCATATATTTAACGTCTTGATACAATCTGATGGAATGGGATCTAACACATAAGATGTGGGATATAATAATATGACCAATTTTACTTTATTTTTTTTGTAATTTACAAAGTGTAATGACATTACCTAAAGTAGCAGTGACTATGCAGCAAATTTTGACAAATTTCAGGTGTACATTTTGGATGCTAGCCTATAATCTGACACATCAGAACACAGAATTCACCACATTACTCTTTCATATGAGAACCTTTTCTGAGCAATAGGGTTTGACTCAGGCATCTGAGCAGGGGAATGAGTGTGCAGCCACATATTTCATTGCCCTGGTGACCAGTGTCACTAACATACTGGTACCATGAGGCCAGCAGCCCCTGGCAGAGAGGCAAGTTGGACATAACATAACCTTACATTATGGGCACATGGAAAACTCCGTCAGACACATGGAGGGTATCAGGAGATGTCCCTAACGATGCAGGCCACCAGTCTTGGGCTGTGATATTTTACAATGCAGATATCAAAGCGCACTGACGGAGCCTGGCCTCTCTCTCAGCGCACTCTCTCCATGACTCATGTCAGGAGTCTGACAAGCCCCCGCAGAGCGCACTGTTCCCTCGGAATGATGCCGAGTCATAGGTGACAGCTGAGTTTGGTTTGCTGAGGCTGTAAAAGAGTTTTAATGCCTCTTTTCTGACTTCAGAGACTGAAATAGCACACTTCACTTGGTAGTTTCTCCAATGTCCTCCGTCTCGGGGTTCAGAGTGGGATTGACGACACCTCTAAAAGCCGCACTGGTCGCTCGGTGCACCAGGATTTATTGGGGGAGAAAGAGGGAAGTCAACGTGAACTCCCCCTGCTCCCCTTCAAATCAGTGTTTGGACCTCAGGAGTTTGGACCTCAGAGGCAGAGTGTGAACTGTGCAGCACTGGCGTGGAACCTGTCAGCGGTCAGGCCCAACAACAGCGTATGTGGTCCCATGGGCAACCTGCCAACAACCAATAACCGCCCCCATCCTCCCAGGTAGACAGCTCAGGTAGAGAGGTGTGTTTTGCCACCATGATTTCTGTGAGCACAGAACACACCCTCAAACACACACTTTGGTTCCATTGACCACTGTGTTTTTTGCTTGGTTCTCTTCAGGTGGCAGAGCCAGCAATAGACTGGGAATAGAAAAATAATTTTTTCACAACCCTCATGCCCCCTCCAAACACACACATATGCAAGCACACATGCACATACTCTAAGGATCCTCTGGATTTACAGCATTGACCTATTTTTAAACTGGGCCTTGGGAGTGGGGTGGGGGGGATTGGCGTTGCATTGCAGGGTTATTCTCTCCCTAGTTTTAATTAATGATCATGGGGTTGTCCATGTTGATCTGCCTGTAATCTGCTCTGTATGCAAAGCTGTCACTGCAGGAGGGAACTGGAGCCACCTGACCCCTGTGCCCCATCCTGTGACCAAACGTCCCTCCAAAAACTCGAAGAATGTGCCAAGGCTCTGACCAGAGCCTTACAGAGGACAGTTGCAGCTAAGTGCTCCTCTTCCCTGTCATGATTCTCATTAAAGGCAGCTATTAACTGGAAGTTATTTTGACTAATGCATACAGCCCAAGTGAAATTAAGTTTAAACAGCACCTAGGGCCGTCCTTTGAAAAATTATCAGTAGTTCACCGTACAATTATTATTTGCTGTGTGCATCTAATAGAAGCTTGGAATTAACTGAAAGTTTTGCGGAAAAAAGCAGGAAGTGTTTGAAAATCAAGCTTTGGGAAAGTGTTTAGTAGGATGCACCAAGCACAATAAACAAGTCGTCTCAAGTGCTTGCCAAACAGTCACACTCCTGAGGTATTAGCCTATGTTCTCATGGAATGCTGAAAGAAAGGGTTTTTTTATATGTTGCCAGCAGTGACCAGTTGAGACTGAGGTTGAGTTTCAAACTTTGGTCACACTCATTTGTAGCAGTACTATAACATGGCATATTTATCCTGTATTTATTTGAATTGTTGAAGTCATAGAAGATAAACAGAAAATTAAACACACAGCATTGCTTTCTCCTAATAGTGAAAGTATCCTTCAGGGAGGCATTCATTGTAAACACAGTGTGCTTTGCCCTTAACTTTGACGCACAAATTAAAGGGACTAGTGGGTTTCTTCTCCTGTCATAGTATTTACCTCTTAATTTCATTGGTCACTAATATTGTGATTCTTCTTAAGAGTGCTTCTTCTTCTTCTTTTGGAGTGTTTGCCTAATTTTGTGGCTCAAACCTGAGGACAAACCATCATAATGATTACACTGAATACTATGTGCTTCTTAGCGTCTCAACAAAATGGCCTAGATGGCAGCTTGCAATACAGGGGAGATACTTGGTAAGCTTGGTAAGTTCTTGTGCTTCTGTTCTACTTCATAAAGCTCAGCACTAAGTCCCATACAGACAGAATAACATATTGAGAATATATTTTAGGGAATATATTTCATTTTTGTATGGGTGAGTTTCCTTGATGCCTTGATCTCCTCAGAGATACAATGTGTAAAGATCTGAGGTGTGCAGCTGGCCTACTGATATTACAGAGTACAGGATGTAAGCAGCAGAGGCTGTTTCTGAACCATTCCCACACAAAAGGTGTCTTTCTGGAATGAAGTTGTTTCAGTCCATATAACCACATTGTGGTGTCAATGCATATGCTTTATCACAGTGCAAAGGCATTCCTGGTCAAAATCGTAGCTCCTGTGACCCTGTGCTGCCCATTCCGTGGGCAGTCTCTACCCCCGTGATTGACAGCTGGTGACTGGGTTGTAGGTTCTTGACTTTGGCTTTCGAAACTCCTGGCACAGACTCATGGTACACAGGGTTAGTCTTGCCAGGCAGAGTCTTGCCCCCTGCCTGATCAGCACAGAGGCTCAGCCTACTTGGTGCAATGTTGCAGCAATGCAGAGTTGATCAGAGGACAAAAGGACAGTTTTCTGTTTCAGTTGTGTTGTTGCCCTGTGTGCAACGGCACATCACAGGACGTGGCCCAGAGGCAGCCCACCACAGACAAATAGGTTGCGAACCACTAGTCTTAATGCTGTAGTGTTGCATGCTGACTCAGGTGACACTGGCCTCACCATTAGTGCAGTATTTCTATTTTTCTCTTTGTCCTCTGTAAGACATCAAACCCTCAGCTCTTGTTGTTTGAATTTTTCACCAGTTTTATGTAAAGGATCAAACCATCAATGTCATCCTCCAAAACCTGGTCGTGAGTGTTTTGCAGTATGGAAGAAGACAGCTAATGCATTGTGGGAAGATTATAGGGCAGGACAGTTAAGCTCTAGGTTTTTCCAGTTCTGCAACTCTCAATTAATCAGCAGAGAGGTGTGCTTTAAGGCTTAGTCCTTTTCTTATCAATTTTCAGCACTTTTCTCTCTGTTCTTACCCAAGTGCTCTCAGCACTTTTGTTTGGCAGCCACAGTAGAATAGAATTTCTTTAATGGAATTCAAAAAGTGGTCCAAAATGCACGAGTTGACTATACACATGAACACATGCACATGCACAGACACACACACACACACACACACACACACACACACACACACACACAGACACACACACAGACACAGACACATACACAGACACACACACAAAACACACACACACACACACACACACACCTTAAAGTAACAGGCCTTCATAACTGAGGGAGATGCCCACTGCACATTAAAAATTTAAGCTGACTTATCTTTGAAGAAGTGTAGCTTCAACTGAATGCTTAATTTTCAGAGCTTAATAAGGAAATGCATTAAGTCATGTCACTTAAAGTGTCTGTCTGCCTCATTAGTAACCCCGTTTGTCAGAAAGGCTTAAAGACATGGAGTGGGAAGATCATTATGTCTTGTCTCCCTCTCTCTTGGTGGCGTACAGGATTGTCCATTGTGGGGCAAGCTTTCGTTTCTTAGTGGTAATTGGGGCACTGGTGATTTGAGGAACACCCATTCCAATTACATGTTTAATTGTGGTGCTGTGTGACATCCTTTCTACCAGAGGAAAGTCATGGTTCTGATGTTAGCCAAGCTGGTAGTTACCTTGATTGTAATCCATTAAGGAACAGTTTCTCATCATAAGTAATGAAAAAAGTCCCCTCATACCACTGAAATTTTCAAGGCTCAGAACAAGGTTGATAACTTCATCCTTTCAGTGGGAAACAGAATATGAAGTGTGTAGGGCTGGGTATCGAGGCTCGGTACTTCTAAAGCACCGACCGAATAACGTCGGCACTACCAAGTATCGAAATCTGTTTACATTCAGTGCTACATTTTGGTACTTTGTGATAGGGACTCCCTGTTCTCTTTCTCATTTAAGGCTTTGCTCACAAAGAAATTCTCAGTTGATCGTTCAACAAATATCAGACGTTTTCAGCAAACTAGCCAGCATTAAATACTTGATACCTAATGTTGCTAACGGGGAGTGTGTGGGAGAATGAGCTAGCTAACGTTAGCTATACATGGCTAGGGGCTAGGTATATTGGGGAGCTATAAAAGAGATCGTATATAGAGACTGGAGAGGTGGAGCGAATCAGAAGTTGCAGACACCAGAATGGAGGCCAGCGCACCGCAACATGTCCACTTCCCATTAATTACAATGGGGAAACTCCTGTCTTTTCCCACCAAACTAAAGGGATTACAGTCATATTTTCAACCAAGTTACACCCATAATGCATATAAGAATAAGAATCAAGGCGAGAGTTTACTTGACACGATTCGACAACGAAGTTAATGGAACGTGTAGAACTGATGAATAGCCTACAAGAATTTACAGTTGTAAAGTAGCTTGAACCTTAATAGCTACTGAACTGCGTATGAACATTGAGATATAGACGGATCGAGCCAGCACTTGACAGTCATTGATGATGAGCGCAGACGGTCTTGTAGCGAAGGCTATCATAAACAGTTCCCTTGACAAGGGAGTTCCTGGCCGGAATGTTTTAACTTTAACTGAATGAATGAGTGGACAACTACATCAAGGACATTCCGATACGTAGATATGTTGCTAGTTTCCTCATTGTAATGGGTTCTCAGCAAAAATCTGCCAGAGCTAACTAGCTGCAAACGTTTGTCAGTGCCTAAAAGCGGAACATTGCAGAAACATTAGTGCGACTGTTGTCACTTATAATTGTGCTTGCTATCTTACTGGGCAGCTATATTAATTTCAGTAGGATTCGTTATAATGCTGTGCGTGTGTGTGTGTGTGTGTGTGTGTGTATATATATATATATATATATATATATATATTGTTATTTTAATTTCTGTGAGCTGCATATAAAGCTATTACAATAAAAATTACATGTTATTCGCTCGCTACAAAAGATTTTTTCACAATCTGCATTTTCTCTGACGTTAGCTACTTCAGGCCACACGGATTCACAAATCATTGCTAGCTAGCATTAGCTACCTACCTTAGGTATTATTGTTATAAATGGATTGAAAATATGACTGAAAACCCCTTTGTTTGGTAGAAAAAGGCAGGAACATCCCTTTTAGGGTCAACAGAAAATTGACGCGATGCAGTGCACTGGTCGCCATGGTTTCTGCAACTTCGGCAATAGAGGGAAGCAGTTACGTTCTTTCCATATCTTAGAGTTCAGTGCTGTGAACTCGTTTATTTAGTTAACGTTCGTTTATGCAACAATGAGCATAATGAAGTACCGAAAAAAGTATCGTTTTGGTACCAGCACCGAATTCCAGGTACCGGTATCGGCACGGATACCGAAAAATTTTCAAGGATACCCAGCCCTAGAAGTGTGAGTGCATAGTGTGTGTGTACTTTATGTATGTATGCATATATTAGCCTCCTGTGACAGAGTGCAGAAGGTAGGACACATGTTTATTCGAGATACAGGTCCTGTGGGGTTTAGAAGAGTCATTCCGCCTACCTGATGCTCTCATCTGTGACCTTGTTAGAATGCATCAGGAGAAGGATATAATGAGAATGTGAATGATGTTACTTACAGAGGACACAAACCGATGCTGGGGTGTTTACTGTCTGGCGTTTCCTTTCACTGTGGAACTTCAAACTACAGCATCAACATCTGGAAACCCTCATACATTTTTTCTTCATCATTGGATGTGCCTTCAGAAATATGTGAGTGCAAAAGGAGTTGAATGGTACAATTGATTGCTTTCTTTAGCTGCAAGCTACAAAAAGCATGTCAAATGTGTTATTGAATCAAATGAGATGTTTTCCTTGGCGTCACAGATTGAAATAAAACAAAAATACGCAGTTGTCGCAGATTAGGCAGCACTGCATTTCTGTTTTACTGGCTGAAGTTCAGCCGTTTTTTTTTTTTTACAATATCCTGAGAGGGGAATCAGACATCTGTGAGCCATTGAGACAAAGACAAGAGGGTTCTCGAGAGTTCGACTCAAACATTCCATGCTGTGGCTTTTTTTCAGAATGAAGGAGAAAGTGGATATAAATAAACCTCTTCTCAGTCTAATGCCAGTGACCCCCAACACTTTCTTATAAGCAGTTGATTTGAGTTCACATCATCTGTTTTTTTTTCTTTTACTATCAGTGTTTATTTGATGAGGCTTGGCAGTTTTTCATGGTTCAACTCACCTAGGTGCTACTTGCCACCTTTGATGATATTTGACTTGAACAGCAGAGAGTAGACCAACCTGGGAGATAAAAAAGTAAAGCAAGTAAGGAAAGTATGAATTAGAGAGTTTCGGCAAGATTAACCAAGGGAGGCAGATTGAGGAACTGTCTACTGTAAGTGACAGAGATAGAGGATGAGGCACACAAAAGGTGAGGAAGATGAGTGGATTCTGAGAAAGTTGTTGGATGGAGAAGGGTGAGCATAAGACTGTGAGAATTAACCCCATGATGGATTTTAAAGAAGCATAGAAGCTGTGAGAGTGGTGTCCCAAGGGAATGGTTTGGGCAGTCCTACAAAAGCTGGATTTGAATAGAAAAGGCCTTGTAGGAAGTGTTTCAGCTAATCAAGGTGCTCTGTGCAAGCAGAATTGTGAGATCTGAGAGATATTTTGCTCAAAGGGTGTGAAGGCACTCGGGTGAATACCCAGCTGGCAATATTTTCCTTGCAGTTCAGGTCCTGCTGTCTGCTTTTCTCATCCATAATTCTGTTCTCCCCTCCTGGATAGGGAACTTTGCTGGGTTTAAGATTTTCCTAATAAAGTGTTATGTGGGCACTCAGCGCAGTCAGGCTGAAATTGCTTTGCTGAACAACAGTTACTGGGTGATGATGGCACTAAATCAGAGAGGCCAGCAATTGTGGCGGGCAGATATTGCCTGTCTGCCACGCCATCTTCCTGTGAGACAACAGAACGTTTGTTACAGGAAAAAACTTGTTAAAACAGGGGGTATAAACTGTGCACTTTGAAAGCAATAGAAGGGTTATTGTGACAGCCGTGCTGGGGAAGCTGATGCTATCGCACAAGGTTCTCTGAGCTGCTCTCTTTATTTTACATGACAGCTGACGGATGTGAATCGGAGCAATCTCCCAGTTGACCGGAGGAGAGACATTTTGGAGCCTGGAAAAAGAGCACAGTGCTCTCCTTTGGTGTGAACATGATAAAAAAAGATTCATTCCTATTTTTTTATTCCTTGAGGAGTCGTGAAAGGAGAGCTTTTGTTAAATGAGACTGTCACAATGGTAAACAATAGGCATTTACCTTGTGCTTGAAACTGGATTGCGGGTTCTTAAATCCAAAATAAATGAATACCAGATTGACCTTTCTCGATCCAGTTCACAGTACAAGTGTGCGGGTGTATTGATCCAGGTGTTAACATGTAAGCTGGAAATACCTCTGGCAGATGGTCTGACAATATATTTTTTATCAAACTTACACTCTGAACTGTGAACCCTGAACACAGGACATACTTTTTTGGAGATTGTTGGTGGTGTAGACAGACATACAGCTAGCAAAAGATGTGCTATAAAAAACCTCAAACACATAACAAAGGTGAAGAAAGCTGTGAGTCATTGCTCACAAATTTATCTCTGCCTGTCCCTCTGTCTTTCAAATCCACATGGAGTCGGCTACCTCCTGTCTACAATCAATGTGAGAGCAAAAGAAGTCGGAGTGCTGTTTTTGAGGCCTGACCGCAACATGAGGTCAAGAGTACCATGCTGGTGAGAACCAATCAGCAGCCAAAAACCGCACCAAAAACCGTTGTGTTCAAAGTGCAAAAACACAGCCCAGAGTGAAGGAGTCACCCCTCTGACTGGGTTTGCTTTAGACAGGTATTTGGATAATGCTGTTCGCAGTGTGAGAAAGCACCTAGTGTAACCACACTTCAGAATCTGCTGTCCTCATTGTGGCCTTAGCAGTGGGGCCTTGAGCTTTGGCACTCCTTGATTTTGTAACATGGTATTTGTGTAGTGTTTATATTACTTCTATCTCCATAAGCCAAGCTCCTTGGCAAAACAAACCATAGGAGAGCAGAGTCAAGAGTTTGCTTTTATCCATCAGGGAAACAAGGGTTTCATTTTGCCCTCCAAATATTTAGCAAATTTGAAACTGCTTTTATTTGTTTTCCTTCTTTGCTCAATTCCTGCACATTTTGTATGAAGTCCAGCGAAAATCCCAAAGTTCTCTAATAACAAGTGTGAAAATATAATGAGAAGAAAATCAGGCCGTTTGGTCCCTTGTGGTGCAACACTTGTATCCATATCTCTCCTTTCTCCATTTTTTTGTGCTCACCTAGACCAATGACCCTATCTATGACACAAATAATCAGTGATGGGACCAATTCTAATGTTAGCTGTTGTCTTTTTACAGTGACGATAGCAGGGTTGGGGAGTAACAGAATACATGTAACGGCGTTTCATATTTAAAATACAAAATATCAGTAACTGTATTCCGTTACAGTTACCATTTAAATTGATGGTAATCAAAGTACAGTTACATTTTAAAAATATTTAGATTACTGAAGGGATACATTGGATTTTTAATTTCATTTATTTTTTTCATTTAATGTTTATTCAGTTGGAAAATCTATCCAATGATAGGCAACTCCGACGTGTATCTCCCATATGCCCCTCACGCAAAAAAAAGAAGAAAAAAGCACGCAGCCTGCCTGACTCACAAGACAGTAGAATGGAGAATGAGACAGAAAGCAACCAGTGCAGCGTGTTTATGTCATGGAAATTCTGAGACCATTTTACATTGAAATTTGGCAAAGGTTGCAACATAACAGTACAATGCAAGCTGTGTTTGCCAGCAACCAAACTGCTATCCGCTTCAAAAGAGTCACCCTCTAACCTGAAGAAGCATCTTGAAGTAAGTTCTCTTTTTCATTATTTAAGCTAATATTGATCGCTAGCTAGCTATCTTACATAGTTTGGCTGCACTGGATTAGCTATTCAGATAGCTAGTAGGCTAGTAGGTATAGTATTAAAGCTAACTAGCTAACAAGTATATACAGTGACAAAACAAGTGAAATTTCACGTTCAAAACTACTCCTACTATTTACTCCTATTTTTTTATTTTACACTATGCTTATTACACATTAAATTGTTAAGCTACTCCTTTCTCACTCACAATGTATTTAGGGAGGCTCGTGCCTTTTCTAACTCATGTTTTTCTGTAATGTACAGTTTTTGAATTAACATTTACAATTCTGAGGAAACTTTGATGAAATGCCCATAGACTTAACATGGGGGTGCCAAAATGTTAGCCACAACAATGCTAAGTGAACATTCTAAAAATAACCATTCAGAACCTTAGTTGGATGAACATTCTTTAAAAAACCGTTAAGAACGTTCAGAAAATAATCCAAAGTATTTAGATTACGTGACTTACCTCGAGTAATCTAACAGAATACGTTACAAGATTACATTTTCGGGCAAGTATTCTGTAATCTGTAGTGGAATACATATTAAAAGTAACCCTGCCAACCCTGAACGATAGTCTAGTAATTATTATTATTATAAGCATAATTATATTTATATTATTATAAGTAAGTAATTCAGTAATTCCCTTCTTATTGTCCTATGAATATGTTTGTGACAATATAATGAACACCATGAATTTCTTTTTCCCGAGTGACTGAAGAATTGAATTGCTGTCAGTCAAGTGACCGGGACTGTTTACTGTGGGCTCATTTTACTATTTTACCAGAAAAAGGATTCAGTGCCTAATTTTTCCTTATGAAAGAGTGACCAATTTCAGGAAGAAAGAATACAGGTGTTCTGTCGAGTTATGCTACCTATCGAGTTGTGCTACCCAGTGGTTCTGCGCATACGTGCCACTCCCACGAAAATGCTACCGTAGCACAACTCGACAGCTATATCTGTCGAGTTGTACTACCCTGTCGAGTCGTGCTACCCTGTCAAAAAATGCTACCTTTGGGGTTTGCACTTACCGCTGTGTATATCCCATAAAAGTTAAGCTCTCTAACACTGTTATGACATCTTTATTCATGTATTTTTTAATTTACAAACAGAGGAAAGTGTGCTTTGAGAGTATGGGGAGCATATTTCCATATTATATCATTTTTATTAAAGATTTTTCGGGGTAGCGCATCTCGATAGACAATTGTACCCAATCAAATTATGCTTCCAGTAAACAATCACTTCATGCAGCACTTCATCTCACTCCATGTGCACCGTAAACATGAGGGGAGCATGTTTTAATCCTCCGTTTTAACATCTTTGCTTAAGATTTTCGGGGTAGCACATCCCGATAGACAATTCTCCCCCTACATGAAGTGATTGTTTACTGGGAGCATAATTTGATAGGGGGAGAATTGTCTATCGAGATGCGCTACCCCGAAAACCTTAGTGCAAACCCGTAAAGTAGCATAGGTAGCATAGATTTATGGGCGTGGTTACCAACCGCAAACATTCTAAGTTTGCGCATGCGCAGAACCACTGGGTAGCACAACTCGATAGGTAGCATAACTCGACAGAACACCGGACCTGCCAACATGTATGCATTTGGGAAATTTATTCATTAAATACTGTTCAAAGAAATGTAAACTTGCATTTGTACATTTCTTTGAACAGAAGTGTTCAGACAGTAGGTGGAAGGGGACATGTAAATACAGTTTTAAAGGAAATCAGTCTGGTTAGGCTAGAGGAGTAGGTCTTGACAGTAGAATTTTTCAAAATGCACACAGTTGGGGGTGGTGTCTATGTGTATGTGTGTGTGTCTGTACAATGAAACTGGCTACCTTTTATTCTGTACAATTGTAGCAGTGGGCCTCCTTCCTAAAAATTAAGGAAATAACTTGACATAGGCTACACACCATTGACAGGAGTGTGCGGGTGAACCAGTTTTTAAAATATGGAATAAATTTTGTCTCAGACAGAACCGCAGACACAATCATTCAGTGTTCACTTCAGGCCAAAATGTATGATGGGCCTCCAGGTACTTTCAAGCATATCTAATAAAATCAAAGCCCACCCTATCTTTGAGAAGAAAACATTGACAGGAATATGATCTGGACCTCAGGGCAAAACATAGTGTACTGTACACATGGTGTCTGGTGCCATGGTAGCCATGAAAGAACCACAGATGAGAGGACGTGATGATGGTCATAATTCAATTCAAAGGCAGCTGAGACAACAGATAGACCGGGAGATAGACTGTCTTCGTTAGGTGGCTGGCAGTGTGTTGCAGTAACGCTTGTCTGCATCTGAGCTGCAGGCTAAAACACACTGGTGTATTGATAAAAGTGGGCGCAATTGTCCAGTAATCTCTGGGAGGTTTTAATTAGTGTGGCATCCGAGTGAACGGTAATTTCTGAGACATTTAAACAAACCTCTTTCAGTGTGGAGCTGTTTTTCAGATAGAGCTCCCCTTTCTCTTTTTTAACTTAAGAACTATGGTGGGCATATGCATAGGTCTCAGATGATGGGAACAAATTATGGAGAAACAGAATTGTAAAATTTAATGCAACAGGAGAAACAGGAATGTGAAATTGGTATTTTGATACTGTTTTTAAAAGTTCTTTATCTTATTTGTAATAGTATTGCATATTGCAAAATCTTCTGGTCAAAAGTAATGAATTTTATTCCAGTAAACATGAGGATCGCATGCATGCACATGCCTGTAGTTAATATTTTTTCAGATTATTGAGGAGAGGGGCTGGATTTTTTGCGATTCCTCCAGGCAGAATTAGTCTGGGTCAATCAAATAAGATCTTTACTTCCCCCTCTCAATCTATAACCCACCGTACCTCAAATATGGTACATGTGATATGTTGATCTACCTTAAGAACCCAGTTCTCAGATTTGAAACATTAACTTGGTTGCAACTCATGGCTTATTCTGTTCCGACAAATTGAAAATAGGTCACTGAATCAGTAGAATCAGGGATGGTTTTGATGGGTCCTCTGTCGTGAAGGACCGTGAAAATAGCCTGAACATGGACAAGTTAGATGAAGATGGCATCCTTTTATGTGATGTCTGTTAATGCTCCCTGTGTTCATTGTCATAACATACTGTACATTAAAACACATCTGTCATAGTTGTCTGTTTCACCACTCTTCATGTGTTGGGAACAGTACATCCATTTGTACAGAGAGGAGAAGACAGGCTCACACACACACACACACACACACACACATGCACTGACCTACCATAGCCTCGTCCCAGAGAAAGGGGACCTTTTAGAGTTGATAAAGTGTTCATATTTCATATTTCTGTGCATGACCCCCGTGCCTGCCAGACTTTAACTTTCATTTGGCTTCCAGACTTCATAAATTATTCATGCTCCAGTGAGTTTTGGGCAGTTGTATCAAGAGGAAGTGCTCTAACTTTGGTTAAAAGAATGCATAGAAAAACTCTTTCAGAGTGATGCCCCAGACTACAAAAGAAATGTACTGGGGAAAACAGGATAGCCTCATCTTGCCATCCCCCTCCCTCCCCCGCCCCTTTAAACTGAAAACAAAACTGTCCATGCCTTTGGCTGGCTCTGAACTGTCAATTCCATATTGATTTTTGCTCTCCGGGATGACACATAACATCACATTATTTATTTTCTGAGCAGATGCCCTTCTCTGGGAGGAATTACACAGGTTACATTTTACATATCACCCATTTGTACAATCCATCTGAAATACTGCCTCACTGAAGCTGTGCTTACTGAAATACTGCCCCACTGAAGCTGTGCTTACTGAAATACCGCCTCACTGAAGCTGTGCTTACTGAAATACTGCCTCATTGAAGCTGTGCTTACTGAAGTACTGCCCCACTGAAGCTGTGCTTTTTGACGTTATGCCCCACTGAAGCTGTGCTTACTGAAATAATGCCTCACTGAAGCTATGCTTGCTGATGTACTGCACTGTTGGTGGCCAGTAATCAATGTGTCTAATATATTCGCTTTTAATTCTACCTTATCTCTTCCAAGACTCGTCAATAGCTGCTCATTTGTGAGGCCAAAATGCAAATGCCAGAGGTGGGGGCAGCTTGTGATGAAAAAAGTGCTCTCTCCACCCCTCAGTACTAACTACCTATTCTAATTACAGGAATGCTGTAAAAATGTGACCTTTCAAAATGCATAGCTTCCATCTCAAAAACTGAGATGAACAAGGACTGTGCTATGAAGTCCTGTGCACTGAAGGTGTTGAATCTTTAGTGTAGTATTCATAGGGGAGATGTGATTGAGCTTCTCCACATGAGCAGAGGAGAGAAACTGTGTGAGGTGCATCTGTATAGCCAGCGATAAATAATGAAAAGAAGTGAAAAATAAAAGTAAAGGGTAAGCAAAGTAAGAATAGAGGAAAACAGAAAACAGGGAGCCAAGGCTGGCTGCAATAACCTGTGTTTTGGAGGCGGACGAGACTCATTGACCACTGGAACATATTGAAGCCCACATTGGAGTGGTATTGGAACGTGGTGAGAACCATTGCTTGCAGAAGGGATGGAAGGGACAGCTTGCAGGGACAGCTTGCTGAAATATTCCACGTCTGCTGTATCAGGCAGGATTTCAGGGTGTTAATATTCACTACAGTGTTCCATTTCCAGGATCAACATTATGTCGTGTCACTAGCAATAACACGTCTCAGTGTGAGCTTATGTTGTTATTACTCAGGTAGACATCGAAGGGTTAAACATGCAATTTTTACATGTGTTGGATGTGTCAGTGATCTACCTTCTATTGAATATCGGTGTCTTTGAAACCGGTGGGTGTTAAATACTGATAAGGATAAGTATAAGGATGTTTTATTGTCATTCCAGGACATGTTGTACATGACAGGGAATGAAATGAGGTACTCAGGTCCCAGTTCGGTGATAGCAATAATAATAATAATAAAATCAGGAAGAAGCAATAATAAAATCAAAGAAGAAACACACAATAACACACCATTAAAGATAAAAAATAAGTAAATAAATATATAAATATGAGTATAAAGTGACAGAGTGTGAGTCGTAGCAGCAAAACTGTTTCAGTCTTAAAGTGCAAAATTTGTCAGTCTCAAATTGCAGCAATGCTCTGTTATGGAGTAATAATGCCCTGATGTGGAGTAATGGTAATAATAATAGCAGCAATTGTTCAGTAAGATGCAGAGCTTGTCAGTCTCACGGCGTCCAGGAAGAAGCTATTCCTCAGCCTGGTGGTTCTGGCCTTGATGCTGCGTATCCTCCTGCCTGAAGGGAGGGGGGCAAACAGACCGTTAGCAGGGTGGGTAGAGTCCCTCATGGTGCAGGAGGCCTTTTTCCTGCACCTGCTGCTGTAAATGTCACTGATGGAGGGTAGTCTGCTGCCAATGATCCTCTGGGCAGTCTTTACCACCCGCTGCAGTGCCTGTTTGTCTGCAGCAGAGCAGTTGCCATACCACACGGTGATGCAGGAAGTGAGGATGTTCTCCACCACACACCTGTAGAAGGAGATGAGGACTGATGTGCCTAGGCCAGCGCATTTCAGCCTCCTCAGGAAGTAGACGTGTTGGTGGGCCTTCTTCACTATGCTGGTTGTGTTGGTGCTCCAGGTGAGAGTGTCAGAGATGTGCACCCCCAGGTATTTAAAGTAGGAGACTGCCTCAACAGCTGTTCCCCCGATGGGGGGGAGTAGTGCCGGTCTTCCTAAAGTCCACAATCATCTCCTTTGTTTTCTTTACATTGATGGAGAGGTTGTTTACTTTGCACCAGGCCTCCAGTTTTTCCACTTCCTGCCTGTACTCAGACTCATTGCTGTGAGTGATGAGTGCCATCACTGCTGTGTCGTAGGGGGCTCAGGACGCATCCCTGGGGGGAACCGGTGTTGAGGATGATGGGGGAGAATGATATGTTGTGGATTCTGATGGACTGGGGCCTATTTGTTAAAAAGTCCAGTACCCAGTTGCACAAGGATGAGCTCAGTCCAAGTAGTGTCAGTTTGTCTATCAGGGTTTGTGGGATGATGGTGTTAAAGGCGGAACTGAAGTCCAGGAAGAGCAGTCTGACATAGAAGTCCTTACTCTCCAAGTGAGTGAGGGCCAGGTGAACCACAAATGGCATCTGCAGTGGAGTGGTTGTTGATGATCCTAAAGGTGATAACCCGCGCATGGAGGGCCGGGCCGAGCCATGCCATGCAGTGGCAGCTCCTCACAGAACGCCAGTGGACGCATGACTGTGAAGGTCAGACAGAGCATGTTACTGTTCCCCATAACGCCGTAGCCTGCTCTGTTCTCCTACCGTATCCTGTGCCAAATTAAATCTGACAGCATGTGCTGAATACACAGAGGATGCTGTGGGTGGGAGATGCACCATCTCTGAGTGCAACCCCTGCCTCTAAATGTTGATTTTGTCTTTGTGCACAGTGCACAATTGTGTGAGTTGTCTGATGGGATGAAAGACTTCTTATCTTACAGGCAGCACTGCACGGACTGTGTCATGTCTTGCACACGTTCAGTTGTTGGCACAGCTGTAGCGAGGGGGAGGGTGGAGGGATTTTCATGGGGAGTCACTGAGTGGCAAAAAAAGGCTGAAGGCTGGTTCACTGAAAGCTGACGGGGTTGCCAGCGCTGAGTTGACAGGTTGCCAGTACTGACATGGAACAGTCTTTACTTGAGAGTGCGGGATGCCTTTTTAAATTAAGTGGAAGGTGTCAAACTTATCTGTTCGTTCAGGATCGTCAGGCCAACACAATGACACCATTTAATATTGCTTTAACGGTACTGTGATATTTAATCTGGCTTTAAAATTTTTCCCCTTCAACATTTCCAATAATTATTGGTTGGCATAGTAAAATTGCATTGTGTCCAAATAATTTTAATCGCCTGGAACAGAACATATTTTGTGGCAGTTATCTTCACAGCTGAGCTCTTCAAAACTTTTCTGCTTATGGCCTTTGGAAGCCGGACAAAATGGCTCCTTGAATTCTTTTGAAATCGAACCTTTGAAGTCCTATTTTGTTTTCACCTCTAATCTATTTGTAAAAGAGGGCAGCGGCCTCCTTTTGAGCCGGAACAACAGCTGACGACAGACTCGGTAAGACATCTGAGAGGCAACTTTGAGTGGGTGCTGTCACTTACAGGATCCAGTTTATTGATTTTTTAAATTTATGTAATTCTTGTATCCATCCCTCTGTCATAGACTGGTGCATATCTCTTATAGATATATTTCCTTTTTTCCTTATTTAGATGTAACTTGAGGACCCAGTTGAATTGTTTGGGTTGGTTGGTCCCTCTGTCCACACCATTCAGAGGGATAAAAAAGCTACGTGTTACTCACTGACCCCCAGTGTCTGGATCCCCCCCTCCATGCCTCCCCCGCCACCCATCTACAGAGAGGAGTCAATGATGTGGGACGTGTCCTGACTCCCACTGTCTCGTCCTTGTCTTTTGTGCACCCGGCACCCCCTGAATGAGGTAGCCTGATGACATTCACTGCATCCAGAAGCACTGGGAGTCAGAAGGCGTCAGTGTTCTATGGCAAAACCGGCTGCGTGGAAAACGGAAAAACACTCTGAGAGAGGGAGGGAGGGGGAGTGAGAGAGAGAGAGAGAGAGAGAGAGATGGCACAGCAGCAGACTGTATGTCATATCCAGGGCTTGGTGTAAGGCGTGGCAGACTCTGTTTCTGAAAGGGGGAGTTGTTGTTTTTGTCCCGAGCCTACATTTAAATTCCGGTCGTGTGGCATGTTGGCAATGCTGCCGCTGTTGCCGCCATGTGGGATTGTGTGAGTTGAGGCGCATGGGAACGTGCTGGGCTTGTGTCCTGTTCCTTTCTCCTTGGTAACGTGAGCTCAGTGATGAAGCGGTCCCCAGGTACAAATGGGCAGCGCCGAGCCCACCCACCCTGTCTGACAGCTCTCATTGGTTGGAGCCAAACTGCTGCTGCAGCTGTGCTCACATGGAGAGACCTACTTACTCACCCAGATATCGGCCTAATTCGTCTCTTTGGGTCTTAAGAGATATGGGTATATATTAAACAAGTGCCATTTAAATGTGCCTGTGTGTCACTCTGTCTGTGCAGTTCTGCTACATTAAACTGTCAAACGTCATGAAGTAATTGGTTTTCCATGTACATTTTGGGAGTGTTAGCCCGGCCTGAAGTGATTCGAAGGGAAGTGGCGAGGCATCGAATGAGGCTTTCTGCTGCCGTGATCCGACGACGGTGCGTGATGGATGTGAGGACCAAAAGGAAGCAAAGTGGAAAAGGGCCGCGTTCATACCCAGACAACCCTCTGCAAAACACTGGCTCACAGGGAGCCTCTCTGTAGCTCCCGGACCTTCATACCCTGTCCAAGGAGCGTAGCACGCACCCAGCACTGTCAAGGCCCACTCCCTGAAGGCTGAGCTGCTCTCTAAAAACACCATTCAACAATATCCCCATCGAATGCATGGGGTACTACTCAGGGAATTTAAACCAGAAGGGGTCTGGTTTGAAGCCCAGATGATACACTACAAATATACTGCAGATGTACCCTTGAGCAAGGTATTCCACCTTACCCAATACGCTTAGGTAAATGGTCTAGTAAATACATAATAAAACATGGAAAAACAATGACAACAATTGTAATAACGCTGCTAATAATACCAGAACAAGTCAAATATTCACTAATAACCACAGTCAGAATGATGACTGATTTAATAAGTTCAAAAGTGTTGACTGTTGTGTACAACATGTGGACTCTGCCTGTAGCACAATCAGATGTCATAAAATGCTGGAACATGACGGAGGCTGGAGTTTGGGCTGAATCCCTCCTGGGGGCTTGCATTAGTCAGTTGGCTGCACTTACACTCACTGTGGGGCTGTGGGGGGGGGTTGCCTCACTGAAAAAGTCAGCTGCCAAAATAATAACTGCGTGGTTCTAGCATCAAGGACCCATTGTCTGAGGACTCTTAAAAGTTTTTGAAAGTTCGCTTTAAAAGCTTGTCTTGTAGGGCTGCAAGGTTGTGGCTTGCACTGTGCAATCAGGATGGCAGGAAGTCCTCAAAGTGCTTTTATTGTGAATACCTGCTGCCCTCTGACTGAACGGGATTTTTGGATAGACAGCTTTTTGGATTCACAGCCTCTCTTTCCTACCTTTTGTGCTGGCCTATTGGCAAACTCAAACCCAACCAAAATTTCAATGCTGAGGACGAAAGGCCAGCTCAGGCACTTGAGCTATGCAGACATTACTGCCTTGGTACACTACATGTTAAGTTGAGAATTCAGAATGGCACCGTTTACATTTTAATATTTTTTCTTTTACCTAAGTATTACCCATATCAATGCCACTTCAGTGGTGCTCACCTGTTTGTTTGCTGGCTATGTCCTGCTGTTGCCTCTCTCACTGTAGCCCTCCCCTCCCCTCCCCACCCCATTGTGGATTTGAACTTCATTAGAAGCATGAATGAGCAAGTGTTTGGTGGCGATGTCGGCTGGAATTCTGAGTGCGGGCAGAGGGGGCCAAAGTTGTTGGCCGCCGGCTCCATATTCACCCCTGCTCCTTCCCTTCCCTGGTCTAACAGAGACACACTGTGTTCTCTCATGTACGGCCAGGCTGACCTCCTGGGCCATCTGAATTATTTTCGTGAATCAATCAATAAACAAAAGGACAAATGAGGAAGAGGGAACCCACACTGCCCTACAGTTCAAAAAAAAAAAAAAAAAAGACTGTTCATTCTTTGGATTTATGAAATTGGCAATTCAATGACATGAGAAGGACCCTTTCCTCCTCATGGGAAAATGAGAAACGTTCCTAAAATAAGGTCACTGTGAATACTATTGAATGTAAAAAAATGAGCAAAGCACAGAGCACATGATTTCATATGTAGACTAAATGTCCTGATTTGTTTAATGCTTGAAACCTGGATTATGTTATGACCCTACTAAAGATGTAATCACAGATACGATTAATCTTTTAATCCAACTCAAATTCAATTACTGACAGGCAAACACAATAGCGTTCCATCTACTGTCATTAGCATCTTAGCCAGCAAAGGCACGAGAACACCCTTTAGAGTTTTCAAAAAGTTGCACCTCTGTAATCCTGCAGAACTTGTTTTCTTTGTCTCTTCTGTTCTTGGCATTACAGTAAATGGGATTATATAACCACTTTGGTGCACAGAAAGTCATTCTTGCACTACTTCCAGTGTTTGTCACTTTAGTGGATTACAGCCGCAGCAGACCTATCAGTGTGATGGAGGATATCTCAAGGAGAATAAAACGAACTCAGTTTTGTGTGCTCGTATCCTTGTATGATTAGACTGCTATAAGAAAAAAAGAGGAGAAGAATGCATGTTGATGTAAAAGTCCATCTTTAATTCAGTAAGAAAACAATGTAAGCATGTGAAAAGCACTGACCTTGGGTTCAGCGGTGTCGGAGTGAACCCTGATCGTTCAAACCAATTCCAATATATACAGTCTAGGTTGTTCCTGCTGATAAATGAACCAGACCTGTCGCCTATATGATAATGAAATCAGAATGCCAGTTTTGAGTAAGCCAGGATACCATTTGTTTGAGTATGTCCAGATACCCTTTGTCTGAGAAGGTTCTTGATTGCCCACTCCTGGTCCCATTCTATAATTGTTGGCCGCTCGCTTGATCCAGTTGTTAGGGTGTCAGCAGAGGCGTGGACCATCCTGTCAGGGTGTCTATGATCTCAAGCCCTTTGGGCTTACACGGCTACTCAAATTAGATCATGCCTGGTGGAATACACATTCTGGAGCAGAATGCTGTAATTTCTTACACTGCTCTTTGTAATGAAGAGGTTCAGATTGTTTCACAAGGAATTGGTGGATCTCTTTATTTATCTGAAGCAACATATTATCTCAGAGCAAAAAAAAGACCTGCAGAGTGATTTGAATGCTCCATATGATGTTTGTTTATGCCTGATTTATAGGAAGAGCATGTTGACAGACAAGCAAAGTGCATAGTACATGCAAAGAAAGTGAGGCCTAGAGTAGCCAGAAACTTTACTGCTATTGTCTTGCGGTAGAAAAGTTAACTTAATTAAAGACATTGTTTCTAGACATAAGTGAGATTTGGGTGAAAATATGGTCGTATTAAATATAATAGAAGTAAAAATTATAGCATTGATTGAAGTATGGGCTTTATAGTCAATCTTAATAATGAATAATGAATATGTGAATGGGTGTGTGATACCAGTTTATACTCCATAGAATGATTTCCATTCTATTTTACATTAACAAGTAAAGATGACAGTCTGTCAGATTAGCTGCAATAAATTTACTTTTCGTTTCACCAGAGGAGAATGGCTTTCAAGCCTTTTTTTCATTTCACATGCCATTACTCATGGCATCATTGAAACTCCTCAGTAGAGCTCCTTAAAAAGGCAGACACTGACAAATTCTTGTAACAGTAACTGGTTAATGTCTTTCAGTAAACACAGAATTTTCTCAGTTTCAAAGAAGGGTGGGTAATACATCATTTGTGTTTCATGTAGTCATCAGCCATAACTGAACCATTGAATTCAGTCAAATCTTGCCAGCATTTCTCCTGGAAATGCAGGTTTTTCTTTTTTGTTCAGAGATACAGTTTGGGAAGTGCATCTACCACCAAAATAAAAAAAAAAAGAATCTGTATCGAGAGACAAATCTCTTGCATTTACTTATTAGTCTAAATGATGCACCAGTGTCAACTGAAACTGGGGGTTTGTTAAAAAAAGACTGTTAAATGTTTGTGGTGGATATTTTTTAGCTGGTTCTATCTAAGCAGCTTCGTTCCCTGGGTTTAAATGTGTGACAGTACATTCTAAGATGGCCGGTAAAGTGTCACATTCAGACAGAATCAGAACAATGTGATTTTTCATTCACACGTAAATTTGTGAAGACTAATCCAATGTTTTTCTTTTTTTCCTTTTTCCTTTGCTCCCACTGTTGCTGTCATTCCCTCTGAATTCGAAATGGGTCTTTTGTGTTTCTCTTAAAGGTAAGAGATTGCATTAATTGATATCAAAACATCTGTTTCTAAACCAAGTCATAGCCTTTGTAAAATTAATCTAATACATGAATAAATTACTGTGACAAACAATTGCATTTATATAGCTTATCCTTCTTTTCAAGAAGGTCATTGGCTTTACAGTGTTGGAGGGTTACTTAGGTCATCCACCTTTACTTGATCTTCTATCTAACAGAGGGATTTAATGTGTGGTTACATTTTGAAAAAAAAAGGAACAGGTTCTTCTTGTGGACATTTGGAAGCCAGGATAGATAAGTCCTTTGGATAAAAAACAAAAATGGTAATAGTAGTGGGTTGAAAGTGGAGATGAAACAGTATGAAAATTTAATATCACGATTATAGTGACCAAAATTATCACGGTTATCAGTATTATTGCGGTATTGTTAAAATGTACTGAAAATGTTCAAAATCAGCCGCGGTTTTAATGATAATTAAAATTTGAAACGGTAATACTAACCATCTGGAATTTTACTGTGGTTTACCGTGAAATCGGTAACCGTTTCATCTCTAGTTGAAAGTTAATCATAAGTGTGCAGGTCAGGTTACAGATGATGTTTTTTGAAGGCCAAAGAGCACATTTGTATGAAAAAATAATATTAGCAGTTTTATCACAATTTTGCAAAAGTAATCTAGGCCTCCAGAAAATGTTACAAGTAAAGCAAAATGACATGATGAAAGAGAATTACGCCATATGTAATGATGATAGGAGAGAACAGATATTTTCACCCTGCTAATCATTTGCATGAGTTTCGATCAATTCTCTATATGAACGAATGCCAAAAGTGATTTTTTTTGTAGTTTCAGTTTTTCTTGGAAGTTAGTTCAGAGTAGAGAAAGTCTTCGCTAAATATAGTGGTCACTGTGTTTCACCATGATGTGTATTTTGTTTTAGCATTATGATTGTAGCTGAATAAAACCAAGCCGTGTAGCCAGCATATTTAATTAGTTACATGCTACATGAGAGTGGCAAATGAAAATAAGCATGGGTGAATTCTCTGCCAAAAAAAAATACACAAAAAACAACAATGTGAATTTTGAAAGTTTTGCTGTTTTTTTTTTTTTTTTTTTTTGTTGAAACTGCAACTTTCTCATGTCTGGCCAAAGCTTAGAGTGAATACCAATCACAGACGATGTGTGTGCACATCTAAAGCCCGTTAAACTTTGCAAGCTTTGGAGTTTGTTCACATCTCCATGTTTCCAGATCTGGTTCTGATTAAACTGTCACAGTGAGGATCTCTGGAGCTCTTCCATGTGCTGCTTGTCTGTTTGAAAGCTGCTATCAGTGCGCTTTGTTGCCTGGCTATTGCAAAGTCTTCCAGAGAGCCTCTGTCTTCTGTGCTAAACCCTTGGGCTGCAGCCCAGAGGCTGTCAGTGATGGACGAGGGATTGGAGGTTTGGGGAGGGGGCCGTGCTCTCTAAAACCCACGGATTGTATGCTGCTCCGGATCATGTTTGGTCTGCACATAATTGCTTTACATCATTCTCCTAATTCAGTCACCATATGAAGCAGTGGATTCAATGTGCCATCCACCAACACGCCACACAGCACCACAGTCAGAGTGAGCAAAGTGGATGTGGAGGCGGTGTGGCAGTCAGGGCCCCTGCAGCATCCCTGAGCTAGGTCCATGTCTAAAGCTGCTGCTGCTGCTGTAACTGAAAGTGCTTCACCTTCACTGCTCCATTGAAGGACCCACGTGATAATAGAGGCTGTTGCTGCAAAATGAGGACATCTGCAGGAGCCAGGAGAGCGGTGATCCTTTTTGGAGCAACAAAGACACAAGGATATCTTTTCTGTTGGGTTCCATTAAATTTGATCAGTGACTAAACCTCACATGAGAGCGAGGCGGGACTCTCCAGCCAAGGAGAGTGTTTCAGAGCTTGTGCTGGAATGATAGCAGGCACAGGGAGACAGAGAGAGAGGGAGGGAGAGAGATGGAGGGCTCGTGTGGAAGAAGCAAGTAGAGAATGAGGGAGAGAATGGTCCCATTGCAGACACTAAGCTCTCAGACACACACAGCCTCAGCAGTTATTCTCAATTAATCTCCCTTTGCAAACACACTTCTGCTGTCTCCCTCCCTCGCCCTCTCCCTCTGTTGTTGCGTCTTGTTCACTTCCCTCATCGATTGAAATTGTCTCCTGGAAGTCCGGCCATAGGGAGGGGTCCGATATCCCACACTTGGTTCGATGCTTATCCGAGAGAATGCCTTTCTTAACCGCAGACTCTTGGCCGTTAGGTAGCAGTGGCCCAGAGCCAGCGTGACGTTCGTCATCAGCAGAACGCGGCGGAGGCAATTTTCGCAACGGAGCCCCCCATGTCAGGTGTCCCGCCATGCAGTACGGGCGCATCCAGCCAAGCACCGTCACTATGCGCAGGGCCTGGTGAACTGGTCTCGGGAGACGTGGTGACCCTGTCTGGTTGGTCGATTATTACAACATCAACCCTGCCTCACTGACCATGCAGTACAGTGTGATACTCAGTTGGCTCCTAGTTTATGGGGTCAGTCACCATGTTTTGATAGTCTTCATGCATGATTGCATCATTGCACACCTAGTGTGGTGGTGCACTGTAGTTTAACATGGCCACTGGCTGAGTTTCAGAATGCTGTTGTGAGAAAAGCCCAGTGTATTGCACTGAAGGTAAAAGCAATCAACTGCAGAGTAGCTGAGGCACAGCTCTGGGCTTACATGCAGGTTTATTGTAATTTGTCATCTGAAAAGCTTTTTTAATTATGGATGACATTTCAATTAGGCTGATGCTGGAAAACTGAGTTGATGGCATTGGCAGTCAGAATTAAGTGTGTCTTTGTCTTTTCCTCAATATTCTGCCAGACCCCTGTTCAAAACAAAAGGACGATAGCACACCGTGAACTAGTACAAAAAGGGCATTGTTTCTCTCACTCAGTCCCATTTATGTGCTGGTAATCAGTTCAGTTCAGTTTAGATACACAGTTTAAAGTGTTAGGAATGCATGAGTGGTTTCTGCATCTTGGCAGTCTGTGGATGTCTGTGTTGAAGGATATCCAGAGATGTGCTCTGCAGAGAATCATAAGTTGTATACTTTACAGCTATCATTAAACACCATGTGGATCTAAATGGAGCCTGAATTTATATCAGGTTTTCTTGGAAAAGCTAATAGATATTTGAAAGTAAACTCCAGAGCTAATGTTTAGTTGGATGGCCCAAGCACACGCCATGTTGTTGGCCCTTCTGAGGCTGCTGTGTGCATGACTTATTTCCTTGGGTGTTGTTTTGTCATTCAGTTGTTTTAGGTTCTAGGTCTGTGGCAGTGCATTGTATCATTACAAGCGTAAATAGAATTTTGTCAATACATCCCATTACATGAGGTGGTAATATGATGTAGAGCTACCATGCTCAGAGTGTACTGTAAAAACATGAAAAAAGTCTATGTATTAATTGGGAAGGCAAGCATACAACGAATAATGCACCTGCAATGACTAGAGAAAAAGGCACATTTAAAAAAAAACATCTCCACAAAGCTGTTTGCACCCATATCTGACTTTGATTTAATTATATTATCTGAGTTTATTATATACAAAGTATTGTGTCTGTTTTTGTTATATGTTATGTGTTATTTTTATTGGAAAGACATAGACGTATGTAAACCATCCCCTCCAGCATTTATCCCATAGAAGACTTTGTATGCGGTGCCCAAAGCCAAAGCCTAGCTTTTTTTGTACTTATTTACAGAAACTGACCACTATAGTTGGGGTTTCACCTTCAGTGTTTCAGTATAAAGCACAGAGAGGGGAGAGAAATGCCTGTGGAACACCTTTCCCTCGCATGCTTATTCTGTTTGATCACATTTATTTGATGGTGCTGTCCATGAGCCAGCTGAAATTGCCAGGAGGGAGAATGCAACTGGACTGCAAAGGCTGAATGCCACACAGGATTCACCTGTTCTAACAGCGTGCCGGTACAGCTGTACCCCTCTCATGTGGTTTCTGGCGCCAGTATGCCAGTCATGCTGTTTACCACAAGGCCGCCTACCTGAGTCCAGTGTTCCCAGTGTTCTCTGCTTTCACAAGTCAGTTCTTGATTGGGCAGAAACTGGAGGTCACTGGCCACTGGTCAGCCTTCCACAAGCCATCTGTTACCCTGCACTGACCTGCTATGAGAAGGCTTTGACCCCTTGAACAGCAGATTTAGGCAGGACTCATGTAACCAAAAGACTGTCTGGCATTTTCTGTGATGTAGCATGATGCCCCCCTACTCTGGCTCGCAGACAGAGATCCTTAGTTCAAGGCTTACCCACACTGTCGGGCAAAAAGGAACATAGACCGTGGCCCTTGAAATGACTCCATCCGACCACAGTTACAGCCTCAGTAAAACTGGGTTTTAAAAAGGGCAAGAAGGCTGAACTAACATGACCAAAAATGCACAGCATGTCTGTATCAGGGATCCATTTGACTGAGAGCCTCCTTATCCAGCTGTCATTTTCAGTGCCATTTCCACCAAAATTGTATTTCATAAACTCATGCCTGTGAGCTTCAGGTTCAGGCTAAATATTTACCAAACATCGTGCCAAAATAAATCAGTCAGCATAAAGAGTAAATAGAAAAAGAGATGGTGTATTGATGATGGGATATTGACCTCAGTCAGTACAAGGAATTTTAATAGCATTGTAATTGTTTTTACATAATTCATTTGCTGTGGGCATTTCAAACACCTAATTTACACACTGAATGCAACCTTGCCTCTCATTTGTACTTCATGAAAATGGACAGGATTAGGTTCAACACAAAATATCTTAAATACATCTCAGAACAAAGTATATTGTGTGAAAAATATACTTTGAGAAGTTCCATTTTTCAGGACCTTAATTTTTTTTTTGTTTGCTTTCTCTTGATGTAAAAGTATACTGCCTCAGACCCTCACTATTGAATTTTTCTTTTTCCTTAATAACCTAAATTGCTTAACAGAAAGAAATTCCAAGAGTGCCAACATACCAACAACAGTAACAAACCGTAATATGAGAGGAACCTGTTCTGGCCTGAGCAATGTTAAGGAATCGTTCCACTTTATTTTGTCATGTGAATGTGCTGTACCACAGGTTACAGAAGGGAAAGAGGCTTTTGATGTTACATGTGTGATATAATAACAATGCAGTGTAATAATAAGATGTAATAATAAGAGTTAGCAGGTCAGCTTGGTTTTTGTAATGCAGAACCCTATACTTACACGTTTAGAGATGTTTATGGTATGTTTATTGATATTTATGTTATACGTTTGATAGAATTATTTAGTGAGCTGGCTGATCAGGATGGAGTCGGAGCGGGAGACTTGTTTGTGTTCGTTCCTGTCTCTCTGAATAGATTGCAGCTGTGCTTAGCTCTGACATGTCTACCACGCCGCCACTGTGGATATGCTGTGAAGGAAGGGCCGCTGTCACCTCCAGGTTTCAGCTGAGGCAGTGAAAGTCCTCACTGTCACTTAATGGGATGGGATTACTCTGCATATTTTCATTTCCAAGGATACATGAGCGATTAAATAGACGCCTGTTAAAGCTTTTTTAACAATTGTACCCAGCAACATATTCTTCCTTTTTTTCTTTAAGACTTAGTGATGTTGGGGAAGGGGAAGATTAGTTAATTGGCTCCAGGGAAGTGTCTTTTATTAGCTCCATTTAGGTGCACATGCAGTTTCCCACACAAAGTGAAGCATTTAGTCTTTGTGCACTAACTGTAGCGTCACAATGAAGCAAGTGGTGTGTGCGTTTGTGTTTGGTGAGAGGTTGGGCTGAGCATGGCGCGGGTTCAGATCAGTTTTGAGGCTGATGCCACTCTACTTCGGAGCAGCTGCCCAGAGCCGAGGGGTGTGCAGTGGGATGACGTTAACCCCTCACCCTTGTGACACCCTCAGATGCAGTCCTCAGTTGAAGCCTAACGTGTGTGTGGCCTGCCTTACTCAACCAGTTTTTGGGAGATCCCCCTCTCTAGAATGTATGTAGTGACTGTCTGTGGAAAAAAAAAAAAGAAAAAACTGAAAAGACCACAAGACTGGCTGAACTGTATCCTCTGCCCCTCTCGTAAAATGGTGTTCAGTTTCCATTTTGACTGCTGGCAAAGAACCACGCCCCGATGGGTAGACATATGGAGAACTCTCTCCCGTCAGGCGGAAAACACAAGCACTGAAATGGCTTAGTGTGTGGTGTGAGTTGAGCTCACATGGAGGCAGCACTAGTGGTGTGGTTTTATTTGTGGCTCAGTCATGTCTTATACTGTACAATCAACAGAACATGCACTCACAAGGCAGAGCCCTGCAAGAATGTGAACCCTAGGAGATGTTTTTGGTTGGACTCACAATAGCAATGCTTTGGTGTGTCCTGTGAAACACTGTCCCTGGGATTCATTTATAAATGGGTAAATACTCATAGACTTTTCGAAGAAGGCTTATATTGGATTTTGATCTTGTGTTTAAAGTATAACAGAAAGATTAACCATCTTTCAAACGTGACCTGTAAGAACCTTACAGCTGTGATGAAAAAAAACATATTGTTTACATTTATGGGAAGGAAAATATGTAAATAAAAAGGGAATTCATTACCGTATGTATTAGGGATGCAACGATACACGGTATGTTGTCGAACCGTTCGGTACGCCCCCTAAGGTTTAATAAGCACACGTGAACCGCGGTAATTCCTATAATTTCCAAAACTTGCTTATTGCGCTGCAGACTACGCGCATATTGTACATTCAGATCCACAGAACATCTCTGGAGCCTGTCAGAATTTCCCTGGAGCCTATCAGTGCTCTGTATGCAAATCGAGCTGGAGAAGAGAGGGGAACCTAAAAACAAATATTCTCGCGTACGGTCACACCGGTGTGATTTGCCGTTTAGCGCGTAGCCTACGCTAAAACCGGTGCGATTTAGGGATGCAACGATTACCGGTTTCACCGTAAACCACTGTAAAATTCCCGACGGTTAGTATTACCGTTTCAAATTTTAATTATCATTAAAACCGTGGTTGATTACTGCACTTTGAAAAACTCATGTTAAATACTGCCTAGCATCAACCAAAGTTAGCAACAGTCTCCCAGACGCAGGTGCGCAGGCGCAGCATGCAACGTGGGTTTGTTTTGTCTCAGGGAGAACATGGCGGAAGGCAGTGACAGTGCTCTGGAGATTTTTCAACGGTATAAATTTTCATACCGTTTCATCTCTAGTGCGATTAGAACACTAGATTGGAAAAATTGTAGCTAATTTTAGCTTTGAGGAAACAGCAGTTGAACGTAAAAAATATAGCAAATGCTAACTGAAAACTATGACAAGCTTAATAACGCTAATGAAAACATAACAAACCATGTAACGTAACACACGCGCTACATAGCAAAAAAATAAGTTACTATGAGAAAGGGTTAAAATGCAATAAATGCATGATGTTTCCAAAATCAATGAGTAATCGTGTTAAATAATCGTGATCTCAATATTGACGAAAATAATCATAATTACGATTTTTGCCATAGTCGAGCAGCCCTACTAGTCAGTCATGCTGCCATTTTTCTGAATGGAAAGTTTTATTTGTCTATAGGCTAAATAAAGAGTTCATTGTTTAAAGGGTGATGTGTTTTTATTTTTTCTTCAATATAAAGATACTGAAACCGCATACCGTTACCATGGCCCAAAAACCACGATACATACCGAACCGAACTGTACCGTTGCATCCCTAGTATATATACTATAGTGTATGTATCCATTGTTTAGTCACATATTTGAAATGGTCTGGTGCATAGATAGATTCATACATTTCAATAAGTTGCATTCAAGCTGGTACATAAGTATCTTTTAAAAAGGATATGAACACTAACAGATATAAAATATTTCATAAGAAAAATTATGGCATTGAATAGATAGACACTTGGCAGCAAAAGTGATCCAATATTTTATTTATAATGTCATTTATCTACAAAAATGAGGACTGCTTCATTATGCTTTGCATGGAGGGGCCATTGACAGTCTAAAGATGTCTGCTACATTCACTCAAGCAGCCCTCTAATTTGGCTTGCTGTCACTCCTGCTGCTCTGCTCAAAATGAATAATTAACGAAACAAATAATAAGCTGAAAAAAATCAACAACTCGTGAATGCGAAAACCCGCCACCGAGGTGCGGGCAGATTTTTCCAGAGGAAGTGTGCCGGTTTACAGATGAACTGGGGAGCAGAAACCATATGGTGCAACCGGGCGGGAGCGGCAGAGGGATAGATCAATGAGCCGAGGTGCGACGTGCTGCCATCTTGCACTCTCCCAAAGGGGAGCCGGAAGAGCGGGCCTCATCCATCACGCCGCTCCCACTGCATCTAATCAGATCTCCTCCAAAGTGCTGCGGAAAGTTGATTAAAGGTTTGACATGGGCGTTTATAGGCTCTCCGTCTCCCTCTCTGTCGCTCTCTGTCTCCCTCCTTTTGTCTCTGGCTCTTACCACACTACTCTCAAGCAGCCTCTAGAAAATGTCCATGCCACAACATTTGTTTACATATTTATTATTGCTGCTTTTTTGATCCAATAAATCACCCCCCCATAAACAGACTCACACAGATGGATACAGTTTGAAATTGTTCCCCCCATCTGTGAGTAGACAGATAAGATGGGAACCAACAGAGATGCTGGAGGTGGTGTGGGATTGTGGGTGGATGCCATGAAAATATTCTCCAGGTACATGCGGAAGATGTTTCGGAGCCTGTCGGGGCTTGCTGTTTTAGATTTGCAGTAATTATGGATTAGAGGGGGTGTGAGGGCCACAATTAATGCAGGAGCCTGAAGATTTTTCTATTTGGAAGCAGTTGGTAACGATGGAGAGTTGAAACAACAGTGCACAAACAAACAGGATCAAGTTGGCTGCCTTACAGGATGTAGGAAGGATGCTCTTGGGGACAGGTACTTTTACCTAATTATTTGAAGGACATTGACAGCCAACACAAGTTTTGTCAGCCAAACCCGATCACACACAGTCAATGAGAATGTAATTAATTTTGTGTCAGATCCACATACTGTCTTCTCTTTAATGAAACCAGAAAGATTTATAATAACTGCTTAGAGGAGGGCATTGATTAGCTGCTGGTTGTTGGCTTTTTAGGTTGTTTTTGAAGAGTGTTCCCTCTCGTGGGCTGTGCTTTGCAGGTGAGGTCTTGGCAGGAAACCAGAATTTACTGACGGGCCTTCTGTGTTCATGACAGCAGTGTGTATGGGAAGTACCATCTATCTACTGTCTGTGTGGACAGCATGTGTTTGCATCTAAGGTGATGTCTCATTGATCCATAAATCACAAGCTCGAAGAGGTGTATTGTTAATGTAGCATATTACATTCCCATCATTATGCTATGTATACTTGGTTACTACTTTGACACATCAAAACAGTTCACTTTACAAGAAAATCTTTAAATTTTAACAAATGTGGGTTATGTAGTAATAATGTTCATGATTTGCGATATGACATATCAGACATGTACAGTATTATCGGTATGCTAAATTGGGGTACATTTGAATTGTTTTTTGTAATGGAATATTTGGCTGTTGCTTAGCTAGGTGTCTAGTTCATGGGAGGTGCAATCTTTTTTACAGCAGGATAACTTTCCTTGTGGATAAGCCAGTGACAAACACTTGGGCATTGGTGGCTGTACCATCATGTGTAGGAACTCCACCCCTCCTCCATCCCAGTGGAAGCATGTCTGAAATGTTCCACTTCCAGTCCTCTCAGTTGAGCTCTGTGTGGGCTCAAACCAGTATATCAAACACATGGGGTCATTTTTGTGGGCGAACTACATTCAGTTCACACATATCACGGTGGACAAAATGTATGGTTTTCCCCTGTGTTATAACAATCTTACGTGGCAAATGGACTCCAATAGACCAATTATGTTAGGTTTTTTCAGCCTCTTTACTAGGAGCGACAGGTAGTTCTGAAACCTCTGGCCAGTGCCATTTATTGTGGCCGCAGACATTTGTTCGGCTGATAAGTTTGATACTTGCAGGATATGAATTGCAGTGTGTATTAAAATATTCAGCCTCCCTGGATGGCTTTAATAGTGGAAAATGCCACATTTATCGATTTGCTGTCAGAAGTTTGGCCCACAGTAAGAATTACAAAGCTGTTTCAGGCAGTTAGATGTAATGGGCTCATAGATAAAGCCTAAAATGAATTGTACTGATATCTCAAGAGGCCTGTGGTGCGGGATAAAAATGTCAGAGGGCCAAGAATCAGTAAAGAAAAACGTAAATAAAGAAAAGCTAATGCCCTGATTCTTGTAGTTTTTATTGATATGTGCCACATTTGCCATTTGCAAATGGAGCTTAAATATCTATCTGCTAATGTTGACCTTTGGTTGCCACATATTGGTCACACTATTAACCAGTAACCAGTTCTTGGAGGGCAGTGTGTATATGCTGCTGTTTTTAATCTAAGCTCTGCTATAAATGACTTAATTAGTCAAATTGTTACTCATTATATTTTTGCATGTTGGTGTAGACAGAGATACTCTGCATGTTAATAGGTGTACCCCATACTCAAGAAATATATTACTGCCATGTATTTTGAAAAAAATGCACCAATCTAGATGTAAGGAGATTAATAACCTTGGTGAAGTTAAGGCAGTGAAATGGGTTGGAACATAAACTAATACACACACGGCCCCCTAGGAACTAAATTTGACACTCCAGCCTTAGATGAATGGGTTGTAATGCCTCGTTTGCCTGACCTAATGGCAAACTCTAAGATGATGAGCTCTGATTGGGTAGTCACCACGTGTCATCTAACCTAATGTTTGAACTCTGAGATGTCTAATTTAATTTAGTATATTTTTCCCTGCTTTTAAAGGGGGTACATTTTGGCTCCCTGAGTACTGTCTGACTGTTGTGTGAGAGATCTGTCTCCCGGGGATTTGGAGTTGTTTGGATTCCCTCTCCTGATCTTACACTATATGCTGGGAAGCCTGAGGTAACTGCAAACGCTGGCAGTTATAGTTACGGTACCTAGTAAAGGGAATATACATTCAGCAACAAAAAGCTTTGAAAGGTGCCCCCATTAGAGTGGCTGTAACTGTCTGCAAGTGGGGGGCAGGGTGGGTGAGGAGTGGCACTTTCAGGAAACGGAGCACTAGTGGTTATGATAACTCATCACGGTTACCTAGCAACACAAGGTTTGCTTGAAACTTAAGATCTGTAAGTATTGGTCTTCTTTCCCCAGTGGGATTAGATGGAGAATATGTGTGGTTTCTGCTGATATCAGTATTTCTTTCATCAATAAAACAGTGATGAGATGTAAGAGAATATCTGGCCATGTTGTTTTTATCTATGCAGAGAGAGATATGAGAAATGAAAGTATTATTCTTAAAAAAAACATATATTGCAGCAGACTGAATTTCCACCAGAGTTTGTTAGCCATGTAATTTTCATACTAATGCTGTGTGTTCAGTTTTGATTGTGGATCATTTAAGTGGTTACAAATGAATAAAGGGAATTTGGCCTGTCTTAACATCCGTGACAGTTTTTTAGATGAACAGCATGGGTAAATCAGCTCCCATAGTTTGCCAAACACCCACACCATCCATGTAAAATGACCTCATTGTTTCCTCTTAATGCCTGACATACCACTATACACATTTATTTAAAGTGTTCACGTATCAATATTTTGAATACCAGATAAAGTAGCACATGGTGTTCAGAGGGTTAAGAGTCCTTGAAGAGTAAATAAAATAACATTGGACAAGGGGAAGAGAATAACACTGGCTCCCTTTAGATGTTCCCCTGAGAGTGGCAGCTTTGATTTGGAAATGGTCCCGAATTGGTAGCGTGGATACTTTCTGTCTGAGCGGAGATGCCGGAGCGAGGCAGTTTTTGGTCTTCCTTTAATTCTATTCTGCACTGTCTACACTACAGGAGGCCACACTGAGAAATTCTGTTTTTAATGAGTCTGATTAGTCCCTGTGATCCATGAAAGTCAATCCTCAGAGCCTTGTCAGCACTCCCTGAATCCATTCGTATGAGGAACGCCCTCACAAATCTAACAGCCTCTTTGACTATTGGAAGATGCCGCTAATTTGCTAAAGTAGTCATGTTTTAACTTATTCAGCTCTTTAAAGATAGTTGATATGGTAGTAGACTTCGACACAGTAGGCTTTAGGTTTATACACTTAGTAAGGGCAGCTTAACGTGGAAAATATGTTCTCAGATATAAGCCAACCCCTGCTCGTTATCTGAAATAGATTTATTAATGAGGGTCTCATTTGTCCTTGTACATATAATGTGACTGGGACAGGGCGGACAGGACCAGAGAGCTTTGATAAAGTAATTGGTCTACACAGTACACGGTCAACACAGTCTATATGGTAAAAAATGCATTTGGTGTACAGTACATTTTAAGATATACTAATTATCACCTATATTTCCAGTACATTTTACAGTGTATGTTAAAGTGCAATATATGCATGCAGTTACACATATAAGGCAGTAATAGATAATATATTTCCTGATGTGTGATTTATTTTGCCAAGTTAAAAATGTATCCCTCATATTTTGGGTTATATTACTATTATATCTTTGGCATTTTAGTAAGGATGGGAACCAGCTGAAAGAACTGTGCACATAAAGCATATGTCAGATCAAGACTAAAATTCCTTTGTCATGAATTACCTGTCTTTTCAGAAGACAAGTGGAGATGTTTTCATGTGTGCTGTGTTTCAACCAGCTGTGGTCTCAAACTCTCCTGCGCAGAGACTTCTCTGTGTGCTCCAGTAGAGAAACAGTATTTTTTCTTTTTTGGCTCTGTGAACAAAGAGAATAAAAGCTGTGTTTCAAAAACCTCAGTAGCCCGGGAGTTTGACTCTGAAAGTGCACAGTGAAGAACACTACTGAATAATTTCAACAGAGCATCAGAGAATGCTTTCATGTGGAGAGGAAAACAAACGCAAAAGTGATAACACTCATTTTAGACGCTTAATTGATGGGCTCAGTCATTAGGTTCTTTCAAAATTTTTTGCTTACTTCCAGGAAATGTAAGTAATTACAAAAGATGCGTTAATGCTTATGGGGGGGTGTCTCTCAATTCACCTCAGTTCGACTCATTTCATCATTTTTTTTTCTTGGATGGTCACTTCCAGTGTCAGCTATCTTTCAAGTGTAACTGACTTAGGTACAAGGTGCTTGAGCTGTTCCCCTCAAAATGAGCAATTTGGGTAATACGAAAGTAAAATGTATGATTTGTTGCCAAGAGACAGACAAATGTTTGATAATTCATAAAATTGCCATATGACAGGCACTCAGATGCAGGGAGGTGGGGGATTACTTTATAAAATTAAATGTCTGGCGTGGTTCTTTTTGTGCTGCTCTCGTCATTTGTCAGAGTTATCTGGACAGTAGACCGCATCTAACGTCTTTACTACGTGTAGGTAATGGACATAGACCAGGAGGATTGTTAATGCAATCAGTTGTAGTCTATAATGGCTAATACAGATGCATCTGGATGCCCGGGGCACTAAATTAAATTACGGCTGACTTGTGTGGTGCATTTTAATTCATTTTACCATGCTCTTTGTCTAACAGTCTGTGTCTTCAGATTTGATTTTTATCTAATTTGTCTTTAGTGAACATTTGAGAGAGCTAATGCACACATAGACGTGGCTTGCTATGGCTTTCTCTCAGACTTCGTGATAGCATTTTTCACTCGAGAGAACATGTTTCTTGTACCTCAAGTGGAAAAATGAAAATAGTTTTTTGGCATCTTCAGAATACAATGTGTTGTTACTTGACAAAGGACACGATGTTTAAATATAAGGGTTTTTCAGTTATTGTGTTTGACCAGGAACATACCCACAGTCAAGGTTAAGTTCTCATATCATGTTCAACTTTTTATTGTAGCTGTTGTTAATCCCAGTCTGCTTTTCGTTATGGTTTTGCCAGTGTGTTAACCTTCTCAGATTTAAAATGCTTATTACCAAAACAAATCTGTACCATGTTTAGCTTGATTACTTACATTTGCTAAGTTTGTATTACAAACAGTGGTAGTTAAAGGAAATGTAAAGCCGAATGTTGGTTTTAGAGCCTGAAAAAATTAGTTTTAGTACATTTTCCTATAGGAATCTCAAAAACTAAAACTTGAGGGCATTATCAAGGTAGAAATGTATTTTTCTTTCCAGGTGAATGGTTGAACCGTGGCCCTTTCAGAACTTTATGCTACATGTTTAGAGTGAGGTAGTGTTCTCTTTGCTCAGCATTAGGCTGGTATCTGGTTCACTGTATGTGCTTTCCCCTCCATTTTGTGAGCCTTTGTCTAGACAGCTGTCTGCAGCACACCCCTTTGCGCTCAGTTCTTGAATGCCATACATTAACAGACAAGAGAATGACCCCCTGACTCAACCAGTTGTCAGATGCATTGTCTTCCTACACAGTGAATTATTACCAGAGACCAAGCTCTCAGTAATAAAACCAACATCCCCTGCAATCAAGACTCAGGAGGCCTGATGATTTACAATTAAGGCTGAGTTATGAGATTGTATTTCACATTGACCTGCTTGGCTTTGGTTAGGGCACCATGAAAACAGACTAGCAGGAATTTGAATAGTATGCATGTTATCAGTGTTACTTTTAATTTATTTCTTTAGCATCATCTGGAACATGAGTAGACAGAAGACTATATTATCGCTCTCTGTTTTCGTATCTGTTCATTTTTACCCAATAGAAATGGAATGATGTGAAACGTTTTTTTAGAGTAGCTTGTGTGTGAGACAGTTTGAAATTTGTGGCTTGTTGATTTAAGGAAGGATGTGGTTGGCAACATACCTGGACAGTTTATTTTTCAGCAGAAACCTTGATCTTGACCTTCTAAAGAGGGTGTTTACAATAAAAGACTTGTCCTCTTTCTTGAGGCTCCATTCAGGTTTTTTGAATATTTTATGAGTGAAAGACACTGTGGAGTTGCAGCTTAACTGGAAATGCGTTCCTCTGAGAGCTTGAGGTTTTCTGTGACCATTTTGTGTTGAAAGATACATATTATTCATATCCCCAGCATGGCTCACTATCCCTCCCCCCTCAGCAGCTGCTTGGTTACAGCTATTTCTCTGCATATTTCATGGTTTCATTGGTTTTCTTTTGGTACTTCTTGCCAGTTTGGCCTCTGAGGATCAAGCTGGCCTCATTTGCCCTTGTGTAAAAAGTAGACCATACACTTAAATTCACTCAAATACCGTGCTCTCTGTGTTGATAAAAACCGTGGCCTAAACCATTACAGTCACTTCTGCACAGTTTAAGACCAGTCTGATGTAATGCAGATAATTTCATAATTCCAATCCTGACTTTTTTGTGGGAAAATTCTATGGCTTCTTGGAATACAATGAGGAAGACTGATATTATGGGTTATGTGGATATAGCAGCTCTTGGCTAAGAGAGCAGCTTTCCCCATGGGTGCAGTGCGCCCTGTTTTAATTCATTTCGACCACTAATGGCAGTGTACTATATATGTTCTTCCTATACTTTCTGTAGGTAGATGAAGGACACACTTACTGTCAACACTGCTCACTCTAGCACTTCCATTTGATACGATATGCTTTCAAGGCAGACATTCTTTTCCAGTACACATACGGCCCTCTCCACACACGCACGCACGCACGCACGCACGCACGCACGCACGCACACACACACACTTTCAGTGATAGTGTTTTCTAACAAATTCATCATGGCAAAAGGGTTATTTCCATCCACTTGTACATCAAGTTTGAAATTTGAAGTGGAAAATTACATTGAAGCGATGTTCTGTCACCCTCAAATTGGGCATCACTGACAAATGGCATCATTCAAAAGGGCCGACAGTTTGCATATCTGTGGGCCATTAGACATAGTAGCACCGTAGTTGCTTACACTCTTACAAGCGCTTCTCAGGCCATGTCATTTCTTGGGACCAAATCTGTCAGGGGGTTTTGGGAATAAATTCTTCCATTTGTTCACTCCTTCTCGCTTGTTTCTACCTAATATTCTGCGCTGCTGACAAGCTTGTATCAAAAAAATAAAAGTGTTCTCATCAGAAGGGCTGAACGGGCAGGATCTTGCATATGTGTTTTTAATAGAGCTAGGCTGAGAGATACTCACTTCTGAAATTATCAACACTGTACATAATTTGTCTCTGTAGAGATTCCATCTGTCAGTGATTTCATCTTTTTTCCCCCCCAGATGTAAGACATAGGCTTTCAATAATGCTTTGTTTGGCTACTCACTGGCTAAAGTTAATGGCTGCTCATGTGCTGTTGGGTTCAACAACGTTACGACGAACACAGTGCCAAAAAAAGACAAGCCCGTTTTATCTTTAGTGGGCGGGTATTGTTTGCAGAGCTTTTCTTATTTTAAAAAAAAAACACATTTCCCCAAGCTTCCAACAGCTGTGCACACGTACTGGGTTTCGCTGTCACTGGATGATACAGACGGGGTTTATTTTATATCACAGATCATGGAATATCCCAACTGAAATAAATGGGTCAGGGTCATAATGACCCTAAAAGATGACAAGGAAATAAAATATGTGTCTGGGTGCAGTGGCGCAGGGACTTCAAAAGGGGAGCCCTGTAATCTTTTCTCCAGAGCCATAGAGTATGGCGACTGGACTGCATGGGCCCTGCCCCCATCTGCAAATACAGGCCTGGCTTGCACGCTTCATAAAGAATAGAAACCAGCAATGGGGGAACAGGGAGCTGTGCAGTTCAGAGGGAGAGTTTGGCTAACAACTGCTCCTTCTCTAACCTCTGTCTAGACAGAATCAAGAGTGTCATCTGGAATATACGTGTGCTTGTGATCATGTTGAGAGTTGTTATACGACTTTGTTATCCTATTAGATACAGGCTGGCTGTTTAAATAGGAATGTGCAAATGATTTGAACAGGAGGACAAGACTTGTAATTCTGCACATTCTTGCTGTTCTCTTGGATTTGATTTGTCTTTAACCTGCAGCTGAATTTGCTCTGTCAACATCACGATCAGGAGTACACTCTGGACGTCACACGTAAGACAAGGAGATAGATATGCTGCAAAAAAACAAATAGTATTCATGTACATTTACATCACATTTATTTATTTAGCAGATGCTTCTATCCAAAGCAACTTACAAGTGAGGTACAATACAACATAAGTGAAAAACAATACGGAGTCAACAGTATTAGAAGCACTGCATGACCAGGTTTCAGTGGTTGGCCAGGCAAGATACAAAATAGCAGGTAAACCTAAGGAGTGTGTTAAACCATTAGATTACATTTTTTTTATACTTTAGTAGGAGACATTTTGAGACATGAAGTTCCTTTAGGGGGGAAGTGATTCAGGTGCTCAGGTGAGAACGGAAGAACTGTGTCTTCAGATGTTTCTTGAAGATAGACAGGGACTCAGCAGAACGGATGAAGTGTGGAAGTTCATTCCACCATCGGGGGACAACGGCAGAGAAAGTCCTGGATAGTGCTTTTACACCGCGATGTGATGGGACCACCAGGCGCCGTTCAGTGGCAGAGTGTAGCGGTTGGGAGGGAACATAGGGTTGCAGCAGTGAGTTCAGGTAGGTAGGTGCAGTTTTGTCGGTCACCCTGTACGCAAGCTTTAAGGCCTTGAACATGATGCGAGCAGCTACAGGGAGCCAGTGGAGTGCGACCAAGAGAGATCAAATTCTAAAACTGTGAATTTAAATTAAAAATTCTCTATCTGATATAGACAGACTTGAATTTGACCTTAATGTTTTTTTCCATCCAATGAAAATGAAATGTGGTAGGACAGTAATCTCAGGCTGGGAGTTTGGGGCGGTTTTAAAGTATCCCTCTGTGGCAGACTATTGAGGTTTTGTGTCCTTAAGCATTTATGGTATGGTAGCAAATAAGACACTTTGAGAAGTTAAAGAGCTCCCAGGAACATCAATGGTGTCACACTTAACCTTTGACCCCCTTCAATTTGCCAGCAGAGTGCTGAAAACTAAAACAGGCTGCATTTGGACTGCACTTTGCCTGCTTCTCCCCCTCTCCTTTCCCTTTTGCCTCCTGGTGCTGGAAAAGGAGCTGTCATCTATAAAAAATCTCTGAGCAATGAAGAGGAGGAGGAGAGGGAGAAAGGAGGAGGGGTTACCAAAAGGACAGAATGGAAATCCCATAGGAAGATCTGTCCAGCTGATACCCAAACAGACAGCTTACAATACTGTTTTGGTTTGTAAAGTGCCAAGAAATCCATGGAAACTGATTAACCAGGTTATTAAAAAAAGAAGTTCTCAAAAGGTGACTGCTCCAAACAAGTGTAAGTCCAAACTTGCGTGGCATGTTGCAGTGACTCATTGGCTATGTGGGAGAAACATGGCCAGGTTAGTCAGCATATTTCAGAGCCCAGGGGATTAGGCTGCCAACCAAAATATTTTATATGTGACTGTTCTCATGTTCATTGTCCTTTTCATCACTGTTTATATCCCACATGGAAAATATGCAATCCAGAGCAGTTAGGTGTTAAACCTAGTTAGTTGTAGAGCTATGTTTTGTGTTACGGAAAGAAAATCATGTAGAAAAAATCATGTAAAAATTGACTGCAAGGTTGTGGTAAAGTAGAGAGGTAGTATTTTGTTATTCAGGAAGGTCATTGTGATTTAATTTTTAAAAGGAACAAAAACAAATTGTGGATGTTCATAAGTTCATAAAATTGTTTGGTTTGGCTTTGGTGAGTCAGTTGCAGAAAGGCTTAAAGGCACATAATTCAAGGGGCGTCACATAGTTCAAGGGGCGACACTTTCACGTTTGTGGCAGCCACTGTAACAGGGTGTTGGTGAGCAGATCCAGACTGCAGCGCAGAATGGAGGCAAGTATTAGAGTGATTCATGACTGGTAGCTAGCTTGTTGCCACATTGACGAAAAGACACCCTGAATGCAGCCAGCGCTGTCACCACTGCATGACACTCATCTGCTCTGATGCTCAGCCACACCCGTGGTCTCGCATGCACAGCCAATGAAATGCCACAGAGCAGAGCACAGATCCTGGATCAAATCCAGACTTCCAGGCTGAAGGAAAAAGTCACTCGTAATTTGACTGTAAAGGGACTGCTGTAATACGAGGATGAATTAGTTTGTGAAGGGTTGTTTTTTATTGAATAGCACTGTCCAGTAAGATGACGTAGGAGGTTTGATTGAATGGTGGGGTCACTTTTATGAAGGGTCCCTTGTCTGTGAGGATTTCATGTCACTATTCTTGTCAGTAGCCTTTGTGTCTGGCTAAAAACACAATCCAGGGGATCAATGCTTGCGATGCTCTTCATGAATGGACTTGATGGTAATGTGCTTAAATGATCTCGATGATTGGAGTATATGAATGATCACATGAATGGCTTTTAGATGGATGCAGATTTTGTATAAGTAGTTTAGGACCAACTGAAGCATCAACAGCATTTCAGCCCAGCAGAGGAACTACTTCAGTCCAAAACCAAAATTCAGTGCGAAAAGCACCCCCCTGGAATCTGGTGGGCTGGTCAATGCAATTTTTCAGTTGAGGCAGTCTGTTTTCTAACTTATTAGACAGTAACTCCAGTCCTGGAGGGCCTGAGATCTTTCAAGTTTCGAGTTGCCTTTCAATTAGACATTGATTCACACCAAGTTAATCACAGTGCTGAAACAGACCAAAATCCTGAAGACCAAACAGTCCAGAATCCCTGTAATAGAACATGACGCTTATCAGCTGTTATACAGCAGCACATACTGTGATATATGGAAATTAAAGAAACGTGGTGTAGGTTACAGTAAATTATGTTTTGTGTTTTTTTGACATCTTTTCTTTGACTATTTTTTACCCATATCACAACTGGATGGACATGGTTATGTAGCACAATGTGAGCCGGATAAAGAACAAACAAAAAAAAAAATCTACTGTAAGCAGCTGTGGTTCTCTCCTTTATTTCTGCATGATGTGAGTAGGGTTGCTGGTCTGCACGTTTATTCGATGGTACTGTTCCCCTGGGCACCTAATACCTGTGGGATGTGTTGATCTGACCACTTGTGACTGCCAATCGTATTTCATCCTGAATGATTCCACATTGCGTGATGGGTAAGCATGAACTCCCAGTCACTGGGTTTATGCTGGCTCTTATCCCGATCTGAGGGGCCCAGTGAAGTGTTGTAATTATTAATAGTGTTATTGTTATTGTAGTGTTGTATTATTAATACAACACTACAATAATAATAATTGTAGTAATTACTTGAACTCTAAAGAGGTGCTGTGCGTCTGAACTTAATCCCGAAGCTCTGACACTCTGAAGCACCTCCCTCTCTGTTTCTCTTCCCCTGTTTCCCTGGATCCAGGTTTCAGATGGTCAGGAGGGCAGATTTTATGATCTGATCCCATAGTGCATGGGGATCGCCATTCGCCCTGTTCAGAAAATTGGCAGAAAACGTGTGACATCACTGGCTTCACATTAGGCACGCACATACCTCTAGCACCTGTGAGAGAGGGGAAGAAGAAGAGACAATTTAGCAGAACTTTGGTTTTCTTGGTGTTATGGTGCCTGTCATGTAGCTAGACTGTCCATGGCCTCACCAGATTACTATTTGTGCTTGAGCTGCCTTTGCAGCACCCAGGAATGGGTTATGCCCAGCCAGTTTATATATTGGAACTTTGGCCTACTGAATGGTGCAGCAAGTTGGACACTGGCGGTATATTTCAGCGTATCGGGGAGTTATGCAGTCTATTACTCGCCATCAGTGGCATGTACACACAACCTGGAGGCAGATCCGTCTCTAGTGACAGGAAGGTTCTGGATGGGTGAGCAGTGATGAGGCCCAGCCCCCTGCTGCAAAACTGCAGCATACCCACACCCCAGCTCAAGCCTGAACAGGCTGAAATGGCAGTTCTGTCCCAATAATCATTAATAAAGAGGTACTTCATAGTGTATAGACAAGTTTCTGTTGTTTTGCTCTTTCATACAGACATTTCATGTAATTAAATTTTAGTTTCTGAATGTTTTCCATTATTGGTCTGTGCTTACATAAAGTAGCTTGGTAGCTGTTGATGTTTTACGTTCACTGCCTAAGTACCCATTGGAAGATTTGTTTTTAGTGATAGGTAATCATAACATTACAAGTGATGTAGTTCTCAAATGAAGCAATACTCAGTCTCGTACTTACTTGTTTTCATATTGACATTTTGGTAACAGTGCCCCAGTGTGTAACCCAATACAAACTGGTATTGGCATTATATGAAGTGGTGTATTGTGTATGCGCTGTATATGTAATAGAAGGACAGAGATAAAAGACTGAGAGCTAAAGGTTAATATGAGGGGGCGGAGTATGTAAATGTTGGAGCAGCTCTAAAGCAACAGCTCTTTGCATCTCATTTTGTAATCACAATTAAGCAGCTCATTACAGAGCTGTGTCGAAGCTAAATGGCTACTACAGTGGAAAATTTTCAGATTTCTGTGGTGTTAAATGGTTAATGTGTACCTCTGGACAAGATACTGGTCTGTCATGGAGCCATTATGCCATGTGTTTTAATGCTGAGAGCCAAGCAGACAGGCAGCAGGGGCAGAATTTTAAAGGTTGGTGTGACTTTGGTGTGTGGTATTTGAATCAATGTTTGGACTGGACAGTGATCTGGCAAAACACCGTATACTACATACAAATTAATAACAGTAAATCTACTGTGTGCATTTATTTATTATTATTTATGACCCACCCTGCAGGTACATTTTTGGTGTGTTTGATAAAATCAGGTGCTTTTTTGTTTGCTTTCTGGTAACAATTTTGACCCTGCTTATAATATTTTTTCCTGAAAATAATAAAGCTAATCATTTTCTTTTTTCCCTTGCTGGTGCATTCCTCAGCTTAGAAACACCACAGCAGCAAAATGTTCTGATTCTAATCACACTGGATAACCTTTACACAACCCTACATTCTACCTGAAGGGATAACAGCTATAGCCAAAGAAAGCTCATTGACTGTATAAACATTTTTTTGGATGAATGTACAGTCAATGCATGGCTCCTATTGTCTTTCATAAGTGCACAGGTTTTTAACTGAGTGAGTTCTATAATTATGTCAAACCCCAGACTCTCATATTGAACTTGAAATCATTTATTTGTGAAGATTATACAGCAGGCCAATGCCCATGCTCAGAGTGGGATAAGTTTCAGAATCCCAGAATAAAAAGTCAAACAGACTTGGAAGAAAAATGATTCCCTTTCTAAACAGACTTTTACTGACATTATTTTGTAGCCTTTGTTTGTTTTCTATAAAGGTTTTTGCTAAGTTTGCTAAGCCCAGACTGTCAGAATTTCACTGCCTTCGTTCCCGAATCTGCTCCACTGAACAGTGCATTCAGATGCTTCTGTTTGTCCTTATGGATTACACTGCTGAACTCCACTGTTAGAAAATGTTGAAAGGGGTCTTTTCATTCATGAGTGGTTTAATCATTCAAAGAAAACATGGGGTGTTTTTTGTTGTTTTTGCTCCACTTAGCTGTTGAGGTCAGGGTACATGTCCCTGCTTTGTAATTTTGCTTGGCTCATTGACACTTGGACTTAGGGTATTTGTGGACTTTTCATCTTAGCCATCATTGAACAGAAAGACATATACAGAACCACAGTTCCCATAATCCTCTGTGGAAGGCCTCAGAGTATTTCTGCTGAGCTTGGTGCTCCATATTGATCAGTGTGATTTCTGTCATATCAGACACACTGTTTTTTGGCAGCTTGTGTTGACCTTAAGACAACAGCATACATATATATAATGATTCATGAAAGAATAACTGATTTATTTAGACAGGAGAGACAGCAGTTATTATGTAAAATTTCATTCATGCCAGAGTTAATAAACATTTTGTTTGGGAAGAAGTCATGAAAGATGCATTCTATTTTGTTGTGGTTTCTTTACCTGCTACTGTGGCGTGAAAGTGGGTGTAGACCTAAATATAAAGCCAACCTCTGGGAACCACATGGGAAGTGAGAAAGAGACATACTGGAGCATGCTAAAACATTGCTGAATCATTTTAAATTACTTTATAGTGGATGTACTTGAAGGGTATTTCTCTGCAGAGCAAAAAAATCTGTATAAACCTTAATAAATATGTACAAATTCAGCAGAAAGCTTAGACCTACTTTTGAAGTGTATTTTATTTTCATATAATCTGTTACTCAGAGTGAACCAGACACTGAGGATTCCACACCAAAGACCCGCTGTGTATCTCCCAACGATTTAGGGCTGGGAGTCATTGTGCGTGCTCATGTGAGTGCTAATAATTGGCCTTTCATGGCGCTTCAAGGGTAGTAGCCGTACTAAATCAAATTTATTCAACATATCCTTTTATTCCCCTGCATTTTGCCTGTCTTTCAATAAGATATGAGGCCTAATGGACTTCACATTTTTAAAGGGATGTGGGAATGACAGCCTGTCGCTTTTATGAACACCACTGCCTTTCTCTTTTATTCTACTCTTTCCGATCTTGTTGCACTAAGCATAAACTGACCACTTCCTTTAAGGGCTTAAAGTGCCTAAAGTGCATTTTTTTCATAAGAGGCCCCACCCATTTTGCACATCCTCCAAAAACCATAAAGCATCTGTGCTGTTTAAAAAAATAATAGGAAAGGAAAATAATTTGGATAGTTTCATTTGAGGAAAACTATAGGGCTAGTTAGTTGCTTGGAGACTTGAGAGAAAAGACACCAAAGGAAGAGACAAAAGATGGTTTCTGTGTTCCTCTCCCTCTCTTTGGCTGTGTTCGTCTCAGTTTGTGGGGTGGGGTGGGGGCTTCTTTGATGTCATTCTGCTTGATAGATTGTGTATCCCCATTCATGGGGGCTATGAAATCTTTCTGAGGGTCAGGCAGGCAAGAATTTCAGGACATAGTGGTTTTTGTTTAAGACAATGCTAATGAAGTAGTTTTTGCTTTGACATTGTTATTGTAATTTGTATGTGTGTGTGTATGTGTGTGTGTGTATTAATAATGAAAATTTATTGCACCCCCAACACAAACACATACCCAATGTATAACAACGGAATAGCATATGACTTGCCAAGGCATTTGTGAACTGAGCCAGCAGGTTGGATAAAAATGCCCCTTGAAGCTGGTGTTATCTCCAGATTTTCCTACTCAGAGAAAAAATAATGCAATTTTTAAAAAAAATTAACAATCACATTTGTACAAATTTTCAGCAGTGGCAGACCGTGCCCTCTGACCGTGGGCCGTGTGTATACATTTATGGTATTAAACAATAAAATACATTAATATTATACATATATTTTGTGCATTTATGACTTACTAAACTTTTTTACGTTTTCTTTACTTTTCGTCTGCTACGCGCGTCATCTGCAGTGCTACGCGGTTTCCCACACAAGGCATCAAAGCTCCCAAAAAATTCACTTGTTTAATTGTTTGTTGCCGACCCGGGAAAAATCGAAGCCGCTATGTGGGAGGGTCAACTGTATTTGCAAGGCTGCAACTAGATTCCTTTTGAGATTATTTCCTGTTTGGTGCTGAGAGAGCTCACCTATTGGTTGTTGACAATGTCCACGTCACTATTTGCGTCAGCCAAGACTAAAAACTTATGATAATATTAAACACGGTTGATTTTATCCTAACGGCAAGACGAGAAAAAGACTGACTTAAAACAGCTCCGATTACCACCTTAAACCAAACGATCGAGATCACAGGAGCGTGCCGCGACTCTAGCAAAATTCTCACAATTTTATTCCAACTTTGGAAATTTGTCTGCGACAGTGAAATCGCTTGAAAGTCGTTTGGTGTAAGGCCGGCATCACTGAATAGAGTAGATGCAGAAAGAGGTGTGCCTCTCGCTCGTGGGGCGATACTGGCGACTCTCTTCTATGGGAAGTAGCTAAGGTTTGTCCAAAGATTCACTAGATTTGTCGCTAGGTGCTTTTTTGAAAAAAAGTCACTGGGAAAACAAAGCGGTAAAATTGACTGGTGGCAAATAGGAGGTTGTCACCATGCCTAAAAGCTGCTGTGTTGTGTCCTGCACCATCAACAGTAAAACACACCCACACATTCGTTTCTCCTTGCAACCGAGTAGGGAAAGGGAGGGCAAAAGACAGATTTTATGGCTTCAGGCTATTCGGAGAGAGGACCCTGAGGGAAACCTATGGGACCCTGATAGCCCCGTTCGACTAAAAGGACACTGACCACCAATACCGCAAAGTTTATCTAAATACCGGAACCTGTCATCAGCCGCCAAAGTACTAATGTAACTCTCCTGATATGTCATTGCAACTAAACTTTTACCGTTTTTTACATTTTCATGTATTTCCTTGTCAAACACCTGCGAACTCCATTAGCTACCATTCGAATTCAAAGGCTTGTTTTGTTTAACCCAAGAAGGGGCGGTAACCACACCACGGCATGAAAGTTCCTGGATGATTGCTCTGGTCTATACCCCGTCCCCACACAAGGCATTTTGATTGGCTGGTTTTACTGTCACTCTTGACTTTACTGGCACTGTATTGTATAACAAGGGTACTCTGTTGGGCTTAGAGAATCCCCTGTGCTGAGTGAGACCAACGAGACACTACTATATTATCATCAGCCATCAGGTGTCACTGTTAGCCTTCACAGTTCATTCGAACAGTTTATGCAAAAATGTAATACAGTAATACAGTTCACGATTTTTGTACTTTTATTTTATTTATTAGAAGTATGCATTGATGTATCCACTCTAGTAGGGTATTCAGAGAATACCCTGAAGGCCCTGACGGACCACCACTGATTTTTAGGTATTTTCAGTTATCTCACACACAGTTAATAGGTACTAGGGGTCGTTAGATAATTGGGGCCAATATTAGCAAATTTTTGATTATCGGGGATCGGTATATTTTTATATAAATTCCCGATTAAAAAAAAAAAACTTTTAAAAGCAATGCGTGTACTATCCCGATGCATCTCCTCTGTCAGAAAAAAATACTATTAGCTAACATACTTTCCACAAAATTCCATCATTGGCTGAGACAGACAACATTATCTGACCTTGAAAATCAAACGTTTTCAGCAGCTGGAAACAAGGATGGAAGGTAAGTATCCAGTAAAATGGTCGTTGTGCTCAAACCATGCCGTTAACTAAATTGCACTAGGCTAATTGGACCTTTTTGAATTAGTATAAGTAGTCTACGCTTAAGCTAAAAAACAAGCTTGGAATGTAAAAGAAATAAGGACTTGTAATAAGGACTAATTGGTGCACTTATGCTATAAGTTGCAACAGTTTGACACTGCACATTTAACAAATAGTAATGTATATTTATTCTCTCAAATGAAACATTCAAAGAAATTTACCCTAAAGCAAGCACAGCCCTTCTGAGTTACGGTCGTCATTTAAGCAACCGTTCACGAAATTAAACTTCAGCTCGCTTGCGGTTGAACTGTATGTCGGAACCTCGCGGCAAAGCTGAAAATACCTGTTTGCTGCTTTGATGTTTCTTAATTTGGCCTCATCATCATCATGGAAGTCGAGTTATTAACATAAAAAATTGCAGCACACAGTTTGCACTTCACAGTATTTTCGCTAACTTTATCACAGTCCTTCCACACGTACCCTACTTTTGTATGAGCTGTCCATTTTTCACATAAATGACTTATGAGCAAATGGGCTCCTAGAATCTCCTCGCAACTTCAGAAGAAGCGTGGACGCACAGGCTAGTTTTAAGGCTTGATATTTCATACTATATGATGAAAATGCAGCCTAAATGATGTATCAATTCGCTTTATTTCTCACGCAATGATTGCCATCGTTCATCCGATAATTGAATGCTTTTGAAATAGCAATAGGCATCAGTTGCGTAGCCAAAATAAGATAACCATAGAGAAATTTACCCACAACATCAATATTACAATTTTTGGTTTATGTTTATCTTTGAGAAAGAATTTTCATTTGATCTTTTTGCTCTTTATTTAACTTTCATAGAGGTGATGTATGCCTGCTAAAAACATGTAAGTAAAGAGGGTTAGTAATCAAGTCCATGTTGTCACAGCCTATTTCTTTTCACACCCAAAAATAAAATAAACATATTAAAAGCATTCAGATATCGGCCTGAAATATCGGTTAACGTCCTCTTTTTGTCACAGATAATCATTATCGTATCAGCCCTGAAAAACGATATTGGTCGACCCCTAATAGCTAGCATAATGATTGCTAATAATATGTGTTTATTTGTAGTGCTAATGTGTGTTAATATCCAGCTGCTCAAAATTACCTCTGCTCAAGTCTCATACACTACATTGTATTACACACAAACCCTTACTATACTCTTTACACTGCTGACTCGTACTCTGTATGCTAGTTCATAAACTGTAAGCTAAGAGTCGTGTGACTCATATGCCTAACAGTTAAGTTTATGGGGAGTGGTGTAGAGCACCCTGTAAGAAGTTGGGCTCACAACCAAATGGCTGCAGGTCTTATTCCCAGGTGGGACATTGTTGCTGTATCCTTGAGCAAGGTACTTAACCCAAATTGCTTCTGTAAATATCTAGTTATACACTGTACATGGGAAGTGTGTAAAATGTAATAGTTGGAGGTTGACTTGGATTATGGTGTATGCCAAGGAAAGGAACGATGCTAATGCTAATGTAGTCATTACTTCTGTAACAAAGGCCTTTGTTCATTGGACATTTCAGATGAGAGCTGACGGAATGGCAGCGGGAAGCTTATACCTTGCAGGGTCTCTGCGATGTGTCAGAACGTAGCAAGACAAAATGACCCCAAAGACAAAGCAAATCATATAAAATCCTCCAGCAGACCTAGAAAATAAATTGAATAGGCCTGGACTCTCACCCGGCTGGTCTTGTTTAATTTCACAGTCGACTGCATACCTTTGTATCGGGTGGCCTAATCCGCCCAATTTAATGTCAGGTATCTTGAACTGTGTGTGTCTATATGTGTGTGTGTGTGTGTGTGTGTGTTTTGTGAGAGGCTTGTGGTGCAGGGTTGTTTGGAAAAGGTGAGTGTGTGAGTGAGTTAGGACATCATACTGTATTTCATCAACTATACTATACTATACATCAACATACTATCAAGATGGGTGAAAAGAAGGAGGAATACAAGGCCAAATACCTTGTATATATAAAGAAAATCTGTTATTTGCATACTTCCTTGCTTTTACAAAATGTTGCTGGTAATGATCCCTGAAACTAATGATATTTTTGTGCTTTTTTCCTGTTTTTGCCCCTCGGATTCCTGTTGATCTGGTGTTGATTGAACTTTGTCTGTGTATCTGCACATCTCTAAAGGTAAGACACCTTACAGTATAGTTCAGCGTCATTAAAGTTAAGCATGGTTTTAGCTATATTATCATTAATGTTACAATTACAATATGCAAAACTGGAAAGAATGGCATAAACAACAACAAAAATAACTAGTTGTAAACTATGCTGAGACTTCAGATTTAGTTTGTGGATGCCTGTAGATTGTCCACTCCCTTCACTCATCTCTTCCCCAAAGGCCCTTGTGTAATGGGAGTAGCATGGTGGATTAGTTTTCAAGGTCTTTTTCAAAAGTCAAGGTCTCACAGATGTAGGACTCTTTCATGTGTGGAGAGATTCTCCCCTCTTACTTGATAAAATTATCATGGAATTGGCTTCCTTCTACAGTGTGAGTGTTTTCTAATTCCGTTTCATTCAGCTGCTGCTGTGACTTTGAGATTGCTGCTAGTGGAAAAGGGGAGGCTCCGCATCTGCTTCTCAAATAAGACTGTTGCAGCTCAGGTCACATGCAGAGTGGATTTCCCAGAGCTCTGATCCACAGTGACGGGTTTATCGTTTTATGTCATGTCATTTTATCATTATCATTATTTACATCCTCAGCAGATGCGTTTATCCAGAGTGACATACATTGGGTACATTTGTACTTTATACTGATTTATATAGCTCTGTTTATCAGAGTGATGCAAATTATGTACCATTCTCAAGGATGGACTGGCGTTGCCCCACCTAGAAATCAAACCTGGAGCCTTCCAATTACTACCTTTGACTTCCTTTAATGCTGAACTGCAATGCAGCCCATCTCCAGAGGGTGGAAGGGTGATGCATTAGTTGTTTTGAGTGGGTGGTTGGGGGGGGGGGTTAGTATAGATACATGTAAAGTGTAAATTTAATACACCTTTTTATAAGGGAGCGTGGTCATTCCTATTTGTGCTGTCTGCTGCAAGAAGATGGATTTTGTTCTGAGGCAGTGGTTATATGGTTATTTCAGCAAGGATAATTCAACATAAAAACTCATTGGTGTGGGTGTGGTTGTGTGATGTGTGCATGTGCTTAGGTGTTTATGTGGGGGTTCAAAACATATTCAGTGAGGTTTCCCTTCACACAACTGTTCACAGCATTCATTCATGACTACATTCACCAAATGTTAGTCTTATCAGAGAAAGGATTAGGCTATTCACTGAGATCTGACGGGAACTAATTGATAGTTAACATCATGGACAGATTTGGTTAGAGTTGTAATACTGTAGAGCCAGGGGAGAGTACTTTGACCCATGAGGAGTCACTGCTATCACCACTGGCTTTCATTACTCGCATTAATCCACAGATTCTTTTTGTTTCCTTCTGATGAGGGGCTCAAAGATAGTAGTTTTCAAGGGGATAATGTTCTTACTGTCCATCTATCTGTATTTAGGATTTATTGCTTTAGTATGAATCTTTCCACATTTTAATTTCGCCTTGGTAAGCCTTAAACCATTCTTAGCTTAGAGGGAAAGATGTAGGAAACCCCTTCTCCCCTCCACACTACTCTGAGATATTAGAACCTATCCCAAGATTAGACAGTCAAACACACTGGTTTTGTTAGTCCTAAAAGAACATGTTGGCATTGGTTATTAGGATGTCAACAGTACTACTTGTTCTGACTTTCAGCTATAGTACAGCAATACTTATACATAGATATTGCCATATAGGTTGTCTTAATCTGGACTGTCATGTAACTCATGTCACTCATGCTAAGATGAGGTTGTCTTGATTTGTCTGTCAGAGTGACATTTGTAGCTGTCAGACTGACCTCTGATACTTTGAAGTTTCTTACTGAAAATCCTGTCATTTCTGACACTTGGAAAAGGTCATGTTCGCTTTTGGAGAGAGTGAGATGCAACGTGGAGGAGCTGAATCAAAAGAGAGGCCTAGGGATCAGTGTCTCTCTGGCCGGCCCTGATTGGTTGGCCTGACCTGATTGTGATTGTCAAAGGACACTGTCTCCGACTGTCTGTTTTTATTGCTCCAGGCTGAGCCTGTTTGCCATGCAAGGCACGCCGAGACCACGGTTAGCGCATGAACTCCGACGGAAGCTGATTTATTTATTTACCCCCTCTCTCGGCCCTAAGATTTATGACAGAACATTTGCTACATTAGCAAAGGTGTTTACACAGACTGGTGCGGGGGTTTAAGAGACGATGTCGGTGCTGAGAAGCGGCGGGTTTTCTCATTATTTCCGAATGATAAAGACAAGTAGAATTGGGGAGGTCTCTGAGAGGGTCACCTCCAGGGACTGAGTAATCAGGGGCAGGCGAGGGGATGTGGGGGGAGAGCCGGCACTGATCCCGTTGCGAGGGGCAGAGAGTGCACGGGCAAGGCCAGGCCATGGGGTTCAGTGGCAGCCCAGTTCATCTTGAGCCAATTAGACAGCTATTAAACGGCTAAAGGTAAGCCACCTTGCATGATGCTGCTGAAAGGGAGACAGTGTTGTGGGCACAGTAGACGTGATCAGTCCATTTGGAAGTATGGAACCGCATTCCAAGATTGCACACAAATGATGAAGATGAATGCCCTTCCAATTCTTTTTCTCGTCACATGCCTGTATTATGAAAATGAGCCTTGTCTGTGTGTTACTGGAACAGGGTTGCCTGTGCGCGTCTCTCAGAGGAGCCTGAAGCAGAGATGCAAACATCTCAGAGCCTGTGGGAGGTCTTTGTCTTCCAGTCTGCGAAGCACAAAGGCACAAAGATTGCGTGACCATATGCGCCGGCTTTGTCTCTCCACAGAGGAGTCACCTTTCCGCCGCCGTCCCTGTGAACAGGAGGTGGGCAGGGACCTGGGGGCTGGACAGGGCCCGGATGCAGATGTTGTGCCCCCCCTGTATTATGGTCTTGTGGTGCAGTGCGTATTTATCATGAAGGCAGCTCTTGGAGGTGGGGTGGGGTGGAGTTATCTGGGGAGTGGGCCCAGTCAGACACAGGGAGGGAGGGAAGGAGGTAGATGGCTGGTAAACACCCTCAACACCCAGGAGATGATGGAGATGGCATTACCTCATCTTTCTCCTCTGCTGCCCCGGGGCACTCAGACACCCCCCCTTCCCCCAGGGTGTGTAGGAAAAACAGTAAAGGCAGAATCCATTAACGCAACAACATGAGGTGTAGAACAAAGACATTCCTAATGCAATAACAACAAATTAAGGCACTTTATAAAGCGGGGGACTCCTCTTCTCACCCCTCCTGCTCAACAATCTGCACGTAATCAGGCTCCTGGGGAGTCAAGTCAATTTTTTTATTATCAACAATTATAGTGAAGTCACAGGCTTCAGAATTGTTTGCTGGAAAAAGAGGGATGGATGGAATGGCAGATGCAGCAGTCTTAACCCCTCCCTGGCACAGGATCGGAGTGTCAAAGCTAGGCTCCTCTGCAGTGGATGCTGGTGCTATATAGGGCTGGGTATGATTTTTTTGGTATCAGTGCTGATACTGGTACCTGGAATTCAGTGCCGGTACCAAAACGATACTTTTTTTGGTACCTCATTATGCTCGTTGTTGCATAAACTAACGTTAACTAAATAAACGAGTTTACAGCACTGAACTCTAAGATATGGAAGCTATGCTTTCCTTTATTGCCGAAGTTGCAGAAACCATGGCGTCCAGTGCACCGCACCGCGTCAATTTTCCGTTGACCCTAAAGGGGATGTTCCTGCCTTTTTCTACCAAACAAAGGGGTTTACAGTCATATTTTCAGTCCATTCATAACAATAATGCCTAAGGTAGGTAGCTAATGCTAGCTAGCAATGATTTGTGAATCCGTGTGGCCTGAACTAGCTAACGTCAGAGAAAATGTTATGAAAAAAAGACTTCATTTGTAGCGAGCGAATAACGTGTAATTTTTTATGTAATAGCTTTATACACAGCTCACAGGAATTAAAATAATTATATATATATATATATATATATATATATATATATATATATATATATATATATATATATATATATAGCTTTATAACGAATCCTGCTGAAATCAATATAGCTGCTCAGCAAGCTAGCAAGCACAGTTATAAGTGACAACAGTCGTACTAATGTTTCTGCAATGTTCCACTTTTAGGCACTGACAATCGTTTCCAGCTAGTTAGCTCTATTTTTGTCAGATTTTTAGCCGTGAACCCATTACAATGAGGAAACTAGCAACATATCTACGTATTCGAATATCAGTAACCTTGGTGTAGTTCTGAAGAGCTCAGTGACTTCAAGCGTGGTACTGTGATAGGTTGCCACCTTTGCAATAAGACGGTTCGTGAAATTTCATCCCTGCTGGATATTCCACAGTCAACTGTAAGTGATATTATTAGAAAGTGGAAGCGTTTACAGCAACTCAGCCACGAAGCGGAAGACCACGTAAAATCACAGAGCGGGGTCAACGACTGCTAAGGCGCATGGTGCGTAAAAGTCACCAACGCTCTTCTGGTTCCATTGCTGAAGAGTTCCGAGCTTCCACTGGCATTAATGTAAGCACAAAAACTGTGCAGCGGGAGCTTCATGGCATGGGTTTCCATGGCGGAGCAGCTGCATGCAAGCCTCACATCACCAAGTCCAATGCCAAGCGTCGGATGGAGTGGTGTAAAGCACACCGACACTGGACTGTGGAGCAGTGGAAACATGTTCTGTGGAGTGAGGAATCACGCTTCTCTGTTTGGCAGTCAGATGGGCGAGTCTGGGTTTGGCGGATGCCGGGAGAACGTTACCTGCCTGACTGCATTGTGCCAACTGTGAAGTTTGGTGGAGGAAGGATAATGGTATGGGGCTGTTTTTCAGGGTTTGGGCCAGGCCCCTTATCTCCAGTGAAGGGCAATCTTAATGCTTCAGCATACCAAGACATTTTGGACAATGCTATGCTTCCAACTTTGTGGCAACAGTTTGGGGAAGGCCCTTTTCTATTCCAACATGACTGTGCCCCAGTGCACAAAGCAAGGACTATAAAGACATGGTTTGATGAGTTTGGTGTGGAAGAACTTGACTGGCCCGCACAGAGCCCTGATCTCAACCCCATCGAGCACCTTTGGGATGAATTAGAACGGAGATTGTGAGCCAGGCCTTCTCGTCCAAAATCAGTGCCTGACCTCATAAATGCTCTACAGAATGAATGGTCACAAATTCCCACAGAAACACTCCAAAATCTTGTGGAAAGCCTTCCAAGAAGAGTGGAAGCTGTTATAGCTGCAAAAGGGGGACCAACTCCATATTAAAGTATATGTATTTGAATACAATGTCATTACAGTCCCTGTTGGTGTAATGGTCAGGCGTCCGAATACTTTTGTCCATATAGTGTATTTACTGGTTGGTAATGGACAGCTCATAAAATGGATGTCTGGGATCACAGCTGAGCTGGATTAATTATCGGTGTCCTGCTTCCTGGACATGCCTCTGACAACACATGCTTTGTCAAACTGAATGGCGAGTGAGCTGGCAAACTTTTTCAAGAGGGAATTACACAAAGGAGCTTTCTCCATCTCTTTCTTTTGTGTTCTCTCTCTCTCTCTCTCTCTCTCTCGGTGGTGCCCTAGATCCAAACTCCCATGAAAAATACATGGGAAGGCGGGAACATTGTTTGACTGCTAAATGGCCACTGGAGCGTTCTGAGACTTCATTTGCCATCCCCGTGAGTGTGTGCTACAGTCGTAGGCATTGCACTGAAATTAAAGCCGCAAAGAATCTTGCAGTGTTCATGTCACTGCAACAACCGTTGTACTACTACTATACTAATATACTGACTACCCCATCTCTTTTTATGGGCATCTCAGAAAGGAAAGCCTCAATTTGGTCATAAATGAAAGGCCAGCAGCAACACAGAGGAGAGCGGCTGACACCCTCCACTGCCTGCGAAGGCCAGTGTGAAGGATGCACATGTAAACCCTTAAATCCTTTTTTGATGGATGCGGTGATGAGGTAGACCTGAGTGGGATGAGTCTGGCTGTTCTGCTCCTCCAGGGGGGGTTGGGGGAATGCAGCCCGGTGGCTAGACTTGAGCCATACTTCATTTGTTAAAAGGGCCATTGGACAGACAGTAGGGACCATGCAGGAAATAGCCTGTCCATTTTAATGTCATCTCTTCTTCCCTGCATCTCCTCGGAGGTCAGGAACTGCGTGGGAGTGACCCAGAAGAACAAAACATGCTGACATCCCCCAAGAAGGCAATAATCAATGATTTATTAAGGTCCCCTTTCATGATAGTGTTGTTGACTCCGGGTTGGGTATTGCTAATAAATGATCCAATTACTCTACGATGGATTTACAATCTGAGACTTAAAAACAAGGGTTAGATCAGTCCTGTGCAAGTTTGCCAAAGTGGGCTTTACCCGGTTCTTTGATATTGATACAGGGACTTTTTGTATGTTTATGGATATTGGATACAGTCTTAAGTTATTGCCAATGCTTGCTTTGAACTGTGGTCTCCTTCCCACACACTTCTTACTGCACTGTGCCCAATTGCTTCAACCCAAAGGGAGAGCATCTCACCCTATTAGTCTCCCTCCTACACAGCAGGCCATCTCAAAATGTGGGCAGCTAATTTGGACTGCTTAACCGTAAACAAGACATTCTCATCATGGCTCAGTGATGAAATTGGGAAAAAAATCTTGCCCTAGTTCCCATAGCTGCCAAGGGATGTGTTGAGTGCCGGAATTTATGTGGGTACCGGTACATTTCTTTTTGCCCAGCTGTCTTCCGCAGGACTGCAGCATACATGTTAAAAAAGGTCCTACTTCATTAGAGGGTGAGGTGAGAGCAGAGGCTGTATCTGATGTCTGCACTAAGGATCTACACGGCTGAAATAGCTACACACCAAGTTCCCAAGTCTCTGTGCTGTTCTTGATGCCTGCCTTCTCTAATGAAGAGGAAACATATTCTAATGAATGTTTCATGTAAAACTTAAAACACAAGGGATACCATCTAACCATCTATTCACTGCTCAGTGTAGTTGGTTGAATATGTATCAAATGTTTAAATACATTTTAAGTTTAAGGTACAGGTAAAAGCATTTAAAAGCATTTTAAACCATGTACAGTTTATAAAATATTGTAATGAAAATCACAAAATACAGCTTAAAGAACAAATTATATAGACCTGTATAAAAATGTATATTACAGACAGTCACGGTTGGAGTGCAGAGATTCTGAGCTTCCTGTAGGCTATATGTATGATCAGTGAGGATGACATTTGTTGAAGTAGAGAGTTAAGCTAATTTATAGTAAGCCATATAGGTAGGTCATGTTAGCTATACAAGGTCAAATTCATGAAGCACAGAGACCCAGTGCTTATGAAGCTTGCTGCCTTAAATTGCATACATAGGTCTGCTAAACTTGCTCAGGAAAATCACATATCACAAATAACCTACCCTGATATATCTACATACTCACAACTGGCCCAGGTTGGTGCATTAGCTGTAGCTACGAAATATGATTGAAAATCTGTTTGGTATCACAGCTTTGCTGGCTGCAACATTGCACATCAACTGGTTACTCCTAGCCGTGGTTAGCTAATGATAATAAAGCTGTTGCTTGTCAAGCCTACAACTTCACTAATTAATAAAAATAAGATAGTGTAGCAATGTATCTAGCTGACGTTAGTTGCAAGGCAAATAAACCAGCCCAAGTTTGTGAGCTGTTTTCCTGCGGAATATGATTGACAGTCCTGTTGTTTTCTGCGGCTTTACTGCTCCACTGCACATGTTAACTAGCTAACAGTGCGTTTAGCTTGCTGGCTGTCATACATCTGAATTACAGCTCACTCGAAATGAATACAATATTCTGCTGTAGCCATGCATGCAGCAAGTTATTTTATAGCAAAAAACTACTACATTTACATTACTACCTTTATCTTTGACACATTTCTCACTTTCAAGTTTCCTTTTTTCTTTTTTTGCTCCTATTTGGGTCATTTGGATGCCACTTTGGTATTTTCTGTTCTGAAGGACCTGCTTCTAGGGGTGTGGTGTATAGTCACAAGTGTCTTGGCAGCAATCATTAGTGCCTTATGACACCACCGGTGGTGGCGGCACAGTGTGTGATATGCGTAATGGAAGAGCCAGTGCTGCCGTGCATCTATGGAAGTGGTTGGGTAACGCCAATCCATTTTTAATGAGTGACACAATACACACCATAAAATATGCATGTGTCAATGATTTTCTTTGTACATGCAGTTTTATGCATGTAGATTACATTTTACAGTGTGTGTTGTAATTTTACAATATTCTCTAGAAAACATGCATACAATTACACTGAGTGACAATCATTTATGGGCTTCCTAATGCAGGTAGCATGTTTTGACAGATTCAGCATCAGTGTCCACACCTGTGTTTTCAAGGCAGCTATGTTGCTTTCCCTCCACCTTCCAATCACAGTAGTTCCAGTTTCTCTGTCAGAGCAAGGTGATAAATTATCTCTCAGTTACAGACTTGCTTATGCATCATGGGTTTACAAAGCCTCTTCATTATTTATTATGTATGCATTAGCTGGGTGGATTCAGTTCAAGGTTGGGAAGACATGGGAGAATTATTTTCAGGCCATATCTCATAGTGGTACAGCAACCAGCGCCGATCAAAGCGTACACCTCAATGCAAACATTTGGAGGAAATGGAATTTTTCTGCTATCTACATTCCAGAGTCCGGTCAGTTTGAAAATGAGCATCCCTCTTTAGGTCACGTCTCAATAATTCCAAGCAAGCAAGCAAACAAACAAACATTAAAAAAACCTGGGTAAAATAGGTACTTGTGTACGAATGAAGATGGTCTATGCATTGGAGGTGCTGGGTAAAGTGGCGTCCACAAAAATTAAGGGTAATATCCCGCTTGTTCAAACAAGGTGTAAGGACGTGTACTGGTAATTCACTGGAGCGCTAAATCAGAGCTTGGCTTTTCCACCTTCTAAAAATCTTATTAACCTAAGTGCTACCTGACACTGTCCCTGTCACCACGTCTGCTAAAGCACTTTGTGGAGTTATAAACCATGCATCGCCTACCTACTTTTTTCCGTGTTACCGCACAGTGGCTCTTGAATCTGTAGCCTTTGAAATTGCACAGTACAATTTTCTTCTCATTTATACACTTCACTTACCTGGTTTTATTTGAAAAGGCCTGCTTTAGTGCTCTCTCCTCCTCCCCTACCGCTATTAAAATGTATTCACTTCAGAGGCCAAGTCCAAGGTCCAACAACTTCGACATCCTCATAGTCATTGTTCAAATGAGGCATAATATTATTTTGTGTACATTTAAGGCAGGTTTATGTTCCAAAGGATAATCTTCAATGCAGTGAGACACAACACTACACAAGTGCTGTTAGATCATTTTGCAGGTGTGCTTTCAGCTGACTGTAGCCCTGTTTGAGAGTTGCTAGCAGTGTAATCACCTGCTGCACTTGTGTGGGATAATGGAATTCCACATTTTTATTCATTCATATCACAGTACATCCAAGAACACACTGCTACCGTAAAGGGCGAAGGTGTGATGTGTCGGGCTTGTAAGGGCATCATACAGTATATTTTTGCACCTGATAAGCTGTGTGATCTCACATATTTGTGATGTACTCTTATATTGTGATGAAGCGGGAGGGGGCATTGGGAGATCATCCTGCAAATTCCCAGGATTATTAGCAGAAAAATAGCCCCTCTGAAAAAAATGTCCACTTTGCTCTGAAGTCTTTGCCATGCCATTGTTATTCAGGGAGTGTGTTCCCAGCTCTCTTGGCTGCAGAACGTGTTGTCATGGCAACCAGTGAGCCTCCTGTTGCTGATGTTGATCAAGACCCGTCTGTGTGAGCAAGAGGTGAGGGATTTATTTTGTGCAGCCAGTGGAAGCCAGTGGGAGGGCCATTGAAACCACTTTGATTGTCAATGATCTAAGACGATTGATGTCTTCACCAATGTCGGATTAGGTTCCTTCAACAAAAAAAAAGGATAAGAAAAAAATGGTGCAGGGAGTGGGCGAGTCGGATCATTAACACTGAAAAGAAACACGCAGAATCTGGAGAGAGAGAGACAGAGGGGGAGAGAAAAAACATATTGACTCTGGCAGTGGCTGGCAGCCTTTGACTTATTGGCAAGGGGCAAGTTAGGATGTCGACAGTGCATTTGATGTTTTACATTGTAAATTACACTGTAAATTTCATTTGACAAGACTTGTATGCAGATTTTTCTATTTTCTTTTTTTCACCTTTTAGTCTGAATTGGCTATTGTGAAAGCTGGCTCTATCTGAGGGTTTTACAGGGTTGTAGTTTTGTATCAGAATCAGCCAATAAGAGCAGATCAGTCTCATTTATGCCCTTGTAACCCAATAAAACTAGAGCAGCCATGTTGTGCCTGGGGAATAGCCCTCTGTTCTGGGTTTATCTCTGTGGGGAAGCCTGTTTCACTGCCGACTGGTCACCATTAATTCATTCTATTTACCTCTGGTACGTCTTCCTTATGTATTTAGTCATTTGCAAGGACCATTTCCCATGGAAGACTATTAGCCTAAAGTTAGGGGAGACATTCACAAATGGGGCCTTTTGTGGTCAAAGTCAGACTTTTTTATTCATACATAAATTCAAGTAAACACATTTGAACATCTTGAAATAGCAGCGATGATTTGGTGTAGGTTCAGATTTAAGCAGTCAACATCCTCCCTGCTGTGTCTGTTTATTCAAGATGTTCTCACTCACTGGAACTGGAACGATGTGCTTCTCCCAACCTTGTGTTTTTACTTCTTGTTTTAAAGAGGTCGAAAGTGATGTTCATTACAGTTTGGTAAGATTTCCTTTACAAATTATAATGGTTCATGACACTCTGTCTGGCTGAACAGAATCTCCTCAGGGTGAGTGCTTTCATGTCCTTTCTTTCCTCTGCTCTGTGATTTGTGCTGTTTGGGAGAGAGTGGTACTGCCTGGCTCTGTTCGAGGACACAGCCTCGCACTCACCCACCTATTTCAACAAACATGCAGTAAATAACAGATAAAAGAAAGGCATGCTGAGCCGCAGCCTGTTTACATCCAGATAACTTTTTCCCCCACCAGCGATTAAAAGAGGAGGATCGTAGGAGCACTGAATGAATGCAGAGGCTCGATCTATCACCAGAAAATATGCAAGATAGAGAGGACCAGAGAGATGGTTTTGATGAGTGCTATGCATGCTGGGATTTCAACATCTTTACTGCTGTATGTGGTTGATACTGTCCAGAGCAGTGCTGGGAAACAAGGATGGGGTGCCAGGTTTCACAGACTCTGCTGGGGGAGAGTTTTCAAATGAGTCTTATCACATTTCCATGGAGCTGATGTATAATGACAGTAACTAAGCCGAAGACGTCATCCTCTCAGCTCCTTCAAGCGTGTTTCACTGTGAATAGATAGAACAGCCACATGGTACTGCAGTAAAGGGAATGTTCAGGTGACGAACTAACAAAAAGCATGTAAAACCCTGCCAGTCCCACTGTGATTTTAGTGTAGCTAAGAGAAAATGCAAAGGCCCATTTTCTCAGTCTAGTCCCAGAAGTTAACAAAAGCTGTTTCAAAGGGTGATCAAGCAAACTTGATGGGGATATACTGAATCAGGATCATATGTACATAAAGAACTGAAACATCTTGCTAGCTATAATATCACTGTAGGGGAAATGCATGTATGTCAAATAAACATTTTGCAGACAATTCCCTTTGTTGGGTGGGCATATACGGCCATGTCTGGCATAGGATGTGGCCTGTGGGCTACCATTTGCTGGTTTCCTGTTGAAATCAATGCAAATAGAGGAGTACTGTCCATTAATGGATCTCCAGTGGCTCCCTTTTCTCATTAAAGCTCAGTCTGTCCATTTGATTCATTTATGATTCTTTTATGGATTGTCGGCACAATCAATAGCCAGTGATGTCATGGTAAAGAGAAGCGGGCTACACAGTTTCCCTCTCTCTTTCTTTTTCAGAACATTTGCAGATCGGAGTACAGCAGCTACTCTGAACTGCACTCTAGATGCATTTATACTTTGTGTGAAAACATTTTCCCTGATAATTTGCTTGAGCAGTGGGTTTTTAATTCATTATTTTAATTCCTGTAAATGTTGTATGTGTTACACACGTTTTGGGATGTTGGGAAATGTTGATGTAACTGTCCTCCTGTGCCCGTTGGTGTGAGTGGATTGTAGGGTGAGTGAAATGCAATGGCATATCTACCCCTTTTCCTCCTGCATATGGGGAACCCCATGTCACTGCATAATGTATCACAATGAGAGAGCTGAGACGTCCCAGTAATGTCTACACAGAATGAGAGGCAGCGACGCAGGGGCATCCACGCCACCCGAGGTACCTGCTGCCGCCCCACGCCATCTGTCAGCCAGTCATCAACGCCATCACCAGGAAACATAATGGTCAATCAGGCCAGATTTCCAGACTGCTAATGCATGGCAGAATGGGAGATTAGCTTTCTGAAAATAGGACAAACATATGGGCCACATTTTCAATAGAAGAACAAACAGAAAACTACCACAGAAAAAACTAACCCAAGGTCATGTTTTACCAGGGCTTGCAGTACCTTTAAGCTGAAAAGCCTGCAGTTGTTTTTAAAAGCATTTTCCATGACATTGTACACATTTATGTTTACTCATCTAGATCTTTTTTTCCAAAATGTCTTAAAGCGTGATAAGGTAAGAAACAATAGTACATATAATATGACCACATTTGCAAAAGTACGGATCCTGATACATTTGAAGGAAAGTGACAATGAAAAAACATTTAAAATGGTCGTATTAAAAATGCAAATTGCTTTGTAGTTGGCAGTAAAGAGTAAAGCCGACATCAGCATGTGATCTGTCAGTGAAAACCGTGTGTATGTGTGTATACGTGCATGCACACCCCCTGCCTGTGTTGCCAATCAGGCATTTTGTGGGAGTAGATAATGTCTTTTACTAAAGAGTTCACCCCCTTATTGATCAGGGCTCTCCATTGTGCTTTTCCAGTCATTTGAAAAGGTTAGCAGGCTATGACAACCAGCAAAAAGCTACACTGAAACTTAAGACACATAGAAAACATGCTGGCATCTGTTTGAAGAGATTAAATAGTGGGCCAGGAACATGTTCAAGGTTATATCCTGCAGGCTACAAGAAACAGCTGCATGTGTGTTCATTTGCCTCCACGGTGTCCTCCCTCGGCAATCGGTCTGCCTTGCAGTGAAAGCATGGGAGAGACCTTATCTGCTCCCTGTGGAGGAATGCCTCTTTCGTTTGTGTGAAGGTCATACCCACCCCCCAAAAAAAAGATACATAGTACTCCTAGCTTTATGAGATCTTTTTTCCTTTTATTACAAAACCAGTGTCACACAGGGCACCCTTTCGGGAGTTTAAAGCAGTGCTTCTTAGTTGCTGTCTCCATTAAGGACCAAAAGGATTGTGGTTTTAGCCAGTATACCTGAAACAATATGGAGGCTTTGCAGGAACAGTTAATGATGTTTATTTACTTCTGTTTCAGTCTTTTTACATCCCCCTGCCCTTGGAAAGCATCTGTGTGGAGTCATAACCACCCGATTAGCAGAGGCTCTGACCCAGGGTGGGGAGAATGGGAGAGGGGGAGTGGCATTCAGTCTGACCATATATAATAATAGTTTATAGTACTTATACTGAATGGATCCCATGGTGTTCGCTTTTGAAGTGATGAGAGAGGAAAAGCAACACATAAGAGGGCAAGGCAGAGAGAAAGGAATGAGGTTTCCTCTTACTGTGTGTAGTGACTTCATTTGTCTTTTTGAAGAAAGCACAGTGGTTTCCATTTGTATATTTTCTATTGTTTGGTATGTGTGTGTTTTTGGAAAACAGAAGCCGAGCTGTGTCAGATGCTGACACTGGCATGCGCTGATTTGAGTTCTTTTAGAGTGGAGGAGCATGAGCAGGAATGCAGTGACTGACTCCGGTGTTACACGCCCCACCTCTTCACTAAGTGAAACTGTTCTCCTCTGTTTCCTCTCCCCCTTTCTCTCCGACAGTCTCTCCTCTCTCTCTGTCTCCCTTCTCTCTCACGGTCTCTCTCTCTCTGTATCCCTGCAAAGGCACTGAGCTCCCTAATGGCGCGTTCCACATTTCCAGCAGCCAAAAGCCAAATCATTTCAGCAATAACTCAGGGGTGTGATCTTTTATTTATTTATCAGGCAGCTGGGAAGAGACAGCTGATAGGCAAGTGGTTAATGAAAAGTAAGGGATTGCATATTTATTGATTAATGACACCTTTGAATTTGCACCCCATTTATAGAAAATATAACACCTTTATTTGAACAAGCAGAGCATGATATCAGCTCTGTTTAAAACCACTCCAAACCTAAGTACTGCAGGTCTCGTCAAGTGCTGAGCTAGATAACAGTGATGGTTGAGGCAAATAAGCCCTCACTTTATCTTGGCTACACTGAAAGCAAGACCATTGAAAGTTGTGTGACAGTAGCCTAATGTCAGTCTCAGATTTAAGCAGTTATCACTTTATTAAAAACACACAATAAGTGCAAGGACAGTTGCCTCCTATACTCTTTTCCCAGTTTAAATATGGAGAGGGGAAGATCAATACTTTCCATTAGGATCGACAATGGTATTTTGTGGAGAGCTTGGCCACTGATGGACGGCTCTGACACCCAGATGGAATGGCTTTAAATGCCTTGTTTTTATGAAACTGTCTGGTTGTCTGAGACAAATATACCTTAAACTGGACTTTGAAGTGATGGTTTTTTTGTATTGCTTTTGCAACTCTTAAGTCTCAAAGGCCTGCTGGGTGCTGTGTGGAACTGGGGCAGTTCAGTTCTGTCTGGTGGGCCCATGAATCGATGTACTTATTAAATCGTGGATAAAAGTGTGAACTCCATGGAGGCATTTTCCAGGATGAACACAGAAATGCCAGCAGGGATGTTACACAAAACATTCAGAATGGCTGCTGACAAACCAGTTGTGGTAGGAATTATTATTAATATTAACTATTATTTCTTTCCAAGTTCAATTTCCTGTTTTACCATGGAGGTAAGTGCCCGGAATCACTGCCTCCTAGTAAAATGCTATCTTGCCACTAATTCATTCCCAGAGAACAATATTCTGCACAGGAGAGAACAAAGCAATCAAGAAGTGCCCTGTGCCAAAGTAGACTCAGTACCCCTGTACCAGCAAGGGGTCTTATGGGTCATACCTGGCTCCATGGAATCACATGGAAAGCTTGAACCGTTTACTGCAAGGGGAAGGCCTTCCCCTCCCTGTGCAGACATAAATGGAACATAGAGAAAGTAGCTGGCAAAATAGTGCTCTGCAAAAGGAATGATGCTTGAAACAAACTTGTTAAACTGCAGTCTGAAGGTCTGAAGAAGAGTGATCAACAAACAGTGCAAGATGAAAGAGCAGTCTGGGACCCTTAATATGAACAATTACAAAATATAATTACACAATGCATCAGGATTTCTGTATTATTCTCTGAATCGGCCATCGGAAGTAATGAAGGTAGTAAACTGTCTCTTCAGTTGTATACTTCGACAATGCCTATGAAGTAGCAGTGCGTAGTGGTGAAGGCGTGGCATGCTTTTCAGCAGTAGCGGAGATGGGTTGGGGATGCTGTCTAAACTTAATGGCCCACAGGAGCCAAAATCTTATTGAACATGTTTTTATTTCTTCTTTTGCCTTAAGTCAGTCAAGCAAATGAGTCCGCAGACCACAAATACCATCCACTAGGCACCAGTAATGTATTGTTGTGAGCAGCATAAAAAGTACTTTAAAATAAAAAAGCAATAATATTTAATAAGCAATAATAATAATATATAATAATAATATATAATAATATATTCTATTATTTTGTCCTTACTGAAAACCATAAACAGGAAAAAATCACATACCTTCCTCTGGAGAAAATATCAATTTTTGAGATTAATTCAAAATATGATATTTACTTAGATTTCAGTGTTTGTGTGTAAACTGTGTCTTTCCTGGTATGTATTTTTTCTGACTGGTGTGATAATTTAATTAGTTTTTTGATGGCTCATAAAGTTTATATTAATCTTCAGCCATAGTGACCCTTTTACCTGGGGAACCTTAGAGTGCAGAGGCTGTTGTGCTAATCATTACTGTATTTTTTGTTACATCTAATTTTTCACTTTGTCTTGCTTTAATTTGACTTTAAGCCTAATAGCTTTTGCTGAGCAAAACCTTGCATTTGTTTTTTTCAGTATGTAATGTAACATTCTGGCTCTGTTGTCTTAAGGTTTTTTTGTTTTACATTATTCTACATCAGATAATGCAGAAACCCTTCCTTAAAATAGTTCATCTTCTGGCCTTTCATATTGATTGAAGGAGTAGATGTCTCAGAACTGCTGGTATCTGACAATAGATGCTCTGTATGTGAAAAGACAGAATAAGGGAAGTATAGTCATTAAAATATCTTTGCAGGGAATGGCCACAATGAATGAATTCTGGTCCCTTTTGAAAACCAGTATGCTGATGTAGATGAGTGTTGGCATTTGATGACAATGGGGAAACGCTTCACCTAATGGAGGCTACATGGGCTGTCCTGAGAAAAGAGAAGGATCAATTTTGATCTTGTAATGTGAGAGGGGAAAAAAACATGCAGTGGAATAGCAGATTCTTTGTGACTCCCGCAAAGCCATGCACCAGCTGTCATTTTGTGAAAGTTACGAATTTCATACAGCTGAGTTACAAGGATTTCCACTAAAGCTCTGATTTTAAAGACTCACATCCAGTGTTGAACTAACCGTATTGTGCTTTGTCCTATAATTAGACAGCTGCCAGATCTTCTCTGTTGTAACATAACATCACTGCTATTGGCAGTGGCAGAAACAAATGAGAGATGTCATTAAGTTAGTGCAAAAATGTACTGATGACTTCATCTCTCCACTCACTGGATCCCGGTGCTCTGCTCAGATCCCAGCCCCACAAGTGTCAGCAGCTACAGTGGTATCGTGTGAGTAACGGGACCCTTCCAGTCAGCCATGTGTGAAAACGCGTGCCCCTCCACTCCCTGTCGGTGATGTGCTCGGGTGAGCTGCCACGCAGCTAATACCTCCATCTGTTAAAATACCGCTTGGTGAGTTTTGTTTTTTTGTTTTTGCTCCAGCTTTTGTTGATATAAATTTCTGTATATAGAAAGCAGCTGTGGTTAATTAAAAACAAACCCGGTGAATTGGTGAGTTGCGGGAACATAATCCAGAAGGCTGAGAAAACCTAATCTCGAAACAAAGAATGCCTTTTATCAGTGAGGATAAGTGAGGGATAATGTATTCTGTTTGTTTATGTTTGCTGCACGTCTGTCGAGAAATAAAGGCCTTCTATTGTGACTCCCCGTTCCATTTATTTTTTAAACTGAGGAGGATTTTCTTTGTTTCCTGCTTGAGGCCCACATGGAGTCCATATGAGGTATTGTGTTTATTTGTAACATCTGGAGATGTAGTTTTTACTTTTTTTGTATTTGGCCTTGTATTTTATATGCTGCACATAAGTCACATAACTCCGTCTGTTATCCATATTTCACATGCCAGTTTCTCTTACTTTTTAAGCACTCTTTTGGTTTGGAAACTGAGCATGTCACAGGTCCTGTCCATGTTTCAGATTGTTACTTAATTTCCCTGGAAATGGATCCTATAGTGTAGGACCACTAAATAAAAGAGCTGATTTTAGTTCCCTCCATTTATGCAAATTGTTATCAAATCATGTCTGAAAATTGAATAGTAGGAATAATTTGATGGCTGATGTTGTCACAGGGATGACACCATCAGATTTTAGAGATAAATTCCGCTGAAAGCATATCAGGCAGCGCTGATCCCAGACACAATATTGGCATGGACTATCTGGGCAATAAGCTGGGTTTTCCAGCCATCGGACGCAAACTGCTGATGTGCAGCATGCTTTATTCATAACATTGAGAAACAAATTTAACAATGGCAGGTACATATTCCATGTTTCATTTTCACATAGGATCCTTACAAGATGTGAGGTTTGGTGGTTTGGTCGTGTAAGGGCAGGGATAGATGGAAAGTAGCAATAGTTCCCTTCTTTCTCCTTAGTTTTGTCCATCTTGTTTGTAACAAGTTACTTGTCATTGATGTTTGACTAACCACAGATACTGCTGTTCTGCAAATTGTAGTTCTTCTGTTCCTTTATTTGATCAGGGAAAAGTCAATATCCTAGACTTATAAAATGACTTGGGAGAAAGTCTGAAATAGGTTTCTTCCAAATTACACTGTGCCTGTGTTTTTGGTGAATCAGAGCCCATCAATTTTTGTGTACTCTGATACTAGGAAATGACTTTGACCTAAGCTGTATCAAAGAGCTTGACGTGGTCCTTTTAGTGTAGGGTATGAGTTTGTAGTGCATGCACTGCACTGGGATTATCTCAGAGAGCTACAGCTATTCATTAAAAAGGTTGCAATTTTATCTTGAAAATACCATTGAACATGTCCATCAGCATCATAGAGTCAGGTCAAGGTTTTCTCAAAAATAATTGAAAAATAACCCCAGGGAAAGTATTTAGTTGACTGTACTGTACCTTGCCCACCTCAAGGGAATGGCCCTTAAAATTCTAATTTATAGCAGCTTGGTTCATCACTATACACTGCTACTGAGGCTTCTTTTAAAGAAACACTTTAGGTGCCCTGCAATGCTGGCATTTATCATCCTTATTGTAGATGTGAATAGGATAGAACACATGAACTGGAATCATTGTTGACCTTTAAACACTTCGACCTGTGGAAAAAGCTCTCTCTCTTTTTGCAGCTGTGTAGGCCAGTGTGGCTGGCAGAAGAGTGTGGACAGATCTGGGAAGATAATCAGTGAAACTATTCTCTCATCCTCAAGAAATTCAAAGTCATATAAACGAGTTATGTCAGGGGCTTCCACTAAAAGGAGTAATTTCAGACAGCAAAATATTGGGCTACTGCATGCAAGAGCTCAGTGGGATTGAATTTCATACAAGGGAAATGACCTCATCTGAGGGAAGTCTGGATTGCCAGCTCGCTTCTGTTTGACTTCAAATTGGAAGCACATCCAGCCTATTTTCGCTCGTTTTCGACTTCAAAAATTGGGCCTAGGCCTGTTACTTCAGCAAGTGGGACACATGGCGGATGTGTCTGGTCAGTGCCTTTGATGTTGTCTCACTTGTCTGCAGTCAACGCTTTCTTCAAGGCAGACTGTTTGTAGAGCAAATACATTTACCTTGTATTGAAAACATTCATTGTTTTTTTCATGACTTCATTCATTTCAAATCTTCCGAGAGTTTACTGTATAAAACCATAAAAAGGCTGGGACAAATGCAAACATTTATTGCATAGTCCAAGCCCCATAAACATACCATACACATGGACTATACAATAAATATACTGTAAACGTGGGCTAATCAACATTCTGTAAACACAGCTGTACAGTAAACATACTGTAAACATTAGCTATATAGTAAACATACTATGAACATGGGCAGTATGATAAATGTACTTTAACCATCAGCTCTACAATAACATACTGTAAATGTGGCTTTGTAAGTATGGACCATACAATAAGCATATCTGAGTATGCTGTGCAGCTCCTTGTCCAGGCACTGGTCATCTCAAGACTGCAATGCTCTCTTGGCTGGCCTACCTGCATGCACTATTAAGCCTCTGTAGTTGATACAGAATTTGGCTGCACATCTGGTTTTCAACCAGCCAAAAAGGGCTCATGTTACATCTCTTTTGGTCTCACTCCGCTGGCTCCCTGTAGCTGCCTGCATCATGTTCAAGGCCTTGATGCTCGCGTACAGGGTGACCGACAAAACTGCACCTACCTACCTGAACTCACTGCTGCAACCCTATGTTCCCTCCCGACCGCTACACTCTGCCACCGAACGGCGCCTGGTGGTCCCATCACATCGCGGTGTAAAAGCACTATCCAGGACTTTTCTCTGCCGTTGTTCCCTGATGGTGGAATGAACTTCCACATGTCATCCACTCTGAGTCCCTCTCTATTTTCAAGAGACATCTGAAGACACAGTTCTTCCACTCTCACCTGAGCACCTGAAACACTTCCCTTCTAAAGGAACTTCTCATGACTCAAACTGTCTCCTACTAAACTATAAAAAAAATTATTAAAAAAAAAAAAAAAAAACGAAAAAATAATCTAATGGTTTAACGCACTGTTAGTTTTACCTGCTAGTTTGTACCTTGCCTGGCCAACCTTTGAAACCTGGTCATGCAGTGCTTCTAATATTGTTGACTCTGTATGGTTTTTCGCTTGTGTTGTATTGTACCTCACTTGTAAGTCGCTTTGGATAAAAGCATCTGCCAAATGAATAAATGTAAATGCAAATACTGTAAGCATGGGCTATATAATAAACATACTATGTACATGGGCTGTACAATAAACACTGTAAGCATGGAGTTTTCTTTACAAAGCAATCTGTGAGCACAGGCTATGCAATAAAAATACTATTAAAACCTGGCCTTGCGATAAACCTCATATTGGAAAAATGAGCTGTTCAGCACAGTGAACACTAATCAGTAAGCACAGGGCATACAGTGGTTATAAAAAGTCTACACACCCTTATGAAATTGCAGATTTTTGAAATGTAAAGACAGAAATAACAACAAAATAAATGTCAGACTCTTTCCATCTTTAATGTGACCTTCCAACAAACAAAAATCCAGAGAAAGAAAGAAGACTTAATTATTAGAAAAAATAAATAAATTTAAAAAAACCTACAACACCCTGATTGCATAAGTCTGCACACCCTGCCGAACTAATACTTTGTGGAAGCACCTTTTGCATTTATTACAGCAGCAAGTCTTTGTGAATAAGTCTCTATTAACTTTGTACATCTAGACTTTGGAATTTTATCCCACTCTTCTTTGCAAAAAAGTTCAAGTTCCTTTCCCACCTATTATGGGGTGACTGAATGAATCTTTTGGCATAATTTAGACAGGCTTGGATGTTCCTTTTTGTAAGAAAGGGTTTCCGTCTTGCCACCCTACCCCATAGCCCAAACATGTGCAGAATACGAGAGATGGTGGTCACATGCAAGGAGTGACCGGTACCTGCCAGAAATTCCTGTAGCTCCTTCAGTGTTGCCTCTTGGTAGCCTCCCTAATAAGTTTTTTCCTTCGTCCTCTCATTAACTTTGGAGGGTTGTCCTGATCTTTGCAATGTCTCTGTGGTGCTGCATTTTCTCCACTTATTGATGATGGTTTTGACAGTGCTCCATGGTACATCCAGTGCCTTCGATGTTCTTTTATATCCCTCTCCTGATTGGTACTTTTCAACAATTAGCTCTCGCAGTTTCTTTGGCAACTCTTTGCGGACCATGGCTCTCCCAGTAGGATGCAACCCCAAACATTCATCTGGGTTTAATCAGAATCACTTTTATTGATGGCAGGTTTATGCTATTTACCTACAGGCATGATTTTGAATGTGATTGGCTAACTTTGAACACAGCTAGAGCCCACATAATGAAATGGTGTGCAGACGTATGCAATCAGGGTGTTGTAGTTTTTTTTTTTTTTTATTAAAAATGTTCCTAATAATTAACAATTTGTTTTTTCTCTGGATTTTTGTTTGTTGGAAGATCACATTACAGATGGAAAAAGTCAGACATTTACATTGTTGTTATTTCTGTATTTACATTTCAAAAACCTGCCATTTCATAAGGGTGTGTGGACTTTTTATATCCACTGTATGATATGCCGCACACTGTCGATACAGGTTGGCTGGAAGTGTCCTGATTTGGAACCAGGAGTAGAAGTTCTCCTGGATTGCAATGTATGCCTCATATCAGATCAGAGAAGGACAGAGAATGTTCACTCTACTGTGAAAAGAGGGCTGTTAAGTAGTGCACTGCAAGTCGTTACCCAATTAGTTTGTGCATTTATTTATAAACCCAACTGTAATGTAAATGAACTCCTTGTATCATCATGCACACGTCAGTCTAGCCTTACTTTGAAAACTCCTTCCTGCATCACTGAATAGGTCTATTTTAAAAACACAAAAAGTACATGCTTGTATGAAATATCCATATTTTCTCGTTACAGTGATCTGTGTGTCATGTGTGATTTGTCACCCATTGTGTTTGCAGTTGCCGAAAGGCTGAATTTACTTTGAGACGTATTGCCTAGTCATCAGAAGAATCATGATATATGAACACATTTTCCCATTCTGCTCTGTCTTTGCAGCTGTGGAATGTGCACTTAAGCAGTAATCTGCACTGTCTTCATTCATCAGATGTCACTTTCTTGCCAGCTCCCAAGGACCACAAACGTAAAAAGCTAAATGCACATCCCACTAATGACCTGGCAAGAAAGAGAAAAAAAATGAAAAGATAAAGCAAAAGTGAACCGAAGAATAAAATTTGACTGTCAGCTGTCATTAAAGGAGAGTGGGTTGGTTTTTCAGGGTGTTTGTTTTATGAGAGGACAAGGTGTATGTGTGTGTTGGGGGTGCTGTAAAAATAACCACAACCTGATGGAGAGTGATTGAAAAATGTTCCTGAGTTATTGCTTGTCACCCACCCAACAGGATTTATATGAGTGGACGAGACAGGCTCTTATTGTCTGCTCAACTCCAGGGAACAGGAAAACATGATTGCAAAATCAGATGTTAGGAACACGACTTTATCTCTTTCCTCATTCCCCAAACACTGGGATCACTTAGGTCAGTACAAGCCTAAGGTCCACAGTTGGGTTCACCAAAATAGAATTACGTTACACTATGTCTTTGACTTCGAATGGCAAACTGGTTTTTTATCACTCGCACATTTTTCACAAATGTTCAGCAACCATCAAGCTCATGACACTGCATTTATCAGGGGAAAAAAATGACCATGTAGTTAAATTCATTACTCACAGCTAAGAACCCAGACCTGAATGCCATTGGATGGCCCCTCCAATCTCATGATAAGTGGTTGCCTTTCTGTGTGCAGCCATATGTGTGGAAGCTCCCATTGGTGAGATAAAGATGCACAAGGCAGCAGACTATGGAAAGCAGACCGCCATCACACTGCTGCTTCATTACTTTTAATTATTCACCTGATTAGAATAATGAAGATATGAAAGGTCCGTACCATAATGAAAATAGACTCTGCAGCCTGTGTATTAACAATGCAACACACGTTACAATGCTTGTCAGGTTTCAGTCAACCCTACATACTGTAGGAGTACCATAGTTCTTTTGTCTTCTGTTGAATGTGCTTGTGTTTGATACAGGCCAGTTTTTCAGGAGCTTTATGTCAGAGGGTTCCAGAGTTGATGCCATGGTCTAGCCTCAGTGCCTGTGGAGGTTTTCCAAGGCATTCACCTTCACATGTGGAATCAGTTTAGATGAAAACAGAAGTGTTTTGTAGGTAGAGGCCTTGTTGTGATGGAAGCTGACAGTTTATAAGGGGTTTAAATACATAATTGAAGAGCAGATTTGTAGTACTGTGCTGCATTGTGTGCACAGTTTCATTGCTGGAACTCCTTAGCTGGTTCTGCTATTGAGTTTTCTGTTTCTTTTTTTTTCTTCACAAGCTCTGTACCAAAGCCAAAAAAGCCAGCTTATAAGGCTGCCCTAGAGGACATGGAGAAAACGATTAATACGGGGAAAGTTTGGCCAGGCTTTGGGTAAATGAAAAGCCCGTGCCTGTGGGAATTGTGTCCTCTGCCCTGTCAGCATCAGTGGCGGGGCGTGAGACGCGGAGGAGGAGGCGTTTGGCTCCCCTTGTGAGAGCTGTTCCTCAGAGGGTCGTCCTTCTTAGTTATGTCCATGTTCTGTCCTTCATAAGCGTGTTATGGGTGGAAGCTTTTTTTACTATGGAACTTTGTGATCATTGAATTGTGATGATTTCTTATGAAATGCCTCAATTGCTGCACTAGTACTTATGTTGACACACATTTATCTAATATTGGCCCAATATTTTTGTATTGATTCAAGTAGTTATTTTTTGCATTTTTATGTCACATAAACAACAGTACGGTAAAAGTAACAGGTAACAGTACCGTAACAGTAAGGTGTCGGCTTTATCTCTGTTCTAAATTATGTAGATTGATGATGACAGTGTTGGTCAGTAAGAATTTAAACAGTTAAGGTTTTGCATACCAAGTACGTTTTCCTCACAGCTGTCAAACTATATTAAGTGGCAAAGAATTGATTGGTGTCATATTGAGTGGCTTCACTGACAGTTATCATCCCCTGTGCATTCACAGAGGGCCAACATATGGAATTACTGTTGAGCCGAAAAGGTCACACCCGTTCACTTAGCACTCTGGATAACCCCTAGGCCAGGCACCACTAATATTCTCCCATATAAGCAGAAAAACACTACCTTTTCAGGGTTTCAAAGACATGTGGAATAAGCCCTGAAACCATAACAGCAGATATTTTTAAGATTTTGAAGTGACAATGCCTTGATTTGTGTATGTCAGTTCCAGTCCAACACAGGAGCACCCAGTGGTGTTGTTGTTCTTGGGGGGGAGGCACGTGACCAGGAAGTGCCCAAAAGGCCAGTGCATTTGCTCGAACAACTCTTCCCTAATTTGGCTGGCATAATTAGCTCTGTTGCCATGGCGCATTGTGAGGCCCTGCTGTAGTGACAGAATCCACACAATGACTTCGGCTCCCGTGTCCCAGGGGGGACCTGGGTCAAATGAAAGGCCTTTGTTTTCCCTGTGTTCATTAGTGCGGTGGGCCACTTTCGAGATCCCTGAAGGGCTAGCAATATCGCTGTTGTGACGGATGAACACAGCGCCCTGATGGGTTTCCTTTAGCATGCTAGCCCTCGCAGCACTTGAAAATAATTACGATTAGAATAATGATGGCCTTAAATGTAACACTCTGCTGGTTGCCTGTAACAACCAAGATGTAGGGAATGTGTGGTGGCAGCATGCCAGCAGATTTGAGCCCTTACACATTTTTCTGTGTCTGCTGAGAGGGAATGTTGCAACCGTAGACTGTACGTATAAATAGTTGGCAATGGTGCTGATGTGATTTGTGACCTGATGCGCGTACATGTGTGTTTTAATCTGTATACACCCGTATGCTTCCCGAAAGTCATAAATCATTGTTCGACTATGGACTACATCTTTACCATGTCTCAAGCATAATTCCTGCTCATGTCGTATTCTTTTCTTTGAAGGAAAATAAAACAGTGGATACTTAAGTAGCTTTCTCATGCAGCAAAACCATATGGGAATTCCTGCCGTTCATGTTAGTTTCAGGTGTCTCGTCTTCTGGCTTAGGCAAGGCAGCATCGTGCCGGCAGCCCGAATGTTACTATGTTAACCTTTATTGCATGTGTGTCAGGTGGGTGGAGACATACCCGCCTCCCATTGTTCCCTGAGAACCAATGAGGAAACGCAGCACACTGAGGGTAAGACAAAGAGATGCCAAACACTGAGGGGCTATTGCAACATCCTGGGGTGGCACAGGAGGAGGGGGAGTTGCAGTTCAGGGAATCTGCTAATGGAGAGCCATGGTCAGGCAAACAGTCATTTACAGGGTGTACCAATAGCTAACTGTAGAGGCTCAATGTGGGAGCAGGAGATGGTTGATAGCAGTGTCAGCAGCTTCCAGGAGCATGCTTTGTGTGTGTGTTCCTGTGTGTATGTGTGTCAATGTGTGGCTGTGAATAGTGTATATGTGCATGTGTGACATGTGAAATGACAATAGTGTCCATCACAATTGTCATTGGCATATGTGATCTTGTCGTGTGTATGTGTGTGGGTCATGCATGTGAATGTCTGAAGTGTGTGTGTATGTGTCTGAGTTTTAATTGCTTTTTCAGTAGTGAATTTGTCACCACTGCATGTGTGTATGTGTATTATATCATAGATTGGTTTGAGTATTTGTGTGTTTGTGTATTTGTGTGCATCTGTCTATATCTGTTTTGTGTGTGTGTGTGTGTGTGCGCGTGTGTATGTTTATGTGAGAATAGGGGTGTGGGGCTGTGTGTGTGTGTGTGTGTGTGTGTGTACGTGTACAAGTGTGTGAGTATACGGGGTGTTGGGCGCGTATGTGTGTGTCGGGGTGGGTCTGGACCTGGGCTGATCTGTATCCGGACGTGACCTGATCTGTATCCTTTTAACACATGGGAGAATGGAAAGCTAATAAGCTTCGGCGTATCCATTTCTTGTTTATGGCTGATGGAAATCTCACTCCCGAAAAGTAGTGTCCGCGGCATTGTGAGGTTAATTAGATACAGCTGAGGCTGGCCGGGTGCGCACTGCTGCTGGAGTGGAGTTTTAAAGCGTATGCGGAGGAAGCAGTATTTGGAACAGCTAGAACCACCCAGCCATGAGACTTGCTGTCCCTCAATAGTCGTAAAGTGTCTCTCAACTCCTTCCTCCCTCATATTTCAAATGAAAGAAATATGTTTTATGAAAACGGCAATAAATCCTAAAAGATTAAGACAGTTAAAGAGCTAAATGAAATGTATGGCACTCAAGTTCTAGGGCATGTTTTTTGTCACTATGAATTATGGATCACTTTTTTATCAGTACACATGTCAATCCTGATTTTTATGCAAGGCTTCTAATTGAACTTCCCCCCAGATGAACGAGTCTTAACTTGGATTCTGTTTTTCAAGTTCTTTTTTTCTTCTCAGATTTTTTGAACTTTTGTGGAAATAGTGGGGTGCACCTGTGTTAAATTAAAGTACCAGAACACTACTTACACAGTGATTGATAAGGTATTTTAACGTTCATTAGTTTTCAATTGTTCCTGGATCTAAAACAGAACACAAATCACTGCCAGGACATCTTGGCTTGTTTATACAGTGGTGTTTCTGGAGTGGAGGTGATTCATCCTGTCACTAACTTCAGAGATGTGCCTTTCTTGTTCTTGGGCTGAGGGGTTGAGTGTTTTTTGCAGCATTCTCTTTATAGTTCATTTGAAGTAATTTCTTCATGTCCACTGCTGCTACAGCTACTGAAAGGCAATGAAAACCTGTGAGGCTACTGCCCCTGAAGGCTCAGTGTGCTTCCCCTTGTTTGTAAATACAATATAGGCCTATGTGCAGTAGTCTTTGCTGCAGACAGATCCTCCAGCAGAACAATAAATTCATCCAGATGGATGCACCAATTATCTTTAAACTTGGGATTGTATTATGATTTAGTTATGAGGGCTCTGGGGGTTGCAGTTTCAAATTCCATGTGGGCGGTGGCTGTTATACCATTAGCAACATATGTAACCTAAGAGGAGCTTTGATGCCTCGTTTTATAAAGAGGCGATATGTAAAATGTAATTGAAAGCTCAGTGCTTACTTTGAAACGTGGTTTAAAATCTTACAAAGCTAGGTCACAAGGTGGCAGTTGCCTAAAACATTGTAAAAGGAATCCTGTATATTTTGGCTATTCCCTAGGTATTAGCCTATACAGGCCTTTGTGAAAAAAGAAACAAAAAAATATGTGTGTAGTGCTTCCCCTGTAGGAGACATCATTTGACTGTAAATAACGTCATCTGCATATGCACGTGCTTCTCAAAAATCTACAAAGTGTGACCAAGGTTGAATGAAAGGTAGCTAACTAGCTAGCTAGCTAGAATCAGGTTAGGGAGCTAAATAAAACAAGTTTGTTTTGTCACAGTGCCAGTACGCTAAATAATTACCTGCTGCCTCTGTCTTGGAGAGGCAGCAAACAATAGGCACATTTGCCAGCTAGTTTGCTTGCTACTGCCAGAAGCATGGTTGACTTTATGCCACAATTCAGCCTCAGAGCTACTAACGCAAAGAAGCCGACACTGTACTCTTCTTCTAATGAAATAGATTTGATACAGTAAGATATACAAGATTTTCCTAAAAACTAAAATGTGTAGGTGACAAGAGCCTTTTATTCACTTGATGACAAAGCTGGTCAGCAGAGCAGCATCGTGTTGAAGAGTGCGAGTCAAGAGTGATACACAGCACAGAGGCAAGCAGATCACAGTTGTGTTGGCTACTCCAATCACAGTGTTCGTATATTTATTGGTAGCAGTAGTGTAAATTACAAACTGGCTTGATTAAGCAGTTACAAAAATTTCACACATTGGGTTCACAATGTCTTATTAGCGCTACAGTTTCTTTTGGATGAAAATGCATATTGTTGTTTCAAATGAAAAACCTTTCATTGGAAAATCTCATCCTTGGCTCAGATCTTCATTTTTTTCTCCCTTGAAGCCTCCTGGGCACTATATAATGTGAGTTATAATAATTGCATTTGAATGATTTCTGAAATGTCATCATTGTAATTAAACTGCACTCTACTGGATATAACCTTTCATTAGTAGGCTAATTGAATAATTTAATACATAGTACAAAATTGAAAAGTTTGAAGTGTGACAATGTATTTTCTACTGTAAAAACTGTTGCTGATGGTTAGGCTGTTCTAATCCTGTAAGACAGCGATGGCATGTGGTTGTTCCATCTGCATAAGACCTGTTTACCCTAACTGAAGTCAATGTTTACAGTGACAGTTAAATTACATGTTATTTTAGATCGAAAGCACTTGACTGGTCAAAATAATACAAACCCAACAGGTTTTAGGCCTTTGGGGAGCAGAAACATCCACACTTCTCTGATGGAGTGCTGTCAGTAATCAGGGAACATATGATGCAGCAAAGATGTTTACTGGGCTCCTCTCTATTGGGACAGTGCATGCTTTCATGAAAATTTCATGTGGAAATAGAAATCTCAGCGGGAGCAGAGCATGCACAGCATGTAAAATTCAAGCTATAATCTGGGTGTTTGTTTCCTTTTGTCAGTCTATACAGTGCATTCAGAAAGTATTCAGACCCCTTCACTTTTTTCAAATTTTATGTTGCAGCCTTGTGCTAAAATCATTTAAATTCATTTTTTCCCCTCATCACTCTACACTCAATACCCCATAATGACAAAGCAAATACAAGATTTTAGAAATTTTTGCAAATTTATTAAAAATAAAAAAACTGAAATATCAGATTGACATAAGTATTCAGACCCTTAACTCAGTACCTAGGTGAAGCACCTTTGGCAGCAATTACAGCCTCAAGTCTTCTTGGATATGATGCTACAAGCTTTACACACTTGGATTAGGGGATTTTCTGCCATTCTTCTCTGCAGATCTTCTCAAGCTCTGTCAGGATGGATGGGGAACGTCGGTGGACAGCCATTTTCAGGTCTCTCTAGAGATGTTCAATTGGGTTCAAGTCCGGGCTCTGGCTGGGCGACTCAAGGACATTCACAGAATTGTCCCTAAGCCACTCCTGCATTGTCTTGGCTGTGTGCTTAGGGTCGTTGTCCTTTTGGAAGGTCCACCTTCGGCCCAGTCTGAGGTTCTTGAGCGCTCTGGAGCAGGTTTTCATTAAGCATATCTCTGTTCAGCTTTCCCTCAACTCTGACCAGTAGGGATGGGACAATTAATCGAAATTCGATATGTCGCGATCCAAAAATATTATGATCCTTTTCGTAAGTCAGAAAATATCACAATATTTGCTACTTTGTATTGTACCCTGGTATGATTTTCTAATTTTTGAATAGTCCTTAAATGATAAAAAATCGAATAGTTTATGCGATTATCGTCTTGTCTTAAAAAATATATTTTCCCTTGTTTTTACTGCCGCCTAGTAGTAAGTAATGCATTACTACCGCCAGAAGGTGGAGGTAATGCACGTAAAAGCTGTTTGCCAACCACCATTAAACAACAAAAGAAGAAGAACGTGTTACTACCAGGCGCAGTTCATTATACCCTGTGTTTTATAGGGTTTTTGGGTTTAACAGTTTAACCCTTTCACGTGTACAGTCACACCGGTGTAATTTGCCCTTTAGCACGTATGCTAAAACTGGTGCAATTAGAACACTAGATTGGAAAAGTTCTAGCTAATTTTAGCTTTGAGGAAACTGCGATTTAACGTTAAAAACATAGCAAATGCTAACTGAAAACTATGAGAAGCTTAATAACGCTAATGAAAACATAACGAACCATGTAACGTTAACGCTACATAGCATAAAAATAAGTTACGTGCAAAAGGGTTAATTAGATTCAGTTGTGGATTCTAGCTCATTCAGACAAGCATTGCATCACTAAGGAACATGATATCAAAATACAAAGACAGAGTTACGAAAAGCGTGAATGGGTCACTCTCTTTCTCTCTTTTTGTGTGTGTGCGTAGGGGGATCTTCGAAGAATGGTCAAATAGTTCCCAGTGAATATCGAATAGTATTTTTGCTTGAAATGCCCATCCTTAGTATTTAACCACGTTTCCATATTGTTTACACATTATGTAACAACCAAAGCTGCCAAGTGTGTTATAGCAGAGGTCTCTGCAAGCTTATATTTTTCAGGACAATTTTATCTTTGTGCATAGTTGAGAGATACTGGTTTCCATCCACTGGATCAGCCTAAATGTAGAAAACTGTTATTGAATGTTTATTTTACTTGTAATTTTTGTTGTATTTATTCATTTATTTGTTGTATTTATGACAATTTTGTTGTATTTCTGATCTTTATGAGAATTTCTGTTGTTACTTTGATCTCTTTATGTGTAAAAGAACTTTATTCAAATGAGAATTTTTTTGTATTTTGCATAGCTAAGAATTAAGTATCAATTCTTAATGTTCATACTTTGTCACTGAACTGTTATTAGGCTCTATCAAATTGTGGTGATATCGAATCACGAACCGCATATCATATATCAAACCGAATCGTCAGATAACTATATCGTCCCATCCCTACTGACCAGTCTCCCAGTCCCTGACACTGAAAAACACCCCCATAGCATGATGCTACCACCACCATGCTTCGCCGTTGGGATGGTATTGCACAGGTGATGAGCGGTGCCTGGTTTCTTCCAGGCATGATGCTTAAAACTGAGGCCAAACAGTTCAATCTCAGTCTCATCAGACCAGCGAATCTTGTTTCTCACAGTCTGAGAGTCCTTTAGGTGCTTTTTTGCAAACTCCAAGCAGGCTTTCAGATCGATAGAGTGTTGCAGTGATGGTTGCCCTTCTGGAAGCTTCTCCCATCTCCACACAGAATCTCTGGAGCTCAGCCAGAGTGACCATCGGGTTCTTGGTCACCCCTCTTACCAAGGCCCTTCTCGCGCGATCACTCGGTATGGCCGGGCAGCCAGCTCTAGGAAGAGTCCTAGTTGTTCCAAACTTCCTCCATTTAAGAATTATGGAGGCCACTGTGGGAACCTTCAACGCAACAGGAAGTTTTTGTAGCCTTCCCCAGATTTGTGCCTCAGCACAATCCTGTCTCTGACCTCTTCAGACAGTTCCTTCAATCTCATGGCTTGGTTTTTGCTCTGATATGCATTGTCAGCTGGGACCTTATATAGACAGGTGTAGGCCTTTCCAAATCATGTCCAATCAATGGAATTTACCACAGGTGGACTCCAATCAAGGTGTAGAAATATCTCAAAGATGTTCAAAGATCAAGAGAAATGGGACGCACCTGAGCTAAATTTCAAGTGTCATAGAGAAGAGTCTGACTTATGTCAATGTGATATTTCAGTTTTTTATTTTTATTTTTTATTTTATATTAAGATTAGTGGAGAAAGAATGGATTTTCTCCTGTCCACACAATGAGTTCTGAGTTCTGTCCATTATTAAGAACTAATGTAAATTAGAGGAAATGAGTATCTGTATCTGAAGCGTCCACCACAGATATGTATACTCACCAGATATTATTCTCCTATATTGTTCCTGGCCTCCACACTCCCTTATGTGGGAGTTGGCAATAGGAGGTTTTGCATTACTGTGCTAGTTATCTGTAAGAGGCCATCAACTGAGATGACTTTTGCTTGAATAAAGACAGAATTCAGATAGTTACATGCGCTCATATAGCATATCTGTAAGTTCCCCACCCTGGTTAAAACTTAATATTATAACAGCCATGGTTTTATTTCAAACAGTGAATGACTGTGAAAGAATTATTGCGTTTAAACAATTTACATATTGATTTTAAAGACACAAATTTGGATGTAATGCAAAGTTTTTCTTGTTGTTGAAGCATGCAACATCAGCACAATATCAGGGCAACCAAAGTTCAGTTTTTTTGTGCATAAATATGCGTAATACACTACAAATACACAGTAAATTAGGTATCGTAACCTTTTAAAAAGGTAAACAGCGATTACAAGCACTTATATATGTGCTTTAATGTATACTTATCTGTAAAGTAATAGCAAATTACTTAAATAGTTGTGAGTAGTTGTATGTAGTCTGTTTATTGTAAATTAAAATGAATAATTAACAAAAACATGAATTAATTTCTGTGTGAAGTTTCCAATATAACACAAGTGACAAGGTTCTGTACTTCCGTCTTTTTAGTGCACACATGTGCAGTTGTGTTTCTGCTACACTTTCCTACCAGACTGTGTCTCCCGTCTTATGCGCAGCCTCACGCTCTCCAGTAAGTACTGCAACTCAAAAGGATTGGATTTCATTGGCCAGGTCTGACAGGCACACTATGTGTCAGCATTTCATAACTCGGCAAGAATCAGGGATCAATGTAAACAAACCAGAGAAATGTTGATGATTACACCTGTGATTATTCAAAATGAAATCCCCAAAGAGGTGGCTGTGCCTTTCAAAACACCGCAATTGCCGAATAAGATGTGAAATCTGGCAACTGGGGTGAATGGCACAGGATTAGTGCGTGCTGACAGGCAGGCTGTTTTCAGACGTTACAACAAAGCAATTGAAGGATGCCAGGTGCTGTGCCCTGTGAAATAGTACAATTAACCAAAAAAGGTACACTGTTATTTCACACAGTGAATTGGCTTAGGTTTGCCAGACAACCACTGAAGTAGCAGCCATCGCTTAACTGGTGTTTTGGCAGTTTAAGTTTGAGACAATTAAAACTTTTTTTGTGTGTGATTTTACTATGTAAAGTGGCACGCTGCATATGTTTCAGAAAAGTCATAAGCAGGTGTGCTTTTCACAGCGGCAGATTTTAAGAATGAGCATCGTCAGAACAGTCTTGGTTATTATAGTGTTAATACAGTCTGTTTGGGCAGTGATGCGTTTTGGCAGTCTCCATCATGACCGCTCAAGCAAGGGCACGTTTGGGCTTAATGTTCCTCTCAGAGGTTTGGAATGGGGTTTCTCTCCTGCTGATCCTGTCCGCTGTCAGGTTTCCAGCCCGGCTTATCCCACTCCCGCCTCAGCATATTCTGCTCGCTTGTTGCCTATCAACGGGACACAATCCTAGCGTTATTTTATTTGCTAGCGCTGAGGAAAAGCCCAGGTTTAGCGAGAACAGCTTTAGTCAGAGCAGGGGCAATCTGGGTGTGTTGTTACTCTGTTCTTTTTTCTGTATTTTTTTCTGTAATTTACAAACAGATGCACCAAGAAGCTTTTACCCCTGCAAATTAGAAAGGACAAGTTTAGTGTGGGTCTGGACCAGGTAAAGAAAGCAGAAGAAAATGGAGCATTCCTAAATTTCAGTCTTCTAGATTTCTGAAATGTAGAAGGGATTTCTGAAGAACTCTGGGGAAACACAGTAGTCTGACAGGAATGGTCTTGTTGGATGGTTTATGTCAGATTGATTGTGATATCACCAGGTGGTTGATTGAATTCAAATTGTGTCATGGTATTAAATGTTTAAGGTAATATTCATTTTGTAGTCTGTCTATGTTTCTGCTATTTGTTGTCGACTGCAGCTTTGTATGTGCAGCTATCTTGACATGTTTAGCAGGATTCTGATCAACCAGTGTTAAAATATTAATGTGTTAAAAATATTAGTGTGATAAAAAAAATCATTTTCAGGCAGAAGGCACACATGATTGGCCATCTTCTGGGAGGTGTGGGCAAAGATGGGTAAACTACTAGATGAGAGACGTTCCCCACACAGAGGTGGAGAGTGTGTATTGAGCAGACAGCTTTGGCATTTTAAACATGTTTGCCTGTGTATTCACAGATGACTGGATTGTAAGCATGAGATAGCGTGGCTCCTTCGCCTTTGGTTTTTGGCATGGGACCACAGCACGAAGGCCACAGTTCAAGGCCCCACAGTGTTCACACTTAGTGTTGAAAAATTGGTGGAGCATGGGCTCACTGTGTGAAGCTGCAGTTGGGTGTCAGGATATGAGACATGAAAACATGCAGAGCCCAACCAATTCATATTCAGTAGTGCAGGGTTCAGCACTGCATTATTTTCATTGTTTTGATGGCAAGATAGCTGGCTATTCTTTAAATAAGAATGTCTGAATGGAAGTTGTATATGAAAGGTTCTGCTTAGCTGCTGTTCAGCCTTTGTTTCCCCCATAACTTAATGTGGATGCTGTGTATCTGCCCACTTCAGTACAAATATGTGTTATTTGAATTTTAAATTTGAATTAGATTGCATATCGTCTTTTAGAGTGCTTCCACTAACAGCATTACTTCCACTTATGCACTTTCCTGCAGAATGACGTAAAAAAGGCTAAACAAGGATGTGATTATTTTGAGACATATTGAGGAACAAAAACAGAGAGGGATACAAGCACTGTCTACATGTGGACTATTATCCTTGAGGACTACAGCTGTCCTCTGAGTATATCACAGACTAAAGGGGTGACATTGTGTTAAAGCTCTTATCTTAAAAAAAGCATAAACATCATCAGTGTAAAAATGACAGCTACTGAAACAATGCCTGAAGCAGCAAATAATTCATTTAATAGATGTTGCAGTTGCTATGAATTATTGAAGCAGAGCCACAAACCTCCAACAGACTATAAAATCCTGTTTTCCAAACAGGATGTTTCAGAAGATGGAGGCACACCACAAGAGGTTTGAGCAGTGATGAGAAGTCATGTCAAAGTGAGGCTTCATGAACCCCCAAATGGGTGAAGCTGTCATGTGCTGTCAGATTCACTGAACTTTGTGATTGGTGCACACAAGTCTATAATTGATAGCACATTGAGCTCCGCCCGTTACGGGGCTTGTAAAACCAAATAAGTCAGTAGGAGTACACATACATACATGTATCACACACACACACACACAACACACACCCACACTTTTTTTGAGGGAAGGTGAAATAAAAAGTAATTTTATACCCTGGAGAGAAAAAATCACAGACATCAGAGTTAATTGAGGCATTTGGGTAGGGGTGGGGAGGGGGCAACCCCCTGAATGATGGGGCGTCTAGTCAGTAGTCACAACAATCAAACCCTGACATGATGATTCTGTGAGCCTGGCACAAGGCAAAATGTGTGTGTGAGACAGCGGGATGTGGTAGACGCACAGCGGGGGAGAACAGTTACACTCCAGAAGCACAAGTGCACCAGCAAAGGAAGGGTTAATCCACCAAGAATAACCCAACGCTTATGAGAAAGAAAATAAAACAAGACATGCACACGCACACAGAAATGCATTAAAATGTCTAGACCGTTGCTATGGTTTAACATAGGGGTTGAAACCACAGCTGAGCTGGCCAGCGAGGCGAGGAAAAGGGGCGACTGACAGCGCACCTCACTTGTTGTCTTGAAAAGGTGTGCACGAGACAGAAAATTAATTGGAAGCATGTGAGAGGACTTCGCTGTTTCTAATCAGCCTAATTCATTAATTATTGCTCTGAAAGGTGTACTTAAGAACAGAGGAATATGTAGGCTGAAGAAAAATAGGAAGTAGAGGGAAATGGAGCCTAATTAACTTGAATGCCGTCCCCTCCCCACGCTGGGTAATCAGAAAGCGGTGTGGCTCCAGGGCTGTTTATGGAGGAGCTGCACGTGCGGCCTCCTGCCTGTCGCCTCCTTTGCCTCAACATTCTGTGCTGCTCCACAGGAGCAATGCGGTATCCCTCACATCTTCTCCCGACAGGAACATTTCCTCACAGCTAACCGTGTGGCTGCGGCAGACACCAGTGGACGCTCGATCTGAGTACAGTCAGAATGGGCTGGTTCTGGATGAGCGTTAGAACCGTCATCGTTCATTGGGGTGCTAGGGCCACTGGGAGCATTTGGGTCACTGAGGGGCAGAGACTAACCAGGAACTTGGGATCCTGTGTTGTAAATTAGCAGTAAAAGCAGTCATAGAGCAATGGTGTTTTTCTCTCTAGCTCTCCTTTTCCGTATCTTTCCTGATGAAATACAGAATCAATTTGTTTCTCTGAGGACATCCAGTCCAAGTGCACCTTATTTGTTCAGTGACTTCACTCTCCCCCCCCCACCCTAGCTGTGGAATACAGTGGTTTCTTTTTCACAGCACTGCTGTTTTATGCAGTATCATACTTATACTTATTTGTTACAAATGCTGCACGTGAGGTAAGGGAGAACGAGAAAGCATGTAAGAAAACTCTAGACTGAGCAACTAACAAACTGGTACATATGTTGAAACAAAGGAAGGAATGAAAAATTAATTAAAATAAATAAATTGATGGGTTTTTATGTACAATAGTGAATGAGCTGTCATTTTGAATGTAAACAGCTGGTTATTACAGTATGGTAATTACACAGTTATTTGCAGACATAATGGTATTGTAACATTATTACTATAATTACTGGGCAATTTCCTGATGGTTTACATGCTCACATGTCTCCTGTGAAAACACAGCACTACCCTTATCATTCCGCCCTCAATGTAGTGAAGGACACTGAAACACAAGACAGTAGTGTGCTTATATCCAATACAGACCAGACCAGCAAAGATATCCATGGCAACTGCAGTCAGTAAGTGTAGCACTGAAATTATGAAAATGTTAAGATTTTCATCTCCTGAACCAAACACAAGATTAATAAATTACAGTAACTGTTAATTTAATGCTATACTGGGATCTCAGTTGTGTGAAATACCTAATTATATGTTTAATATAGGGTAATAACTAATGCACGTTTTTGACAACTGCTGCAAGCCTGGTAATTGCTCTTATGTTTTAAAGTGACTTGTTTCTAATGGCATAGAAGACTTCAAAGTAGGCTTATCCTTTCAATGATGAATGAGGATGTAGATCTCAAAATTGCCAAATTCAATAATTTAGAGGGACATTTATGCTGTGAAGTGAATCTGAATAATGCAGGGTATTATGACTCCAAAGATCTACCATCTGCATTCAGCAAGGTGGTTAAGATGATTAATATAACATCTGTGCTAATAGAGTTTCAGTCAAGGGCTTGATTTCGCTGGTCACGCTCTCTCCCTGTGTCTGCTGTCTTGCTGGAATTTAAAGGAGAAAAAATGGTCTGTTATACGGAGTTTTTACTTAATCCCATCTCAGCTGAAACTTCACAAAAAAATCTGCAAAAAGACCAGGAAGGTTAACACACCCAGGTAATCAAAACACTGAAATCCTCAAAGAAAGCATTGTTCTTTGTATGCAGTGCCTATACAGTATCTTAGTTATCTACAGCATCTGTACAGTATCTTACAATGACAGCAGAAATTCTGGGTGGTACTGCACAAAGATTTAAGATGGACAAGGTGCTTACAGGAACATAGTGGTACAGATACTGGGTACTGACCAGTGGGTACTAATACTTGATTTCTGTGAAGAGGCAGTTCTGTGAATTGAATCCTTTTGAGGTTATTCTGTACACTTTGAGCACACAATGGGGAGGCAGGGCGGTACAGGTTGTTTTTTAGCAGTTACTCTTATGGCTATGCACTCTGCTAATTCAGAATAAAGAAAACAACAAATGTTGAATAATCGGTGTTTATCTAAAAACATCACTTCAACATTTCATGGGAATGTCAAAATCTGAAAGTTTCCACATGTCAGCACTTCTGCAGTTCAGGACAAGATACAATATGCATAGTGTTATCTGTCAAGCTAAATGCAATATATTAGAATGAGCTGGTTTGTCTATAAGCACGTTTTAATGGCTAATGTTATACCACCTATTTACTGTAATAAAAACAACATGGCCAATTACATGTTATTATGTAACATTGCTATTTGCTGAAATAGGTTAAAAAATGGTGAAGCGGTGAAGTTAATCTGATTCATCTCTAACCTTTAGTTGATTTCTCTACCATTTACTTTACACGTGGTCTATCTGTCTCCCTGCTGAAGTAAAAGTAATTTTACTGTAACGCACAACTGGAAGAGTGTTTTTCATTTTAATTTTTTGCAGATTTAAAAATGAGAGAATGTGTGAAAATGAGGTTATGAAAGGTTTTCTTTTTTCTGAGGGTAATGGAACAGTTTTTTACACCCAAAAATCAATGTCTTACACCTCCCCCACTCAGTGTGTCATGTGTCATATGCAGATAGAGGTCAGCGATGCAATGCTCCTCTCTGCCCCATGTGGATTGCCTGGAGGTAAATCAAGGCCATTTCACCCAACAAGCGCTATGCTGTGTATCGACTTCATGCTGAAGCAATGTGTGGTCCATCTCTTACTACTCTGCTGTATTCATTTTGGTCTATATGGGAGCTCAACAAATGACAGTGGCCTTTTAGCCAAAGAGGTTAAAGTAGGAGATACCAAAGATGAAAGGCTGTACAACAATACAAGCATCTGGCTGGGCATATAAAGCCAGTGTGAAGTTAACACTTGGTACAGGGTATCCAGTTTTCTCTGAACTTCTCCTTCAAATACCTTCGACTTTTTTCTTGAAACGTTCAAATTAAGATTTTACTCAGATATGGGTGTTAAATGACAGCGGTAAGGTTAACAACTAATCAAGTTGAAACAGCTCTTGGTGACCTTTAACGTTTTTTGAAACGTGTCTGTTTTGGACAAATAAATAAAGGCTAAGACGTGAGTGGGCACTGCCTGTAAAAGGAGATCTTCATTATGACTGTCAGTGGCATTTGATAGAAGTGTAGTATGTAGGGTTGGGTATCGTTTCAATTTTATCGAATCCGATTCGGGTTCCAATTCTGCTTATCGAATCAGGTTCTTATTGAATCTCAGTTTCGATTCCAATATTTTTTGGAGAGAAAAAAAGAACAAATTTTATGCCGGTGCACCGATGTGAATCCCTAGTAGGCAAGCAAGCCTCTTTTAATCATAGCCCACTACAGGCTAGCGAGCTACTTTTTAGCATATATGGACGGGCTAGATATACAGTAGGCTTCTAACTAGCTATTGTTTATCATACCCAACTGCAGGCTAGCTAGGTTCTTTTTTTATCATACACGGAAACGTATCCACATTTGCGCTGTCAGTAAATGCGAATTAAGTTGTGAATAACCAGATATCAATAATGCATTTTGCCTGCCTAAACGGAGGAGACTCAACCGTAGCAAAGGGATGTAACCCCTTCACCACAAATCTTGTCACCGCTCAGTGACATTCATCCACTTTCAGATTCACAGCGTGTTGAAGTAAATGCTTCGTCATATTGGAAGCAGTGGTGTGGGCCGCCACATCAGTGGGCCGGTGGACAGTCAAAAAATCCTTAAAGTTTTTACCGACCCTCTCTGTGTGCCTATCGTCTGATGAAATGGTTCATTTGGGAGGACTGAGAAATGAATGTTTATTTCAATAACAAGATGCCATAATTTCATGAATGCTTTCACTGTTAAGGCATGTTGCACAGCAGTTTTCAATGACACACGTTCGTATGTAATCCTTTACTTTGACACTGACAAAGTCACGTCACGATTAGTTCAAACAGAGCTTAGTTGCGTAAGCTTACCAACAACGCGCTCATCTAACCTAAGTAAAATATTGCATTGTCATCGCTGTTTTTTTTTTTTTTTTTTTTTTTTTTTAATTAACGCTAAATAAAACGCGACAAATTTTCAATGTTAGCTGTGTGCCGTTATCAAGGCAAGCAAGCTAGCTAGCTAGCTAAGTAAAGGCTAGTAAAGGCTGGCTACCTAGCGGGTTAAAGGGAACTTCAGGACCGCTGATGTCCAAGTTGTACCTAGCCAGCTAGCTGCATTAAACGCGATGATATAAAACTTGCTACTTGATGTATATTCAGAAGAATAGAATCGTTTGCAAAGTCCATGCACATTAACTAATTATAGGTAGTCTCAGTTGTAGACAGAACTTGAGAATCGTAGCCAAATATACGTTAATTCCCAAGCACCCCTGGGCTGAATTTCTTTCCCAGTACACCCCTGATTGGAGGTGCTTCCTCCCTTGCATGAAATATCCTTACTGCAGGTGTTGCATTTTGCTGTGTCATTATCTTTTTTAGTGAAGCTAAGCCAAACCTTCGAGTTTGCTGCGGTCAGCCACATGCTTTGTTGATGTTATGCGTAACAAATGACGTGACTTTAGGTCCGCGTAGCAGGTCCTGGCAGGTAAGTGAAACTTTTATGGACTGTAAAATGCTCACTGCAGTTCATTCGGGAGCGCAACTGAAATATGCAAAAGTTAAGAACCGAAACGCAGAATCGAAATGTTCATCTTTTCTGAAAAATGACAGGTCTGATGCTTGGAACCGGTTCTTGATACCCAACCCTAGCAGTATGTTCAGGGGTCCAAGCATCAGACCTGTCATTTTTCAGAAAAGATGAACCCATTCATGCATAAGTAAATACATTTTCTCAAAAATACTAACAACTTCTTTTCATACAGTAGGGGAAAAACTGGGAGTTGTGTTGCCTCATTTTAAATAAATTGTTCATAGTGTCATAGATCAGTATGTCAGCTATCCCATGCATGACTCTCCTTTAATAGCCTTGACTGGCTCTTATGTATTTATTTATTCATTTTGTTTCTGACTCTGCCACACGCTAAGCTGATATATAGTCTTTGATGGGAAATGCTCTTGATGCAAGCTGTTAATTCTGTGCTCTGTCCGATGAGGCCATGTGTAGATTACATAACTATAAATTGGATTTCTGCTGGATTACTAGTATTGCTTTGCAGTTGTTTTCCTAGACCCGCTTCTGTATAAATAGTGCAGTTATGTCAAGCAGCTTTTCACTTGTCAGATTTTCGACAGCTGAGAGGGGAGGGGCTTCTAACGCATTCAGTTTGGTGTTATACATTCTGTTAGGTAGTGCCACAATCACAAGGACAGCTCCTCTAGATAATGTCACTCAAATATGACAGGGGACATCTTCACTTTGTTCTCTTCTGTGTTTGTTATAACTGAGGAGCCCACACACAACTGGAGTCAGGCACACAATGTTCTACATACTGACTGCAAACCTGTGAAAACACTCTATCTGATCACTTGATTTGTATTTCAATATCTGGGAATTTTCTGAAAAGTGTTTTTTGTCTCGTTTTTCTTTTCCAGGACTTAAATTCTAAAATATTTTTTCTGATGGTGAACAAATTGTTGTATTCTCAGAACAACAAATTAAGTAGCCCTTGGGTTTTAGATGTTCTCTAATGTAATATGTGAAATTGAAGGCATTACCTTCCTTGGAGAGGAGAATGTTTTTGAATGTATGAAAACAAGATCATTATGAAAACGTTATTGGAACGGTATGCAATAATGTCTTTTTGGGAACCTAATGTATTTATTGTTAAGGGAGAGTGGGGAGTGAAATGAATGGAGTTGTACAGTAAAATTAGTTTTTTGAGAGAACAGAATAAATCCTCACATGCTTGTATTCTGACACAGTTATTAATTTGCCACAAATAAAACAACAAGCACGTTTTTCTTTTTATAACACCTAATGTTAGTGCACCATGGGGTAGGGAGACCACCAGCTGAGCTCCTGTACTGTGAATGAGAGCATCGGTACTGTGACACGGGTCTTGTATGTTTAGGCCTGGGAGCCATTTTAAGAACCATAATAATGGCATATGCACAGATATATGTCATAATGTTCTCATTTATAATAGGGGTCGACCGATATGGTTTTTTCAGGGCCGATACGATAATGATTATCTGTGACAAAAAGAGGACAGTAACCAATATTTCAGGCCGATATTTAAATGCTTTTAGCATGTTTTTTTTCGGTGTGAAAAGAAATAGGCATACATCATCACTATTAAAGTTAAATAAAGAGCAAAAAGATCAAATGAAAATTCTTTTTCAAAGACAAAAAATAAAATAACTGCAATAACTAAAATGTGCATTGTAATATTGACGTTGTGGGTAAATTTCTCTATGGTTATCTTATTTTGGCTACGCAACAGATGCCTATCGCTATTTCACAAGCATTCAATTATCGGACGAACGATGGCAATCATTGCGTAAGAAATAAAGCGAATTGATACATCATTTCGGCTGCATTTTCATCATAAAGTATGAAATATCAAACCTTAAAACTAGCCTGTGCGTCCACGCTTTTTCTGAAGCTGCAAGGAGATTCTGGGAGCCCATTTGCTCATAAGTCATTTATGTGAAAAATGGACAGCTCATAGCCTACAAAAGTAAGGTACCGTGTGGAAGGACTGTGATAAAGTTAGAGAAAATACTGTGAAGTGCAAACTGTGCTGCATTTTTTATTTTAATAAGTCGACTTCCATGATGATAATTCCATGATCAAAGCGGCAAACGGATATTTTCAGCTTTGCCGCGAGGTTCCGACATACAGTGCAACCGCAAGCGAGCTGAAGTTTAATTTCGTGAACGGTTGCTTAAATGACGACTGTAATTCAGAAGGCCTGTGGTTTAGGGCAAATTTATTTGAATGTTTCATTTGAAAGAATAAATTTACATTACTATTTGTTACATGTGCAGTGTCAAACTGTTGCAACTTATAGCATAAGTGCACCAATTAGTCCTTATTACAAGTCCTTATTTCTTTTATATTCTGTTTGCTTTTTAGCTTAAGCGTAGACTACTTATACTGATTCAAAAAGGTCCAATTAGCCTAGTGCAATTTGGTTAACGGTATGGTTGGAGCACAACGACCATTTTACTGGATACTTACCTTCCATCCTTGTTTCCAGCAGCTGAAAACGTATGATTTTCAAGGTCAGATAACGTCTGTCTTGGCCAATGACGGAATTTTGTGGAAAGAATGTCAGCCAATAGCATTTTTTTCTGACAGAGGAGATGCGTCGGGACAGTACACGCATTGCTTTTAAAAGTTTTTTTTAATCGGGAATTTCGATAAAAATATACCGATGACCGCTAATCAAAAATTTGCACATATCGGCCCCGATTATCTAACGACCAGATAATCGGTCGACCCCTAATTTATAAACGCGTTAGCAGGTTGTGTAAGACAGCTATGCCCCTATAGAGCGATAACCTTTGGCATGTGCACTAATTATGTAGTAATGGCTGTATATCATCAGTTGTTTTTGTATGCAAACTCTTCGTGGGCATGAGGACTGATCCTCCGAGCATTTATCTGACAAATCAGCCCTTGGAATTCAGGCATTTTAGGGAAGATGATGATATTGATCCAGCTGTATGAACTACATTTCTTATACAGTATATAATGATTGTTCTTACTTTCTGTCTTTCTTGTGTTTTGTTTTGTTTGGGATGATCTGCCATGCGCACCTCCCCTCTTCTTTGAACCATCCTCCGGTCATGACCTGTTCACCGCGTAAAGGTAAGAACATGAACTTAATGACACACAATGTGACATTACACGTGAAAGTGTGTGGACTGTGTGTGGGGGTTGACTGAGAAGGAGACTGATAACTCTGGGAAACAGGCAGGAAGCTGGATTGAGCATGCTACTTGATGTTTTCTCCTTAGTCTTTTGGGGTAAAAGAATTATTATGTTATTTGCCAGGTAGATACTATTCCAAAAAAAATAAAGTTCAAAGCACAGACACTTTTAAATTTCCTGTGTTTTTGAAGGCAAAAACGACTTTTTAAAGTAGTATACTGCTCAGTCGTCTTTTTGCTTGTTTATTATTTACGCTGTGTTCATCTAGATTGCAATGAAGAATGTCAGGAATTTATAATTAAATCCCAAACCTCACTGCCTTTTCCAAACTGCCATTGACTGGAAATGAATAGCAATAATTTAAAAAAGAAAACAACAAGCCACAAGCAGTTACTCACACTTGGCAAGGCCTCGATTTTGTCACATGGTTGTCAGCATTTTTTTGTTTTTTTCTCTCGTCAATATAGACGACATAATGAAAAAGCAAACGGAGGCCTCATTGACGTTGATGCCAGTGGGAAGAGAAGATTCTGTCTCCTTTTGTACCCTACTTTACCAATGCTCGGTGTGGCAGTTCAGCCTTAATTCGCTTTTTGTTTGGTTTTTGTTTCTGTCTGCGGTTTAGGGAAATCTGCACTAAACAAAATGGCACATTGAGAGTATAAAATTTCAACAAAGCAAGCCTGTACCCACAGGGACAGTCACATTCCTTTTACCCACTGTTCAGAACATTTGCAGTGGAGAGGGTGTGTATTTTTGTCAAGTCGAGTAAAGAGGCTGCTGCAGCCCTCCCCAAAGCTCATTGGCCTGGCTGGTATTGTGCTGAAAAGGAGTTGTCTAACCAGGGCTGTTTCCGGTGGTAACGTCAAGCCCATATAATACAGCTGTAGGTGCTCTTTATCTGCTGCCAACGTTTCATTATGGCAGAAAACTCCCTTGCACTTGGCGGTTTACCTCTCAATCTCGGTGTGTGCTGTTGGCTCTCGGCAACCTTGTATGGATGTCACTGAGGCATCACACTTTCACAGTTGCTCATACAACAAATTTTCCATCACTCCGTTCAAATACATGCAACAAGATCTTAGAGAATGTTTTTAAATGCCTTGATAGATTGCATAATACATAAGATGAAGTTAAAGGTATTGGTCATGCTGTAAATATGTGGAATTGTTTGGAGTGATGTGGTGAATCACTGATATCAATGTGATTTTCCACATGTAAACAAAGTGAGGTCTTCATGTAGTGTTAATATGCTTTTGGCACTGTGTTTCCAGGAAAACCTCTTCATTGTGTCTTCTACTTCATGGTGTTATGAAAACGTTTAAGCACAGAGTAATAACATCACTGAATGCAAAAAGAGTTTTGGAGTGGGAGTTATTGATTCAGAATTGCCTGTAACTCCAAGCTAGACTTGAGGGGACAGATGCATTAATGAACTGTTAACAGGGCTGTGTGAATTGGACAGTTGTAACTGGTTCAAAGTAGTAATTATGTTTTCTTATCAATCATAAATGTTATCGACAAGTTATCAAGAATGGACACAACCAAGTGTGGGTGAGTGAGTGTGTGTGTGTGTGTGTGTATGTGTATACATTTATGCATGTTTGTACAGTACTGTGCTGCACACACTTTACGCGCAGGTAAAGTGGCCAGTTAACTTCAACAGGATCAAGAACAACCTGATTGTAACCTGTCAATATTGTGAAAGATTTCTGCAGTTCTGTTACATATAGGTCTTTACAGCCTTGGTGGTACAGCCCATGTGTGGATGGAGGGCCTTCCTTAAAAAATTTTTTAGCTGATTTATTACTGACATTATCAGCTACAGTGAATATAGACACTCAAGATTTAGGGTCAGTCAATGCAAATACAGCCCTTAAAGCAATCCATAATGCTTGTATGGAATCTCAGTTATATTTCATTAGAACCTCAGTCCCAAAAAACAGGAAGGCTTTTGTTTTTTGTCCTTAAAATGGTCCGTTTAAATTACGTTTACTGTACAGTACATAACACCATTGTACAAAGCCACTGGAAGACATGGCAAAAAAGGAAAAAGATGCATTTAAAAAAGCCTTTTTAGACGTTATTCTGTATAATCACATATCCTCAAACCTTCTCTCTCCACCTCCTTGCTCTTTAGCATTTGTATTTTGATGGCTTGTTGAACATTTTACAGGAAAAAAAGAAATTACAGCACCTTGTGATGGGGGCGCCTCCCGAGAATATGACACACTTCAGCTCTCTGCCTCCGCCTTCCGCCATGTTAAGCTGTTTTTCCCTAAAGCTGCATGCTCGCATCCTATTCATAGTAGGATTACGAGCAAGGAGGCGGGGGGACTAGGGAGCGGCTGGGGGGGCGGGGGATGGTGGGGGTTCCCATAGCAACTGATAGTAGGGAGTATGACTGCGGTTGCGACAGCATCTGTAAGGAACACAGGGCCTGTCTTAGCAACCACTGCCAATATTAGTGTCAGCCCTGCAGCTGGAGGAAAGTGTTCTCTCTCTCTCTTTCTCTTTCTCTGTCTCTCTTTATTGCTCTCCCTCCTGCTTTCTCCCCCCATGCTCCCTTGCTCTTGTTTTCACTCCTAGTTTCTCCATCTCATGTTCTCTCTCTCTCTCTGTCTCTCTCTCTCTCTTTGAGAGCCCTCTTTTAATTGCAGGGATGCAAAATTAAAAGGAATGAACAACAGGAAGCTTGCATAGTCTAATAATTTTAATAATGAAACAGAGAGATGGTGAAATGATACGGCCATGTTGAAAAAGGTTTATTGCTGCAGTTAGTGTCTGCAGCACTCAGAGAAAACTGACTTGTTTGTTTTGGTTGGGTTGTTGTGTATCAGTTTAACTTTGATAATACATTAACATGTGTGGCACTGTCATCACTCAGCCCCTGGTTACAAAGACCAGTTGTTGTTTGTCACATGCAAATTTTTTCCTTCAATCTCATCCCCTTCTTCCTGTGTGGAGCCATGTGCCCTGTTCTCTGTCATGTGACTCCTGATGGACACCTCATCAGCTGGGATGTGGGTCACTCACTTCCAGCAAACATACTTGGATAATCGTCTTAGATTTGAGCGGCATGCGATAAGAGGGGTGGTTCTCAGATCGTCAGAGGGGAAAAGAACTCCTGAAGGTGCCTCTCCAGCAGCACAAGAATTAGTGTTCCCAGCAATGGCAACAAGCAGGCAGCATTACTAATGTTCTGTTGTTGTGCATGCAGTCCAGACACCTGTGCATTGAATCAATGCAGTTTGTGTGTGTGTGTGTGTGTGTGTAAGTGTGTCCTTACAACGAACCCACATCCCCTTAACCACGATCCCCTTATCATCATCTCTCTGTCTCCTATTTATCATACTTTCTTTAAAACAAAAATACATTGCTGTTCCAGTCCAAAGTAAAACCTTTGATATGCTATAGCAGTATGTAAAAGAAGTTCTTATATACTTTATGGAGGTTCTTACATACATAGGCATATTGTTTATTTGTGCTGTAATGTCATCTTTTGTAGATATAGTTTAGCAGAGTCTTGACTCAATGTCAACAGCCGTGTCTGTTGGTGTTGAATCTTTTCTTGAACAGGAGATGAAGTTAACATTGGAGTGAATTCAAGTGAAGTCGCGGTGAAGCTAATGTCAGGTTTTTTTAGGTGAAAACATAATGTCCTTCGCTTTCCCTTACCCCTTCCCTTGCCATGTACACCATACACACTTGTCAAGCAGACACAGGGCAGGCACACTTGCCAGTAGGATCATTTCAGTTGTTCCTTTTGAAGTTTCTGTGGAATGTACAGAATTCTGCTGAATTGCTATTTATTTTCATTAAGGTTCTAAAGTTTCCTTTATATTTCAGTAAGCAGTTTCATCTTTACAGATTTCATCCGGTCCTCTGTCTTCATTCATCTTTGTCAACTTTGGACAAGACAGAAATACAGAACAATCATAAATTGAGGAAAATTTTTAAATGTGTTTCAGATTTTTAATCTGCATGTAAATGGCATGGTATATCTTTCGAAGTGGATGATTTAATACCAGTAGTTGTGAAATAAACAAGGCTCAAATCTTAAGTCACACAAACATGTAATGTCCTTTTAAGTGAAAAAATATCATTTACAATAAAATAATTTCTTTTGAAGGAATTTGGCAATTTAACAAAGTAGCTGCTGCTATGAGACACCTGCTACAGTGAGTTTGAACGAAATGTGAAATATTGCAGGTGTTTTGAGTTGCAGAATGTTAGTTAGCTAACAGAGAAGCTGCCTTATACATGGGTAATGAGAACAGCACTTCCCAGCACCTGGTGGTAGTCTGCTGATGCCTGACTGGGCTTGTGTTCTTCTGGGAACACAAGCAGTACTCAGTACCATGCTTTGACCTCTGAAAAGGTTCTGAATGCAGAAATACAGAGTCAACAACTGCTGGTGGTGGTTCATTAAATATAAAAAAAATTGCTTGAATTATTACTGAAAACTGAGAATGGGTGTGTTTCTATCATTTATAATTGGCATGTGGTCTCTTTTCATAGGAATACAACAGGGTGTTGAATTCTGAAAATAGCTGTATCTCCCTGTTATGCTTCATAAACACCTTTTATTTATATATTCATTCAATAAAAAGCCCCGGAAAAAAAACACATACATCTGCAATGTGTGTATATATGTGCAACCTCCAGCATTCAATGAGAGATGGGAGAGGTACATCTGACAGTCCGCTGTCTGACTAACCTCACTCAGGAAAACAGCTGTTTTTTCTTATTTTCCTTTGATAATCAGTGGTCAGATACCTGGAGAAAAAAGAAAGAAGCGCAAAGAAGGAAAAAAGAACAAGCAAGATCCCTTTTACCTTTATTACAGATATTTCTGCATGTTAACACCCGAGCTTCCCTTGAAATGCACTTGAGCTCAGGAAGGCCAGCTCTCTTAATAAACTCATAGAAATGCAGGAGACATGTCTGCCTTAATTTGCACTCCCAGTGCGCCGGTTCCAAGCCTCACAATGAGCTTATTTGAATTTATGACCTACAAAATGGATTACATTTACTATCAGAGTGAGCACAACTCCCAGGTCCAAGCCACAAGGTTGGCATCAACCCCTTAACATCGCTTCTAGTAATATTGCAAACACTTCCATTTGCTAATCATTTAATTTTGCAAAAAGATTTATCCTATGGATTAATGGGAGAACAGCAACTTGGCAGCAGTATAAAGGTCTGAACAAAATGAGGAAGAAAAAAGAAGCAAAAAAAAAAAGTGCGAATAAAATCACTAAAAGTGCTGCACTCCTTACAGTGTCCCTTTGAAATGCTCACATTCTTATTGGCAGGGCATTTCCATCCTGGGAATACAGTTTAGGTACAGAAAAAACTGTTTTCTTCTTTTAAATGTACACATATTTAATTGGTGCAGAGGGTTGCCATGGCAACTGCTATGACCTGGAGTAATTTCTGACAGCAGCGAGTTGAATAAATGGCTTTGGGATTTGGGGAGTGCTCCACATATCCACAGAAAGTGGTAAATTTAGAACACAGAAGTAGGAAGGGTAGCCGATACCACAGACTGAGGGGGGAACAGCACATGGTACAAAAGGGCCCTGCTAGACAAATGAGTTTACTGTCTGTTTACCGGAGAGGAGAATCTGTGAAGAAAGAGGACAACCCAAACACTCCCTTGTGGGCAAAAACAAGCATCTCTGTCTGATTTTGGACTAATCTTGTGACATAAACACGCATCAGGGTTTCCGTTAGCCGGTAATTACAGGTTTTTGCCTAGTAAAATTGATAAAAAACGGATAAATTAAAAACTTGCCGTTCAAAATGTCCGGTAATAATCAGCAGTCGCACCTCTCATTGATTCCAAGCGCACACAACGAGATGTAGTGGCAGTGATAACGGCGCTCCACGGTTATGGGGGTTTAACTTTTGCAACAGCTTGCGAAGTGCTTATTTATGAGTTCAGCGAGCTGTACCCCGACTGGGCTACGCTGGCTAAAATTGCCTGTGTTCTGCCTGTGTCAAGCGTGACAGTAGAGAGGGGCTTCTCTCTGCAGAATCGAATTAAGACGGCACTGCAAAGTCGACACTGCGAAGACTAGCCTATAGGCTACATTTGATGCCACGTAGGCCTAGCCTTTTTTTAAACAGGCTACAAATGTTACAGGTTACAGATGTTTTGTAATAGCCTACATTTTAGCGGCTAATGTTGAGGTTTTGCTCAATCGTTACTGTTCATTTTGCTTAATCGTTACTGTTCATTAAATAGTCAAACTGATTTGAGGTTGTTGTCATTCCTTTGTTAATCTAGGTGTACATTATATTTGCGCTTGTAACAAAGACTGTTATTGAAACGTGACCGGTAAGTTTCAAATTTGTCCGGTAAAATAATTCTTTCTGCACACTGGACCAGCAAGAAAAAATCCTGGCGGAAATGTAGATGTATGCACACACATATACAAACACACAAGCACGCAAACTCATATATTCAGGCAATTTCTCTCTCTCTCACACACACACACACACACACATTATGACCTGGGCAAAGTCCTGGATGTGATTGATCCAGGTATGATGGCACATTACAGTCAGTGGTTGCTCATAAGCTCACAGCTGCAGCAGTACTGCTGTTGTTGTTATTGTCCTGTTTTTATCCATCAGCAGTCATCATTTTCAACTGGCCATAACATGGCCTGTTGCATTTCACTGGCCACTTAATTAGACCCAATTCATCCTCTCAGCACAGTGTGAGGGAAATGGCTTTGATAATGCCTCAATGCCAAGAATATTATGATTAAGTTAGATTTGAATTTTTCTTACTGCACTGTTTCATGGCAATACGGTATATTGGAGACTTCACAGTGTATCTATATCCATAGCACATGTCGCAGCTAGGTGTGGTATCTTATAGGGTAGAGGGAGTTGCTAGTCACAGGCATTAGAAGTCAGCAGCTAGTGTGGACTGTTTCAATGCATCTGATTTAGATACGTATGTCTGGTTGCTTATACTCTGAAAAGACGAGAGGCTTTGAAATCCAGATCTGAATAGAGCTTAAGGTCAGCTTTTGTCGCTAGTATTTCTTGTGTACATCTGGATTGGCCTTCCTTTTTGTCTCCAGCTGCAGGAAACAATGGCAGTTTGATACAGCCTGTTCCCTGGGCTCATTCTTTAACATGTCAAAGGTAGGGCAGGAAGAGGTCGTAACAGAGCCCTCCCCTCCTCCCCTCTCCTCTCGTCTTTATCACGGCAGTAAGAATCCCCCTTTCAACATGAGGCAAAAATGGCAGAATCAGCGACCACAGATATTTCACATAGGTCCAACGAATTGAAAACATTCAATGCAAAACATTTGAAATTTTTTTAGGAGATTGACAACAGATGCGGTAGGATAAATAGTCTGTCGCATTTCCGTAAACTTAAAAAAATTCCCTCTTTAAATGTTAAAACAGCAACAGTAAGACGGACGTGGAGCTGCAGTACATTTTCAAGATGGATTTTTTTGTTTTGTGTCTTTTTTTTCCTGCAGGATGGGGAGCCCTTTTGTCAGGCCCTTTTCTCTCAATCTGATTCACTGTTTCTTTTCATTCAGCTGACGTGCGTCCTCTAATTCGCTAGCACAGTATCGATGATGCACGTCGCCAAACGTGTTCAGTTCGAAAATGAATGGAGAAAATTAACTTATGTCACTGAGCGTTCCCCGCCTCTTTCTTTTTTGTTATTTTTGCTGCTCTCGCTCTCAGTGCCAGTACCACTGTGGCTGCATGGAGGCAGCCGGTCCCATTCATCTGCCTCTCTTCCCTAGCGTCTGTGGGAGCACTGTGTGGGGTGCCTCAGCCTCAGCTCAAAGAGGGAGACTCCCTGTGTGCCTGCCTCGAGTTTAGCTTAGCTATTTTTCTTACATAGCGTTTTCTCATTCTCTCAGTCAGCTGAAAATGCTGTGTTAGAAGCACTACTGCCTAACACTTGATTAAACCTGTTGCTCAAAGTTAAGCACAAGGAAAATTGTGCTTAGCTTAAGCAGAGGCCTGTGGTTTTCTGATATGACCATCTGTCTTGTCTTTATGGAAGTATTACTGTTTGCACTTTACCTCAAAAGACACAAGAAAAAGTAAAAAAGCAAAAGCAACAGGAGCAGATATAAACAGAACCAATGTCCAAAAGCTTGTCTAACATTAGAATTACATGACAATAACATTGGACAAACATCCAAGCCTCCGGTGAGTAAGCCATCAGAAGTAATTATAGTTGAGGACTCCTCGTGGGAGTCTAGTTTGCGCCATCTTGGTGTCAGCCACTTGACGGACACAGTTAATCTACTGAACTACAACCACATTTGCTCACTTTTGCACTCAGCCAGTGCAACGCTCCAAACCTCACGGCCTTAACACACCTTTTCAAACACACAGCTAGCTGACTGTATTCACTCACGTCGTGATCTCAGTGCAGATCCATTAGCAGCACATTCATGGGCAGAATATTAACATGGTGATCCAAGGAATTTCAAGTGTAAAAAATTTACTGCGGTCAGTGGGGTTGCAGTTAAAGCCTTTATTCAGTGATGTAGTAAATTTTCGATTTGCAATTTCAGATGTTAATGTTTACATAGATTACATAGATTAATTGTACCACAAACCTTGTACCACAAACAAACATTGAATATGTCATTTATTATATATTTCATTTATTATATACGAGGACCATGAATGAGACCTTGTTACATGTGGCTCTGGTCACTAAGGGGTTAGGGATGTGGAAGACCATAGAAAAGGTCTTCTGTTACACTCTCTACGGTGCCATCTGCTGCAATCTTTGATGTAGTAGCATCTGATAAATAGTTTTCCCTGTGGTTTCTTTCCTTGGTAATGAAGCACTCCCACTCTAGGTGTTGCAAGCTAAAGCATAAAGCATGCTAACCAGTTCATTTGCCAAGACAACCTTTCGGGTACGAAAGATTACCCCCAATTGTGACACTGCTTTGTTAGTAAAAATGTAAATGTTTCAGTATTGTCATTCCCTTTACATGCTTCTGCCCAGGTCACCCACTGGGATCTGAGAGGAGCATAAAATGAGCCAGTCACAATGCAGTTTATGGGGTTTGGGGAGGGGGTGGAAAAAGGGTGCAACCACAGAGGTTTTTTTCCTACCTAAAGAGAAATTTAGCACTGATTTTTCTAAATAAATTCAGCCTTTTTTGTTGAAAATCTATTGTCAGTGGCAGTTACCACATAAACCATTGATGATTATATATATACTGTAAGCTGATGCCTGGAAGCAGAAAGCTGTGTTTAAGCCTGGGCGGTTCAGCCAAAGCTGATCCCAGTTTCTGTGGCATGGAGCAGGAGCTTTGTGTGCAAGTACGCCCCCTGGAGAGGAGATCAGTCCACTGCAGGGTCACTACCCCCAAGCTTATTATTTAAAGGCGGAGAGCCAAGCACAGAGCCAGTGAGCCTGTTCTTATGTGTCTTTGGTTTATGCTCACAGACTTGATCCAGCATCTTCTCTGACCTAAAGGCCGCAGAAATAGTTGTGTGTTCCATGTCACATATGTCAATATCAAGGCCTGCGGGCCAGACACGGCCCTCCACGACTTTTAATCAGGCCCGCCAATAAATTCTGACAATCAATTTAATGTGGCCCATGCTCTGGAGTTTAAATTTACGTCCATGACAATACAACATTGAAACACAGGAGGCGCTGCCACGCTCCACTCTCAGGCTTTTCAAAAAATTGTTCAGCATTTGATAAATACTATTTTGCTTGATTAACCAATTCTGGTAACAACAGTGGCGCCCCCAGAAAATGTTCAGTGGGGTGGCCAGGTGGGGCCAGTGAAAATCTTTGGGTGGCATAGCTGGCACTAGCATGGTAACCACCGGGGGTGGGGGAAGTAATAACAGCAATTCATTTTCATGAAAACAGACTCGGATATTTCGCTTTTAATGGCCAAATGCAATAGAACAAACTGGATTTTTTGATTTAAACAAACTGAATGTATGGATTTAAATCTTTGGAGTTAAAACCTATAGATACTGAACGCAATATTCTTCTCCTCATTACGAAACGATTGTGTATCATACGAGATGCTTGGCAACACTAAGTGACACAAGAAGGCTGTGGCATCTGGCATGCGTGATTTTTTTTAATGTTAGCTAGCTACATACAATGCAATTGTGGGTAATTTGATAATTTGATTCTCTAAGCCTTGACATGATTAATGGCGATGACAAAATATGTCTGGATTGAAACAACAAAAACATGGTTACGTTTTAAATAGCGCCGCCCCTGGGTAACAAAGACCTTATTTGTTATTTTGTTACAGATAAAAGTAAGCTACTGTGATGCAAATGTGGTTTGTTTAATTTTGCAGTTATCATTTTATACAAAAACATTGTTCAGCACTTGATAAATACTATTTTGCTTTATCAATCAGTTTTGCTGGTAAGAATGACCCAAAAACATAGAAAAACCATAATATTTGAACTGTGCATGCATGCAATATTTTTTTTATTTAATACAGTTACTAGCCTACTTATATTTCATTAATAAAAATAGTCATTGTAATAAATGTCTGGCCCCTGATTTTATTCACAACCCTCAGCATGGCCCTCAGTAAGTTTGAATTTGACACCCCTGTTCTATGTTTTTCAAAAGTGTCTTTCAGTACTGGGAGTATTGAATGATAACAATATGAGTCTTTTGTTTATTCGAATTCTTTTATGTATCCAAATGCTACCTGGAAATGGATGAAGCACCAGTGGATAGCACCAGATCTAATTTCATGCGCTGATTGCAGCAGAGTTGATTTGTGGCCATGCTGTATCTCTGTTGGTAGTGCCTTTGCCCCTGTTGAACACAGAGTGAGTATTGTGAAATAAGCAAAACCTGTCACACTTTATGTGTACTTAATTTCTCAGTTGTTTTCTTAACTACACTTAGCTAAACACTCCTTTATGGATTTTAGAGTTAGGAAAACAAACATTTGTTATTCACTACATGACTTGTTGAGCTGTAAGTGTTGTGAGGTGTATGAATCATGTTGGAAACATCAATCGTGGAATTGGGGCAGAGCAGAATTTGATTTATTTTGTATTTAGTCACATTCAACAACTATTCAAGTGCTAAAACTAACACAGAACAGTGGTCTGATGTCATGGCTCTAAGACGAGATAAGAACAAACAAATGGGTAATTGGACGAATAACAGCTCGCTGCTGCACATGCTCAGTCGACTGATGTGATACTCCTCAGCCTCCTTTTGCAGGGGCAAAGCGCTCAGTAAACAGCATGTTGCACACGCACTGCCAGCCCCGCCCAGTCCCTTCCCAGTCACCACACTGTTGTCTTCTCCAAAGGGGAAATTGGCTGGGTCGTTGTTGTTGGCTTGCTGTCTGGGGAGACGTTTGTGTATATATACATGGACTGACATTTCTGCGAACTGCAATGAGTGTTCACTAGAGTGCTCTACTGTTGACAGCTTTCTCTAAATATAGCCTTATATCTACATTGGAGAGAATCCTCCATGTGTACAGTCAGTAATCATCTACGTGATGCTAACTTGGTGTTTTTGGACTTGAACATGGTTTTCTGTAGCTTACTGGGCCTCTCAAAGGGTAGCAAGGGCTGTTCTCTGGAAAAAATGAAGCTGTTTACTTTGTAGTGATCACGTAAAATGTATATCTGATTGGATCTTGACATACAGATAATGCATGTTCAATTGTCTCTTATATAATATAAGGTTTAACTTGCTTTGTGAGGGGCATTGCATTGTACGTCCATGAAAGCTAAACACTTTCCCTGGGTTTAATCATCTCGAGGGAGGGCTCCAGATGCCTTTTGAGTCAGGCTTATAGGTGCCCCCTGATCCAGCACTTGGGGACAGGTGGTGGTTGATGTTCATGTAGAAACAACTTTCCAACAGTTAAAAATATGCCAGGTTATAAATAGACCTTAATGGAAGTGTGGAAAGAGAGTGCTGGTTCACTAAGCTGGATTTAGTTGGTCTGAACTATCTTTTGATTTTGATTTTCCCTGAAAAAAAAAACTGTTTCTCCCAATGATGGTGTATTAGTCTTTCTTAAATTAATGATTCCAATTAAAATTGGAAAATGCCCTCCACTGTAGCTGTTTTGCATCCACAGAGGTCGCATCTGCAGCGACGATCACCAACAAGGACAGAAACACTCAGCAGAGCATCTGAGTGATCCAGGAAGTAGGTCACGATTGGTTTGAGCGAGTTATTTCAATACATTTCCAGCGCCCATGGCTATATAGGCCAAATGCAAAGTGCAGTATGGGGAGAGCTTGCACACTGGTGGTGCTTTATTTCTGCATCAGCTGTTTCACTGCACTGAAGAGTAGGAACTGAGGCAGCAGCATGTCTCTTATGGTAGAGACAGGAAGTGTGGTTATTTGGATTTTTCAAATTTATTTCTGTACAGTGGCCTTCACAATAGGAATTGTCAGAGAGCACAAAGCGTAACTTGCCTGTGTCCTGGGCAGAAGCCTAAATGATATGCCGTAAAGTGATGAAAATTTCATAATCATCAAAAAATGAATAGATGGCAAACATTTTGAAGTATTTGGAGTTTAAGTATTTTGGAGTATTCGTCCATTAATAATTGAATGGGAAAATATGTGTACTTCAGTCAGCTGGGATTACACTGCCGGCTTACCTGAACTGTATGGGAAAAACAAAAATTTTGATGAAAAATCTTTTGATGACCTCAGCAATCAAAGAGTGGATTTAGAAAGACAGACAGTAGAATACTAAAGGTTGAGATTAAGGAGTGTAGATCTCATATTGCTGGTGATTTTGTTTTCAGAGTAGGCCGTAATTTAGTGACTGCCTCGTAAAAAGAAAAAGAGAAATTGCATTTGGTGTGCTGTTCTTGCTTTTGTAATCAGTCAGGGTTTGGACCAGCAAGTAAAATTAAAGTAATTATGCTCCTCCAGGTGCTCTTATCCAGTTATATTTTTACCCTCAAGAACAATGGCAGAGACTAAAGGAGAGACAGTAAGTATAATCTAAAGCATCTGGGAGGCCATACCTACCTTTTCTAAAAGCCTGGCCTACAGTTTTCTTGTATGTAAATGTAGAAACTGCCTTTACCTTTCACGTACCAGTGTTTAATCTTCAGCTACCTTGTGCCATTTTTACTGTTCGTGTGTGAGTGTGTGTGAGGTGAGAACACATGTGGAGAAGTAGTGTTTAAGATTGAGATTCATTTAAAAGAGATGCTTCAGAATCAATGCACAGTGGAAAATGGCAGTGTTCTCAGTAAAGTTTACAAGGACATTAGTATCATTATTTTCACTGATTAATGTGGAACTGGTATGCTTGTAATCTTACCAGATGACTGTTGCAAAATGGACATGAGATAATTTTGAACATTGGAACTGTTTATATGGATCATACTTTGAGACAGATGACACTATTGTTTTAACTATTGTCACAGGCTACAGCCAAAAAAGAAGAAACTGAAGTTTTATTCCGTTTTGAAAGGAATTAAAGTTTCACATGAGCATATTGAATGGCAATTCTAACAACCCCTCAGTACACATTAAATAGCACTGCACTCTACTCTGTTCTTCAGAGGAAATTCCTGTTTTTTCTCTCGGCAAATTCTGCAGCAGGCCTCAGATGTGAAATTTATATTCTGTTCCCCTCTGTGCCCAAACCAATTCAACCTTGTCGACGGAGGATGAACGAAGCCATCGTGAGCAATAATCCGATCGTCTGAACATTTGCTTGAGAGGAATTAGCGATTGAATGTGGTCATGGGAGAACCGCTAAACACCCAGGGGGGACACGTTCAGCTTGAGCGACCGCTCAGCTCCACATCAATATTGATACAGTGCCAGATATATTATTACCTGTCATATCCAGTCAGTGCAGAGGGCGGGACACCCCCTCTCTGGGCTCAATTACACGTGACATGGGCGCTGGGTTACTTCCTGAAAAGCTCCTGCCTTGGTCACTCTTTTCCTGATAATCGATCGTTACAGCGCAGTCCTGCCTGTGAACAAGCTCACTAGTCCTGTTCGTGTAATGCTGAGTTTACATTAACACCTACTTTCCCTCGATGTTTACACTGTTTTCTTATTATATTTTTATTAGATATCCACCATTGATTATAGATATCTATATTTAGTTGATATTGTCACTTAAATTACAGTTATATTAGGGTCTATATCTTCAGGTGAGTCACAGACATTGTTAGTTAAATTGCAGATACTGTATCCACAACTTAATTGTATCCCTCTAAAATGACCATGGCCTCTATAAAACAGATTACTTTTTATAATGGCTTGCAAAATATCATCAGCTGAGTTAGATATGTGTACAACCCAGTTGTAGATATCACCTTTTAATTGTAGGTGTCTGTAATTTAATTGTTGATATTGTTTTAAATTGTACTGAGCTATGATTAATTGTAGACACCAAATAATAATGGTGAAAAAATGTAGATATTTAAGAAGACAGCTGTGACTATATGTGCGTGCTTATGGAGGAGAGGGAGGGGTGTGGTAATCCCAGTCAAGCAGAGTGAAATTTCCCCATGCAGTTATTAAAGATGGGTCATTGAAGCAGTGCGATTTTCACAAAGAGTTGGCAGTAACCTCCAGCAAACTAAGAAACTGATGTTTTTCTTGATAAGTTGCCCAGAGAGTATTTTTTCGTGATTTGTGAATAAGCACCTTTTCAAAAAGGGGCAGGCAACAAGACGTGGGTATACACAAACCGAACACAGCCTTGGCCCATTCATCGCTGTGTCTGGAGAAGGTGTGAGTAACTGTGAAGCTTTAGAAAATAGAAATAATGCTTTTTATTATACACACAAGCACACACGGACACACACACAAACATAATCCGATGTAGACTAAATTTGGAATATATTTGTATTTCAAATTCGTTTCTTACCATAATAACTTCAGCACCTAGCATGTAAAATATTGTCAGAAAACAATTAGTGTTACTAAGCACGTGGATGCATTTGGCCAATTGCCTGTTTTGTTTAGCAATGTCTCTTGGTGCCAGTTGACAAGAGAATACAAGAGGAGACACCTTCTACAGATCAATAAAGCTTAAGTCTTGAGATGAGTTACTGACAAGATGCACCTGTGGCTATTCCATAGCCTACACTGTCTGAGACTCTAGAGCCCTGTGTCTTAAAGAGTGAAGGACAATAAATGTGAACTGTAAAAATACTTTTTAGCTTACATAGCTCCAGCTATTACAGACACTCAAAAATTAAGTCAAATTATTACTTCATTCTTGAATTTAGTTGAGGACATTGACTGTGCCATGGCATTTGAAACCACAAAATGTTAGAAATTTGCATGATGACAGTCAAATAATTAAAAAGGACATTTTTCCATAAGAGAAGCATTGAACTAAGTACAATTCTAAATTAACTAGGAGAAAAAAAGTTTAAAACATAAACATGACTTTTATCTGTTCATTTGGAGCTCTGCTTTTAAAAGTCAGCTGCTTACAAGAATGAAGTCTTCTTGGAAAGATCTGATTCATGTATGCAGAGTGCACTGTGTGTGTGGATGTGTGTATGCAAGGGGTCAGAATATACAACACTGTGGACTTGAGTATTCAATCAGGCTTGATTATGACATGATGTGTTCAGGTACATTAGAAATGAACAAGAGCAGAACCCCAGTAATTAACTGGAAGTTTTAAGAATAAGATGCAAACATTTGGAATATACCTGCAGTAAAGACAGCCAAGTTCAACAGTGAAACAATAATGCAATAACCTTTACTCAGAATAGTAGAGGTATGATGCTAATATGTCCTCTTGGTTCTGAATCACTGTGCAGTGCTCAGAAGTGGACCAATATGGAAACAAAGAAAACACACAACAGGGCACCCACAAATGACTTACATTTCCCATGCTTATCTCTGAGCACATTGCGGTGCAGTAGATGCATTGCCCAGTGATGCGTTTGTCGGATTGAATTGGTTTTAGCGAGAATGTCTTTTGTCTCATTTTGCTGAAGTCCAGCTCAATGAACAATAAATAAGATTGGCTTCAATGCTCATCTCTGGTTTTCATACCAAAATTTGATGTCCTTTCTATGCCACTTGATTTTTTAACCCCCATCCCTCGTTTTGTCTCAGCTCTGGAGCTAGCAGTTGGTCAATTCATGTTGGTCCAGATCAATTCATATAGGTCTCCCTGCACCTGTGCAGGAGTTGAAGCACACTGCATGCACTCTTCAGATACACTCACCTGCAATGCCAACAACTATTTCACACTACAGGCCATACAGTATGCTACAGGAGAGTTAGCACCACTTGTGAATCTCTCACTGACAACAAGCGATGAAGCTGTCAGCACCTAGCACATCACTAGGAGGCGCTGATAGTGCTGCAGCTTGGGGAACTTTTGCCAAAGCACCCTGGAACCCTGGCACATTAGAATTTTAACTTGTGATGTCTGGGTTGGAGGGTTCAGCCTGCGCCTTTGCCAGCTGAGCCATTTGGAATCCTGTTTAACCTTGCCTGTAAAACAAAGTTGGCACATTTGATTTCCCATGCATTTAAAGGCAGAGGGCTAAAGCTGTCATGACTCTGTCAAATATTTTGTGCGTTTTTTTTTGACTGCATCTTTTTTTTTTTTTTTTTTTTTTTACCAAGGGGTAAGTGGTTTCGCCAGAGGTGCTTAAAAGCACTGGAATGTAGCAGACCACAGTGTACCATTAACACCGGCTTCAGTGAGCCCTTAAGAAAACATTGCACACACCTAGCCTATTCTTTCTCAAAGCCCTGGTGCTTTAATTACCTGGACTTTGGCCAGGCACTCGATCTCCAGCATTCAGGGGCGCTGATTGATGACATGTGGGTAAGATTAAGGGAAGCTATCGTTCTAAAGAACAGTCCTGCAAATCATGCTAGAAAACACCATAGAGGAGGCAGGGGCTGTATGGAGATCAGCTGCAGCTGAGGCCACAAATCTCTCACTGCAAGGAAAAAATAACACACAAGTGTTTTCTGATACTAACTTGTTGGCATGTCACCATTCCTGATTTATCTACTCAAAAAAGTCAAGAGTCACTCTCTTGAGGACATCTTGAATTACTCTAAATTCATCATGATAATGTTGTTTTCATAAGGTGGTGGTATGGAAGTGAGTTTTGATGGAATGTAGGCAAAGCACTGGTTTTATATATATTTATATGCACTTGAATACAGTTTGTCTCCTGCATGCTGTGCATTCAGCAAAATACTTTTGTTTTGCCTCGCATAGATCATCCGCTAATCTGCTTCCACTTAGGGTTTGGGGAGTGTTGAAAGATCCCTTTCTCGCTATGCAAGAGGAGTGCTGGTCCGAACTCCTGCCACAACACAAGGAGGTTGCTGTGTTGTTTTTCATCCTCCAGGATGAAAGTAGACTGTCTGCTGTTTGTCACATGCTCTCTCCTCCTGGTCCCCTCAGCTTCTTACCAATATAGGCCAGAGTGTTCCTAATGAGTCCAGCTCTGAGGCAGATCAGCCTCCCTTAGTGTTCCTTTTAATGACCTGCCACCCACTGCCAGAAACGCCATGTCATTTTTAGTGTTTGTCTGCTTTCCAGGCTGTAAGCTAAAAGCCTTTTTGTGTGTTGATTGATCAACTCCTTGTTGGTTGGGAAGAAATAAAATTTCTTCAGAGTTAAAGGAGTGGTGCATATTCAATAAAAATCATTTTCCAGTGTGTTAACTGAACAACTGCATTTCTAGACATTGGGATCTCTCACAAAGATTTTATATAAAAAAATGTTCTCGCCTGTTCTTTGAAGCAGGGTTTTAAGAGTGCTCTTTGTCTTCACATGCATCGGCAGTCATGCCAGAAACATTGATGTGATTGTAGCAAAGGGACAGCGATTAAGAGTGCATCGGACAGCCAAGGGACATCAGGCATGAGGCTGTTCGCGAGTGATATTGATGTTGTCTCTTTGGTAGCTACTTCAACAGAATGCCTTTCATATTTTTCTGGGCCATCCTCTCTGAAACTTTGGGTTGTCATAAGGAAACAAAGAAGAGGAACAGGAGGCTGCTTTAAAATGGGCTAGTGCATCAATGATTGGGAGTGTAGGGACTGGCTTTCCATGGCATCGCTGGGAGACCGAACCCGCTCGCTGTGTTTTGTGGTCTGCAGCCAGGGATTTAAAGTAGAGCATTATCCAGTCAAGAACAATTTGTTTAATGGTTTCTGCTATAACAATCATTCATCATGGATTTTCAACCATCAGGACTTTTTGCATTCTATCCAGCATATTCAACCCTCATCGTGGGCCTGCTTCTCTTCTTGAAGGCACATTGCTGACAGCTGTGCTTTTGTCATTTCCCCCTTGTGGAAAGGCGCACAGAGAGCCCTGTGCATATGCTGCAGAGGAGTGGTATTAAACTGATCAGGCAAGTCCTTATAGTGGGCTTATGACATCCGCAACCATTGTGTGCACAAATTAAGCCAAGATGCTGCTTGCTGCAGCTTTATGCCAGCCTGGTGAGATATGATAGAAATTCTTTCAGATAAGTCTGCAACAGCAGGAGAAATGTTCCCTGAGTCTGCGCTTTGAGTCACAACATTGCCCGATCGCCTGGCTTTTAGCTTCCTCTTCCTTGGACTTTGTGAATAGGCTTTGAGACATGAAAATGAAAGGAAAGCAGAGTTATATTTCCTCAATCTTTATCTTTACACACAGGATGATGTTGTATATATATAGTTTATTCAAATATATACTGTGTGTGTATGTATGACTGTGTTGTGTTTTGTGTGTGTGTGCGTGTGTGTGTGCGTGTTATACATAACACTAAAGTTTGTGGGAGAAACACAAGCTCTCAATGATTTCTCAATTCAGTGGAGCTGCACAGGCAGAAGTAGAGCACTTCTCCCCATAAGGTGATATCTCTTGAGGAGGCGAAACAGGAGCAGTTTTTAAAATGTCAGTATGCAAAGTAGAGCCTTTTTGCCATCTGTAATGGGGACACAGAGCATTTTGAGTGTTCACTGGTTCTGCCCATGTCTCCCTCCCTGGAGGGGCGTGCGCCCACTGTTAAGGGTGGTGGACACCATCATCAATACAGGCCCTGTACAAACCCACTACACAGCCCCTGCTGTGTCGTGCTGCATGTTGCTAGGCAACAGAGGACGGAAAAAATGGTTTGGGGACCAACCTCTACCGAGCGGGCTAGCTGGGGTAGAAACATGTCCTCTTCTTTCGAATGGAGAAGTCTTCTGACCCCAGAGGAATATGTGAGTGAGATAAAAGAGGAAAGAAATACTTTTTTGTTTTAAATTTGTGTCTGTTTTTTGATGACACTATATATCAAGTCACTCTATACAAGTGTCATAATATTGCAGTTGTTGCAGGAAGCAGTATGTAATGACACATTGTTAAAGAACATATTCATGCTTACCAGTGGGGAAGAAGGTTATGCACTTTGTCATGCCTATAGACGACACAACTCTGTTCCACATGAATTACTATGGCGGCGTTGTGTAACAATGGGTTGTGTCTTGTGAGGCCAGGGTTACTTGCTGTCAATAAAATTGACAAAGGCAATGTTCAAGTGTCATAGGACGTTTTCATACATCTTGCTGCCAGCTGCTGTAAAGTTTCGCTGCCATTGGCATTTAAATGGCCATCATCAGGGACTAAAATGGTGGTGTTATGCGCTTGTTCTGTGAGTCAGCAAAACTGCTCATTGTACACTAATGGTTGCCTGGAGACAGATTTGTCAGAAAATAAAGTGAGCAGGCAAACACTAATAGTACACATGCCCTCCCCTGGCTTGGGCCTTCTGTTAACACTTACACATGGGGATGTCTGTCTGCCCATTGGTAGGTGAGAATGCAACAGAAAGGGTCTGCTACAGGTAATGTACTACAAAAGAGAGAAGTCCTTAAACAGTCCCACAAAGGCTTTTGGGAATATTCACAGGGGGTGCTTGAGAATATTTTCAAAACAAGTAAAATAATAACAGTAAAAAAAACAATATACAGGAAACAATATGGTATGGATTCCCTTAAGAGTTAAAACAAAACAAATAAAACAAATGCCACCTCCAATTTGTTGTATTTCAAACCTTCAAAGTACTAATTTGATCTTTCAGTTTCATTTTTTGCACCCTGGGATTTCAAACTGGAACCTTCAATTTATTTTGTACCCTTGAATTGCTCATTCAGATGAGGGTTCCAATTAGTTGTTTGAAGGTATGAATTATGAGATTGATGTCTCAAGTTAGTAAATTAAGGGTTCAAATTATAAAATTAGGGGTTTTAAAATTGTCATTTTATGGCTCCAATTAGTCATACAAGGGTACCAATTGTTAAATTTACTGTTCAATGATTAAATAGAAGCTTGAGATCAGACATTTGTGGGCACAAAGTATGGGGGGAATTTTTTTCTTCTGTATTCTGTTTTGACCATGTCCTCTTAAGGACTTTGTAGAAATGCAACAAAAGACCATGCGATCCTCAGTACAAAGTTAATTCTCTTGTTGTCTCAGGATGAGTATTTTACTATAACCCTTTGAGTTTGAAGGGTGAGCCTGTCACAGTAAGTGTCTGACTCCCAACAGTGTTCCTCTAGTCACAGGCCATCTGAGCGGTTTTATAGGGTGAGGGCCTGCTAATACTTAGGTGATCTCTGATAGAACTCCCAGCACTTCCCAGTACTCAGTAACAGACACAACAGATTTAGCACACAGACCCACAGGGCATATGTGTGTCCATAATGAGCACCAGCATAGACAGTGTAGATCAAAACCCTGGCTCTCAGGTAAGTAGTCAAAAGTGTTATTCATTGAGGATATAAGATAGATAAGATAAGATAGCACTTTATTGATCCCCAGGAGGGGAAATTTGGGTGTTACCAGCAGCAGAAAGGACAGGCGAAGAAGTATAGATAACAATATAATAAGAATACAATACAATAAAAAATACAATACAAATTAAAATATAGTACAATAAATATAATATGCTATAATGTGTAATATGCTAATATACAGTAAACAGTAATGAACAATATGACCTCTCTGAATACTATACTAATAGTCTTTTTTTCTTTTTATTTTCCATGTTGCCTGGCCTCCTCCTCTCTGCATTTCACCAACCAAGGTGAGGGAACATTGATTGTGAAGTCTTTTCACAGGACTAGCATAGGCTGTGGGAGGTGTTGTCTCTGGGAGTCACTGCCTTGCTCATTTAACTTGCACACATATAGGGCTTCAAAAGAAAATAAGCAAATAAGTCTTTTTTTCAGGAAAAAATCATTTCAGTGATTGCAGCTAGACTGTGTTTAAGAAAATAAGTAAAGTCTTAACTTGCAGTTAATTAAGTCAAAGCTAGAGAGGAAAACCAAGCAGTTTATATGTATTGATAGAGTACAGGCCTAAATGCTTTAAGAGTTATACATCTGAAGTATACCGGTTTCTTTGTAATTTGCCTTGTTTGGTGACAAAAATGGCATCTTGGCTTACGTATCAATTGTGCTCAATAGGATATCACTGGAATGCTGGAACAAATGGTGCCAGTTCATGTTGGCTGTTCACAGTTGGATTAGGATGGTATGGGTAATTTGCTTTTCTCTGAAGTGCACCCTCAGTGTGTTTGACTTGGGTCTTTAGAGTCTCTGACTCTTTTGGGTCTCTGAGTATTCACACCAGAAATTTGAAAGGCAAGTTTTCAGTAAGAGCTATCCTTGCTGCAATTAAGGGTCTGTTACTTCTGTAGTCTCCCATTTTCATTTTTTGTGTATGGACAAAATACTTCATCCTGTTTCACACTGGTCATGGGACACAAGCTGACAGCAGATTGTCTTTCAGCCAGATTTGACACAACATATACTGGAATCGACTGTGCCTCATTTTTTTTTTTAAAGAAACATTAAAATGGATTTGTTAGCCAATCTGAGTATTATATGAGAGTTTTATTCAATAATAGAGAAAAAACAGGCTACTGAAATTGTGTTTTCAGTTTAAACAAGGACATCCAGGGTAGCTTTAGTAGAGCAGAAATGTTCTCAGACTTAGACAAGTACATGACCCAAAAAAAGAGCAAGCATGGCTGGAGCTGATCAAAGGCAGGCATTTTAAAAGACACCGAGGCTGCTGGGCTGTAGTGGGGCTGTCTGCTGATCTTTTTTGAGTGGCGTTACATGATAGTACAGTGTATATCAGGCCAGAGTAAGGCAGGCCTTTTTTTCCCCATTAATTAGGAGAGCAGAGCTGGAGACTGCTCAGACACGCTAGTTTGTACCAGCTTTCACATCACCAAGGGGGAGAGCAGGGAGAGCGGACTCACACACAGAAGTGGGCTTTATCCCGTCTGACCTTTAACCCCTTTACTGTTTGGCCTTTGAAGAGTAGAAGTGTACGGTCAACCCCTGTAAAAAAGGAATTTAGATAAACATGCATTATAGCCTAATATGTAAATGTAATTTGTACAGTGTGCCAAAAAATATGGAGTGCACGTCAGATTATAATTATTAGCAACTTTTATGCATGCATCCACATACATATTTGTACATTTTTCTTGTCAATCTTTCGTGTCAATACCTAAAATGTAAATATAGATATGTACTGGCACTCTGTTGGGTTAGATGGTAATATTTTCATATTGACATAAGCTAGCTACTAAAAAGGATACGACTGTTAATAGAGCCCCCTACAGGTGTGCATAGCTTTGTTCTACTATCCTATTTTTGACTGATTATTTTAATCAATGACATCTATTTGTACGAATAACTGTAAATAAATTATTAAATGTGGGAATATGAAAAGAAATGTAAATGTCAGTATTACATATCAAACTTGAAAGAGAAATACATTTAATTCTGGAAAGCCTATTTGCAATTTATGTAACTCTGCAGTTCCAAGCACTGCAAACAGTGTATTTCTGATCTATGCAATTCCTTTGTTACTTTGTTCCATACATATATTCTTAGACTTAAATAATGAAGAAAATATTCACTTGTTGAGGCATGAAGACATGAGGGCACCCATTTGATCGAGTTTTGTAGCATGTTCTCTGAAAATTCATACATTTCAATTTTGTACTCAAATTGAAACACAAATTTTACATTTTCACATTTTCAGATTTGGGCCTCAGTGCCACTGTAGACTAAACCTCTGAACCATTGAATCCTCTAACTCTGTATAACTACTGAAATCGATCTGTAACAGGAGTACTGGCCAGTGAATATTAATTAACAAAGTAACACAAACCTGAATGTGGCAGCAATTCGAGCAGACTGAGATTAACATGCTTTATAATAAAAATTCAGACAAACTTTTTTGTTGTTGGATTAAAAACAAAATCATAACAGCTATAAATTCACAAAACATTTCATAGGCAGCTGGGGACAAGATGGACAGAATTTTCACACTTCTGATTTCCTTGTGAATTGTATGTGCCACTGCCATGGAAACAATTTTGAGGGACAGACAGACTGGCTTTAATGTGAAGCCCTCTGAATCACTCAGTGCTTACGTTAATGCCTGTTTTTCAGTTTCAGCAGTGCTTTTTTAACTGGCTGGATTTTGTCTCAACAGCAGCTCAGTGTGTGTGTAACCAAAATGTGCCACATATCAGGCCATTGAACGGCAGTGTGAATCTCTGCCTGTTAATAACACACCAAAAAATAGCACCTCCCAAAAACCTCAGAATAAACAGGCTTCCGGGATTTCACACAGATACATGGTATATCCTTTTAAACCCCCAAATGAAATAATGAGGCAGACACAGCCTGGAAAAATATGTCTCGGAGTAATAAAAGACAGTCTGGTTAGGGTCTTTGAGCTGGCCAGTTGCAGCTGATAAAAGAGAAGTGTTCTGGTTTTTCAATGAATGACATCAAAGGAAGAGCACTTTCACAGGAATCTGTCTGCTTGGCTCAGCTACAGCAAGGCTTTGGACTCTGTGTGGTTCAGTTACCAATTTGTTTTATGAAATGCATTTTTTAAACTCTTTTGCTTTGTTCTAATTGAATTTATAAGCCCAAGATCTTGAATGCAAGTATTTTCCAAAGGATAAAAACCAAAGTAAAGAGGTAAGTCACACACTGTTGTAGCACCAGACTATAAAATACTTTTGACTTGAGTGTAAAAGTTTGTAAACTGAAGCTAAAAAGAGCACACAAATTATCTTTCTGCCTTTCATATGCAAGAATCTGAAGTTCACCACAAGTTGATTTCAGTCATGTTATGTTCTCAGAATGTTGTGAAAAGTTATATGATATACAAAAATGTGCTGAAATTGTTATTTGCAGGAAGGAGGGATTTATGGGTAGGGGTCTGCACTTTTGGTGAACAGGTCTTGTAGTCTGTACAGAGCTGATGTTATTATAACAAGGTAACTGACTGTGATTAAGATAAATAATTAAGTGATAAATTACATAAAACAAGATCATGGCTTTGGTGAAATCCCCCAATAAATTCTTGCATTATTTGAGTGGATTAGACTATTGAATTCTGACAAAAGAGGAAATTACTTATATCTTTCTGATTAACAAACACATTTAGCACTATCCATGCATAGAATTTAATCAGATATTATTCAGAAGGAACTTATTTTGCACATATTGCAATTTACTGTGTTCATTTACTCTTAGTGATAAGTAAAAAGCCCAAAATCACAAATTTCATATCATGTCCTGTTAATGACAAACATGAATGTGTTATTGTACATAACTCTGACTACTTCTGAATAAAATGAATAAATATGAGCACCATTCTGTGAATTGACATGCAGTTGTGCCCAATTAGTAATCATTTAATGACTAATTGAGATGATTCAGGTCCTGCAATGGGAAGATTGTTAATGATAACAGGTGGCTGCATACGGAGGTTATATTGGCACCCTGCCTCTAGGGAGCTGGACTGCAGGCTATAAAACCCAGTCACTGCAAGTGTGGGCCCTATGACAAAGAAGCAGTCTTTAATGCTTCTGCTCAGGAGTCCAGGATTTATTCTTTCATTTGATTTGATGTTCATTGCCTGAAAAGCTGAACCTCTTAACCATAAGAGTCATACACACCATGGTGTCATACACATTGATTCTTTGAGCTTGGAACTTGGAAAATGAGCATTACCACACAGAATGTACCAGAGTTGGGAAGTTGGAGACGGGTCGCTTCACTAGGACTCGAGAGTCCCCCAACTGACGCTTACAAAACCAACTCAGTGGCAGGTATCTCCCTCTGCAAACACAAATTATGTGTAACCCCAAATTGTGTTTCTGTTTTCTTTTTTTGTGCCCTTTTGAGCGTTTCCTGAGTGAACGCATCTGTGAGAAAACCCAGGTTATGACCTTTTTCCCACCCCCGTCCACATTATAGTGTTTGTCATGACACATAGCACACATGCCAAGCACATGCTTGGGGGCACAGACCTCTGTCCAGAGGGTCATTTTTTCATATTTGCCATTGCCATGGTGTTCTCAAGCAAGATACATCAACATTAGTTCAGTTTTGTAGCAAAAAAAAAAAAACAACATCCAATTAATTGGTTCTGCAAATTGTAAAAATGAAAATATACGTGGGGTACATTGTGAGGGATACATACAGCCTGAGTTCTGAAGAATAGTTTTGATATAAAGACATAATTCTGTATGCAGTGTTGCTTACGTTCTCTAAATGGGGAGTTCTTCTTGCCAAAGGTGTAGCTTTTTTTGGTAAGACATCATGAGTTTTCAGATCAGTTTGATTACTGAACTGTGACTTGGTTTTCTGGGGTCTGGACAGAAAGTGTCACCACAGATAAATAATGGCCTTCGAGGTATTTTGGAGGAAGAATCGATGCTAAGCCCTTGCTAACCTTAGTCATTAACAGGGATGGGACAATATAGTTATCTCACGATTCCGTTCAATACACAATATGAGGTTCGCGATTCGATATCACCACAATTTGATAGAGCCTAATAACAGTTCAGTGACAAAGTATGAATATTCAGAATTGATATTTAATTTTTAGCCATGCAAAATACAAAATAAATTCTCATTTGAATAAAGTTCTGTACTAGACAACACATAAAGAGATCAAAGTAACAACAGAAATTCTCATAAAGATCAGAAATACAACAAAATTGTCATAAATACAACAAATAAATTAATAAATACAACAAAAATTACAAGTAAAATAAACATTCAATAACAGTTGTCTACATTTAGGCTGATCCAGTGGATGGAAACCAGTATCTCTCAACTATGCACAAAGATAAAATTGTCCTGAAAAATATAAGCTTGCAGAGACCTCTGCTATAACACACTTGGCAGCTTTGGTTGTTACATAATGTGTAAACAATATGGAAACGTGGTTAAATACTAAGGATGGGCATTTCAAGCAAAAATACTATTCGATATTCACTGGGAACTATTTGACCATTCTTCGAAGATCCCCCCGCACGCACACACACAAAAAGAGAGAAAGAGAGTGACCCATTCACGCTTTTCGTAACTCTGTCTTTGTATTTTGATATCATGTTCCTTAGTGATGCAATGCTTGTCTGAATGAGCTAGAATCCACAACTGAATCTAATTAACCCTTTTGCACGTAACTTATTTTTATGCTATGTAGCGTTAACGTTACATGGTTCGTTATGTTTTCATTAGCGTTATTAAGCTTCTCATAGTTTTCAGTTAGCATTTGCTATGTTTTTAACGTTAAATCGCAGTTTCCTCAAAGCTAAAATTAGCTAGAACTTTTCCAATCTAGTGTTCTAATTGCACCAGTTTTAGCATACGTGCTAAAGGGCAAATTACACCGGTGTGACCGTGCACGCGAAAGGGTTAAACTGTTAAACCCCAAAACCCTATAAAACACAGGGTATAATGAACTGCGCCTGGTAGTAACACGTTCTTCTTCTTTTGTTGTTTAATGGTGGTTGGCAAACAGCTTTTACGTGCATTACCTCCACCTTCTGGTGGTAGTAATGCATTACTTACTACTAGGCAGCGGTAAAAACAAGGGAAAAAAAAAATTTTAAGACAAGACAATAGTCACATAAACTATTTGATTTTTTTATAATTTAATGACTGTTTGAAAATCATGACCCATCCCTATTAAATACCAGGGTACAATACAAAGTAGCAAATATCGCGATATCATTTTCTGACTTACGAAATGGATATAATAATATTTTTGGATCGCGATATACCGAATTTCGATTTATTGTCCCATCCCTAGTCATTAATGGTATCAGGAAGCGACACAGAGTTAATAGAGTGGCCCAGATTTTAGAGCATCCTCCCCCATCATTCCGCCCTGGGATGTGTTTGGACGGCCTAAGTCAGATTATGACCGCTGCAGTTAGCACACAGTAAAACATTCGTTAAATGAGGCCAGTAAAAATGATACAGAATTTAATAATACGTGTGTTGGGATAGAAGTTACAAAGCAGTCAAATTGGAATCAGATTTAAAAAGATGGTCTGGCCTTTATCTATCTCTTTCAGGCAGAGTTAATTGTATAAAAATGAGTGTCTTGCCTAGTTTTTTATATCTGTTCCAATGTATTCCAGTATTTTTGTCCAAATCCTTCTTCCAGATTTTAGAGAAATTAATCTCCTCTTTTCTGTGGGCAGGTAAAAATGCTAGAATTCGTAAAGAATTTTTGGAAAGGCCTAGAGACCAGGGTGGCTTAGCACTTCCCAATATGAGAAAATATTATTGGGCATCTAATATTCAAAAAGTCATATATTGGTACCAATCTCCACAGCTGGATTGGTGTAAAATTGAGGCAAACTCCTGCATTTCCACCTCACTCTCTGCTTTAGTTACAGCAGGGTTACCATTTTCACCATCTAAATTTACATCAAGCCCTGTAGTATCTTCTACTCTTAGAATATGGACACAATTCAGACAAAAATTCAAGCTAAAAGAATTCTCTATTTATAGCCCTATTTGCAACAATCACCTTTTCCCTGCAGCCAGAATGGACCAGACCTTCTCATTGTGGAGTAGGAATGGTTTAACAAGATGTTATAGCTTCTACATAGATGGTCTCTTTGGCAATTTTACTGACCTCTCTGAAAAATTTCACTTACAGCGATCTGACTTATTCAGATATTTTCAGGTACGTCACTTTATTCAAAGCCAGAGTCCAGTGTTTCCTGCTTTACCAGCAGACTCAGGACTTGAGAGGATCTTGCGTGCTCCTATGCAGCACAAGAGACAGATCTCAGTTATCTCTAATATAATTGCTTCTCTTCAAGAAACATCACTAGATAGACTTAGAACTGAATGGTCTGAGGAACTTGGGTTGGAGGTGCCTGAGGCAGTCTGGGATCGTGCTCAAACAAGAGTAAATGGAACTTCATCCTGTGCTAGACTTAGCCTGATACAGTTTAAAGTTTTTCACAGAATTTACTACACCAAATCTAGACTCTCTAGAATTTATTCTGACATTGAGGATAGGTGTGAGCGCTGTAACACTACACCAGCAGATATGGCCCATATGTTTTGGACCTGCCCTAGTTTAAGAGATTTTTGGTCGTCTGTCTGTAAAACATTGAATGAGGCATTCAACACTAATGTCAAACCCTCTGCAGACATGGCCATCTTTGGAGTGTTGATTAATGAGATCATGTTACCCACTGATAAGATGAATGCTTTTGCCTTTGCCTCTTTGATAGCCCGCAGAAGAATAGTTTTACAGTGGAAATCCCCTGATCCACCCAAGGTGTCTGGCTGGCTCAGTGAACTAATGTTTTTTCTGAAGCTAGAGAAAATTAAGTATTTCACTAGAGGTTCAACAAGGAAATTTCACAAAATTTGGGACCCTTTGATTTTGTACTTTGAAAGCCTCAATACCCTCCCATAAGTCAATACAGCCCTGACATATGTTTTGATCTTGCTGAACTATAGACATGTATCTGAGTGCAGAATAATGCCCCCCCTGTCTGTTTTTGTTTGTTTGTCTGTTTGTTTGTTTTTTTTGTTGTTGTTTTTGTTTTGTTTCATATGTGGGTGGGTGGGTGGATGGGTTTTGATTGAAAAACAAAAACTAAGAAAATTAATTCAAGACATTGTATTTAAATGCATTTAAATGCATTGTACTACCTTTCTTGAATAAAATATATGGTTAAAAAAAAAGAAGTTACAAAGCAAGCAAGCAGCTTGCATTACACAGCAACATCACTGAGAAATCTCAAATGTCATATGCTGTTCCTTCCCTCTCTGGAAGGTATACGTATTGAAAGTGTCTCCATTTGTTTCACTAACTAAATAGACAAAGTAATGTAATATATTTTAGTGGTTTGTTACCCAAATTCATGCTGTCTGACCTTCATACAACATCCAGAATTCATTGCCCCCTACAGTGTATGAACTTTATTTGCAAATGTTTTTAGTCACTAAAGTGCATAAACACAGACTCAATTACGTATATAAGTTGCAGATAAATAATGCTCATAAAACCAGCTAAACTGGCTAAATGTGTTTTACTATGAGGAATTTGATTGTCTGTCCATCTTTGAAAATGGCCAGTCACATGCTGTCAGACAGGGACGATGCAATCAGATCTGCAGTACAGATTTGCTCACCATTGTTTCCTCATTGCCTCCAATGGGCTGGATGTCAGGACATTTATCATGGCAGTAGTCATGTGTCAAACATAAGCCCATGGAGCAACATCAGTGTCCTTCACTCATCCATGGCCTGGGCTTAGTGTGGATAGGGCTGTGTGCAATTAATATGCCTGTCTTTGTAAGCTGTCAGCCTGGAAGCGCACAGAGGGCCGTTAAGTGTGATTTATGATACGCTGCAGACTGGTGTGACAGTTAGGGACCTGGATTTGTAAGCAGGGGGCTACAGGTTGGGTTCTGGGGTAGGACACTGTCATCATGCCCTGAAGCAAGGTACTTCGCCTGAAGTGGCTCAGTGCATATTGAGCTGCATAACCTGACAGAGTGTAAGTTGTAACATAGTATGTAGGTTGCCTTGGGTAAGGGACTCTTCAGACTGACTCAGTAATGAGATGTAAGTCAAAATGCTAAGAGCAGCAGTCTTCCAGCCATCTTAACTTTGAGGCGGCAGCCAGAAGATCTTATTCAAAGAGACTACAGAGGACCAGAGTTGGGAATGTGCACGTTTCACTTGATGCCATTCCCAACCTAACCCCCTCCAACATTGTATTTATAGCCAAATTATTCACCTCCGCATGGGAAAACCTTTCTGGAATCCTTCCTCAGATAGCGATCGAGTAATTACATTTTTTTCCATCAATATGAATATAAAGTCTTATGTTCTTGAGAGCCACTAAAGATGTGTTTTGTCAGCCCTCAAAAAATCGATTTATCCAGATCCACCTTGTATTAGTTATCTGTCTGTGGGATGCATTTAATTCTTAGAAGTATCAGCTAGATAGAAAGCAGGCCCCTTTGAAGGACTGCTGCATTGTTTAGCAGCTGAGATTAAAACCGCGGTGAACCGAACGTGCCGTTCCACGACAATGTCTCTGTGCGGTTAGAAAAACGATAAACTCGTGCAGCCACAGCGATGCCACCCGCTTGTGTCTCCCGGAGATCAAAAGTCCCGCTTCCCCGCCATGGATGTTCCTCCCTCTTCCTCAATTCTTAGCATCAAAGCTACCCGAATTAAATTTCGGATTAAGGCACAAAGCACTCCTAATGCTGAATGCCAAGTAGTGCAAGGTTTTGAAAATTGCCGTGGGGGTGGGCGCATGTTATTTTAGGTCTCCTCGGGGGAAAATATGACAGGGTTTATTTAACCCCTCTCCCCCCCTCTGCTGACTGTGCAGTGAAGCTGCCGGTCCTCATAATTTTCAGCGGCAGGTCAATTAACCCTAATTACGACTCAGTTACAGGCCCTGTGGTGGGGAGCTCAGCATAGCCAGCTCTGCAGGGCATATAGTAAGCCTCGCAAATTAATCAGCCTCCCCTTACCTACAGTACATAAACATTCCCAACACCTGCTTAATTAACTCTTCTCCAATTGTCATTTCTCAGTTTTTATTCTTTCAGGGAGGAGCTGTCTCTGTCTTTCCTGCTTTCCTGAAAGATTCACCCGATCACAGGTGAAACACGGTTTTATAGCAGGAGTAATTGTAGGGCACTGCAGTACGCAAAGTGACGTTGGGAATTCACACCAGTGTAATTCAGTTTACATCACTGTACACACTCACTGCAGCAATGTACACAGCAAACCTCATTGGCAGGAGGCAGCTGGAATTGATGAAGAATTTTCGGTATGTCCAGCTAAACATTTTCCCAGTGTATTTTAGGTGCCTTTCCATAACGCTCATGTTGATGGCCTACATAGGGGGCATCTTATTTGGGCAGAGAGGGAGCATAGACTCTGGGTTGGTCAAACAGAATGCTTCCTGGGGGCTAAAGGACAGAAGTGCTAATGACACGATGATATTGCACGCTAGTGGAGGGGGAGCACAATTGCCATCCGTAATTGCTGTTTTGAAAAGGTAGTGCAATGACTATTAGTTATGCTAATGAGACAAGTCATTGACCCTTAGTGAGAAGTGCTGCATCCATTATGAATGAACAAAGTAGGATGTCACTGTTCTCTGTGAGCAATTTCTCCTATTCAGTTTTTTTATCCATTTTGATTGTTGTTGCACTGTAAAGGAGAACTGAAGTCGAAGCATGTTTTGGAAGTGATTAGCAGTTCTCTTCAGCAGTTACTCACTAGGCCAGTCAAACTATGAGCAATCAGACAAGGGAAGGCAACTTGGGGGTGGGGGGCCTGGGCGAGACCTGTATCATGTTCGAAGGCCTTCAGTTGCTCCGCTACTTCAGTATTACCTACCAGAACATCTGAGGGCGAGACAGAAGATTGATGTGCACTCAAACAGACTGATGTGTCATTTTTCATCAGCGGACATTTATTTCAGCCCCTGCCCCATCCACCACTCCCCCCTCCCAACCCCCAAACACTCAGTCTCCCACACGTTCCTCAGTCCGAGTGACTCCTTTCAACAGCAAACATCTAAAACTATGCCTCTGGCTGCTTTATCTCTGTGAAACTCCAATGTGGCGGAAAGCCTATCTGCGGGCATGTGAGAGGGAGCTTTTGGCTTCACAGAGAGCCCTTATCTCAAGGTTGCTGATGCATCCAGACTCTGGCCCCTCAGGGCCTTGTGCTGGCTGCTCCACAGAGTGCACCAAGCGCATCTCCTGTGTGCAGGGAACATTTAGCGACGGGAAGATAAGGTCAGAGGCCTCCGTTTCAGATTGCCGTGGGATTTGTTTGACCCCCCCGGAAAGACGTGCACTTGATTGCTGGTTAAACAGCAAATGTTGAAAAAGCAAAAAAGCAAAACAAAAGCACATAAAAAATCAAATAGTAGTTAAGCAGGGAAAAAATGATATTGATAAGTGTAGTTTTTTAAAGCACCACTGAAAAAATCATTAAACTCGATGCTCATCATTGCCATTTCAACATGTTGTTCCCTGTTTCACTCAAAACTGCACAGAGATATTAGGAGCATAAAAACAATTTTCAAGAGTTAGATGATTTTAAACTTCTTAGTTCCTCATCACTGAATCATTGTTTTTATTTAGTTTTTTTAAGTCTTCCAGTGGAGATTGCTTTCGATTTGGCTTGTCAGAGTATATTGATCAAAGGTGTATTCAGTAAGACTGGGAAGACGAAGATTTCTGATCATTTTGATAGTCTCTCAGAGTGACTGTCCTGGAATAGAAGCTTTACATTTCTTTTGAGCAGTACCGTGAGAGTCATGTTGGATTTTCTTTTCTCTCGTGTTGCACGTGATGGTTTTGAAGTTTCTGGATTGCGGGGAGTATAACCTTTTGAAATTGCATCATTATGTATGATTTGCAGTGTAGCTAAATGTTCCCTAATAGAAAACCAGAATGATGTAAATGAAAACCAAAACATCTACCTTGATAATCTCATTTAGAAGCTTTACCCTTTCATCTATTGGAATTTTAAAAGTGTAATAGTGCTTAATGACAGTCTTTTACAGTTCCCCATTGATTTCTCTCCATCTCTCATAGTTTAATTGTCCCTCAGTCTTCCTCTTTGATGCAATTAGTCAGGGATGAAATGATTTCAGAGTTTGGATGGAGCAAGGGGAACACACAAAAGTTGTACATACAGCCGTTTTCACACCAACGGCTGGAACTTATTTGAAGAGTTTAATGGCAAAAAGTGAAAGCAAAAATATATTCAGACAACTCTGTAATGTACTTCAGAACAGTCATGATGTTCTAGAGAGTACCCAGGGGTAGCAGATCTCATTTAGGGCATGTTGCTTGTTTATCCCTATAGAAGTGTAATGTGATACAAGCGGTATATGTAAGGCACTCCACTTTTAAGAATCGCATGCATCTAGAATACATGGATTCTTTAAGCTGATTCTTAAAGTTCAAGGCAAAGTGAAGGAGAAAATGGATGCTTTTGCTTTAAACAATATTTTCCCTTAATTAATTGAGAAGTGTCCTTAGCTAAAATCTTCAAACATCAAACAAATTTTTTTTGAATTGTTCAGTATTTTTGTGTAATCCTTTATGGATTAAAATAGAAATAACATAAATCAGGTTACGAGAATTGCTGATCTTGTGTGATGTGGCGCTGATGAAGCACAATTAATGTCTTTAAACTACAAGAAGAAAAAAAGAATAATTTGACTCTCATTAATTATTTCTGAGTGTCTGCGTTTCAGTTGTTTTATTTTTTAAAAGCAATGTTGGTAAAGGCATGATTCTGCCTAGCTTTTTCCCTTTTTTCTTACCAAATAATCATGAATGCAAATTGAACATGAAGCTCATCCCAACAGGATAACCTCTGCACTTGAGTGGGAGCACAGGGCAAGGCACATGCAATCAGCCAATACATAGGCAAGCCAGTACAACTGCTTTTCACACAAGTCCCAGAGTGTACGAGTAGGCGGATGCAGAAGTAAGGGTACCATCTTTGTACTTCTCAGCTGCCTGAGTTAGCATAACAAGCGAACCCTGGTGATCTACCCTATCCTTGGTAGGGATAGATGCAAGCTCATCACCCTATTGTAGAGCTTAGTCTGCTGCCAGGACAATCACCTTTACTGGCTGAGCCTCTCTGAAGCCCCCCGCTGCCCCAGTATTTTCTCTATATGGGGTTGATCCTTACATAAGTATTTCTTATAAGTGGAGTGGTCTAGAAAATAAGGGAAAATATATATATTCTAATGGTGCACCCACAGAGTTTATCAGGGTCTGCTCTGTCATTATGGCTGTAGTGCTGCTCATGCTGCTGCATGTCTGGCTTCTCCATGCTGTGCGATGACCTGCTTTTTTGTATTGTTTTTTCATGCTCGGATTTAGTGTCTAATTCAAGGTGACTGCAGGGCTGCAGTACCAGGACTGAGCACAGAAAAAGCCTTGGGAAAAAAGTTGGTTCTCAGTAATTTGGTATTCTTGCTGAACATTTGGCATGCTTCTGATGAGCCATTGTACTGCAGCACGGCGCGACCATTACGAAGCTGGACCGAGAGTGGTGACATCCGTCCGCCTGGCTTGACAGAAACAGTGTATGGCCAGATGCAGTTGGCAGAGACATCATTATGTGAGCTTGTAAGGACACCGAACCTGCAATGGCTTCACCCCTTTCACCTCATTTGCCCTTTGTTCCCGCAGCCCTAGTAACTTCTTTCCATCTGGGTAAAATACAGCCTGAGGGGCACTTCTCTTGCCTGGTGGTGGTAACCTTCCACCGGCACCCCCTGCCGCCCACACTCGGTTGCAGTTTTAGGGCTGTGTCGACATACCTGCTGCGGTCTGCTGTATCAGGGCGGACTAGCTCGACAGCGAGGAGCATGTCTGAAATATTAAGTCAAAACAGCTGCTCTCTTTTACACTAGTTTTGTTCTTTTGCCTTTTTTTTAAATGTGGCCTGTCTCATTTATTGCCAACCCTTAAATTAGACATGCATAATTTAAAATGGGAGAGGCAAAAAACAGTAATTACCTTCTACTGTGATTCATTACAGGAGGACAGGGAAGAATACTGGCATTTCAGCCAGCAGTCCAAATCCCTCTACAAACCATTAATACCTAGCCTGTCCGTGGTGTCTCCTGCCATCCTCTACATGGAGCCAGATATACCAGCCCTTTAAATATGGCCCTACTCATTTCTATATCTGAAGCTGCCTACTGTGTTGCTGGGTAGTGGTCATTTATGGTCAGGGTTACATTGCTTAAAGTTCTGTACTTTTATTATAAGCTGTCAGTGACTGGGGGTTAGGGGGCTGTTTAATGTACTTAATGAATAATAAAGGGGTAGCTTTAAAGTGGTATAAACATGATCCTTTATAACCATTGATAGTAGCTCTTATCTTATTCTACAAGTAAGAATACTGCTACCCTCAGATATTCCAAGAGTTAACACTGGACAGTGATAGGATAATTCTCCATCATCTCACACACACGTACAACTATTTCAATCACTGTTTGGACTCTCAGGGGGAAACACTATCCCAGATAAAAAGGTAGAGTCTGAAGCATATACTGTGAAGCTGGAAGCGATCCTGCAGGTTTAGAGGTGTGCAGGGTACTATTGGCAAAGTAAGGGCACTGTCCTGGGATAAATCGGACAGCAAGCAATGTTTACCCATAATTAATGAAGATTACCAATTCAGATAAAGTGTGGTGCCAGTCCATTTAGCTCTGAGTGCTTCAGGGATAAAACTGAAATGCGCCATTTGAATGCATTAGTTTTAGCATATTTTAGAATCTTACTGCGCATAACTTGCCAGCCTTTTCAAAACGCAGAAAAGATCTGTGTGTCTGGCACAGGCATTTGGGGAAGCTTCTGGAAAGACCTCACCCACCCTCTCATGTCCTTATCTTACCCAGGTGTGAATTTGTGTTATAATCTGTCAAAAACAAGCCAATGCTAACATACAAGAAAGCTTTCCTGCACTTTGATCAGCACATCACATCCTGTCTGCTGTGACATTTTAAGCAGTTTATTCCCCCCAAGATACTGGGAAAAAATAAACTGTCACAAACACACAATTTCAGTTTTTGCATGGTTTTAAGAGCACCAGTGGAAGTTAAAACCAAACTGTTGACACACATAATTGAACAGCTGATAAAATCCAGGGCACGTGCATTTGCTCCTCCCTCCCACTGAAAGTCACCTTGTTCATCTTGCTTCTCTCTTCAGTGATGTGATGTTTTGATGTCTCTACCCTGAATACAATTAACATATAATGTTACTTTCAGTTTCCTTATGGGTCTTGACAGGATGTCTCCAGTGTCCAGCAATGCCCAAAGTATATTTAAAAAAATGTATGTACAATTGTAATCATGGTAGGTGCCAGCCACTCCCATAAGGGGGCATTAAACTTGTAGCTGCCTGAAAGAGGAAGGTATATTATAACGGCACATGCATTGACTGATTAGGAAACGAGCCTCCCACCCACCACCATGACCACCCAATGTTTGTTGCAACCTCATGCAATAATATTCACTGAATGATTGACTGATTGTTTGACGTCATCAATATCATGATGACAGGGAGTGTTATCTATGTTCAGTGTTGTTGTTTCACTTCCATTTTCAAAAACACACCATTGTCACAAGCTGTCATGAAATTTTTAAGTGATCATATTCCCTTAATGCCACAAACACAGACATACGGATGAATTTGAAGGTTTGAAAGGCCATCTCGACAGATTTAATTAAAATATTCCTGTCTTTCTTATTGAACTAATAAGAAAAAAAAAAGAAAGCCATTTTGTGTCTGCAGCTGCTGAGTTGACAGTAGAAATGGTTCTAGAGCCATGATGTATATCTGGGAGCTCAGTAGTCCCAGTGAATCTGCATTTTTACAACAGTCTTGTTTCCATTCGCACCCAAAGATTAATGCGCTCTCTCAGATGGGAAGACTTCACATCCCATTTAAATGGAACAAAACAGAAGAGATATATGATCCAGCGACGTCTCATATGCAGATTCCACACGGCTTGTGTAACAGGATATCATCATATTCATATGTTACATAGAAAACCATTGGGAAAAGCCATGTGGCAAATGACAATTTTTGTGACAGGCACTTTGTATGGTATGGCAAATCATATTTACAATATTTCTGTGTAAATTAGAAGGCTGATCTGTGTTCAGTTTGTGTTAAAGGCTCTGTCATTGACAAATAGGTTTTACAATTAAGAATGTATTACATTGAAGGTAGTAAAACATTGTTTCTAAAGTAGCCATTGTGCTGTTCTCTTTTAAAAGTAAAATGAAGTTCTAATTCAGCTCAGTCACAAATCATTATGAGGAACTTAAACTTGTAAAATGCTGTCTTTCTTCTTATAAGACATGTTCCCATTTATTGTCCAGGGTGTCCTCAGCTGAAGTAACTTGGAAACCGCAGTAACAGACATCTTCCCCATTACTACATGTTGATTTGCAGACGAGGTAGTAAACACAGTGTGGCCAGGTCTTTGACTTCCATGTGAATGAGGAAGGACCAAGAACACAGCCAATGGCATCACTCATTGAAGACCTAATTTAAGAACAGTTTAAAGTGTGTTTAACTGCAGAGTAGGTGGGCGGACTGTTCTGCGTGTGGTCAACCACTTCCAGTGACACTACATGCAAGTCGGTGAATCACTGAACAGTGGTAGAGCTGGGAAATATTTTTGACCCCACAACCTAACACAGACACACACACACACACACACACACACACACACACACACACACACACACACACACACCTCACCAGCCCCCACAGTGAGCCAGACCTCCCCTGTGATGCATATTTTTTAATGAGTCCACCAGTCAGAAGTCCCAATAAACACTGCAGTTATCTTTCATTAAAATGGAAAATTAAAACTGAACCGCTTCATGCACAGGGATTTTGGTCAGCCTGCTTGCCAAGAATCTGCTGGGGAGGAAATGAAGTGCCTCTGAAAAGGGAGAGCTGTCTGGAATTTGTTTTGCAATTAAACCTATCGATTTGCCTCCTGTTTCTGTTATTTGTTTGCTCTTGTTTTGTGCTCTCAGGGAGAACACAACTGGTCAATGTCATATGACACCCAGAATTTTTCACCCATAAGATCAAAACTGCATTATCTGTGTTTTTGCCCTATAGGATTTCAGAACTTCAGCATTATTTGCTGACACTAGTATGTTCACAGAGTTGTGGTGGTGTTTTACCCTAGTGGTGTTTCTTTTGGTGCAGAAAAAGGAGTAACTGTGATACATACAACGTAAAACACAAAAAAACTACACAGAGCAAGTGGCTTGTCATAGGTTGTTGGAATAGCTTTCTTTTGAGGAATCTCCAGATGACATGCTTACGATGCTTGGATTTTTTGGGGATATGTTCCTGTTGATCTGACAGATTTAGTTTGGATTTTGGTAAATCTTTGCCATGCAGATGACTCCTGAATCATTGTTTGAATGTCTAGTCTTTAAATTAAGTGCTCAAGAAAGTGTCATCAGTTTTGGAGCCTGGCAGTAGCAGCCAGTAAATGATGTAAAAGGGAGAAAGCAATTTAAAAGTAAACTACTCCTGTTTGCCAAAAATTCTCACCTACTTAAACTTGATTTCTTGGGTTTTTTGGGGGAGGGAGGGTCTAATCTCCTATAAAGCTTTTAGCCTTATCCATACCACAAAAAAATCAACAAAGTAAAGGCTGCGTAACTTTCTTCATTACTTTGACAAGCATCAGAAAGTGTTGTGTAAGCAATATCAGTCGGCTCCCATTCTTGCGGGCTGCAGATCTGTCATTAATGCCTCAGCCTTGATGGCTTTTTTGTTCCATACAAAAGGCTACAAGGACTCACCAGGACCTGTACATGGGAAGTGGGTCGCTGAGTGTCACGGACAAGCTCCAGAGCTTTAGAGCATCAGTGCTGAAAGGACCATGGTGAAAACCTGAGCGCCAGCAAATACAGCAGTTTCAGCTCTTGGTAGCTTTAGAAAATACTGCAAATTGTTAGTTATAAGAAATAAGCACTCTTGAAATGGGACAAATTCAGTCTGACCTCTGTAACACTTCATCTTTGTCTGAGTGACACTTTTCCCATACAAAAACATATATAGAGAATATATTTTAGAGGATATGTTTTTCAGAGAATTTATTTTTTCATTGTGTTGAAAATATGTAAATCATTGTCATATCGATGTATATATTGCAATATATTTCTGCTTTCAATCAATATATTTTAAATATATTTAAATGTATTTGCAGTATATTCCTGAGCTAAACAACAGATTTGATATTTACAATATATTTCATTTTTGTGTTCATTAAGAGTTTCTTTTTTCCCACGATTACATTTAATAACAAGCTTGCCAGTTGTTGAAATGAACCGAGAAGTATCATGTGAGCATTGCTGAAAAATGTCGTTGATAAATGCTTTCCTCCAGCCTTGACGACAGAGTGTGTTTGGTGACACGGGGCGGAGGCAGCTCAGCAGACGTGTCTCAGGCTGTGAGTGGTGCAGGAACATCCTTTTCTGCACACCGTGTCTGCACAGGTTCACAGCCTCCTGATGGATGCGCCTCAGTTTTAACAGTAACAAATGGCCCTTTACACATTCTGCAGCTCTCACCAGTGGCAGACTAGCTTTTAGAATGTGAGAACATTTAAAGGCTAAGGAAGCAGGGCTGAGCTTCTGAATCGCCTCACTTTGATAGATTTAGTCAGATGGACTCAACATCTGCTTTGATTATGTTGGGATTGATACATGAAATCATGTGTAATCTTATTAATTTGGTAAATTAATTTAATTTCATATCCAAGAGCTCAGTGATTTGGCACATTAGCCATCTGCACCAAGATTATATCTGGACAGTATAGTGTGGGCAGATTTGTTTTAAGGATCTTCAGTACTTGCTATGAAAGAGTTGTTTCTACTTGTCTTTTCTCTCTTCCCCTTTCTTTTTTTAGTAGCGGTTTGATTTCCTTTAATTTAGCCAGTAGTGCATAATGGAAAAAACACCAGCTGTTTCATTAAGATAGAATTTAAATCTCCACTCTGTCACTCAGTTTAGTTGATGCAGAAAGATGAAATGCATTAGGTGCATCTCAAGAAGCTAATTTAGTTTGATTTATGGCTTTGCACTTCTCTGCTGCACATGGAGAGAGAGAGACAGAGAGAGAGAGGGAGAGAGAGAGAAAACCCTACTATTGCTTGTGAACAGATAGCTTTCTCTGAACTCTCTCAAAGGCTAGATAAGGTAAGGTTAAGGTACTGGTGGGCCATCGTTGTAATGGAAGACCTCTGGGTGGTTGTGAGTGGAAATTTAGTTTGCGAGAGGCTTATAATTTGTGATCTTTTAGATAGCATAGAGCACTAATTGCCACATTCAGTCAGAGAGGCAGCTCGTCTGGCACAGAGTTTCCCAGTAAGTGGTTATGACAGCACTACAGGTTTCCATGGCTACGGGTTGCTCCACTGCGTTGCACGGCGACTCACCTCCCTCTATCCCTCCTCGCTCCCCCCATCCGGTGCTCTCTGTACCGTGGAGCAGGAGGTGCTATACCAGTGATGGAAGCAGGAATTTAGGTTCTTAGGTGCAGTGACCACCACCTCTGCCTATAGAGAGCTTAGGTCTTACTGACTTAAGTAACACAAGCCTATGGTACTCTAATCAATTACTTAATGCCGCTTATATTAAAACACACATGAAAAATTGCTCTATGTTCTATTGGCTTGATTAATAGAAAATTTTGATTAATGCAATGCATTGTCCAGCATTTCAGTTTGCATTGTGGCTGGGGTTGCATTACTGTAAACACTTCTGCCAGGCGCTCGGTGTTTCTTCTGAACCTTGCAAATTTTTCACAATGATTCGGCATACTTGACTGTACTGGCATACTTTCACTCCAGATTGGACCAAGGCCTGAAATCAGTCACTATTTGTCCATAGCTTTGACTTGCAATTGAATGCACATGTCACTTAACCAAATCACAGTTTGGCCAAACAAAAATTTATCAAAAGAATTGCATTTGGATTGAAATAAAAGTTACACTTGTATTGTTTGGTTAATTAAAGACAAATGTTGAGGAATCCAGGTCTAACATGCATTTGTTGTCATTTGTGTGTCATCTGCATATGTGAAATGTTTATTTTTAGAGCAAATAAAAATAATTGGCCTGTAAGAACTGTGATACTGCAGTAATTTTCACTGCAGTATTATCACATCGTGGGAGTGTTGTGGTTTGTGCAGTGAATGATCTGTTTTACAAGGTTGGCATTTTATTGTGGCCTTTTTTTAAGTACCCAGTTTCAAGGTCACTGTCAAACATGACTAAATAAATACCACAGACATTGTAATGTGCTATAGGGAAGCCTATATGAAAAAATGAGGGATGTAACCCACTTTAGTGGCTTCTTGATTTGCAATTCCTTCCATGTCCTGTAAACAGAATGGCGCTGTTGTGGATGTATTTAGATATTATTAGTCAGCAGCAGACATTCAAATATTCAGTGCAAGAATGAGTTGATAAAAATAGTATTCTGTTGGTGTTTTCCATGCAGGCATTTTCTAAAGGCACTTTTGAACAAAGTTCACTTGCTGTGATTTGCATTCTAACCCACTTTCAAACATTTCATGTTTTTCAATAACTTTGCTTTGTTTCAGACTCAAAAAAATTCGGTGCAGTTCAATACAATTTGATGCATCAATCCATCACAGTATTGTTTTCATCCCTATGGAATAAGATAGGAGTGAAAAGCATTAGTGTATTTCTGGTTGGATATGTTGTGGAAAGCAGGTGGGAGCTGGGAAGGAGAGGGGCTGGTTTTTACCATGGATAGAATGACCTTAATTCTCAGAGTCTTGACTTGACTGAGACTGAAGCTGAATCACGTTTAAATTGTAGTCCTCAGTCACTGTTTCCCCCGTTTCATGGTGAAGGTGTGTGCAGAGTAGAAACGGTGATTTCCGTTTTTAAATCTGCCAAAAAGAAGAGAGGAGAACCTGTGGCAAGGGCATTATCTAGAAACAAAAAAGGGAAAACAAAGTTGTATCTCTGAGGATTTGTGTGGCCTTATCTTTCTGCCTTTTCAGCAGAACACTAATAAGACCTGTCAAGAGGTAGGAAATGGAGATCTAGTCAGTTACATTTGGGGCTGGAAGGGGGTGGTTTCAGGCTCATTTGGAAACACATGCTTTGCCAGCACTGAGTAATTAACACCCTCCTCAGCATAGCCCATCAGCTCAGCTGTGTGTGCTTTTTCCAGCCATTTCTCTGACTTGCTGTAAAGAACATCAACCTAAAGAGCACAGATCCAGGGAAAAGCACCGAGCAGCTTTCAGTTGGAATTTAACAACCAGTGCTGTCATTGGCATTGTTTTCAACATTTTTCTTCATTTACTGTATTGTTTGAAATCAAATCTAATTTCAATATGTTATATTGACATTAAATGCCAAAGCAAATGTTGACGTGATGGTGAGAAGCCTTTTGAAATGAATTACTGGGGTGTATTTTATGGACGGTTCTTGTGTTGTTAATGGGTTAAAATGAGGCCCATCATTTAGAATATGTACACACCTGACTGGCCATAGAATCCATGCATATCCTGCCAGCCTCAGTCAACAAATATAAGGCTCCGTAAAAATAAAACGATATCCAGAAGAACTCAGAAGACAAGGCATTGTGTAGAACAAGTGGGTGATGAAGCTGGTCACCTCAGAAAAATAAATTAAAAGCACTTAACATGTCAATAATGCTTTCTTCCTGATATATTCTGTCCACTTCAGAAGACAGTCCATTTGGAATGAGGACGAATAACCTTTAGCTGTAATTGCTAGATGTAAAAAGCTTGTTTCACCATCCCCTATGCACTTTATTAATTAAACTCAGACATATGTGCAAAGTTCATTTCCTACATCCTAGATGCTTTGTTTTGCTTTCAGTAGTCTGTCCTTTTGAAGAAAAACCTTTTTTAAATATTCATATAAAAACTAAATCAGAATAAAGGCTATATGCATGGGGTGTGAATGTGTACACATTATTTTTGGTTTTGTCTCCTTGTGTTGAAGCCACTGCTGGAGTATGTGCTATGTTGGTGAGAGCCTACATGACAACAGGTTGAGACACTCACTTGCTTTTTCTTTTCCAGCCTCCCTGCAAGTGGAAATCACCCCGAAACAGGGAGAGATCAGCATGGGGGAGTCCAAATTCTTCCTCTGCTCAGGTACGTGTTGCATCATTACTGCACTCATTTAAACCTTTTAATACAGCCTTTTATGTGTCACATAAGATAATTTTTTGTTTCATTTAAATTGCTGTGTTGTTTTGTGCTTTTAAGTTTTTTTGGCTGTTCTTTCAAAGGTATGGAGCTACAGGTAAATAATCCCTCAATGCCAACTGTGAATAATCTTCACCTGTGGGTCTGGGAGGCGTATTGCTCCTGCACATGATTTCAGACAAAGACCACACAAGTATTTTTTAATCAGTAGTCTATGATCAGTCTGCTACATATTCGGAAACCGTTGGAAAACAGTCAACCTTGGTCTGTACTGAAAATGTCAAAGTTGCAAGACATAACATTTTACCAGGGAGGCTGGAAGGAAAAATTACTATTACCTTGCTGTGGAGGTTAGTCCTTTAAACTGGTCACAGATCCCTCGAGTTTATTGTTGTAGTTACAAAAGAAATGCTGGTCCTAAATCCTTTTAAAAATAAAAAGAGAAGTATATGTAGAACAATGTGCATTATGTGAAAATGGCCATAATTTTTCAGTCCTGATGCAGGGCCTTTTCCCTCTTAGTGCTATGGAACATGAGCACACCTGAGAACATGCCTTGCTTTGCTAGAGAGCTGTTCCAGTTGATGTGCATCAATAATACATGATACTGCATAGCTGTATCCCAAACAGCCAGATTACTCATAAATAAATTGTTTGGTCCCACTCACTTTTTAAAACAGTTGAGGTTCTTATGTATACTGTCCAAATTCTGTAAATAAATAATTATTGTCATGTTTCATTTTTGCAATGTCTTCCTCTCAATCAGTTTAAATAAATGCAGACCAGGGCTCCCGAGTGGCTCAGTCGGTAAAAGCACTTGTTTCGAGTGTAGACTGAACGCTACGGCCCGGGTTCGATCCCGGCTGTGTCACTAGCCGACAGTGACCGGGAGCTCACAGGCGGAGCACATTAGCTTCGTTCCCCCGGGGATAGGGGTGGGTACGTCGGCAGGGGCTTCGGTCCCATTAGCAACAGTGACCCCTGCTGGTCGGTCGGGCGCCTGTGGTCCACGTGCCAAAAGCTGTGTATGAAATGTCTTCCTCCAACTCATCTCTGTGCTAGCTTGGCTTGTGGACCGCAGAGCCAAAAGAAGCAGCGGCTGACATCATGTGTCTCGGAGGAGGGCACGTGCTTGTCTATGCTCTCCCGGATTGACAGTTGGGGTTGTGCAATGGGACCGAACATCAATGACTAATTGGGCATTCCAAATTCGGGACAATTGGCCATTCCAAATTGGGGAGAAAATGGAAAAATGACAAAAAAATAAAATAATAAATAAATAAATAAATAAATGCAGACCATGAGTACATCTACTAAGGTTAAATAAGATGACAAAAAATAATGTAAGTTGACAGAAACTTGAATTGGTTTTCAGAATTTTTTTTTATTACAGGTTTGTGTACTATAATTGTAATTTTAATATAATTGTAAATTAAAATTTAAAATGTATCAGTGGGACTGTCTTTTCTATTACCAGCAGTAGTCTAAAGAGGGCAACAATGCTAAACATACTGGTCAAAGAAAGGTTAAAAAAAAGCTGTTTTTTTCATTTATCACAGCTGGCAAGTTCCAGTTATTTAAAAGCGTTGATACTTGAAGTTGCCAAGTTGGATTTGTAAGAAACTTCAATGATGAATGTGTTTTATCTAATATTGAAACACTGTTTTTAATGTATTATGAATGTGGAGGTACATGCACCTAAAATATTGCAAAAAATACTGCAAGAAAGATATCGCCGCATGCCTTTCCCAGACACATCAAAGGGTTAGATGTGACAGATCCTCAAAGTTATTTCATTTATTTTTACAGGTAGTACAAATTGTATCAGGTAGTATAAAATTACATCATATATCATACATGGTTTGAAATTACTGGGCAATTGGTGTCTTTGTTATTATTGTACATTTGGTGTCTTTGGCAGTATATTATCCAAACAGAAATATACATTTGCTGTACGTTTCAGTAGTGTTTTTTCTACTGCTGTTTTTATAACTAGGTACATCTATGGGTATGAAAGTGTTGACAGAGGTTACCTCACTTCACTCACCTCTGATATGCTGCATCTAACTGAGTGATGTACAGCAGCCATTTTGGGACAGAACACGCACCACCACTTTATGGTAGAGAGATCATTTATCCAGTTTATACAATTATATGGCTAAGATGAAACCCTTTGCCACATACTGTTGGCCACAGAGAGTTAGGTGCAAGAACTCACTGTAATTCATCTGGAGTGGCACCATCTACAATACATTGTCCCATTCAATGGACTGGAGGCATTGGGTTTCCCTGGGAGAAGAGGGAAGAAGGCCTCTGTAACACACCAGCATGATCTCTGTTTGCACTCTGGTTTTGAGGAGAAAGCTCCTGTCTTGATCCCATGATAGGGTAAAAGGTAGATGGCTGTGGCAGTCACCATACATATAATTCATAAAGTGTAAAAGTGGATTTATAAATCCACTTCATGCATTGGCAGTATATTAAAATATCTGGCTGTTGCATGTATTACACTGTCCTGCCTGCACCACTCTTTGTTCTCAGCGGATGTTGATGCCAAGGACATTGATTGGTTTGCCCCAAATGGCGATAAGATTCTGCCAAACGGACAAGACATCATTGTCACCCGCAATGACGAGATGTCCTCCACGCTCACCATCTACAATGCTGATGTCGACCAAGCTGGCACCTACAAGTGTGTGGCCAAGAATGGTGACAAAGAGGCTCAGGCCACTGTCAACGTAAAAATTTTCCGTAAGTACTCCTTCTATGATGGTGGTTTACAGTGATGAGTTGCATTTATATACATCCCTTTCAAGAAGAAGGAGGTTGAGGCTGATTTCTGTCTCCTGTTATTATTGTTAATCTGGTTATATCTTTCTAAGAGTCTGATTAGATTTGTGAACTAACAGATGATCAGACAATGATTCTCAATGGTGCACATCAAAAATACGTATCCAGAAAGTTTTGTTGTTGTCATATTAATTGCACTTCCCTTAACATGGCTTAGACTGAATCATGTTTGCTTAGGGGCAACAGGGTTTTGTTCTACTTTGAGAACAGGTCATCAGCAGTGACAAATAAGTACTTTTTCTTTTCTGTTTTTCCTTGCAGAAAAGCTCACCTTCAAAAACGCGCCGTCCCCTCAGGAGTTCACAGAGGGAGATGATGCTGACATTGTGTGCGACGTCGTCAGCTCTCCTCCCCCCACCATTATCTGGAAGCACAAAGGCTCCAAGATTCAGGTGGAGAAGGACGGTAAGATGCATGCACCAAGCCAGGAGTTACTGTTAATCTTGCAGCACGACACTGTTCATTTTACCCTGTGTCACTGTTGATCTCATAAGCCCAGCCACGCAGTTTTGAAATGCGTGTACTATGGTGAAACTGTGTGTGTGAACAGGAAACGGCAGAATGAAAATGGATTTCTTCATCTTTTTGCACTCAGGCAAATAAGTGTATATTGATTGTTTAGAGTTTTAGGGAATTTTTTGTGACTACTGATGATTGCTGAAACTGCCGCTCTAGAAAGGCAATCTCATAACTCAACTGTTTTTGTTTTTAGTCTTTGCTCAGAATGAACTGCTTTAACCTTTGAGCCTCTCCCTTTTCAACCACTAGAAGTGACCACAGCTTTCTGGCGTTTGGCATTTTCAAGCACTCTGTTTGTAGATGTGTTTTTCACTGGAGAAACCACTAATTGTAGAACTGCTTATGTAAATAATACATTTTCAACATTGCTTCAGTTAACCTCTGCTGCACAGAGCCCCACACACCATTAGCTAATCGTTAAACTAATCATTTCTCAGGGCAGCATTGCTGCAATATGCTTTTTGAAAGGTCAGACGCCTCAGAAACCTATCAAACCATAGATCTATATCTGTGCATAAATTGAAAACTGACCCTACAGTATATAATAATTATATACTGTAGGGTCAGTTTTCAACTATTATTCTATAAGATATTGATCTGTTATTGCTGTCAAAGCACGCTTTTAAGATGTTGTGATGAAAGAGCGGAGCAGACGGTCCTGCAGCGGTGTCGGGCTGAAGTGGGTCCGAGCCTCAGGAAGATCAATCAGTCCAAGGCCTGCTCAATAGGCAGAAGGAACGACATAGCATGCACTCACTTATTTCTTCCAGCACCACGGTAATGAGTAGGACTGAGGAATGCCCAACATCTTTATTTGTCTTTGGAATCTATCTGCTTAAATGGACGCCGCTGCAGAGGCAGGTGAAAAGTGCACTAGCATCACCTGCTGGCTCCTGCCAGCTGCTCTTTGGTGTATGACCTTGTGAGGCTAACCAAGGGGATGCTGATGGCACTAACTTGGCTTTGCCTCAGTGACAAGGAGACTGTGTGTCCGCTTCAAGTTTAGTATAGAAGCAGCTGTTTTGGGGGTCAGCATGATTACCTAAAAAGAAAAGAAGTGAAGAATTCTGAGGCAACATGGTGTGCACGTAGGTGTGCACACAAACTACACAGCTGACATTTTATTTTGACGTAAACTGAAAGTAAAATATGAATATTAAAATGCAAAGTAACTCTTGAATTTAATGTCAGCAGAAAATTCTGTGTGTGCACAGCATCATGAATTTGGCAGTCACTGAACATGTAAACAAAGTGTATGAAATGATGAATTTAAATGTTCTCACAAGTGCTGCACATCTCCTCCTTTGTAGTTCGATTCAAAATCCTCAGCAACAACCACCTGCAGATCCGAGGCATAAAGAAGACAGATGAAGGGGACTACACCTGTGAGGGCCGCATCCTGGCCAGGGGAGAGATCGACTACAGGATCATCAAGGTTATCGTAAATGGTAAGCACTTTCTCTCTCCCACTCTCTGTCTCTTTATCACTTTGTACCCTTTTCTCTCCCCCCTCTCTCTTTTTCCTTTCTCTCTCTCTCATTGTGTCACCTGCTTTGAAACAGTCATTTTCATCTTTCATTTTCTGTCTGTCACTCCCTTTCTCAGTCTTAGTGTTATATTCTCTCTCTTCTCTGTACACCTCCAGTCTGGGGGCAATATGAAACATGTAACAACAGGAAGTTCTTTAGGGTCAGAAGTACTGCTTTATTGATGCTGCAGGATAATGTAGCGTGACCACGTGTTACCTAGCTGAATTTGTTGAGGAAATGGAGTTTTGGAAACATGGCGTAGGTTAAGAATGTATTAAATTGATACATGGGCTCATTTTTGTCCTTGTGTAAAGGCTGATAGTACACTATGTGCCTGTGTAGGTGTATGTGCGTGGCTGTGCGTGTGTTCAGGTTCAGCTAAATGAATCCTCTCAATATTTCAGTGTTCCCGAGCATTAGGCCCAGGCATTCTGAACTGAATGCCACCGCAGACATGGGGCACTCTGTCATGCTGGCCTGTGATGCAGATGGCTACCCAGAGCCCAACGTGACCTGGGCACGGTAGGCATGGAGCGTGGGAACCCGCACTCTTTCTTCCATACAAGAGCTCACAAGGAGACAATACAACACTGATAGGTTTTACCCTAGTGTGCTAAACTGTAGAAATAAGAGACCAAACCATCTTTGCCCTCAAAGGCCAAAGGGGAGATTTTTTAAATGACCCACAAGGTCAGTACGATTGTATCCAATCACATTTGAATCCTGCAAAGCCACTCAGCTCCACCATGACTCTGACAGCTCTTTCATATGCTGCAGCAAAAATCTAAATTCAGGTGCTGAGCTAGCCAGTGATTTCTCTTTTGGGGCAGAGGGGGGAGAGAGGTAGCCTTTCGTGGGCAAATAGCAGGGTCAGACATATCTCGGCTTAGCCAGAGGGGACAGCAAGCAGTAGGAGTGACCATTTGTCATTTGCATTCAGGGCCAAGAGGCTTTTTTGAGCGGCTCTCCTCGATAGCTGCCCAAGACCCCTGGAAATTGCATGTGCTGTTGTGCAGATGATTCAGAGTCTGTAGGAGTGACATTGTCACTGCTACAGCTAACAAAGTGGTAAATTGGATATGTTACTGTCGTAGTGCATAGGTATATAGTTCTTACCAACATTATGTTTAGAAAGTTTGTTTATAGCATCATCTTGCTACGTTCAGCTGACCTGAATCCTCTTTTGACCTACCCAGGGTTATTTTCTCAACTCAACCCTTCTGTTGTTTGGAAGGTTTTTGACAAGGATGAGGCAACTAACTATACTGTTCATAAATAAATAACCACATTTATTTTCATTAGATGTTTCTGTTGTCAATTTGGTCTTTATTTTGTCATCTCTTGTTTTCTCATGTATTCCCTATTTATTAATACAGATTTAGATTCCCATAGTTTTTTCCAGGAAAGATGAAAAAGTATGAGATGTAATGAATTGCAGATTTTATGTAATTATTTGTCTGTTTTCTTCATTTTATTAAACATGAGATCATATATTATGACATTTGCTTCACCCTTTCAGTCTGGTTGGAGTTTATCATTGATTTTGACTATTTAATTTTCTCATTAAAAAAAGCAGAAAGCATTGGAAAATGAAACCTGGGTAAATGTTTGCTTGGCTTGTTTGTATGTACCAGTATCATCAAATATGACTCCTACAATTTGATTAATGCTTACTGCATACAACGTAACATTTTCCTTTGGTTTAGGTGTTGAGATGCGTGCACCCTTTAACATGTTTCCATTTATTCACCTGTATTCATATGCATCTTATGTAATATATGATATTTTCTGCTTATCTTCTTTGTCATACCAGATATAAATCATCACCTATGAGTTAAGGAGTTCTTTTTATACAATAGTGATGACTTTTGTTCTTTTTTAAAATGGATTAATAGGTGAGAAAAAAAGAAGAAAAGAAAAGAAAAAGGTGAAAGCAGCAGAGTTCGTCTACTTGTCTTGTTTTTCATCCCCCCCCCTCTCTCTCTCTCTCTGTCTGTCTCCCACCCTCGCTCTGTCTCCCTCGTACTCCAGTAATAATGTTGTCCTTGAAAGCAATGATAAGTACAGTCTCAATGAAGATGGCTCTGAGCTGATAATAAAAGACGTGAAGAAAGTGGATGCAGGAGAGTACATATGCATTGCCAAGAACAAAGCAGGGACGAAGGAGCAGGAAGTCAGCCTCAATGTATTTGGTAAGACTACAATTAAAGCAGTAACACAAAATGAAAACAGCATTTTTGTTTTTTCGTAGGGAGTGTTTAAGTGTTTGTATTTTTCATCATCAAAGTATTTTTGATTTTGGGGTTTTTCTATTGTAGTATAAATGTAGTCATCTTTTGGTTATTTTTAAAAGGATGTATCAGCTGTTCATTTTATATTTGTCAAGACACATTACATACAGTGTCATTATATCATTTAGGATACATTATTTCATAAGAAATGTATAAAAAGAAAAGAAGAAAAGAAGAATAAGATTTAGTGTTGCACAACAAATAAACAGTGAATTTCCCTACTAATTATCCATAATTAAAATATCATTTCCCCTTGTGAGAGTTTTTTTTTGCAATTGTCTGTTCTCACAGTGCAACCCAAAATTACTTTCCTGGAGAACCAGACTGCATCTGAACTGGAGGAGCTGATCACCCTGACGTGTGAGGCCACGGGAGACCCCACCCCAAGTATCGTCTGGAGCTTTGGCCACCATGTCTTCACCGAGGGGGAACAGGTACGCCAGGCTGCAGGTTTGGGGGGCACTGTGGAGGATAGGGGCTCTGGTCAATGTGAGCGCTTCTGTCGCGCTGTTGAAGGGTTGCGCACTACAGTCACTCGACCGTTTGCTGTGCAGTGATATAAACAATTTAAGACATCAATCCTGCAGACTGCCCGTGTGGTCTCTCAAGGGTCATTTCATACCATGGCTTCTCCCTCCACAGGAGCTTCATAACAGGATATATCAGGTATGAAATGAGGTCTACAGGTACAGTAATAAAATAATTTTCAAGATATGTATGTTGGTTTATCCTAAATATCCATTCAGATTGAACAAAAACCCTGATAGAATCTAAGTAAGTGATCTAGAGAAGATTACATGGTTTTGCATTAAGATGCTTCCTGTGACCTTTCAATCAGTAATGAATCAAAAGAGAGAGATGATACTGTACAGGAAAAAAAAATCAATAGCATGTAAGGACTCAAAAGTAGTGATCTTATCTGGGTTCATGAGTTTAATGTGACAATGATGTGGTATAATAATTAAGAAAGCCCAGATCCTTACAACACATCTCCCCCAAGTGTACAAATGAAACCAGGCTGTTTTTTGGTTGGGGTAAAAACAAAACCCATCAGCACCAGGGTCTGTCACGTTCCAGCCCCATCATGCCACCATCACCATGGAGCAGTCCCTCTGGAACACACAACTGGCACCCACCTGTCCCGCCTCATAAATTTTTGTTATGAGAGGATTGGGATCAAGCATATTGAAAACACCATGCCAGTAGCACGGGTGCATCCTGATATAGTTGTACCTGTATTGTTCAGCTGCAAGTCACAGGGACAAATAATCAGAAATCTGGGAGTCCATCAGAGTTCACTGCCTCTCATCAAAACGTATTTTGAGTGGAAGCTGCCTTTGGCAACTGCCAACACCCATGATCAATATTCAGCCATCTTGGATCTCCTCTCTCCCGCTTGCCCAGAGCGAAAAGGAAAGAAAGAAAAAGAGGTGATCACAAAACCAAACTCCTCCCAGACTCAGGCGCTTCCAGGGACATGAAAACATTCATCCACTGCTGACTGTTTTTGATTACACTCCTCTGGCTCTCCATCTTGCTAACATCATGTATACTAACCCTCCCTGCTTAGTGTGCAAAGGTTTCTGTGAAGCAGAAATGCTAGTAGTTTTTAGCGAATAATTCTGACCCTATAAAGGTAGACACTTGCTCACTGTATGTCCCTGCCCAGTAAGGCCCTGACTGCCTTGGTAGTATTTATTCTGTTCTGGGTTTTTTAAATATGCCAATGGATATGATTTGAGGAACTGGTTTGGATAAATGCACGGACACTTTATAAATGTGAAACGCACTCTGTTATTTTCCAAAATGTGGAAATATGTTCTGGGTAGGACCAAGAAATTGCTGCTGTTTTTTCTTCAAATAATCTATCGCTCTTTGCATCTTGCATGTGGTTTTTAGTGTGATGTGTTGCTGATACCTATCTGATCATGCCACTGTACCCTTTATTTCTCTGTGTGACCACTTGATCAGAAATCTTGATACACCTGCCATCAGCACTAGCAGGGCTCTGATTGGAAATGAGTGGAATAGATAGAATGGAGGAGGAAGACTATATATATGGAAAAGAGGTGTGCTGGTTCATTGGAAACAGTCTCGCAGCTGCAGTGGTGTAATATATCCATTGTCTCTCCATCTACTGCTTGACGCAAGGTCTGGCTGCTTACAGAAAAAGAACAGTTGCTCATTTAAAGATGGTACAGTTCTGACCTTTGTGAAAGTCAGGAAACAGTTCTTTTTTCAGCATCAGGGCACATTTGAGCTGTCTGACTGGAGGATGTCATTATGAAAGAGCATGCGTTGAATGCAAAATGATATAAACACCTATCATAACAATGTGTTTGAAGCAGGATCAATTTGCTGGGGGTGGGCCATGCTCTCAGCACGCTTTGTTTTGAGGCGCAGCGGTCTTTAGTATTCCGCTCCTCTGAACGTTACCGTGCCCTGTGCTCTCATCGCCGGCATCATCGACGTGTGTCAGAGCAGACCCAGCAAAACGAGCATGCCGAATTAGGGTCAGGCCGTCACTCCGGAAACTGGATGGAAACTGTCCGAGGGGAAGCAACCCAAGGGCAGGAGTGTCCTCAAGCATATTCGCGGAAATGCAGAGGAGGTGTTGGGGTTCCCACTCCACTGTGAAGAGGGGTGCCGCAGCAGAGGCCTAGTCTGGGGGCAGGTGGTTCAGGACCGGTGGTGGAGAAAGGCCTGTTCTCTGAAGCCACCCGCTACCCCACCCTTCCGTAACATCGGCATCTGTCGCACCATGGAGAAGAGATTGAACTGGCAGTGCGGAGAGGAGCTCGCTCTGCATCCAGGGCCAGAATTAGAATTGGGAGCCAGCAGGGGTTTACTTCAGGGGCAATAGCAGCGACAGCGGGGGCTGGTGGTGGAAAGAAACAGATTAGAACATTCTCACCAGCTTCTACTTACCCTTTACAGTTGTGTGTCCTTTTACTGTTGAAGTACTGTAGCCCCATCACCTGTACTCCCTGCTCCCAAGCATGTCTAGAATGCATGGCTCAGCACATAGTGCCAATGAAAGAAAAAATATACATGCACACTTTTTTTATAGATATTTTTATTTATTAAATAGTTTTTGGTTTTTAGGGTTGTCTTCATCCCCTTCTTTCATCACTCTTGTCTAATTCTCTCATATCAGGTGCGCAGGTAGCTGCATTTTTATGTCATCATTCCTTTTAGGTTTGGATCTGGTATTAGACAGGGCAAGAGGAATGGTTCCTGGCACCACGGCCTTCCCCAGTCCCCCCATATCTCTGTGATGGGAGATTGACACTAAGTCACGTAAGGCCCCTTTTCAGGCAGAGCTCAGAGAAGGATGAACATCCATCCTGCAGTTCCTGTCAGTGGGAATGCATCTGTCAATCAGTCAACTTTTATTTGGTGCAGCACCCTTTACAATTAGATGTCACAGAGTGCTTTACACAGAACTATTTCCAGAGGAATCATATAAACACAAAAAAGTGAGACATAGAAAATGAAAATGTATATCCTGATACGATACAAAAGCCAATAAAGATGAGCCTATGGAAATATGTGAGAGGAGATATTACATGTGTATGAGTAATAAACAAGTCATTAAAGACACCCCCCCCCAGGGAGTTTCTATAGGCTGGTATGTTCCCAAGGTTTAAACTCTAAATCATCCACAGTGGACTCTGCAGACATACAACACACTGGCTCTGAGCTTCCCCCCACCACCATTTCCTCAGTTAGCCTGGAGTCTGAGTCGCCCAGTAGGCTTCTTCACCCCTCTCAACATCATTTGTGTTTTTCACGTAGTTATAATTTGTTCTGAAGTGCGGTAGCATTCCCCTGCAAAAGGTCAAATTGGACTCGGAATCGGTAAAGGGCAGTGTTGCATAACGCAAACCAGTTGAAAGAAAATAAGTAGCGAATGTCACCTCAACGTGCATCAGCACATTTCATGCTTAGAAACCAAACTGTGTAACTTTATGAGAAGCTGCCCTTTAAAAGAAGGGGACAGGTGCTTTGCTTTGTCAGGGTGTAAAAACTTTGGTCATGTAGTCAGAGACATTCAGTTTCATGAAGGAATTCTCAATGCTGTACTATGATAGCTGTTTTTGATACATTACAGAAAAAATTATGAACCAAAAATAATGTTTTGTTGCCTTTTTACTTAGTTGGTGGCTAACACGTTTACATATTACATTCTCATGCCTGCTTTGTTTCGTCCCATCTCTGTATGGGCATTTAGTGGTTCAAAAAAGTAGTAGCGTCCATTGCTTTAAGACAAATGGAGTGCATTTTTCAGCTAAAATGTGATGTTCTACTCTGTGTATCATTAACCGTACAAAAATGTTAACGAAGGCTAAATCCAACAAAGACAGGAAACTGAAAACTGTGTCATAGACCTTTACTTGGGAGTTCTGACAAGGCCTTCCTGCACACCCTGCCTTGCTAACAGAGTGGGTAGTTCATGAAAGTTCCCCTCTCAGCACTAGGCAGGTCAGTGTGTTGATGAGGATTCAAATGTGCAATTTTAAAGTGAGGTCTATTCTGCCATAGCTAGAGATTTATTTTGGTTTGTTTAACAAAAACTGACAAAGTGGATTAAATTTTAAGATGAACAGAAAATTCTCTCTAGAGTAATTGAGACTGGATTTGTCTTGAGACTGTTGAAATAAGTCTACTACAAAATAGTGTTATAATCATCAATAGTAAGAAAATCTTTGAACCACACCAAGCAAATCCATTACTAGTTCATAAGTTTTTAATTTGTGTAATTTGTAATTTTGTCATTGTAATTTTTACAGCAACAAAGAAAGTGCAAATCAAAGCGGTTATGTCAAGTAATTGTTGTCTTTATGGTATGCGGTCCATAAGTACTAATATATGTAGACATGATGATTGGAACTCAAGCCCCTTTCTTTCACAAGCTGTGTATGTGTGTATATGTGTAAAAACTGCAGGGGTTTTTGATGAGCTCTGAAATATGACAGTGACCTCATTGGTTCCTTTCATTTCATCTCAGTCTGGAACAAAAACAACCTTGTACTTTCAACAATAGATATTTTATTGTGTTGGCATTTAAGAAATGCTCTTTCTGAATGCACATTTGTACATTATGTATATAATGGGCATAATACAGCATATATAGGTGTAATAACCTTGCACTGACTGTGTTGGACAGGTCACGTCATTCAGCATGGTGAAATTAAACCAGATCATTATGTCACTTTGTAATGCAGTGTGATCTGTAATCAGGCACACATTAGAGACACTAAAATGTAATGTTTAATATTTATATGAGTCCCGATGTTAGATGGTTACAGGTGATGTTGTTTCTTTTTCAAATTGATACAGCAGCAGATTCATTAAATCCATCAAGGTCAAATACACAGTGTGTTAGAATGATCCATTGTGTAGAATGTGTACTTCAATAACAGTCAGAGGGGATAGCATTAACTTGAATAACCCACCAGCACTAACATAAAGTCACTGCCCTTTAGCTGCACGTTAGCGTCACATTGTGTTGTCACAGCGTGTCTTCTGTCCTTTATCAGACTGTGTCTGTTTCCAAAGGGGTCTTCATTAAAATCACCGCTACTTCATTAAAATCACAACTGGAAAGCATATTACCTTAGTAAGAAAACTGTCATGAACTTGATTTTCATGCAGTCATGTCTGATATTACTTCAAAATATATATTTTTTGTGTTCAGCCAGTTTTTTCAGTTTTATGGATAAATGTTGGAAATACACACATAAGTATGTAAACCCATGATACTTGAAAAGACAAGATGAGAAAAGATGCAATGTTGTAGACACAGAATCATCTTAACTGAAGGAGGTAGCAGTATGCAGATCAGTGTCTAGTCACTGCAAAAGTAGTAATGGGTCTCAGTGGTTATCATATTCGACAAGTGAGCATTTTTAATGTAGGTGTATAATTAACAATTTTCTGACAAAAATAAAACCTTTGACTAGTAAGGTGTTAATTTGTGGGGAAAAAGAACTTTATGCAATGAATCTCGAGGAATATTTTAAATATGCATGAATTCAAATATATATTTACATTGTGTTTGGGTTGTAAGGTTGTAGATACTAATGACTTGTCCAGTCCCATGTGCCTACAGTATTTCAGGTATAGAAAGGTTAGAGCTCTTTCCGCCACCTTTTAATGAACCGAGAATGCATGAAGAGTGCGCTGTTCCTCCATGAAGCATTGGTTATCTTTAATGACAAATTAGTAAATGGCTCACACTGTGCACAGAAAATGAAACTATAATTCAATCACCTGTCAGCTTGGCCTGCTTGGCGGAGCCATTGCCCGCGTAACAACTTGTCATCTAAGATGCAGCTGTGCTGAAATGCCACAGAATTCAAACAGAGAACCACGTTCCCTATCAAATCTGTGACTAAAGTGTACCTGTAGATGTATTTTCAATAGCAAGAGCACCAGTGTGGAGTAATGCTGAGAGCTCTAGATTTATATATTGTGCATTGTGCATCTCAGCTATCACAGCTATAGAAGTCTTAAGTAAACCAAAAACAATTTGTTGTGTACAAGTAAGAAGGTTGTGGGGTGAGGAAGATACGAGATAGTCTCGCACTCTACTTTGCTCTGAACACCAGTGCCAGTGCGTAAATATATAAAAGCAAATTAAGTTCTTGCTTCCCCAGTTATATTTTTATATGTTTGCTGTTTGTTATGAATCAGGTTTCATTTAAACTTGCAGAAAATGTGTCAGTCCACAGTCAGCCCTAATTTAGGGCCAGCACTAGATGTTAAATATTCAGTTTCATAAAGCAGGCATGTTCTCTTAGATTGAGGAGCTTATGTAATAGGAGAGATTGAGCTTGATTCACCAACAGTGACTGGTAGCTGCTCTTAGATCCAAGTTGTCATTCGAGGGCAACAGGCGCCCTGTCATGCCCTGTCACATCCTGTCACCTCATCATGCCCCTTTGACTTTGTGAGAAAGAAAACAAAGAAGAAATAATAGCCTACATTTAAAAAATGCTATACAGTAACTGCAACAATAGTAATAGTAACGGTTTTCTAATGCAAAAACAATACAGATAGTATTGTTTGAAAGTAATTACACATAATGAAATGTAGACTTATATTACTATAAGTTACTCCATACTTGAAACATGGCAATTGGATTAGTTCTCTTAAAGGTATATTTGTCACTTAAATGCAAAGCTGTTTTCCACTACATGGAATGTCATTAACCTCTTTACAGGAATATTTTATAATGGAGATAATATGGCAGGTTTATTGTAACAAAAAGAGTTGTTGTTAAAACAATACATTTAAACTAAGTTTCAGTGCAAACCTTAAATGTATTTATAAGTGTTAATATGTTTTGTTTTTTTTTTACACAAAAAAAACTCATGCATCTGTTTTACATGAATTCATGTCACTGGACTGTACCAGGTAAAAAGCAGACTGCATTGTTTGTGGGTTGTATGCATGAGGGTGTCAGTACACTGCATGTGTTAACTGTGTGACATTGGATTGATTTTAAGAGTTGTTTTTTGTTGTTGTTGTTTTTTTTTGTTTGTTCTTTTCTGTTGTGTTTTGTTTTTCTGTTTTCTCCAGGCTTCTTGGACTCGACCCGAGAAACACAAGGTATGGCTACTAAACATGTAGCCAGACTGTAGTTACTAATGTTAGAACATCCGTGTGAAGTGTTGAGGGGGAGTGCTAGCTTCCTCTTCCCTGGTGCCATGGTGCAAAGGGCCTCCCCTAATAGTTAGACCTCTGTTCAGACTGACAGCAATGCAAGTTTCCCTTACCTTTAAGTAAGTTCAATAATGTTACTTTCACAGGCAGCATTGTCAGTTATGTTAGGTCTGTTGAAAATAATTTTCAATAGATGTAAACAACATCATGAAACAAGATTTCATAGGATTAACTCCGTGAAATATGTTGCTTATGAAACCAAAAAAACATGTAAATCATGTTTTAATTTCTTACTTAACAGCAAAACACATTTGCAGTTAGATTAATGTCAGGGTAAGTTTCAGTCTTACAGCAATGTGCTATATTGTTCATTTTCAATGAGAAAATATTAGCAGTGTTAATATTAAGTGTTGCATTGTTCTATGATTTACACAAGATTGTCATCATGGCTAATGTCACTGATGACATTCAGTGATCATTGAATTCATGATATTGTGTAAGTGATTTGAAAAATGCTGCTTGCTTAATTGTGTTATTTACAGTTAAGGACATGTGCATTGCAGGTATTTTGAATCTGGGTCGTGTGTTTGCTAGATGTGTTGTCTGAGGGTGAGTGTGAGGTGAAGGTGGTGTCTCAGTGGGTTGGACTCAGCACCCCTGGAACAAGAGAGAGCCAGCACTCCCGTTGTAACTCTGCTTTGGAACCACCCAGGCCAGCATAGCTGTACCTCAGGAGAAGACTAACTTAATCAAACAAACTGTAGATGGCCAAACTGGAACTCTGCTTTGATCATTTACGTTAATATGCTTCTGTCTATTTAGCCAGTAGAATCAAATTAAATTGTAATAAGCAATAATAACAGGATTGATTAAAGTTATGATGGCAAAGGATTTGTGTTTGTTTTGACATGAAATTACATCTCAAGTTACTTTGCCATTGATTAAAATGGATGCTGCTACAGTGTTATCAATATATTAACCGTATAGGATGTTGTTGAGATGTATGCATACATCTACACGTGTTCATGCAGTGTTAACAACATAAACATTGTTCTAAGTCTACTGTAAAGTTACAGTTGTAACAAGTGTAGTTATGACAAGTGTGTAACCTTCTAACTGCAACAAAGTGAACAGGATATAGCATATGTGAGATGGTACATATGCCTACATTCCTACGGGATAAATTATGGAAGTCTGTAAAATAGACTTTTGAGTTTCTCAGTAGATTTTCAGGTTGCTGAATGATGCATTCCTCATGCCAGATGATTGTGCAGTCACATTCATTTCAGAGCAAAATTTGGAAAACGTAGAGGATTTTGAGCCTTTAAAAAGATGTATTGCAGAGGGTGACCTCACTACACTGTACCATACAGTAGAGCTGTGCGATATGACCAAAATCTCATATCCCGATATAGGTCATTTCATATCCCGATAATGATACATATCACGATATAGCAAATTTTCTGTAAATTCAATGAATAAATTGTTTATATAAAATGACCACATGGAAAGGCCTATTTCTTATTAAATTTTGAATTATATACTCGACAAATAAAAGGTACTTACTCATATTTGATTATTTTTCTCCTTTTATTTAGAACCTTTGTGCAAATTTTCAATTAACCCTTTCGTGTGTACGGTCACACCAGTGTGATTAGCCGTTTAGCACGTATGCTAAAACTGGTGTGATTAAATTGGATTAGACTGGAAAAATCCTCGCTAATTTTAGCTTTGAGGAAACAGCGATTTAACGTTAAAAAAATATAGCAAATGCTAACTGAAAACTATGAGAAGCTTAATAACGCTAATGAAATCATAATGAACCATGTAAGGTAACATGCGCTACATAGCATAAAATAAGCCACATGCAAAAGGGTTAAGCATGTAACAAAATATAAAATATTAATGTATAAAATATAAAAAGGTAAATAGAAAACACTTTTCAACTATAGTTCTGTATCGCGTTCACTTTCCTCCATGTTTGTTTGTGTTGCCTTCATGCAAATTTCCTACCTGCATCCGTGCCGTGTGGAAGAACACAACGCGTCGTCCAAATGATGAAAATATTGCCGCAGTGTGTGATTTGCGACACAACGAAATAAACGATAGAGCATAATATGAAACAATAGATGTTTTTCTATCGTCACACAATATATATCGTCATATCGCACAGCCCTACCATACAGTACAGTTCTGTGCAGCACATGCCGTCCAGTGTTTATAAATGCAATCTCTGCATACTTTCCCATTTGAATATGTAATTATGGTAAATGGAATGAAAGGAATTGTGACTTTTCTTCTTCAGAAAACAGACGGCGTGAATCCAGTCTATATGTTGGTCCTTGCACCATAAGAGTAGCATCAGTACCATAATGTGATACTCACATCTGGAATTCTGGGCTTGGGGTTGGAGGAGGAGGTGGAGGAGCAGAAACCTGTCTTAGATGGCCACAGATGTCCATCCAGACATCCTGCTACACGTCTGTCCTCCTCTCTGGCTCAACAAGTCAGCTCTCGCCTCGCAGCGAACAGAGCAGGAAACAGTCTGGCAGAATGAGACTCCTCCTCTTTTCTTTACTGTTATTTTACAGAGGAGATAAAACGCACAAACACACAGTTGCAATATCACTGAATGCCGTAATCATCCTCTCGCAAGGAGCTTTCTGTTATATCTCTGTCGCCGTATCTCTCTCTCTCTCTCTTTCTCTATCTTGTTCTCTCACTCTCCCTCTCTCTTGCTCTCCCGCTCTCTGTCCCTTGCTCAATATTTAACAAGAGCGGAAGATGTGGGCTCGGGTGTCTTTGACATGAGCTGTGGCTTTACATTAAACTTTGAAAGATGCTCCAGCAAACAGGGGTGTGTATATGTGACATTTCTCTTCCTCTCAGGAGCACATGTAATGAGACTGGCCCTGAATGTGCAGCTTAATGTCAATTACCATGCGGAGGAGAGGAACAGGCGGAGGACTGGTGCTGCATAATAACGCTCGACCGATCGCCGGAGTCGCTATCGGAATGGAATTTACAGTCTGGGAGCCTGACTGTTATTTAGCACTCGCGGCTTCACGGGTCGTGACTAAGCCCTCGCGCCCTAAATTGAGTTACCGGATTGATTTCATTTCAAAGCTCCACACCTTCTTTCCTGCAATAAACAAAATTCTCATTGACCGTCAAGTACAACACAGATTAAGTGTTGTCGAAGATGCTACGTAGTGTCTTTTTTTATAGAGGGGAGAAGCAGGCAAGTCCAGCTGATCAATGGATGGTGCACTCACCCTTGAACAAAAAGGCCCAATGCCCAGAACAGGGCAGCATGCAGAGAGAGGAAGTGGAGTGAATCCATGCATTATAATTTTGGGTGTGATCTGAATTGAGTGGAATTTAACTGAACACTGGCACTGGCAGACTAGGTTTAGTGAAACGGTTCATTAGTTGTGTGGAGTGAATTGAGCCACTATGGCTTTTCACCATCGGTGACCAATCCAGACCTCTTCATTCATTTTCAAATGAAAAAAATGAAATGAGCTCTACTACTAAACATCCTGTAGATGCATTAGGTATGCAGCATTGATGTTGCAGTGAAGTGGCATAGCCCTATAGTTTATTCATTGTGGAGACAGGCAGTTCTATGTCCCTGAACAGTGGGAGCTGTGATAAATGGCCTTGAATGAGTGAGTGAATGGGCTCTGAATTATGTAAGCATGTACTTCACAAAGTCCTGATTTGCCTGCATTAGACATGCTGTTCTGGTGAACTCCAGCTAATGAGGGTCACTGCAGAACTATTCATAAGACCTTGGGCTAAAGAACAAAAGCAAGGAGAGAGGGCTCTGAGCGCTGTCTGCATGAATGACGAGGATGATGGAGATGTGTGGTAATGTCGACACTCCCCCACAGTTCTCTTGACTCAGCATTTTAAACTGTCATAAATCGACCCTGTAATGAACTAGTGTGGAGAGGCAAGCACATGCTCACACATACGCACACACAGGTCAAGGTTGGTGGCCTAGATCACAAATAACAAAGACACAGCAACACACAAAGCTGGGCGTGGTGTTTATCTCAATTACTAAGAACGTTTTAAGCTTTTTCGTACACATAAAAACAGCCCACAGTCCACCTCTGTAATCAGGGAGTCTTACATCCCATACAGCACAGAACCACTGATCCAAATCTTTAATCAGTGGATCTGAACTTCATACAGTACAGAACCACTGACCCACAGCAGTTGTCTGGGGGTCTACACCCCATGCGTTACAGAATCCACACATTTAAGAAATCAATGTAATCTCTTTCAGTATTCTGCTCTGTTTATGTAGGTGAATGCAAGGGGTGGCATTAGGGTTTACATACAGACAATAGTTTCTCCAACAATGCATTGGCTGATCACAAGCTGTCTGCATGCAGGTGAATGCTTGTAATTATATTCAGCATGTTTAACATGTAAGAATCCCATGTCTGATGTTGACGTATTTATTCTTTAATATGCTGAAAAATAGGCTGTCAGCTGGCCTGACTGATAAATCCATCAGATGTATCGGAAGAGGCAATGTGTAATGATTAAAATAGGTTGCGATAGTTCATTGAGTCCTGCACACATAATTAATCTCACTGTTTATCAGGACATCAAAGTGTCATTAGAGAGAGATTGAGCTCAGGGTTTTGATGAGGTCTCTGAGAACAGCCTTTGTTGTTATCACTGTTATTACTGTTTAATTCTTGCCTGTCTGGCCCCTCGTCAGCCTAAAGCATTTGTGCTAGTGTGCTCATATTGCTAACTGCAAGGGACATTGCATTACAAATATATAAAATATTTATGTATTTGCTTTCATGATTAAGAATCAGATATTTCCCTTTCTTGTCTTTTGATTCTTTGAAAATTACAAGACTTTCATAAACTACCTCTTTGAACTCAGAACAGTATGTACACGAATCATGAAAGGTCTAATGTTCTGGTTAAGAATAACTTTCATGCATAGTTTCAATTCAGATTCACTCCTAAGGAGGGTAGAAGCTTCAAAGATGCTTTCATTATTCTCCTGTTCTTTGAGAGGCAGGGTTTTCAGATAACTTAATTGTGCTGGATTATTAGTTGTGTGAGTGTATTGTATGTGTGTGTGTGTGTGTGTGTGTGTATGTGTGTGTGTGTGTGTGTGTGTGTGTGTGTGTGTGTGTGTGTGTTTGCATGTGGGATCACAAGGGACCAATTTACCCCTCAGTTACTCAGCAATATTAATTAATTTTAGTACGCTATGAAGAAATAATAAAAAATAATTGTCTCTGTCATACATTAACATGTTGTCATTTGCCAAGCACCCTCATCCAGAGTGACTTAGCAAAACAGCTACAAAGCACATCTGGTAATGTTGCATGAAACCTTTTTAGACTTTACATACAGGACACAGCTGACTACATCCAGACATGTGTCATTTCCTTACACAGTGCTGTGCCAACTAATGTATACATGTTTCAAGAAATAATTAAGTGTCACACAAACATGTAGCACAATAAACCCTACAGTAAAACTACAAAAAAGGGGAAAGTGAGTTACAGTATGCTTGGGTAGAAGACTGTCATAAGAGGTAGTCAGGGGAGAAAAGGTAAAGACTAACATTTTTCCTCCTTACTTTAGGTTTTCTATTGTTTTTCCAACAATGAACAAGCCATGTGCACAAGCCAAGATTAGTAGGCTGGGGCTGTCTCTTGTACAGTAGGAGGTTGCATGACAGGGTAGTTACAGATGTAGGATTGTGACCATAAAGATGACAGGTTTTGTTCTGTCATGGGAAACTGCTGCTTTGCCCTTGAGTATGGTGGTCTGAATTCCATCAGCAAATTTATTAAAGCTGTATTAAACAATAGCGTGTTATGTGAAAGGTATGTTATTTGCCCTGAATATGGGTAAGCAGCTACATAATAATAACAGTAATAATCCCAAAGGGCTTGATATGCCATGCTCCTCTGCAGAGACTGCCAGACCCAGAGCAATAGACACAAGATATAGGATTGAGCAGTTTGAATTCCCCTTTAAAAATTCTGTGCACTTTACACATGTAGGGCAAACACAAAAATGTCCATAAGACTGGGAGACAGTGGGCAGGCTTACATAACAAATGACTTTGACTTTAGAAAAGATTGATTGGCATGCATTATTGAAGCATGACAAACTATAGAGTATCAGAAGGTAGGGAACATTGTGTGTCCCAGGAGATAAACACTTTGATGTGAAAAGCCAGGTAGGCATGTTGCACTCTGTGCATTAGTGACATAGAACAGGGAGGGGAAATCAGGAAGAAGATCAGGTATTGGATGTTTTTAAAGCTTTACAGTATAGCATCTGAAGGCCTAAAAATTACATTGATTGTGTCACATCCTTCATTGTTGATGTATTGGTCTCTCCATGTCTGGAAAGATGCTCTGTTGCTTTATTAGAAAAAGACAACAGGTTTTACATTTCCTGTCCTGCCATTTCCTGTCCTGCCTGTTTTTTGTGGCAATGTTGTCTTCAGGAATATGGATCGTAGGAACATATCTGGCATTCACATTTGATTCCTCTGCTGACCCACAAAACCAATTTTGTGAATTTAAGAAAAGTAAAAAAAATGAGAATGAGAGAATGTCTGGCAGATGGAATGTTAGATTTTGTTACTTCATGCAATATCAGCTAACTGTACAGCACCACTTCTAACAGCATTCCATACCACAATGAAGTGTCACCTCCTCTGATTTGAGGCTCTCGTGAAAACTGTAGTTGGCAATTTTCTTAGTAAGTTAACTTTACATTCAGAATGATCTGTATTATAATAATAAGAATTATTATGATAAAATCCCATTGTTAATATATGTACCTGTAAAATATGCGGTAACTTAATTGACCTTAATGTAGTTAATAGGGAATGGAGTTCTATTTATGTAATTACTAACACAAACACAAAATCTCCCTATTATTGTACATGGTTGTTACGTAACAGTTCACTGGCTCAGTTCTTCTCCTTGTGAAGATAATTGTGTGATAGGTGCTTCTTTTTTGTGTTCCCTGTAGCTGTTTGTCTGTTTAGGAACTGTGATATTTCCTTTGTTCAGTCCATTGTTCACTTATTCTCTTGTCCTCTGTTTTATGTGTTGGTGTCTGCAGTGCACTCTCTGGCTTGGCTAATTTATGCCAGCGGGGACAAAACGTGTAGAATTCCGCAATGGAGATAGATTGGAACACTTTGTGATATGTCTCCAGTTGAGTGTCAGACTCGAGTCACTAATTTAATATAATGTGTTACCGAATATGTTATGATTTTGTTATTTATCTCAAGTGAGGATGTTGCCAGCTTTCTCATCCCCCTCTGTCTCTCCCTCCCTCCAGAGTTTGGATGGAAATGTGGTGGTGCGGAGCGATGCCCGTGTGTCCTCGCTCACGCTGAAGTACGTCCAGTTCACCGATGCCGGCCAGTACCTCTGCACCGCCCGCAACTCCATCGGGTTTGACTCTCAGGCCATGTACCTGGAAGTACGCTGTAAGGTTCCCCGCCCAACACACCCTTTCTTCATCGCATAGCTGACTTAAAAAGCACCTTTAAGGGACAGTTCTGGAAGGAAACAAGCATTTTGGCTGCACAAACACACACTGCATTTATAAGTCAGCCTTGGTTTGGTGTGTGCTTCATACGACCAACTAAACACTTCCCCCCAGGGGGTTATTTTAACAACTGCCAATCTTTCTCCAAAAAATTCAAATCAGGTTTCAATTTGATGTATATTAAATTATCACAAGGTCGCCAAGCCCTATGGGCCAAGCTCAAAATTGACCACATCATTAGCCAACAATGACCAAGAGCCCATATCGAACAAATTAGCCTCATTCCACTGGGGATAGGGGCGGGTGGGTCAGCCAGTGTTCCCTCATTGCTCAATGGAAACCCTGGGACTCCCTTGGCCTTCTGAGGAGGATGCCATCCTTCAGATGTATGTAAACCATAGTCCTGGTAGGAGGGCATTTGTACCTTAGAATTGGATGCGCCTTGCTCAGTGCTTCTATGTGGGCTCAGTAGTTGTGGTGACAAGGTTAAATGCATATTTGGGAGCTACTAAAGTTTAGTGAAGGGGGAAAATGAAAATAGTGCAGGGTAAACTGATGACCTTATTTCAGAGAACAGCCTTATGTGTATAAAGATTGGGTCATGTGTTCCATCCTTGTGGGTCAGATTTATTGTGGGCTTCAGTTCAGCAAAACTAAAATTCAAGGAGCATGAACCTTCATCCCTCAAGATTTGGGGCTGGTCAACTTTGGCGAGTAATACTTACATGATCCTTACCAGATCTACGTCTTGAAAATGTCTGATTCCACAAAAGCACCTTGAAGTGTTCATTCAGTGAAAAATAAAGCTTTTTACAGTGGACAAAAACTCATCTCCTCTAAGATAATTTAATAACACAGCCACAGACATTAGGAGCTGACTAACCGTAAGCTTCAGATATGGCTAGATGTTATTGCTGTGATCATTCCAGGTTTTTAATTCTCACTGAAAATGCTATAGTGTTTGATGAAAAGAACTGAATTTCCTGCCTAAAGAGAAGAGATGGTGGTTGGTGTGATTCAGTTGAAAGAGAAACAAATTTCTGACTACAAGCCTTTGTTTTTACTAGATCATACAGCCTGTGTGCTCGTATAGCACTGTGCATGCAACATTACCATCAGCAAGATCCATAGTGAATTTAGAATAAGCTTGTATTTAATCATTTTCTGCAGAAAACATACTTTGAAAATGGAGTGGGAGGGGTGCATACGTCAGATAACAAAAGCGTAATTGGATTAATTTACTTTTCCCCCAAAACGAGCAATCTGCGGTGTAACACTAGATAACATCATAATGCAACATTTGATAAAATTGTTTAGACTTGCAATTAGAAGGAGTCTGGGTTATGAGTAATCAGGTTTTGAGTTCAATGGTTGGAAAGAGATTGAGTAATTAGGAATAATAATGGGAGCTTTGTTTTCAGCAGAGCTGCATGTCCGCCGTGGATAAATCCAAATGAGATGATTACATCGCACTGACCTTAGTTCAGGTGCAAAATGAAAAGATGAAAGACAGATTAACTGTATAGTGCAATTCTACAGAATCCCACACTGTTGTGAGTTTCCATGTATGTGTTTTATGTTCCAAAGCAGGCAAACTTGTATAGCCGAATAACAACACAGCTTTTAGTCTTAATGGAAAATCCATCAGCGAGATCAATGCAATATTGTGCACGTCCCATGAATGGCTGTAATTGAAAGGTGGTGATACTGGCTCGATGTGGGCTTCCCCAGAGGAATGGCGGAGAGCAAGCTCATGATGAGATTCAAGGCGGAGCGTGCCTTTATTGGGGCGGTGTTTCAGAGCACTCCAAAAAAGTGCTGAGTCAGGAGTCGCCATCAATCCAGTGGCTGGCTTTCTGCACCTGCTGCCAAAGGCCGATCAGCATACACCCCGGGCCACACGGAACGATAGCTAGCTCTACAGTGTCCTAAAGACTGGAAGCTGTGTGGCTACCAAATAAGGGGAGGATCTTAGAATGGCATGGGTGTTTCACACAGATCAAACATCGATCCCTTACAGGCACAGCACTATCTTTTGTTCCAGGTGTTTGTGGGAACACTTGGGATCCTTTTGATCTCCACCACAGAATGGTGCCTGTATGCAGAGTCTTTTACACAGTACTGTCAAATGACATGACTCTGCACATTCTTTCATAGATACCACTTAATTTTTACCACACTTAAAAAATAAATCCACCCTTATCTCTGTGGCAGATTGAAACTGCAAAGTGTTCTTCAAAGTAATGTAGAGCTTCCAGCAATATGCATTATCATTTTATCTTAATAGCACAAAAATGGTGAAGTCATGGGTAAGAAAAATAATTGTTATGTGTAACAGTTGAAGAACAATTTTATCTGGATGGAAACTATACCAGGCAGTGGAACAGTAAAACAGTATTATTCTCATGAGCTCTGATGATCTCATATGAAACTAGATTTTTGTGCATTTCCTGAAGAAAATGCAATGTGTGGTTGCCTGTTTGCATTACTGAGCATACGCGCTATTCGAGTTGCCGTTTCCCTCCCCCTCCCTCTGTGCCTGGTGCTGCTAGCTCCGTAAGACAAAGGAATCAGTACATGTGACTTAAAGTGGCAGCCGAACTCCGCAGCTATTGCGGCTCATAACTCAAAAACCTGAATCTGTAGAGGTTTTCAGATTCTGATTTAGATTTTGATGTATAATTTCTGCCTGTAGAGCCAGAATTCACGGAGATATGGCTGTTGAAATTTTTTTTTTTCAAATGTGGAAGTGAAATCGCAAATTTGTGTGCATTGGACTTGCTGTCTCCCTCCCCCACTCCCGCTCTGTGTCTGGCGTTAACACCAGCTGTCACTGATTGGATCCGTTGCAACAGCAGTAATGTCACACCTATGGAGGACAAAAATGACATAAGCATAAATAAAATAAATAAATAAGGAAATGAAAAAGGCTATTAAAGGGCAATTAAGTTTTCTTACTGTTTACCTTGACATTGTTCCTGTTTTATAGTTCTGCATGTCCTACATGCCAATCCCAAATTGCCAAAAATCTTAAATCAATTAGTGCCTCACAAAAAGTAATGCATGTTTAATTAAAAAAGAAATATGTTTTATTATATATGTTATATTTGTTTTATATAATATATGCAGTAGTATATTAATATTTCACACTGAATGTTCTATATGAAAGATGTTCTTGTAGTTATTTTGAAATAGGAGTGAAGTACAGTAACAGTAGATATATTGAGTATATTATGTACTAGTATATTAGTGTATTTATGTAAATCCCTTTTAAATGATACACATGATGTATGTAGATGGAGGACTATATGAACTATATGCTGTATTTCTCTTTTTTTAAGCTGGTTGCCAATATGTGTGCACTACCCTCATGTCTTAGGATGTCTGCTGCTATGATTTCATTGTTGTATATGTGATTTGTCTGCACACTTGCTGTTCTGGGCCTCTTTGGTTAGTTACCTTAATGTTGATAAAGTTAACTGTTAGGGTGAGGTGCAATAACAGACCCAGCCTGATGGTTCTCTGCCGTTGCAGATGCTCCCAAGGTTCAGGGCTCTGTGGCAATTTACACCTGGGAGGGGAACCCGGCCAACATCAGCTGTGAGGTTCTGGCCCACCCGGGAGCCACTGTGGTCTGGTTCCGCGAGGGCCAGCAGCTGCCCAGCCCCAACATCACGAACGTCAAAATCTTCAACACCCCTGCTGTGAGCTACCTCGAGGTATGGCATGGTCGCCTGTCTGACACACCTACCAGCCAGCCCATCTCCCAGAACAAGTGCACTTCCACAGATAGTGACTTTGAGTGAACAGAATGTTAAATCCAACAGTCTGTTATACAGCAGTTTAATTTACCTCAGGTTTACGACTGGACCTTTTTAAGATATGCTGGCAGAGCGCCACATTTCTAATAGGGAGCTTATACACTTAAACTTGCATTGCTTGTACTTGGTGGTGGATATTTGCATGTGCCAGAAGCTGGAACGAACTATATTGGCTTTAGGCACAATATCAATAGTTGTGTTATGTCAATCCATAATTTCATTCAACCGCACCATTCTTCAATGGTCTATGTATGGGGTTTGGCTCCGCAGTGGGATTGTGTTCTTGAAATTAAGTTTGCATGGTTGCACTGTGGGGCCTGTCTTCACTTGACCCCAGACTACATTTAAATATGGGTCAATGAGCATGACAGAGGGGCTCAGTGGCTGTATGGCACAGTTTCCCAAGGCCTGGAATCCAGCAGGTCCACAGCAGGCTGATTGTAATTACTGGGTGAGATGAGTGCCAGCACTGAGGATCAAAGACACCCCATTGGAATGGCAGCCCCACAAAGCAGCCAGAGTTAAGGAAAGAGTCACAGTAGGTTGTTGTGGTAGGAAACAAGGCCAGGTTGTGCACGTGTTATTCATTGTTATTTAAATTTCAACCAGGTCACCCCGGAGTCACAGAGTGACTTTGGAAGCTACAACTGCACGGCTACCAACGTGATTGGTACTGACTCCAAGGAGTTCCTCCTGATTCAGGCAGGTCAGTAACCTTCTCAGTCATTAGCTTTTATCCTCTATGCTTTTCTTTTTATTTTTAGTTTCCTGTTTCTGCATCATTATCTTGTTTTGCTAAGCGTTTAATCAGTTGCATAGGAAAGAATTCAATGAAGAACACACAGTTAAACAGTATGATATTGAAATGTATCAGAGTCCGTGGCAGCCATTGTTTGGTGTTGATACAATCTGAGTAAATGATTTGTGCCAAATTGAAATCTGATAGAAGAAGAATGAGACTTGGACATATATCTAAGCTGTAGGAGCCAGTTAACACTGGGAACAAGCTCCTGCATTGACTGAGTCACTCAGGAGCCTCAGTGAGATTTAGATTGAATTGACAAGCCACCCATGTACAGTATGAATGAACTGTTTGTAGTTTACTGTATGCTCAGTAATTGATAGTACTTAATGCTAGCTTCAGATGAAACCCCGGAGAAGTTCCTGTCTCTGGAGAAGGGCAGTAGTGATGTGGAACTTCATAACGGTTTTGCCAGCTCACGAGCTTTCAAGATCTGTAGAATTCAAGGTGCTCTACTGTCAGTCAGATTGTTGTATTATTTCTGGACCCTCTAGATGTCCCATCAGCCCCTTCCATTGAGCATGTGGAGCCATACTCCAGCTCAGCACACGTGGAGTTTGATGAGCCGGACGCCAGTGGTGGTGTGCCCATCCTCAAGTACAAGGCAGAGTGGCGTGTGGCTGGCCAGGGCGAGTGGACCAGCAGGGAGTACGAGGCTGAGGACGGTGAGTGGCCATGGAGAAATATATGATTATAGAACCGGAGGGAGGCTCAGGGGAGCGAGGCAGGCCAGACACGCTCTCTGTGGGGTGTCAACACTTTCAAATGGCTTCACACCATTTCAGGATGAGCTGAAAAATGTGATGGTGAATGGGGTTCAGGAAAGGATGCTCAAAAGAGGCCAGTTTTCAAATGCACTGTGCCGAACAGCATGAAATTAACAGGCCATCGGGACTGGTCGAGCTCAGATGCCGGTGACTCTGAGGTTATTTCCATTTTGAAAGGATAACTCTCTCTTGTTCCCTGTGTCAGCAGTTGCAAGTCCCACATGCCTCACTCCTGTTAGAACTGCCAGGAGAATTCCATGGAGTATGGAGATTTAATAGATAATAAAACAAAGAACAATAGGATAGATCTTATGTTAAATCTCTTTAACAACTGTTCTGCTGATTTTCCTGCATATTTATTTTCTGTATATGTTTAGGTTTGTGTGTGTGTATACCTTGCCTTGATTAATTATGAACAAAAACATGTATGTATTAAGTCATTTCAAAATGAATTTAAAATTATATCAAAAATAATAACTTTATTCCAGAAAACACAAGGTTCACATTTGTTCACATGCCTGTAATTAAATTTTTTTCACTTGGATTTTTGACCATTCCTCCCATCGGAATGGTTCTAGGTCCTTCATATCTTTCAGTTTTCATTTGTTAACTGCTTTCATGAACACATGTTAAATTGCAAGGTGGTCTATTGATTGGCATTTAGTTGAGAACCTTTTTGAGAACCTATTTTGTGCTCAGTAAATCATTAACAATTTTTTGTGATTATTTTTGGTCATGGTCAATGCTTTTCATGTTGGGATGTCCAATTTCTGACAAGTTTGAGCTTCTTGGTAGAGGGAACCAGGTTTTTTGTGAAAAAAAAAAATCTAGTGCATTTTGGAGTTCATAACACCTTCTATTTTAACAGGGGCTCTAGCACCGTGGATAACAGCAACCCCAAAACATAACAAACCCCCACTATATTACACAGTGGGCATGTTTTTTTTCAACATGAGATTAAACTTTTATTAACAAACATCATGATGATGAACATGCCCAGACAGCTCATCTGATCAAAAGAAATGCTTCCATTTGTTAGACAGATACAGTTTGTGGTTTTCCTTCAAAAAAGAATTTTTTCTTGCAATGCAGCCAGGAATGGCACATTCATGCAGACAACTTTGAATGGTACTGTTTGACACATTTGATCATTAAGATGCCAGTCTGTTTTGGAGATCTCTGAATGTAGCCTGAGTATGGATTCACATGTGCCTCATGCACCTCTTGTCTCACAGCCTGTAGGTGGCCAGATACATTTGCTCCATCTTGGGCAGGGTTTTCACTGTACCAGTAGCCATAAAATTATTAATAATAAAAAGTGGTAGATTCATGTGGAAGTGACCATTTGCCTGCAGTGTTTTCAGAGCACTCTGACCTTAACCATGATGATGTGTCCTACTAATACATTCCCTCTGTGTGTTACCTCCTTTTATTCCCCAGGGAAACAGGAAACCTTTTAATACCCCTATATCGTTGCATAAACTTTCAGTGAACCTCTAATAAAGCAGAATGTTGATGCAGATTGGTTTTCTTGTATTTTATTTAAAAAGTACCTCAAAGGTGTGAAAAACGTGTATATATGAATTTGCTTGTTGTCATGCAAAAGATTAAAGAAAACTAAGATGATAATATTCAGAAAAATTTCCCTGCACATATATTTTATTATATCATGTTTTTGTTCCTATCAAATCAGGGTTATAAATGATTCTAGGAGCACTGTGTGTACTGCTTATGGAGAGGGGCTTGGGTAATTGATTGCACAGCTACACATTTAAGCACCCTGTGCTCACCTCTGCTTAAGTTCAAGACACTGCCATATTAATTACATAACGTGAGCACTCCACCTCTTTCACAGAATCAGGGACATGTACTCTGGGCTGTTACATGGTCCCTTGAAAAGAAGGCTGTTTTACATGTAATAGTTTGTGCCCCATTGTCTTACCCACCCTCATCCTTCCTACATGCATCCATATGTGGTTGTATGCAGGCAGGCAGACAGGCAGAGAGATTTATTTATACAAATATAGGTAAGATAGTTAAATTGATATAAGTACATATTTATAGCTTGCTTTCTAGTTCAAAAAACTCATTAGCATTAACATTAGTAAGGAATTTTATTTATCTATTTAACAGATGTAGTTAAATAGGAAATTACATAAAGCACATGTATCAAAGATTATCTGCTTGCTGTGCATGCATGTATAACAGCTAGTGGACAGACTAATAGCAGTGAGACAAATAATAACGGTTTAACACAACCTCAGCATTGTTCAGAATATTTCCTTCCCTTTGGAGTGTTTGACTGAAATATCTGTCCCTAACATATGTGTGTGTGTGTGTGTGTGTGTGTGTGTGTGTGTGTGTGTGCGCACAAGTGTGTGCATGTGTAGTAATGTCTGTCTGTCAGAGTGTGTCTGCCAGTCGGACTGACAGTACACCGTGCCAGCCCTGCACCCTGGGGTCGCTATTCTGAGATGTGCTGAAGCTGTCCTCGCCAGGGCCCACACGACCTTCTCATCACACGCTCCTCTCACACATTGTCCCAACATATCCTGCATGACTGACTGAGAGGCAGTCAAAATACTGACCCCCATCATCCCTTCACCATTGTGCCCTCTCCAGCAGTGAAAACATGCTGTCGCCTTCTGAGGGCTCACTCCTCACACTCCATTTCGACATCATATTGAAGGGACTCACCAAGATAAAGTTACAAGATCTTTTGTGTATTGAATACTGTAACTGCATTGTTTCCTGTTAACACTAAAATCTTTTCTTGCAGGTATGGGAAGGATCACCATCGTGGGCCTGAGGCCTGAGACCAGTTATGAGGTGAAGATGTCCGCCATCAATGGCAAGGGGGAGGGGGACAGCAGCGCCCCCGAGGTCTTCAAGACCGAGCCAGTCCGTAAGTTCCATGCTGCTCCTTCACAGATGTAACCATGGCAACTGACCCCTGATGCTTCCCCCCCTCCTCCAACCCTTTCCTCAGCGCAGAAACTCTCAGCGTTCTCAATGCATGACCCCACTCCTGGACCCTGCCAGCATCTAGAGCGGCCAGCCGTGGGGGAGAAATGCATTGATGCCCCCCCATCAGCAAGCCTAGATTGTAGGGAAGGTGCTTCTGCCAGCCATCTGATAAACGTCTGGTTACCCCTTCCCAAAAAGCAGGGGCTCCACTTGGTTATCTCCCCCTTACTCTCCACCCCTTACCCTTATGCCTCTTACCCTGCCCCCTCCAGCCCCTCAATCCTCCCCCTGGTGGCCTCTTTGCACTGATGTGCACTGTGTGCTGGGTGTGTCTGTCCTCGCCTGTGGTGTGTCTGTGCTAATAGTTTGCTTCTAGCTGGGACGGAAGGCGAATCAGAGCTGCTCGACTCATCTGCATCTGCAAAGACTGGAGCAGAATGTCTGCTGGAGACAACACAGCCTCTGTGCCCCTCAGCACTCTAAACGCTGCACCCTGCTACTGCTGTGCTCTGGGTCATTCAGACATGCCTCGTCTGGTTTGGATGGGCTCAGATGAGTAACACTCAGAGAAGGAAAAAACTCTTATTTTAAGTTACAGCACCAATTAAAGTTAGTTGTTGGAGGTATGCCTTTTTTATTTGACTAGGAGCATATAATTTTTGTTTGTTTAAAGTTTAATGGTGCATTAGAAATTAAAGTGTAGCATTGTTGCTTTGGCAAAATCCTCTTGCCAGTTGAATAGATGTTTAGAGTGTTGCAGTGACAACTGGGTATATTTGTATGTAAAAGCGGTGTTATTGTGTGCAGACTGATTCTTCTTAAGCTGGCTGTGAATGCACAGGGAAGCACAGCATGCATTAAGAAGCGCAGCCTTCTCAAAGGATTGAACTTTTTATAGTTTACTTGGATGCAGTCATGGGGAGACCCTCAGGGTAATTACCGTGGAATAGCTGTTGAATGGAACAGTTGGGTATGACAGTTATGCCTACAGAGGCACCTTTTAAACCGAAGCTGGCAAAATATTGCGGCAGTGGCACAACAGATTAATGCTGTGTCATTATTGGTTCTGTCTCATAGACTGTGTAGTTTAATAAGAGATAAAGCAACTTACTGGCAACCATATATTTCCCTGTATTTTGAATTTTTAAGAGTGTATATATATATATATATATAGCAGATATGTATATATATAGTGTTATTCTGTCACAGCGGTTTCAGTCAAACTGGCTTGTGGAATTACTGAAAACATGTATTACCCAGAGTGTAGCTATTTCTATAACTATATCTGACTCTGTTTTGAGAGTTTTGCTATTTGCAAATACGTTGGCTGGAGCAGAAAGGAGATAAAGCAAAGGGAAGTATCGCAATCAGAGAACAGGTTCCAGGTTTCCAATCTCTTGTTCATTACACAGTGAGTTAATTATTTGCATGCTCATAAGGGAGATTTTTGACTTTTACTCTAAGGCCTGCCATAAATCAGAGCTCTCGGATTGTGGTTTTGGTTGTGCCTGGAGTACCATGCTTCCATGTGCACCAGTACACTAGAGCTTTTTGCTTCCATAGTGGCACCCCTCACCCCATACACTCCCCCTGAACAGTGTTCTTAATCAAACGTCCTCTCTTGCATTTCTGTTCTCATTTTGATGTTTTCTTCTTGCATTTTCTCTTTGTGTTTCCCATCTTTTTTTGTTCCGTTGGACAACAGGCTATTCTTTCACAAGTAAGTGCCTCATCTCCCTCTATGTCTTGTTTCATTTTATTTTTCCATTTGTCCATTTAGTTTACTCATTTTCACTCATTTACTTTAATTGAGATGCAGTGACTGTACTGCAATTGAATTAGAGCTTACCCTAAATAATTATGGTCTGAAAACTGTATTGTTTTGTTCCCTTTGCAAAATGGATCTGAAACACTATTGTTCAGTCACAGTTAAGTTAATACTTGCCTGTTTCCCAGAAGCATTGGTGAGAGTGATTGGTATCTCATGTAAAATACTCACGGGCCCGTGAGAGCTCACTGGCTATTTCTTGTTTTATACGCTTTTTAGATGGCATACCGTTTCATTATTTTACGATGGACACAGGTTTGTTAAACAACATTTAATGTTTTGGTGAAGGATTTTTAACTTGTGGATATGAAGTAGCATAGCTGTGCTTTCCAGACCTCTTTTTAGTGCTCAGTCTAGGTATGTTTATCCCCCCCTTTTTTTTTTATTTTTTCCTATAAGTGATTGATCTTGGGACCCTGGTTTGAAGTTTTTTAGTTATGTTGTTTAGAAGTTGGGTATTCCAGTTGTGGCCACACTGCACAACAACAAGCACCAAAGTAGAGAAAGATTTACACACATTTAAATGCAAGTTACTGTCATTAAATGGATTGGAACAGACTGTGCTGACCATTAGTTTAGTACTGTGATGTACTGTTTTTGTTGTTGGTTAGGTAAGTAACCAACATGTTAGCAAAAAGAAGCTAAGTGTAGCAAAGGCAATATCATTCTCTGTAATAATAATAATGTAGAATGTTTTAAAGATGTGTGAAAAGCATCATCTTTTTTTTTCTTTTGGTTTAGCGGTTGTCTGAATATGACAGGTGATTGGGGGAGCGCTGATGGGAGCTCTAGTCTACTTTACTGCAATAGGTGGTCATGTTGTAGTGACATGAGTCTTAGAGGGAGTGATATCTGAGCTGAGCTTCCTGTTGTATTTTTGCATGACAGTTTTCAGACAAAGGCATAGTTTACTGTTCATTTTGAAGGACACTATAAACAGGGTTGGCAAATCATGTGGAGTGCTTGCTGGAGGTTGCATAGAGATTTGCGCTGTGTTTGAATTTCATTTCCTGTCGTAAACTGTCATATTTTGCATAAAAAGTAAACACTTAACATTTAAGCAAAGAACAAAGAACTTCCAAAGTGTAGGTTCAAATCTAAGTACTTAAGAGGTGTCATAAACGTCCATGTCCGTTGCTCTGTACAGCAACCTCAAAATCTCCATTGATTGTGGAAAGAAGACATATCTTTATTTCGACCTACCGTGACCCTGAAATTAGGAGATTTAGAAGGGCAAGTAGGGATACTCATTCGGGTCATATGATGAGAGGCCAGCTGAAGACAGGCCTTGCGAAGAGGATGTTCAGATCAGTCAGCGGAGTGGAGGGTGGTGAGGATGACATGGATTTGGAGCTTCTAAGGGCATTGACAAGCACCATGGGGGAGATTGGGACTGCCACTGAAGATGGTGTGGCAGTGGAGACCACCACAGCCCCCAGAGACGTGTCACAGCAGGGCAGCAGCTCCACTCTTGCAGGATACACGGAGACGGTTGAAGATGGTGACAGTGTAGATGACTCGGAGGAGCGAAGCCTCGAGCTGACATCCAGGGGAGGTTCAACGGGGGAGGTCTACTCAACAGCCGGGTTCATGGAAACTCCCACTCCCAGAATGTGGGAGTCTCAGATGTACGTGGCAGTATCAGAGGAAGCCCAAACAAGTGTGGGGGTGTCAGCACCTGCATATGGGGATGTGGCCTCAGATCCACAGGGGGCTGCCACTGCCAGCACTACAGGCATGTTTGTTGTGGAGGAGGAAGTTCCTGTAGGAGCGATGATCTCCACCATACTCACAGAAGGGCCTCTCGATATCGCAGTGATGTCACAAAGCCCTACAGCTGTAGAGGGTGCAGTAGAATCTTCTGAAGATACCACAGATGTGGCCGCAGTTCTACTCAGTGAGGAAGAAGAGGGTGCCACTGAGCCAGTCTGGTTGGTGCGAGAGGAACATGTGGCAACCACAGGAGTAGCCCCCTTGTTGAGGTATCTGACAGAAGCCCCTGTGGTTCTCTCAGAGGAGGAGGAGGTCACTGTGGAAGCCGCTGGATTCATTGAGTCCCGAGCCACCTTCCAGACCGATCCACCCCTTTCTGCGGAGGAAGTTAACATGCTGTTACCCTTGAATGAAACTACAGATGCACCTGAAAGTGTAACCACAATGGCCACTACACCTGTGGATGTGGTCACAACAGCAAGTACAACTACTGTGAATGTGCCCACAACAAGAAATACACCTGTGATAGTGGCCACAACAGCAACTACACCTGTTAATGAGCCCACAACAGCAACTATGCCTGTTGATCTGGCCACAACAGGAAGTACACCCATGAATGTGGCTACAACAGCAACTACACCTGTTAATGAGGCCACAACAGGAAATAAACCTGTTGATGTGGCTACAACAGCAACTACACCTGTGAGTGTGCCCACAACAGCAACTATGCCTGTTGATCTGGCCACAACAGGAACTACACCCATGAATGTGGTCACAACAGCAACTACACCTGTGGATGTAGCAAGAAAGGAAACTACACTTGTGGATGTAGCTGCAACAGCAACAACATCTGTGGATTTAGCAACAATGGAAACTACACCTTTGAATGTAATTTCAACATCATTTACACCAGTGGATATAGGTGCAGTGGCCACCACACGTGTAGATGCAGCTACAACGGCAGCCACACCTTTAACCATCGAGACTATGGCACCTCTGCTACAGAGTACTGTCATAACAGCAGCCACACCTTTGAATGTAGCCACAAAGACAGCTACAACTGTAAAAGTAAGCACAACAGAAACCATTCCACAGAATGTAGACACAACAACAGCTGCTGCTGTGACTATAGCCCCAACCCACTGCAAGGTGACAACCTACAGCTATGTCTCTTCAAGCAAACTGGATGACATGCTCAGAGAAACAGACAGTGAGTAAAGATTTTGCGGGAATGGTGCCTCTAAACTCATGCTGATTTTTTGCCTTTTTATGGTGTAGCTTTTAAGTTTCATTAGAGTTCAGAGAGACACTATAGGTGTGACACACACAAGGTGTCTCTGGTCACATTGGCAGCTTGCTGAGTTGCTCTCAGCAAGAGCTTTGCTGCTTTGTTGTTGTGTACAGGTACAGTGCCAAGTTACTGTACAGATTCTTCCATGAACTTTAGGTATCCAAAGATGCCGAATAATCAGCACCCTTTGGAGGCCATCCTGCAATCACAGCAAGCTTAGACTGCATAAAAGATAATGACTCGCAGAAGGTTCAGAAGAAGCTTTTTGTGGGGCTACATTTTGTTCTTCTGCCTCAGGAAGAAAGTTTTTTCCCAAAAGATGTTTTCCCTAACTTGTTCATGGCCTGTACATGTATTTTCCAACACCTGCAAGCTGAAATAGTAGATGTATATGCTGGCTTAAGCCTATAAAACAGAATATAATTGAACTCTTCACAAGTGAAATGACTTTTGTGGTGAGTTCTTTTTTTTGTTGTGATGTAATTTTTACAACTAAAATGACATTTTAAATGGAGTCTGGCAAAGTGTTAAATGAAAATGAATGGCTTGTTTGTGCTTCATGCAGTCGCATATGTAACTAAAGAAATTTTATGTTTGAATGCTTCTGTCCTTTTTTGGTGGAACTGGCAAAATTGCTTTTGGAGAATGTGTGACATTCAAAGCAAAAAGCTGTTTTTTGATGCAGAGTCAGGCTGAGGCAACAGAAGCGTTTGGCAATTAGAATAGATACTGGCTGCTTTCCCCCTATAGTGCTGTAGGTCCTGCTCTTATATGTCCTGTACCACCAATAACTCCCTTTACCTCTCAGTCACAATGGAGACATGGCCAAAGGACTATTTAAAACAACCTCCTCTCTTAGCCATGCAGTCTTTGATATATACACAGAGCCTGGTAAGTTACTGTAGTCACATTCTGGCTTTGCCTTCTCTCACGTCATTAAAGTAAATGACATTCGGCTGCTAAATGTGCTTTAGATATGTGTCGTATTCTTACTTTATTGAAATAGAAAATAGAAGAACAACCCTAACCATACCACTTTCATATGTGATTCTTCGTAAGTGATTTAATTAGATCTCTTTTTTGTAGTTAATATCGCTGTCATTTAGACTGTCCTGTACAGGATAAATTACAACGCGGGAGATGGCTATAATAACAGGTGCAATATTAAATAAAATCTCTCATTAAAGAAAATTACATTTGAATGAATAGGACCAAAATGAAAACAGAATTTAAAGCTAAATAAATTCAAGGCAATGGAATTTGCTTATTCTGATTATTTACACTTTGCATTTGCCTTTACAACTTATAGTGCATTTTTAATACTTGAAGTAGTTAAGTAGCTAATTTGTATAATTATTTTTGCTATTCTAAAATATGTTGATAAGTATATAGTATTTGCATGTAAAATCAAATTGTATAGCTCACGAAAGTAAGAGTTTTATTTTTCCAGGAGGCTTTTAATGGGCTAAGACTGTAATTTGGAAACAACTGAAGGTAATAAGGTGTTAGATTTCTAAGATTTTTAAAGATTTTATAGGTTATTTGCTTTTTAGTATGGATTCATACTTGAGAATGTTCCGTAACGTAAACAGAAAAAAAAAGACACCATTTGTCTAGAAAACGTAATAATACGCCTGACACCTCTTTTTTGTTGTGATTACAGTAGGTTGTGTGTGTGTGTGTGTGTGTGTGTGTCTTGTGAGGAATCACAGAATTTAGCAAGTTGAAGTTTGATCTGTTGTAGAGTACGATGTAATAAATTGCGGAGGCAAAGCGCAAGTTCTTTTTAGTTAATCTTTTGAGTCTGCTATTCACAGCAAAAAACTTACATTTCATATTTACTGTACACAGACATCTAGAGTATGCATAAAGATTGCATGTAGCTTATTTTTTTTAATTAGTGATATAATGCACTGCTTTGCATTGCCGTGGGGGTGGGGGTGGGGCGTCAGTTTTTGCATTGCCCATTCTTCAGTCAGTCTTGCTGAAGGCGGGTGTTTGTCTCTCATTGGTGGATTGCTACAAGTGAATTTGCATCTCACTGTGTTTTCGTCGCGTTCCAGTTCCTACTGTGACATCAGCCCCCATTGCTCCAAGCAGTACATCCATTAGTGAGTATGCCAGCAGTGTGCAGTGTCATGCAGTTCATCCTTCTTTTCCCTCCTTTGTCTCACTAAACTCAATCCTGCTGTACTCAATGCTTCTACGACACTGGAGGTGATCTGAAATTAAGAGGAAAGAGATAAACCTGGTTTTGGACGCTAGTGGAGGGAGTGAGTGAAAGTAAATAACTGATCTCACGTCTCCAGTCCTGCAGAGTGCACCATTTGACTAACTATTTCGTCCATACCATTTCTCTGCAGTAAGGATGTGGTTTGATATTAACAGTTCCACATTTCACGTGTGTATTTTTATAAGACAGTGCAGTCCTCAAACTGCTGTGTTTAAGAGGGCACACACACAACTTCCCTTTGAAGACAAGGCCGTTTGATTTTTGATTTTGAAGTAGACATGAGGACTTATGATTTGAGTATGGAAATTTGTTTTAGTAAATCTGCAAATCATTTTGCAGCACTGCACAGCATGCAGTTTGTAGCCTCCCACTATTATGTGTTGAATTTAACAAACAGGGTTGCATGCCTCACCAAGAAGTCAAAAGCAGAGATACCTTTCAGAATTGAACTGAATGAGCACACGCAACAGAGTTCCAGTCAGCACTCAACACCCCTCAGAGATCATTATATGAATAGGTGTACATCTCTGCTTTTTTCACCTGTTTGCTTTTCTTTTGTTCATCTGCAAAACAAAAGAAATTAGTACAGCTTAGATGCATGCATGTGCTGGTTATTGTTACTGTTGGGATCAGCCCCTTTTCCATTTTCCTGTCCTGGCTGGCCTGTCACGGCAGTATTGATTTCACCCTCTCCATCTAAGGAGGGCCTGACTTGTCAGATTAGGAAACAAGGGCAAGATTTTCCGGTTCCGATCTCAACGTTCTCCCAATCACCATTGACAGTCTCCCATACAACTTTCAGCACTCCTCTTGGCAGGTTCTGTGAAGTAGACACACATGCTTTTTCTCTTCTCTCTCTTGTTTCTCTTCTGCCCTTTTCCACAATGACTTACACTTCTGGCAGTGCTGAAGATGTGCTCTGTGGCCTCAGGGTTTCATGTTTGAGAGCCATGCTCAGTCGAGCACAGCTTGGCGGCTTGATTTCTTAGTTCTTGTGCATAAAGAAGGGATTGTTCTTTCAGTAAATTTCTGCAAAAACAGTCAAACTAGAAAGAGTTCAAATTAGAAGGATGTTTGAATATGTAGACAAAGCGATTTGTGTTTACCTGTATCTTAATTAGTTGTGTCTGCAAGGTTAGTTGTCAGGCTCAGGCTGTTAGTTGACAGGCTTGTGTGCTCACAGGTGAATCCCAGGATAGTTTCAGTTTTTAAGCATTACTCTGTTTTGTGGGATTGTGGCTTTAAATGAGTTTTCTCCTTAGCAGGGATGAAAGGCTGTTCATTTTGCGTCTGACATGGTGAAGAAGTTGTCTTTGTTGATGTGTGACCTCTATGAAGTGGAAATTGAGTTGGAGTCGGGTGTTTGAAAGCCTCTCAGCTGATCGAAATTGACCATTTTCTGGCAAAAGATGTCTCGGTTCAGAGCTTGCCATTAGACGTAGGCCTCCTGTTCGGCAGGCAGATTTTTATGGGGACAAATACACTCCTAGAATGCATATTGAAACATTTTAATAAATGTAGAAATAGAATATATTACACATGTAGTTAGGACCTGTCCTCAATCTGTGGTCAGGCACAGTATTTACTTTATGATGATATGAGTGCCAGTGGTGTTTCATTTCCCAAAAGTGATTGATTGGTGTCCTGGAAGTCATTTTTATGTCATGGTTTGTTTGATTTGATTACACTTGGTCATTACTTTCATTTTTGTTTTATTATTTCCCCCACAGACACTTAGGTGTCAGAACCCCGTAACCATCATTCCTGAACTTTCCATTGCTCTAATTAAAGCTTTTATGCTGCATGTAGTCTCGTACTGAGGCCTAAGTTTCCAAAGTTGATCTCCCTAGGCACTCCGCAGACATTTACATTTATAAGTAAAATTTTCAAAAAACTGCAGACAGAAGAAGAACTGCTTGCATGTGGAATCAGTCAAGGATGATGTCTGAACAGTTTTATCCAATGTAAATTTAAAACGTAACAGCTATGTTATTAGGAAGGGTATTACCTTATCTGCAATTGCAGTTTTCAGGGTGTTCAGGTGGTATGTGAGTTAGACGTAGGGTATCTAGAATTCAGGATAGCTAGAGGGCAGTCAAATGTACACGTGATTTTTTCCCTGTTTAAATGTTTTTAGATTCATAATGTTGCCCAAAAGGTTAGTTTTTGGTTTATCCTAAAACTTTTATCTGTGTGTGGAATATATTTTTGATTTTAGATTTTTGTAAATTAGTAGTTTAAAATGGTTTACTTCAAAAATAATTCTGATATATTGTTTAATGTTTGAATACGTATCCATAGCGTCTTACACAATTTACTTTCTAGATGTTATACAAACTGCAAGTGGGTTACCTGTTTGCAAACTGCAAGTAGAATAAGTCATGCTAAATGAAAGCAAATGGTTGAATGAAAAAAATGACATGGATCTGTTACAGTTTCTCTGATGTTAGTATTTGATGATGCTACTTTTTAGGTTTATTTTGTGAAGTGCAACAAAGTTGTAATTGTTACTCATCATACCTTTATACCATGAAGTATGGCTGAATAGTGTGATAGGAGTGGTATACAATTCTATCTTTATTTACAGGGCAACAGGAGTAAGTATGCTGTTTTACATCTAGTCACAATAATACATTCTCTTATCAAGATGATAGGACATGTAGGAGCAAGTTAATGCATTTCCTTTTGGCTATCAAAAATCTGTTATAATAATAATAGTAATATTACTTAGCAGTGACAATTGACTCTTCTGATATTACAACATACTATTTCTCATGTGTCAGAGACAACAGAATTTGCAAGTGAAGGCCACTCACAGAAGAACTGTGGTTTTGTTGGTGTCCTACAAAATGTCCTTAGCTTGGGTGTGTGGTGGGGTTTAACTTCTGCTACAGCCACTATGGTGGCATAGCGTGCCACAGACCGACAGTTACAGGATAAAATCACATGCTGCAATGACCTTTATTGCAAGGGTGGTCTGTGTTAATGGACTGTAAGTACATCACATGTACACATGTGCAACTGCTTGTCAATGCTTTCCTCTGCCAGGGCTTGTTGTGACTGTAGTTTGATGTTCACATGCCATGCTTAGGTGATGCATGTGTGTGCCATTATCTTAATTGGTCCGTTGATCAGTATTTTAAATACTGCAGAGTTTCCTCTGTTTATTAGTATTATTATTATTATTATTATTATTATTATTATTATTATTATTGTGGTTTGTAATTCTAGCTGGGTACTCATTCCATTTAACCACCCTGGCATTTAAAATTGTAACAGGTTTGATATGTCAGTTTCAGCCAGAGGAAATGCTGTTTTAAATGGGGTTGGATTCATTGTGAAATTTCAGAGCAGTCCATCTTATTTGTGTATTTACTTATTTAAATTTTAACTGCTCACAAAACCAAATTAAACTTTAAATGGTGAACTCCATTATTTAACCCTATGCTTAAATGACATATATTCTAGCATTTTGTTAAAAGATAATAAAGGGAATTTAATATGATATGGCAAAGTATGAGAACATTAGGCTGAATTAAATTGTATTGTTTTATTTATTTAGCTAGCTTGCTTGATATGTTTATGTCAGCACACACAAAACTACAGAGATAGTACTGAAGCTCAGAATATTTATTCACCATTCATTTCCATGCTTGCACATATTAGAGTAGTTTGACTCATGATTGAAATTTGTTTTCCCCTTGCACTCACACTGTAGTCTTGTGGTGCATTAGCAGCCATAAGCTCTACTACCTTGAAGTCATAGATACTGTGATCTACTTATCCTCTGCCTCCATGGGCGGGAGCATTTGGAAGTCCTGTGGCACTCAGAGATTTTAGCTCAGTAATTAATGGAAATTAGTGTCATGCTGTGATTATTTTAATGACACCAAAATAAGGTGCATAATGCACAAGCACAATTGTGTGCTGTATTTTTTTTTATTCATGAAAGTTCAAGTTACTCCAGTGAAGATGTTTTAACAAATGCTGAACTTTACAGAATAAATAAATGTAAATTAGAAATGATGGGGTTCATTCATTACTGGCTAACTGACAATACAATTTCCCTGTTTAAATTGTCTTTTAATGTTATTTGTAGTTTCCGTTTATAATATGGACTGAAAATCTGAAAATGTTAATTGAATCTACCCTGCTGTCCATGTTACAGATGTATTTAATGTGGTTAAAGTATTTATGTTGAGTATTTATCTTTGTTTTGTTTTTGTTCTGTTTATGTGTTTGGATGATTTGGTGTTTAACTCTCTTGTCATTTTGTTCCTTGCCCCATGTTTTCATCATTTCTTTATTATTTTGTTTTTATATTTTCCATGTGACCTACTCCACTTTCCTTTCAACCAATCATGTGCGTGCGTATCATGTGACTTTGTCATGTGGCTCTTGCATGGTGCTGATGATGTCGTCCGCGCTGGTGAACAGAAGGTAAACTCTTTGTTCTGATTAGTCCAGATCACATAAGAACATAAGACATAAAAAGGACATAGCAAACCATTCATAATCATATAATATAGTTGCCGATGTCTCACTGAAGAACACACCTAATAAACTCCCTTTTGATTTTCCATTTCATTTCACTGTCCGCTGTTCATGTAAAAGGATTTTTTGAGTATTTCCCATTACAGTCAGCTGTTGTGTGTGGATTGCTTTAAACATTGTCAGTGGACAGCAATCTGTCATTATGATTACTAATTACAGTTACATTGCAAATAAGTTTGTATGTCTCCCTTTCTTGTGCTAGTGTGTCACAGAGGGACATGTGGGAGTATATCCTGTAGCAATAAGCAACATGCATTTCACAGAAAACAAAACAGAAGCATTTCACAGATGGCCTTTAATCTTGAGGTGTTTCTGCATGCTTTACATTTCAGCGAGCTCGTTTTGAGAGGTGTGTTTTCCTCAATACCTTGTCCTTTGGTCCGTGTGTAATAACACTAGTGAAAAAAAATGACAAAAGCAGCCACTCTTCAAGAGGTTAAAATGAACAGTAATTGCAAACAAAGCAAGTGGTTGCCCTCTAGACTCAGTTACTGTATTTTTCTATTATTTACTTTGGCTTTTTTGTTTTGGACATTACATTAACGTTACCTGAATTGTCCTTTATTTCCACCATCACACACCGACAGATCCAGCACAGTGGTGGGACCCCCTCAGTCAGCATTTAAAGAGAGCCTTCAAAGGGACAAAACCACTGACCTTCAGTATCAGCAATCCACATATCACATTTTCAGCTCCCTTGTTCTTCTGTTCATTTAGCAAAATTCTTACCCACATACATTTAAGTATGACGTTACAGGACCCCTGACCGCTATTCCGCTAACGGACTAACAGTGGTATTCACACAGCATGCATGCAAGTTAGCGCTCTTTCTCTCTCACTTCCTTTTCCTGTTTATTTCTCCCTTTCTTTCTCTGTCCAGGCTGAGAGTTCCTCTCCTGTATCTGCATGTGTGTTTTATTGGTGTCATGTCTTGCATGTCTGCCTCTTCACCTTAAATGTCTCTTATTCACATGTATTGATGTGGATAAAAGAATTGTGTCAACCTGGCTGAAGGTCCAGAAGGAGTCCCTTTTACACCTGCTTTTGAATTAATTGGCTGTTCTAGAACAGGACAGGCCCATTTCAAAAGGGGACCACAAGTTTGTTTTGGTGAACAATCCCTAAACACACTCACTTTACAAAGGGTACCTGAATAATTTGGCTTTTGTCAGAGTGCAGAAGTTATTTTGTGGTAGGGCTTGAATAGTGTTATGCTCACACTCACTGGTCTGGGAGTGTTGTTAGCCTGGTCTGATACTGTTGCTCATTTAAATTGAATGGATACACTTATGTTTTATTGTGATGGATGTCTCTCTGGATAAGAGCGTCTGCTAAATGCATGTAATGTAATGTAATGAATATTCCAATAGGAGATATTAACTCCTGATTTTTCATCAGACAAAAAGAATATGACTATGCTATGCTCAAGCCAATGATGATGTACCGTGAATTCAGCCCCCCACCCACCAACTTTACAGAGAGATAACCATAATTTAAACTTCTATCTTTATTTGTCATTTACCTTGCTTACTAACATTATCAGTTTACTCATGCTGGCTGCTTAACCAACAGCCATTTGGCTATCTACAAGTTTCATTGATAAATTTAGCCAGCAGACCAGCTGCTATAACTAATGCTGAGGATGACGGGGATATGGCTAGCAATGTAAGCAATAACAAAGCTTGCTTTAAGCCTATAAACATGCACAGTCAACACTCAGTTAGAATGTCCAAACAGAACAAAGAGTTAAAATGAACAGGGGTTTCCCTGTCAGGGAGTTTTCATATAACCCTTACCATCCAAACCTAATAAAGAGTGTAGGTCAGGAGAAACAGACATTGTTACAGGGCCTATTGACTTCAACCCTTCCCCTTTTGTCTCGATAAGTATACTGTATGTATGACATCTGTAGCAACAGTACTGACAGTGTAAATAACAGTAGTTAAGTGCTGAAGAGATAACATTGGTCCTCCATATGAACCTGCCTTGGTCCCAAAATCAGGGACAGATAATTCCTTGAAATTGGTAAAATCAGGTATAAATGGGACTCAACATATGTATTAAGATAATGAAAGAAATTTCAAATAAGCAGGAAAAAATCATTACATATTGAATAATGATGATGTTGCATGTTAGAGCATGTCTTATTTAGTATCTCTCACTAATTTATATATAACCCTAATAGCTTTTCTCCCCTCTCAGCATCTGGGAAATCATCACGTAACTGGGAATGATGCTTATGACTGGACTAAAATTATATGTAGAGATTTATTGATACTGTTTTACTGTCACTTTCCTTTTCACTAACTCTTTTTTTTTAATTCCAGCACTAGCTACATCTCAAGATTGCTTAGCTGACGCATTGGCAGAAATAACTTCTAATAATTATCTTTAAGAAAATGTTTTTGTTATATTGGTCATAACAGTTGTTAATTATATGTTTAAGGTAAACTTAATATAATTAATAATACTGAAAGACTGTCAGAAACTATTGCTTTTTTGTTGTTGTTTCACCATGTTGCTAATATTAATGCTTTATAATTGTGTCAGAATTTAATGAAGGCTTTTTTTCACAGTTGTATTATTTACTGCCTTTAGGAACAACAGAACAGGATACACTGTAAATAAGCATATGGACATTGCCTATTGTGTTAACTTATAGTGGAAGAGATAAGGAGCAGATAACAAAAACCTCATCACCTCTCAGACTTGTAGCATGTAGCATTACTCAGGGATCAGATCATTAGAATTCAGACATAGAGAATTATTGTTTAGAGAATTAGAGAATTTGTTTTTGTTACATGTGTTGCCTGCTTGCTCATTAGTCAGAAAAGACTGGTGGATGAAGTGAGGTGCGTGGCAACCTTGGCTTACCAGTACTTTATCCTCCAGTAGACTTTTCTGTGACTCAGGTGGATAAGGGCGGAAGTCGCCTCTCCAGGCATACCTAATTACTGCACTAATTCCTCATCTAGCAGTAAATGTGCTAGCCGCACATGGCTAAAACTCAGACCCCCCCCCAGTTCCCCCTCGGCCACCATAATGTGATTAAATGTAATTCAGTAACATGTCCGAGGAGCATGCTGAAGCTAATTAGCTCCAGCGTCTTCTCATCAGAATGTCAGAGTCGATAACGAGGTCCTCCCAGAGGACTGGTTTGCGGGGCCAGCAATGTCTCTGATGGACAGAAACGGCTTGCAGAACACAACCCAAAAACCCTCACACTTTTAGCTGCGCAACAGATGTTGATTCCATTTCTTCGAAAGACAACCTGACAGATTAGGAAACAACCGTAGGATCCCTCACAAGGCTTCTGCTCATTTCAGAACACAGTCTACACAAATATTACTAGACCAAAAACAGATTGTGATGAAGTTAACTGCTGATATCAGCCAAACTATAACACTGTCCTTGTTGGGTATGATTTTATATAATCTGTGTAAGATTAGAAAATTCAAACATTAGTGTGTGGATTTCACAAGAGCAAATCTGGCAAGTAGGCCTAGTATTACAGCATTTGAAGGTAAGGACAAGTACAGGTAATTCAGAGAATGTTTGAAAATTATTTCTTTAATGACAGGAGTGTAGGTTCAGAAACTGTTGTTGGAAATGAAACCTTTCCAAAGGTTCTAACGTTCTGTCACTGGTGTGTTCTTCTCAGGGGAACCAAGCCCCCCTAAACTAGAGGCCAAGTCTACAGGAAATGGTCTCAAAGTCAGCTGGATCAAGCAGGATGATGGGGGATCACCCATTCGACACTACCTAGTCAGATACAAGGCTGTGAGTATGAGGGCTGACATCAAACCTTAACAGCCTCAGACCACGTTTTCCTATGAATTAAATTGCCCCTTTTTGAAATAACAAAGGTCTTGTAGATGGTGGATACATGAGAGTAAAAAAGGTCTGATGGCACTGAGTGCCACTCACCACTCCGTGTGTCTTGCAGAAGCATGTGCGTGAATGGAAGCCCGAGATCCGCCTGCCCAGCAGCAGTGAGTATGTGGTGCTGAGCGGCCTGGCGTGGAACACTGAATACGAGGTGTACGTGGTGGCGGAGAACCTGCAGGGGAAGTCCCAGCCCGGCATCGTCTCCTTCAGGACTTCACCTGAGCCCACCACCATCCCAGGTACCCAACCCCCAAACACTGCAGACACAGATGCTGCCAACAGAACAGGGCCACTGACACCCCCAAAAACCACACACACACACTTCTCCATTTTCCCTTCCTCTCACACAGACACCCCAGCAGAATACTCCTCTGCAAAATTTTAGCCTCCTTCATTCCACAAAAAGCTGATACTAGCAGTCTTCGGTAAATGAGACTGAGCACTCTGTGGCGACCCCGTTGTGAAGGGTGCTACTCTAAATAAAATTTGATTGACTGATTGATGGAGAGGGTTAGAGCCGGAAGGGCCAGAATTGACAAACTCAGAACAATACGCAGTAATGAGGCGAACGCTATTGCAGCTGTGTTGATCTTTATTTTAATTGGGGCGCACAAGCAGGTCTGCAGAGGCCTCAATTGCAGTCTGCAATCTCTGAGCCTCTCTCTCCAGGCTCTGGCCATGAGACACCTTCTCAGCCTCAGAGCTGGAAATTTAGGACTTTTCCCCCCTTTTGAGGTTATGTGCCACATCATACAGGCTTATGCACCACATCCTGTGAGTTTATATGTGGGGCCATGCATTTTTAGAGTGGGGTTTTATAGCCTGCAGTCCAGTCCCCCAGGGGTAGGGTGCCAATACAGCCTCTGCATGCAGCCACCTGTTATAATTAACAATCTTCCCATTGCAGGACCTAATTAATCTCAATTAGTCATTAAATGATTACTAATTACACACTGATCCATGGAGTACAAATTTATAAGTTAACCAGATCTTATGTCTGAAGCTGATGAAAATGAAAGCATGTGAGGCCTCTCTCGGTGCCACTGAATTGAAATGAAAATTGACAACGGCTTTTTATATATTTTTTCCTCTGTTTGGAATTTCATATAGATTTAAAATGCTGAACTATTCTAAATCTTTGGCCATGGTCTAAAGATAAATTACCATTTGTTCAAATTCAAGTTATATACATCTGAATACCACACACAAAGTGGATATTGCTGTATGCATTAAAATGCTGTAACTTAGCATTGTGAGAATTCTCTATTCAAATCCATTCAGTTAATGCAATAATGTGTTGGATTGTACAAAACACATTCTGATTGGTCTGTCCTTATTTAACTAATCCTCTCGGTCATTTACTTTCTTATGTGTTCAACTGGTGTATCTAGAGCAGATTTCAACTGAATTGCATACCTGGTCACTGAAAACGCAGGGCCCTGGTCATATACCACACTATGTGGGGTTGTACAGCTGACAGTGTGATGCTCTGTATTATATCCTGTGGGTGTCTATACCACTTCACATGGTTATCACACCCTCTAAACACCTTTTACCTCCCTCTGCAGCCACCATAGTCACCTCATGCCCTGTCCTGTTGGCAGTTCTGTGCTTGAAAGAGTTTGCATTCTAACACAGGCTGCCTCCCCACTGATAAAAGCACCAATAGGTGGCTCTCTGCCCCTTGTTATGGCAGTCAAGATGCTCCCTGAAACATGGCAGCAACTTGAATCCAGGTCACTCAAGTAGGGAGGCAGCGCGCTGGTCTTGCATGGTAATGCTTGTACAGGGTTTGTGTGTTAATGCCTTACTGAAACTTCTGCCAGTGCATGGCACAGGAACCTGCTTTCTCATATGCTTGGTGGGAACCAGCCACATACTGTAGCAGTGGGAGGTTTGGATCAATGATCATTCTGGCACAGCAGCTTTAAATGGATGTCATCCAAATTTTTCTGTTCTTTTTCCTTTTTTAATACTGCCATGCACCTTGAGCAGCTGTATTCCTCTTGTGTCATTTGGCTTCTTGAGTAATGCAGCAACAGCTGTGGACCTGCTTAAAATATATATCACCCTAGCTTTTACTGTAACATCTGTACTGACAAGCCATCGACAGCTGTTCCCTGTAAAGATGGCTAAAAACATCTGTTCTCTCTTAAAGTTTTTATTGTCCTTTTAATGAGATGCAGCATTTTCATAAGCAAGACATGAGCGTGTAAAAATGATGTCCAAAGTTTTTTTGTAATCTGGTGGGCATGACTAATATTACAACATCTTTAAAGGAAGGTTTAACAAGAGTAGAAAAAAATCTCATACAGAAGTGTTCAGTCACCTGACATCACAATTTCAGGTATCTAGGTTAGATACTGCACTCTCATGACTTGAGTATTCTTCCAAGTTCCAACTAAATTCTACTGTCCAGATCTCCCCAGCTAAGAGTGACATGGAGATAAGCTATTCTAAAAACATGCAATTAACTTTGATGCAGTATTTAGCAATACAGAGCAATTCATCCATCCATTCATTTATTCATTCCTCCATTCATTTGATCATCAACATATTGTTGCCCCCATTTGGATTGTTTGTGATTGCTTTGGCAAACTTCCCTGCTGTGGACAATTAGCTAGATGAGCCAGATAGCACACTATTGAAAACTATGAAGCATTTGAAAAAATATGACCTAAATAAACCACACTGTTTTCACCTGGATGTTAATTGTTACTCCACATCAATGTCTACATTTCATATTATCTTAATTAATCATTTTCAATTGATCCGTCAGGGAAGTTGACCTGTATGTTTTCATTTACTTTAGTTTAATTAATTTACTTTTTAAAATTGTTTTACTATTTTGGCGTCTCCCAACTTCACATTTCCCATAACTTACCACCTTTGACCTTTTTTCTGACCTTTTACCTTTGGCCTGCTGTCCTCCCAGTGTCATTCGCTGCACCTCTAACTCGCTATACTTACTATACTTTGTTTTCTTCTTTATACTTTCATTGAAAAACAACTTACGTTCCTCTAACTTGCTTGAATCTACTTTCCTTTACTTTTTTTTGCTTTCAATTTACCTTTTCTAAACTTATGTTTCTGTGTTTATGACCTATTTTTCTATCTTCTCTTTTTTCTCTCTCCCTGTCTTCCCTTTTTCTCTCCCTCTCTCCCCCCGTGTCTCCTTGTGTTGTCCTCATGTGTGATCTCGGATGCCACTGGACCATCACATTACCCATGCGCACAAATTTGCGTTTATTTTTTCTGTGTGATTATTTAAAATGTTTCCTTTCCTTTTAAATATCACTGTGTATCTCCTGTGCTGTGTGGACTGTTTTTGTGCTGTATTATCTGTGTCATCAGCAACCCTTGGCTGCTCCTCTGTGACGTACACTGTAGTGTCTCTCATCCTGTCTATGCTGACTGTAATCTTGCTCTCATAAACTGGGTCTCAGTCAGACACAGAGGAGAGCCTGCCTGCCCGCCCTTTCTTACCGCGGCCGGCCAGTTTCTTTTGTACACCTTTCGATATTTGTGCTGACAAAAAGGAGCAAAATACCAGTTTGTTGTGGGGAGGGTGGGGGCGGGGGAGGTGAAGTGTGTGGTACTGTAGTTTTCATTCTGAATGTTTTTTTTTTTGCTATTTTTTCTGCATTTGAGAGTTGTTTGTTCTGCTATTTTCAGAAGAAAAGTAAAATTATGCTGTTACATGGTCTGATTATGTCTCTTTTAAACCATGTACCGCAGAGTTTCAGGAACAGGAAAAAAGAGTTGTGTGTTTCGACACAACCATCTCTAGTCTTCCGTTTCCACTGGGCAAATGATCATTTCTTCTTCTTTTTTTCTTTTTTTTTCTTCATTTTTTCAGTGAAGGGGTTACAAAAAAGAAGGGACTCTATACAGACAGGGTCTTGATTACTTGTAGATTAAATTCTGGTTGAGAGTCTTATGTTCCTCACCTCATCTTGACTTTTAATGGTCCTGTCACAGCCTACTGTTTTAATTAAACTGTATATGAAGGGCAAGAACAATCTTGTCAGCTGACACAAAAGGGATAACGGTTTAAATCATGTTTTGTGGCAAATGTACTGTATAGAATTATTTTGAAGGGTTTTTCCCCCAAAACTAAAAACAAGCTTTTTTTTCTTTTTTTTCATTGCTTTTTACCTGAAGATGAATTGTATTCTAATGTAAATGCTACAACTCATTAACAAAAGGATACATGTTGAAAGTATCATTTTCAATATTGTACTATGATTATATAACATCATTTTTGTAAGCAAATACAGTGCAAGTACGTCCCTTTATGGTAAATATTGTGGGTTTTAAGAGAACATAATTTAGTGATATGTTTTGCTTTGTTTGTTTGGACAGAATAACACCTAGAACTGTAGAGACATTAACATTTAAAAAAGCGGGTATATGAAACCTGTTTCTGTTGACTATTCATCCTCTGGAATGTACATGCAAAGATGAATTGTCACTCTGGTTTGCTTCTTGGTAGATTCAACGATTAAAGTGTCTTATGTTTTGGACGCCCCCTTCAATAATGGATCTAAAGAAGGGTGTGAGAGTTCCAAACTCTGACTCCTGAGGGGTGATGGAAGATCTATGTAAAAAAGAAATAAAAGTCAGATTGGTGTCTGTTCAGAGTTCCCTGGTGAATTTGCTCTGCTCACATTTTTAGATTGACTGTGAAGGTCCTGTAATAAAGAGATGCACCTGGAGTCCTGCTCCCGGATTTGCATGTGCCAATCAGATTGCTTGGATTCTCTTTAAAGTGTTTTGCTTTTAATTTCGTTGTATTTCTACGGTCTCTCCAATTGTAATTTTCTGTAAGCGGTATTTGTTTTGTCTTGACAGTGAAACCATTTTGTAGTTGCATTTTATTTATAAAGGACATGACAGTGAAAGATGCTGTAGTCTGAGGTCCAAATCAAGATAAGGAAACTATTACCAACACTGAAGGGTCAATATTGCTCTTTGACATAGAATTCTGGTAATTAAAAGAAATTGAGTTTGACTTTTTATCAGGTAACCCAAAATCATTCTCAAGATCACATGCTGTGTACTGGCTTCTAACTGCCATGGACTTTCTCCTGAAGTTTTACCACTGGTGGCTGTTTTTTCCTTACTCATGATACCCATGAGTTTGTCAATAGCTGTAATTAATAAAAATGTAAAAGAAAATTGGCTGGCTCTCTAGGTGCATTGCACTTAAATGAAACGGAGGCCTTGGTTTTCACTACACGTCAACACATGGAAATAAGGAAAAGATTTACAAATACATACAAATAAATGTATAACTTGCTAATGCTGCAAAAAGATTAAATACAGTATAGACGTGATCTAAAATACTACCTGTTTCATACATTTGAGGAAACAACAGAGTCAACCAGTTCTGATAAACATAAAGCAGAAAAGTTATATGTACTGACAGTAAGCCATATGGTTATTTTGTGTGTTTTACAGTAGCTGGTGTTTGTCAGCTGGTGTGTTTAGGTACTTTTGAACCTCACATTGGCACAAACTATCAGCAAATTATCATTGTGTATTGAACTGTTGTTTTAACATTGTTTTACTTAATTGTTTAGGTTACTGTAGGCATTTATAATGGGGTTTCTCACATTCACTTCTACAGTTTGTAAGGATCTGTAGACCTCGCTCATTCTCATTTTAGACTACAAACAAAATTGCTGTCCCTGTACTTAAGCTCTGTTGTCCTTTGCACATGGGCTTGAAATAACTGTTAGAAGAACCAACTATTCCTAAATTGGTAAAAAATAAACAATTTCACCATTTCTGAAATGACAATAGTAACCATTGTTACAGGTATTCTACTCATTCTGTTAGTGTTTTGGACCAACGTGTTAGACAGCGCTCTCCACCACCATCATAAAAACACCAAATGAGGGAATATCTTTTGGAAGACTGGTGTTCCATCCCTCCAGTAGAGTTCTAGAGACTTGTAGAATCTATGCCAAGGCACATTGAAGCTGTTCTGGTGGCTCGTGGTGGCCCAACACCTTACACTTCATGTTGGTTTTTCCTTTAATTTGTCACCCGTTTGTGTGCACACACACACACACACACATATATATATGTATTTATAAAATAGGATGAACTGCAGCAGCTATGTACAGTAAGCATGGTGTTGTTTTATGTAGTTGATTTTCATATTGGTTGTGGTTAAAATGCAGACAAAAACAGTGAAGGACAAGCGTGGCGCTGGCGGTGGTGCCCCACAGGCATATGGCATACTGCTATTCTGGGTTTCCTTGCTGTGACCGTAATAGATTCGAGCTGTCAGTCTGCCTCGTGTCACTGGAGGCGCCTCTGCGATATTACGACCTTTAGAAAACAAGGCAGCTCAGCTGTAGAGGCTGTGACCAGCCTAATTAGCTACGTTTGTGTCGTCACCAGCAGGGCCTCAATAAAGAGAAGGTCAGGGCCACTCCTCATGGACCAGTGCAGTGCCTGAAGGCACAACTGTTTCCTTTTTAATCAGTCTAGGTCTTTTCAGCTGTCAGTATTTTGATCTTGGAATAAAAACAATCTTAAATTTGCTACTGCTTGCTTTTAAAGCCAGCTGTTGCAGATGCCACCATGTTGGGTGAGGGAACAGTGAATGTGTACATAGAATATGAATTTGTTTCTGTTCACAATTCTCAAGTCTGTGGTGCAGATTGATTTAAAAAAGATGTGTAAAAATACTGTTTCTAGAGCCATTTTTTACAAAAACTTTGTGGCTACTGCCAGTACTTAAGTGTCAAGTTCTCTTAGATAGGGTTGGTGTGCTCGCTGTTTGCTGAAATATGTATAACAAAGATCACACATAATTTGACATTTCATCAGCTGCCTGGAGGACTATAGAGACGACAGAGCCATAGTGTCTTTGCTCATCTTCTTGAATGCCCACTCAGCAAGTTACCCACTTTGTTCTCATCAGTCTGGCCTTACACGGTCATCATTCTTCACCTCATTTATATTGCCTGCTACAAACCTCCCCCTCCCCCTGGTACATGTATCTCTCATTTTGATATTCTCCCTCTGCCTTTCATGAAAAAGAAGTATATTTCAGCATATGGTAGAGTATGAAATGCAAAATATGTATGGTGTATTTTTAATTTTTTGTCTCAGTATACATCATACATGTAAAAATATATGAATTATAGTCACTTTTAAAACAGGTGCTCGTGTGCATATTGCATATTGTGGAGTAGCTATATGATTAAAATACTGAAATTGACAGTGTAGTTAGCAAAAGAGGCCTGTGTGCTTTAAATATGTGAAAGTGTCAGTAATTAATATATTTCATATGTATGTAGTATATTGTAAAATATTACATATATATTCTTTCAATTTTGTATTTTGTTTGTAGTTTGTGTATTTTTCCCAGATGTGGTTTAATTTGCTGTAACAGGGAAAGTCCTGGCATTCTGGTACTTTTGGTACTAACCTTGCTGTGTTTGCTCAGGGGTCTGTTTGCTTTGCAAGCCGGTCACAGTTATGTGTTAACCTGTTTATTGGGCACAGAAGTGAAATATTTACTGTGATGTGGTCAACCATTGGAAGTATCTGGTGAAGTCTCTCTTCAAGATGTCCCAATAGTCTTGTTCTCAGTTGTCTTTGTTAAACATAATGAATACCGCTGCTCATGCAGTGTGCTACTTTTTTGCTTCCTTTTTGTTCTGTTTCATTTTCAGCTGATATTGCTCCTATCACAGGCAACACAGAAATTTGCACTAATAACCCCAATGACCCCAGCTTTATCTGTCTTGGAAAAGATAGACATACTTTCTATGAGGAATGGGGCTGGGAAAAAAAATAATTGGCCCACTTATTATTTTCCAGTCTTTTTGTCTTAAAGCTGTTTTGTTTTTGTATTTGTTGTTTTTTTTTTTCTTTCCAATTCCACTATGTTCAAAGCACGGCCTGATTTGCACTGTCATGCACAAAGCATTCTGACGAGCCCCATTACCTGATGCCAACTCCGCCTCAAGATCTTTGTGCTGAGCACTTTGTGTATCATACTGAATGTCAAACTCAATGCATGTGTGTGAACAAAGTTTGATACTGTCCATTTGGGAAAAGGAATTTGAAACAAATGGATCAGTCACTGAAATAATCTTAAAATGAAAGGGATTTAACATGCATTTCAGTTAAAAGGTTGGTATTTTATCTGTTGAATAACATGTCAAGTTGTTTATGTCTAAATGTGTTTTTGATATAATTTAAGCCTCACAGTACTTAGTATTTGTTTCCTGAAGAACATAAAAATATCTGTTTTTTTATTCAGTATAAAGTGTTACTTATGTAATAAACCATATATACAGTATACAGAGCTAAGAATTGAAACAACTCAAAAGTACCAGCGTAAACCTCAAAGAAAGACAATTGGTGAACAGAGTTATGCACAAAATCCCAGTATTAGTCTTTACATATGAAAAATACTGAGACAAAGCCGCATAATCGAGTTTTATCGTCTTAACCTCATGCATATAAACGTAAGTTTGTTTATCATAATTTAAGTGTATTTGTAGTTTAATTTGTAGATTTGAATGGTCTGTGATAAAATTAATTAATCCTACAGTAAGTGACCTCATTTTTGGGGCCATCCTGTAATCAAATCAACCAATATCTGGAGAATTCCCAGTTACTGATTTTATTTTCTCTAAAATTAGCAGCGTCAAGAGCAAAGGTATATTTTTGCAACTATGCCGGATGTGTAAACCATTGAATATTGATGAGAATAGAATAAACACCCTAAAGAAACTAGATCCTGGCTCTTGGTGCTAAATGCTGAGGTGATTTGAGATGGATTGATCGGTTTGAAATGGTCAGAATAGAGTCAGTTTAGTTGGGATTTTAGAGTTTCATTTGTAAGGCTTACTGGATGTTTTTGTTTATGAATGTTTACAGGTGTATGTAAGTGGTTGTGTGTTGAAAAAAGAACTAAAATGGGTGCAGGCTCATTCTCTATGCAGTAGCAATAAATAGAACCTGTGTAGGAATTAAAATCTTTCTGGATGTAAACTTGTTCATTTCTGGTAAGTAGTTTGTGTTTTCACTGACTGAAAACATTTTTTGTTTATTTTGACTTTGATTTCATGCATTATTGCAACTGTAAATTTTCTCTTTCAGTTGTTCTTTTAGAATAATTTTTTATAGACATGGGTTCTAATTCCAAAAGACAAATAACACAACTTTTTAAAGCTATCATTTGTGCTATGAAAATCAGTTAGCTGCAAGACTAATCAGTTCAAGCAGCACTTTGTACGTGTGATCTTTTGGGTAAATAAATGTTTGATGGAAGGTATAAAGTGATCCTTTTATTTGTTTGTTTTCACCCTGCTTGTTCACACTTAGTCTGAGAACCTACATTGTTAATACATGCATTCTCTCCTACATGTTTGATTTCTGTTGAGGAAAGGATCCTGAAATGGGCTTGTCTGATCGCTTTCCTTTTTCTGTCTAACATCCTCCCCCCACTCCACCCCACCCCTCTTAAAGATTCTGCCACCAGCAGTTCAGGACTGGGAACAGGAGCCATCGTGGGGATCCTTATCATCATCTTTGTGCTGCTGCTGGTGGGCGTGGACGTCACCTGCTATTTCCTCAACAAGTGCGGCCTCCTCATGTGCATCGCTGTCAACTTCTGTGGCAAGTCTGGGCCTGGCGCCAAGAGCAAGGACATAGAGGAGGGCAAGGCAGCATTCACGTGAGTCACAAGCACCATTCAAGACTCCTCAGGGACTCACTGGGTGTGACATTTGCGCAAATTCACTGTAGTTCAGAATGGAACACGGCAGCAAACAAGTTATTGCCCTGATAGCCACTAACATCTCATAGCCACTAATACTGTGACACTCTGTGACTTCTACTTTGCTTTGGTGTGGTGGCCAGTAACACTCACATCACATTTATGCAGTGATATCCAAAGTGACAATCTCTGTGACAATGTTCCAGCCAAAGACAATTTCTTTGAACACTTGCAATATTAAAATTTAAATTAAACTGAATTTAGTGGGTTAATCTAAATGGTCTCGCTGCTGGTGTCAGCCATTTGGCCCCATATGCAGTCGAAGTCTCCAGTCTTCACGGTTCTGCATCTGAGACAGCAGGCAGATCATAGCTCATTATAACCTGCACAATACCCGCATGTGTTGTGAACAAAATAGTGAATGGGAAGGGTCGAATGCAGCGTGATACTCCAGCGTGATACTGCCAGCGTAGGATCTTGATTAATGCTTTCACCATGTTATTGTAGAAATATGCTATGCGGTGAGGATGAGCCAGCCTACAGGTGGATTGGGTTTGCTATGAGGAACCTTTGGCACTGTTCACTTCTCACCTAGCTGTATGCACCTCCTGAGTGACCTCACTGTCATGCTGCCTGCCCACAGAAAGGACGAATCCAAAGAGCCCATCGTGGAGGTGCGGACAGAGGAAGAGCGTACTCCAAACCATGAGGGAGGGGGCCAGACAGAGCCCAATGAAACCACCCCTCTCACAGAGCCTGAGTAAGTACATCTCTTTTTCTTTCTCTTCTTCTCCCTCTCTCCTTTGCTCTGCCTATCACATTTTCTCTCTTTTTTTGTGTCCCTCTCCTCCTCTGTCTCTCTAGGTTCTGCCTTTCTTGTTCCTTCCCTTTGTCCCTACTTTTCCTCTCTCCTCTTCTCCCTTTTTGTTCCTGTCTGTCTCTCTATCTTTCTTTCTCCTTCTCTCTTTCTGGGTTACAGAGGTCATGTCCCCGTAAGAAGCACAAAGCCTGCTGGGGAAAAAGAGCAATGCCACCAAGGCAAGCTGAGGACATTCAGTGCTGGTCTGCTCAGGCGAGATTGGTTCGCTGTCAGCAGCTGAACTGGGCCAAGTCTCTGGATGGAGAAATAAAATGACTACAACAGTGAAATGAAATGATAATGATTGGGAAATTAAATGATACTAATGGTGAAATGAAATGAAACTGAAATTGGGATATGGACACGGGGAGAGGGATTTTGTTGCTGTCAGTGACAGATTTGAGTGGAGAATCAGAATGAAGGAATTTCAAAAGGAAGTCATGTGAACAGTCACAATTCATTGCTCATCATAATGGAGCAATATACAGTGTGACAGTGGTGCTCTGAGATGCTGGAAAGGAAAGCACATAGCCACAGGAAATAAACAAAAACCTTGAAAACATCAGCTACGCTGGCAGGATAGGAAATCAGTGCATTCATGTATAATAAAAACATAGTCTTCGATGAGTATACCAGGGATCTAGTTGGGCAGAATACGAGGTTTACATGTGTTTTATCTTGCTTGAAATGTGCATGTCTGTCACATGACTGTTATTATTTATTTGCTTGCGTGGAAAATTATGGATCAGTTGTATCCAATTTATGCTCATATAAGGCTTTCTGAGATTTCAAGTTTTATTTCAAGTGAATAACTTGACAGACAGGAGATTATTCTTAGCTTCAGTTTGGGGCTTGTGGAGGTTTTCTTCATTGTATTCTTCATGAAAGATGTAGTATTATCATAATAGCGAAAATATACAGTATTTGAGAAGTGAGTCCCGAGAACATTTACATAAAAGCACACCATTACACACATTTACATTTTTTTCAGATATTTATATTTCTGCTTGATCTCTCTCAAGCTAACAGCTCCTTTTTCTGTGTGTGTACTTCAGTTTTGGCTAACATTTGGAAATAAATCACTGCTGTAGTTCTGGTTTTGATAACTGCATGTTGCACACACACTCACTTTCTGTATGTTTGTGCCTTGGCTTCCCCTCCCCTTCTCTCTCTCTCTCTCTCTCTCTCTCTCTCTCTCTCTCTCTCTCTCTCTCTCTCTCTCTCTGTCACTGTATTGTCTTCTCTCTCTTCTGCTTCCTGTCCTCACAGGCACGCTGCTGACACCACTGCCACAGTGGTGGACTTGCTCCCTTCTGTCACCACTAACTCTGACACTGTCACTGAGACTTTTGCCACTGCCCAGAACAGCCCCACTAGCGAAACCACCACCCTCACCTCCAGCACAGGTGCACCAGCCACAGATGCTAAAATTGCCCCCATCCCGCAATCCAGCACCCCCAAAGCCAGCATCACCTCCCCGAGCTCCCCTCCTGCCGCCCCCTCCGAATCCACCCCTAAAGTGGCCCCCCTGGTCGACCTGAGCGACACCCCCACCACCAATACCACGGAAGCTCCTAACACTCCAAGCAGCCTTCCCCCATCGGTGCCTGTGTCCGACGCTATGTCCCCGCTCACTCCCACCTCCGCCCCTGAGCCCCCCAAAGCTGACACCTCCAAGGGCCCCGGGAAGGAGGTGCCGCAGACCAACACGGCAACGGTGCTGCCCGAGCCTGCCAAAGCCCCCACAGCCCCCGACAGTGCGGTCAAGCCCTCCCAAAACCAGGACTTTCAGATAGATGGAGGACCCTTCCAGAGCTCAGACATTGATCTGGCTAAGGATGTTTTTGAGGCCCTGGGCAAGCAGCCCTCTGAGACCCCTGCAGACTCCACTGCTCCGCCCGTGCCAGCCCAGGACGAGTATGGTTTTTTTCTCCATGTCGATCACCTCTATGTCTGTGGCATCCTCCATCACTATACTGTTACACACAAACCCCAGCCCCCCACCTCCCACCCCACATGTGTGTTCTTTCCTGTCTGTGTTCTCTGTTTAGTGGGCGCACTGTTTCACTAATGCCATCACTTCAGCATCAGCACCAAGCCACTTGTCGCTCCTGTAGTCAGTCACCTTGGGCAAAGAGCATTGACAGAGTACAAATTCACTCTTACCTCTAGGCTGTATTCAGAGTGGATTCAGAGGAAGGTTAAGCAGAGGAAATAGTGCCTTTCCCATGTTACCGTCAATGGAAGACCACCAGGGTTCATCTATAGCAGTGCTGTGTTCTAGTGAATCTGCAAAATCTGTGTTCTAGAGATCTGCAAAAACACACTTCAGCCAGGTTCAGCTATGTCTATCTACGACCACCTTCTGGAGAAATATGGTTACTTGGGGATCTTTTTGTTGCTATGCAATCTTTGGCACGGGGCTGCATGGTGTATCTCTGTGGTAGAAAGGGTAGTGGGATATGGGCAATATAAGACCATGAAGCTTTCCCTTTGGATACTCTTTCTCTGTTCTCAGGTATTTTGGTGAATTTTGGCATGTAGACACATGTTTAGTTTTCCATGGTTGAAAGGCTCACTTAATGTTCATATTAAGCAGTAACTTGACAAAGGCCTGTCGTTGAAATGGAAGTGCTTGGGGTTTGTTGCCAAATGGCAAGATTCATTGGCTGTTGAGAGGCTCCATGCAGCTTTAATTAACCAGAGATTAGCCATCAGGCATAGGTTAAAGAGAAGTTTAATATAGATGATGAATGGATGCCATTAAAGGACTACAGACTGAAGTTGTTCAGCTTTGTCTTCTGAAGAATTTCTGAGCGTAATAACTTTCAGATTTTAACTTAAGACAGGTGGCTTAATGCAGCTCAAAACTGAATCTCAACAGTTTGGTCAGCATTAGAGTCTCATTAATAACTAGAGGCAAGTGGTAAGCTGTCTAATCAGAAGAGACTGCAGAGGATTAGTGGATGATAATTAATAATGTAATATATACAGAGATGTATAAAACAAAACTGTATTCATGTGGACCCGCAAATGAACTGAAACCTAACATAACGACAGGCATACATAAATATAACCCCCACTTTGAAGGAAAGTAGGGGCTAGAGTTCCTTATGTGAGCTGTTTGATGGGAACATTTCAGGTACTGCAGTTAGGCACCCAGTTTTTCAAGAGGCTAAGGTATACATATGAGTAGGACACAAAGGTAATGCTTACCAGCTAAGATTTTACTCTCCTAATATGCAAAGCAGTGCCTTAAGGCTGTTCGTTTGGTGTTTGTTCTTTCAGAGTACCACCCTCCTGTTCTTTGTTCTCCAACTGCTAGAAATTCTTTTTTGTGCCATTTACAAAGATCTGACACAATTTACTTCTAAAAATCTGCATCTGTCTTTCTCAAAAAACAAAAAAGATAAGCATCATCAGAATAGGCATAGAATGGGGCCGTTTGAAATCATTTTAGCTGTAACATTTTTTCAGAAGGTGCTAATGAATTTGTGTTACAGCTCCAGACCTTATAGCTACTGCAATGGATAGGATTTCTAGAAGTGACTGGTTGATAAATAAATTACCTGCTATGCTCTGTTTAACTAGAAAAATGCCATAAGGTCATTAGTGGTAAAAAAAGAAATGACTTCAGTATCTCACTTTAAACAGATGTCATTAAAAAGTAGTAGTAAAAAAGGGCCATTTTCTAGAAACTTCATCTAGAATTTGACCTGATTTAATGTGAGAGGATGAAAAGCAAATGGCTGCTGAGTGTGATGATTCATTCTAACAGATTTATTTCTGGCAAAGACATCTTTAAGAGATTTACTGTTGATGGAACCCTGGATTGCTACTCCCTCCCTGAAATACATCCAATCATTTTTCTCTCCTGAAGAATATGGGTACCTGCACTGTACTGGAAATATATCATGTGCCGTGTTATGTATTTTGCATCGTCATATTTCTGAGGCAGTGGTGTAATGGCAACACAACAATGTAATGGCAAACAGGTTATTGTGGAGGTACAATTTAAGACGGTGTAAGTTTTCCGTTGGATCCCTGGCTAACTGAAAGTTATCATCTATTTAGGGACAGTGTGAAGTTGCCTGCCAAAAAAGCAGAAATTGAAAATGTATCTGCACGCTCATTCCCCTGCTGAAAATGTGAGACTATTTCAGCTACTAAACTTTTAAATTCTGTCAGATCCTCAATGGTTCATTTGCATGCCAGCTTCACAGAAAGGTGTTTACGGCAGCTCTTTAATGTCCCACTCAAGGACAAAGTCACACAGTACTGAGGGCTCATGTCAACAGACTCCTAAAGATTTCTGTGGGAGGAGAAAATGGGAAGCTTATGAATATTTACCAGCATTGGTTGTTTCCCTTCCTCTTTTTTTGTTCTGAACAAAAGGCTCAGCAGTTTTTTTTCCTCTCTCTCCTTCTGTTTTACCATGTCATCCCTCTCCCTTGAAGATCAGCGGCGTTTAACTTATTGGCTTGACAGAGGAGGACCATGGAGAAGGTCCTTTGTGAATTGCTTTAATCATTCATCAGAGAAATAGGGGTGGGCATCTTGGGCATCTTTCACATCCTTTTTTATTTCACCTGAAGTAGGTGAACATCTCATCTCTGCGCTTCACTTGAATACAGCTCTCCCTGGATGGTTTGTGCTCCTATGGCAGCTGCCGGATTTTACAACCTGCAGTCTTCTACACAAAATGGCCACCATTCATCCCCTTGTCTGAGCCTGAGATTTTAGCCTCTGCCAAGCTTATGTTTCTCCTCTTGTCAGGTAACCTCAGGTATCTTCAAATGCTCTGTATCTAACTTGCTCCGCGCTCACTTGGTCACTTGAATCACTGGCATCTTAAAGCTTCTTACGTCCCAGTTTTTCTTAAAAAAAAAAAAACTTTAATGGTTTAATGCACTTGTGTCTCTACCAGCTAGCTTGCACCTCGTCTTGCCCGCTATTGAATCTTGGTCATGCAGCACTTCTAATATTGTGACTCCTTGTATGGCTTTTGCTTGTGTTGTACTCTGCCTTGTAAGTCGCTTTGGATTAAAAACGTCTGCAACATGAATAAATGGAAATGTCAATGTAAACTTCCCTTGATTACTGAAGCCTTTGGACATTGGCTGTCTCCTGGCCATTGAATTTTTTGGCTAAATGTTATATTGTGCTTAATGTCTTCAGTGTCCAGGTTGATAAAATTGATACCTCTTGTTTAGCATAGTTTAGCATTGTTTAGCACTTAAAAGCCCACATTTGGTTCAGTGGAAGGCATGTCCCTCCCTTCTACCTTCCACCTCTATCTCACAATCACAACTCTGGATATTTCCTTAAAATGTCTCGATAGCTTCCAGGTGGCTCAGTCAGCAAGACGTTTGCTCATAAGAGTGCAAGGCAGAACCCTACAGCCTGGGTTCAATATCAGCCAGAGATTTGCAGTCACCTCACCCTGTGCCCCTGCATGAGTATGGAGGTCACCATGATGAGACAAGTCAAATGTGACAATTGGAAATTCACTAACTAAATCTTGAGATGTTTTATTACGAGCAGATATTCAGCCCCAGTGTTCCTTCTGTCCTCTCTCTAGGAGGCTCCATTTGGCAACAGGAGATGTCAGTACTGTCTGCATTTCTATGCTGACTATGGACACTGTGTTACAGACCATGTGTCTTCACGAATGTTCATAACAATCCAGCAAATCAGAACACTTGTAGCTTCAACAATGGCAGAGACAGCGTTGTTAATGTTACTGGCACAACGCTGACTGTCTGGTCCATGTGTGAAAAATCCGAGCTAAATCTTACCTCTCTGAGGCATCAATGTCCCTGGCTCACTCATTGGGCCATATTTAGGTTAAGGCAAACAATCTAGATGACACTCTTGTCCTTTCATGTTGAGCCAGAGCCAGCTGCTGCTTTTTACCGCAGGCCTCTGACGGCATCTTCTCTGGCATCTGGCATCTGCCTTGCATCTACCCCATCATATCTACAGCAACCAACCTCAGATAGAGTTTTTATGCAAGCTTGTCATGCTGATTGACCTGCCCCAGCACCTTTTCAGTGTTAGGCATGTTAAATGTACTGCATCATAAAGAGGTTTTTTGATGTGACTGGATGAAGCAGTGCTAGAGTTAGCACTCTGTCCCTCAGTCACTGACCGAATCATTTAGTGGAGGCTCATACAGCGATAGCATTGTGTCACAGATAGCAGAAATGCAGAAAAGTGCCTGTTCAGTCCACATTTCATAATGGCTGTAGAGGATTCTTTACCACTGGTCCATGCTGATTGCCATAGAGTTAGTTTCACGCACACAGTATGCAGCCTGTACCAATCCTTCCAATGGTGCTGGTGACTATATAAGGAAGACGTGCTGAGTGGAACTAGGAATTACAGTCTTTTCAGCCATCAGTCTGGTGATGAGGATGTTTGCTGGAAAATAAGGTTCTTGCTGATATCTACTTTCAGGTTCCACACCCTGGTGTGCTCAGGCAGTCCCCCACTGTATTATTGCCTGCTTTCAAGCAGTCTTGTGGAGTACCGCTGCCTGTGGGACCAAAAAAGAAAGAGCTTTTCTTTTCTTTGAGAAGTGAGTGGTTTACTTTGGGAAGTGATTTTTCAGCGTTGCCTGGATCAGGGGCGCCTGATGGTGCTCACCTCACGTTGATACGGGGAGCCAGCGGCATGCTTTAGTATCGTTAAGGGAATGAGCGTGAGCCACTTACGTGATTGGTTTTGAGAGCGCCATCATTCCAACAAGAGCAGCAAGATCCCTGTGGATGAGAACAAAGGGAAGCGTGTAGAAGGATTGTGCTGTAAGGTGATGGTAATGTGAGCTATGTACAGTACGCCTCACCGGATCTTCCTCTCAGCAATAAACCTTTGTTTACAGGGAGGGGACATTCTTCCGTCTCGCAGGGATTGTGTGTTTCTCAGGTGTCCTCAGTCCTTGAAAATCCCTGACAATATTTTCACCTTAGAAAGTCTTGGGCAAATAATGGAAAGTAGTCAGATATCTCACTGTCCTCAGCAAGTCGTTGCATTTACATTTTGTCACCCTCATGCAAAGCAATGTACACAATGAGCATGCCAATGGAAGATATTTTTTAAAAAAAACTTAAATTTCCCGTAAGAAATTTTAAAAAATGTTTGTTTTTACTTCCGTAATCCTTTAGTTCTTTCCCAGGGAACAAAATGCATCCAGTGTTTTTGTTCACTGCTTAAGTGTTATTCTCAAATCGAGTATTCTCAGTGTGCTGGTATTGCTATCCGGTCTGTGGCTTGTGCAGTAAGCCCACTATATAAAGTCATTTGGGGCAGGTGCTCACTGCCAAGAGCATCCACAGAATATTTTGGAAGCAGAAAGGCTTCCCTAACCAGTACCGTCTTCAAAGAAGCTTAGTGTCATGGGAGTCCATGTATTGCATTAATAAAGATAAATATCATTTTTCTCACTGAAATGTCATAGAAAATACAAATGTGCTTTGTTTGGGAATTGTAGCTTTGCAGGAATTCCCTGGGCTCACTAAGAGGCAGTGAAGTGGTGAGAGGCTGCAGAAGCAAAGTGCCTATTGGAGAGGAAAGAACACAAATATTCATTGCATCATTGGATTAAATTTACTGTCCAGGTGCTGATCCCACTGTTGTCACACAAAGCACGGAACAATCAATAACCATTTCACTTCATTTAATGTTTAACTTTTTAACCTAGCGGCTGCTTTTATCTGAGGACAGCTTTACAGTTTACCTATTCTATACATAACTTAACAGGGCCTTGCTCAAAGCAGTTGAACTATATTACCTTGCACAACAATCAAGCAGCATTGTCCCATCTGACATTCGAACCTGCAGCTCTTAAATCCAAGGTGAGGTGGTCTAAGCAAAACAGTAGTGGCTTCCATGTTAGCAGCAAAGTAAAACAGTCAATGTCTGGTAGCTCAAGTGGTCACTATGGAGCCATTCTGGGCCACTGACAAGGCAGTGTGGTTAGAGTGCTCATAAATGCTCGTTTGTTACACTGATTTCCAGGGGTCCCCTTCCATGCTCATGTCATTCTTCTCCAGTCTGGGTGGTGTGTGTGCTCTGGCATGTTTGTTTTGTAATGGTGTTACATACTTTCATCTCATTCTCTCCCTGTCTCAAGGTACAGTCCGTTTTTCCATTGATAAGGAAATCAGGGCATTGTGATCATCTTTGATGTTAAAGGGACATGCTCCATGCAGAATGTATCATGTTGTTCTTGGCACAAAAAACAAGGACTCAAGTCTCAGAAGAACTGTTTATCAGAACACCAGGCCTTTTGAAATCACTGATTCATTTTTCTTCTTCCAAACAGTAAGCTCCCTGTAGATGGTAACAGTAAGCCCGAAGAGACGGAGGTGAAGAAGACCCTATCTGAAGTGAAGACAGTCCCCAATGAAGCCGCCCAGACAAACGGCCAGGAGAGCAAAGCATGATCCAGCACCCAGGGGAACCGCAGAACGTCACACCACAACATTGAAACAAACAACAAAAAAAGTCATTCTACAAAATGTTTCTTCATCAGTGTCTTTTGTTGAGTTTTCAGATCAGGAAATGAGTTTATAGATTTGTAGAACGGAGTAAGATCTTTATGCACAGGCTTTTTTGTTTTGTTTTTTTCTCATTTCATTGTTTTCAGCATATTCTCAGTGTTCAAGGGAAAAAGCAAGATATTTGGTTTTAAGATTTGTTTTTTTTTGTCTTAAGTGGTTGGAGGGAACCAAAAGCAAGCTGTCCATGGAAATCCTGTGACATCAGTTATTCGTAGTAAAAGCAAGAAAAGAAATCTCAGTATCAGTTGTAGTAGAACACCCATGGAAATTTTAGCTTTACTCAACAACAATGCCTTTACGTTGTGCACACACAGTACCATGACATTACTCACTCAGCCTAGTTTTTCCAGTTATGTCATTTATTGTAATGCAGTATTGTCATTTTTATGTCCACTGCTAATGGGTTATGGGTACATTTTGTTTTAATGTTTCCTTGTGTTTATGTGGAAAAGTAACTGCCTTTTATGTTATGTATTTTTTAAATTGTTATTATTTTGAGGGCTAGAGTTATAGCATAGAGCATTAGCATGCTTGCTTTGCAAAAGGATTTTTCCATGTTTTTTTTTTTTGTTTGTTTTACACTTTTGCTGTAATTTCCATTTTATAAACACAGCGTGCTTGTATGTAAACATCACAAAAAGGAATTAAGACAGCAGAAAGGCTAGATATTGTCCAACAGATTGAAAGGAAGTCAAGGTTGGCAGTTGGGTTTACCAAGATTAAATCCATATTACTTTTTTATCTTCAAAAAAATATATAAAAATATGTCTCTACATTCTCTCCTCTAATAATCCTTTGATTTGACCTGCACCTCAGAACTGCATTAGATGTGGGGGGAAGTCAACATGTAAAGCTTGACCTTTGACCCCCACAACATAGATGGAAAGGCAGGAGCTCAGGGCAGCATTTTTATTGGCTGGCAAGTAGATGTGGACAGCTACTGTAGCACTGTCCACAACTGAGCTGCAGCCAATCACAGCATGGCTTTGTCAGAAGGATGTCATCAAAGAGCTGGCTGTCAAGGTGATGATGTCTGGGAAGTACAAAATTACCCCTTTTTTCTACAATTTACTGGCGTTTTCCTAGATTATTTGGAAACATTACAAATGTTGCATTCATCAGCCACTTTATCCCATCTCAAAAGTCTGATTTTAAAGAGCTGAAATACTTGTTTTGATTTTGGTCTCTTATGCCTACAGAGAAAATAATGCCTGAATGAATACATTATTTAAGCCATAGTGCTCTGGTGTGAATTTGGGAAGTCAAATTATTCAATCAGATCTTTTTTGTACAGTATGTTTCTCATTCTTTAGACAGCAAGCTTGTGCACTGTGAATGCGTGAATATCCTCGTGTGAATAAAATGTGTTCTTTGTCATAGATTTAAAAAATGCATAGTTTGGTTGTGAAAGGTTTAGCAAATAGTTCAGACAAAAGAGTTCAACGAAAAACAACCACAGCAACAAACAAGCAAACAAAAAGAAGTGAAATAGGGGAACCGGTGCCTTCAAAAATCTTCTTACTCTGGCATGCGTTCCACGTTGTTCAGTGTCAGCCAATAACACAGACAGGAGGTGCTGGTAGGGGCCTGTGGCCTAGAGCCCAGGTCAGCCTACAAGCCATCCAGCAATTTTCAGTCCAGTATCAGAGGGTACCGATCAGGGGGAGGTCCCCAAGACTGGTTACTGGTTTGTGATTTCAAACTGTGAAGAAAAAAAAAACAATAAATATAAAAAGTCTTGTCATTTGAATATTTGAGGCTCTGGGGATGAAAATGGAGGTGTTCAATACTGCCTGCGTTTCATTGCAGGGGGATTGTTGATTCCAGTACGTCTACCACGCACATAACACGTCCTTCCCTAACAGCCAAAATGAGATCATTGTTCATCCCAGTTTTTAACTTGAGGTTGAAATGACTGCAAGGAAATTCACATACAGACGTGGAGAGCTAGACAGCCAGTTCTCTTTTGCCTTCATCAGAACTGACTTTTCAGGCCGCACACGCTAGCAACCTCATGAGCATTGCTCCCGATCCAAATTTTAAAAAGACCAGTAAGAGGAATACTAAATCCTGTTTTTTTTTTTTCTTTATTGGAATGAGCATGCAAACGTACTCTAACTGAATTTTGGATTTAGGTTTGATACCATTGGTATAGAGGTTCAGAATGATATGTTGTCCATGAAAAACAAGGTCTTTGAGAGAGGCTTTGTTTGTTGTATATTGATCTTTTTACGTGTTCTGTATACTGTTGTCTCTTCAGAACATTTTTACATAATAGGCATCAAGTGCATTTACTCATTGAGGTGGTGTAACGGACAATGAAAGGGGGAGGACAAGCGTAGTCTGACTCATGTTCTGAAATGATTACAACCCATTCCTTGTAATGTAAAGAATTAACACTGACACCTGTGCATTTCTCTTGTCGTAAAAAAAAAAAAAAAAAATCAAAAACTGGAGATTGCTGTGGCTTTTGATCCTTGTGTTTCAACTGCCATTTAATGTGGGACCAAGTTCTTTGTGAGTTTACATGAAACTTTGAAACCAGTGTATCGTGCCATGATTTTTTTTTTTTTTTTTATGGAGAAGGAGGTCAGTCGGGTCAGATGTTTTTGAAAGGGTAAATCACTTATGATTGTAAGCCAAAAACGATTGCTGTTGAGATTCTGTCTCTCTAAGATGCAGATGCTTTGTTGGAGGAGGGGCCCTATTCCTCTTAAAAAGGGCATGTCACATTTCCTGGAGACCTCCATTGTCCTTCCTATCCCAGCATTCCCAGCTTTCGGGGCCTTCTCTCTTGTATACAGATTTTTACTAAGTGAAGCATTGGTACCACGTCTCTTTCCACTGTCACTGGTGTAAATACTGAGTACTAACCGAAGACATTTTGACTTTGCATTCTGTCAGAAATACTTGTGTTCAATAAAAGTAAAAAAAAACATTGGTTTATGCTTCTTTTTTAAAAATGGTTATGGATTATTAAATTGGAGCTTAATCTTTTGTTCAATTGAAGGCTGATAATTTGTATTTGTGCTAATAAAGGAAGAAAATTTTATTCATTTTAACATGCTGTGACACCAGGAAATCTTATGTCTTATCTAATTTGTGAGTATTTTACCCATTCTAAGTATACAGTAAAAAAAAACGGATCAGAGTAAAGTGTTTCCTCTCCTTGGACTGCTCCCCCTGGACAAGTGTCAAGCATGTGGGATTTTGCTGAGGCAACTTATTTGAATTTCCACTGTTTCAGGTGCAACACATGGGGCATGGTTTCAATGGCCATTTCCATGCTTTCGCTCCATATTTTGAAACTGTCAATAGAATCACAGACAATGTATACGCACGTAATCGCAAGGATTCATTTTGGTGGACTGAATAGAAGTCATTAACCAGAATAGATGTTTTGACTGGATCCTGGACCCAGCTGTATGTACATACACAAATAAATTTGCAATCCTGAATTGATACCCAGACTGAACCTCTTTTCACATGCTTTTGTTGAAAAAGTGGGCATTTCAGAAAACTTTCCACCATGAACTATACTTAAGGTAAGAAAGTGCTCAATGAATTTCAGATTTTCCAGAGGAGTATCACTTCAAGTGCTTTAAGTCTATCCGTGTGTGTGCTACATGTACTAGCCATAGTCCCAAAACCCAGAATTTCCAACACCTGAAAGCATGAGAAGCTGCATGGAAACATTCTAATGAGATACGAGTAAGAAGGTGTTGCTCATGCTTTTGATTATTCTCTTCTCAAATGTAGAGAAGACCACACAAGCTTTATGCATACATATCAGGGAACAAAAGCATGGTCAGAAGAGAAGACAGCCCTGACCCAATAGCTTCAATTCTTCATGGAAGAAAGCTACAACCTCAATGGCTTGTAATGACTCCTGTGACTTATTTGTACTGTATTATAGTATGGTTTTGTGATGCATTTATAGGATGCCCCGTGACCAAGCAGACTGTTCTTCATACGTCCTTGAGTGTGACACTGTCTGACATCAGAAGCAGCCTGTGAGCTACATGTAAGGGAAGCATAGAACTTACTTCTATTACATGAGTATCATGAGCATTCATTAGCAGGAAATGACATAAATGCTGATTTACATAATGAAAACCCAATTGCAGCTCATTCATGTTCACTTTGTTGCAACTAATTTGATTCTTCTGCTTGCCTTTTAGCAATTCACATGAAATTATAACAAAGAGATTGGGTTGTGTGAAACAATTTTGCTGATAGAAGATTTGAGAATGGCCTTAACCTTAAACAGATAGCGTATGATTGCAATTACCATGTGAATTGCAAAAATGGTTGCAACATTAAACTGTCACTCAGATAATGTTTCAAGCTCACAATTCTGTGCTTAAACTAGCCAATGTAAGTTAAAGAATTGTTTAAAAAGCTAAAAATGATCACTACATCCACTTATGATTTCATATACATTGGTAAAGTTGCTATCCTGTTTCTGTGTGATTTATGTGTTGACTTTTTGAGTAACCTAAAGTATACAACATAACTACCATTAACCGTTTTTAACCTGACCTGAAGTATATACATTGGATCCTACATAACTTAGGGAAACAATTAATTTGATTGATAAACGTGATAGGGGTGCTGATAATATATTACTATATAGCAATATATTATATGTTATATGTTACATCTCATCCATCTCAGGTTACGTTGTTTTGAAGCATTCATTCCATGATTTCAACATTCTTGTCCCTTTGCTTTTTTTCTGTGCAGATGCCCTAACCACATATGACCAGAAGGTGGTGCACAGGTTACACTGAAATTTATAAAAAAGAGCCCTTGATGCATTTCTGTGTTTTGATGGTATCATGTACTGTCTGGGTTTCACTTTGAAGTCTTTATTGGTTAGTCAGAAAAATCTGAAAATATTTGAAACTAAATAGTTTGATCCAATCAGAATGAATTTTTTTTTACAAGGGGGGATTTACAGTGACAATCCTCCCACCTTACATAGGCTAGAATTACCTACATCTAAATTCAACAACTTTATTTCTCAGAATTCCATGGGAGTGCTGTGAATGGCATTGTTATGGTAGAGGACATGGTTTTTAAATTTTTGTATGGGATTAAAACTCCTGTTTCCAGACACTTTGACCACTAAGTAGTACAGTGGGTTTAATTTGCCACTTACACGTGTAAATTAGATTGTCCATACCCAAGTGACATGTTTAATTAGAATGCTAATTATCTGATCTTAGCAGGTTAGCCACCTAGTGTTTTGATTAGGAGGTTGCAGCTTGCTTTCATGCACAACCAAAATGGCTGTCATCTACCTAGGGCAGAAAGTGACTTCCAATCGGAAGCAGAAGAATATCAAAAGGAATTTTACACTGTCCATGTCTGGGCATTTATTGTCTGGCCATGTGAGATTGTATCTGTTTTTGATTGAATGAGGTTAGCTGATAAAGAAGTAGTCATTTGCAAAATTGAAAAGTTAGATGTCAGGGTCATTTTAATTCTGTAGGTAATCGCAAAAATGGGCCAAACTCTCAATGCTGTATAGGTATGGGATATGCCTTGCCAATCCATAATTTGGCAGATGGCTTTCTTGCCACCACAACAGAATAACTATTGCAACTAATTTCATCTCTACAATATATGATGCCTCCGATTTGCCAATTTGGCAAAAACTACTGTTCCTTTGCCCCATTAAAATCACTAAGAGTATGTAAGATGATGGCCCTAACACTTGTTCCTCTGTGAGAAGTGTGGCAGTGCACACATACCCTGGTGAGCCTAAAGGGTCAAAAACAGAGTGCCTGAAATGCTGTAATCCAAGAGTGATATCTTTTTCCGAATTTACACAGGAAAGAAGATATTACGACATGCTACGTTTCTAATAAAAATATATAAAATGCGTTAAAGCCATTTCTTTATTTTTACAGCAACAGTGATGCCAGAAATAGGCTTAGGTGACATCAAGCCAGGAATCTGAAGCATGTAGCTTTAACCCCAATGAAAGATCTATAGCTACATTTACATTACATTTACATTTATTCATTTGGCAGATGCTTTTATCCAAAGCAACGTACAAAAGTGCAAATAGTGGGCAAACAACAGGCACAAGAGCAAGATGTGTAAAGGTCATACAATGCAAATAGTGCTGAAGCTGAGCGCAAGGTCAGTGCTGTGAGCCAACTAATCTGAACTAGGAATGCATCTCAAATACAATTACAGGAAAAATAGAGTACCGCTATACTACCTAGGTAAGTGAGCAACAAGTACAAGGCAGGAGTCAGATTTACAACGTCAAAGTTACAAGGTCAAAGTGGCAGAGGTATTAGTCCAGGTAGAGTCTGAAGAGGTGTGTCTTGGGGTAAAGGAGTTGTTCTCAGAGGGGAGGGGAGTTCATTCCACCACTGGCTAAGTGGTAAGTGCATTCCAGTCAGTGTCATCTGTCCAATGAGACCATTGCACCAACTGACCCAAACTCTAGAGTCAACAGCAGCGGCGAGACTTTTAACATAATACCAATGGTTTCACCATAACAGAAAAACATTTGGAACACAGTGTAGTTAGCTGTAATAACAGATACTCTGCACACTGGCTAGCCTTCACTTTAACCTTCCATTTATCCATGAATAGGCAGCATTGCACAGAGGAATGCTATACTGTTCAGGCACATTTCATATGGTTTATTTATTTGACTTGTTTGGAAATGCCAAACAACACACACATTGTGTGAGCTAACATTAACTGGAAAGTAGTCACCAACTGATATTTTATGCCATGATTACTCTGACAAAACTACGTGTAAAGCTATCACTTCATAATTCACATAATTTTTCAATTATTGTATGTTTATATATATATATATATATATATATATATATATTAGAGATGCACGATAACTATCGGCACCGATAATTATCGGCCCGATATTGCAAAAAATTACGTCATTCAGATAACTCCGATAATAAAATTTTCGCCGATAAATAGAACCGATATAAGAAACCTGAATTCATTGGATAATAATAATAATAATAATAATAATAATAATAATAATAATAATAATAATAAATGCTCGTTTGAAAAATTGGAACTGTTCTTGTTTTTACTGTGATTACAACAGTAGTGATATCATTTATATTTGGTTAGGACAGAAGCAGAGCTATAATGTTAAATTCGTCTTTGCTCACGACATCTTAGCCTTTCTTACACTCAAGTAGGGATGCAAGATATAGCCATCGCGATGTATCGCACAGCTATTTTTAGCGCAATAACAGCTATCTCCGGTGTGTGGCGTTAGGATTTTTCCCGTATGTTTTTCAGTGGCTGCGGGTGAGCTGGAAACAGGGGAAGCGGAAACACTACCTTTAAATCTATCATTACTTTCAGCCTGTTCCCCTTTATCCTCCTTGATTTACAATAAAACAAATAATTCACAGAATAATTGGCACCAATCGTAAATAAATGATTATGCTCGCGAAACAGCGCAGATTGTCTGTAGTTTGTGTGCTTGCGAAAGCGACAACGTGAGATGGTATAATTAACAAGGATGGCATTTATCGATTTAAATTACTTTAAATGCTCAAAATAACAAGGATGGCAATTTGAATAATTAAGTGGCAAGTAATCCCACAGCTTTCTCTTAAATGTTTCACATTATAGCTTTCTTGTGTTACAAAATTCAAATTACAAAACGGAGCTAAATTTAGTTAAATCGATTTAAATACTGAGAATAAACTTTCAGGTTAGGTTGAGTGCAATGAACAATAACGTTTAGAACACAGACCTCACAAAAGCTGTGATGTGTCATGAGCATTTAACGTAATTTACATCAATAAATGCCATCATTGTTAATTATACAATCTCACGTTGTCGCTTTCGCAAGCACACAAACTACAGATAATCTGCGCTGTTTCGCGAGCATAATCATTTATTTACGATTGGTGTCAATTATTCTGTGAATTATTTGTTTTATTGTTAATCAAGGAGGATAAAGGGGAACAGGCTGAAAGTAATGATAGATTTAAAGGTAGTGTTTCCGCTTCCCCTGTTTCCAGCTCACCCGCAGCCACTGAAAAACATACGGGAAAAAACCTAACGCCACACACCGGAGATAGCTGTTATTGCGCTAAAAATAGCTGTGCCATACATCGCGATGGCTATATCGTGCATCCCTACACTGAAGTGTGTATATAAACTATAAAAAATGTTATCAGTTATCGGTATCGGTATTGGTTATGAGAAGCAGGAATTTATCGGTTATCGATATCGGCTGTAAAAAACAGTTATCGTGCATCCCTGATATATATATATATATATATATATATATATATATATATATATATATATATATATATATATACACACAGTGGGGTCCAAAAGTCTGAGACCACTAGTCAAAATACTTCTTTGCATTTGTTTTGAATGTAATACTAATTTTTTCATTACAAATGACAATATCAGCTTAACAATTTGAGTGAAAAGTTGAATCTTTGAAAAATGGACATGAATTTCAGAATATCTTAGTATCTGGTATGTCCCCCTTTTTCTTTAATGACAGCATGCACTCCAGCTGGCATGGACTCCACAAGTTTGTGCAAAACCTGATGACCCATATTATCCCAGCATATTTTGACAATGTTCCAAAGAGCTTCTTGTGATGTCACAAAATGCTTGGATTTCTCAGTCTTCAAGTGCCCCCATAAATGTTCAATGGGGTTGAGGTCAGGTGACTGTGGAGGAAAGTCCATGACAGTCAGGACTCCTTGGTCTTCTTTGGTCTTCAAGTAGTTCTTGCAAAGCTTTGAGGTGTGTTTGGGGTCATTATCCTGCTGCAGTATGAATCCTTCTCCACAAAGATGCAAACCAGAGAGTATAGCATGTCTCTGAAGAATGGAGTGGTACTTCTCCTTGGTCAGGGTGTAGTCAATTCGGTGCAGGTGTCCAACTCCAGAGTAGGCAAAACACCCCCAGACTTGAATATTCCCACCTCCATGTTTCACTGTCAGTTTGATACACTGCGGTGTCATTCTCTCTCCTGTTCATCTCCTTACATACACCCTTCTGTTACTGCCATAAATGTCAAACTTGGATTCAACAGTAAATAAGACCTTTTCCAGTCATCCACTGTGAAATGCTGGTATTTCATAGCCCACCCCAAGCATTTGGCCTTGTTTCCCCTCCTGAGAAGTGGTTTAGAAACTGCTGATCGTCCTCTGAGACCACTACAAGACAGCTTTCTTTTGACAGTATTTTTGCTGATTGGGGTCTTGCATTCTTTATTTAGCAAATTCTGTATCTGTGATGAAGTTGCTTTTCTATCTCTCAGCGAACTAAGCTTGATGTATTGATCTTCTGATGGTGTGGTCACTTTTGGCCTGCCTAATCGTACTTTTGATACAACTGATCTAGTTTGTTAATCTAGAAATACCAAAGTTGATTGTTACAAGATTCTGCAAAGCCTTTTAGAGTTCCATGCACTGCCCCCTTAGAAACCTTTAGTCTAGCCATGATTTGACACTGAGAAAGCCCCTCTTTGCTTAGAACAACAATTTGACTTCTGACACTTTCACTTAGTTCTGATGCCATTTTTCCCACTATCACAATGCTATTTAGTAACCAATGATCTGCTGGAAACTCAAGGCACAGCCATATTTATAACAGGTGAACTCTGGCTGCAAGTTGAGTTACTTGAACGAGCCTCTGATGAGTAGATCAAATCCACTCATTGGAAAGGATACAACTCAAGGAAATCTGACCTTTTGTACAAAGGAGTTAAGGTGATCATTGCCCCAAATCTGCTTAAATTTGATTGCTTACCTAGAAATAGTGCAGAATCTTAAATATTTCTTCTTCATTTTACATGACATAACTTCTTGTGTTTTTAAATATTTCTGAATCCTCAAACTTTTCGATTATTTCCAGGTTTATGTGAAAATATTAGAGATTTTCAATGTGGTCTCAGACTTTTGGACCCCACTGTGTGTGTATATATATATATATATATATATATATATATATATATATATATATATATATATGTGTGTGTATATATATATATATATATATATATATATATACACACACACACACACACACACACACACACACATTATATGTATATATGTGTGTGTGTGTTTATATGCACAAAACAAACAATATACAGTCATGGCCAAAAATATTGGCACCCCTGTACTTCTTCAGATAATGCACCACTTCTCCCAGAAAATTGTTGCAATTAAAAATGCTTTATTATTCACATGTTTATTTCTTTTGTTTGCATTGGAACAATACAAAAAAGCAGAGAAAAAAGCCAAATCTGATATCATTCCACACAGAACTCCAAAATTGGACAGAACAAAATTATTGGCACCTTTTCAAAATTGTAAGAAATAATTGGATTTGAAGCATTGGTGCTCCTTTAATTTGTATTTTTGGCCGTGACTGTATACAAAACATTTAAGTATTTCAAGCAGGAGGACACATCTAAAATGTTATTAAAATTGATATAGCAATAATGGGATCAGTTTGGTTATATAAGTTTCTACCATGAAAACAGTACCTGTCTACATGATGAATAAAGACGGTGGTAAGGTAGTGGCCATCAACAATATGCACTGTGCACTTTTAGGCAAATTAAAGCTGCTGTACGGACTACAAAGGATCTTGATGTCGTGTTGGGTGAATGTTTCTCAGCGGAAAGACAAGAAGCTGGTTTGCAAATCCAAAAAAGACCTACTTCTCTCTGGTAAGAAACACAAGTGACAGAGCTGCATACCCACCTGGTATAATCTTTGGATCTCTTTTTTAATTTACAGCCGGTGTTCGAGTCAATGTGTAAAATCATGATTCGATATATAATTGTTCTTCAATGTGAAGTATTTCGTACACTATGTGAACTAGCTGTTTGCCGTGGAAGCAGATAGTGAGAAGATGATTTAAATTATTGCCGAAAGGGAAGCAACTGCTTTGCTGGTACTGCTAGTAGATGGCACAAGCTGCCGTACTTCTTCGTGAAATGCTCTTAATGCATCTTAGCGGAAAAGCAAACAACCAACTGCATGTCGCAGAAAGTAGTTCACATCAACTATTTCTGGAACGACCAACGTGACTTGGAAAAATTAACACAGCATTATTAGTCTTCTCCACCAGGGGGAGGGATGGTATTATAGACGGTGCTACTACGTTTGTACCACTGAACTGAATCGGTTTTGAGATCACTGTGCCTATTAGCCTAGTGTAATGCTGTATAGAGGCTTATTACAGGGCTTTACAGCTACTTTTTCAGAGGGAGCTGATCTGGAGCAAAGATGAACCAGATGGGCAAGACATTTTTAACAAAATATTTGGAAAACTATTTCCAAAACATGTGTAATAACAGTGCACACAACAAAAGGGATTTTACAGTGGATATAAAAAGTCTACACACCCTTATGAAATTGCAGGTTTTTGAAATGTAAAAACAGAAATAACGACAATGTAAATGTCAGACTTTTTAACAAATAGTTAATTATTAGGAACATTTTAAACAAAAAAACTACAACACCCTGATTGCATAAATCTGCACACCCCTTCATAATGGGGGCTCTAGCTGTGTTCAAAGTTAACCAATCACATTCAAAATCATGCCTATAGGTAAATAGCACACATCTGCCATCAATGAAAGTGATTCTGATTAAACCCAGATTAAAGTCAGCTGTTGCTGTAGGATTTGCTTGAATGTTTGGGGTTGCATCCTACTAGGAGAGTCATGGTCCACAAAGAGTTGCCAAAGAAACTGTGAGAGCTAATTGTTGAAAAGTACCAATCAGGAGAGGGCTATAAAAGAATATCAACAGCACCGGATGTACCATGGAACACTGTCAAAACCATCATCAATAAGTGGAGAAAATGTGGTACCACAGAGACAGGCAAAGGTCAGAATGACCCTCCAAAGTTGATGAGAGGATGAGGAGAAAACTTATCAGGGAGACTACCAAGAGGCCAACAGCAACAGTGAGGGAGCTACAGGAATTTCTGGCAGGTACCGGTCACTCCTTGCATGTGACCACCATCTCTCATATTCTGCACATGTCTGGGCTATGGGGTAGGGTGGCAAGACGGAAACCCTTTCTTACAAAAAGGAACATCCAAGCCTGTCTAAATTATGCCAAAAGATTCATTCAGTCACCCCAAACTATGTGGGAAAATGTGCTATGGTCTGTCGAGACAAAGGTTGAACTTTTCAGCCTAAATTGTAAAAGATATGTTTGGTGCAAAGCCAATAAAGCTCATCATCCAAGGAACACCATACCGACTTTGAAGCATGGTGGTGGTAGCATCATGCTTTGGGGCTGCTTCTCTTCAGCTGGATCAGGGGCTCTTGTCAAGATAGATGGGATAATGAATAGCTCCAAATATCAAGATATTTTGGCACAAAACCTGCTGGCCTTTGTCAGAAAGCTGAAGATGAAGAGGACTTTCACATTCCAACATGACAATGACCCAAATCACACATCCAAGTTGACTAAGGCATGGCTTCAGAAAAGTCTTGGAATGGCCCAGTCAGAGCCCAGACCTCAATCCCATCGAAAACCTGTGGAATGACCTAAAGAGAGCTGTACACAGGAGATCCCCTCGCAATTTGAAGCAACTTGAACTTTTTTGTAAAGAAGAGTGGGATAAAATTCCAAAGTCTCGATGTGCAAAGTTAATGGAGACTTATTCACAAAGACTTGCTGCTGTAATAAATGCAAAAGGTGCTTCCACAAAGTATTAGTTGGGCAGGGTGTGCAGACTTATGCAATCAGGGTGTTGTAGTTTTGTTTTTTTTTTATTTTTCCTAATAATTGACTCTTCTTTCTTTCTCTGGATTTTTGTTTGTTGGAAGATCATATTACAGATGGAAAAAGTCTGACATATGTTGTTAGCGAGCAGCATCACCAGGGACAACACACACCCCGGCCACTCCCTGTTCGAACTGCTGCCGTCTTGCAAACGGTTCAGGACAATAAGATCCCACACCAATAGATTGAGGAACAGCTTCTTTTCCAGAGCTGTGGCCTCCATCACACCTCTCCCTGCCCAACTGCAGAACAGAATACAGGAACTGTGAGCGCATACACACACACACACACACACACACACACACACACGGGACTGTGTCACACATACACTCACACATCAAAGACACTGTTATTACTGCTATCTTTTTGCTGCTACTACTGCTGTCTTTCTGGCACTGCTTTTATTTATTATTTGTTATATTTATTTGTTTAATTGTTTTATTTTACTACAGTGGGAGAAGCCATGCGAAATTTCATTGTACCTGAGTATAATGACAATAAAGATCATTCTATTCTGTTTCTCTATTTTTTAATTTCTGTCTTTACATTTCAAAAATCTGCAATTTCATAAGGGTGTGTAGACTTTTTATATCCACTGTATTTACTGCACTAGAAATAAAACATCAGGTGCAGATCTGCACCTAGCATTGCACCAGGGTCAGTTGCTCAGGTGATCTCTAATAATTTCACTGATGAATTCAGTTTTATTTACTTTTTCCTTAATTACCTTATCTCTAAGTGCCAAGAGGAAGCCTATCTGGGTCATTAGCTGAAGAGACCTGGCTTAAGCTATTGAGTCTGTTGTAACATTATTGTTCTGGTTGGATATAACGTAATTGTCAGGTTTATTAGGTGTTTACGTCTCACCAGAAGTATGTTGTAATACATTAACTTTTCTCTTTTAGGACAAAATAACAAGACACAAAACATTTTTGCACAACAATCTTTCAATGTAAGTCATCTCAACAGAGAAGATACTTCATGTTAGATAGAGATAGATAAATACTTTATTGATCCAAAAACAAAATTGCCTTTGCCTTAGTTAGGTGGCCACCCTGCAATCTGGTACCAGCCAAATACTGAATTATTACTAGGATGTGAATTTATTTTTATTTGTTAATGTATTTTCACAAGCATGTATGAGTTTTGAAAGTTGGGCTGCTTGTTTGAAACACATTAATTTGAGAGATGAATATATACTATATGCATATCATGACTTCCTAGCATTTGTGACACCATGTCTTAAAAGAGGCTGAGACTAAGAGCCAGAGAGAGACACCCATTCAGTGCTAGAGGCAGATCAATTCCTTTCCTCTGTTAAACAGGCCATTTAAAGAATGCATAAATAAATAAACGACATTTCCCTAAACTAAATCCACTACGACTTACCTGTGACCCTCAGACCCAGCCTAGCTGTTGTAGAAACAGACTGCAGAGGTGACAATGTTTGGGAAAAAAAAACACAAACACATACCATCAGATTAGGAGTCTTTCATTAGCTTCATCCCTCCCTGCTAGAAACTGTTCACAACAATGGGCATGGCTGGGGCTCACAAAGAGATAGAGTCAACTCCTGATAACTGCATAATCTCTGGATGCTTGTGACCTTATGCACTTAGCCAGAGTATAAACATAATAGGAGTGAATAAAGTCCTCCTGCTTGAGGCTTCTGTCTGCTCTGGCCCTAGTGTGTTGGAACAAGCTTCCCTAGGCAGTCAGGACAATGGGGTCTCTGACCATCTTCCATCACAGACTGCATCTTTGCTCCTCAACCTAAGCATAAGCTGCCTTCCATAATTTATGTCTTTTTTGTTTATTGTTGAGTGTTTCTCAACCTTTTTTCTGGAGCAGCACACTGTCCATAAATGACTATAATGCACGAGCATCTCCCCCAACCACCACAACTACACCCTCACATTGTTCATTGTTATGGCTGTAAAAGTGGTCTGTTTTTTTAAAGTGTATCGTGGATCTACTTCGATTTTATGCTATTGTGGTGCACTAGTGTGTCATGGCACTGTCCTTGAGAATCACTGGTAGGGTACATTGTGTTGCTATATTACACTTATGTATTGCACTTCAGACTTATTGAAGCATGTATGTTATTAATGTCTTGGTTATTGCTAGTTATCACAGAGCTGTTTTGGGCTGATGCATGTTCATTTGGATGTGCCATCTTTCACACCATTTTCTTAGATGCACTTTGTTCTCTTTCTTTGTAAAAAGGTCTCGAAGTAAAATTATTTGTTTTTTATTTTGCAATATTACAAAATGGGGACATGTATAAAACAGTAAGACTAAAACATGACTATTCACACACAGCAGTTTATTCAATTATCTGATATGCAATTATAGAGAGGTAAATAAATAAATACAAATAATGACAATAGTTATTTATTTATTTATTTGTTGAATGCTCTTATCCAAGCACTGCAGCTACCTACATACAAGACTGTCATGGCACTTGCAATTTACCATTCTAAATATACAATAGACAGCATGACCTACTTAGTGCAGTCATTTTATATAAGAGCTATAATATAATTAAGGAAAATTCTATTTTATTGCTCATATCATGTTTAGTAAAGAATGTACAGAATGTACATATTTACCTTTTGTGAGAACAGCAATACCACATGGTAGTGCCAGGGCAAACAATCCTGTATGTTTTCCTGTTGTTGGTGAGTCAGCATGTTTGTTTTCATCATTCCAGCATTTCTTAAACTGGTTCTTAAAGTCAGTCAGCATTCCCGATGCAAACCTTTCCCAAATACTTCAAGTCTCAACATCAAGCCATATAGAATTGGTATCACTTCATATTGTGTGTGTGTGTGTGTGTGTGTGTGTGTGTGTGTGTGTGTGTGTGTGTGTGTGTGTGTGTGTGTGTGTGTGTGTGTGTGTGTGTGTGTGTGTGTGTGTGTGTGTGTGTGTGTGTGTGTGTGTGTGTCTGTCTGTCTGTCTGTCTGTCTGTCTGTCTGTTCGGGGGAGGGGGGGTTCAAGACCTGAAAGGGTAGCTGACCCTTGTCCCACAGGAAGTGCTTCTTCCTGCCTCTGGAGCAGAGAGCATTGGTTCCCTGGGTGAGACACAGAAACCCATTCATAGGTCTTGAAGGATTTATTCATATTGTGCTGCAGCAATAAAGACACTGTAGGGCCTGTCACAGTTTAAATTGCAGTAAAAGAATGTTTAAACTGCTGTTGTTCTCCAGTGTTTCCTGTAGTGTGAATCTGTCATTAAATGTGATTTAGTCCTTTACATACACAGTTTGTCTGGAAGTCCTGAACTTGATCAGATGTAGATGTTCTGTTGTCCTCCTCCTTGACCTATATACCTTCAGCTCTTCACAAACCCAATTAACTGACCAGAAATGTGAACACACATGTCTTTTGAGGTCAACCTACAGCAAAGACATAGGTTTCATTTGAACACTGGGGGACCACATACAGTAAATCTTCTTTATGATGATTTTGGGGGGATACTGACACTGCTACCATCCAGTCGATCCCCAACATTAGCATGACCATACAGGTAAGTTAAATCCATGCTCTAGTGAGTGACTTTCTCACAAAGGTTCTGCAACTACTGTCAATAGTGGATTTCAAAATGCACCCCAAATTAACCATCTATTCATGGCTAGCTGATGTCAGCTAAACCCATCTCTACCATTACCCCCCTTTAACAATCCAGTGTGTAGAACGCACCAGACATTTTTGTGAAAGCTAGTGGGAAGTGATGTCCAATGTATCACATTACTAATCACATTGAATTGGAGCTTGCATACATGCAGTACTGTCAAATTTGTTTATTTCCAAATATATGGCTCTGCATATTATTAAAACACTTCAGCTCTGAATAGACTCACAGTACAGTGACATGATCCACACTTAAACTTTTGAGGCTTTGTGAAGAACAAAACCTTGAAAGAGACCAAAGCGTTAATAACTGTAAATGGGACAGTTTATCCATCTCTGTGGTGACTACAGACATTTACATCACAGTTATCTGTGAGGCCTGAGATGATATACAACATGTACTGTAAAAGCAGTATTAGTCCTGGCACATCACTCAAGATTAGAGGCAGAACATTATAACAGAGTTGCTCATGGGAAGTAAAGTCTACAGCAAATGTGTATATACACCACCATCTATAGGTCTGGACTTCACCTCCAGTCAGCACCCCTGGGGAATCATTCTGCTCTGCCTTTTGAACATGGTCCAAAGATTTTGCAAAATGTCTCCTAAAGCTTTGGATACACTATGACACTTTTGTTGCTCATGCATATGTTTTTTCTCCTTCATCCTGCCATGCTAATGACTGATTAATGATATAAAATTGATTCCACCATTTGCATGTATTGCTGTTCTCACAAGGTACCTGTTAGGTGCTAATGGATTGAGAATATCTTTATTCATATTGAATGTAATCATCTGGTACCTACAATTGCTTTAGTGACAGGAAGTGTTTCATGGGAAGCATTGTAAGACTGTTTTTTGTGCATTTTGAGTAGGCTTCAAGAAAAACTAAAAAATGTCAGTGAGAGTAATAATTTATCTACTCAAAATGATTTTCTAGTGTGGCATTTTTTATGAAGGGAAAAGAGAATAGGAAAAAAGGGAGATAACAGTATTGTGTAAGTAACTGTGAAATCACTGTCCATGTTCACAATGCCAGTGCCAGAACTACCAGAGAATTCCACATGTTGCATATTCAAAATAAATATTTATAAAGAAGATGATTACATGAGAGAAATATTCATTGATCCATGTATGAACATGGTCCACAAGCAGGTGGGTATTTAGAGAAAAACGGTAATATTCGAGTAGTCTAATCTCCTGGAAGGTGACAGCAGCACAAATGAGATGAAGTGAGAACTGCAATATTTATACTGATGGTAGTTATGGATGTGAAGGTATTTCCATAGAACATTCATGTTCACATCAGATCAGTCATTCTTCAGAATTGGCTACGTTTACAAAATACGTTTTCATGACTAAAATGTCAATGAAGCATTCATAAATCCCTTGGTTAAGGATAGCATTCAAAATCAGGTTTTAATCTAAATGTTGTATTCTGAAATAGCTGCTTATAGCCTGACATCATAGCTGTTTTGTATTTTGGATATATTGTCTAGTAAGGGAGTGTTAGCAAGCTTATGAACAGGGACATTGCAAGCAGTCAGGCATGCATGCATCTCAATACTGAACGACTCCTGCATTTACACTTTATCACCCCATTCTACATTCAGCACCATCTACACTCTCCAAAGCTTCCATATTAAAACAGATACTGTTAAGACAGCGTGGTTGATTTTTCCAGTCTTGGGCATCTTCATGCATGTTTGATGAGCATCAAGCTCATTTTAATACCGCCGGACAAGGTTCGGGAGCAGTAAATCTACATGGTCACCCCAACTAATGTGTTTAATTAGAAGTGATTTATCACTGTATATTAATTATTGATAAAGAGGGTGATTGCGTACGAGTACAGAAAATGAGGTTCTGAGGAACGTGATAGCAATAATGAAAAGACCAAAATAAAACAGAATGAATGAGAAAAGTGAGGTCAGCTCCCCCACGCTAAAACAAACCACCACTGACTCTGACTGTACTCCAAACCTCTCTGAATAATAGTCACTGATGCTGTGACTCACCTAGATGTCTTCTCATACTCTGTCACTCCTGTAGAATTTGCTGCTCTTTCATTACAAATTTATGTTTGAATTGAATGCATGAGAAAGGAGTCGATACCCTTGAACAGTTAAAGGAAGCTTCCGCCTCCTGAGTGGAGCTGCAAGGTGGGTTCAGATAAAAAAAATGAGCTGTGGCCTTGCGGGGATTAGCAAAGAGAGATTCCCCGTGGATATCCGTCCCTTTTCCCAGGGACACTGTAATATGATTACTCTGTTGTTTGCGATCGGTCCACTGGTCAAACACTATGGTGAAGTGGGCTTGACTACCTTCCAAGGTAGACAATGGGGGCAGAGACAGAGAGAGAGAGGGGAGAGAGATTCAGAGGGAAGTTTTGGAATTCTGCTTCATTGGGTACAGCTGGGTTCTTACACTCATGGGGGGGGAAGAAAAAAAATCCCTTTCTTCTTTGCACCTCAATGGGAAGGCAGCTGTGCTCAGTAACACCGCGGTCTGACAGAGGTGGGCCAAAAAGCAGACGGGAGTGCGATTGAACACGCTCCATGGAGCAGAGCCCAAATCCCCTCCGTAACATAACTGCTGTAACTCAGATTCTGCCTAGGTGCCACCAGGCAGCCTGCGTTTGGTTCAGGTTGCATGTTTGTCTCCTTATTGGCACTCATTTGCTAATGTGAAGTTAGTGCTCATGGCTGAATCCTCCTGTAGGCCTGCAATACCAAGGGCCTTTGAAAAAAGAAGCCCAAAGCCATTGCCTCATGTGGTTTGAGAATCATAATACAAAGACTTAGTGTACGCTTTTTGTTACAATAATAATTTCTCATTCCACTGAGAGACTGACTGAATGCCTTTGAGATGTCTCACTTCCATCTCAGTCAATTCATCAAAAACACATACAAACAAATTATATATTCATCTTTGAAAGACAGTAACTTTGCTGCTGTATAGTATATTCTGCACGCTTAGAATTTTGGGACATCAGTACATGAAAGGTTTTGTGTTCCAAGAAAAACAGTAAGAAGTTTCTCTCACTCAATGTGCCACTCAGTGTGGATGTTGAGAAAGAAAATAGACACAACTGAGAAGGTGAAAACATTGCCTCGGGGTTGGCATATTTAACTGAGCTCTTGCTCCTGGAAGGTTACGCCCTCATTTTGCCTGAACAGTATTTTTGGAGCACCAGAATTCAGGAGTGAGAGAAACGCACTCTGTTTGTTTGATTACCCTGTTCATTCATCATCATTGCCGTAGTTTTAACTGAACAATCTGTCGGTCACTGGAGCAACAATGGCCACTTCAAGCTGGGACACACATGAAAGAAAGTTTATAAAATTTTGAGCTGAATGGGAGCCGCAGGGAGCCGGCTTTTAAAGATTTAGTATTCATTATAACCTTCCCCAGCCCATGGACCTGCCGAGCGCTTTGAAAGGCAGCCAGCCAAACTTTCCGAAATCGCAGGACCAAAACCTCGTTAGTTGAGGATGTGTCCCATGATGGATTGTTGTTGTTTTGCAGGACAGGCAGGGGGTGCTGTGGACAGAGGTATATTTCTACTGACATAAATATTACATACTGTATATACCATCAGTGGCGGCTGGTGAGCTGGAAACAGTCGAGGCTGAAACATTACCTTTAAATCTATCATTACTTTCAACCTGTTCCCCTTTATCCTCCTTGATTAACAATAAAACAAATAATTCACATAATAATTGACACTAATGCGTAAACAGAGTAAATTGATTACGCTCGCGAAACAGCGCAGATTATCTGTAGTTTGTGCGCTATTGCGAAAGCTACAGCATGAGATTGTTTAACTAACAAGGATGGCAATTTGAATAATTAAGTGGCAAGTAATCTCAAAGCTTTCTCTTAAATGTTTCCCATTATAGCTCTCTTGTGCTACAAAATTCAAATTACAAAACGGAGCTAAATTTAGTTAGATCGATTTAAATTACTGAGAATAAACTTGATGTCAAGCCGTGATGTCATGAGTATTTAACGTAATTTAAATCGATAAATGCCATCCTTGTTAATTAAATAATCTCACGTTGCAGCTTTCGCAAGCACACAAACTACAGATAATCTGCGCTGTTTCGCGAGCATAATCATTTACTCTACGCGATCAATTATTCTGTGAATTACTTGTTTTATTGTTAATCAAGGAGGATAAAGGGGAACAGGTTGAAAGTAATGATTGCATTTAAATGCAATATGTCAAAATTATTGGACACTGATTTTTTTTAAATCATCATTCAAATGTTAAAAATATATTTGCAAATACAGTATTTAATTTAGCCTATGCTAACGTTAATCCGCCGAGCTCAACAATCATGGTGCACAGTTTTCCATTGCAAAGTAAATTGTGTCCAGCAGCTCTGATTAAAAATTCCTGACAAAAAGACAGTTGCCCAATTGCATGGACAAGAAAAAAGGCATGCTGGGAAAGTGAAATCAGTTAGTCACTTGATAATATGGCATCAAATGATCAACATGTGCTCCCTGTGTACGTGGTGCACACTTCAGTGCAAAATAGGAGGTGGCAATTCCAACTGAAACATGACAGTAGTTGACTAACCAGCATATTGGCTCACTGGCCAACAAAATATGAATTTATCTTGCAAGTCATCTATTCGTCATCAATGCTATCTAATTATCTGACATCCAAGAGATTTAAAAGAAAGGATGCCAAAAGAAACATGAGGTGCACATATTTGAGGGCTGTAGCTTACTGCTGTACATTTGCACATAAGGAACTCTGAAGTGGACATCACAAATTGAAGAGAAGTCAAACGCTTTGACTCTTCTCTAGTTTGAATGTTCTTAAAATTTTCATCTCGAATGGAATATATAGTTCTCAGAAGAATAAAGGAAATAGCCATGTAGTGATGTGTAGTGAAATAACCAAAAGTTTAGTGATATACAAGGAGAGGTTATAAGAAAATGCAGGGAGTCAAGTTATCTGGTTAATTAGCTGGAAAGCAATCTGTATTACATTAACATGACTTTATGTGTAACTTAATATGTAACAAATTCAAAGAACATTTTTTCAGTAAGCCAGATATCCATAGATCTAATGTAGTCTCTGTGGTAGCTGGCTTCATTTCCTTTGGGACAGCTTAGCTTGCTTACCATGTAGCCAGCTACTGTAGCTCAGTTGGTATATTAATGTTAGTAGGAAGCTAGCTAGTGATTAGCAGGATAATAACAGCTCAGAAGAGGCACTGAAATGTGGTTGCTTTAGAAAAAGGAAATACTTATTTAGCTACATGCAAGTTTAAATATTGCTTTTATATTACAGCTATTAGAGCTAGTCAGCTATGTTGCACTATACCAAATCATTTAGCTAAGTTGTTAGTCAACATGTGGCCTATTTTTATTGCTGAATGTGGAATGCATCTGGCCCAAGGTAGTTAAGCATGGGATTAAGAGAACTACATTTTTATCTTTTACATTGTTATCTTGCCATTAGTGACCATACCACACAATGGAGTTCTTAAATCAAAATGATGAAAAAAGGTATTTTACAACATGGGCAGTTGATCCTTCAGTCTGCTTGAATTACCCATTGCTCCTTTCCTACAAAAGCATGCATACAAAATGTTTAATTCATTATCATCATTGTCATTTAGCAGACGCTCTTATCAGAGCAACTTTCATGGTTTACGGTTTGTACATGTTTGTAGACAGCTGGATATTTCTAAGGCAATTCTGAATCAAGTACATTGCCCAAGGGTACAACGATGCCCCAACAGGGAATCGAACCAGCACTCTTTTGGTTACAAGCCCTGCTCCTTACCACTATACACTGCAGGTATTTGAGAAGGAATATGTCTTAAATGTTCTGCTTTTGTGTCATAAGTCATAGGTCATGTTTGATTCTTGCTTAGTTTTGTATTGCAGGCAGGCTTAGTTTCTTCAGTTTTTTTCTTTCTTCTTGTGGTCGTACTGTGGACTGATCTGAGCAAAATTTTGATCGTGTTTGGCCATCACTGTTTTAGTATTTTACAAATGAAGACTATTTGCTAACCCGAGTATTATAAAGTGGGATAAACTACACAATGTCTCAAAACACACTAGCACTGCATTTTGTTTTGATTTTAAATAACCAAATCTCTTATTGAAATGATTGATCTAGAGTAGGTAATTGAAATGGAAGTATGCTGAACTATGGCATCCATCAGCAGATGACTTTCCCACATCTGTAATAGTTTACCATCATTTTAATCAAGCGTCCCTTTTCAAATGTTCTGGTACAATACTGCACCAGCTCAAACTGGCATTTTCCACAAAATACCACTCTACTCCATACTCTGGCCTGTTCCCTCCTACACTGGACAAGACACAAGTGCTGATATAAAATTGTAATGTCAGTTATGTTTGTCATGTTTATTGACTGTGCTGAAGTCAGATTACCAGAAATAACTGCATTGCTGACAGTTCTGTTTTCTTCTTTTTTTTTACTCCACCAAAATCGAGCACTTTTGCACTCATGGGGGTAGGGGTGGATATTGCAGTTATGAGAGCCTGAGTCATTTACTCAATACTGGCAATACAGAACATGCCAAAGTCAATAACACGCAGTTTGAATTTGAGAGAAAGAGAGTCATTTTTAATCTGTTAATGTTCAAGAATTCTAAAATATTGTACACAGTTACTTTTCACAGGCCAGAGCTTTTTAAATCTTTTTTAATCTTACATTGACAAGATCTGTTTTTTCTACAAAGCATTGTCACATACACATTATTTAGGGGGGTATTCTCCCATTCGCGCCTAAGTCCTTTTTTGCGCGCCTCCAGTTACGCGCATTTCAATTACGCGTATTCTCCCCTACGCGCTCCGATCACGCCCACAGCACTTAACTTCAGAATGAAGGAGGGCTCATGAAAGAGGCGTGATTTATTTAAAATAGAAGTAGAAGTAGTCACGACCTCGTTTATTTTGGTTGTCGGCACAACGTGGAACGTGGACTTTCGCATTTACCATGTGAATGTCATTGAAATCCATTCAAACCATAAACCAGACTCTGATTTTGAAAATAAATGCACAGGGAGAGCTATATTACGAATCGCCTGAAAGGAAAGCATTTGTTTCTATGTATGACATAAACCCAAAAATAAAGTAAATATACCAAACGACACATGTGCTGGGCCTATGTATAAAGACATGTTTGACGTGCGGAGATTCATTAACCCTTTCGCACGTGACTTATTTTGTATGCTATGTAGCGCGCCTCTTACGTTACATGGTTCGTTATGTTTTCATTAGCGTTATTAAGCTTCTCATAGTTTTCAGTTAGCATTTGCTATGTTTTTAAATGTTAAATCGCTGTTTCATCAAAACTAAAATTAGCTACAATTTTTCCAATTGAGTTTTCTAATCGCACCGGTTTTAGCAAACTAAACGGCTAATCACACCGGTGTGACCGTACGCGCGAAAGGATTAATAAAAACGCACTATTGAGGAAAAGGTGCAACAAAATGCGTGTTCCAATGTCCACGCTTGAACTCATGCTGAGTAGCCTATTATTAAAAATTCATTAGTAATCACTCATCATGACTCTTCCATAGTAGGCCTACTCTCTGTTAGCTAATTTGATTAATGAATGGGTAACGCCCTGCTATTTATACTCATCTTTATTGATATTTCTGTTTTATTTCAATTGAACTAATTATTTACCAGGCTTGTTCACAACACCATGTGATGTAAAACGTTTTTTTTTTCTGTTTAACAATGTAATGTAGGGTTACAAGAAATGTTGTAGTTTAAAAATAATGACACACAAATATCTTACATTTGGAACTTTATTTGTACATGAGTAATAGTGTTAAAAGTAGGCCTACCGCCGACTTAAAAGGCAATATGGTGTTTCGCCATGTAGTGGCGCTTGACTTACTACAGCCTCAGAAGCGCGTACCTGAAAAGCGCGTAAGACAAGGACAGAATACGCGTAAATGGTGTTTACATAAGAAACGCCCAGATTTTGGGGTTGCTCCGCCCGAAGCGCGTAACTGCCTTCTTGGCACGCAAGTCAAAGACTTAAGTCAAGGGGAGAATACGCGTAAGCTGAAAAGTGCGTAGCTGCGCGCTTTTTTGACTCACGCGCATTGGAGAATACGCCCCTTAGTGAATACCTTATGGCAGGAAAGAGTTGAACTCTTGTGAACTCAAATTCAAAAATGAATATATAATGAAATTTATCACGTATTGCCAATTTAAAAAGTGTGCTCGTTATAAAAATATACCGCTACATATATTGACCAATATACCCAGCAAAAAGAAACATACATGATTTTTTTCAATTAATATTAAATAATGAAACATAAAATCATGTTTAGTGTTTATTTATATACAGTGCCTTCTGTATTCATTCATACCCTTAATTAAAAAGAAACAAAAACATGATACAGCAGAAATAATGTACTCAATGTGTCCTTTTTTTGTTTTTTATGATATACTTTAGTTTTAACATTACACAGCGCAAAGTTGTGTTATTCACAAATAATACAAGGGTTATATGTCTACCAGCATGTGGTAGACTAAGAGATGTATTTGCTACTTTATTTGTTGAATGTTCCATATCATTATCTCACTATTGGCTGGATAATTCTCTAGGACTGCAGTTTAAGGATGTACATCTCCCGAGTAGGGCCAACCAGATGGTTACATGTTTGCATCTGAGCTGGTACTACACATATTATTGCTGTTTCCTTCATATCAGAGCATTTCTTTTTGCATCAGTGTGTGGATTGGATGACCACAATCAGTGTACACTTTATTATGGATAGTCACAGTGGTATAATCACAAAGGTATAGTGTCCTTGAAGAGCCTATTGCATTCAGCTGAAACATGGTTGATTTTACAGTGGATGAACTGAAAGGCCTTTCATGGAATTTTGTACCTAACAATTCATTCTTCATTCTACAAAAATGATACTTTCCATATCCAGTCTTAAGAGAGTCTTTTGCATGGATTGTTTTCAGACAATAGAGCTCGTGCGCATCATTTGGCCTTGCTCAAGTGTGGCTGATCCCTGGGAAGCAGATGGGATGCTGGGTACAGCTGCTGGAATCCCAGTGGTACCCTGTCATCACTGTATCTGGACATGACCACTGATGCATGGGTTAGTAGCCAGCGATGGCTGTCACACACACACACACACACACACACACACACACACACACACACCTTAAGGCCACCCTGAACATCAATTTCACATCTTATTAGAAGGTTTTAACCATATATTTTGCCATCTTACTGATGACCACTTGTGGATACAAGCTTCTTCACAAGGATAATCTTTATAGATAATTTGCATGGCTACAAGTTCACATGCATTTCTTAGCTTTTGAGTCACATTCAGAGACACTGCACAGTTAAAGTCATGTTATTCACAAATTCAATAACACTACCAATCCCCCTCTCTCATAATAACCCATTCTCTCTTCATGCTTGTAGAGAAGCTGGCCTACACTTGTCCCATAAAACAAGCCAAAAAGCAAAGATTTATAAAACAAAAAAAACAAGAATTTCTTTTAAAAGCCAAACAGACAAAGAAACCAGCCTATACAAACCAAAAGCAGGAACAAAACAAGCCTGCTCCCTGGTCTCCAGCCACACCTGTATTTAATCAGCCTACAATTAGGCAGGTGTAGCTTGTTAGCCAATAGGCTGCTTCCCATACAAATTAGCAACATGTGCACACAATTAACAATTAGTTTCTAGGGAGAGGTGGTGAGGGCTCTCCTTCACAATGTTTGTAGAAGTTTCATTTCTTTTTAAAAATCTGACAGTGCATCAGATGTTTTTCTGTGGGGATTTTTCAAAAGCATAGATTAAAACACCCTTTCAGAGTATAATATTAGAGCAGAACTACAGTAGCCATTGTTTGGTTGTCATACTATTCCTGTAAGTGACTCTGAAGACATTTTACAGACTACAGAGCTGACTGTAATGCTGGAAAAATGCAGCACATTTGGCCAATGCCAGTCTTGCAGTTGTTTTTGGTAATGCAATGTCTGCAAAAATTACGACAGTGTTTATGACAAATTATGACAAACTGTTTAGTTGGTAATTATTTGAGCAATAGCAGTATTTTGGGCAGAGTGCAGCAGCAATGCAGCAATATGTAACATTGTTGCATTAAATAAGTTAATAAATAAATCATGCACATATAGTATAGCATTGCTGCATTGCTGCTGCACTCTGCCCAAAATACTGCTCACACACATCCTCACGTGCTTGAAGACACATATAGTATAGCTTTTAAAAGATTTACTGATATGACAATCCACCACATATAGAAATTAAATACATTGGGTCAGAATCATTTATGCCCTTTAAATATTGCAAACATTGCAAATAATAGAAGCAATCCACTTATGCATAATTTTAGGCTCACTGACAACATGTCATTTAATACTAAACTGAGTGGAATAGCACATGATAAGCTAAAATCTGTTTACAATCTACATTAGTCTGTTTACAGGCAGAATACAGTAAATATTCTATCCCACAAAAATGACTCACATAATCTCTGGGAAGCTTTAGGAATCCAACAGAACTCTCTCAGCTCAACTCACAGATTTGCCCTCAAATTGTGCTCTCTACACAGTTTTGGTGTGGAAATGTAATGCAGCAATCACAACTGTCATAAATGGATCCTTGCCACAAGTTACACAGAGTAGATATACAAGCCTTCAGCTTTGATTGATATTGAGAGATTAATTCTAAAAGCCTCAGACTCAGAGTGTAGGAATCTCAAACAAAGTAGCAATGGGGTCACACCTATTGGCACCTGGAAATACAATATTCACTATATTCACCATATTCACCACCTCCCACTGTCTAAGATACACCTGTTCTCATATTTTTTCCCTGAAACTGGACCTGTCCTATGCATAAATTTCACTTCCTTAAATCAGTTCTGATTTGGTTTAGTGTAGCTCTTTCATTTCAACTATAATTCACTGTAAGTATGGCAGTATAGTGTAGCTCTTATGACTCATTGTTTTGGCACCAAGTAAACTCTACGACCTAAGGTAATTTTGCTTTCATAGCTCAATGTTAGGCTGTAATGTTATAATATTGTTCAGAGAAAATTGCCAGGCATGGTGATTCTATTGTGTTTTTATTTGATCCTTTTTTTTACCTGAATGCCAATTTACTGTAATTCTGGCTGTTCTGTGCCAGTTATATTGTTATCCTTGTCACTGCTGTGCTAGTTTAGTGCCCTGCTGTTTTAACCTTGTAAGTCACTCTTGATGTGAGCACCTGTTGAATGCAGTATCAGTTTTTGATATTTCATGTGTTTCATTTGTATAGATCTTGGGGGGGAAGGGGCCAGGCATTGTTAAGAAGATGGGCTAAGGAAAGGACTGGAGTTGCACCTTGAGGGGTATCGTGGGTTAGGAGGTGTACAATTATGGGACTAATTCACAGCACCTAGCAATAGCACCAGTATCATAACTTATAATAACCAGTATAATAACTTATACAGTTATTATCATCATGCACATTGGATTACAATAACATTATTATATATTATATACTATGTATATGTTCATTGCACTGTGGACAATAACTTCTCTATCTACCTCACTATTCTCTTGTACATCATTATATACTTAGATAATTACTGCACAGCGCAGAATTGCACAAACACCTTTCTTTCTATTTATTTTATACCTTTCTATTGATTTAATTTTATTTTATTCTATTGTTGTTTTCGATTTGTGCTGGACGGTGCTGTTGTGACACCCAAATTTCCCTCAGGATTAATAAAGTATTTCTTATTCTTATTCTTATTCTTATCAATTCATGTGTAGTATTATTCTTTGCAGATATATTTACTTTTTACGTGCTAACAAGAGCACATTCTGCTCCAGTTGTGTATTATAGTTCCCCCTGCATGGAGGACAGTGGTGAGATTAATTAAAAAGACATGATTAAAAAAAAAAATGTTTGGCCTCCTGTAAATAAAAATAGCATTGGCTTAGTTTGTTCTTCTATTTCACCTTTCTCCTGGGTTTGATTCTGTATGACTCTTTCTACATGCAGTATTAAGGGGTCTGTGGTAACCATAAAATCAGGCTCCTATGACCATAATTTGTCACCTGAAACTGAGCAAGAAGCTGGCACCATTCCCAGTCTTTGGTCCAGGGGAGACTGGTATTGACTGAAAGCCCTCCTGACAAGATCAGCTCATCACCTGACTAAATAGGCATGGGCCCCAGACTTGGAGGGGTAAACATGCCTTTAGTAAACAGAACACCTCGAGTCAACATGACCAGTTCACCCAATAATAGCAGGGAGAGAGCCCATTCATTAAAAGTGACAGTCAGTCCAAGCAGGGATAATCTACAGCATAGTGAATGAATACAAGGTTGAAAAGAATTTATTTAGGGTCCAAATCAAGTTGTATCAGGACAGCTTGTGTTCAAACAGAATTTTTTTTTAATCACGGAATCTCTTTGGTTTCTCATGAATGTTTTACACTCACAGGAAAACTGTTACTGAAAGGGTATTAACAGGGACATGAAATCTATGAAGAGGAAAAACTGCAGCTTGAGTGTGCATGCTGTGCAAAAAAGATACTGTCCTGCAGCACCAACTTTGCCAGTAATATTTGCTATTTAAATTCTGATAATGAAGAAATGATTTGTATCTGTATGGCATATTTCATCTCTTTTCAAAGATCTCAAAGCAAATCATTACTCACCTCATCCACCACCAACAGCACCCACCTGGCTAATGCACCAAACATTTTGTGCCAGAGCGCTCACCACACATCAGCAAAGGTGAGGAAGAAAGGATTTACTTAAATGACAAATCATGGTCATGACTGCCATTTAAGTATAGTGCATTTCATAAGTTTATCATTAAAATTAAAGAAAAACAGAAGCCTATGTTAGCTTCCTCGTGTAGAAATTTATGTAGACTTTTTCCTTGGCTTTAATTATGAACTTTGATTAGGAAATATACCACATTACTATGACATTCACAGTGTCAGTGTTTGTCAGGGAAACTCTGTCAAGTTTATGGAGTGTATTATGTTATATATGTGGATACTACACATTCCATTAGCCTCCAAGAGTGACTATCATGTGTTCTTACATGAAAAATGAGTTTAACAGCACAAGGATACAAACAAGTTTTAGTAGTTAATACAAGATTTTTCCAAAACTAAATGAAAACTAGGCTATACTTTGGTGATTTACAATTTACAATAACCTAACAAGGTGTCTGCTGGCAACTACTGGATACCCACCTTCACTGACCGCTCCGCAATTAACTAATTTCCTTGTGCCACTTTCAGGGGACTGTCAGCTGAGAAAGATGGCATGTTTAGGGAACCATGTTTGGAATTTGGCTAAGGCAATTATGAACCCCCTGCTTTTTGTAATGAGTGCAATGGAATCTTTAATGACCACAGTGAGTCAGGTACAAGGATGGTTATATGGAAAAAGTTCTCTGTTCTCATTTGAATATCCATCATATCTCACGTTATTAACTGAGAAAGTGGTGGAATATGGTGAAAGACTATTAATGTATGTAAAGACAAACTGAGGGGCAAAACATGGGCTGCAGGATCGGTACCTTTGCCTGATTTGATTTCAAAATAAATTAATATGAATTAGACATCACACATAACCACAAGAAGCCACATATAACACTGCTTTAGTTCAGGACATAAATCATTTTTTGTAATGCTGTGAAGTAAAATTATATTACTATGTAAACAAAAATGTCCACAATGACCTCCCGTAATGGTGCATTTATCTTTGTGTCATACCCAGCTTAACATTCTGCCTGGAAAATTAACATCTGATATTACATTTCACCTTAAAGGAAAAATATCAGATATCAGATATATCAATGTTAATTTTAACAAGACAAACTTGTGATTCTGTTTCAACTTCCAAGATAACTGCACAACCTGTGAATTCTGTGGGTCAATATAATGGCTTTTTTGGGTTGGAATGTACTATGGTATGACCACTTAAGGAGATAAAAGCCAGTGAAAAGAGTCCTTGGTGAGTGCACAGGGGAGGGTGTTGTGTACAGGACCAAATCCACCCGAGGTCAAAGGTAGGGGTGAGAGGTCACTGAAGCAGGCCCCAGCACACGGGACGCCCCCAGGACTATACAAGTGAAAAGACTCTATTCAGCCCCATGTACAGACGGATATTCACACAGATCTAGTGCTGGTTTCTGCATACCTTTCCCTCCCCCACACACATACCCCCTCTGAGAGCACAGACAATACAGGTAATTCTTATCATGTGGCTATTCACCTGAAACTCTCAGGAAATGCTGTGACTGTAGCAGATTCATGTACGCATGGTTTCTGATCACTGCTGAAATACAGGAGGGATCATTAAGCAAGGGGAGTAAAAAGGTTTCATTCAATGCGTGGGTGAAGCTGATAGCTCCTCTGTAGCTCACTCCAGGTGAGAGATGTAAAGTTAGGAGCATAGCGCCATGGGTCATATTTAAGAATTCTGGGCCAAACGACATGGATGGCACAAGAGTATTTATGTTCTAACATTCTATTGATGAATTTCAAATGCAAATAAAGGAAAGCCTCACTGCTTTTATTGGTACTTCTTTCTATCTGAGTCTGGCACTCATTAGAATCTGGTAAGTCAATCGATGTAATACAGCAGTCTCCTCATGGGAGTGCCAGTGAGAAACAGACATGCAGTTTGTTCCTGTCAAGCCTGCTATTGTATACGAGAGACTAACAGCAGCTGTCTCCAGATTGGAAAACAATATCCCAGCAGAGCAGCCACAAAATATCTTTACCACCAAAACTGACACATACACCAACAACAGCACATGCCCCACTTGAAATCATTTCCTCAGATAGTGTTGTTGTGGATTTTAGAGTTTGTGATAATGATGTCTACAGAGTTCTCAGGGATGACTTACTAAATCTGACAGGGGCTGCGTGCTTGGTGCTGACAGACCGCAATCATTTCACACTGCAGATTTTCAACAAAACTGTGTAATATGTTGCCTCTTTTTTGCCAGTTTAATGTATTTCACTACCCTCACAGAATATTACCCAAAGGAGCTTTTGCCTAAGCTAAACATGATAACTGTCTCTGGAAGACTTGCAAATTTTGGACTCGCTTAGTAAACTTCTCATGTGGAATTGTCAGTATTAATACAAAAATCCAAAGGATTCTTGCTTGTTGTAAACATTTATACCACACAAACAGTCCAAGATGATTCAGTCGCATAGATTTATATTATTTGCAACAGTATGTGTCTTAAAGCATGTCCTCTTCATTCCAGCTTCCAGGTCAATTAATCTTACTCCAGTATGGACAGCTCTTAGAGTTTCACAATGGTTTTTTCAACTGCATGACAACTATTGGAGTAAAGGCCTCTAAGAAAACTTCATCTGCAATCACATTGTTAGTTTTGAACACCTTGTCCACCATCACATCAAGATCTTCATCATCAAAAATACTGACAATGCTCAGTTGCCTCCATCTTGTCCATTATCACACCAATGTCAAATGTTTACTTTCTGATATACAACTCCAATGATCTGCTTGTACATTATGTGGTACAGGGAACATGTTATGGCTTTTTGGTATCTTTTCACTTTCACTTTAAATTAACTTACATTTGAAAAGTGCCATGACACTTATCACCTGAGCACTTTTTTCTTTTCTTTTCTAGCCCTCTGAGTCTCTCTGTTTTTGCTGTGTGCAGACAACACCATTCCTTCTACATCTGAGAGTTGAAAGTGTACATTTGTACAGAATGCTCCACTTTTGTTTGAGCCTTTTTAGGTGTTTGTCTTGTCTTGTGAACCATGAACAGGACATAATTTGCTCTTAGACACTCATGTGTTGGTCAGAAATAACTACTGTCCATACAGTCCTTGCAAATGCAGAGGACAAATTAGAGACTTCAGGCATCTTTTACATTAAATCAGGCATTCTTTGCAGGTTTTGCACATTTTAGCAGGACACATCAGTGGTATAATATACCTAAGCTGAATGGGATTCTTGGGGAATATGTTTTACTAAAATGACTCAGAGTTCATGACACACCATCAGTTTGTCCTCCTATGGACCACAACAAGGTTGCTATTACCTTTGATAAAATACCCCTCTGTGACCCAGGGAGAGACATAATGATGTATCATGAGCCATGTCACTTTATATCATTGAATCTTTAATTGTGAGGTAGTATTTGTTTTCTGTGAAGAACATCATAGGTTAATAACGACTGTGCTGCAGAATTCTCCCACCCATTTTAAAAGTAGACGAGCAAAAACTGCAGTAAACACAAAACACAGAGCTGGGCATGCGCACATTTTAACATAATAACCAGTAACCATTGTCTCGTGTTTAAATTAGATTTAAAACGCAATCCAGTGTTTAACTCTGGTAACAGCCATGCCTTGGCGCAGTCAGACGCTACTCGACCTACACCTGGCTAATTAGATGTCAGTGGTTATATTGTTAATAACTGCAGTATATTCACCTAATTAAATAAAATTAGTTGCAGCATTTCAAGGGAGAGTGACAGAATAAGAACCTGAACCAAAGTAATCATGCCCACGGCAGTGTGCAGTTTTACAGGGAGAGATACGATGTCTTATGGTAAGAACAGCGAGTAAAACTACTAAAACAGCCACATGTTGCCGCGTAGTCCACAAACTGTAGTGTGTGAAGTTGTTTGCCTTTTCCACGGAAATGAGATTACGACGCACAGTATAAAACACAGCGTTTCTGACAGGTTAAACACGCTACGAAATGGAAATTTTGTTAAGGAGAAAGTTTACAGACTACTTACATATTTTAAATGTAAGCAGTTTTGATGGACCTGCGCAACAGCAGAAATCTTATGTAATCTTATGTAAATTCTAAAATTTAGCTAAACAAACACCTGAAATTTGTCTGCTTACTACCTTTGCAGCATAGTTAAAGTGATGTCTCCGAGTCAGGCACCGAGCAATGTAGTGTCAGACAAAAGGTTTCCGATTTCTTACCGTAGCAGACTGTATGAAATAATGGCGTACGATTAAGTTATGCATGTTTGAAGTTATCCAGATGGTATTCTTCTGTTATTATAGTGCCGTTGTTTACAATACTGAATATGTACAAGAGATCCGATGTTACTTTAACTTTTGTGCTAAAGCATTACTGCCCGATATAACATTTCCTAAGCAATGTAATTTGTAATAATAATAATAATAATAATAATAATAATAATAATAAATAATAGTAGTAGTAATGTGCTATCTTTTTTTCCTGGGCGGTAGCCGAGGTGTCAATGCCACCTAATTAATTCACACACGTTCAACATTTAGCATTAAAGATGGCAGCCCCCTAGGTGTCTCACTTTCGCAGTGTTTGCATGGATCCGAGAGAAAGAAGAGTGAGTCAGTGTGTTGACGTCACCATTGTGTTGATTTGCTAACCCGAAAGCGAAGGCGAGTTAGTGCGTGAGAGAGCGGGTACTGTGAACTGCGTTACTATGCTGTTGCCCTAATAACTACACATTGGGGAACTAAACGCGCAGACTAGGTAAGTACACGTTGCTGACGGACGCGCAGCTAATAAACAGATCCAGCGTTTAAACAGACCCGTCTCTCTGCATGCTGACTGTTGTCTTGGTACAGTGGAAGTGTTCTTTGAATAGTAAATGTATTTTTAATCTCCTTCACTTCAAACAACCACAACATACGGTGTTTTCCAGTACTCTGCTGTGTAGTGAAGTTGATGGAGCCTTTTGATGGTCTCGTTGAGTGTCATAAAGTATTCTGTGCCTCAATTTCGTGTGGATTGTTCTATCTAATCCGTCAAAAAGTATTTCCTACTGCAAGAGATAACGAACTTTATATGTTTATAAATGCAGAGAGTATGTAAAGATGTTACGTTGACGTAGCCGCCTGTTTTAGTATTCTGGAGATCACAACAGGAGGAACGTGAGGTCTGGTCATACAGTTCGTTGCACACCAGACAGCATGACGTGCTGCCAAATGCATTGGTTTATTCTTAAATCTATTATTTAAATGTTTGCAAAGTCTTGTTTAGGTATGTCTGTGTACCATTCAATCAACCCATTGTGATTTTTGAAGGTACTTTAATGGCTATTAAAATTTTACGCCTGAAGCTTCATACACTTGATGCATTTGTGAAACCGTACCGTCAAATCATCACGAACAGGGGTTAGCAACCTGATAAAATGTCCATCTAAAGGACCATGATGTTCATAGAAGAGACCGTTTGATTCTCTAATGACGATTTCTAATCCTTTGGTTTGGGAGGCATCCATTGTTTACGAAGACTATAAATACAAGTATCATACTGCGGTGTAGGGAATTTAAATCACTGAACACAGATACACCGGCGTTGAATTGTGTTTCTTGTCCTTTTCATCAAGCCAGAGGATGGCAATATGTTAAAGTATGACGCCCTCAAGCTGTGGGCATTTACTATAAACGATTCACGTGGGTTACCAATTGAAATAGCTTTTCACACAGTTGGAGTTAATCTTGTTGGGTATCTGCCGAAATCCTATACTTTTAGTTGTATTGTTCGACGTGGTCGTGAGGTGAAGGTACCCTGGTGTAAGTGTATTTGTAGCGATTGAAGAAAATATACTTTAGCATCAAATTATATAATACAATATACAAATTATATACTATATATGTAGTAGTGTATATTGTGATATAAAGAGCACTACTATAATATATATAATGTATGTATGTAGTAGTGCTCTTTATATCACAACATCGGAACGGTTCAATTAATTGCCTTTTGTCGGCGTCATTGCGTTTTGTATCGGAATGGACAGTACAATGACTTTGGATGATGTATTTAGATATAAAGGTCACATATAGGTATATAGCCGCGCTAAATGTCTACAATTATATATTACTGATTTGGCGCTTTTATCCTTAATTTTAGGATGCATTGGGCAGAAGGTTTTGTTCGTTTCTTTATGTAGTTATGTATTTTTAGACTATTCATGTTCATTTATAACTTTCGGTTATATTTTAGAGACATTAAGCAAATTGCACATCGCAGTCGATGGGTTACAGTCTTATTTTTACAGTGCCATAGGTTACTGTAAATGAGAGCCAATTGAAATTCAAGTCATAAAACGTCTTAGTGGGTTCATCAAGTCGACGTATTTTAGCGTACTTCATTTTATATGTTCGTTCCAAGACCTCATCTATGCCCAGGGTATCCTATACAAGAACCTTCTTTCTGTGAACCGGGTTTTTTTTTTACACTTAGTCAATTTACAAGTTGATTCAGTCTGCACGAAGGCACTGCTTTCATTTAGTTGTGAGGAATTATGCTCATATTACAGCAACGTGTAAAATGTAGCGAGTGGATCGCACCGAAATTATGATATTTTGTGTATTTGCAGCTTGTTTTGTTACCCAAATCTGTCTATGTTGATAGTTCAGCTATCGGGGAAAGTCTCGAGTTTATTTCCACGTATACTGAAATTAGAAGAATCAGTTGTCTTTTTTTCTTGCTATTTTTATTTTTCACCGTTGTGCAGTCGCATTATATTATTTATAAACGCTCTTTAAATGTATCCTCAACTATCGATTCAAAGTCACTATCTAGGTGGTATTTCCTCACGTGTGCCTTGTCAGTCCCGCCTATTGGGATAAATAATCGTACTTTAAAACAAGTAATAAGTTTGGCAATTAAACATATCGAAGTCCCCCGCGCAAATTACTACTCGCGTGCAATTTTTGGAGTATTTCTCAATTTGGCGGGTTATTAAAACACACTGCATTGTGACACTCTGTGTAGCCTATTTCAGTTTGAATTCAGTATTGCGGGGCACAGGCTTTTCCTACACATTTGGACGTGATGTTAGCTTGTTAGTGCACAGGCGCGGCGCCTTTGCGACGTCCTCCGTTCCGGCTATTCCTGGCACCGTTCGCTGTGTACTCCATGCGCTGCTCAGTATTCCAGTCTGTGATGAGAATACGGAATAAGATTGCCATTCCATTTTAGAATGGGTGTTGAGGGTCTTTTGTGAACCGAGCACTAACACGTTCAAACAAAGGCCACGAGATTGCCAGGTTTTCTCGCCCATTGTAGGTCTTCAAGACCTTCCCTTATATACTAAATAATTGTTGCTAAAGGTGTTTTTGGGGAGGTGGAAATCGAGTGACACCGTATAATATTTAGCGGGCTTTTTTCGCATTCTTCTTTACGTTAAATGTGTGCGGTGATCTTACAGCAGTCCATGTTCTCATTTTCGAAACAGAAATTGAAAGGGTGGCGTTGAAGAGGGTTACTGATCATCTGAATTTTCTTCATTTCCACTAATAAAGCTTAGTATATTACCGCCTATCGGCAAGTATTCCGTCTTCAGTATTTCGCAATATTAATTATATTGTTTTTATAAATAAATTATGCATATTTTAAAATTGATCTTATTCGATGTAAAAGGAGGATTTATTCCTACAGAAGTGAAAAGTGGTGTTATGCCTGAAGTCTCCTTCGTAAAGAAAATAGCGCAGCTTTTGATACTTATTATTCAATTATCCATTTCCGTTATATTTATGTATGCTATCAGTTTTTCTCTTCACTTTATTTTTTATTGCTGCAACGAATGCAAATAGTGTTTTAAAAACACGTATGTATCAATCACAGGGAAACATTTTTTTACTATTTTTAACCATTGGCAGTGGGTAAAATTTAAAATCGCCCCAGAACATTACAGTTCTAAACCATCTTTGTATGAGTTAAATTAGATTTCCATTCATGCTAAAACTGATAGGACAGCTCATTTTGCAGGCAGTAGTATTTCTGTCATCATAATTGAAGGTGCAATTAATGTAAGTAAAGACTCAGGACTGGAATAATTTTTTCTCATAAATTTCTAAATACTAATTTCATGTGAGAGTTACTGAAAAACAAATGTTATGTGTTAGGTTTGTGTTCTTCCGTGTTTAATCTTTTTTTTTTGGCTCTTTCTTGTTCTTCCCAGGTTATATTTTATCTTGTTTACAAAGATAACTGAACAAACACCGGAGGGGGTGGGGGACAGCCTCATGTGTTGGTTCAGTGGATTTCTGCTACGTTATGGATTTGACTAAAATGGGTATGATCCAGCTCCAGAACCCAACCCATCCCACAGCGCTCCTGCAGAAGGCCAACCAGATGCGTCTGGCAGGGACACTGTGTGATGTGGTCATTATGGTGGACAGCCATGAGTTCCACGCTCACCGGACAGTGCTGGCCTGCACCAGCAAGATGTTCGAGATCCTGTTCCACCGCAACAGCCAACATTACACCCTGGACTTCCTCTCGCCAAAGACCTTCCAGCAGATCCTGGAGTATGCCTACACCGCCACCCTCCAGGCCAAAGTAGAGGACCTGGATGACCTGCTGTATGCGGCAGAGATCCTAGAGATAGAGTACCTGGAGGAGCAGTGTCTGAAGATCCTGGAGACTATCCAGTCCTCAGACGAGAATGAAGCAGAGGTCACCATGCACGACGGTGGTGGTGAAGAGGACGAGGACCGCAAGGTGAGGCATGGGAAGAACGCATTGATGTCAAAGAAGCATTCCATGGAAGAGGGTGGCTACATTGCCTCCATGCAGCAGGGCTTGGGTCTCACTAATATGGTTGACCAGAGCCCTTCAGTCTCGACATCCTTCGGCCTCTCCACCATGAGCCCCACCAAGGCCGCAGTGGACAGCCTTATGAGCATCGGACAGTCTCTGCTGCAGAGCAGCATGCAACAGAATGCCAGCGGGGACCTGCTGGCCCAGGGAAACTCCCAACCGCTGCTGGCTGAGGTAAAGACTGAGATGATGCAGGTGGATGAGGGCGGGGGCTGCGAGAGCCCCAGGGCGGTGGAGTCAGGGTCCTCCAGCAACGGGGAGAAGAGCGGAGAGCCTGACAAGAACAGGGATGGCCCGGGAACGCCCACCAGGAGCAGCGTGATCACAAGTGCACGCGAGCTGCACTATGTCCGGGAGGAGGGTGGGGCCGTGGACCCGCAGGGCGACGCTGCCCAGACAGGCCTGGAGGGTGTAGCCGGCTTGACCGAGAAGCACCTGGCCTCTTTGTACTCTGTGCCTCCCAACCACAAAAGCGAGACAGTGCTGTCCATGCCCAGCTCGGTGGCCTCATCCCTCCATATGTCCCCCGCTCTGGCCATGTCCATGGACTTCAGTGCGTATGGGGGGCTCCTGCCACAGAGCTTCATGCAGAGAGAGTTCTTCAGCAAGCTCGGGGAGCTGGCCACTGGAATCAAGCCGGACAGCAGGAGCCAGAATGAGCGATGCAACGTGTGCGGGATCGAGCTGCCGGACAACGACGCCATGGAGCAACACAGGTAAGCGGAGCATCGTTACCATTCACAGATACGCATGTGTATCATTCTGATAAGTGTTTTTTTAATCTATGGTGGAAGAGACCCCATCACTTTCTCCTCTGTTTTATGGAGGGAGGCACTGTTAAAACAGATTTGCTGTAATTTTGTGAAGCCTTTCTATGAAATGAGGCCACACACAAGAGCCTAAAGTATTTGAAAAGCATCTTCGCCTGCACCTTGACTACTTACACTTACTCTGGAGTTTCACAAATGATTCTTTGTGAAATTTGGTGGTGAGGGGTTTATTGTACTGCACAGGCTGGGTTTTGTGATCACTTTAATGTTTCACAATCTGTGACAGATTCCTTAAGTGGCATTTACACTCAAACCAGCTCTAGGCACAAAAGAGTTTGAAGCAGAACCAGCTGTGACCTTGTTCCTTGTTTTCACATTGAATTCTCACTTTAAGGGAATGGAATTCAGGGTTGATCAAAGAGCAAATGATACACACACTATAGTATTGCAAATAGAGTCACATGGTTACTTTGTGTTATGCATACATGTACAAACCTAGTCTGTTAGCTGTTGTAATTGTGATACCTTTCAAATGGATTTGAAAATCGAGGTGGAAGTTATTTGCTAGCTGTATGAATGATTGAATGCTTTATCAGTCCATGGCCCTTCTAATGCTTTCCCCCATTATGTTTCTTGATAATGTATCTAGCTAACTATCACTTAGAATGTGCAAAGAAATCAGGTATCTTGTGCCTTCCCATACTTTGGACAAGAATAATGCTTTTTTTAATGAAGTGTCTTAGTTGTCTGACTTGGTTAGTGATTTTGTTGTGATATGCATTAGTATTTTTGTAAGTTGAGATCAACTGTAGTTTTGGTTGATGATATTATGTTGTACACTCCTAAAAATTATACATCCAATAAATATCATTCAAAGCACACAGTTCAGTGAATCTGGATCAGTGCAGATTCTCATAAATGGACATTCCCTCATTGTGGTCAGTGGGGTCAGTACAGACTAGCTGAGCATTAATTACCAGAATCACATGCTGAGGCCATGATTGAATTTTGGAATTTGAATTTTTAGAATTGAATTTTTTGAATTTGCAAAAACCATTGCCAAAACCATTGCTTATCATAAGCAATTGCCAAGAGTATCTTTTATAGGCATTACTGAGAGCATGAAAAATGATGAAAGTGTGTTTTTGAGGCTTTTATTCATCCAGCTGCTGAATTAGATTATACCTCTGGTCTCTGATGTTTTGGAGGATGTTAGCTGAGTGATCACTTTCTCTTGGTTAGATATGATTGGTTTTCCATCCTGTCTGGCAGTTTGACTGTGACTGTACTGTTTGGAAAGTGTAAAACAAGCATGCAGGGTGAAATGCTGACTGTTGTATATGGTGAAGTGCACCGACACTAAAATTAATGTTCAAATGATTAATTTAAACAGTGACATTGTGTGAATATTTGCTGTAAATGGTCATTCCTGCACTTTGTCAGTAGTGAAAATCAGCACCTCCTAGTGGATGGGCAGGTAGTGTGGCAGCTTTTGATGCAGCAAGCTTTGAGAGCTGATCAGTTCCAGATCACTGTGACTTGCGACCAATGGCCACTGGCCGAGCCTGTTAGTGGCACCTGGCAAATGGCAGGCGGTGGATTGGGGTGAGGCGGGGTAGGTGGCTAATGGGAAGCAGCTTGCCACCCCCTCCACCCCTGCCCCTGCCCCTGTGGCGTGGCCAGTGATGAGGGGGTCAGCCAGGGCCCCCGCTGTCCAGGACAAGGAAGCCCTTCATTAGCTTTATGAGCCAAACGGACTGCCCTCCTCAGGAAATGAGCACTGCACCAGGGACCCTGGCCCTGACCTCCACAGGGTAACCTCTGGGCTGCCAGGTTGTCCTCTGGTTCTCGTCAGTGGAGTGGGTGGCAGGGAGGGGGATGGACTTCAGGCCTGTATAAGGCATCCACATTTATTCATTGTCAATATGAGGCCTGCACCCAGCATTGATTTCATCATTGTTGCATAATGTCTCATTGGTGTGCATCACACATTTATTTGAAAATAAAATTAAACAGCTAGTTAAGATAAATGAAACTAACGCAGGAGAAGTGTTTTTGGGTGGACACAGTCAGTGTGCACAAAGTCAATGGCCCTTGCAATGGTGTTCTTGGTAAAGCTTGTACATTCAACAAAACACTTTTACTGGGTTTATGTTTGGAGAGCCACTATAGGTGCCCTTTCAGGTCGGTACTGTAGCAGGTTGCTTTGGGGAGAATTTGTGACCAGGGAGCTTGCTGAGCTGACTGCACTTCTTTTAAACACTGTAAAAATGTCTCAAAATGACCATTTTCAAAAACGAGTTAAGATGAGTTAGATTGATGGGAAAGAGACCAACATCTTTTTGTAAAATACTGGTGCTAAAATGTCCAGTACAGTAGTACTGGTGCATGGAGCCCAGTAAAGCAGAATATAACAGCAACAGCCAAGGTGTGTGACACTAAAGAGCTGCCTGTCTGACTGATTGACAGCTTTATTTTCTTTGGTAAAAAGATAGCCAACCAAACAAAAGGGGAGCCCCCTACACGCTGAACCAGGAGGGCATAATGTGGAGTTGTAAAACATTTTGAGCTCAGGATTTCCTTTCTGTTGAATAGGCAGAGCAACGATGTCTAATTGTCCTAAAAGAGCAGACAATAGCTCATGTGGTCCCTCCTTGCTCTGGTAAGTACTATATTGTGACTCCATCCTTGCTACTCTAGCCCTTGTCTCATTCTGGCTGAAAAGCAGCATTAATCTGATGGCCTAGTCATATGCCCATGGAACCCACTGGCTCTTTGAGCAGTGTGATTGTAGAGAACAACAATATTTTGCCTGCTTGTTCTGTAACTGCTGGTCTTAAAGTGGTCTTCATTTATTTGGTTTCCAGATGCCTCCACCAAGGGTAATTTATGTGGCTTTTTTTGCATTACACATTTATCCTGCGAGATGTTTACCAGAAGTGGGTTGAGGTCAAGTACCTTCTGCGAGCATATGACAGCTTTGTCCCAGGAAGGAGCTGAACCTGCAATCCCCGGGGAACTAGTCCAGTTCTCTGACTCCAACTGTGTATTTTTCAGCATGTAATGTGACCACAGCCACGTGTATTTGCATAGCTTAATTGCATCCGTTAATCGCGGGTGCAATAACACAGCGACTGGATGTAGAGAGCACAGGTTCAGAGCCCTTGGCATTTTGACATTTAGTGATCCAGCTCTGCCCCTAATCTGTTGGAATGCACAACGGTTAAAGTTCAGACAAGGATTCTGTTTCGCTCCTTCTCCAAAATGTCACGGCAGCATGTAGGAAAATGAGGTTGATTAAATAAATGCCTCCTCCTAATTCATAGGGTGAAGTGTCGTTAATGTCTCCATCGGTGGTTCTTTGTGTTTAAACATGCCTTACAGTATTTTGTAAGAAGGAGCTAAGGACAACTGTAATACACTTGTTTTCCAAGAAGGGTTAGTACACCTAGAATGGACAGTGAGGCTATCCATATAAAATGTGTATGATTATGTATACATTATGGTGAATGCAGCCTTGCACTCCAGTCTCATATTAAATTTGATTTAATTGGCATTCCTTTGTGGAAGAGGTTAGCTGTTCAGGACTTTATCTTGTTTTTCAAGGAATGTCTAATTGTTAAAGTGGGAAGCATTGTTATTATTAAAGACCTGGCTCCCACACATCATGTACATGCAGGGCTTATTTAGAGATGTGGTGGAGGCTGAGGTAAGAACAGTCTGCGCTTTTCAGTTGGATCCATTAAGGGGAATGTCTTATGGCCTGTCTCAGAGATTTATCAGGATTTAAAGAGACTTGAGTCATTTTTTAAGAAGTGAATGGTAAAGCACAGATTCAGTCAGTAATTGTTAATTGTCTTGGTGTCTGGCAGGGTTTGGTTGCTTTAAAGGATATTTGATGAATAAAATGTCCTATTTTGACTGGATTTTTTTCTGGTGTTGTTGCCTGCATTTGTTTGCCTGCGTTTTCTAAGGATAATCGGTTTAATCATATACATTTTCATTGGACTAGTCCTGGGGTGTAGCACAAATGAAATTCCAGCACACTCAGGGGCCTTGGCAAATCTAGGTTTTCACAAACTAAATTATCAGAGAAACCAGTGGATAACAAGGATGCTGTCTAGTCAAAGTTTTGTGAAATTAGAAGGGTCAGTTTCCCCCTCTTTGTTGAATTAGGCACAGGCCACGACAGAAGATGTGCTAATTGTCTGAATTTTTTTCAAAGGGTTTTGAAATGCCAGGCCCTGAAAGCTCACCACACAAAAGGTGATGCTTCTTGTGACTAATTACCAAATATTTGCCAGAATCCCCAAGCCAGAGCCACACAGTTTCCTGTTACAAACATGAAAAATATTTCTGCATGGAGTTCATTTGGTGCAAACAGGTCAGGTTAACCGGCTGTAATTGTTTCCAGACATGGCATGGAGCCTGTGTTTGTCTGTCTGCGTCAGTGTGTGTAACTGTGTGCTTGTAGCTGCATATGTTGTGCCTGTGTCTGCGTCCATGTGTTTGTGCGCCTGTGTGCAGATTTCTGTGTCTGTGTGTATGCGCCTGTGTATTTCCGTCTTTATCTTTGTGTGTGTCACTATTGGAATGAATGCATTGGTAAGTACTTGCTTCCTGTGCGAATTTGGCCCACTCCATTCTGTCTGTGCCCTGGGTTATGTCATAAAGCTCAGAATGGTTCAATGAGATGTGGATTGGCTTCAGAATGAGGGGGAGGGAGGCAGGGGGGTTTCCTTCCTTGAAGTAGCCCTCAGGAGTAATATGTTGATATCTTTTGGGGAGATTTATGACTGAGGGATTCATAAACGAACGGGTTTGTTTGTTTTTCGATCGCCCAAGGTTTCCTACAGGGGCTAAATCAAAGCTCTATCTTACTCTCACAGCAACTCGTAACTGGAGACGTGGTTGACAGGCTTGTATTTATTTCTGTTCAGAACTCGGCATTTGTGCACTGTGACTTTGGAGAGACCGGATTACAGCAGTGTATTACTAACCTCTTGAAAGGAAAATAATCAGTTTGCAAAGCACAGTAATTGCTAACAAATAAATAGACGAAGCCTTGATGATGCAAGTGGAGGACGCCTGCTTAATGTGCTAAACACAGACCACAAGTCAAGGGGATCGGCTTCAGGTTTATCTGTAATGCAGTTACAGAGCACTGTTATGCAGGTAACTGTCTGCTTAATGTACATTGCCTTGAGCAGATTGAGCAGAACCCTGTACGGTAGCTACTTTTATGCTAAAGCCTCTCATTTTATGGAGGAAAAAAGGATTGTTCATGACTAGAATCCACATGTATTCTTGTAGGCTGGCGGACTGGTGAGCTCTTCTCTCCCCAAGTTTTGCCATCCATCCTCTGTTAAGTGGGAGAAGTGTTGGAGTGGAGCAGTGTCTGTGCTGTGTTAGTCCCTGAGTCCAGGCGTGTTAAACAGAAAGCTAGGGCGTTTATCTGTGCATATCAGGAGGACTGATAACCCCTGTGGTCTTCTCTGCAGCATACGAAGAGCAGATCGGGTGATAGCCGCTACGTGGCTGCTGGGTGAGATAAGGTGACATGCGCACCTTTTAGCTCTGTGTTGAGGTGGAGTGTGCCGCGCTGCACCTGATACCTCATGTGGCCTGTCCTGGGCCCAAACCCCCAATTTCAGCAGGTGAAGCCTGTAAGCCTTGAGGGAACACACCCCCCATCAGATCCCAGTGTAACCTGAGCAGCCCTCACCATAGACACTCAAAATAGCAAATTATTAATTATTTTATTTAATTTATTAATGTTAAATACATATATATTCTTAATGCCAGGTCTCTAACCACCATGCCACACTGTATTTCTTTACGGCTGCTCAGTTACAGGTGAAGGCTTGGGTCTCCTTCTCCTTGGCTGAATACTCTGACCATGTTTCAACATAACACCGCCACTCAGTTCACAGTGGACCTCTGTTGATGTGTTCATTTATCCAGTTGTATATATCTGTTCATTGCAGAGGAATATGTATATAATATATAATCTATATATAATATACACTCACCGGCCACTTTATTAGGCACACCTGTCCAACTGCTCGTTAACGCAAATTCCTAATCAGCCAATCACATGGCAGCAACTCAATGCATTTAGGCATGTAGACATGGTCAAGACGATCTGCTGCAGTTCAAACCGAGCATCAGAATGGGGAAGAAAGGTGATTTAAGTGACTTTGAACGTGGCATGGTTGTTGGTGCCAGACGGGCTGGTCTGAGTATTTCAGAAACTGCTGATCTACTGGGATTTTCACGCACAACCATCTCTAGGGTTTACAGAGAATGGTCCAAAAAGAGAAAATATCCAGTGAGCGGCAGTTCTGTGGGCGAAAATGCCTTGTTGATGCCAGAGGTCAGAGGAGAATGGCCAGACTGGTTCGAGCTGATAGAAAGGCAACAGTAACTCAAATAACCACTCGTTACAACCAAGGTATGCAGAAGAGCATCTCTGAACGCACAACACGTCGAACCTTGAGGCAGATGGGCTACAGCAGCAGAAGACCACACCGGGTGCCACTCCTGTCAGCTAAGAACAGGAAACTGAGGCTACAATTCGCACAGGCTCACAGAAATTGGACAATAGAAGATTGGAAAAACGTTGCCTGGTCTGATGAGTCTCGATTTCTGCTGCGACATTCGGATGGTAGGGTCAGAATTTGGCGTCAACAACATGAAAGCATGGATCCATCCTGCCTTGTATCAACGGTTCAGGCTGGTGGTGGTGGTGTAATGGTGTGGGGGATATTTTCTTGGCACTCTTTGGGCCCCTTAGTACCAATTGAGCATCGTTGCAACGCCACAGCCTACCTGAGTATTGTTGCTGACCATGTCCATCCCTTTATGAACACAGCGTACCCATCTTCTGATGGCTACTTCCAGCAGGATAACGCACCATGTCATAAAGCTCGAATCATCTCAGACTGGTTTCTTGAACATGACAATGAGTTCACTGTACTCAAATGGCCTCCACAGTCACCAGATCTCAATCCAATAGAGCACCTTTGGGATGTGGTGGAACGGGAGATTCGCATCATGGATGTGCAGCCGACAAATCTGCAGCAACTGCGTGATGCTATCATGTCAATATGGACCAAACTCTCTGAGGAATGTTTCCAGTACCTTGTTGAATCTATGCCACGAAGGATTAAGGCAGTTCTGAAGGCAAAAGGGGGTCCAACCCGGTACTAGCAAGGTGTACCTAATAAAGTGGCCAGTGAGTGTATATTACCACTAAGGTCAGGATTGGGTGTGAAGTGTCACAGCTGAAGCTAGAAAGCTATAATTGTTTTTTTCATGCCATGGTTTGGTTTTTCACTAGTATTAAATGTTGACTGGAAATGGGAAATATGTATCTGATGCCCATAACCACTGCACTGCTTGCTTAGCCTGTTTCAGTAAGACACTTAACACTGTGCTTGATTCAACAAATGGCGCCAGACACACATTTGTTTGGTGATGACTCGTTAGAGACTCTCGTTAGTTCTTACCCTCTCGCTCCACCGGTTATACACGATTTAACTTAACAAGCCACTCGACCACTGTGTAAAAAGTGTTTTAGAAATCACAAGCACCTATAAAAGGTACTGTTTCTAAGTAATTTTGTAGTCTGTAAAGTTTTTCAGTTTTAGGCTGGGGAGGGCTGAAACCTTCACTCTGCAGTGTTTTGTTTGCATAGAGTACGATTCCATTGAATCATTAAAAGTGGGAGTGGGAATTAAATGAAGAAAATGAGACAGGCCACTCCAGTATTGACTGGGAAGGTTTTCTAAAGAAAAGGTTCTGAACTGCTTCTTTCTATATGGGTCAAATTCATTCCAATTCTACTACTGACTCATCCATCTACTATTGCCACATTTGTTTTATGAATTTAAATCTGTGATGGGGGGAGCAACTTTTAAATTGCAATAAATGAATTTTTATGACCTTTAGGAAACAAAGCTTTCCATGTAGGCCTTTATGAGCTACTTCGTGTACTGTTTACTTTTAAGGTTCTATTTTCTAATGAAGAGAATCTTGATAGTGCTAAATTATGTTGAGAAGGCTTCATATGCCTTTTTTCAGCATGTTGTGATTATGTGTTCTGATCTGGTCGTTATCGCAGTTGCTGATTTGGGTCATTAAAGTAATGAGCATGACGGAAAGTGGAGGAGATGCACTACCCCGTTCTCTCTGAACTACTCTGATTGCGTCCCCTCCTTCCTGTAGTCAGACAGGTACGAGAACAGTCATTAAGGTGCAGAAAAAATTAGGGCGAAATCAGACGGAGACCACTCGAGGATTCATATGGGCATAGCGCTGTAACAGTCGGACAAAAGATTCATCAGGGTGAGAAAATGACACTTGTTGGAGCATGAGGATCCTGAATGAGATCAAATTGGGGTGGGATTTAATTAGTCCACGTTGTCCCCATACTCCGCGCTCCCTTGCCGCAGCTCATCCCATCCTGGTCCTCCATTCACCCTCAGCACATGTGTGTCTGAGGCTGGTTTTGTGTGCTGTTCATTTCAGTGGCAGGCTTTTGCTAGCAGCACTTGCTGGCTGACTCCCAGTTATAGACAGCCTTTAAAAGGCCCGGGCTGAACTGTAAAGATTTACACCACCATTCCTCTGATTGTAGATCTTGGCTTCCTGCTCACTGTCAAGACACCAGTACATATTGATTAAATGCTTAACACGGGGTTACACATTTCGGGAAGGAGCTCCACACCTTGACTAAAACACCAGAGGGTTGCTGAAACATTTCTATGTGGCAGAATAAATTGATATCTGGCCTCAAATGGACATAATCCCTGTCTGTGTAGGTCTGAGTGACGTCCAATACCATACATATAAACCCAGAGACAGACTGCAGTTATACATGAACAAGTCTTTTTGCTTAGATTGAGGGCAATGTTTGAAACACAGGAGGCACAGTTGCAGGGTATTAAATAGATAACAATCGGCAGCATTTGCGTAAAATGAAGCAGCCGTTGCACGAGTCTCTTTTTAAGGTGGTTTTTGCTCTAGGCCTCTTTATCTCCTCCTTGCAATGTGAGATGGCTAGATTACAGGTAGTGGAGAGTGGTGAGGGAAATCTTTGTGGTGCCACGTGGCTTGCCGTTTGCCTGACATACATGCGAGTCCCTTGCTTTTTTTGCATCCCCTTCCCCCATTTCAAAAAAAGACAAAATGTAATGGCCCTGGCTTTGGCACTACTGTGCAGAGTAGATGAACTGAATCCACATGGGGAGCATAAGAATGGGTGTGTTGTGTAGCACAGTGTATTGTGTTTTCATGGCTGCATCTCCCTCTCAAATTCTTTTTTTTTTTCTTGCTATTGGTGTGCTGCTGACCTTACCCTCGCCGTCATGCACGCTGTTACAAAACTTGCTGCCTGAGGCCTGGTCTGCGCCCTGTTAGGGCATCGTTGGTCAAGGAAGAGGGGCGGGGGTAGTCTGTGCCACACAATAGCCACAGGTAAGACTGAAACACCAGCGTGGGTAGCTGTTAGTGTTCAGTAATCATATAACCGGCTAGTTCTTGCCTCTGTTACCTTCCTGATTCCTAACTGTGGGTGACTTTGATGCAGGAAATGTTAACAGTTCGCCAATCTGCTGTTGCAGTTAGTCTTGAGTGCTCTTTCATCAGCAATGTTGTTCCAGTTTTTTTTTGCACTATAACATCCTTCACAGTGAAACTCCTGAAGAGCGCTAGGGTGAGGACACCTTAACCATTCCTTACATAATTCCTGTCTTTGTTATTTATTTATTTGTGTTCCTTGCTTGTCACTTACACTTCACTTCTGCATGTTCTTTGTTTTGCATTCTGTCATTTTTATTCCCATTTGGTTTTTGTGTGGAGAATATTTTACTTCCATATAACTACTTTTGAATCAAAGTAGACAGCTTATAAGGTACATTGTAGAGATCCCTGCATCTCAGTGAATTTCATGGAAGTCTTGAATGGTTCAGATCACTATGTACTGATCTTTGATTCTGCAGCCCACCATATAATGCACCTAATGCCTTGAGAAATCTTAGTGAATGGATGGATGCTATAACATCATATAGGAACGTGTGACATTTTTCATTCAAGTGTACATTTTTTGTAAAGGTACAACAGTTATAACCTATTGAAAGTCTTCATAAAACCTTTTCCTTCTTAGCAATGCGGTGTTTTAATCCTGTCCTTATCCCATTAGCATCCAGTTTCTGGTCTTGCAGCATGAAAGAAGATGTGTTGGTCCCCCCTCAGCACTTCTAAGGTGCTTGCCGATGGGCAGCCCAACAATAAAGAGCCCAGGTGCAAAGGGCCAAGCCAAGCCTGCTAGAGGCAGTGTGACTGTGATGCTGTGGCTCCGGAGCCCATGGAAGTGTCACGTTGGCACCTTTCCTGCTGCCTTCCACCGAGAGGGGCTCTAATTAGCTCTTTTGTTGCCTGGTGAATGGAGTGTGAGAGAGTGGCAGGGGCCCCAATGGAGTGATACGACTGTACATGGGTGGGGAGGGGGTGGGATGGTCATAAAATGACCCTTTGCAAACCCCCCTCTACGCGCAGTGGTGCCCAGTTCAGGCTTCCCCGTCCGGTTATGTTCATGGAAAGCCATGAGTGCACTCCCAACCACCAGGCCCCCACCAATGGTGAGGAGCGATTGCCAGTTCCTTCAGGGAGCAGGTCACAAATTCCCCTGTTGTCGTTGGAAGAATTAGATTTCTGTGCTGTGAAAGACCGTGTTAGACAAGGTGCCCGAGCACTAAATCCCCATGTGGATTCGTAGGGAACGGGCATGGTTTGTGCAGTCCTGTGTGCTTTGGTCCAGATATGTTTGATGTCATAGTTACAATACAGTCCGTGTTTGCTTCTATTTTTGGCATATCCAAATGCCTTTGGAATATGTATTTTCTGTCCCTGTTACTGTCTTTTGCTTAATCACCTGTGTTCTCTTAGTAAGTTGTTGAATGCTTTTGTGAGCACATCTTGAAATGGGAAAATAGATTTTAATAGATATCTGTCCATTTTGAATGTCTGAATGTCCTTAGTGGATTGTATAATTGAAGTACCCCCCTCTTACACATACTGACTTTGATCATAAGTGGACCCAACCACCATGTAAGTGTAAATCCAACAGGGCCATTAGGGAGTGCTTCTGAAGCCTGTAGACATCTTTGCTATTTGTGGGTAATGTACCACAAATGATCCACCTCTGCTTGCATAAGCTAGTGTTTTCCGTTGCTTTCTCAGGGTTTGTTGTGACTGAAGACCTGTGAGCATGGTAGAATTTGTCTGCATTGGCCATTCCCCGCAATGAAGTCCCCACAATGAAATCTTTGAGAGATATGATCGCCATCCAATGGGAAGGCTGGTATTGGGGGGGACCCAGACAGCTGCCGTCACTTTTGGACAGTCGTTCTAGACATGTGCTTTCTAAGCTTTTTTTTAATCCGGGGGGGATCAGTTGAGTAAATCTTGGAATAAAGCTTAAAAGCATAATTGATTTATGTATCTGTTGACCAAAGGCCCCTAAGGGATTAGCAGCAGGAGGGGATGAGTGATTGATAGTATGTACCCCTAACAGAAGTGGCATATGAAGGCAACGGTGTCAGCCCGCTTATGTTACAAAATACATCAGGGGGTGTTCCATTCTATTGACAGGCAGATTATTTTGCAGGGCACAATATCTCTTGCTGAGTTGAGGAATTCGGAAGTGTGTCTGTGACTACAGCATCTTCATGGAACTGTCTGACAGCAGAGCTTTCTTCTAAAGTAACCACACTCATCCCAGAAATTCTTTTTTTATACTTTAAAAATTGAAACCCTGTATTTACAGATGACTAACAGTTTGTATGATTTAGACCTATTTATTTCTGAGGTTAATATCAGCAATGATGATCTGACAAAAATCATGTAGGCCATATTCCAAATTCTTTGAATATTTGTGCTGATGCCCATGTACTTCCAGGAAAGTTGTACTTTTTTCAGCCATCACTTCATTTCAGATGTACTGCAGTAAACCTTGTAATCTGGGTTAGTGTACTGCTTTTTCTTTTTTAAACATCTTGCATGTTTTGTGTGTGCAAGTGGTTTATAGAAAAACAGGAAAACATTTCCTCACCTGGATTGATCACCGGAGCTTGCTGCCTTGACACTCCATGACTCAAATGGCGTCATTTCTGTTGTTTTTTTTCCATTGCAGGGAGATACTGATGATGCTGTCAAGATCAGCCGTAGACCATTAAACATAGTATAAAATGGGATTGCATTTTCCCCAAATCGGAGTTTACTCTCCTCGCAAGCAATTTTACACCTAATGCTCTCAGTTTGACCTTCCGGGGAAGGAAAAAGCACATCGATTGTCAGCTCCTGGATGAGTTTGGAGGTTATTTCAGCTGGGTTTTTCTGCAGCGGCACCAGGCCCACACAGGCCCGGAGTCTCCAACAGGTGTTTGTGTGCTTATCACGGCGTCACGGCTTATCTGAGAAGTTCAGCTTCCTGCATCCTCTCACAGGTCTTAGAGTGGGGAAATACTTCACTTAGCCTCTGACCCCTGTTTGCTATGTCCAACCAGAGAGGCAGGCTGCCTGTGGTAGAAAAAAGGGAAATTTGCCGTCAACAGTATTCTGTTCGACAAAATGCCACACTTCTCTTTCTTTCTACGGCTGTTACGACCATAAAACAAAAAGTTACATTTCTTAATATGTGTAGGGATAGAAATCACTCTGTAATTTTCCTTATGCAGTTTTACTGCAGGTTCTCCTGAACAGTAGCAAAGAAGTAACTTTAAACTTATTTAATTTTGGTACTAAGACACAAAAATGGTCAATTTTTTTTCTGCCCCGCCCCCAAAAAACACATGCTCACACAGCTTGTGCAAAAACAACAGTGTATGGTGGGGGGAAGGGGGAGGACAAAGGGGAGAGTGTCTTTTAAAAGCAGGGCAACCCCCCCTGGAGCCAGGGTTGAGAATCTGACAGTGCTTTTCTAAATCCTCCATCATTGGGTGTAGGGCTGGGAGACTGGGGGTCTAAGAGCCATGAGAGCCTCCATTGTGAAAGGTCGGCTCTGTTACAGTAGAGTGGATGCAGGGGTCTTGCTGTAGACAAAGACAGGGGTCAAACAGGCCCCCATTATTTACAGTAGTCCCTTTCATTGCCCGAGTGAAACAGGAGCCTCCAGGGGCCTCATGGGAAGACCAGTGTTTTTGCTCAGTCAGGCCTTCAGTAAGGTCAAAGTGCATGGTGGGTGGGGGTAGGTGACTTCCAGTGGTTTCATAGAGGGGGTCTTTATTGATCAGCAAAGGATTCTGTTGTATAGGCAAAGTTTAAAGAAAAACAATGTCACACAACTCACACAACTGGAATGAGCGCATCTAATGGGCTGCAGAGGTGAAGCCTGTTGTGTTTGCCCATACCCCACAGTGACACAAAGGACAAAAGAAATGGCAGGCAGTATGGTGGAATGGCTTTGTTCCTATGAGCTTTTTTGGTGTTGTAGATCTGCAGGACCAAATTTTGCAAAATGTCTGTGCATTCTTTGCATGAAAAGGTCTACAACAATGCTTGTATTTTCTCAGATTACAGTGAAAGGTGATAATCTGGTTGGATTCCATGTAGTAATTCAGTGTGGCATGGGATTCAGTATCGATGAGTGTGAGACTTTCAACTGTTGTGCCCTTAGCAGAATTTGGAGATTCAGTAAACTTTTGCCTAAAATGTCTTATAGGACCTAACCAAAAAATGGGCCACACTTTGAACCATTTGGTGGGCAAATGTTTTGCTAACACCACAGTCTAATTCTAAATATGGTCTGATTATTCATTTAAAGGAGTTTGCATTTTTATTTGTGATGCTGGAATTACATTTAATATTATGGGACACTCTGCATGCACAAACTGCCTTTTAAAAAATACTTTTTCAAGTCAGCTGTATTTGCTTTTTTAGTTAAGAAATAGAAAGATTGGAGACTCTTGGTAGTGCTGAGAGAAAAAAAATGCACCATCTGTCATTAGTCCTGCATAATCCTGGCATAATCTTCACTTAAATGTTTGGTATGAGGAGGACATTGGGGGGGGAAATGCGGGAGTCCTACATATGTTGAGAATAACCCAATAGCCTGCCGGAACAGATTTTATTATTTTTTGGGGGTAGACAATGACAGTGGGGTTAAAGTTCATGGGACAGAGAGCTAAGCATTGAGCGGGGTGGTGAGGTCTTGGGGTCCAGTTTGACCCCACCTTTGAGACCATTGTCCTGAAGGACACAAAGACCCACCATCCTCTGGCCAGCGTGCTCTCGGACCCGGCTTGACAGAGGCTTTGAATTTGGCTGACTGCACAGTGACCAATAGAATAGAAAAGAAGTCATTTACAATGGTGTTCCAAGAGCCATCTCTCTGACTCTGAGCTGAGTTAAATAAGAAAGTAGGAAAGTAATAGCACTTTTAGTATGTATGAAGAAGTACAAGTGTTCATTAATAGGGACCCATAGTGTGGAGCTGAGTAAGTCAGGTTATTGTACATTTGTCTTGCTCTTCGTTTGCTGAAGATATTCAGTGGGGTAGGAGAATTGGGAGAGGGGAGTGACAGTAGTACATATTGATCCAGCTCTTTAAACAGTTTTAAAACGAACTCTGTAACTTTGCCAGTTCTCCAAGTCTGAAGTACGGAGTACATCATTCTCAATATCCACACAAAACGCCATGGTAAGGTCTTGCTGGAGGAATACTATTCCATTCTGTGTAGGGGAAATGGAGATGTGCCAGAGAGTCAACCTGGCATGTGAGGCTGTAACAGCACCTATCCTTCTACCGTTCTGTGTCTGTTTCCCTCCTTGCCTCCCTTCAATCTCTCTTTTCCCATCCCCCTCTCTTTCTCTTTGTATCTCCTCCCTTGCTACTTCTATTTCTACTTTTGTGCTCCCCCATCCCTTTTTCTTCCTCTCTGGTTTCCCCACAAACACCCCGCTCCCTCTCTCTTTCTCTCAATGATGTGATGAAGTAATAGCTCTGTCATTCTGGACCTGTCGCTTTTGTTTTGTTGTCTAATGTGTTGGATGGTTAAAAATAAACTTGTGTGTACACGGGTGGGGGCATATTCACAGAGCTTAAATCATCCTGGTGAGTTGGTTATTAACACCCTGGAACTTGTGGGTGAATAAGTTCTTCTGCCATGGGAAAGGAAAAGGATGCAAAAAGAAGCACAGAGTGTTAGAAACAGCCGAGCAATGTATGCGCATGTGTGCGCAACCATGAGACAGTGATGGATCTGCTTGGAATTAAATGGGATTGTATGATGTAGCCCTCATTAAGTTTTTGACTCAGTTTTACATGCTAATCTTTCCATACAAGTAAAACGAGGACAACAACAGAGACGAAGTAGACATGATATTTTGCAGGGGCTTGAAAGTTCTGCATTTGCATTTTTAACACTTTACTAATGATCAATCACTTTGATGTGTCCAGTTTCTTAGCCTGCCAATTATCAGATACATGACTGACAATAAATGTATTACTGTTTCTCTGTTTGCCATGAATGGTACAGACTGCAGATCATTTTGGTTCATTGGTTCCATCTGATGTGTCGGTTGGTTATGGGAGGGTATGCAAGTCAGGAGAGAGAAAGGAGAGAGAAAAAACAATATAATGATTTTCACTCCATGGTTTGCCTGTGTGATCCTATGGCTCTTATATTTATTGTTTTGAGCATAAGCTTTCATACAGTCTGTGCATTTGACCTGGACATTATTTTCAAAAGTCTTTCTGTGTGATGATGACAGCTGTCCTTGAGTGACACCTGAAATTCTCGTGGCCACGGCAGCACACATTTTGAATGTATTAAGAGGACTTCAACAGGGGTCTTGTCAAAGTAATACAATATCTGCCAACAAACTTAGCATTCATGACATTATTATTCTCAAGAACATTTAGTCAAAAAATGGAGAATGTGCAGAGGGTCCTTTCCCTCTGAAAGCATCTAAGGGTACCAGGCAGTGGTTCACATGACTTGTTTGATGTTCTTTTCAACAGTAGTCATTTGAAGATCACACACAATGGGGTTATGTCTGAAGGTAATTTGCAGACAATGTTTACATCACACTTGGCTTTATTGCATATTTACAGGTAGGAAATGGTGATTAATCTGATTTATTTTGCATCATCAGAGAAAACATTCTGAAATGTGCTTAAATTGAAGAACAGCAGCAGGTTGGTCCATGTCATTTCAAAGAAAACCAAACAAAATATCAGCTATAGGATCAGACTTTCCGATCAAAGTGTGAAATCACCCATATTACTGATCACACTGAACAGTGTGACACCAGGATTATGTATATCTTAATAACAGGCTCGTTATATCTGTGATAATAATCCATGGTGTTTTAGGAAACCTGGGTAGGCACAAAATTTCCAAAAGACAACTCCAGCTGATCCTATGTCAGAAATTACCCAGGTGAATTTTGAAGTTGGCTTGACTTGTGCCTTTGACAGGAGCTACCTGCGCACCACTTTATGAAAGAATCTGAGAGGGCCGGATGAATCTGAGTGTGTTGATTTCACATGGCGTGACCCAAAAGAATCTTCATGGCTGTCAAGTTAAAAGCAAGGGAATGTCACAACACGCCGCACCTCTCAGATCACATGTGGGTAGCCTGTGGGCCAGACCATCAGTAATAATTTTAGCCAATAAGGATACATATTATACAAAATGCAGATGCTCCAGTGTCATGGAAGTGGCATGGAAAGATTCCTAGCTTCCGATTTCTTTCACTCTCCGAACATTCTTGAAATATCACTGAAAGGACCCACGGGCAGAAAGGAAAGTCAAGGATGATTGTCAAGAAGCTGTGGCGTGTTGCCGTCTGAGTCTCCAGGCAATTTGATATACTGACATTTCCTTACCAGCGAACCATATTAAATGCAGAAGAGACTGTCTCTGAACCCAAAAGCCAGTATCAGAGTCTGCAGAACTATTCAGACCTGGGAGATGGTACAGCTTTCACATGGCCTCGAGGTCTCGACCTCGTCCTTTGTTCAATGTGTTCCCTTTTTCTTGCCGAGAAGAGGGTCCTTTGAGCACGATCGACCCCCCTGTGCGCCCTGTGCTTCACAACGTTAATAGTGGCACTGGAACTAATCATGGACCTTAGATGTTTTGAGCTCCCCCCCCCACCACTCCCCCCAAATTGTCCCCTGAATGAAAACAAATCTGAATTGTGAGCCCCATGCTTGGAGCTTTGGGTAGCACATATTCATATTTCAATGTTTTCCTAAAAGAGAAAAATGAAACATGTTTGAGCAGAATGTATTTACTGTTGAATTTTGCAATTTTTTTGCAAAGTTCCTTTTCTTTCTGCCCAGAAGAAGATTGGGTTAGAATGCTGCATTCAATGCTGACTGGATGCATGCTGTCATACCCTGCTCTTGTAATGCATGTATGCAATGCTAGTTCTTGTGTGTTCCGTGTGAAATTTGCTTGGGGCTACCAGGGCACTTGACAGACGCTTTTGGAAACTCTCCTGTCAGTGTGTCTCTACTGTGCTCTCACACAAGCAGGTTTTGTGTTTTAAGCACTCCTCGGGCTGTCCTAAGAAAAATTAGGAATAGTTTACAATTTCACTTTTAGAATGTATAAGTAATCTAATTGGAGCAGATCCAAACACATACTGGTTCATGGTGCTTGATTTATATATGCACGTCCACCCAAATTGTTCCCTGTGTTTTGTTTTGTCACCAGCCATGATGTGTAGACTGGGGGATAAGGATGGTAAGTGTGAGTGAGGTGTATGAAGATTCAGTCACCAGCAGCTGGTCTCTTTGATTCTTTCTCTCAGGTCTATTAAACATGGCATTGCAAAGTGAAGTGGAACCTTTTTATGATTTTATTGGAGCAATGTAGTATGCTTTACAACACACTGGGTTTTCTCCCTCTGTCTCAAGGAGTGAAGGACTCAAGCTGGCTTTATTAGCATGACAGGAGTTATCCAAATTTCCCAGAGCATTTTAGGGCTTGGATGTAAAAGTCTTCCTCTCCTCCCTCCTTCTGAATCAAACACGTCATCAATGATATTATAAACAGGAGAAAAAAAATAAAAGTACATTTTAAAAATAAATGTTCCTAAACTAAATATTTTAACAAATGTACTGTGTCAATTTATTTTTTTTCTTCTGTAATATCATGGTCAGATCTAATATTATCTAATATTATAATATATGCCTGACTGTTTCTGTCTCCCCCTGTCTTACACCTGTATGTATTTGTGTGTGTGTGCACACACTGATGTGGAATCTGTCTTTCTGTCTCTCCCTGTCTCACACCTGTATATATGTGTGCACACTGATGTGGCATCTGTCTGACAGCGGTGCACATATTGTACCGGTAGACACCCCCAATTGTTATTTTCACTCCCCATGTGTGAAAGCTGTTGGGCCACGCCGTCCTCGCAAGAAGGCAGCAATCCAGCCAGGCGGCGTGCTTGTGAGGTACTAAATTACAGGCTGAACATCCAGCTGGTCACGGCGAGCACTCTACAGCTCCTGTGGTGTTGGCACAGCCGAGAAAGCATGTTTCCCATGAAAACGGGTGGTGCGTGAATAGGGACAGCGGCCCTCTCCGCCTCAAGCGCCCAGCGGGCGGAATTAAAAATCCTCCGATGGCAGACAAAACATGAGGAAAAGCATGACAGAGAGGAGGTCAATATTAGATTTATTGCTGTCTGAAAACATTCAGAGAATCTAACCAGAGGGCCTTTGGTGCTGTCGAGCCACACTAAAAATAAACGCCACATGCGGACCCCTCTCCCAGAAGAAACACTCCAGGATCCGTCTGCGCCCGTGTCTGTAAATCACACCAAGAAAAGAGAGGACAGGAAGAAGGGGGGGGTGCGACAATGGTGACGATGGCCTCAGAACTCATCTCACCAAGGGTGCAGACTTTGGAATATCTCACACTGCAGCACAATACAATCGTCACCCGTGTCAGAGTGCCGTGCTCTCCCTCTTCAGGGTGCAATTAGAATAAATTAAGTAGACTTGACTCTGAATTTGGTTTAAATGAACAGTATTATTATTTCAGTTCATATCTTGTTGAAAACCAAGACAGGGGTGCAAGATTTCTGTTGCAATGTTGGAATGATCCTTGTAAGAAGTCAAATGACAAAGGGAAGACCGAGTGATGCAATAATAGGTTTGATAAAGGCTGTCAGACATAGATATGCTTAGGGTAATGTCCTTTGTACTGAGTATAAAAATCAGTGATGTATCTGCTCTAAACCTGGCCTTAAAGTAGAACCTGTCGTTTTGACCCCAGTGAAACTGTTTGATTTAATCTGATTGACACAAATTGCGTCCTCATTTTGAATCATTCAGCGCTTCTCTGTACGTTTCTGAAAATCTCACTTTTTCCTCTCAGGCACAGTTGTAAGTTCTTAAGGGCACACACAGATTTCCTTCCAAGAGATTTTTCTGCTTATTCATAAAAGATGAAATGTTTCCCTCGCCCACCCACAACAGCATGGCATTTGCAATTTATCAGTAATGATGTACTGCTTTTTGCTGATTTGTTAAGTAGCCTTCCCACAAAAGCCCTCCATTTGACTGTTGGCTTTTTTATTGTTTTGACTCCTTCTCTGTTTCTCTGCTTTTGGCTGAAGATAGAGCTGTGCAGTGAGGTTTGCAAACACACCCACAGTGTGGGAGCTGCAGTGGCAGTGTAGGTGTGGAGATGGAGCTAAACCCCATGTGTAGAACAGGATGAAGATGTCATTCTGAACTCCTAAAGTGGAGGGATATGGCACAGTGTGGTCATGTCCTCTGTTAACCAAAATGTAGTGTCATCTTTATTGGATGTATTGTATCCCGTTTCTAGTCCTCATAACCCAGATATGTGGTGAATTTTTCCCAGTTTACCAGTGAAGCACCAGGTGCATTGGTCTTGTTGGGGTGTTGATGTCTTCACTCAGGGTTTACTGTCCAATCACAATTTTGAAAAATGATATCACTAAAAACTTTGTTTTATGGATTGTTGTTCCTTTGTTACACTATCATTGTTAAACTAAATCTACAAGTGACTATTTCAGGGTAAGAGAACTCCATGAACTGGCTCAAACTTGCAGTGCACACAAATTCAACATTGAAGAAAGCATCAAGCAGAGAAGTTTATTTATATGAGATTTCTCCAAAATACTGATTATATGAGGCTCATAAATAAAGCTGAAAGCTGTTTAATTTGCTAGTTAAGCATACAGAAAAAAATCTACTCCATTCAAGTATGAGTCTTGAATCAAAGTGGTCAGCAGCTTTAATTTCATGCAAAGCTTGCATGAGCTCTGTTGTGGACAGTAGCTTTTTTTAAGCTTAATGCAGAAGCCCTGCTGTTTTTTGAAACATTGTCCAGTCATCAAATGTGGAATTTATAGGATGGTTCAATGAACATTCCAACACAACTTAAGTCTGTTACATGTAGATATAAGGTGCTTTCTTCATGATGTCTCCTATCTTTGGGATGATATGCTACCAGGGCAGAGCTTGTGAAAGGGGGAAATGAATAGCACCTGGCTATGAATGTCATGTCTAATCTGAAAGAGGAGAGAGTCTCTAATCTCTTGCCAACTTTGCCAGTTGTTCAGGTTGATCTACCAGGTGATGTCTCCCTCTCAGGACATTCAGTGAGTTTCCTTCAGTGTATTATTGTTGATGCTGCACATACACATACAAGTGTGCAACTCAGCAAAATGCATTAATTTGCTGTTGAAAAGCAGCAAGTGGCGGAAGTGGATGTATCTAAACTGAGCGCATCATCAAGAACGCATTTGAACAGAACAATCAGTGGGTAGGAAGGCACCCTGTTTTTATCAAAGGTCAGTTGTTGACTGCACCCATTTTAATCAAATGCTGATAATGATTTTTCAGTATGTCATGTGATCATATTCATGTCTTCTCTTATCAGTGCTTTGTGCAGATCTGTTTATGATGTAAGTGTTTTGCCTGAATTTTAATGGGTAGAAGCATAACAACAAATGTGTTATGATCATTTGGTCATATTTTGTGTTTGACCCACATAGTTACATTAGCCTTTTAAATGAAGAAATGCATCACATAACCCCCGCCCCTCTATCACTGTTCATTAACACAAGGTGAGAGTATTGATAGGTCCTTCTTATGCTTGCTAAATCTCAAAGATGCCCCCCCCCAACCACACACACACACACATACTCTTCCACTCCATGAGCTCCATTCCTTCTGTTTTTATTTTGATGCAATTATGAGCAGAACAGAGTTTCCAAAAATTACATGTGGTAAGGGCTGTGAAGCTGGAAGCATTTAGAATATGGTGCTCTTGGCTTCACTTGCAAAGGCTGAGAGCAGAGAGCAGAGCCCTGTTTAAAATCCTTGGTGATGGAGGTGTGTTGAGATTGCACTTCGCTACCATTATGTGTGTATGTGTGCATTAAACAGAACTCTCCAGTGTGTTCCAATGTGTATGCTTTTGATCATATCCACAAAACTGGAAATGGCATGTTTCTAATACCTGTACAGTATGTGTCATTTATTTTTGCCATTTTTAAAAATTTGATCCAGCTAGTTTGGGGTTTAGACATTATAACATATTGTCTATTGTTTTGTTATGGGGGATAGTCATCAATACCTTCTGAGGTATTAATTTTGAGTCTCTTAATTTAAAACATGTACATTTTTAAAAATAATTCACCTAATTTGATTATATTGCTAGAACATTGGCTTGACTAAGTTAAATTACATTACAGTTGCTTGGTAGATGCTCTTATCCGGATCAACTTGTGTAGCTTACACTTTTCACGTTATCCATTTATACAGCCAGATATTTACTGAAGAAATTTGGGTTAAGCACCTTGCCCAAGGATTCAATAGCAGCATCCTACCAGGGAACTCAACCAGAAACCTTGGGTTTACGGGCCCAGCTCCTAAACCAATGTGCCATATAGCTGCAACTCATGGATATTTAGACTTTTTTGTGGTCTGGTTCCTTCAAAATATCCTTTATGTGCAAGAAAATGTTTATTTGGAATAGATAGACACTATACCATCTGTGAGTTTTGTCATGTGAAAGTGTGACCCTGTGTGTTTCAATTAATCTGTGTTTCATGGAGTTGTCACTCCTCATCACTCTTTGGCTGGCATGATTCATGTTTGAAACGGCTGCATTGTGACTGAAGTAAACAGGATTTGTAACAATCAAATTTAATTGTGTATTTTGCTCATTAAAAAGGAATGGTTGCATTTCATAAAAATTCATTATAGTGGATATAACTAAAAGGAGTATCAATGATCTTTTGCTGGTGGCAGAAAATTAATCACCTTGTGCAATAGATAATAGCAATCATGAATAGAAATAGAATCAATGAAATTTGGTGCCTCAGTGCTTAAATTTCTGTAGCATACAGGTGTCAAGGTTTGTTACACTCACACTTGTGTGATCTCTTTTGCCAGACTTTAGGTTGATGAAAATGTTAATATTGGTGCTGATGCAACTGGGTACTGAAAAAATAGTTTTGTGAGCCATCGTCCTGCAAGACATTAATAATATGCATAATAACTTTATTTACCTCCTTTGTTGTTAATCCATAGTTTGAATGGTATTTTAATGGAATTTTTCAAACTAAATCATGCCTATTGTAGCAAAAGAGAACGCAGGCATATGTTGTAGATGGCCTCCTAGATTACCATCTTCAATTTAGCTTTGTGAGCCCTTTTGATAAGGTAATGTGAGGTATGAACAAAAAGGTATATTTGGTTTCTGGTGGTACACTACATGTTGGTGCCACCTTAACATATACCCTAACTTGGAGTGTATGATATGGCAGTGCCTTGGTGAGTGGCTGTTGGTTGTTTGGTGTGAGGACCGGCAAATCAATGTGTTTGAGACACTCTGGCCTGCAGCTGGGGAGTTGCATAAGCACTTTCAAAGCAGAAATTCCTGAAAGGCACTCAAAAAGTAGTCTTTTTTTTCCCCTTTTGTGCACGTCATTAGTGGTAGATGCATCCCACAATCCCTAGGGAAGCCACCTGGAGACAACCAACCAAATCAAAAATTATTTGGATATAAAACCTTTGGAGAGATGTCTTAACTCTGTGCTTATATTTTATGCTTAAGTGAAAAGCTCATGGCTTTGGTTAATATAAACAGCAGATATGTACACTTTAACGTGAATGAAAATGGATGTTTATCATTCTAGTATAATGAGTGTGTGTTAAGGTCATAGCTTACAGTCTCCAGGCATCCCTGAATGACACTTACATTATACCAATGGGCAAAAATCTAAAAGTTTCATTTTTTGTTCTGTTTCATGCAGACATGACCCTAAAAGTCACATTTAAGATAGACTGCCATTTATTCACATGTAAGAGTTTAATGTGCCCTGGTAAGAGCTGAAAGGATGCCTGAGTGTTTTTCAGTATGTACTGTATGTGTGCACATGTGCTTCTGTAAACATGTGGATGCATTGTGTTAATATCAGAAGAGACTGTGCTACCTGATCATAGAATGCATGCATTTGTCTTGTTTTTGGATCTGTATCCAAGGTAGGAACGTGCATTGTGTCTGAGGTGTTAGCTGATTGAATTCTCTGCCACAGAGAGCATGTATGAGTGATGGGATGATGGCAGACTGCTATGGCTCATTAAACCCTTACCTTCACAACAACAACAAAGGCCCCCATTAGGAATAAAGCCCATTAGATCAGGGCTATTGTTTCAGCGTTAAAACACCCGCCACGATTATGCTCCTCCGTTGCTTTTGTTAGCCGCCAAGGATTTCGCCAACAGGACACACGCCAGCATTCTTAAAAGAATCCAGTTTTCATGGAGCTAAAAGATGTCAGAATAATTATTCATCATAGTCATCATAACAGCAGAGAGACAGATCAAAAAAACAGAATGAACAAGCTACAGAATGCCTTTTGTGACTGTGCTGTTTTTTTTTTTAATGATTTGGATCTGTAACTTAAAACTGATATGGCCATATTTATCCCACCCACTCACACACTGCATTATGTACTTCAGATGATTAGTGAAAGAGTCCGATAAAGCCAAAGTTAATTGCAAAATCGGTTCTGGTTTCCCCGTCTGGCTCTCTGCTTTGCAGATAGCCAGAACACTTGGAAGTCACGCTCTGTTCTTGAGAGGAGCGTGTATAACACGACACCCTCTTATTAAGATTATGAAAGTGATAAGTTTCACATGGTGTAATACGTGGTTGTGTACGGTGCATAGCCTGTTTCCTTGTGAGGTTTTATTGACTTATTTATCTTTAAAGAAGACCAGCTTCAGAAAGAGAAGTGTCTGATGATGGTGAACAAGTTTTTTTTTTTTTTTTTTTCTTTTGCTGTGTCCGCTTGTGAATTTTTTTGTGTGTGTGCTGGTTGGTGCAATACTAACTGACCACTTCCTGTTTCAGGTGGAGAAACGCAGGCTTAGAACATGCGTAGTTGCTGACAGGCTTGCGTCAACTTCAAAATAAGGAAGCACAGTCAGAGAAAGAGAATGAATAATGATAATCATCACCAGCACTGGTGCACACTTGTGAGCGATTTTAATGATGGGTTGCATAAAAAGGAAACAACAATATATATTTCCCTTTGCCACAAGTGCTTTTAGTGAACCAAACACAGCCTCAGCATTTTTTTTTGATGGTTTGAGAAATGAATGCTCTTCCCAAGCTGACGCTACACTGAATTTGGGGAGGGCTACACACTCCACCTCCTGGACAGTTTCTCCTGAATTCTAGCAAATTCCAGCTAGTGTTACTCTTTACTTATGGTGTACAAGAATGTGTTTGACAGCTTCTGTCATTAATGTTTTGTAAGTTCTGAAGGACAATAAAGGACAACCTTGTTTAATTTCGTTGGAAAAAATGAGGACTAAGGACATTGCACTGTTTCTTTTCATTGCACTGTTCTCAGTATTTTATTTTGAAAATGAACAAAGGTTAAATTTTAATACTTCCTGAGGCAGAAATTCATAAAGGTATCCCTCAGTGTGCATTTGAATGTGTCCCATTGATAACCTATGTGTCTAACTTACTGTCTTGCATGTGGAAGTTAAGCAAACATGGAGTTAATACACAAATAGCACACTTAAGCACCTTTCAGTGCCTAGTGAGTGACCAAATGCCCCTTTGACCTCTTGCTGAGATGCAATTGACATATCTGGAATAGATTTGTGTTGGGGAAAAAGAAAAAAGGATAGAAGGGAAAAATTGCATTGGTCAGCAGCAGGGGTTTTGTGGTGAAGGTCATTTTATACTAATGGCATAAAAACCTGCCATCAGAGCTGATGAATGGCTGTCCGGTCCTGACTGATGGCCCTGCAGTCCTGTCCGGCTGGAGTTCCTCAATGCCTTCTCTTCTGAGACACAGGTAATGAAAGGATTCCAGTTGGCCTGGACTCCTAAGCTTTACAGTATCTGTTTGCCTAGAGGCTTGTATCAGCAAACCTAACAGGGCCTTTTCAGGTCTTATCTGGGCTTTTAGGCTGACTGTTGAGTGCAAGGTCTGACCTTTGACCTAACCCCTCCTCCCCCCTCCACCTCCAAATTCCATATCCTTCTCTCTGCCTAGCTGAAACTTTCTTCTCCCCCTTCCCTTTGTACCCCAACTTCAGATCAATATGGACATACTGTTATTTAGTGGTGAATAATCCCGCTGCACTGATGTGTTCATAGGAGTGAATGGGGCAGTTTTTATCCATACCCAACCTACAGTGCAACAGTAATCACATTTTATTTGATGTTCATTTGCCAATAGAAAATCCTAGGCTGGGAACTGATTGACTGGTCTGTGAGTTGTGCCAGTTTGGAGCTTGCTGGTTTGCCGGACAGGCAGGATTTAAAAGGGTCTTGTTTCAGCCTGGGTTACCAACGGCCAGTCCTTCGCAGTCTGTGCCGACTTAGCCCCCTCTGTGGGTGAAGTCGCCTCCCTCCCTTCATGTGGGTGCTTTATCCCACCAGCTTTCTGTGGGAGGGGGAGGAGGGGAAGGGGGGAAGGGGGACTTGGTTTCAGCCTAGAGGGCACTACTGCCTCTGACACAGCAAGCCTCTACTGTTTCCTCAAACGGCAGAGGACCGAGAGCTGCATTGTGTTTCTGTGCTGTGACATGAAGCCACTTTTTTCACTGTCTCTGATACAGCAACCTCAAATCTCTGTATTTCCCAGTCCAGCCTGCCGTCACACAAATGGTCATAAGGTTTCCAAACATGTGTTTTTAGCAGGGAGACTTATATAAGGTACCTTTCCAAATATCTAACATAAATTGTATTGCCAAACATGCATAAACGGAAGGAACAGCTATGAGATTATCTGTCCCTCTCGCATGCGTTCCTGTGTTCATGAATACTCATGCCATGTCAGTACACCCTGGCCTGACACAAACATTGCATGTTTCACAGTTTTAGAGGGAGCTTTCAGGTTGTGAAAATACAGCACTGTGGATTAATAAATTCTGGGTAATTTGAAGGAGAAGGGATATGAAATGCTAGCTTGTTTGTTGAGGCAAAGCTGCTGCTGTGTCATGGAAACACCTGTGCACCATGCAACTGCTAAGCAGATAATTTAACTGTTATCACCTCAAATTAGTGACATTTCAATTAGGGTTCAAAAGACAGGCAGTTCAGTGCCAGTTAATATCTTACTCCAAAAAAGGCCAATAACATCAAAGTGTGTGTGCAGTTAACCTTTTGTCTCCCGGGTTTACAAAACCTCCAACTGTTTTCTTGTGCTGAATTTTAGGTAGGAGGTAAAGGTTTTTTCTTTTCAACTTCAGGGAAATTTGTTTTTGAGGATTACATTCTACTTCTTATAGTGGTTCAATCCCAATTTTTTAATCCTATGTTCATATTTATTATAAATAATTTAATAATGCTCCATACCACTGTCATGTGAATATAATATGTAGATCTTTTTTAAGTCTTTCTCCTAATATTCATTGTTGCAGGGTAGACAGAATAATGAAAGTCACAGTAATGAAATGGATGTTCCTGTCTGTGTTGTTAAATGCAGTGGAAGTGATGTTATACCATGTTTAAAAGAGCCTCTTTATTTTTCCCTTTTCAAATTTGGTTCTGTTTTTTTATATCCATAGTGTTATGAAAAGAGATTCCAAATTTAACGTTTAAAGGTTATAAACTGAAGGTGTCCGCTAGGATGAATTTTCATCCATCACACAGGCAGGGTTAAAATTTTTCTGTCCTTATGAAATTTTGTCCACTGTCATTTTCACAGTTCAGCAAATCATTTCATTAGTATCAAATAAAGTATCACCAGAAAGACAGCATGATAGAGAATTTACAAACTCTACAATTAATATTTCAGCTGGCCTTTTCCCACAACATTTACAGAATTTTACAAAGAGTTCCATGATTGATCAAGAATAGTACAGCTCCGAAAAGTATAAAACAATAATTGAGCAACAATAAATGAATTCAAAACTTTTAGTTTAGCACTTTAACTTTAAAAATCATTTTGAACATTAACAGTATTTGAATACTGATTGGACATTAGAAAGAAACAGTGATGATTGAGAGTCTGAATTTTGTCAAAATATCTGATAGGTTTAAAAAATTTCCATCAAGCTCATAAAATTTGGCAAATGTTAATTGTCAGTTAATGGAAGCCATGAAACATCGTAAAACAGTGTTATTGACTGTGTGGGAATGACCTCTGTGTGATTTTCATGAACTCTGTGATCATTTTGAAAATGTCATCAAGTTGGATATGATACACATGCACTGGAGTCATAAATAATTTTGCAAAGTTTTATCGAAACTTGCTGGTTTAGCGATTGAGGAGACATACCTCTCAGGGAGCTTCTGTTCGTGCTGATGATAGTCTGATACATAAGTTTGCCTTTAAAGTGTTTATAATGGGTCATGTCCGCCTGGTTTGTCAGCAGTCAAGTTGATTGGCGATCCACTAAGCTAGGCCGGCTGTGGTCTCTGCTTCAGCAGCACTGCATTGATTTCTTCAATGGAAACATGCCAGTCAGTCTACGTGGCACTTATCTTTACTTACAGATGTTGCAAGTGTTTTTGTCCAATAGCTCAAGGAAATTGTGCAAAATAATGAAAAATTGATATTGACCAGTCCATAGCTAATTGGTCTGTCTAGGCCCCAGATAACTGGTTTTAAGGCCAGTCCTGTTAAACTCATATTGGTTGAAGTGTGCTCATTTCATTTGAACAATGCTTGATTTTTCATTCACTTTCTCCCTACACATTCACCCTGGTGCAGTGACTTGTGTAAAATTGGAGCCCGGAACAGCAAGCTACGTATTGCTAGTGCAGAAAAAAATCTTCCTGCTATCATTCCCTCTGGGCTGTGATGTTTGCCGGCATGTACGTATAGCTGAAAGCGATGGCAAAAGACAGAGGGAGGGGGCAAACTGCACTTGACTGCACTTGACAATACTGTCTTTGAAATGCACATTGATTAATCAATTTGAATCCCTTAATTAGCAAATTGAGTGTCAGCACTGATTATCAAATTCAGCTTCTCTATTAGTCGAGCTATGCCCCTGTGTGCCATTTCAAGCTAGCGTGAGAGCACTCCTCTGACTTCTCAGACTTGCTATGTTACAGCTCACACTGTGCCAGTAGATTTTGAATAAGTCCCATAGCAATGAAGATCTTCCCTTTGGGCTACTTACCATTCACAGCACCACAGTGAAACTGTGGCCTTTTCAAAGGAGTTCTGTGTCCGTAAACAGTTCATTGGGCACTGACCGGAAAGTTAGGCTCAGCGTTTGCTGGTTTGCAGAGAAGAGTGATAGAGAGATTAAAAGAAAAGACTGATTGAGAAGAGTTTGGAGGGACGATGACAGAGAGAAGAGAATTCAGACAAAAGAGTTTGGAGGGAAGACCATTCTTTTTTTTTTTTGTTTTTACTGTGATTGTAGCATAAAGAACGAGGGGAGGAAATGTTGGATCACAGATCGTCTCTATATCCCATGACACTGCTCACTTAAAAAAAACACTTGTTTGATTTGCTGTTTCTTATTATTACTTCTTATTTCTTTGGCAAACATCCTTACCCAGGATGACATAAAGAGTATCAGAACAGAACAGAACAATACAGAATATAATCAACAGTAATTAAGCAGGTACAAGACTGTCAGTCAGTAGCCACAGCAGCCTAAAGAGGCAATGCACATTTGCAAACAGCTTCATTCTACACAAATTCTTAAACAGTCCTAGCAGTGATGGCTAATTGTGCTATAGATATTGCTATCTGTTTTATTTCTTTTAGGGTATAAACAACTACAAATGAGAAGTGTAGCTTTTTTGGTGACTGGAATGGAGGGCAAGATTGTTGATTGAAGCTCCCATCTCATCAGTAACTTCAGTCAAGGATATTGTCAATCCCAGCTCCCACAATGTTTCTGTAATGTTACATCAACGTTATTGTAAAGTAAGGATGTCAAACGTCAGCCAGTGGAGTACCCCTGCAGCACCACCTCTGCCACTTCTGCGAAAAGGATCATCGTTATGCTTCATAAACTTGACATGGCAGTTTTGAAATAGCATAATTAGTTGCTCAAATCATGGCTACTTGCGCAAGATAAACACTCATGGTCCTCGGGGTCTGCATCGGGCCCCCTTTGCTCAAAAAGGCCCCTGTTCTGACAAGAACAGGGAACAAACAGGCATGATGACATTGGAAATTAGGGTTGACCCTCCATCAAGCAGATGCCTATCAAGGTCGGGGGGCCACTGAATGAGCGCGTTCAGTTGAGGAGGCATGGCCGGTCAGGGACTCGCTCTGTAGGGCCATTGTGGCCACTGGCTTTGTCCAGATGGTTCACATACCTTTAGCTAAGCTTTGGGTGAGGAATGCATTCCCTCAGGAGGGGTAACAGCCTGGAAACAAGGCGAACATAAACATCCTTTCTTCCGTACACCCCCATGCCGCCACCCTCCACCAAAAAATAATCCAATCAGTACCCTGGACTTGTAAGGGAAAAAAACACATACACAAAAGGTGTTTTTCTTTAAAATATAGTTTATGAAAGAATGGAATTTTTTTACACATTCTTCCTTTGTATTAAAGGTATCTCTTTGTATTTGTTCGGACTTTTGTTAAAACTGCTGCAAAGTAAAACACAGGAATGCCCCTTTAATCATGAGAATGTTGCTGCATAAAAATAATAAAAAGATAATTACATCTCTGTACAACTGCATTCTATAAGTCACTAGTCATCTTGTTAAAAATATGTTCTGCCTTAAAAACCTAATGATTAGATTGCCCATTAAATATGTATAATTGAAACAACAGAACAATATAACGTGTTCTGTGTACTTCAGGCTCATTTTGCAGCTGTCTTGTAAAATGCAGTCTATACCAATGACCTAATTCTATTATTTTCTTTTTAATCATTGAAAGGAAAATGAGATCTACTAAGCATGTCATTTGTGCCCACAAGTAAGTTTTTTTTGGGCAAGGCATTCATCTGAGTTTTTCTCAAGTGACTTCAAATTAAGAGGATAGGATTTGGCGGGCTGACAGCTTAAACGAGCATTCTTCTGTTCAAACCTTAGTGTTGTTGGGCATTTTATAACTGGGTAAACAAAAATGTTTCCAGAGTGTTTTCAATAAGAAGGCGTGTTTGGTTCTGAACAAAACGTTTTTTGAGGTTACAGACCTAAGCCAAGTAAACATTTTTAACTAAGAAATAGACTTGAATGTACAAGGACAAAACAAATAGGTACAGCGAACAGTATAGATGATATAACCAGTATAGACTAGCGCAGTGGAACGAATGAGAACCAAAGCATATGAGCAGCCAGTAACTGAATGCTTTTAACCAGGATCGCTTATTTCCTCAGATGAATGTCCTGGTCAGCTTGGTGTCCTTCAGTACATCAACCCATTGTTATCAAGATTCTAATAAAGTTTTAAAAAACTGTTCTTTCAGTACAAAATATTTATAACGCGTTATGTTCAAATGCAGCATTAAAATGTTATGCTGGTTTATACGTCTGACATTGTTCAAGGATGCCCTATCATTTTTTGTCAGTGAGAAAGCTTCAGTAATGGCTGTGATTGAAAGTGCGCACACACACACACACACACACACACAGACACACAGACACACACACACACACACACACACACACACACACACACACACACACACACACACACACACACACATACACATACACATACAGACACACACACACACACACCCCATTCGAGCAAGCTTATGCTATTTTTCTTACACCACTAATGCGTTTACTTTCACACCACACCAGGGGAATGCCTCTGGACGCGTCCCCCTTCTCCTCTGAATTCGACTGCGCTCTTCACATCTGTCCGCACATATCCACGCCTCAATCGGTCTTTCAGTAGGAACGGTCCCTAACAGCTCAGTATCGCTCTTTCATTAATCAAAGACACATCCAGTGTCCCATTACAGAAACACAACCACTCGCCCTGTCTCAAGCAGACAGCTTACCAATTCATCTTCTGGGCGGGGGGAAGGGGGAATGAAGGCGTCCGGTGCCTCCCAGTTCAGCTGAGCTGTTAAGACCACAGGAAGACCCTTTTAAAATTGTTTTCTCTAGGTCAAGCGAACAACAAGAGAAAAAGGTAAATCACTTGTCTTGAGTAACATGGGGGGGTTTTCTCAAGGAATAACACATAGGGATATGGTGGTTGAGATACTCATTTGGGTGCGGTGGTGAAAGACATTGAAAACAGGTCACTAACTCTTTTGCTGCTCCTCATTCAGTTTACTTTCCTGGCCAATTGTGCCTCATCAGTCCTCCAAAAATTTCCATCCATGATCTTGACAATGTCTCACAAGGGGTGACTTTTTCATAGTATTATTTTGTGCGTCCAGGCGGGACATGGGTGCAGGCATGGACACAGTGGGGATATGGTTGGATGCATAAACCATGGAATGGGGGTGGGGGTTGTGGATGAAGCTTTGGACCCGGGGTGGGTGGTGTATGGGTGGAGCTATGGATCTGAGGTGCTATGTGGGTGGAGCTGTGGACCTGAAGGGATATGGATAGATGTGTGGGTCCAGTGGGGATATGGATAAATATAGAGGTACATGAAAATGAGTAGTCATATTTGGCTTGCATGCTACTTTTCTAAACACATTGTATAAAGTTAGCTTGAAGATGACAAGGAATTCCTGAAGGAATCTTTATTTGGCTCTGATTGCACTCATCTAAACTGACAGTTTAAACCTGCACACATCTTACCAGAAGATGTGTAACAACAGCTATAATATTCAGGGGAATTTCATGAGCATAGTTTGCCGTCAATGCGTAATGCTTTGCTAACATTACTCTCCCATGTGTAACCACAGCACTGGTAAAGATGTGGCTGACAGCTGCTATCTAGATTGTTCCATGAGCTGGCCCTAGTGTCTGCTAGCTAAATTTAATGTCCAGCATATTAGAATGGTGCAAATTAATTGTGCAGAAAATGGTCAAATCAAATGATGTATCTTTTAAAATGTGGGGGCTCAGAGCTGCTGGGAGCTTTTTTTGGCTCAGTGCTCTACCAAGTCTGATAGACCAGTATGGGAAACATCTGACAATGTCACAATCTTTTAAATTCTTATAGGTATCTGGTGTCTTCATCAAACTTTTATTCTGTGTGTTAAATCGTACTGAATGGGAATTGGTGAGGGGTGGATAAATAAAAATCAGTGGTACAGCCCCTGGATTGTGTAATTCCCAGAAGCCACTCGTTTGACTGTCACATTACCTGCAGAAAAGCCTCTCCCACAACATGGGGGGAACACGGAGGCCCAAATGAAGATGTATCGGAGTGCTGCCATATGAGATACGTGCTCTGGCTGACACACTATTAATTAATCTTGTGCGATGTGGCATCTGCTGAGAGATATGACACTTATTAGGGACAGAATTCCAAATTGAATTGGCCCCGTGGTGCACTTCCCAGAGCCCAGCTGCATTCTCCACCCTCACTTATTGGATCCATTGTACATGTGACGGAGTGGAGTGCCACACAGATCGGCACAATGGCGAGGTGTAAACAAAATCCTCCAGCTGGCTATTTTGTTTTTTTACCACATGAAACGTGGTCCAAGCATGGCAGATGGGTGAAAATAGAACACTTTGTTTTTGTTGTGGAAAAATGAAACGGATGCTTTCCCTCACACAAATAGAACTTAAGCCAGGAATTTCTATTAACATATGGAGATGTGGGGAAAAAAAACAGTATTTTGATTTCAGACTAGTGATTCTATAGAGAAATCTTAAAAATGTGCTATACATGGGGTCATTTTTAGCACACATCTGCTGACTGGATAGTTGCCCTATTTGGTTGACTGGTGTGATATAAGTAGAGCTATTTTTAACACACATCATGATTAAAGGGTAACTGTGTATCGTACAATTTTGGATTCATGGGTGGAAATTGTTGGAATGGTATTTTCACTTTGAGCTATTCTTCTGTATTCCTTTAACCTGCTGTTTGTTTAATACGCAGGGCATGGTGAATGCTCCATACAGCGAAAGGACTTGCAGGGCCATAGGAAGTAGGTCTGGTCCTCAGCGAGCAGGTCCTATCAGAGCTGCGGAGTGGCGCTTCCGGCTGGTGACTGTGTGATAGTTATTAGTGCTGTACCGGCGTCTCTTTTGATTTTCCCTCACCATAAAATGTGGAGTGCGAAAGGTACACGGGAGCTGTATTGATTTTTCTTTATGTTCCTGTTCCACTGCTCTGTCGCCTTCACCCAGGTCCAAGGCTGGCTTTTCAGGTGACCTATAATTGGGCCTAAGTAAGACCTGAGTAAGGCCTCTTCTGAGAAACGAATTGAAGTGCTTACAGTATACACTAGTGAGATTTTTTTTTTCCCCATTTTTTGTTATTGTTTTTAACTTTAATGTCCACCTAACTTGTAATGCTGTGGAGGACATGGTAAAAGTGACCCGGTAAAAAACAGTAAAACTTGAATCCTACCCTATTATGGTTAGACCAAATTTCAGCCAAAATCAGTCTCCGCCCCCGACATCAATGTACTTGAATCGCCCCCTCATCCATCTACTTGCATATAGTATGTTAGGATGAACAGATACCGTTGGGAACAGGTCATTTACCTCTAGACCAACTGTGGGAATACAGGAGGGGGTTTCACATATTATGTTTTCACATATTCAACACTGTGCAAGCTCATTTAAAATCAAGCTACTTTTTGTACAAATCTTGTATTATTTTGTCCAGAACAGACGCATTGAAACAATTTTGTACAAGCAAGTAGGAAACATTATCTTATCTTATGTTTTTGCAAAGCTTTCTGAATCAATACCCCTGTCCCCTTGGCCTGACAGTTTGTTGTCTGAGGGAAACAACCATGTTGTAGCCGTCAGCATGGTGTTACAGCACTGCAGTCGTGCAGCCAAAAAGCTGTCAGCAGTTTTCCCCTATTAAACAGCTAGTTCCAGTCCAGTGACCGAAACTGCCAGAATTTGGCCTGCATTTCATTAGCGCAATTTAAGAGCATGAGGCTTAGCATTATCTCTGGCTCAGCCGAGCTAAAGTGCAGCTTTGTGCCATAAAGAATTTAGAGTCAAATCACTGGACACAGAGTTATTATATTTCATTGACTTCACACATAATGTGGTGCCCTGTTCTTCCATGCCAATTTAATACAGATGACATTCCTAGTGTCACAGGTTTGCCCTGGCTGTCGGGACCACACGGTCTGTTTTCCTGAAGGAGGGGAGAGTTTTTTGGGGGAAGAGTGACGATGCATCTAGCAGCGACTGGCACATTCTATGCCTGTGAGGTCGACAAACGAGAGACTTGTTTACACGAGCCTGCATGGACTCCAGCCAGGCTATTTTTGGGCCTCCCCATGTTTTGGAGAAAGGCATGTGGGGAATGACCACACAGATGCTTGGCGTGGCAGAATGTTGTTGGAACACCTGAACCTCGCTGTGACCCCCCGGCACACAAATAGGACCCATGTCACACTCCTGCTCCCCACCTACCCATCGCCCCCCTTTACCAGCTGAGGTCAGACACGTCAAAACATTCTCCACAGACATGGCTGATGTCTACAACACCAGGTCATTTTGGTAAACTGAATCTATGAATGGATTGATTTGGCATGTTTGCGCAAGTAATCAACTCGGTGGCAGTTACAACTTTTCCCCTACCCTTGTCTCTGCCTTTTTTTACAGTCTCTCAGATGGGACCTACAGAGTTTTCTCATATCAGTCATGATTTATTTGCCATCATTTCTCATGTGGTTCTTTCATCTTCCAAAAACTTCATCTGAAGTTCTTCATCAAAAACTTCTTGTTGCATAAATAAGTAGATGGACACCACTATTTACAGTGAGTTGTGTATTAGGAAGCAACACTGATGTAAAATGAGAGTAACAGATGTAACTGACTGGGAGTGGAATGTGCACAGCCTGGCAGCCTTCTGTGATAAACTGTGCTTTTTCACTTCTTTTCCAGTTCGGGGAAACTGTACCAACATTGGCAGGGGTTTGGCCATGGTCATTCCAAAGCTGTTTTAGGTCACCCATTAAATCAAACCACAGTGTGCTTTGTCTGTAATTTTAATAACTAGCTAATGCCAGCTAATTCATTGCTATGAGTCGATCATGCATAATAACGCTAATGATATAATAATAAAAACAATTTAGAAAGAAACATGTAGGGCTTGCTTAATTTTGTTATTCAGAGTGCATTGCATTTATGTGGAATCTGCCTCATGGGGGTTTTTTGTTTTTGTTTTTTGGCGCCTTTGCTAAAGGCTCAGGATGTAGGTTTTTACTACTCTGCATTTTCGCCTAATATAACATGTGCTCCCTTGTTAGCGCTAGAAAGTATACCTTTCCCATTCCATGTTCAGATTTAAACTGCAACACTCAGAGGGTACAAATATTTGATGTTGACTGAACTGGGAATAAATTATACAAGACACAGAAGAATATTTCCTCCTTCTTCTGTCTCCTTTTGAAATAAGCCTAAAGTTAGACATCGTTGAGGTTTCTGCCTCTTGATGGAAGGTGATGCCCATGAATAATGGATAGAAAAGGGAACACTTGTCTGGATCTTTTTATAGAGCAACTGCTTGCACACGTGGTCGCCTCAGAGATCTAAGAATCAACAAATGGGGTTGGAAGAAGACAAAAAAAGCCTACTGTGATGAAAATAAATGCTATTTTCAGAAGCAGGAAAAGCCTGGTATTTTCATGTAAAGCAGAGAAGGAGGCGGGGGGGGCGCAAAGGGTTAGCGGCTGGTATTTGCAGCCACGGTGAAGCCTAATGTTTTCAACCTTGCGTTCTGGTGGGCTCATAGGTGTCAGTTAACCTGACTGGTTTGTTTGTGTGTTTTGTTTTTTCCCCATTCTCTCAACCCCCCACTCTCTCTCAACCATTTGTAGTTAAGTGCCCAAACCCTTCATTAGACAGCACAGCTATTATTTTCCATGTCAGTACATGTCAACTCGTAGAGGAAATAACAGAATACAGTTTTCAGTTTTCACCAACGTATTTGCAGACGTGTAATGCATGTATTATTCAGGGGTGAAATGACATTGATTGGAGCAGAAAGTTCCTGGGTAAGTCTGCTCTAAACACATGTATAAATGGGGGGAATTGGGCATAAGACAAATTAGAGGGTAAATCATAAAATGGCCCGTATAATGGCACATGGTAAAGGGGGGTATTAGCGGAGAGGCCTATCCTCTAAGCCTACAGGGGGAAGCAGGTATAAAACGTGGATTAGGAGGAGACATGGCCTCTGGCCGGGTATTGCAATTAGGAGTGCTGGCTTAAGCTCCGGTCCTGACAGAGCTCTTGTATGAGGCTAATGTGCACCAGTTCTGCTTGTTGACTCTACAGAAAAGAGATTTCAGGAGTATAATGAAAGGGGCACTGTGTTGTTCTCCTGGACGACATAATTGAGCTTTGTTCAACACTGCAGTCTCCCTGATACACCTTTACTGTCTGGGTTTAAAAAAAGTCCTCTTTTACTGGAGGAAGAACCCAGAGGCACAGTCCAATGTTATGACTGTTTTACTTGACTTCTGCTGCATATAGCATCTGGTATATGGTGATTTATAATACTACTACTACTACTACTACTACTACTACTAATAATAATAATAATAATAATAATAAATCATATGTTGGTTTGCACAGGATCCCTCTCCGTGAAGGAAACACTATAACGCACTGTTTGTTTCATTCAGATTCATTTGATTTATTGATATTCTTTTGACTGTAGTACATTGCGTCCCTGTGTATCTGTGCACCTCCAGGCAAATTGGGGCAGTAATCTCTCCATATAATAAATAACAGCTCTGTGACAGAGTAAAAGGTTAAGGCAGCACTCTCCCAGCTGCTCCTATATACTCAGCATGAGCTTGCAACATGTGAGTGTGTGTGGCTGGAATGCATATGATTTTTTTTTTTTTCCCCACCCTGGGGGGAAAGGAGCAAGTCATTGATATGTGCTGGATGACTCTGATAAAGCTTGCTCCTCTGAGAATTATGGGAGCATTTAATACATTTCGACTGAAAACAATTTCTAAAAATGTTATTGGAAAAGAGAACGTGTAACAGGGATTTACAGTGGAACACTGGAAAGACAGGAGCAGTTTTTTTCCCCTGGTAGAAATGGCAATTAGCCAATATGTATCAACACCTAGCCCACATCTGAACACTGGATGTAACATTGTGTGTCTGTGTTTTATTCAGGGATAAAAGAACAACAGTATCAGCCAAATGGAGTGGCAAAGCCTTAGCTCGTAGTTGGCCTAGACCAGACAGTGCATATGTAGTAGGTATGATGAGTTCTCCACTAAATGGATTTTTATGAATGCAGATTGATGGGATGCAACATAGGATTTCTAAAATGTCACCGATTCCATTCTGTTCTGTTTTTTTCCCCCTCTCTTTTTTTTTTTTTTTTTTGCTCCCATCTGCCCCCCTCACCATTTAATTCACCATTGTGATGCTCACTGGCTTTTAATGGACTGGAAACGGCAGCTAAAAAGATTCATGCTGCTCCTTGCTGCAAAAGAATACAAAAATAAAATTGGGAAAAAGCTAAAGGCTTCTTAGAGCTTTGAGGGAATCTCAACTGATATCTGCAAATGAAAAGACAGTAAAAGCAAAAAAAAATCCTCTTCATTTTCTGCTTACTTTGTGATCCTGCTGTTAGTATGACCACATCTTTGCTTGTGTTGTGAGGCAGATGGCACGATTATGTGCACCATTCCCAAAGCCTATGTTGAAAATAAGTGCCATTATTTGTTGTGTTTTGCATTGATGTATTATTGAAGAGTAAAAATGAAGGGAATTATTTCATTTGTGTACATATTTTAAAGGCACGCAGCAAATAGTGTGAACATCTCTCCACTGATCAAGACACATCTCGGCAAAGGTTCTGGCACGGTGGTGTCAGTGCCCTGAGTGAAATGTTTTATTGAGTGTGAGGTGTGCAATAGATGGGCAGATTGTTTCTTCCCGCCCCTGGCTCCCTCCCTCCTACACTGTTCGTCTCTTTCGACAGATGCCATAATTTGACTTTGCACATGGGACAGGGTGCATTTGACTAAGGGGGACCTTTCGACAGCAGATTAATGGGGCATGCACTGCAGCATGGCACAGCCATGATGTTTTCTCTCCTCAGTTATGTTTGAAATGGAAACACCTGCAATAACGGACACACTCATAATCCACATTGCCTTTCTGTCCAGTGCCCTGGCCTCCGACCTCTGTCTGGTTGTTTTTGTACTGTAGGTTTTAACTCTGCCCGTCTTGATGTCCTATGCAAAAGAGCCAACCTTAGCTGAGACTGCTGGAGATGCAGTTTAATTTTCTATCATGCTTTTAAAGGAGATGTACAGAAAGAGAGACTTGTAGTGGTAAAGATATAAATAATTTTTTGTGACGGAGAATTATGGCAAGTGGTCAACAAATGCACTTTATTTTCTTTTACAGACAGCTGTTCTATGATATACACTCAGTCCTTCTCCTTATAGTTGCCACATAACATATATTTTAGGTTTTCCTTAAATTAGTGAGTACATGTTTTGAAAATTAAAGTTGTTTAGAGTAAATGCATGCTGCATCAGACCAAGCATTTTCCCAGAGTTTTATTTTCTCATAATGCCACCCAAGGTGCCTTTTAAGCAGATTGGTTTCATTAAGTGGATGCTTCTAGACAAAGCAGAATTTACTGTTGCTCTGCTTACATGTCTGGGAAGTGCGTCTGAAAGGGTAAAGACAAACACGGAAAATCGACAGCTTGAAGTCTAGAAAGGTGTTATTGTATATCGAGTGTGAAATTTCACTGTCCTGTGCTTGACTTTTTGTGACTTGCTTTTTAAATTGATCATAAATTCAACTTAAAATGTTTTATTTTAGTCTGTTAAAAGAGCACACATATTTCAAGCTGATTAGCTTGCTGTTGTTTCTCCGGTGGCTGGAAGTGGCCTCGATTCAATTTTCAACAATGACGTCCTGCTGGGACCGTGCTCAGCCCCCGTCAGGACAGGGGAAACTCCTTGTGCATGATGTACGGCCATAAGTCCGATCTCCAGTGAAAAAAGTTGAGATTTATACAGGCTGAACCGTAACAGCTCAATAACGCAGGCCCGTAATCTGCTCCCGTTTCAAACAGAGGCCTGATTTATGAGCCTCCACACCACTTCGCCTCTGAAATGAGGTGTTCAACATATGCTTTGTTGACATAAATTTGAAATTTATTGCCGTTGTCAAAACCGACTGTTGGACAAAGTTGCTTATTAAGTGAGTAAATGGCTCGAGAGTTTTATGTCAGCAGCCTTAATGACTACAGTCAGCCTGCTTAAAGCAAGCAAGCACCCTATCTACTGTTGCTGCAGCAAAGCAAGCAAGCAAGAAAGCAGCTGGTGTACGTTGGTGGGGGTGAGGAAAAGGTAGGGGCTGGGGGGGGCTGCCTCAATTCACACAAACTAGGGGCTTATTTGCAGTTACATCTGGGAAAGGTCGTGGCTACTTGGTCAGAAAATTTAACCAGTAATAATTGCCAAGCCCTATCAGGTTTTCCTCCCAGTTTGTCTGCTTTTTATCCAGTTAAATGGGTCTGCCACCAATCACCGGGACAGCAGGCCATAAGCTTCACAGCACAAATCAACTGCTAGGGACACTTTTAGTTAGGAGTGGCCATAAAAAAATGTCATTTCCTCAGAGAAGTAGGGAGTAGCGATGCTGAAACACCAATGTGGTGTGAACCACACTATTTCCATTATATGCCTGGAGTGCTGTGCAGCCGTCAGAAAGATATTTGTATAATCTCTCTGTGTGTGTGTATATGTATGATATGTGTATATATATATATATATATATATATATATATATATATATATATATATATATATATATATATATACACACACACACACACATACACATTCAGACTGAGAGTGCACCATCCAGAATTCTTCATTTCCATATGATGTCTGACTCATTTAGGATCTCTCCAGAAGATTTTATGTGTTTGGGTGCAAGCGCTATAGGTGGTTTCAGATTGCCCCTGTGGCCAAAAGCAGCATCCCCAATCACTTAAACAGCACTCAAAAGCCAGTTTCCTTGACAGTTTCAATGACAGTGATTGAGTGATTCATATTACAAATGGAGTCTCAACTTTCTAAATGTTTACTTGTTGGCTTTTCGGCTCAGTCTGCTATGTTCCAGGTGCTGAATGAAGCACACACCCTGCTGCAGAATATATGGAAGCATTTACAAAGGGGAATAAAACTCATCTGATGATGTGTTCGTAAGGTTTCAGGTACCAACCAGTGCTCCTAGAGGCTAATAAAATCCCAAAAATAAACAAGCACACATTTTATGTAAAAGCGTTAACAGCTGTGAAGACGTCAGCGATCATTGCTTGACAGCATGTGTACTTTACACCCAGGACAGCATGTTAAAAAGCCATTAGATGTGAGTATGCTCGATGAAAACCATTTCCCCCATTAGCCTCTGCCTCTATACAGTAAATTGAGAATATTGACAGAATCAGGCTGTTGTAGAAGGGAATTCCATTAATGAACAGTGGCAGGAGACACAGGGAAGGCCAGCCTGTTGAACAGTGGAAGTGTGCCTTACGGCAGAGGTGTTCGTGTTTGTCAGCACCTTGGAGGATCTTAGAGGTGTGCCGACCCCTGGCATTCTCAGCTCCCCCTCCACTGCACTGGCTTGCTTTTGAAGTGCCTTTTATTTTGAAAGTAGTTTACAGGCCTTTTTAATCACTTACAGCTTGCCAAAGGGCTTTGCCTTTTTCCCCTTCATTCCTCCCTTTTTTGTTTGTCAGATCCCCTTCTATAAGTCAGCTGTCAGGATCTGAAAAGAGTGCATGTTTCTCTTGCCTTTTGAAATTTACTAAATTTCTCTCACCTGCCCCCAAAAATCCCCTTTTTAGCTTTATGGTTCCAGAGGTTTATTCAGTATAACACATCACTCCTTATTCATGAATGTTTGAAAATTGTACATTACTTGCTTCTTTGCTCAGCAGTCACCGCTATCCATGGTCTGTCATCCATATATATACAGCTGGATATTTGAGAGCAATGTTGAAAAATGGCTGTGCTCATGGCTGCAGTGGGTCTCAGCTGTTACTGCAGAACCTCAATCAGGTCTGATGCAGAAGCCTCTGCATCAGACCCTATGGTACTCTATGAGGGAGTGTCTGTATTTTTTCAGTATATATTGAAAAATATACACTGTGGTGTTTCAGTGATTTTTTTTCTTGGGGTAGTGGGGACATAAATAGAAACACTTGAAGTGGTTCTGGAATGTTTATGCATTTGGCATTGAGGTGCAAACAATGAGCTAATTACATTTCTGGGAACAATTACAGAGTGGTGTAAGCATGCTAATAAAAAGAAATTTGGCTTACTACTTTTAACAAATTGCCAGCATCCTCACTTTTGAGTAGTCCAGTGCTCCACTGTGTCCCACTTAGGCAAAGGTGGCAATAAAACTGTGAAAAAGCGTACCTGCCTGGGCTGAATTTGGGACATATATATGGTGGTCACTGGCTTAGCACACTTACTGGTCTTGCTCTCCTAATTGCAGCATTGTTTGAAGTCCTTGGCTTGGTCCAGTCATCATTCCTATCCATCTTATCTCTCCAGTGAGGAGTGCAGTGTTGAGTGTGCATTAAAGCCGACGCACTGGAGATGCAGATGCCATTCAAGCTGTCCCTTTGCTGTCTGCCGTGAGAAAGGCACGCAATCACATACACATTTACAGAGTATTTGCCAATCTCTCTAAGGGTAAAAGGGGACAAAGTGCAGCTATTGTTCTCCTGATACTGGGACCATTGGCTCAGCTAGCCGTAAAGTATGTATCTGCATTGGGGAAGCTTCCTTGGAAACAGTTTATCTGTTTATAAAAAAAAACTCGGTCAATTAATTTCGGAATTCCATTCAAGAACATGGCTTTGGTCTGGAGTATTTCAACAGGGCCTGCAATTTCCTCATTAGTGCTGTAATCCGATAGGTAGCAGAAAAGCCCAAAGTCAGTGTGAAAAGGGGTCTCCCTATGCTTACAGCTGAACACCATACTAGAATCCGATTTTCTGGTACCACCCAGGTCACATGATTAACTGACTGGATGTTTCACTTTCCATCTAATCAACGACTGACCCTCTGCTGGAAAATGATCCTGAGAAGTTTCAGTTTGCCCCTCCAGCAGCTAGCTAACACACTCAAGTGTACACACACACACACACACACACACACACACACACACACACACACACACACACACACACACACACACACACACACACACACACACACACACAGGAAATAAAACCACCAAGCAAGCATAAACATGGACCTGGTCTGAGCATGGATTTGGAATAGAACATGTCATGTAAACATGTAAATGCTTTGCTTCTAACAGTTGGGGCAGTTTGGCTGAAATTATGTTTCCAAATGATGGAGTTTTTCTGTGCTTTGTCTTGTCTGTAGGAAGCTGCACAGTGGAATGAAGACCTACGGATGTGATCTGTGTGGGAAACACTTCCTCGACAGTTTACGCCTAAGGATGCACTTGCTATCTCACTCTGGTAGGAATGCCATCATTTGCCTATTCATACATTTACACATATCTATATCTGTCATTAAACTGAGGCACACAACACAAATGGGTGTGTATGTTCGCGTACATGCATTCATAAAATGGCTGAAAGTGATCAATTTAAGTCCAAGTCAGCCCTCCGTGAAATTAGTTCTTAAAGACCCTTGTAATTTAATGCCAGCGGGCTAGTGATTTGGCCGAATGGACACATCTCTGTTCAGAAACATCTTGTGGACTCTGGAGCCAGTTTACGCAGTTGGATTTTTACTGTTTTTTTTTTTTTACTGGAGAACTTAACTTCTCTCCTAGGGCTCTAAATGCAGATGGTTTATAGAAGCCCCGTAAAAGCCATGGGGCTCTGGTCCCCCCTGGCCCCAGTGCTGCCTGGGAGGGCACTTCCCTTTGCTTCCAACCAACTCCTCTGTAAACAGGTTCTGAGAAAGCAGACCTGGCCTATCCACCCAGGGGGGCCCCTGACATCCCAATATTGTGCTGAAATCTAGAACTGTATGGATACCACCTTCTTATGGTAAATGTTGAATAAATTGATCATGAAATATGTAACATATTTGCTGGATTATAGTTTTTAAAAAAATCACAGCTAATAGCTTAATTGCTCTAAATTAATTTTGAAATATTTCAGGCACAAAGCAGCAGAGTTTCTGAAAAGGGGCATTAGATTGATTTGTTGCTGGGGCGTTTTGAAGCACATCATGGCAGACAGATGAATAGCATCCCATGCTGTGGTGGTGAACAAGCTGTATGCCAAACTCAGCGTGCTGAAAGATGTTCTGGGGAAATATTCATCTTGTGCGTATTTTAGGATCTGTTCAGTCCTGTCGTTGCCCTTTCTAAAATTAATGATTCAAATGATTAGGGATACAGATGGATAGACATATTGCCTGTACTGTTGTACATATTGCCTCACAGGTGTTGTAGGTAGTGCTGCCTCTTAAGTTCCCAAGCTTTTAAGAGTATGATTTTATAGGTTTACATTTTTTGAGTTTAAAAACTACCCCCTTAAAACATTCTAAAGGGTAAAAAGCGCTCTTGTCTTTCAGTCAAACCCAGGTGGAGTGTTGGCCATGTTGCTGCCTGCTCAACACATTCTGATATAGAGGTATACTTACCCCACTTATACCAAACCCCATTTTGTTGATCACCACGGTCAGTACAAATGAAGTGATGCACCCACTGACATCCAGAAATGCCCAATGTTTTCAGACTTGATGATACAGCCCACTGTGCTGAGATACAGTCTTGTATGCAAAATGTAATGCAAAATTGTATTCAAAATTAGCTGAAGCTAATTAAGACAAGAGCTACTGCACTGTAAGGACAGCCAACAAGGACAGGACAGTCACGCCCTTGTTTTTGGAAAATAGGAAACGACTGCAGAAGACGCAGCCAACTCTCTCAGCCCTCTGATGCTTGGCAATCGACCGCCAGTGTGTACTGTATTTATAGAACCTGATTGCTTTAGGTTCCCCATCTCCGGTAAGTGCAGACAACCTCTGCGTGAGGTCAGGTAAACTACTGAATCATTCAGTGGGACATGACATTAGATGCTGGAACTGTTTAGGGTATTTTCCAAGAACTGGGGAAGGGTTTGTTGCTCCTTCATTGTGGTGTGGTGGCAAAAGGATTTTTCCCTCATCCATTAAGTATGTGCCCATTCAGTCCAAGTTTCCCACCTTGCTTGAAGGGCATTGCATGTATTTCATTTTTGCGTAGCATAATGACAGCAATCTGAAAGATTCTCAACTGTTGATTCATTGACAAAGAAAGTGCTGCTGTTCTGATTTCTCCCTTTTCCTTTTGCATGATGTAAACCCCAGAAAAAGGGTCCCTGATAAGAGTGATGTAAGGACATGGGCTGTGTATTTTTAGAAGCAGAGGAGAGAAGAGAAGTGGAAAAAGTTTTTGCTTTGGGTGGCAGGGTGACGCATAAAGCCAACCTGATTTCTGTACATCAGTGAAAATTGGCAGCGGAGCACTGAAGTGTGTTTTTGAAAACAAAAAGAAAATTATAGGAGAGCGGGAGCTATCTTTCGGCACACTGTCGAGAAAAAGACAGACAAATGAGAGAGAGAGAGAGAGAGAGAGAGAGAGAGAGAGAGAGAGAGAAAACAACAAAGAAAGGCTGTAAAATGGTTTATGCAATGAAGATACTGTTTACCTGGTAGCTTCTAACCATAACATGAGGGACAGTGGGTAAACAAATGTATACATATATATTAGTTTGGCAGTTTGGTTGTCATGTCAATGAAACTCATTTTGAAACAAGTATTCAGATACAAAGAGAAAGGGAGACACAAAGAAAGACTGCAAGTTAGACAGAGAGACAGACAGACATAGACAGAGACAGGGAGACGTGACAGATGAGAGATGTCTGGTAATCTCCATAATGAACGAGCCCCTTTGTCCACATTACCTTATGATAGCAACCCTTGCTGTTGATAATATCCATGATTATAATTTTGTATTTTTTGTCCGTATTTTATTATGACTGCACTGACATTGCGTCATGAGAAGAACATGAGAAGGACAGGGGGGAGGGGCGAGACAGTGTGAAAAAGAGAGAAAGCGATGGAGAAATGGAGAAAAGAATGTGATTTGGTATTCAGTGTATATTGTGGTGTGCCATTTCAGCCCCCCCCCTTTCTGGTTCAGGCCATCTCTGTGTTTATTTTCTTGTGGAGTTGGCAGTGAGCCAGTCTGGGCTGCCTGCCACTGTTCTGGGTACAGTATGTACAGTGAGTTGAGTGCCAGTTTTTTTTTTTTTTTTTTTAATTATTATTATTGTCTGACAGTAGTGCTTTTGGTGGCGGTCTCCGGGTTGTCAAATCCCCGGGGGTCTTTGGGGGTTTGTTGAAGTCTAGCAGTGCAAACAGAAGGGTAGGAAGGAGAGAACTTTAGAGGAAGCTGATCAGGGAGGGTTGTCCGGACTTCTTTTTCACCATAGTTAAGGTCAGTATGGCTGGGAGGCTCCTCTGTGACACTGTGAGGCCCTGGTGTGAAACAGTGACTCAGCCTCATTCTTGCATCTTTATTACTTTGTTCAGGCGCCCCTTCCTGGGATGACTAGAATAGCTAGGCTTTTGTTTCCTAAGTAGGTTTATGCCAAGCATGCCTCACCTAGGTCTGTCATTATAATCATTACAGCCTTCAGCCCACCAGTTTGAGGTCCTTTCCTAACCACCATGCTGCACAGCCTCCCTATACCACTCTCATTCATATGAGTAAATCATATGAGTAAATGAGACTATCTGAGTTCCCTCTCCACCATGCCACACCACAGCCTATGTGAGCAACACCAGGATGGTACTCAGATAAGTACAGCTGGATATGTACTGAGATACAGATGGATATGTGCTGAAACAATTTTGGGTTAAGTACCTTGCCCAAGGGTACAACAGCAATGTCCTAGCAACCTTTTGTTTACAAGCCCTACTCCTTACCACTGAGCTGCACTGCTGCCCCAGCAGTTGAGTAGTGTAGAGTTTAGGCTCACAGAATCACTGAGGTGACACCCCATCAGGGTCCAGTTCAGTTTGACATCAGTACAGTAGTCAAAGTACAGTATTTACATATTGCAATAGAAAGAAAAGTGTCTAAAGTGCTCCCAAGCATAATCTGTCACATGCAGCTCCTATAAATCATTCAGTTCCTTCCCTTATTGGGTAGTAAATAAGATCATGTTCACCCTGTAGTATGTATATGTTCATAGGTCATAGTTACCTTCCTGTGAGCTTACCCATACAGAGTCAAGACACTGTAGTTGTAGTCATCAGGCATGGATGATCTGCTTTCCCCCTTGTGCTTCTCTGTAATTTTATCATCTCCATTGATCCCTCTGTGATCGAAAGGGGGAGTCAGTACCTGTTGACAGTGTGACCAAATTCAAATGTCGAGATCTCCATTACCAGAAATCAGTTCAGACCACAAGAGAACAGGGCAGTAAATCCCTCTCTGAACTTGGAAAGGAACTGAGCAGTTTTACTAGTCAAAAATAGGGGGGAAAAATACCTGCAGGAGATTTTGGCTTTGCACATCGCTCACTCAGATGGAATTAGCCATGTGGGCTGAAGCGCTCCCGACAAAAACGGAGCTGTGTGGAAGTCTGAGTTTGCAATGCTTTCATTAGCAGCCGAGGCAGTGAATATAGCCCCCAGCCCAGCCTGATTAAGTCTCTGGACTGCTCTCAAGAGGGCTCAGGCAGTGGACCTCACTTGACTTCATTAACTGGGCAGTCTACGGCCCGGCAGCACTCTGGCAACAGCCAGCCCCCAATGACGGGACATGTCACTGTGGGGAAGAACGTTTCCAGATTTTAGCCAGGGAAAGCCTCCTGGACACCCCTGGGCCTCTGTAAAACTCAGCCATATTCTTCCTCACAGGAAAGATAAAAGATAGTGACAATGCATTAAAAACCCTTACTGAGAACTTCTGTTTTACAGCGATGACCCAAAGAATGAAGGAGGAAACACAAAGGCTTTTGTCACCAATTACCTGTCTTTTGTCTTGATGTAGACATTTTTGTGGTTGTTGCAGCTACAAAGGGCCCTCCTCTCTCGAGATTTATTTGTGTGTTTGCACGTGGCTGTGTTTGTGTAAGTATGTCTGTGTCTGCCTGTTTAAGGGAGTGTATAAATGCACATGCACACATGAGAATGGCATAAAGCATGTACAAATCAGATCAGAGCATATCTGTGTTACATAACCACCAACAACATTGCGGATCTCATGGGTCTGTTGGAGGGCCATTACCCACAATCCATCTCTTTCATTCTGAATGATAATCAGAGGCATTGGGTACTATTTTTAAAGTCTTTGGCCAGACCTTACTGGGAATCTAACCCCCACACTAGGGCTGTGCGATATGACGATATATATCGTGTGACGATAGAAAAACGTCTATTGTTTCACATTATGATCTATCGTTTATTTCGTTGTGTCGCAAATCACACACTTTACGGCAATATATTTATCATTTGGACGACGCTTTGTGTTCTTCCACACGGCACAGATGCAGGCAGGAAATTTGACTGAAGGCAACACAGACAAACATGGAGGAGAGTGAAGGTGACATGGAACTATAGTTGAAAAGTGTTTTCTGTTTACCTTTTTATATTTTATGCATTAATATTTTATATTTTGTTACATGCTTAACCTTTTCGCACGTAACTAATTTTTATGCTGTGTACGTTACGTGGTTTGTTATGTTTTCATCAGCGTTATTAAGCTTCTCATAGTTTTCAGTTAGCATTTGCTTTTTTTTTTTAACGTTAAATTGCTAGTTCCTCAAAGCTAAAATTAGCTAGAATTTTTCCAATCTAGTGTTTTAATCGCACCGGTTTTAGCATACACGCTAAACGGCTAATCACACTGGTGTGACCGTACGCGTGAAAGGGTTAATTGAAAACTTTCACAAAGGTTCTAAATAAAAGGAGAAAAAATCAAATATGTAATTACCTTTTATTTGTTGAGTTCATAATTTAAAATATAATAAGAAATAGGCCTTTCCATGTGGTCATTTTATATAAACTATTTATTCATTGAATTTACAGAAAATGTGCTATATCGTGATATGTATCGTTATTGGGATATGAAATGACCTATATCGGGATATGAGATTTTGGTCATATCACACAGCCCTACCCCACACTTTTCTCGGATCACGCCAGACACAGTAACCACAAAGCTACAGATCTAGTAAATGGCCTTACGTTTGGTGTGCTCATGTAAAGCTGAGATGATACAAGCCCCTGCTACCAGGTCAGGTGGACTATTAATGTCAGGCTGAGCACATGTTGTTGAGCCATACTGAGTCATTCCCTCAGTACAGGATGCTATGATGCCTTATTGAGTGTTGATGATTTCCTAAATCATTTCTTTTGAGCTGTACACACAGCAGTGGTTGATACATGGTCCTCTCATTACTCAATTAAGTGGCAGGTAATAATACCCAAAGGTACCTACAGAGCATTAGAAGATTCAGACTGAAAACACCAAATCAGCAAGCACAGTACTACCAACACGATATTTCACAACTAGAAGACATTCCCTTCCATCTCTGTTTTCTAGGGCATAAAGGAAAACTCAGCTCTAAATGCAGGTTACCAAATACAGCAATTCCAGTCGTAAATGGCAAATGTTTGTTGAAGTAATGTACTGTACTGATGTTCCCAGGCATTTCATAAGTATATGACAGTTCTGGCATGAAGGCCTCTGAGGTGACTTCTGCTCCAGTGCTGTGCATTACCCTGTCCCCAAAGCTGAGGTGAGTGAGTTTAGTCACCCCTCCTGCCCCTCCAACCCTGTTCTGTTACTCATCAGTAGTCAAAGTACAGTAGCCCCCCATTGCAAAATAACTGCATACAAAGCAGTAGGCTCCCCAGACACAACCTCTAATGGGTACAGGTCCTTGGAAGATAATATTAACTAAGATATTCACCTTATCTGGCTATAGTTAAGATAACAACAGCACCAACATTTTCAGGGCACAAAAGGGTTTCTCTTTATTTCCTGACCCTTTGAGACAATCTGCAGACAGCTCTGTGTCTGTGTGAGACACCTGTGCTCTCCCTGTGTCTGGGGTACAATACCTGTGCCTTGGGAAAGAAAAGGCATTTGTAAATGGGGCAGGACAAGTGACCAGATGAAGCGCTCCCTCTCCACTCCTCCGCTGTTGCGCTGCCACTCGGAGAGATTGGCTGCATGCCAATGATTCCCTCAGAATGATGACATCATCTGCTGCCGGCAGGTCTGGATGTTCTGCCAGCATTCCAGGGCATTTATGATCACTCGCAGATGTGCGTCCAGGAACATACTGTACCCAGACCAGAAATTAATGAAACTTGACTACTCTCCAAGCCACATATTCCAAAATAGAGAGGGAGAGAGAGGCTGTGACTGAGAGGGTTTTGGGGTGGGGTGCAGTAGAGAGGGAGTTTGTGTGTGTGGGGGGCGTTTGTGGATGGAGGGTTTTAAATAAAACTAAAACAACTCTGAAGGATAAATACCAATCATAAATTTTACACAGGTTGATGAAAAATGCAGCATAAACCCCCTCTCTTCCCCCCACACCTACAGACACACACACACACACACACACACACACACACACACACACACACACACAAACCTTCACCTCCTCCAGGCTATTAGGAAGGGGGTGACAGACAGGGCTTATAAATCGCCCAAGCTTCTGTTTGGCCGCCTGCCCCAGCTTCTCCCTGGTGGTTTAAACCCGTAATACTTTCTCTGACCTGCTGATGTACATTATACTCCTGTTTAAAACAACGCTTGAATTATGCTGGACATAAATCTCCTCCTTTATAAGGTTCAGGGGAGATGATCATGCCTGATGGTAAATGGATTTGTAATTGTCCACCGCTTTCTCTCCTCATTGAATGGCTGTCATTTTTTTAGTGCTTCATTCCCCCTCATCCATTAAGGGGCCTAGGATGTGCTTGTTTTTAATCCTGACTGTTATCACCGAGTGAACCGTTTCCACCGTATGTGCAGTTGTTATATTTTGACTGTAACATGATCGTTCCCTTTTTGAAGAGGTCTAATCTAATCATAGTTTTGCGTGGACCTCTGCAGCACTCTCTTCAAATGACGTCACAAAAAGTCTTTTTCTAAAACAAGCATGCAGTCCGCAGGGGAGATCTAAAGGGCTTATTATTAGCTCTGCTTCATGATCACAGCCCTTAGGCTCAGCTTCGAGAATCCTGTATGTATCCAGCACTAACGCTAAATACAATATATGTCCTGGAAGCATATCAAGGGGACTGCAAACCCAAGTGGGCTGACCCTGACACTCCATTTGGTGGCTCAGCATCTGTCACTAGCCAACATTTCTTTAAAAAGAGCCATGGACGTGAACACAAGAAAAGAAACAATAATAATAATAATAATAATAATAATAATAATAATAATAATTAATATAGAGAAAGAAGAAGTCCTTTCAATTCTAATTATGTCAAATAATTTGAACTATTTAATGTGCCGTGCTCAAAAAGTAATACAACCACATTACCGTTAAGTCAAAATAAATCAGGGGCTAATGGGTAAACCTTTTTTTTTTTTGTTTTTAATACAGACAGTTCCTAAGAGTTCTGCAAAGAACCTTTGATGTAGGTGAAGAAAAAGTATTGTGTCCTCCTTAAGGAAGAAAACTGAATAGAACCACATGCCCCCCTAAACACACACACGCGCAAGCACAAAATAAATGAGTAAACAAACACAGGAATGTTTTGCTGAATAACATTCAAGTTGTGTTGTAGCTTTTTCCCTTAGCAAAAGCCCAAATAATGTAACCTCAAATAATCTAATAAAAGGTGATCTTAAATAATAACCTGAGGGTTTCTTTTCCTCATCACGCTTTAATAATTAAGGGATGGCCTGGAACAATATAATAACCCAGACCCAGTACAGTAGTTTGCGTGCGTATGAAAGATTTATGGAATTATTGGGTGTGAGTTGCTGTCTGCTCATTGATATTGTCTTTAAAAGGTCAGAGATGCAATGAAAATGGCCTGGAAAAGATCATGTCTTATGATGTTATAACAGTGAGGGTTAGTTCATGCCTCAGAATCATCAGAATGAATGTACTACAAATATATCAAGTTATTGATGTGTAATTTCTCTATAGGCAATAATAAACGTGTATCTTTAATGCACATGTATACGTACTGCACTCTGTATGTTATATGTGACGTGTACACGTAAGCATGTGCAGGTTTTGGCATTTTAGAGAATAGTACATGTAGATGCCAAACATAGTGGTCCTTTTCTCATAAACAAAAGAATTTACTGTCCTTGCCTTAGATTCAGTGGCCTCCATTTGAGATTTTAAGTCTAGCCATTGATTTTCAATGATTAATGATGACTGTTTCAGAGCATCGTGCCTGGAACATGGGTTATTTTAGGGCATCAATTGTAATTAGTTCTCATCATTTTTCTAAAGCATTATCTTGTTAACATTTTCCGCTAAAACAATAAATAAATAAATAAACAGAAGCCAAAACCCAAGCTGTAATACCCTGTAAAAGATCTCAATCTTATTTCTTTGTCATTGGGTATCGCGGCTTTAAATCCCCCCCTTTGGTTGCTAAGTAGCGAGTGCCCTGTGCTCTAATGGGCTGATTTGGTATTCAGCTCAATGCCGGGTCTTATTTTTGTATGCGAGACAAAGTGTTTTGATGGAGGGTGATTGCAGCAGCGTCTGGAGGCTGTTTTGGACTTTTATGGGCTGTACAGTACACTGTGTGCTTTCTAAAACAGAACACAGGCGATTGAATTTGGATTCGCTTTGTCATTTTTTTCCCCCTCCAAGCTGTTCCTGTCAAAAAAAAAAAAAAACAGAGAGGGAGAGGGGGAGTGAGAGAACGTTGCTGGAAGGGTGTGGACTAATCTCTCCTGCCGGAAATGGAATTGCCTCACCAAAATCTAAGCAATACAAAGGCAATGAATGGCACAGTCATGTGTGAAGAAGAGACCCTATGTGTTTAGAGTAGGGCATTAAAATGATTATCATGCTCCTAGTTTTTGGAGATATTGTAGCCTTTGAAATAGGGTCTCATGACATCCACCATATGTATCTAGCCATGACAGCCATGTAAGTTGCTCTAAATAAGAGCATCCAGCAAAAAAGTAAACAAGGTAAAAATACACTGCTGCTCATAAGGTCCTTTTGTCAGGAATATCATAGTGAAAGGTCTGATGCAAGCACACAACTGTATAAGTGGACAGGCACCTGTAGTGGTGGATGATAAGCGTAGAATTTTGACAGGGTTATATATAAATTGACTGCCCTATGGTGGACACATCAGATGAGTCTGTTAGATAAAGGTGGCTCAAAGCTCATCATCGCAGTTTTCGCTTCTGTATGAAGGGGGAAATCGTGGTGGCATTGACTGCACTGCTTATACCAAAAGGGTAAATAAAAGCAGATGAGCATGCAAGAGGGGTGTGTCTGTTTTGTTTTTAATGTCTGTCCTTAATCAGTCTGGATACTGTTTCCTATCATGCAGTTAAAAAGGCATTCCGACTACCGTGATTAAGCCATCGTAATTGATCACTGACAGCGAAAGATGAGCATTAATTCTCAGCGGAAATTCAGCTTTTGGTTCATTCAAGGAGATGCCACTGAATCACCGCCAACATCAAGGATGTATAATTGGTTTGACAATCCATCGCCTCAAGCTGTGGATATGACAGCTTTCCTGTTGTTAGTTGCTTTATCCCTCTGATAAAGCAGAGGTTGGTTACATTATGCAGATATGTTGAATAGATAAGAATGTTTAGAATCACCAGTCACTTTTTATTTTATTATTGTTTTATTTAGCACTCAGTTACCAGGGTGCAGTGTTGATAGACTATTCTCTGATGCTGAAAAGCACTGTCTAGCCGGGGGGGGCGCTATTTTTTGATGTTACTTTTGTGTTTTAGCTTCATTAAAACATGCCAAGGCTGGTTCTGTAAGAAAGGAGTTCTCAGGAAAGTGTTTGTTTGGATGCCCGGAGTCTTAATAAATGGATTTTGGTGTGTGCTCAGCACCTCCAGCAAAACACTGTCCCCAGGGTTCAGCCTCAAACACTTCACTTTTTTTTCCAGAAAAATGTTTCTCTCAAGTTGAAATCAGATGGATATATTTAATGATAGCTGTGAGGACAACAACTGATATACTGCACTTTGAACAGTTTATTAGCCTTTCCTGACAGTTCCTCTTTTATCTGGCAGCAAGTTTGTCAGATTATTGTTGTCCCCCGTTTGGAATGGGGAATAAGTATCGAAAGTGTGGTCTTCAGAATGCACTGATTGGATGTGCCCTCTGCTGAAATGGTGTATTAGCATGTGTCATTCTGAATCAGATCAAAGAATCAAAAGGGTGATTTGTCCTTCTAGAATCATATGCTTCACAGTTTGGACTAAGCGATGACTTGATGTCTGAAGATGCTCTGGTCTTGCTGAATCACAGTGATAATCCGCATGTGACTCTGTCCCCATCTAGAAAAATGAGAGCTTTATGTAATGGTGTCTGAAGCCGAGGTCAGTTCAGGAGTGCTTGTCCCCTCTGGTTTGTATCAGATGAACATGAAACATTAATATATCACCTTATGGTAAATAATATCTGATCAGCAGTATATGTTAATCAGTCATAATAAATGGCATATATTTGATTAATTGCCAATTTCATAAAGTAGGTACATATGTAAACATTGTATTACCTAGAAAGAGGCTAATGATCCCAGTTTTATCTATGTCAGTGAAAGACTGCATTGTCTCATTTGAGTTCATAATTTGCTTGACACGTGGAGTGATAAACTGAGCTGATAGATAAATAATCACATGTGGTTCAAAGATTGGGGGATGTCAGGAAACCACATGATACAACACTGGATTTAAACCCTGTTTAATCTTCTATGTGAATTTAGTTTTACAACGCTGTTTTTAAAAAAAGACTCACCACTGATATGTTGGGAAAGTTCTCTCTAAAATTGCTCTTCAGGAAAAAAGAGATTGTTTGTTGGGTTGTGTTTGTTTTCACAGATTTAGGAATTGATAGCAGCTGTATGTTGGTTGTTAAACGGCTGTGGTGTGGTGGTGGTAGAGGGAAATGGGGGGGGTGCAAGAGAGGCTAAATTTAAATTGTAATTGGCCGACTTCCACAAGCTTGCGGGCGTTTTAATGAGTCATAATAACTTCATTTAAAACCAGCTGAGCAGAAAATAGATTGGAGTGGAGCCTGTGGCCAGTATGGATTTATTTTTTTTGTCAGGCCCACTCCTTTTCAGCGGCCAGGAGCATCCACGCTCCACTCCGTTTGGCCCAGTGGCCTGCCGCACACGTGTGCGCCTGTGTGCATGCTCGCTCAAGCGAGCGCACACACACACGGACATCAGTCTGCATATATGTGTGCTCTGTGTGTGTCTGCATTTGTGTCTACAAACGTTTCACTTCCTTAGTGTGTCAGCATAGTTTATAGTGTAGGAACAGGAGCTGTGCTGTAGGAGAGAATCAGCACATTTCAGCCCTGGCCTGACCCATCGTTTCACTCCCAGCTGTCTTTGGCAGTCAGGCACAATGTCTATGGCATGCAAACATCAGGGAACATCAGATTCACATTTAAGTTACATGCGCAAAACAAAAAATTCCAACATTTTAAAAAGTTTGTCATTTTATTTTTTTGGAGGCATCACTTTTCCCCATTGACATTAGAATTGCTGTTTGTTATGCTGAAAAGTAAAATTCCTGAAAAGGTAGACATACACAATATTTATAAGTGCTCTTTTTAAGGTTCAGTTGTTCTTAGTTCTCCCACATTTCCTTGGTTTCATCTGCAAAAGTGCAAACACCCATGGCTTTTTCTTTAACAATTAACCTTAGGTTTTTTAAATCAGCCAAAGGAAGCTGATTTGATCATTTGAAATGACAAGCATAAGGCAAGCTTCTGAGATTTTTTTCTCTTTTCTGGTAGAGAAAAGCCTTAGGTACCCTTTAACGTGTTTCCAAACTTTCACTAACCCCATTCAGAGCAAATGGCTGCCCCAGGATGCTCTGAGTGGATGGATCTGTACAGGAGCCCATGGGGGAGGCAGGTGGCCCACTCGTTCTTCTGCTGCTCCCCATTGGAGAATGATTTCAGAGGGTCTTTTAATTTTAAAATATTGACAAAGTATGGACTCAGAGCACAGCTTGAATACAGAGGTGATACTAATCCTTATTTTAGGACAGTTTATTTAGGACAAGGGGAAAAGAATAGAATTAGCTAATTTATATACAACTCAGATTTCAGTTTGTTGTTAATTGTTATTAAGGTTTTGGTAGTATATATCATACACATATATCATGCCAATAAGATATCTGAAATGAACTGAGAGAGAATAAATGACAGAGCAATGAAATTATCTCACACATAATATCTGAGATTAAGCTGTAATTTCTCAGAAAAAGTAAGGAGTGCTTGAAAACATTCCTTACGTTTTTCAGGTGCAGGGGCAGAAACCTCAGCGATGTAATAATGTTTCGAAAGATGCCAGGGTTTATTTGATTATCACGGTATACCATCATGAATTGTTCAGCCGGCTGGGAAACTCTAGGCCTATACAGCAAGGTCCCATTTGACCAAGAAGCTGCAGTGCCTCTGGCACTTGTCTGACACAAAGGTTATTCTGAGGTTATTCTCAATTGCTGAATGGATTACACATAGTCTATTCTAATTTATGTGTTTTTTCTAGAAATCACATGTTCTTAAGCGTATCTGCAGTCACCGCTGAGCCCCACCTCTTCGCGAAGTTGAAGAAAAGCAGTTCAGTCAAGTTTTGTGTGCTGTAATGATTGACTTCAAACATGTCACTGACAACATGGACTCTATAAGTTCTGACCCCCACACTGGCTGCGTTGCAGGAATTGAATCCTGCTGCAGCTAGGCGGGAGCTCATCAGAACGAGATGATGAACTCTGTCATCCTGAAAGGTGGTGTGAAATGCTACTTGCAGTTTATTTTGTTCAAATCATCCAAAATGGTGATAACCTGCAGGTATGCACAGAGAACCAGAAGGAGGTTCCCAGTAAAGCATGTGATATGCGGTATGTTTTAACCGCTGTTAGCAAGATGTTGAGGATCAATGTCTGTAAATTGAATGTACTTCCACAGGTGCTCAACTTCTCTCTGAAATTTTACTGTGAGAAACATTGATGTTTCCGTCTACGCTGCCTCTTTCAAGACAAGTTGCAAAGCAAACACCTATTACTCTTATAATAGTATCAGCTAAGCGCCATTTCTAACTGCTCAATGATGCTTAATTAATACATCAATTATTCAATTACTCATTCAGAAGTCATTAGCAGGTGATTGACTGGGTCCAGGGTAACCACATTGCTCAGGAAAGGCTGGGTCGAAGATCGTTGGACATTTTTTTCCTCTGGTTCTTCTTCTGACCAACCACAGATCAACCAAGCATTACAGCAATAACCAGCAAAACCCCCACTGTCTCTCCCCTGTCATAGCAATAAAAGTAAATATTCTCCAAAGGCACTTCTTTTATTGCATTATGTAAGTTTGATGATAGCTTTGGGAAACTTTTAGATCAATTTCTTGCTGTAGCACAGATTAAAAAGCCATGAATCCCATTTATGGTAGAACTCCCATATGAAATGCTCTTTGAAACTTTTATATTTCAGATGAAGAGGGAATAAAGCGTCAAGCAAAGATCTGCCGATGGCGCTTTCATGTTAAGGAAAAAAAAAAGAGGAAAGATAAAAGCAATCCTGAAGCCATCTGGAAGTAGCCAAGACACACAAGGGCTGCTTTTATGCTACCAATTCCACTGGGAGGAGTGGCAGAGCGGACCGTGGATATTGTGTTATTATTGTCACAAAAACAAGTCACTGGCTCAGAATACTAATCTTGCCAGTCAGACACAACACTTTTGATTGCAGTAAATGCACATTAAGAATATTTTTAGGTCAGTAAATGTAGTAAATCAGCCTGTGAGAAAATTAAACCCTTGGAAAATGGACATTTGGACTTTGGCTAGACATTTGTAAATTGTAAATAGCCATATAAGGAACATTTTTTTCAAATTTCAAAGACAAGTTCCCTGATTTCTCATTTCAGTTTCTTCAATATCCCAGCAGTGTAGCATAGTGGTTAAGGAGCAGGACTCATAACCGAAAGGTTGCCGTTTTGATTCCCCGCTGGGGCACTGCTGCTGTACCCTTGGGCAAGGTACTTAACCCCAAATATCCCAGTGTATAAATGGATAGCATTGTAAAATAAATAAACTGTAACTGACGTAAGTCGCTCTGGATAAGAGCGTCTGCTAAATACCAACAATGTAATGTAATATGCTGAAAGAGATCACAATTCCTCTGAATCCATCTTTGACTTTTTCAGCTGTCTGTTCACAGTCAGACAGACACAGAGACAAACAGACATAAACCCACAGGGGTGAACACATCACCTCTGTGCATTCTACCTACTTGCCTGCTGTGGAGATAATGAAATATAAATGTTGAATGATGATTGAAAGGTAAAGGTTGTAATTTCTGAGAGGTTGTGCTTACTTTCGATGCCTCTTTAATGGAGAAGATAAGGAATGCTTTACAGACAGCTCCTTGAGCTGTCATGGGCTTTGAGGATGTGGGGGGTTGGTCAGTGTGACTTTTTTGGCCCAGGCCTTTACTCTGTTGGGATGGTAAGCAACAGGGAGCGACCTGCAGGAAAGAGGAGAAGGGCAGGCCTGGAATGCCTGTCAGGACATTGTAAAAAGTTTTAGTGAGGAAGTTAATGGGCCGTCACACTGTCCACTTTTGTAAGGAAGGGAAGTTTATGGAAGTGACTTTCTTTTTTTCCTTTCTCTCTCTCTCCCTCTTTCTCCATCTCTTTCTCTCTCTCCTGTTTTTCTTTTTGTATGGAAAAGACTAAGCCTCATTTAGCCCTCTCTGCACAACACATGACACAATGGAAACAGCAAGTATATCCAGATTGTGTCATCTGGCAGATAACATTGACAGTTCTGCCCATTTCTTTTCTGGCTTTGTGAGTTTTAGATAAAAAGTGTCTAACAAAGCCCTCGCTAATATGTAATTACCATAATAGATGCTTGTTTCAGTTTTTGAAGTTGTAGGTGGTGTCTTTTATAGATGTACCTGGTGGGGGGAAACAAAGGCATTTAACAAAAATCAAACAAAAACAACTGTGTAAATCACTGCACCTGAGAGCTGTTAAATGTGCTTTTTTAGTATTCCCTGTTGTTTTTATATTTGGATTTCCTATTATCTCTGTCCTGCCATTTTTTTTCTCTTGTTTCTGTTGGCGTGAATTATTTGGCTTTGATGGCTGGATACCTCATTGCCTTTTAAAGACATGTCAGCAGTGTGAGGGGAGGACACACACGCGCGCATACATGCATCCGTAAAGGCCTCTTGGCCAAAGCAAGATGTTTCTACCAAAGTGGGAATTGCCAAAACAGGAATTTACTTTATCAAAAAATGCTATATAAAAATCCATTAATGTTTCTCTCCAGAAGGCTGTGAAAATGGATGTGGGGGTCCTTCACTCTGTCTCCCCTTTTCTGTCTCTATGTGTTTCACTTAGCCTCCTGGAGGTCATTGTGTTGACTGATCACCCCTCCCCCCACCTCAGACACAGGGCTTAATAACCCAAGGACAGCCTTTGACAGTGTGTGACTTGAAAGCAGGAAATAATGGGCCCTAAATGCTAAATCTTTACAGGTTATTGACCTGTGGGGAAAGCATACATGCCGCCCTCAGTGTAATTTGTGTAGTTCTCCCGTGACTGGACAGAGAAAGAGAGAGTAAGAGAGAGGGAGGTGGGGGGGTCTCTGCAGTTCCTATTTAACAATACACTGCCATCACATGAGCTCACCTTTCATGTCAAGTTACATAAAACATTTTCTAAAGCACACGCACACACATGGGAATGTGAGACAGCTCTTCCTACTCTGCTTAGCTCTCCCCAAAACAGCTGAGTGTAAAGGAGATGGGCTACCCCCCACTCTGTCTCATTAGCCATAAAGCAATTTACGGCACTGTAAAGGCATGTCAATTGCGATGCTGTGGAAGTGTGTAGGGGAGAGTGAGGGGTTTGCTGCTTGGTGAGGTCCTCAGGTTCTTGTGTGAGGACAGAGGTGCGGCACTCTGCAGTTGCTACACAGCAACTTCAACAGTCGTTGATCTTCTCTGAAAGTTGACAGAAGTGTTTCACTTGGGCCAGCAGTGTCAGTGTCTGTGCCTTGGGGCATGTGATTGAGCCACCAGTGATGTAGCTCTGGGTCTAGTCCTCTGGCAGATTTTTTTTATGGAGTGGGGAGCCTCGTCAGGCAGGGCTTTTCAGTGCAGCAGTGTCCTCTTGCCACCTCTGATGCAGGCCGATAAACGAAACGCAGCCTGCTACTGCAAATAAATCCAGTTCAAATGTTCTTCTACAGTCATTTAGCTTGGATTCTGATCTGCGTACGTGTATACGTATATGCCTGTGCGCCTGTCTGCCAGTTAAGTGTTGGGACACGTGTTCAGTAAACCATTACACAACATTCAGAGGCAGACCTTATAATTATTTTCCTTAAAGACTTTCCTCTTAACACTTCCATAGGCCTCTGATTAGTGTAACCACATTGCACTGTACCCTTAACTTTAATTTTTTCATCTCTGAAGCATGTTTTATGAGTAGAGTGGTTTCTGTTATGAGCAAACTGATATGGAGCATAAAACTTAAAGGACCTCTTGCTCAGTACTGGAAGTTAAGAATGTCATTCATTGTATTCGGATTGAAAAGACAGGGCTCACTCTATAACTGTCTTTTTGTTTGGTGAAAAACTCCCTAGGACGGCAGGTTTCAGAAGCAGTGGAGTTTCGGTGGTGGTGGTAGTAGGGCATTGGACAGACGTGTCCGTGACCCGCAGTGGGGACTTAGGAAGGGGTTTATGGCACACAGGCAGTTTGTAGAGCACAGTCCCCATTTCCTGTTGTCTCATGCCTGATGAACTTGGAGTTTACTCCCAGGCCCAGCTCCTGTTTCCTACGTTCTCTGAACCTTTGTTCACATGTTGGAGGACCCAAGGAAACTCCTTACGTTAGGCCTTAAAAATTCCAAGGCAAAAAAAGAAAGAGAAGCAAGGCAGTGCAATTGTACGTTTTGTTTCTTCAGCGTGGGAGGCATCACACTGTGTGCCACTGGGACAGGTTCAGTCCGGCTCCTTTTTTGGTTATGTATCTTTGTTTTGTTCCTGCGTAAGGATATCAGCCTGTCTAATGTCAGGTCAGGGTTTTATGAGGCTGAAGTCCAGGGCGCTATAGACTGCATGGCGTTTCCCTCCTGACGGAAGGCATCTCGGATGGCCCAGTGTTCGCAAGCATGTGGACTTAAATGCCCCCGATCTCCCCGAGGCGGGAGCAGTGAAACGGCTGCATTGTGTAGAGGGGGGGAGGGGGGGACTCCTCCGTCTGTCTGACCTGCTGGAGAGACAAATTGGTTTGCAGGCAAAATGGATTAAGAGACGGCATAGCAGAAAACAAGAACAACCCATTAAGCTCTCACATGTTTATTTCAGGAATTTAAATTTTAAAAAATGTCTTTGATGTAAAAAGAAGAAAATGTGTGTTTTCTAAGTTCATATGTGTGTGTGCGTGTGTGTGTGCGCGTGTGTGCATGCATGTGTGTGTGTGGTTTTCATTTTCATACATCCCTGTCCCCTCTTCTGTGCACTAAATCATAATCCCATCAAAAAGAAGGCTAAATTTATCTTTTGCTTTTGATTCTAGTTTAATTTTTTTTTCTCACACCAAAACATGCATGAATTTGTTCCCTGGCCTCTGTTAGATGATTGTCTGGAAGAGTAAAATTGACCTCCCTGATCTACTGTACTTGCACATACTGTATTTTGCATACGCAATCAATACAGTTCACTGTTCAAGTGTGTCCATGAGAGAGTAGCCTTGGCAGACACTCAGGATTTTTGCCTTGGTTGATAAAAAATATGCAGCCTGCAGTACACTTCTGCTTGAGAGGGAGAGAGGGGGAAGAGAACACTGAGTTCTGGGCTGTCCTTTCAAATTGGCTGTGTGCGTACCGCTCTGTGACTGATAAGAAAGTACTGTAAATAAAACTGTAAGGCACAGCTCGTTACAGCCAGAGGAGAGAGGGGAGAGCGTGGTGTCTGTACTCATTGTTCTGATGACACGGAGTGTTTTTTTATGGATTCTTCCGTTTTTGGTACTGAGTGTACTTTCTTATATAACAACACATTTGTGTAGTCTCACCGATTAGTGAGGGTATGTTTTTGTTTGTGCAACTAGTGTGTGTGTGTGTGTGTGTGTGTGTGTGTGTGTGTGTGTGTCCTTCTCCACCATTTTAAATGGAACACTCTTGGAGGCAGCTGATACAGAATTAATTACAGATGTAATATTTTGTGTGACCACACCGGAAGTTCTGTTATTGACTGCGGAGTATTACATGAAAAGGGTGCCCTAACTCAAGTCACTGCAGGGGACAGGGCAACAATAACTAAACTCTCCTCCCTCTGTTCTTCTACTTGAGGGTAATGTGACTCTGCACCCCCCCTTCCCCCAGCTTTACAGCCCCATGAATCAGTAGTCTCACGTTTATCACAATTTTTTTTGAGTGAATGAAAGCTGTTCATCTCAGTGCAGTGATAAACAAGGTGTTCTGTTCGAAAACCCAATCACTCAGATGTAGTTGTGCAATATTTCAGAGATGGGGGAAGTGAAAGAGGAAGTCCTCGGTAAAGGCACGTGGCACCTCTCCTCTGCCTGTTTGATTTGATGGTTGTGCAAGTCTATTGTGCAAGTCGGGGGGGTGTTTGGAGAATAACCCTTTGAATTGCTTTCCAGCATTGTATTTTTAAATGCAACTTTTTTTTAACATGAAACTTTTCTGTGGGGTTGGTGTGTTGGGGTGGGGGTTGCTGCTGCTGCCGCCAGATCTGAAGGAGGTGTTTGTTCTTTCCTTTTTTCCCTTGACTAACAAGACAGCAACTGTTGATCAAAGCAAAGGAATAAAATTTATTACTTTAATTTCATTACTCCTGCTGCCTGAAACACACCCCGGCTAGGTGGCTGCACGTTGTCATCAGTGTAGGATAATGACTCCAGAATGTGGTGGAGTTCATGTTCCGTGTGGTTAAAAAAAAAAAAAAAGGCCCGTGTCTTGCTGGTGCTTAATATATGAATTTATTGCTTTGTACCGTTCCTCTGTGGGTTGTTTTGTACCTGGTTCACATGCAGCTGTCCTGAGGCAGGGTCAAGGAGGAGGGCCATATGTGGGGCCTGTACCCCCCAGCCCTAAACCCCAGTTCTCAGGAACAGAGCTTATCTCTCCTGAAAGTTACATAATGAAGAAATAATGCAGGATCCTTAGAATTGTTAATTCTTCAGTTGAACACTTTGTGTCTCCCTAATGTTTCATTGCCTGGTTTTCAGTTATTAATCAAATCTGGAAGGTGCCTTTACTGTAGATGACCTTGAAGACAATTCAATGCTGAATTTTTATCAAGAGGAAACTTATTAAATGTGAATGCTTTATGTTCCATTATATGGTGGTGATCAGGCAGAAACCATTCAGTATTAACTGGGTCAGTAAGTAATGCTCACAAAACAAATTGTTCATAATATTGCACTATATTGTCTTATGGTGTCAAAGAATCCACATGATAAATACAACCTTTACATTTTGAACATACCTAACTCTGATAAGAGCATTGATTTCAAAAAGACAGCAGAAGGATACAACTCTTTATTTTACTCTTTTTTACAGTGTATACTTATACTGAAGTTGTTCACAGTGTAAAACAGGTGAATTGAATAAGTCAATGAAGCAGCTTTCTTCCTCTTCTGCTTTGGAAGCGTTTTGTAATAAGACAGTTGTTGTTCATGATTTGTAATGATCTCAGCGTTCTTTCTGAAGAATGACTTCCTGTTTTGCTTACTCATGCTGTTGTAACCTTTGGAGACGATAACAAGAATACGTCAGGTTTGTTTTTCAGAGAAAAGCAGATTTATAACAACTTTGTCATTTTAAATATCATAAGGGACATGCAGCATTTTCTACACTCCATCACCATTCCGCTCAATCTCATATTTGGGCCTACTGTTCAAGGAACATTTTACGAAAGTGTATTTTTGGGACATGCAGAGGCGTAAAAGTATTTGGCTAATTAACTAATTGAACCAATCAAGCTGGTGGAATAGGCTGGAACAAAAACTAACATGTGTGGCCCTCTGGGAACCGGGTTTGACACCCCTGCATTAAGCCATCATCGGGGTCTGCAGCAATGCAGGTTGTTTCAAACTGCTTTCTCGCCACACTGAATTTTTGCCCTGTGAGCCTTTGTCTGCAGCATGTGATCCTCACCCGGTCATTTCAGAGCTGTCATGTGACAGTGTATTGCATTCAAAATGTCAGCCTGATGCACTGGAGGTAATGACCATAAGCTTGATTTTTCTCATGTAAGGCATCACCAATACAGCACTGCAACTCTTTTCACAATGTTTGTGTTACATCCAGCTTATTCTTTTGCACCCATCTTTTTAATAGTATCCTCCTGTTCTGTTGAATATCATTCCATTTGAACTCCCCTATAGTGTTGCCTAGTAATTATTGCTACCCAGGATTACAATCACATCTGTTTCTTGTAAGTGTTCCATGACAGTCTTACTGTGAAGCAGTCAACACAAAACAAATCTGATTGATTGATAACCACTTCTGCTGCTCAGATAGGCCAACCTGTATAATTACACATGTATCTATTTCATGAATATATAATTCTATCTTGAGTGTCTCTCTGTTCTTTTTATTACACAAAAGAAAGTTGAAATTAATGTTGTTGAAAACACAAATTACATTAATTAAGTAGTTCCCTGTTAAATGCAGCTTGACTATAGCAGATGAGCATTATGTTATTGTCTCATGTTATATCTGTACACAGAACAAGGCATGCCCTGCAAAATGGGTTAGGACATAGCCAAGTCTCTATAGCCTGTTTCTATAGGCAGATTTATACATTCTGTCTACCATTCTCTGGTTATTTGATCATTGAACCGGCCAGTCCTTATCCAGATGACCCAGCATTTAAAATAACCCACTGTAACCCTTTGTGTTGCAGCTGACGCGAAGGCCATTGTCTGTGACCAGTGTGGTGCCCAGTTCCCAAAGGAAGATGCCCTGGAGGCCCATAGACAGATACACACAGGTACAACTTCTCCACTCCCCTGGCATGATGCACCAATTCCCAAACCAGTGTACCTCTGGGTCAGGGATAAATAAAGTGCGTACTGCATGAATCCATTCACAAGGGAAAGACGTATGCACTGCCATGATGCGAGCGCTCTTCGGTTTGCACTTGTTTTTTCTTGTGTTCTGCAATACCTTTCCTTCTTTGACATGGTATGTATTACTGCTCATTTTCTTTCCTTAATAAATACACACCTTGTATGGTACAGTGGTAATCTACAAAGGGATAATACCCTTGCTCCAGGGCTACATGTAATGTGCTCAGATGGTTCTTGTGATAAATTGGGTAATGGCTAATTTACATTTTACATTACATTTAATCATTTGCCAGATGCTTTTATCCAAAGCGACTTACAAGTGAGGTACAATACAACACGCAAAAGCGAAAAACCATACAGAGTCAACAATATTGGAAGTACTGCATGACAAAGTTCCAAAGGTTGTGCAGGTGAGGTACAAACTTGCAGGTAAAGCTAACGAGTGTGTTAAATCATTACAACCAAACCATTACGTTACGATTATGTAATTTTATCCATTGTGAATATTTGTTCATTTAGACCTATCCATTGTGATTTGCTATCATCAGTTTGAGAACTGCTCTGTCTCCCATGAGTAATTCTGTAGGTGTAGGCATAATCACACACCATAAACTAAACCCAGTACAGTTCAGTGAGTTCACACATACATTCATTGTTAATCAAGTAGTTGCATCAATTTTAATGTGCTATTAGATGGCAGTGTATTTCTCAGTGAAGTTACAAAATGGAAAATGTACGTTACTTTGTGTCAGAGCTACCTGGCAAAAGTGAGTTAAAAAATCCCATTTGTAGGTTGGTTACAAAATAGTCCAAATCACTTTCACTTATGTATCTCTGTCTCTGCTAGGTTGTTTCACTACAGCTGGTGTGTGTGACCACAACACATGCTTTCATTTTGTTTGTGGGGTTTGGTATACACAGGATTGGGGAGTAACGGAATACATGTAATGGTGTTACATATTTAAAATGCAAAATATATGTAACTGTATTCCGTTACAGTTAGCAATTAAATTGGTAGTAATCAAATTACAGTTACATTTTAAAAATATTCAGATTACTTAAGGGATTACATTGGATTTTTTTCATTTAATTTCATTAATTTTTTTCCATTTAGTATGTTTATTCAGTTGGAAAATCTATCCAAGGATGGGCAACTCCGGGGTGTATCTCCCATATGCCCCTCACGAAAAAAAAAGAAAAAAGCACGCAGCCTGCCTGACTCACAAGGCGGTAGAATGGAGAGTGAGACAGAAAGCAACCAGCGCAACGCGTTTATTTCATGGAAATACCGGGACCATTTTACTTTCAAATTTGGCAAAGGTTGCAACATAACAGTACAATGCAAGCTGTGTTTGCTAGTAACCAAGCTGCTATCCGTTTCAAAAGAGTCAACCTCTAACCTGAAGAAGCATCTTGAAGTGAGTTCTCTTTTTCATTATTTAAACTAATATTGATCGCTAGCTAGCTACCTTACATAGTTTGGCTGCACTGGATTAGCTATTCAGCTAGCTAGTAGGCTAGTAGGTATATTATTAAAGCTAACTAGTTAACGAGTATATACAGTGACAAAACAAGTGAAATTTCACATGTTCAAACCTGCGATTACTCCAACAATTTTACACTACGCATATTATACATTAAATTGTTAACCTACTCCTTTCTCACTCACAATGTATTTAGGGTGGCTCGTGCCTTTTCTAACTCTTGTTTTTGTGTAATGTACAGTTTTTGAATTAACATTTACAATTCTGAAGAAACTGCGATGAAATGCCCATAGACATAACATGGGGGTGCCAAAATGTCAGCCACAACAATGCTAAGTGAACATTCTAAAAATAACTGTTCAGAACCTTAGTCGGATGAACATTTTTTAAAAAACCGTTAAGAACGTAGAGAAAGTAGTCCAAAGTATTTAGATTACATTACTTACCTTGAGTAATCTAACAGAATATGTTACAAATTACATTTTAGGGCAAGTATTCTGTAATCTGTAGTGGAATACATATTAAAAGTAACTCTCCCAACCCTGGGTATACATATGTTGATGTCTTCATAAAGAGCCATCCAGCCTCCGCTGCGCAGAGCTTAAATGTGCACTTGAAGCATAGGTAAAAGCACAGGAAGTAATTGATGATTTGGTGGAAAATAGCTGAAGAGACTACTTGTTGTGTTGTAACAGTATTCAACTATTGATTCCTGACTTTTACACTGCTTACTCATGAAATTTCATTCAGCAGGGCTTTTGACTCATTAACCTTGTATGGCAAAACAAGTAGAGCACGTGTAAGATGGAGGGCTGTTTGCAAGCAAGTCAGAACCTTCTGTAAGACTGGCAGCAGGTAACACAGCAGGAAACAAGAGGGAGCGCCTCGACTCACTCAGTGCCATGCGTCATGGCGAACATAACAAGGTCCACGCTGAATGACAGGAATGTGTCAATTGTGTCCCGCAGTTCATAATCTCCTTGGAAAAAAAGAGGAAGCAAACAGAAGGCAGTAATGAATACTGGGGAATGTACTTGGCCTAGCTCGCTTGTTTATCAGCGTCTCCAGGATGATAATGATGCACGAATGAAACCTTTAAAAAAAAAAAAAAAAAGCAGACATGCGCAAGAGCTAGCTTCTTAATTTAGGCCAGGAACAAGAGAGAGCCTGCTCCCATTTCATCCACTAGCATCTCTTGGTACCCCACTGGAATACATGTGTATGTACGCATGTGTGTGTTTGTGTGTTTATCTGGCATAGTCCCAGTTTTTAATGCACTGGGTGATGTGCCAGGTTTAAGTTTAGCAGACCTATTGGACATTGATGATGGAGAGATGTCATACTCCCGTGTGGATGCATTTGTATCTGATACACGGTGCCCTCATGCTGAGCGTGTGTGTGGTCTGATATAGTATACCCAGGTAATGTGCTTGTATGTCACCCACAGTTTAATGGGTTAAGTCTTCACTCTGATGCCACACTTGTTGCAGTGGAAATTAGCTGTAGTATCAGCAAATAGGTTGTATATTTTGGTTTTTGACTGTATTTTATAACTACCTAACCCAGCTTCAAGCTACAAAAAGAACAAAAGAATGTTCTGGCTTCTGATGGTCACACAGTCAGAGCAAAAGCGTGGTAATGATTTGATCATTTTGTCAGGACCAAATGATGCAGAGATAAATGAGGTGAACTTTTGTGGCCTCGTTATGTTTGAACTAAGGTGTCCTCATCAAAAGTGATTTGTTCAGCGGTCATTAGAAGATCCAAATAAGTGACCCTAGTGACCCTCTTGGTTTGAAAAAAGTTGTGTTGGATACCAACTTTATTGTGCTCGATTGTTAGATGCATTCTGCCTTTGGAACATCATATGGAATATCATATTTGGAACTCCAGTTAAGTGCAAATAAGTTCCAGTGCAATGTCTTACCTACATATAAATATATAAATATTTATAAATGTATATTTCCTTGGAGAGTTCCATCCCTGTGTTCTTGAGTCAAAAGTTCCATTACTGGAACTCTTAGGTGCAAAAATTTGAACAGCAACATGAACTCCTTAGCCAGACCAGGAAGGAATGTAGAGTGTGTGGTCTCCTTAAACAGTCTGACAGTAAGTTTGTTACCATAGTATTGACATTAGGGGCCTATGACGTCCTCTGTCTCTCACGGCACTAGAATTACATGTATTACCTCACCTCTTCAGCCAGATTTTGGCTGCTGGCTGAAGGTACCATAAACAAGACCTTAACAGGCCTGTTGTGAAAGCATCTTGCAGCTTCAAACACCTTCAGACACTCACAGAAAATGTGGAGTCTGGATGCTGTGATGAAATTGTCCATCATTCAGAGAATTGTATCTTGGGCACCAATACAGTATGTAGCTTGGCTGGCCAGGTATGAGTGCTCTCAATTTTGCTTTTGAAAAGCCTACACAGACAGCCAGAGAGTCTTGACTGGGTGGGGGGTTGGGGGGAGAGGGGTTAAACGGGGCTAATGATCAGAGAATCTCACCAGCGGAAAAGGGTCTCTAAATTTAGAATTGGAGTCCAAGGCAAAAATGGGAAGCAGGACTTATTCTGCTGCCAGGCGTTTAAGCAACAGTGAGCTCGGCCTTGCCTGTGGCTATCAGACATATATTATAAAATGTGCTACAATGCATGGCTAGTTCCCCAATATGCTCGCCCATATGCTTAACTTCTTCAGGCAGCATATATTGAAATGAAATTGAAATGATTACCTACTCTGTGTGTGTGTGTGTGTGTGTGTGTGTGTGTGTGTGTGTGTGTGTGTGTGTGTGTGTGTGTGTGTGTGTGTGTGTGTGTGTGTGCATGTGTGCGTGTGTGTGTGTGTGTGTGTCATCTGCCTGTGTTAAGCAGAGAATTTTACAGAGAGATGAGCAGTGTTTGTCATTTGTACACAACTGACAGCAAGGTTTGAACGAGGGTCATCCTTTAGTAGGAACATTCCACCTTGCTTTTAGGTACAACAGGCATGTCTCACATAGGAGTTTCTTTCAACCATAATTACATGCAATCAGAAGAATTATTTGCTCTTTTTCCCCAAGTGGCTTTAGGTTGTCTGGTGTTTCAGCTCTCCCAATTTGTCCAGTTCATTGTGACAAAACAATTGTGAATATTGGCTGTAACATATTGTGATTGAAGGAACCAGTAACTGTTAGTTATAACCCTAGTCTCCACTCTTATTCCACTGTGTTATTTCATATGCCAGATGCAGTGCATGAAGCACCTCTCCACACCAATGCCCCATATTTCATAGCAAAGATAATATGGGATTAAGGCGTGTACTGGTACACTACATCTAAAAAAACACTCTCATCAGATTGGCCCAGACTCTCTACTTTAAAAAGAAAAGATATTTCTTTAAAAATTTTGTGGAGAGATTTCAATAATTTAGGTCTTTAAATAAAGAGGGCCTCCTCAGAGCCCGTCAGAGGATGCCCTACTTCACAGGAGGGGAAAGATGATATGGAGCACGAAAACAGTGGCTGGGTGGAACCATAACTTTGCGTGACACGTACTTTATAAATAGTTAATGCTTGTCGGCATGGAGGTGGTGTTCAGGATGGCCGGAATTTTCAACCTCATCTACCAAACTTGTAAACATCCAGCTCTCAGTTTCAAGCTGGCACCACCCTGAGCAGAGGGGCACAAAAGGCCAGACAGTACCGGTCTCCTCCTGTTCACTCACAGCTATCGGATTTGCGCTTTTTGCCACAAAAACACATTGCTACATTCTACAACCTGGAGGAAGTCTCTCGACAAGGGAGGCCTACACTACAGAGAAATAATTATAATACCGCACTGACAAAATACTAATTAAATTAATTTATCAGATGTGATCTTAATTGCTTAATGCTTGCACAGTTGTTAGTGTAGTTTCTGTGTAGGTAGTGTAGTTGACACATTTGTTGTACATTTGTATTCTGTTGTACATTTTCTGCATGTTAAAAGTATGTATGTACATGATGCAAACTAGTAGTAGTTCAGTTCAACGGGTGAGGAAAGTGTTTGCAGAATAGCATAACACAATATGGGGGGCTGTTAGCCTATCAAATTCTAATTCAAATTCTAAGCAGCTGCTTGGCAGTATCAAGCAGTCTCATGTTACAATATTCTGTGTTGTGTGTGTCATGCGCTTTTCGGGGTAAAACTGGCACCTCAATGGATGCTATTGTGGCAGCAGGTTTTATTTTTCGATGACGTCTGAGAAATAAGGTGCTACTTTGGCAGCTGGGTCTGCAATTTTACAGTAGCAAGTAGCAACCCCCTCCTCCCTGTTATGTATTTGCTAATTCTAATTGCACAAATGTATTTAAATGTCACTGTATCAGTGCACAGTCCCTGCTGCAGACTCACAGCTGGGCACAAGAAAGGACAGACTTATGATCACTTGTACTGTGTTGACAATTTCACACCCCCTCTTTGGCAGGCCTACAATCAGGATTGCTCTGACTGGGCTCTTTCAGAGACCAACCCTGTATGCGTTACATGCCAACTAGAGTCGCGCAGTTGCCTTCTGTAACACAACAGCAGTTGTTTTTTTTTTTGGCTCTGGAGAGCCTGTCAAAGGTAAGCTGTGGAGTATTCCCAAGAAGATGTAGATGGAAGATAACAGAGAGGAGCTTTTTTGCCATGGTGCGGGGGTGGTTGGTAGCGTAGGGTGCCAGGACTCTGAGAAAAACAACATCATGCGCTGCTGTTTACGCATGGCCACAGTGCTGCCACAGTCTCGGGTTCTGACCTATTTTTAAGGGCAGCCCCTACTGCAAAGATATAAAGTGACTCTTTATTATTATACTTGGGCCTTTTGTATGAAATTGCCCAAAATTTGCTCATGAATAACATTTAAATTGATCACAAAAGTGCTGTACAAGGTGCCGTCCCTGTGGACTTTTAATTCCTGCTTACATTATTTTTGTACATGCGGCAAAGTACAAAAATGCAGCCACCTCTGTCTTCGGACTCAAAGCCTCAAGAGTATCATGACTGCGACGTCTACATTATGCTATCAATCAAGGTTTGAAAGAGAGGTCACTGGTCCTGCATCTTAACGGAAAGCGAAAAGAAATGGTTTTATACATGCCGGATGTTCTAGGCTCCCAGCATCCTGGCTGTCTTTATTCAGGCCACCCTGAATTGTGTCTAAAATTGCTGTTGACAATGCAGTAATGACAATTGGGACACAGAACTGAGCCCTCTTGCCTGGAGGAACAAGACCTTCATCAAAGGTTTGAAAGTCTCCAGAGAGATCTTCTGAAATATCTAATGTTAGTCATCTTGTAAGAGCTGTACTGGACCGTAGCAAAAATATACTGGTTGAACAAATCATTGGATTCTGGAGGCACCGTGGGAATGTTTGGGGAAGAAAAGCCCTGCTGATGTTGCTGATGCCTTTATTAAAGAAGATGATGGCCATTTCCAAATTTGTAGTGAGAATGTTTGGAATGTTCAGAATGAACAAAGTGTATAAACTGTCATGTGTTTTCCGTCAAGGAAATAAATATCATGGCCAAATGAAAATGGCAAGCTAAGGGATATTTTTTGCAGGTAAAAGTCCCTTAAACCCAGGAATAATGGACATGGCTCCCTTTCACTTTCTCTGTCTTTCTCTCCATCTTTCTCTATCAGTCTCTCTCTCTCTCTCTCCCCCACTCACACACACACACACACACACATTTTCCTCCTCCCTCTCTGTTTTAAAGATTGTGTTAGAGGGGAAAATATGCAAAACATTTTGGAGACGGAACAGTGGATTTGCTCAGTGGGAACACGACGTGACTCTAGCGAACTGGGCCACGGAGTAAACAGAAATAGTTTTGACAGAGCGAGAGAAAGGGAGGACAACATCACACTGTTGTTAAGGAAAGGCAGTCGGGGGGGGGGATGGTAGCTCAGCTTCCACATCTGAAAATATTCACATTGGTGGGATCATAATAACCGACCTCATTTTCTCCATGTCTCTCAAATTACACCAGCGCCACCAGTAAACATGGGTCATGTCAAAAGTGTCGATTATCTCAATCACATTATCTAAAATGAGAGCGTCTGTTTTGCATTTAGTTAATCGCAACAATATTAAGTTGTCAGAGAGCATTAAGGCTGCTGCAGACAATGAGAATTGTGTTAGCACAGAGAGCTCTTATCTCCTCTGAATGGAATGGGGTTTTTTGTCTTACTGTAGCATGGTCATGCTCTAGTCAGGAGGTTCTTCTGCAGGACACAATACATTTATCTCATCTTCTCTCTGTCAAAAGAAAAAACAAAGCTTGAAACAGGAGTGGCAGTATCGCTTCCTCTTGAACAAAACGGGGCAATATGATCCTCATATGTGGTGTTAAATAATGTAAGATAAGTAACAAATGATCTTTCACTTCTTTGGGGGAAAAAACATTGTGTAGTTCAGCATGTGCAAGTGTCTGTTTAATATGTATTTTTATAGATTGTAAACCCTCATTTGTGATGACACTGGAAAAACTTCTTCAGTGTCATCACTGAAGTGTCATATTTCAGAGGTCTTCTGAGACCTCTGAAATATCTTCCTAGAAGCTGCCCATCCCGAGTGTTTAATTGATGATTATTTTGCATGGCTAAATGTGAGCAGCATGTCTCTTGTTGCATTAATAATTGAGCAAACTGTCCCTTGCGCCGCTAGATTGCCTAACCCAGTGCGCTTTTCCTGCTGAATGACTGCGGTCGGTGTGCAGGAGGGGGTGGGGGGGGGGGTCATCTGAGGTACTGTACAGGTGTGGTCCTCGCCCCAGGTGACACGCCAAAGCACATGACAGGGCAACAGGTCACCTGAGGTGGCATACAGGTGCATCTGCGCATGAGGCCCTCCTGACAGCTGAGCCGGGTCCAGGGAGAAGCCGACTGCACTCTTTGAAGTCGCAGGTCTGGCTGCAGGTCAGGCGGCGGGGTGCACTCCTGCATATATTCTGAATACACAGCAAAAAAAGAAAGAATAAAGTCAAGACTTTGGACACTGCAGATCAGCTTCCAACATTGAAAGAGCGCTCAGATACCAGATGGTGTGGACTTCAGACTGGTCAACATGCAAGAAAACGTTGGAGAGCTTAAGGTCCCATTGTAAAGTGTAAGAGCTCATTTTATGATGTTGCACCTATGAGAAGTGTATCCTCCCTCACTAAAATGTCCCGTAGGAAACAGGACTAATTTACAATGGGATCCTATTATACAATCAATGGCAAGTACTCCCAGCCTGTTGGCTTGAATTGGTTTAAATGTGTCCGAAAGGGTGGATTTTCAGATCTGAAAACAGTAATACTTTATTGTAAATGTTTAATCTAATTTTCAGAGAAATTACTGCATTCTTTCAGAAACAATGCTGTGAATCAGACCAACATTAAAAGCATAAATTTATGAAATGATGGTGTTTCAATGACGGGTAGTTTATTTCTGTATTCATCTCTGTGTGCATTTTCAGTAGCAGCCATAAACTTTCCTGTTTCTTTGCAGTGGCTGCTTGTCTTAATATTCCTTTTCTTGAATATTTCACTGAGATGCAAATAGGGTATGGAAGCAGTAAAATGCTCTGCCGCATAATGTTTCTGTGGTTTTAGCAGGTGTCAAAGGCCATTATCTGAGTTCAGATCACTGGTTTCTGGCTCTGTGCAAACTATATGCCTTTAGGTGGCATGCGGAGGTGTAAGACACACTTTTAACAAATCTGTCACCTGGATTTCCTTTGTAGTCATTTTCATTTTTTTCTTTTTCAACCAATTTGTTGTTCCCCTGTTTCTGCCCCCTAGCAACCTTCCCCCCAGCCCCCTTATTTGTGTGTTTCTTTTTGTTCCTAGTTTTCTTTTGTAGAAATAAGACCAGTTTAAGTGGCTAAAGTCTGTATCAGCGACCAAATTAAATAAAGGACAGGCTAGGATTCTTGTCGGGCTTATTTTTTCCAAGATACGATCTAAATGAGTTTCTAAGACACGGAGATGTTCCACTAGCTGATAAATACCACGCGCCAGCATGCAGCCGACACCCAGAAGTAATCATCTACTCGCCTGGAATGTTCGGCTATCAGACAAAGTGTAAATTCCCCACAAAGGAGTTGTCCTCTATTGACTCAGCAGTGCATTATTTGTGGAGACTCCACGTGTGTTCTTTGATTTCGGCAGTCCTGTTTGGAAAGCCAGTGGCAGTGCGGTCAATAAAGAGGCTAATTAGGTGCCCGCCGTTCATGTGCTTCATGATGGCGGCTTAGCGGGCACTCTGGGTGTCATGCCTCTCTGCATCGCCGCAGCTTAGACGCGACCACCGCGATTGTTTGGGGTCAGGTCCCGCGGCAGCAAATTATGAAATCTAAATCCGTTTGGCCAAAACGGTTGGGGAGAATCTGGCCATGCCGGTGGCTTTAAAACCCATTGTGAGAGAGACAGCAGTACACGTCCAGGGGGAAAATAAAGTTTTGTGAGGAGATTACGGACTCCTGTAGGCCCTGCGATTCATGCTCCTGTAAAGAAGCCAGCAGGAATTTTAAGAACTTGGCCAGAAATCTCCCTCCCAAATGTGCTGTTTCGTCCTTCACAATGCATCCCAGGCCGCCCGGCCCATGTTGAACAAGCATTAGCCGCCAGATTTAAATGTGTGGGGATGAAACAGACCTCTGCCTGTCTGCTTCCACACTGTATATAGGAAGCGGGGAAAAAGTTGTCGAATATTACAAAAATCTGTAAACACAGTAGCTATATCTGTCTCCTGTACACATTCAGTTTGTTGTGGGATTCTGTTCCACAACCTTGAAACTTTCCCGTTGCAGATTAACCTTGTGACAGGAGAGGTAAGAATTGCAAGTCTTCCCTCTCTGGGGGTGGGAGGGAAGAGCACCACAATGGAAGAGGCTCTTTTGTCCAGGAGAGGCCGAAGTAAATCACTCACAGTAATTAGATTTGAGCCTGTTTGCCTACATCTTAGGTTGGGATCTGTATAAACTGCAGATTATTGAACCTTTTGTTTAATTTACAGTGCAAACACTTACAGATTCAGGGTGAGGGGGAATTTTTTTTCACTTGTTTCTTGAAAAGAAAAGGAAAGAAATCTTTAGTGTTACTTAATTGTGAACTCAGGGATTAGCGCCAACACTTAAAACCTTTCACCCCAAACAAAAGGCTTGACCAGGTCTGGTTGCCTAGTGACATGATTTTCACACCAGCCAATTTAGTGGAATTGTTAACTGGCTCTCACATTAGTGGTCAATCAATGGATGTCTTACATAATCTCTCAGACCATAGGATTTCTCACAGGAAATTTTATTAAAATCTGAAGACAAATGGTAAAATGGCCAACATGGGCTCCCCTTTTCACTGCTTATGAGAGGAAAAAAGACATTTGCATTACTTTATTGATTGGCAGACTGCTCTGGGGTAAATTACATGCTTACATTACTTTTTACCCGTTATCCGTTCATACGGCTGAATTTTTATTGAAGTAATTCGGGTGAAGTCCCTTACTCCAGGTTAGTAATGCCCCACCCCAGAAAGTTGAACCTGCCATGAATCATGAATCATGTGGAATGATCATATCTTTTTCCAAAAAGTTGCTGGTAGTTCTTTCCTTCCTTTTGCAGTTGAATTTAAAAATCAGAAGCTCCATATTGTTCTGCCAACTATGTAAATGCTACAAGGCTGTGGACCCCACAAGGATTATGGTTGAATTATATTAAGTGATGAAAACCTAAATGGACAACATTGCCCTTAAATGTCCCTTCAGAAGGAATGAGACAAGTGCGTGAGAAGAAAACCCCATCACATTGCCCCATGTAACACAGAACACGATCCAACCAGGCTTCTCACTTATGATTTTTTTTTTTTTTAACATGATGCTGCTTTTGCATGATCTTTGCATTTTGTACATTTGAGCACTTGAATTCATTTGACATGTAAATAAGTGGTGGAAATGGCAATGCTCCATGCACTGAGTGTAGTGGACATTGCCTTCATGGCCTCAGTAGTGGCCTCAGTAGTTTGGCCACTGGCCAATCAACATTTTTTTTTTTAGTTTAGTTAGTTTGATTGTTTTTTAGTTGGTGTTTATGAAGAAACAAAGTAACAATATATTTGTCAAAGTTAAAGTGTTGATTGAATCCAATGCATCATAACATAGCAACAGGTTTCTTCTGAAACATGAACCATAGTACTAAAACTAGCAATTATTACAAAAAAAAATTACTTTTACATGGTCTGTACGTAATAACCATTTGTATTCAAGGAGCATAAATTGGCTAATGGTATGGTTTGAATGATATGCTACTGTTAACAGGGAAGAGAAAAGGTGTTTCTGAACAGTTTGGGGAAGTGAGCAAGTATTTATACAAATAATTGTGCATGTTAAACTGCAAAGGATTTCATTGCATTCTGTTGTCTGCAGAATCTATTGAAATTCAGTGTTTTGGGACATTTGTATGTCCCCCCCCCAGCTTGTCCTGCCATTCCTGCTTATTTCTTTATGTCTCTATGTCATTTCAATGTGAAGACATGAAAGATGTCATCAGCTCTTACGCTGGGTTACTTCACTGATTTATTAATTTACTTCCCTTTACCAAGTCAGAGCAATTCAAACCATGATTTGGAAAAAATTTGAATTGCATGTTTCTTTTAACTTAAAGTAGTCCGGGTAATTGTGTGTTCATCTTGGTTCTGCATTTGATTACTGCTGTAGTGGTTGCATTAAGCCTTTCTGATTGGTCCTGGCCAACTCACTGCAGAATGGGGGGAAAACACCCCCCCCCAAGGAAAGGGCCTGCTTCTCTCTGTGGCAGATAATGACAGGAAGAACTGTGAGCTCAGGTGGGAGCCATTATTGCCACCACTCCTGGCCTTATCAGTTAATAGCGGGCTTCCAAGGTCCCAGGTTGTTTTGATAGATGGCACCTGTTGACTTGCAAGTCGCAAAAAGAAATGAGGGGGAACACCGTGGCAGATAAGCTATCACATAAATACACATCTATAGATACTGTATACATCACGGTGGGGAGAGGGAGGTTAATTTTTCTCCTTTGAGTTAACCATGGTTTCTATTGAAGCATGTGCAAGCTCTGCCTGTATTTGAGCACCTGAATATGGTGGATAGGGCTCTGTATATTTGTACAGGTGCTTTTGTCTGTCTCGCACACTGGCTGGGCCATTTGTCTGACAATGAGAGGCAAATGGCTTAAACAGGAACCGATTTGCGTCCATCCCCAACGTTAAATAGAATCACTCATACTGTACTCCTCTTGCTTTATCTTTACTTTGAAAGACCAGCCTTTTTTTAGATTAATTTTTAGTCTTTAACTTGAGCCTCACTGACAATGCCATTATATACGTCTGTGTCCTTTCTTTATCTTAAAGTTTCATGACCAAATGACAACAGAAACTCCAAAAGTGTTGCACTTTGTTGTGTATGTGTATATAATAAGATATTTTTGTCATGACGTGCACTTTGTGGCAAGTTCTCAGAGAATGATGTCCATTATGCCTCCACCATAGTAAAAAGAACCCCCCCCTTCCCTGGAATGCTGAAGGGACCACCCCCCATCCCTTCTTTTAGAGGCCTGGTGTCCACTTACAGTGCCTTTCTCTGAGCTCCGGCCGCATGGCCTCACTGACCAGCCCCTCAGGAATGTGATTGATTATGTGGTATTTATGCCACCGGCGACCTTTCACCGGCTGAGGGGTCGAGGGGTCACCTGAGCTGCAAATCCGCTTCCTTTTGTACAGTGAGGGCCTGGAGAGGAGGCACACAAAAACCAGCCTTTTCTCTCTTCCCTGGGAAAAATGGGGGAGGGGGCAGGCAGGAAAGGGGAGTAAAACCTTTAATTTAAACTACCTCTTCCAACTTTCCACCTTCATCAGAGTACAACAAAACACACAGCTCTCTCAATTAAGAGGGTGCTTGTCAATAAAAAAATAAGATAAAGAAATTGAAGAAGAAACTTTATGTATTTATGGTAGGGTTAACAGGAAAAAGGTTTCTGTGAACATTTCCTTTTGATAGGCACAATAGCAGACAACTACAGCTTGCAAAAACAAGCAAAGGGTTAGCTGAGGTGAAGCAAGAAATGGTGATGCCCAGCTCTGAAAACTACGGGTTACCAGTAGTTGGAATGTTGTAGGAACTTTAGAACAGTGTTTCTCATCCCTACTCCTGGCGGCATCCTGTCCTACATATCTATCCTTGCTCTACCTACCTGACTGAACTCATCAGTGGCACGTTTTGTTAGCAGAGCACACCTGATTTAATCAAGCAGCAAGGATATATAGAAGATATGCAGGACAGGGTGCCGCCAGGAGTAGGGTTGTGAAACACTGCTTTAGAACACGTGTAGTGACTTTCCCAACACAAAAATAACTACAAACAACTATAAATAGAAAGTTTATGGTTACTATTTTACTGTATTGGAACAAAGGTAATTCTTTTAATAGGGGAAAACATAAAACCCAATCTGTCAAGCATAATTGTTTGTAGTCTATTCTTACTTCAGACTGGCCCAAGATAAGCCCATTGATTAGGCAATGCGTTTGCACTGTCGATCCAGCCTCGTTACTCAAGTGGAGTGAATTCACCATCGGAGACTCAGTCCTTTGATGTGCAGCCAGTCAGGGCTCAAGATGACAGTGCAATTCAGAAAATGTGCCAATCCTTGCCCCTTGGGGCAGAGGGTTTGTGGTCATAGGATTAGACTTTAACCCCAGGGTAGTTTCAAGGGAGGGGTGAAAGGGCATGTCTCTAAAAAAAAAAAAAAAAATCCCCTAATTTTAAAAGCATGGCATTACTGAGATCGGTGCTCTGTATCACCGGCCAAGCCCTTCCTTTCAGGCTAAGTTCATGAGAGGTTGACTGTAACACCTTTTTATTTAATTTGTATTCAGAAATGCCCTTTGTGAACATAGTCCTCATTAAAGCATGTTATAGTAGTACAGTGCATTCCACCTCTCAATGAATGTAGCTTAAGGCTTGTAAATGCCAACCTGATCTGCTGGTAAAGGACCATTCAGAATTATTGCTTTGTGTGTTTTTTATGTTAGTGTGCATACATGCATGCATGTTTGCGTGTGTGTGTGTGTGTGTGTGTGTGTGTGTGTGTGTGTGTGTGTGCGCGTGAGATGACCACAAGCAAGGGAGAGCGGCAGACTCCAGAAAGTGTAACAATTTACAGCACACTTGGTCCTGTGATAGCAGACTCCTTCTTGGAGCGGTAATTTCCTGGGCTCTGTCGCAGCTGATATACAGCAGAGAGGAAGAGAGGGAGAGATGGGGGAGCAGGAGGCAGAGGGAACACAGATAACAAGCTGAACACATGAAGCCTGAATGGGAGCTGGGGCTGGAAGCTGGAGTGTGTCGCCTGTCTGCCTGTGATACAGCTTTTCACTGAGGGAGTGTGTCACAACTGGAAGACAGAGGGGAAAACACTGGGACGGTTCCACCAGGGAGTTGCATGCACTTAGTTTCGATCCTCTATCACTGTGTACTACTTAATTCAGCAGATGCTCTGATCCACACCGGTTTACAAGGCTGCAGTTAATACATCAAGCTTGAAAACAGTGTCAAAATGACACAGTAAAATTGCAGGCTTAAGAATTATCCTTAAGAGCAATATCCTTGCATCAAACTAAAATGAACATGATCTTAATGATGATTGTTACCTTAAATCATGGATTCCTCAGAGCAATGTTACCCTGCAGCATAGCACCATACTTCCAGTGAAAATGAAAGAGCTATATAACATTGTCTCAGAATTTACTTTAAGGGTGGAGTGGTCAGATCTTTAGTTGGCAAACTGGCTGAAGTAATTGTTGAATTGATGTGTGAAATATCTGTTCAAGGGTTGAACTGTTAAACTGAAATGCTGTTTCTGATAGAATGTGTGTCATCTTTAATTGTATGCATAAAAGAGCGCACTCTTAGAAAAGATGTTTGCTTTCACTTGCCTATTCAGAGGCTGTGATTTGCACTCCTGTACTTTACTGGAGTAACATAATTTGTAATAGAGTAGATGTGGACAGGCTACTGATATTTACTGATACATACCAAGCTGAAAGTGGACACTGTCTTTGGACTTTTTATATGAATGGTTTTTTTTTACTGCCATAGTTTGAACACTCAACTAAAAAGTATGTTAATAGGACATCTTATCACTGGGGGTTGTTTGAGGTCTGAGCTGTCCTCACAGACTTATGGCTTGTATCCTCAGTCCAGAGTCTGATGCAGGAATGTGTGCTGAAACTGGGAGAGCTCCCCCTGCTGGTGGTTGCAGAGGGCAGCAGGTCATTGAAGGCAGAAAGTCTGTTAAGAGAAACATTGAATGGCACATATGGTGATTTAATTTTATTCATTTTTAGTTTATGAATACATTCAAATAAAGGCCTTTGGAAATGAGCTGTAGGGTTGTGTTCCCCATTTTCTGAAATCAAAGAAAAAGTATTATTGCATTTTATAGTTTTTCTCTTGTGGAACTTTCTCCCAACCGTATTTTAATGTGAGAGGCATAAGTAGCAGCTTGTAATATTTAAATAGTTCCTTGGGCCTAGTATTTTGTAAATGCTTATTCTGCATTGTCATTTTTTGTTATATTCCATGTCAGTGATACCACTGAGGTAAATTTGGTTAATAGTATCTTTGTGACTTAGCTTCAGTCCTTGGTAAAGTGGTAATGTGCACCTCTTCTGAAGACCTCTGTATATTCTTTTCACTTGCTGTGATGGTGAATCATGAATCACTTGTCCCTTTAGTATACGCCTCTGTGCACTGCATTCCTAACAGTATACTCACCCACTAAGTGTTACTAAACTGTTTGAAAATTTAAGTTTCCCAGCAAAGTGCTACTGGTTGTAGAATGAACACTGCCATGTTGTAATTTCACCCTACTGTAATGGGTGAAGTTCAGTCTTGGGCTGATTTCAGCCATAGGTTTAATGCTAATGATTGGAGATGGAGAGTGAGGGTACATGAACCCCATAATGGATGGAGTTAACATGCCTTATCAATCACTGACCCATGTGAACCAATCAAAATGCTTTGCTCCCCGTAGCAGACTGCTATGATTGGTTCAAATCAATGGGACACTGATAACACATGTGTCCCATTAACACATCACACCACCCTTTTAAGGGTTCTTGAAGCCTTATTCCCTGTCTCTGCTTAATTCATCCTCTGTGGCTGGGATGAGAATCTTGTTTCACACACTCCCGATGAAATCAAATGAACTTGCTTTGAAAAGCGAAGTTCTCTGTGCAGGACCATCCAGGATTTCTGTTGATGTGAGCCCGCAAATGAATAGAAAGTCTTCCAAACCCCCCATGTTGTTTTAGTCCCTTTTGGTAGTGTGGCCTCACACGTCACCCAACCACATGGAAGGGGGATAAACTTGAGTAAACTCTGGCTAATGTCTATTGTCCTCTCTGTTCATGACGTGGTGCACATTGTGGAGAGGAATCCAGGGCAACCGATAAAGACTTTAAAACGTACACCTCCACATACGCATGCACAGCAGAACCAAAAAGAGGTGGGGGGCATGGATGGTATTAGTATGGTGGAATCTGAATAAGGTTGCATATTGCAAAATCCTCATTTTTTATGGCTTCGGTCCTCAGTGTGGGACTGCTGAGTGCCAAGTTATTATTCCAGACCGTTAATGGTTTTACTATTTTATCAGCACTCAACATGACATGTCATTCATGACATTTATTTTAGCGTTTAAATCACAGCTCATAGCAGTCAGAGCAAACCTTTGGTGAAATATTTTTTGATGCATGCCCAAAGCAAAAAAGAAATAAGTAAATGAGCAAACCTCCAGAAAAAAACCTCAAAAAACAGGATGCTGAATCTGTGGAAAAAGGAAGACAAAGCATTTTTACCCTCAACAGTTTCATCGATAAGTCCAGCAATGGCATAAAAACTATTTGTTTCTTTTTTTTCCTGCCAAGAACAAAGTCCTTCTGCTTCTGCTTTATGAAGAAATATTTTTTACAATGTTTGAATCATTCCTAAAATGAGCTCCCCCAAGTTTTATCAGGTGGAAGGGAGCTCCTTTGAAGTGAATCATTGAGAGTCTGAGTTAAAAAAAAAAAAAAAAAAAAACGGCAGAGCTCTTAGGACCAAGGCAAGCTGGATGGAATTAATCTGGTCTTTGAATTCTGACTGTATGTGCACTTAATGTGGATGAGGGCAGAGTTGCCTCTTGCTTTCTACATCACAGTCAGTACAGAGCTGATTACAGGATGCATGAAAGAAGTTGACGTTGTTTTTGTCTGGCCATTGATTATGGATAGTAATGAGATGTACATCTTTTTAATTAATTACAAAAATGCAGGTGCTTTTTTAAAAAATTGAATGAAGTAACCTAAAGAAAATCTCATAAAATTATCAAAAGTAAATTTTCAGTTCAATTACCTCAGCAAATAGTTAGCAGAGTAAGTCGTGTGAACGATTGAAATTCTCACACAGGTTTGTGTTTGTTCATATTGCAGGCTTCTCGAGTGGAAAACACTTGAGGTTTTTTTTGCCTAGTCTTTACTGTGGAAACTTCTATACAGAACACATCTCATCATCTTTGCAAACGTTTAATTTTTTCTCCCCATTAAATGCATCCATTTGAAATTTGTGTGCATTGTGTCTGCATTTGTGCGATTGATGCAAAGTTAAATCAATTCTCTTTCTAATGGAATTAAAATGGGTTGGAGTGAGTGAGTGAGGAGGGTCACTGCATTAGTTCCTTCAGAAGCATCCCCTCAGGCCTGTGTTCTTGGGCTCAGCCTGACGACATGATTGACAGACGAGCTGATCTAAAAATAGTTTTTTTCTTCTTCTTCCAGCAAAGACTTTATGGTTTGCCAGTTGCCTTCAAGGTCACACACAGACCCCTTTTTCAAATAAACGTGCATTCAAGATCATTAGCAAAATGACACTAGTTGAATTGAGACGGTCAGCTTCTGTCAACTGTGAACTTTGCTGTCAAATTTGCTTTTGCTGTTACCCTCCCTTCTCACTCTCTTGCCCTCTATTCCTTTGGGGGAAAAAACTCCAAAGGACATTTGAGTGGAGAATGAATACCTAGGGCTTCAACATCTGCTGTTCTTGACCTCTAATAAAATTTTACCATCGCCCTTCCCAGATGTTGAACTGTAAATTTATATTTTGTCATGTTTAAGAACATGTGGATAGTTGTGTAGATAAGTTGTGAGCTTCAGATTGTGTGATGGAGAGAGAGTAAGTTTCTCTCTGAGGCCTGTTTGTTAGAAGGCACAGGTTCAAATGCCCACATGCTCATCACAAAAGACCTTGATTTCAATTTCAGTTGCAAACCCAAACCCTTTAGAAAATTATGACAAAATTGCCTCTGCCAACACTGTTAATTTTTTTTAGATTATAACATTTTGTTTACAATCGATAGCATGTGGCAAGGAACAGATTGTTCCTCTGTAACTTTTCAGGATACCAGTTACCTAGTATGTGGACTGCCATTATTTGCTGTTTTTAAATATCTTCCTATTGCAAAGGCAGCTGGCACCTGGGCTGCACTTCAGTTGTCCTGGAGAGAGACCTTTCTTCAGTGCAGAATTCTAAACATGCATCTCCCCAACCAAATGCAACAAAAGCCGAGTTGTCCCAGTGCATGGAAAACTGATTGTGCAGGCTCCAGGCTTGTTCTGTTCCCCTATTTCCTCTAATAGCCCCACAAAAGCTTACATTAAGCTGGAAAAAGGCATGCCGTTCCTATTATACGTAATACCTTTTATTTGTCAGTAATTTGTCCATGCTTTTTTTAATGTATTCAGATATGATTAGCTTTACTTTTTTTTTAGATCAGGATCAAGCCCCTGTTTTTGTAGCCAGGGTAGCTTTAGAATCTCATCTCATTCTCCCCGTCTCAGAAAACAAAACAAACCTTCTCTACCCCCTGTCCTGTCAGATGGGGCTTTTTTTTGGGCAGGGGGGAGTTGCACGGCGTGGAGTAGAGAGGTGAAGAAAGCCCTTTGTCCAATGCGAAAAACCGTGTCAGCACAGAGTAGGAAGGGTGGGGGGGTTGAGGGGCACCGGTCATTTGGATGCAGTAAAAGACCAAAAAGTGTAAAGATTAGGAGGTAAGGCGTCCGGTCTAAGAGCCTATGACTAATGCGCCTGATCATTCATGGACCAAGCCCACATTGTCCGCTCCCAGCCCAGATGGCCGCACAAATAAATCATGGCAAAAGAAGTACAATGAATTCCAGCACAAGGGCTATAGCCAGATTATCATGTGCCCCCCCCCCTTTACTTTTTCACTTTAAATCTGTTAATGAGTAAAAATGCTAACCATTCCAGCTGCTGAGTTGGCAGTCTATCAGGAACGTTTTGTACTTTTGATGCTTTGGATCAGAGATCATGCTGGAACCCCTCTGACAGAGACCCAAAGACAGGATCCAATGTAGATTTTATCTTTTGTAAGTGCTATTGTTGTCATGTTAAAATTTCCCACCATGCAGTGCAGGAGGGATACAGAACCAGCAGAAATTCCTCAGGATGCTTTTGTTGTATTTTTTGTTTACCAGATACACCTTTTATCTGTAAGGAATTTATTACCAGCTGGAAACTGGATAAATATTTTTTGTACTGATTCATCTGATGAAATTAAGCCTGTTTGGCTAGCATTCTTAACAAAAGCATTGCCACTGACTACTGAATGGTGCCTATTGCAGAGAAGTCATGCAAAAACAGTCATAGATACAACATTAAAATGAGTGAGGAAATCAAGTTCAACGATGTAGTGACAATACCAGTGAAATAATTAAAAATTAAAGCAGAGAAATGAGACTCAGAACAGTGATAACCCACGTTTGAGCTAAGAAGGGTTATATGTAAATAGATTTACCTGATTAATTAGTGACATGATAAATCACTTTCTGATTTGGAAATTTACTCTTGATGGAGTGAAAACCCACAAAAAAAATCATAAGTTAAAATAAGTGCGAAGATTCCACTCTGTATTCGTTTATTGCCATACAACAATAGCACAGTGATAAAAGTGAGACTTCGTGGACCCTTCCTGGCTTTCAACTATCAAGAGAGCCAGAGGCATCCTCCAGAAGTCCAGAATTTCCTTGATTTTTCCTTTTTAGCAGAGATGCACAAAAGGGGGTCTTGCAGGAGGAAGCGAGGCTGAGCTCCATGTGCAGGTGGCGGGAAGGGCTGGCCAGGCGGGAGACCGCGAGCCACAGGGCAGGGGTGTCATACTTGTGAGGTTTCTCGGCGAGGCATGGTGCAAGCTTGCATTTCTCGTACACGCAGTCAGACAAACTCAACGGCACTCGAGACAAAGTGATAAATCTGTCACCTGCTATTAACAATGCAATCGGTCCCACTTTGTTTTCTGAAGGCACAATGGGAGGGCTGAGGATACCGGCCCCTTTCTGTGACCCCCGTACCCCTTCACTCTGTCAGGCCAACAAGGTGGACTTAGCCATTTTATGCATCCCCAAAAAGCCATAAGGCGTAGACTGCACAAGTGCAGATCAGAGAGCAGAACAGGGATTATGTATCCGAATATGAAAGTCTTTTATTCTTGCAATCATTACTTTTTGCTGTCCTATGATGCTGGTAACAATAATAATAATAATGTCTTAGCCGCTTTGTTTCCTGAGTGATTGTATGTTCTTGTAAAACATGATGTTCTTATGAAAAATACTGTTTCAAACTCTGTATGTTAGTAAATCTGTAGCCATCCACATCGATTATACAGGCCCTGTAAGGCTCTGTGAGTAAAGATTAAGTGCATGCCGTAATACTTGAAGGAGAAGTGCCATCAGTGAACAAACAATGCTGCCTTTTAAAATCAAATTTAAGGATCAGCAAGAGACCTTTGGAAGCCAGTTCTCCTCACTGTGGCAGTTGATTATTTTGCGTGAATAGTGCCGTTCTTTATTTCAGTGTTTTCATTATTTATGATTTAGGGCATGCTTAGAAAGCACTTGCAACTTTTCCACAAGAAATAAGGTACACACACAAACACCCCTCACACCGTCCATAGCTCAAAGAATTTCCATATATACCAAATTACCTTAATTGCAGTATGAGTAAAAGGATGCTTGTGTGCCTAACCAATGAGCAAGGGACTTACATTTCCCATATGAAAAGGTACTGTTAGTATATGTAAAAAAAAAAAAAGATTACGTAGCAATAAATGAAGAATATGGCATTATGTGAATATATGTGTCTTGCATCACAAATATTTTCCAACCTCAGCTCGCTTTTGTACACAGCAGTGTCCATATTAGCCTTTCTGGCCATTTGTAACCAGATTTTGCTAACATGGGTACACGAGGCAGGTGTGTTTCTGAGCATCCCAAAAAACATTTGAAATTGAAATCCACATGCCGTTGGGATTGCAATGACCCCTTCTGGGCATGATCCCAGAGTGCACTGCACAAAATGCATCGTTGCAACCAATGAGGGACACATATATTTCTGGCACCCTAGGCAACCGTTTGCCGCGGGTTGTCATGGCCAAATGAGCAGCTCCGAAGCAGCTGTAGTGCAGTGAGCTGCTCCTTCTCATTTGCAGTTCATTTGTCTCCCATCTCCACCACCCTCACCCCTTCCACGCCTGCAGGATCTCCCACTGGTAACCCCATCTCCATTGTGCCCAATCAAGTGTGAAAAGAAAATGGCATCTCAGTGTTTCATTCATTCAAAATAACACGCCAGTGCACATCTCTCCGGTATTCCCCTCATACCACCCCCATTTTGGTGTGGATAGGCAGTGTGCACGCACACGCACATATGTGCGTGTTATGTGTGCATTTTTATGACTGCTTACATGCTAACATGCATGCCTGTAAATGAACAGAGGGAAAGGGAGAGACCCTTATAAAGATGTCCATGGGACTTTCTCAGTATTCCTCAGGGCCTTATTGGATGTTTTTGTTCCAGGAGCCCTGGAGACACAGGCGAACAGAAGAAACATGAACAGAGTTATAATGGCAGTAATGATAAAAGGACTAGGTAAATGACAGAAGGGTAAGCATGGCAGGCAGTGGGTAGAGTCTATTCACAGGGAAAACGAGCACAACAATCAGGAGGTGCATGGTGTTGGCATGGCAAGGGGAAAAAAAAACAAGCAGGAACAGAAGAATTATTTACAATTTGAGTATTGGAAACTGTAAACTAGCCTGAACTCCAGACATCGCCCAGACAGTTCCCTCTTTGGTATGAATCCGCCGTACCTCATTCCCTGCACTAATTCCAATTTAATTGCCTGAGGCCTGAAGCCTCTTCAATAGGAGTAACAAATGGTTTGATTTTGTAGACTTCATCAGACCGCATTTTAAATGCGACACACTAACCCCCCGCTCGAATGCCAATGAAGCAGCAGAGCACCTCTCTGTTTACTAATTATCCTTTTTCTTACTTCAAGCCACACTGCTAGAGTTGTCTGATTAAATCGGATTTGTGGGATAGGGAGCAGAGAGCTGGGGTTCTCTCCATTGTAAACGATCCTCAGCCAAGCTGAGGCTGGCTGCTCACTGTAAATTACACTCTCTTAAAGTGACACCACTTCCTTTTCTCTGTGCATGATGCACTGTGCTCCAGCAGTAAAAATCTGACATTGTGACATTTATGTTCTTTCATTCCTCAATCCATCAGCATGCTTTAGATTAATCAAAAGCACTGAATTTCCACTGGCCACTTCCCAGACCCCGCTTAGAGTAATATGCCTCATATTTTGATGCTAATATGTAATGAATCGATTAATAACTTGAAAACATAAGTAAGAATACAGCTGTCAGATTAAGATCGTTACCGTTTGCACTTAGCAGCTCAAGTCTGAGCACAATAGGCGATTTTCTGATTTTACCTCTTTGTTTTCTGAATTAGTATAGCTAATTGATGTTTTCATTTGAAATTTGTGAGGGATTGAGGTATTTCTCACTACAAATGTGAATCTACAGAGGAGAACCATATGGTTCCATTGTATCATCCAGGAGGAACTGATATGGCATCTACAACAGCATCTAGCAGCATTAATCAAACTGAGAAGAACAGCACATCAAGCTATGTTCAGACCACAGCACTCCAGTATTAAGGGGAGTGAAAGCCTTGATTTCATGTCAGGGCCTATGTGGAGCTTCTGTTGGGACTAGGTCTAGGGCGGTATCACAAATTGACATGGTTATTTCATTATTCTGATGTTTGTGTTGTGCTAAGTGGTAACCTCTATCCAATCCCCATTTCTTTGCACAGGCATTTAGATGTGAGAATATTGATTATTCTGTTTTTCTCATGTTTTTTTGCCAAATATTTTACATAATCAATACCAGACAACACATCTAAGCAACGATGGCCAGACAAGGAAAAAGAATTATGGAAACCATTCTGTGTCATTGTTTTAAAGCTCAAAAATGGGGAAAATTCAAATTTTTTCAACAGTTTTTCTTTTTCTTTATATAATATTGCAATGTATTTTTCCATGATAGTTTTGGATTTTCAGTGATGGTACAAAAATATAAAATTTGACCTCTTTTAAAATAAGGAATGTTTCTGGTATTTTTCTCTCCTGTCTCGCATCTCATTATTTCTCCACCTCCCCCACTCTTCCCCTCATCCACTCTCCCGTTCTGTCCATCTTTTTCTTTCCCTTTCTTGCCATGTGTTTCCATCCTCTCCCTCTCCCCCTCTCCCTCTCTCCTTTTCTGTTTCTCACTCTTTGTGTGTCTCCCTCTCTGTTAGATCAATAAACAAGGCTCATTTTTTCCCCTCAGCTTTTTAAGCTGAGAAACACCAGACTCCATGCCCTCGTGCTCTGTATTCTGGGCCAAACACATCAGATGGAAAGGCACTGGCACAGAATTGCCAACTCACACTGAGATTAGACAGCTCTGTGCATGGCGCGCCATCCCGGACCCCGGACGGCCTGTCGTTAATACAGTGCATGACACAGTGTGTCTCTGCGGATATGTGTGTACGCTACAGTGGGTGTACATACACTGTTGAAGGCATGCGGCTTGTGTGCTCAGTGGCCTCCTTTCATGGCATACTCGCTCATGGGGGTGGCCAATGTGGCACTGCATCATGAGAATTCGGGTGGGGGAATTTTTTTTGTGCAGTATCTTTCATTTACACAAACAGACTAATTACTTTGCATGGCTAAAACTCAGCTGGGAATCCTATGGGTTTTGCAGAAAACGTCGAGTACAAATACTGTAGGCAATAATGACTAAAATCATAGCTGATACTACTTTTGTGAGGGCCCATAATTACTCCAGTTATCCAAGGTACTTCCCTTTGATTGTTTGTGCCCCACATCTAGAAACTGGCTGCTATGGTAGCTGTACTCCTGTAATTGTACAGAAAGGGAAGGGTTTATGCCTGTACAACCTCCTCTTTCATGGTACAGAAATGAACTCAGGTGTGTGTATGTGTGTGTGTTTTACCCAGCTTTGTGAGAGTACAGTAAAAGAAAGACGCCTTGGTGCTTGGTTCTCTCTGAGCAACCCGTTACCGTGGAAATGAAGTTGGCATGGCTTCGGACTCTGCTGTGTCCTTAAAATCTCAGGAGAAACAAAGGAAGGTATAGCCCTGAGGGATTTTTGGACACTTCAGTTTTTTTTCTTTCCTCATGTCATGTGATTAAGTTGTTTTTATTGACTGCATACTACTGCAAGGTCTCCTGGATAAGTTGGTGTTGAACTTACATTGTTGGCATCTGTTCCACTTTCTGTGAATGTTTGTTTTGAAAGTGTGGTTTGCATATTTTGTGTATGTGTGTCTATGTGTGCATGCGCATGCATGCGTGTATGTGTTCCGTGTGTGTGTGTGTTTGTGCGTATGTGTGTGTGTTTCATGTGTGTGTTTTCTCTGTGTGTGTGTCCGAGCGCATGTTTTGAGTGTGTGTCCTTGCAGCACTGCATGTTTCCCAGCCATTCAGGCGGAGGGTTTGTGAAGAGGGCCCGTCGTGCTCTGGCACTGGACGAACTGTATTGTTTCACCCCTCGGAGCCCCTGCTTGCACCCATTGTCCCCTGGCTCAGCAGGGCTGCCAAGGCCCTGCCCCCGCTCGGCTCAACCTCCCACCCAACCCCCCGCCACCCATCCACAGCTGCCCTGCAGCCCCCCTGACCTCTCACCCCTTCCTGCTGTCAACCTCAACCTCTCAAACAACACAGGCACATAGCTCTTAGGCTCTGCACTTTCCCACCCCTCGTCTACCTCTCATACCCTTTCATGTATCTATCTATTTCTTCTCTTGATGGGTGTAAAGTGAATGAACACTGTGTCCTAGCTTATCATTACTGTTCTGAAGCTGCACTCCCACTGCTACATTATTCTTGTTAAATTACATTAAGCCCTCCTATCATATCATCTTACTATCTTATTATGTCGTCTTGCTGATGATTCATACACATATGCTTTTTTCACAGTATGAAATTAAACAACTTTCAATCTCTACATTTTATTTTTTCATCCCCACATTAGTTTTCATTTCCATATATTCTTTAAAAAAGAATGTCCTTCAGACCCTATACATTTATATCAAAACTCAAAGTAGCCATGTAGAAGTAGTTAATAAAAATACACAGGCTGGCTTCTGCTGCTATACTGCAGCTAGTGCAATGATCTGTATTTCTGTTTTTATCACAATGTTGATGAGGGAAATGATGATAATGACATCATCGTTATTGTAATCTTAGTCGAGGTATCACTGTTGTAGATACGCTACAGAGGCAAGGGTTAGGCATTGTGTGGCAGTGTCCTTTAAAGCAGGTTTTGTGCCAGCGAATGACGCTCTGTTTCGTATTAGGCTCATATCCTTTGTCTTTGTGTAGGTGAAATGAGACAGAAAGATCTGCATAAATGCAACCTTATGTGTGTGCAGTGCACACACACGCAGACACACATATTCAATCCAGAGAGACTCTTTTAAAGTCTGTAGCAGTGTGGCTTTGCAGCAAAGCCTGCAATCAGGCTACTTGTTTTAAGTGTAAGAAAGGCACAATATGAATTAGCTTTGTGACATTTCAAAGTGCCATAAGAGTTTGCTAGTTATTCAATGGAAAGAAGCCACAGGTGAGAACACAGTCTGCCAACAGAATTACTGAGCAGCCAGCAGGAGTTAGCTCTCCACCAGCAGGACAGTATTGAATAAAGAGCTATGTCTTTGTCACTGAAACCTGTGTGGATTATGTACAAAATGTGAAGCAACACTTCTCTTTTACAGCTGATCGTACTCTGTTGGCTTTCACAACAATTGGTCAGTACAGATTTTGCAGTGCATGAAAGTTATATACATTTATGATTTATGACATTAATCCTTGCAGTGAAGTTCCACAGCTTCACAAAGGATTTCTTTTTTCCAGTTTTTGCTCCTCCATTTTATTGAGCTCATCTCTTCATTCACTTGAAATAACACACTGAAATGAGTGACACAGAACATGGCTATTTGCTGAAATTGATGGGTTCTCCTACAGAACGGTATATTAGCAACCCTGCCTTGTCATACTGTATAGCAGCAGTCATTCACTGAACATCCACTAACAGAGCTGAACCCTGAGGTGACTTAAAATGTTGGGTTATGTAAGCTCAAGGTTTCTATTCTTGTCCAGGCATTAATCTCCTGTAGTAATGCTCTAATCTGTCACTAATGCATTGTCTTCTTTTGTTATTTTATGCCACCAATAATTTTACACTCATTATTGCAGCAAGATATTCCATTGCTGTAAAGGAGGATTGAAAAATTTCCAGCCTTACTGAGATGGCAGTCTTGCTGTGTCTGTTTGAAATGTCATACATAAAGTGTAATATTGTTTATTCCATTATAGAATAATGTGCTCAAATGCTCAAGATAACTAGTAAAGGGGTTTACCATTTGCAGCCTGGAAAAATGAATGAAAATTTAAAATGAATCAAATTCTAGAGCTTCAGTGGTGTTGTGCAGGTGAAGGAGGTGCCAAGGTGACTTGAGAAGCCAAACTGGTTATTCCAAAGTCAGGGTAAAAAGGGATGAAAAGTCCCCAAAAATGTAGAAGACATCGATACTGACACATTCACAGTGATTTGAAGGCTGGGAAGATTGTGTTGAAAAGTGACGCAGGAGTAGCTACGGCTCTGGGGGAAAAGAAAAAAACACACGCACTGTACCTGACCCACCATCATCCTGTTTGTAACTTTCACTCATCGCCAAACGTCTTGATGGGATGTGAGTTTTGGGAGGGGCATACATGGCAGCCTTGCATGGCTCTCCTCTGGGTCTTTTTTAGTGTGAAGACCTGAAATAGACTGTGCTGCAGTGGCACTTCCTCCCTGGAAGTATTTCTCTCCGTTAACAGGCCCTATTCAGCATGGTTAAATAACGGTGTCCGCCACTTCAGCTCCATTAAGTTAATGTTTGGAAGTGGAAGCCAAGGGGAGAGAGGGCCCCCTCGGTAGTAGCCGACAGCATTATAAATAGATGGGAGAGAAGAGGTAAATTATGCCGAAACACAGGAGCGGGTGTCGGGACTAACCATTTTCTTCTTCTCGCGTCACCCTGTCCGACTTGATTTTACACTATAATAGCTTCCGAGGTCAGCACTTGAGCGTGTTTCTTTTTTTCTCAACACCCCCCTTTCATTCTTAAAAATCTCACTACCGTTGGCCTCACAGGAGCCAGTTTACCTCCCAGTAGAACTGGTACTTCATTATGTAGTTCTTAATTCCTTGAGCTCCAGTCAAACTCTGATTTTCTATCAGATTGGATTGGCTATAGGTCTGGGGGAGGCATGCTCTCCTGGTTGTCACCACCTGAATGTGCTTGTTCTTCCTGCATTGTTTTTCACACAGCTGTTAACATTTTGGGCCTCCTTTAAAGGCACCTTCAGCTGTTCTCTGGCAAAAGTCTGTGCAAAACCAATTGCCAATTAACATTTATCATTTTATATATCTAAATGGAGCTGAGACATGCTATGAGATGTATTTTTAATTACATGGTAAACCAAGCACTTTCCCTTGATGGTTTGATTTTTGCAGAAGAGCCTTAGTTAGTTTCGTTCATGCACTCAGGCATTCTTAGGACAAAAATCATCATAAAAATGTCTGTGTTTTCTGTCTTAATATATCTAGAAAACAGAATATTATGATCATAACTGTAATTGTTGTCTATTTCATTTTTATTTTGCCTTTTTTGATGTGTGATGTGAAGATAAGAAATAGCCTGTGGCTGCATGTCAAGGTTCATCCGCATCAGTGTAGATGAGATCTAAGAGATTTCGGGTGCCATCTTATTGATTGCTCTTGCACAGCATAAATAACTATGTCTGTGTATTTTATGCGGTCATGTCTGTGCCTTTTCCTAGACATTACAGACTTTGAAAATACCAATGTGAGCAGGTGTCTGTATTCAAAAAGCTGACTTTGGGTGGAACACATGGAGTCCTCTGAAGACTTGTGTTGACATGGCGCTGGTTTACTGCAGCAATCAGTGCACCCAAAGGCATCTGCGCATGTAATCCAGCATGCGGGCAGAAGAATGACATATGGATTATATTATATTGTATTACTGCAGAATTACAGGAAGAGCAAAGGTAATGAAGGTGAAAGGGCAGATCATGGAAGAGAGAGGCACGTGACTTCCACTTGTCCTCATGCATCATTGCCAGAGTTGCCCAGTAGTAACATTCGCTGTCAGAACAATGATTTTTACAGGCTCCCAGGGCTGCTGAATGAGGAATATGAAACACTGGGGACATATTTAGTTAGACGTACAGTGCCAGGTATTTGCTGGGCCATTCACTTATTTTGTGGTTGGGATGTATCTACCACTAAATGATAGTCATAAGACATGCTGTTAAACTCATTAGAAAAATGATCTTTGGTGTCCTTCGCATCAGATCAATAGAAGTGTATAAAGGTGCGTTAAACCATAGCTTTCTATTATGCCATTGCACTGTTCTGCAGCTATAGGTTCAGCTAGCCAGTCAAAAGAATATAGTATAGTATATTATATGTGCACTGTAATTAGTTTCTTAAGTGAGTTCATTTTCAAGTATAGAATGGGTATTTGTAGAGACAGAGACAGTAATGGACATATGTAATTTATAGGACAGCTGTGGAAATACGTATTAATGCTTTATTCTGTTATTTTCTGCATATCTGCATATGTGTTATTTTCTGCATTCAGTTTTCAAATTCCAAATTCAAATAAGGTTCAATGGTTCCATCACAGTACGCTGAATCTGTAATTCACCTCTTCTTTTCCTTTTCCTTTCTTTCCCTCTCTCTTACTCACTCATTCAGTCTTTTAGGTGAGGGCTCTTTTCTGATTCCCTCACTTTCATTCTCTGATTATTTTCTTTATCTATCTTTAAGTGAAATACATTTTCATTTTTGGTGTGGTTTTTCTTTGTGAAAGGCTGAGGAGTAAGCATCACTTTGAAAGCATCAGCGTTGCATTAGAGATGTGCGGCTGCCACTCAGGCCCACTTCAATGCCTCCGTTCTAGAAGGGATTCCCATGGCAATCACCCCCAATCAATGGCCCCCTTTCATTGATGAAGAGGAAGAGAAAGAAGTCAGTGAAGAATAAAGCTAAAGGCAATACCAAAAAAAGGGAAGGTTGCCACTTTGTATTGTGGAAAATGGGCCTTCCTGACTCACTTTGTGATGTAAGGAGAGGGCCCTACTTTATTTGTCTCAGTGTTGTTTTTTTTTTTTTTTTGGTTGTTTTTTTTTTTTTCTGCTCTGTGCTCAGGCTGGAGCTGATTGATCTGGGGGGAAAGGCTCCCTCTTTGCCTCACATTTATGAGCATGTGGCCCTGGGTTCTCATGGATTTTTAAATTAGTGGCAGCTTTGCTAGAAAGATGCGCTATTGACTGCTGAAATAGAAGCCAAGCTCTAAACACTCAGTCTCCCCCTGAGTTTTCAGGAGCCCGGTAATTGAAAAAGTGTGAATTTGTGTGGGTGTATGTGTGTTTCAGCATGGCTGGAGCAAAAGAAATGGCTGGTGTACTTTTCCTTTTGAGGGGGGAATAGGCAGAATAAACGTGTGCACCTTATGGTACTGTATGTTATATTTCCACATTAAGCATTGCTCTGAGGATGACTCTTAAGTGCTTCACACTTAGCTGGTGAGTTAGCTGGTGTACCTTGCATAATCCCGTGTTGCCGGCATCGGTTCTGTATTGGTACTGCCCTCTTGTGGCATGGGATCCTAACCAGCTTTACTCCCAGATGCACACTGTTCACATTACATTCATTTCATCAATACCAGTATTCCCAAGGAAAGAAAAAATAGTTTCCATTCCAATGTGTATGTATAATACATTAAATCAAAATGGGGAAAAAACAGGTCTTTTGTGCATTTGTGCTTTTGCTGATCATGATCTCCCCCTTGTGATGCTGTTTATTTTCTCACGGAGGCTTTGAAGAACAATTGAAACATTTTCCTGGAAGAGACACCCAAACTGGCATCCATGGTCATGCCATTTTTCAAGTGTGATTTAAGCACATTAAGTGCTGACACATTAAAGTGATTTCAGAAACATTCATAACACTTCCAAAAAAAACTGCAAAAGGACAATTGCCGAGTATGTTTAGCAGCAGCACAGTGGCATGAAGACTGATTTTGTTACATGTTAAAGTGTACAAACCTGCAAAATCCCTTTTGAGTATCCCTGTGTTGTTGAGAGCGTGGGGTCCGTGGCCTGATAGACACTGATGACTCTCTGCCGACTTCTCTTCACTCTTACTCTCTCTCTCTCTCTCTCTCTCTCTCTCTCTCTCTCTCTCTCTCTCTCTCTTTCTCTCTGTCTGTACATTGACCCATAGGCTCGGACATGGCCATCTTCTGTCTGCTGTGCGGGAAGCGCTTCCAGACACAGACGGCCCTGCAGCAGCACATGGAGGTCCACGCGGGTGTGCGCAGCTACATCTGCAGCGAGTGCAACCGCACCTTCCCCAGCCACACCGCCCTCAAGCGCCATCTGCGCTCCCACACCGGTGAGGACGACACCCTGCCTCCACCTCCACCTCACCCGTGTGCCACTCTCCCTCACCCCGGAAATCGCTCCCTCCTTCACTCCGACAAACAACTTGTACACAGCTCAGACAGACCTCACAGAAAATATGCATGATCGATGAAAATTAGAAATACCATGTATAATAATCTAATAGTGTAGGAATATAGAGTAATGTCTGAGATCTTAATGGTGCTAATGATGAACTTTGACAGCCTGTTTTCTGCATTTTGGCCCCCCCATTCAGGTGAGTTATGCTGTGTTGCAGAGACTTGCTGCACACACTCTCCAGCACAGACATACGTTGATTTATCGGCAATTATTCAGAACAGTCGGTCACTTACTGTGGCTGGCAGTTTGGACTGCTGCTGCCTGAGTTTCAGGGGCATGGGTGAGAGGGAGCCTGCAACAATTAATTGTGGTTAAACCCCTCCCCCTCGGACATTCATTTACACTTGGAGAAAAAAACGGCTTGCGGTTTGGACAGTCTGACACAATGGAGCTTTTCTGACTTTGGCAGAGGCCCAGGCCTGGCAGGCAGTAGAGGTTTGGGGGTCAGGTCCTGCCATTTTCCTGAAGAAATAATCCCAGATCTCACTCTTGGCTCCAGGCCTGAGTGTGACGTCTCTGCTGTGTGCTGCTCAATGTCCATGAACATCAGCAGGAAAGCACACATACTGTATGCTAGAGATGAACAGGTATCATACCTGAACCAGGCATGGGGCACCTTCCCGCACAACATGAGGCAGGGAGTGATGCACTTCAATCATAAGTCAGCTTGATTTGGTATAGTTCCCATTGTGTCCTGATTGTCACAGGGCACTTTTTCCAGAGGAAATTAGAATAAAACAGAAGTTGGACTGAATGGGGGAAAACTGGGGAAAAATTCCAGCACCTTACAACAGACAATCAAGATAAATTCTAGGAAATATTTAAGGCTAAGAGACTAGGAAAATTTTCAGGATAAACAACATGTTGTATGTTACATATGAGCAGTTTGGTTTCATGTTAATGGCAGTTAGTCCTCCATACCATGATGGGAGGGTGTTGGGACTCTTCTTTTGCACTGGCCCTTGAATGGATGGTCCGGGGGAAGGGGATACAACGGCAAGGCAAGTCTGAGTTCACTTATCTATGCTGTTTGTAGTCACTGGCCAGATCTGTTCCTAGACAGACAAGCTTTGTCCCTAACAAACAGGCCGAGTCATGAGGCAACCATGTCATGGCAGTGGTGCAGTGGCACATACCGACTCATGTGATTAGTCACATGTGAAAAAAGCATACATAGCGTGAGTAGAAGCCTCATCTGTAATGCTGTGTGATGTATGGATGAAGTACATTGGTTTTTCCCTGTAAAACCACAACTGGACAAAATCAAATTTTCTGAGAAGGAAAAAGAAAGTAACCCCATTTGGCTATATGTTGGTGTTCCACTTTGGATTCTGGCTGTGAATAAGCAGCTATAGTCCCTCTATGAGTCCCTCTATGAGTCAGCTGCTCCCCAAATGTAAAAAGGAAAGAAGCACCTTCTTGGCTCCAAGTAGCTCAGTGCTTAAAGCGCTTGTCTAGAGCTGAGATTTAGTGAGATTAAATCCCAGCCGTGTCATCAGCTAATGATTGAAAGCACACAGTAGCAGAACAAATTTGCTGCATTCTGCCAGGGATAGGCTTGAGTGGAGTGTATCGACAGGAGTTACTCGTCTCGCCACTGTCGGGCAACCTGTGACTTGTCAGTTGCCTGCAGTTGGCTCATATCACATCACTGAAGCTGCATCCATCTTCAAATCAGGTGTAGTCAGCATGCAGGTGTATTGGAGGATTGCATTCACTACACCCCAGCACTTCTGCATGAGAGCAGAAGTTATCATGGTGACACAGGGCTGATATATCCCTATTTGTGATTCTGAAAAGGGCTGTATATAGTGGGGGAAAAAAGCATAAAAAAGTAACTTTATTTTACCACTAGACAGCACAAAGGTGCAGCAACCGAAGTCGCAGCCTCTGAGCAGTGCTCGTGCTCTCTGTTGTGCTTAGCAGAGGCTTGCTGCAGCCAGAGACTGGACCTCTCTGCGTGTCTGCCACGGTGAGAGCGAGCGGACCGAAGCGCCGCGCTCGTCTGCTCAGGACAGAACATTCGAGAGGACACTCCAATGTTCCCGGCTGCCTGTGTGAATGCCATGTACGCCTGGCGCGGCTGATGCAGGCGGCAAGCCCCACGCTGCGCTCCTTTGAGCCTGACTTTACTGTAGACATGCGTTACATTACAATGAGCAACGCAAATGGCTGGGTGCACGTGGCGCCAAGCCTTTATGGAGGGATTTAAAAAGAAAAACAAAATAAGTCTCTGAAAGAAGGAGTCAACAGGCGCCATGCTCATTGCCACCATGGTTTAAAACATGTCTGGCTCTCAGCAACTGTGTTGTATGCAGATTTATTTACAAATCTCACAACAGGTCACCTTTGGAAGCTAGGATCGTGTCACATTTATCAAAAAATGATCCCCAATACTGGAATTTATTTACATTAATTGCATTGTGGATACAGTAGCAGTCAGTTTGGTCTCTTTTTGTGCCAAAAATAAAACCTCCATTCTTTCAGGCAAAATAACAGCTCTGAACTGGGGCACCCATAATCTGTTCTCTCCTCACTTGTGTGTCACAGCTTTTAAACACGATGGAGCTGCAGCAGTATTGCTTCATCACATGTGCAGGCTAGCTACATGAATTCTGAATATTTTTAATCCAGAGTTCTCTGCAGGGGCTTTAATAGAAATCATCTTTAATTGTGGGGGGGGTGGGAAGAAACTGCGAGAAACAGAGGGTATCAGCAGCATTCAGTACCATGTAGGAATAAGCTATTCTCTGCTATGGAAAGTCATTTCACTGATACATGCCAGCCATCCTGTCAAACAGACTGCCTCAGCTTGGTGTGTCTGAGGAAGATGTGCCTTTGTTTTGATTAAATAAAACAGAGAACCCCATCTTTTTGAGGACTGTGTCTGGTGCGCACACACACACTGACAGTCTCTCACGCAGACACACAAGCACACGGTCAGGGGAGCAGAGAGAACACTAGCATACATTATGGGCTGATAATCACTGCAGCCAGCCAGCCAGCCCCCCCCCCCCGCTCTCCCATTCCGCCGAGGCAGCCCGGCCTCCTTAATATTCCGTTGTTGTCCCCTGCTCGCGTTTTATTCGGCGCCCATTTTCCGTCTGCGGCGGCTGTTTTGTGTTCGCAGCTGTGTTTGATAGCACAGGCCAGCCGTGGGCCCTGGCATTGATGGATCCCTGATTTGTGCTGCTTATCGCATAATGAACCCCGGCCCCTCTGCATGCCAGCAGCGTCCCTTACCCGCCTGCCGAGTGCCGCTCGGTCGTGCCGGGGGCTGGTGCAGCAGGTACGCCGTGCCAGCCCTGTGTGTGTGTGTGTGTGTGTGTGTGTGTGTGTGTGTGTGTGTGTGTGTGTGTGCATGCGTGTTCGTGCGTGTGTGAGTGAGTGCGTGTGTGTGTGCGCGCATGTGTGTCCATGAGAGAGTGTGTGTGTGTGTGTGTGTGTGTGTGTGTGTGTGTGTGTGTGTGTGTGTGTGTGTGTGTGTGTGAGCGCGCGTGTGGAGAGTGGGTGGGGGGTGACAGGAGCAGCAGAGGGACGCAGGTGACAGTCTCTAGACGCTCTTACAGTCCCCCTCCATCCCGGTGCTTCTCTGTGTGCTCTGTGCTCGTCTGCGCCCCTCCGCCATTAATGCCGCCCAGCTGGGGCTGAGTGTGGGGGGGAGCGAGGGAGAAGTGTACCGTCTTGAGCGGTGTGGGTGCTCTGATTTACGATACTGTATCTTTATTACATTAGGGCTAATGTTTTCCCAGTACGAATTTGGCTCTCCCCCCTGTTGAATATCAGTGTGAAATTTAATTATAGGGCACTCTTCACATTTGTAAAAGTCAAACTTTACATTTGAATAAGGAGGCGACGTATTGAGCTCAGTTAATGTTAATATGACATTTTTACAGCATGCTACTAAGCACACGCCTTCAACATTGCGACTCGGAGGATGACACAGCGTAAACAGAATATCAGAGTGTCACATGCAGCCCAGTGTTTTCTCGCAGAAATATCTGTGTGGTTTTAAAACGCAGCGGAGGGCCCTAATTTGCGCCAGGTGAGTTTGGCAGGATTGCTATTCCCACAGCATGCAGCGGTGTGGTGCATGCAGTGATGGATTGTGATCCCTGCGGTGGTTGGAACAGTAGAAAGAGTGCGGCGTCTTTACAGCAGGGGTCCGCTGATAACTTCATGCAGACAAATACACACTGTCACTCTTATTGATTTTTAACACTCCCCCCTTTTTTCTTTCTCCTCTTGCTCTTTCCTCCCCTTTTCCCCTCTCCGTCCTTTCCACCGGAGCAAGGAGAGATCATTGGTTGTTGCGGTCAGGATGCGTACACACACATTTAGGCACTGCACAGCGCGTGCCTGAGGAAATTGACGCTGTCTCTTTTACGTGAGAAGCGGGGAGCCCAGGCATGACAGTACATAACGAGAAACGCAATTTATTCCCCGGCATGACACCGTTTGGACAGCCATATAATGAAACGCGTAGGTCATTGCTGATGACTTAAACCTTCAGTGCTAGAGCGAAATGCATTAAATATCGAGAGTGTTTCACGCCTGGCAGCACCTCGTGTCTGTACAGGGGAGTAAATGATATATGGCCGTCTGGTGCTCAGACACAGGAAAGCAATTAGCAGAAGGAACGAGAGAGACTCAACATATCACCCCATCGCTGATTATTGACATCTGAATATCCATTAGAGTTCTACCCTGATTGAGAGTATAGTACTCTTACTTGACCTAGAAAAGAACAGGATGCAGCAGTGATCTGTAACTGTACTGTTACTATGTGTTTCGAAATGCTGTTCGAAAGAGATCAGTTATGTCTACTGGTGTCCATTGCTGTAAATTGGTGGTAAATTCTCTCTGTCTACCTCGCCAGGACATGGAAATTTTTGGTCGGTGTATTTATTTTTGTAAAAACATTGTTACAACCACCGTAACAAATGAGTCTACCATATTTCTAGAGAAACGGAGTTATATGTTAGACAGAAAGTTCAGGAAGAGGAATCATACCATGCATCCACTCTTACTCTGTCACTGCTAATATAAATACATCCACTATCTTTCATTCATTACCTGTGTGTTCTTTTTCCAATCCCATTGTCTTTGTCAGACATACCAACTGGCAATAAATGGCGTGAAATAATGACATTTCCAGACGGTTCTTTATTTATTTGGTTTTTATTGTCTTAACACATGAAAATAAAACATTGTCACAATGCATTTACAGTCTTGATGATAATGTAAGATTATAGTAACTTCCAACCAGAGAACTGTTGAACCTGACGGCCTTATTACCATAGTTACAAAGGAAGCTCCACACCTCTGGCGCCATGGTACAGTTGGAGCCATGGGCGATTGATTAAGGCAGGCGACAGCAAGATACAACCGGGAGTGGGCAATTGGCAACCATCACCCAGACAAAGGAGCGTTCAGCATCAAAAGAAGCATAGGCTGATGCTGCAACAGTGTAAATCTATTGTCTGTTGCCATTTGTTCTCTGGTATAAAAGTCCGATCACAGTAACAGTTCTCTGAGTTAAAGCCTCGCAGGCAGAAATGCTGCCGGATTCCATCTGCACCAATAAAGCTTTTTCTCCAAGCGCGCTTCTGGTCCGGTTTGTTTGCTTTTAAAGTAGAAGAAAATCCAACAATATGCAGCAGAGAACAGTGCAGCATTGTAGTGCTTTCTTAGTATGGGTCACATTGTTGATGGTCACCCATGTGGTCATGTTCTGACTGTTAATGTGTTTCCCTGTGCCGCAGGTGACCACCCATTTGAGTGCGAGTTCTGTGGGAGCTGCTTCCGGGACGAGAGCACACTGAAGGGCCACAAGCGCATCCACACCGGGGAGAAGCCCTATGAATGTAATGGCTGTGGCAAGAAGTTCAGCCTCAAGCACCAGCTGGAGACCCACTACCGTGTGCACACAGGTCAGGGTGCTGCATTTGACTGATGTTACACTGAAGTTACAGTCCAGCATTGAATTACAATGAAGTTACAGTGACTAGAGTTCTATATTGCACTGATGTAACATTGAGCAGAATAATGCATTACACTGAAGTTACACTGAGTGTACATTGACGTTTACACTGGGCAGAGTACTATATTAGAGTGAAGTTATACTGAGCAGAGTACTACATAACACTGAAGTTCCATTGAGCAGCATATATAGTACTGATGTTACACTGATCAGAATACTGTATTGCACTGAAGTTACACTGAGCAGAGTACTACATAACACTGAAGTTACATTGGGCAGAATATTTCATTACACTGATGTTACACTGAGAAGTGTAACGCATTACATGAAAGTTACACTGAGTGTACACTGACGTTACACTCGGTAGAGTACTATATGACACTGAAGTTACACTGAGCAGAGTACTATATTACACACTGGGCAGGGTAGTTTGGCTGCTGCTGCCTAGATCGCAGGCCTTTGCAGTGACACAGAGCCATCAGCAGGGCCTGGGTCCACCCTGCTCCGTCACATTGCTTTGCTCTCATTTGCATTGGCAGACAAGGGGGATTAAGCAGGTAGAGCAGGGCCTTCCGAATCGGCGCACCCAGCCTCTCGGGGTGAAGTGGAACGAGGGCGGATTGCCACATCCCTCTCCTATTCAATACAGGCAGCTGCTAAGCTGCGCTATCAAGGAAGCCTGTCAGATGATTGGCTCCTCACTGTCGGGCCGGGGATGCAGATAACAGGAGCGGTGACAGTCCCGCAGTCAAAGGCCACTGCGCACAAAGGGGAGCCGGCGGGCAAATCATCGGCATAGGCAGCCAGCTGTCAATGCTGGATCAATATTTGACTTGCATTTGCATTTTGCGACAGGCCCAGGAACCCGCACCCCCCTGTTTACAGTGAGTTGATTGCGTGCTGATGCCATATGTACCCAGGGCTCACTGCGTTGCACTCGGCAGACCAATTTGCATTAGGGAAAAAACAGGAAATCGGAAAACACAGGTCACCACGCAGCTCTGACCCCCCAGGACAGGGCTTGGCTGTGTTGCAGATGCACTCAGACGCATTAGGCCAGAGGGCTGCCTTTGACACAGCACAAGTCTTCCTTTGGATGATTTCATTTTAAGAAAACAACAAACCAATTGTTTTGAAAGGTCTGAATTTCAAGGTCACTATCTGAATGTTCAATTTCCAGTAATCAAATTGAAGGCGTCAGACAGTTTATTGCTGGTTTTGTAATAATTGTTAAATTGAAAGCAGTGCTGCCCAGTGTTAAACAGGCTTGCTGTGAGGTGGCACTGTATGTGTACAGCACTTCATGGGTGGTGAGAAATGCATTTGCTCATTACATCAAGCTGAACTTCACTGCTTACTGCTGTTTATTTTTAGTCATCACACTTGTTCTGACAGAGAACACCTTTATACTATTGGCTGTTGTTTGTTTCATTTTGTTGCTGTTTATTTCAAAGTTCAAATATGACTAAATTTATCCTCTTTACATATGTACATCCCTAGTTGATTTTTCCTGTATTATGGAGTGCTGTATGTATTATTGTATTATGTATTATTATTTACACATGTATTGATTACCAAAGATTTGCGGCATGTTGTGCCGACCTCACAAGAGTGACCTTGCTGTTGTTGTTGCGCAGGCGAGAAGCCCTTTGAGTGCAAGCTGTGCCATCAGAGGTCCCGGGACTACTCGGCCATGATTAAACACCTGCGCACCCATAACGGAGCCTCCCCTTACCAGTGCACTATCTGCCTGGAGTACTGCCCTAGCCTGTCGGCCATGCAGAAACACATGAAGGGACACAAGCCCGAAGACATCCCGCCTGACTGGAGGATAGAGAAGACCTACCTGTACCTCTGCTACGTCTGAGCGGGGGGCCCAGGCAGCAAAGAGGGTGAGGAGGTGGAGAAGGAGGTGTAGTAGGAGGAGCAGGAGGGCGAGGATGCAAGGACTAGGTTGAGAAGCAAGGAATCTACGAGAGAAAAGGAGTGGGGGAAAAAACCTACAGAAAGACTGCCTTCAAACAGAATAAAGGAGGAATGGAGTAATATATGGGAGACACATTTGTGAAAGGGCTGGGCAAGGCAAAGAGACAGAGGGAGCAGGAGAAAAGAGGGGAAAGGAATGTGACCATACAGATGTGTGCATGTGGTGTGTATATTTAGATGTATACAATGTACACATACATACACACACCACACTGGGGTAGACCCTTCAGTGCATCAATGTTCAGCTTAGAGTGGGGCCAGCATTTCTGGCTTGAATCACTCTCACCACCTCTACCATAATATTATGGATGGTAAGGAGATGAGATTACCATCTCCTCCCTCACTCTATGTGGTGGCAAATTTAGGGTGGGGGTGGGGGGGGGCTTCTGGGGTGTCAGAGATGGACTCTCCTAGCTGCTTACTCCTATCTACTGTCTCCCCTCAGATTTAAACACAGACCCCTTTCCCCCTAACACCTTCTGACGGTTTAAATGAACACTCTCCATAGCTGTACCTGGCAAGGACGCTCAGAGCACTTACAACTGCAGTGGTGGCGATGGTGTAGGTCCAGATGTTCTCAGAGATTAAACGCCAAAATAATTCATTTCAAGACCTGGGAGCCACATGCAGCAGAGCATTTCTGGGATTAGTGATGAATCTGAAAGTTCCACGGTTTGAATAACCAACCCACGAGATCATTAATCGATTGCTTGGATTGGTATTCAAATGCTTGTTAAGAGAAAAATGAAGAAAAACCCAGTTTGATTGTTTATCATCAATATTCATGAAGTAGAGCCCCAGGAACCCTGCATGAAATGGCATAATTCATTGATATTAATTTTCCTGCCTGAACTTGAGTAAATGCAGACCTCTTTGCAGTGAGTCATTAGTTACACTGGAGTTTTAGTGTTACTTTAGTGTTACAGGAGAGAAAAAAGGTTTAAAGAAACATAGAATAACATAGAATATTCAGACATCAAAGTCATGGAAAATGCACATTCTTAGATGTCACACATCCTTGGAATTGTTGGAGATATGGCAACGGTATCCTATTTCTAGTTCACTGAGATTTAAACACTTTCTCAACTGCTTAGTAAGAGCTTAATGGAACAAGCCATGGCATCTCTGAATTTCACCACTTCCGTATACACCTAACCATACATTATGTGTTGCTGTACACTTGACAAGGGCTTCTCTGGAAAGAAGGTTCACCCACAGTGGATAAATCTTCATTTCTGATTAGTCTAAACTATAGTATATTAGTTTCCTCCTTTCAGCTTTGACTGTGTCATTACACAGGATATATGACTGATCATTGCACAATTGCACAGTGTACAGATAATGTTGACAGTCTCAGTCTGGTGTTTCTGTCTGAAGCTGTAGGGTAGCTAACTGCTATTGTTTTGAAATAGCCTTTTACGTACAATACAGTCACTATAGATTTTGAATTAGTGTTTTGCATTTATTTCTGCACTGTGCATAGCTTACAGTTAATTTGACCTTCTGATCATTACATATATCATTGCATATATCATTTACATACTTTGGCTTCATGTACATATATGCGTAAATTACAATAATCAATAATTTCTTGATGCCAATGTGATGGAGACCAAAATGGCTAAGGTTGCCATATCATGTTTGCTCTGAAACATTGTGGCACTTTAACATGTAGTACTTGTAACCACATACCTACATGGTCAGTGTTTGGAAGCATTTGACTGACAGCATGAGGCATTGGCCTGCCCAGCCCTTGGTGGCCAGATAGGAAAGTAGAAACAAACTTTCTTCTGTTTTCTTCCGTTGCTTCATGTACATTTCTTTAAACATGGTGTATTTCAGCACATTGTACTTGAATTACCTCGTTTTGTTTGTGACCTCATGTGCTTATTTTTATTTTCTTTTTTTATTATTATTTTTCTTTTTTTTAATGTATGTCTGAAGGCTGTGTTTTGTGAAAGGGTGAGGTGAAAAGTTGATACACACTCGGGAATTACGCAGTTAAGTGCCGCAGTGAGAATTTTTTTCTCTTTTTGTATTTTGTGCATTATTGTTACCAAAATTGGTATTTTTTATTTACCCTGCTTTTTTTGAAGAGCAGGGGCATTGGTCATTGTTATAAAAAGCTACCTCTAAGTTTTGTTTTTAGTTTGCAAAAGCACATTTTGTTGTGTTTGTGTTTTGCATTGTTGTCTTGCAACTTCATCTCACGCTTTACCTTCAAGTGTTTATTTTTGTTTTTTTTTTTTTTTGTCTGTGTGTTAGCTACGTATATAGAGCTTGTTAGAAAAGGTAGTGGTTGGTAAGGGGGAAAAAGGAAAAAATTAAAAACCTGTGTTTTTTCTTTCCCTTAAATGTCTCCTCCTTACTTTTAACTTAAGGGTGGAAAAGAAATTTCGAAGCCTTAAAGAGCGGGCAAGGGTTGACCTGGGAGGCGTTTCTGGGTTAGTAAAAGTATTGTACTTTTAAGAGAGTTTAAAAAAGAACAATGTTAAACTTGAAAAATATGTGAATAGAATTGTAGTTTTGTAATGTGAAAAAGGTTTATTATAACTGAACCACCAAGAGCAGGTCATATATGCAGTGATGCTTGAATGATTGATGAATGCGTTGGACAATTGGCAAGTGGTAATCAAAGAAAAACGAAAAGAAAAGGAAAGATGCTGTTGGTTGAAAAAGTTTCTTGATATGAGAGCATATTCCTGAACAGGAGCCAACAGAGGCAGGTTGATATATAAAATTGTGATATTTTTGTATTAAGTGTCAGTCCCTTTCCATTTGTCGAGTTTTCAGCAGGGCAAAAGTTTTTTTTTTTTTTAACGTTGTTTCTTCTGGATTGACTTTTTTTGCCCTGTGCCTCTTTTTGTAATGTTGGACATAAATGTGTGTTGAAATATAGTGCTAAGTGTTGCTTTCTGGATGTCAATGCATTGTAGGCGAAGGACTAAATCTATCATGCCACAAATCCATCTTACAAAATTCAGTTTAGTAAATTGGAGGTAGGACACCATAAGTGATCAATTACATTACAGATATTTTAATCAAATGTATTGCAAACATCTTTTACTTGAAATGACAAAAAAGAAGGGATGATAAGACATGGCTGTGGAAAAAAGCTTAGACTTATCTCTTAACTTGGTATTCTGAACACTGAAAACACTGTGAACTGAGGGTTTCCCTCTTGAGATATTAATCAAATGCAAATAACTAATACTGAAAGACAGATTTTTTTCTTTTTTATATAAGTTGCAGATCTAAGCAAGAGGATTTTTAAAAATTCACATGACACTTAAGCTAGACAGCAAGAGGGATTCTGTCAGCATGTTTATTGTTTTGTATTTTTTATTTTTAATTTGAGTGGTGGTCACTTAAAACACTCACCTCACTTACTGAACTTTTTGTGTCTTTAATTTTGTGTGCTTGTGAGAGTGTGTAAGTGTGTACACGTGTCTCTGTGCGTGTTTACATGTGTGTGTTTGTGAAAAATGCACTAATTAGATACAAAACTACATAGCATTCTAAGCCACTTTTCTCTAAATGCGTGATGACTTACATTTTGGCATTGATATAGTTCTTCCCACAATGTTACTCTGATGTTTCTGTAATATCTTTGTGCCTAAAATGAAAATGTTCAACATTATGTCCATTTATATCTGCTTAGTTTCTGTATTTTCAAAGAAAATAAATTGTGTCACCAGTCTGCTGGGGATGTCTTGATGGCCTGACAGTGTTTATACAATTTATATTTTGAATGTTAAACTGATCTAACAAGGCATTCCTACTGTATTTTTTTAAGAAAAGATACATATTTTTAAGTATTGAGGGAGATATGGAATAGCTTTAATAAGAAAATCATCAATTATAGCTATGATTTGCTCTCTCATATCATTTGTTCCCAGGTCGTCCCTGTAAAAGAGAAATAGGTTCACTCAGTTGATCGTCCTGGTTAACGAAGATTCAATAAATTGCATAAACAGTGACTGGCAACCCGAAGTGAAACAACACCCCTGTCTGATTAAGCATGTGGATAAGAAAATATTCAAAAATAAAGACTTGAGCTAAACAGAACATGTATTATCTAGTAATTTAAGTGACTAACATTCCTGACCATGAAAAGATATACATTTGTAGTAAAGAATGACTTTGAAGCACTGTGTGTGTTTGGCAAGAACTTGGGTTAGTTTTTTTTCCATTGGTGGTAATGTTATGGTTAGCAAAAGGTTTGCTGACAAAAATGAACACTTGTGTCCCCCAGAACCTCAGTCCTTAGAAGTTCTGCAGCAGTGTGTTGTTACTGTTCAGTGTTCATACCCACTGTTGCAGGTTACGTGTGTTGTGACTGTGTTAGAGAAGAGTAAGTGACAGGAGGTGTGGTGTGTATCATCATCATGGCATCCCTGCAGCTGGCCCACTGTGCTCCAATGTGGTGTTCTAGAATGAGTAGCCATTTTATGCAGTGTTGACATGCATGTGCCATTGAGGTCTAGACTAAACTGTTTTGAGTAACAAAGCACCGAGACATTCTGTCTTTTTTTATATTAGCACTGAGGACCAATTGCCCTGTCGGACCAAGTAAAACTAAGCTTTTTGTTGTAATGAAGCTTTTCTTAGCTTTTTTTTTTTTTTTGGCTTTTCTGTGATTTTTGTTTTTCTTGTTGTGACAGCACAAGTGCCAGTCCAGTTGCTCTGTATTAAGAAAATAGTGTTTATTATTATTTGAACTGTTATAGTTACGTCTACCTCAGCACCTATTCTTAGCATAATCTTAGAAGGTGCCCAATTATTATTTTTTCTTATTTTTGTCATTTGTATAAACTTAATTTGCATTAGAGCTTTTGCAAGGTCCTTTGTCTTTTCCAGCACAGAAACAATATGCAGGTTTTTGAAGCACTGCTTTACTGTCCTAGGCTGCAAATTCCTGCATCGGTTTCTTGGGTTTGATTTTTTTTTTCTTTCAGTGTAGGATCAGACACATCTCTTTGTAACATTTCAGTGTTCTCTGATGGAGTGTGAAAAAATAAAGAAATAAAAGAGATTTAATGCTGCAGGTTTTCTTCTCCATGTTGTCACTAAGTGAAGTTTGTGCCTTCAATAGCAGGAAAAAAATATTTTTTACATCCTACTAACAGTAGATTGTTTTGTAGTGAACATTTTTTTGTATTTTTATTTATAAGTCTCATAAGAAAATAACAATGTTCAGTTGTATACCTGAAATCTGCAGTTAGAAAAAAAAAAATAAAAAAATGGACTCCAGTTTGTCTGACTGTTCTCTAATGTGTTTTTCATTTCCTGTCCTTGTATAATTTTTATATTCTTGCCTGACAAGATATTTTGTTTCAAGCAGAACACATAGTCTTTTAGCATTCATAAGATTTTGTAAGCATCCTTTTATCTTCTCCACATCTACTCTCTTAATCCTGTTTAATACCGTCTTGGCAGAAACTCGCCTTCAATTACCTTAAAAAAGGTTAAGTCATCCTAGACCAAAGGAACTGGTAGTATTTTGTGTGTATTTGTGAGTCTCGGTACTTTTTGTGCACTCATTATATGGTACCTGGGGTGATTTCTTCAAAATATGGCTCAGTAAATAAAAGTAACAACCATGAACTTGTTTCAAGGAGATGTGGTGCGAAATGAGTAATGAGGATTCATGGTGCATCCTGGAAGTTTACACCTCTTTGTGCAGGTTTCAGCCCCTCCTGTTCAGCCTTCCCCCCCCCCCAGATCAAGGTTTTTTGTGTGTGGATATAAACATCTCTGGTCCACACATCTCAACCGTGTTTTACCACAAAATGTACGACCATGGAAGACCTCAGACCTGGAAACTGCCACTGGAACATGTTACATTTTTAGGAGCACTGTGAGTTCACTGCAAAATACATGGATGCTGTGTTTAAGGTGTGCTGTGATGGCCTTAATGTTGTGGTTCCTTTTACTGGTCCACCAGCTTCATCTTAGACTAGGAGATATAATCACATCTAAACCAACAAGCTGCATGCACCTATAATATTTAATTTTACACCCCTGGTGCCCCATTGGTGATTACACATTACATTTGGGATCGTCTCAAATGTTCAAGATGCTGGTGTGTAGTGGTAAGTAGACAGCAGTACCAAGCAGAGGCACAATTCACCTGCCCGCATATTGTAAGTAAATTAGCAATTCCTTCATTAATTAGGAATAGGCATAATGTCTAAAATGGTAAATTAGCAGCTCATGATGATCATTGACCTCATTAGATTAGAGGTTAGAATTTACAATACAATGAGAAGCTGATTTAAACTTTATTTTTATTGACCTACTCGCTGTGGTCACTTCGTCTTTTGAATGTTTTATTCAATCTGGTGTGAATGACTTTGCAGCATTCCTTATTTAAAGATTTCAGGTTGAATGAATTGGCAACCCACCCTGCCCCAAACTGGGTTATATCATGCTGATGTCTCTCAGCACAACATTGCAGGTCCAAAATGTTTTAAGATGGATTGTGTCCATTGTTCATTCCCATCAAAATCTGGAATATGAAAAGAATATATGATGTCAGTTTACATGCACAAAGCAAAAACAAAACAATAAAAAACTCTTGTCAAAGTGATTTGGGTTTGACCCTCCACACTGATTTAGTGTTGCATTCCTCTCTCATTTCTGGGGTGATAAAGAGTATCATTTGATATGCAGGGCTCAGATGTGCGCGACTCGATTACCATTCCCCAGGAAACAAAGGCCGCTCAGCTTCTGGTGCTCAGAGGAGGGGGGGGGGGTGGGAGAATGGAGACGAGGCAGGCATACAAAACTGCCCTGTTTTTATTTGTGTAGTTTATTCATTTCTGTTGTTGTCTTTTATTGATTTTCCAGTCTTTTCACTCAGGTTCACCAGGAAGGCATCTGCCAAAAAATGGGTAGGGCAGGTACTTAGAGATGATGTCACATCCCGCAACACTGGCACATTGAAGGTGATCCTAAATTAATATTGGATAGATTCATCACGATATGGGACTTGAGAGAGTGGCACGTGAAATCGGTGTGTGGAAGGCACTGCAACAAAAGGCAGATGATGTGTTTTTAATATTAATATTTATTGCAGGAACTTAAGTAATAAAATACAATTGAAAGTATTTCCTCTGTGGAGCAATGCAACATCACATAGCCTTGCTCATTCAAGAGAAGTGATGGGGGAAACAGAATAAATACGAGGTGGAAAATACCTAACTATCAATGTAATAGATTGAGTATGACACATTTTCTGGCTTCTTACCCAGAACTTTCCTCCCCTAGTATTTAAAGAGAGATATCTCTGACGCTGTTACAGCAAGCTGCCCTAACAGGGTTAATTAAGATATGAGCTGCTTCCTTCTGGTCAGTGTAAACAGTGGAGCAGCGGCTCCCTCTGTGTCCTCTGATGTCTGCAAGCAGCCGCTTCCCACAATGCCAAGGGGAACACGCTCAACGCGCACGAGTCCTGACCTCGGGAATATGCCCTCGGTGTGAGGAAGCAACAAGCAGCTTATTCTATTCATCGCCTCCTTTTCCTCTAATCTGGGCTGACAGTTGTGTGGTGGTGGTGGTGGTTGTGTGGTGGTGGTGGTGGTGGTGGTGGGGGGGGGGGGTTGGTGGTCAGGGGACATTGGGATGCAGTTTGAGAGGCTCTTTAGGGTTTTTGCAGATAACAGAAGGAGGAAAGGTGATAGCTCTGTTTTTGCATGCTTTTCGGTACCTTAAGGCTGGAGCTTCCAGATTTAAAAAAGCCCCGGACAGCAAAGCTGGCTCACAGAAATCGTGACTCCAAGGCGATGGGTGCGAGGAGGTGGGTGAATGGAGTTCAGCCTTGAATAGGCTTTGTGTGACAGTCAGGGGTCCCATCATTATGTGCTCTTTGACCCAGATATGATCTCATGGATAGAAAAGGGTTCAGACTGTGGCACTGTGAATAGTGGGGGAGTCTTCTCCAAATCCCCGCAATTGTATTCACTGCTTAGCCAGGCCTGTGAGCTTAGGCAGGCAGAGAAACTCGCCCTGAACAATATGGCCATGTTCCGCATGCAGCAGCTTACCTTTGTACAAAAGAGCCACCGCTTTCATCCAAGCATCCTAATGTCACCGTGGAAGCTTGTCACCCTGACATATTAGGACAGATTATAATTTATATGTTTTGTTGTCATACATGTATGCTTGTGGATTAAATTATCTCAGAGTAGCTGGGGAATTTCTTTCCCTTTACTTTTAAAGCCTTAACTTTGAAGTAATGATTATGCTGATAATCCAAGGTAATCCATGATCCATGAGAAAACCATCATCCGTAAGATCCTTTTCTTTTTGTGTACATGAGATGAGTAAATTGCTTTCCTCCCTCCCCCCAACTCCTTTTGGAACACATTTTGAGTTCAGCAAATCTCTTGATGTCAAGTCATCTCTCATAATCCTTTGGTTGACAAAGAAGACTCCCATTTTAGTCATTTCATGAAAAACTCCAAAACAAATAATCATACATATTAGGCTAAATGCTTTAACTTACAATCGCATAACATGGACACTTCACTTCACTCACTTCATCCTCATCAGAGAAAAGTGTTTCCTTCACGGCTCTAATTTGCAAACGGAACAAGTCCCACTGACAGCATTTAGCATTGTGTTCATACATAATAACAGGATACGCATAGTTTGTTTTGAGACAAAATCTAAGTATCATGTGGGGAGCCTGGATGTTTCAAAATAGGGATCTAAGGACAAAGACATGGCTATATGGGTCTGTAGCATGGAGTACCCCTCACACTTGCATATCACAGTGAATGAACATTGTTTAACTCACTAGCCAGAGCAGACAAAAATGATCTGGACACAATGCAGCGAAGTGCCTGTATTTTCAGGCAATGATACTGCAATGAGAGATTAACACATCTTGGTTTTGATGTTTTCACTCAGAAAGTATCACAGTGGTTTGTGTCATGGCTCCAGACACAGTAATGCTTCTTTGAAGGAAATGTATTATTATTATTATTATTATTATTATTATTATTATTATTATTATTATTAGTAGTAGTAGTAGTAGTAGTAGTAGTAGTAGTAGCAGTAGTAGCAGTAGTAGTAGTGGTATTATACTAAGAGACATTAACAGTCTCTTACAAGAGAGAATTGAGCACTTGAACCTCTGTGCAGATGATTTTGCAACTGCAGTGATGGGGCCTCCTAGTGGCCATATTTTTCAATGTCATTTAATCTCAGATTTAGCAGAAAATGCACAGAAACAGAAATATGTTCTTCTCAGGCAAAAAAGAATAAGTTCTTTCAAAGCTGACTGCAGCATTCACAGTTCTTGAGCGAACTGAATCAAGTCTGTTTTTCTGTAAGCCAGGTCGTTTGTATGTAAACTGGTCTTCTCAGATCGCAGGCACTTTAATAGGTTGGTGTCAGTGAAGGTAATGAGAGATCACAGCTCTGCATTAAAGGCTTGCCATTCTCCTCTCCCCAGTAAGTTTATAAAATAGAGGACAGAAGAGCAGTGAGCCGACGAGTTTCAAAGCACAGCCTGATGTTGGCTCTTATCTCGGAACGACGCTGTTGGCACAGGCACACAGCACTTTACGTCTTTTATCTCAAGGAGAAAGATTCATGTCTGAAATGAGAACATCCCTAATTAGATCATCTTTGCAGCTTTATGAATAGATACATTTGGAAATGTGAGGCTGGAAAGGTGGAGTAGGATTAGGAAACAGCACAGAATCCAGGCCAGCACTATGTGTTTGTGATCAAACTGTACACTCTGTACAGACTGTACACACACACACACATGCACACACACAGGCACTAACACACTGAAATGTTTTGTTCCAGTAAATTTGTAATTAGACTGGTTTTAAGTTTATAATATGGTACTTTGTAACTTCTCATTTATTTTTGAAATTACATCACAGAATGACTGTTGCATGTACTGTGTGTAAATCCTATTATGATGCAATTTACATCCTGTTATACTGTGATAAATATTACATTCCAATTTCTCTGCTCAAGACTGCTCTTTATGATGTGAAAGTCTAAATGTGAGTACAATATTTTAAATACGTGAGATAACATATAGCATATGCTACAATTATTGATGGTTGTCCGATGATTGTACAATATATTGTACGATTACATATATCATAAATATATAGTATTTTGCAATGTATGCTGAAAGGTGCAAATATGGCAATAACTATTATAAAACACATTCCATTTTGTGACATGTAGTAGAAATATATTCTTCATATTTTGTAGTTTATATACTACCCTATATCAACATATAGTGTAAAAATGAACTTTTAGTCTTTAAATGATGGGAATGAAACCAGGCTCTGAATGTCTTCACAGACCGAGCAAAGAGTTTCTCTCTTAATACTTTACAGCCTTTTAGATCGGAGTGTGGAGCCGCATCGATTGCACTGGGATCAATGATCCCATTTACTGTCTAACTGATTTTTTTGCTTTAATTATGTACGATGTCAATAGCATTTATTCAATCACTGCACACCAGCTGAGTGTTTTCCAGCATGTTAAAATCTTTAAAATTAGTACATTAGTGTCAGAAGGCAGGAGTAATTATACTCATGATAAATACAGTATCTGGTGCCTGATAGTCTCATTTTTAGGGACCCCAGCCCCAACTCACTGAATTCTGCATATTTTATTTCAAAGTGGAGTTATATAAATAAATAATTAATTTAGGACTTACCACACAAGTAAATATAGTCATTGTACATAACATAGTAGCAAATGTTGTGTAGTTTGTTTTCAAAGTCATCTGAATAACCCTTTCCCTTGTCAAATCCTAAACCTTACACCAATCCTAACAACCCTCACCACAAATATACCCTAACCCTTTAAGAAATTACTCAGTTTATGTGAGCTGCATAGCATGGTCATAGCACTCATAAGCAATGAAATGGCACATGTATATTTATCTAAATGTAAACAACAGGTAAATGTCAATGTCATACACAGTGAGACCAAAAAGCACTTCATGAGAGCACACACAGATACTGATGTATTCCTGGATCACGGACGATCTGTTTTGTGAAATCAGTTTATGTGGAGGCAGTATGGTATAACCAGAGGACTGCAACACCGGTCACCGCTGCCTGCCACTTTTGCATTGAACCTGAATTATTGTGCCATAGTTCCAGCTGTATAAATGGACGGTATCTTAACATGTAAACTAAGGGCATGCACCAGACAATTAAGGGCATTTACCAAACAGTTGATGTTCTGTATTTCTGGGCTTTCTATTTTTTTCTTTGGCAATAAAAATGAAATGTCTCATCCACATCTTTACATATTTCTATATATTCTACTTATCAAGTTATGAACAGTTAAAAACCTCACTGCAGCACAAAGGATGTTTGACAAATGAATGTTGAGTATGTATCTCTACTGTGCATTCAATTTCTGTTGACTACATGCTGACTACATTTATGGGTATGTGAGATTGTAAAAAAAAATACAATCTGAGAAATACACACATGAGGGTGAACTGTACTTGGGGCTGCACTAGTCTTCATACATTCACATATTAGCCTTCAGCGCTGAAAGAATTAAAAAAGTGTATTTTTTATGATTATTCAACTCTTGTTCATTCAAAAAATTGTCAATCAGTTTTGTTAGAATGTAATTCAGAAGCATTCTTGAGTGGGTGTGAGAGTGTGAGACAGGGTTTTTTCTTTCAAATTGAATATGATCATGAAGTGCTCTTCAGTGGCACTGCTGAATAAAAGGTAGCCACAAAACACCCACACAGGTTTTCAGAGTAGAGTGATGTTTTATGCCAGTAAACCTGAAAAAGCAATACAGGCCCATACAGTATCTACAGCAGCACAAAAAGTTAAATAATCAGCACAACAAACCAGCTCTGATGGTTTGTATGTCCTAAAAAGCTTCCCAAACTCTCTGAACCCACATACCACTGAATGACTGAATGTGCGTTTTCTGTCAGTAACAATTGTTTTTTCAAATATGGATTTTAAAATAGAAATGTTTTTGAACTTATATCAAAATATCTGCATGTGCCACTACAGTTTTTACTTTGATTCATGCATATGTCTGTGGAAGAGTTACCATGATATTTTCCACAAATAACCCACCAGTGGGTCCCATCTCACAGTTTAGGGGCCACTGTGCTAAGGTTTTACTGAATCAAAACACTCTTTATCATGATACATGGAAAAGGTGGGGAAACATACAAACTGCTCTCCAAGGGGGTAAATGACCAGGTCAATTTCAGAAGCACATCACTGTCTATATGAGAAATTAATTTGTGTGAGAGAGGATGTGGTATAATATGTTTCCTAAATGTGTGGAGTGTGTAAGAATAGTAATACATAAAGTCATGTGTGAAATATGTTGACTGAAAGTATCTTTCAGTCATGATGCACCTATCAGAATGCTTAATATATGACAACTTCCACACTGTTTAAATTGTGATCAAGGATATTCAATGATTCTGTAAGGAGGATGAATACTTTATCTATGCTTTTATACTGCAGGTTAAATGTACATCATATACACAATAATGATAGGATATATCCAGAGGCTATTTACAGTTTAAAATTACATTTATTAATCTATCTCACAGATAAATGTCAAAATGTTAAAATGATGGCAATAAAAATTATTTTTGAAAGGAAGTGACAAGTGACTTCCCCTTAGAAATGTGTCATAACTTAATGCTACAAATGTTTTCCATGTTTTCAATTTCCATTCCCATCTATTACCATTTTGAAAATAATTATTTAAACAATTTTTAAAAATGTAATCTGACAACCCTTCACTTCCAAAGAGCTCATGAGTTTTTTTGTTCGTTTAAGAATGCATAAAGCATTGCAGCTTGTGACATACACCTGTTAGGGTGCATTCTCCAGTTACCGTAGCCTCCGGCCAGGAGCAGATGTCATCAGGTGGTACCAGATCTTCACTGAGTGTTTCGACCCTTAACCACGACACTCTCCAGTTGTTGGGCCAGCAGTGGTGGCCAAATCACTGCCCGTCTGCTCCTGGCTTCCAGCTTCCCTCCTCTCACCTACTCCATATCCAGCAAGAGGCTCGTTCTGCCTCTTCCCCCATCCTACGAGCTGCTTGTTTCTTGCTCCTTTCGTCCACGCCCAGAGCTGACAACAACCGCCACGTTGATCTGGCTGGGAAACCTCTGCAGCCGATCTCCACGGGGAACAACCAAGCCTGCCATCCCTTGTCCTTGCACTCCTGAACTAAGAGCTGGTACTTCGAGGTCTTTCTCTCATGGGCCTCATCGCAACTCTCCTCCCACAGCACTGTCAGCTCAACCAGAATTATTTTCCGGTCTTTGGTTGACCACAATACAATATCCAGACGGAGGGCTGTGTGCACCACCTCCAGGAACTGCAGCCTCCTTCCCACATCGACCCTCATCTCCCAGAACCTGGCAGTTTGCAGCAGATTGGGCTTTGGTCTTTTGGTTGAGAAAGGACTGGCTCCTTCTCTGATGAAGGTGATGGCCTTCTTCAGGTCCGTGCCAGCTGGTCTCTTCTTGCATCTCTCCCGCTCTAGTGTGTCAGCAAGAGACAAAAGCACCTTATCATGGTGCCACCTATACCATCCTTGAGTTAGAGATGTTTTACACCCAGACAGTATGTGTGCCAGTGTCCCCTTTTGACCATAGAGCTTGCAGTGCAGGTCCTCTCTCAGCCCCCATGTGTGCAGATGTGCTGGTGAAGGACGGGTGTCATACACGGACCGCAAGAGGAAGGAAATACGGAAGGGCTCCAGTCTCCACAGCTCTGCCCATGAGATCTTGCGCTTGGGCAGATCCCATTTTGTCCATGCGCCCTGGGACCCTTGTTCTACTGCCTTAGACATCCGCTTCTCCTCCTCTGCCTGGATCATGTCTCGCCTCTTACTTGCACTTGCGTTTCCCCACTGCTGGAAGTATGCAGAGCCGAGGCCTTGCTGCCCGATGCAGGGGTTGCTGATGATGTCTCGCAGCTTCAGAGAACTCACTGCCTGCTCTATGGCTGCGCTGGTTGCCCACTTGTGCCCAAATCTTGTTGTGACACCTGCTTGCTTTATCAGCTCATCGTTGGAGTCTCTCAGGCTTAATAAGATTCTGCATTTTGCCACCTTGAATTCCTCCAAAACTGATGACAGGGGGAGCTGTAGTTGCCCTGATCAGATGTAGAGGCCCACTGAAGAGAAGCTTGGGGGAATTCCCAACCATCCGCAGGTGCTTGTTGATTTTCCTCTCGATGCCCTCTACAGCAGTCATGGGGAACTCGTAAACTGTGAAAAGCCAAAGAAGCCTGGGCAGAAGGCCATGCTGGTACAGCCAGGTCTTAAATTTACCGGGGAGTCCGGATTTGTTGATCTTCTTCAGCCATTCATTGGTCTGCTTCACAGCATTGGTGACATTTGCTCCATCTGTCAGTGATGCATTGAACCACTTTCCCAAGCACTTTATCGGGTTGTTCTCAATGGATGGGATGACCTCACCCTGATCTTGGAAGCTGAACTTGCTGGTAATTCTGCCCTTCTTGATCATCATACTCCTGGACTTCCCGGCCTTAAAGGACATCCTCGCCCAAGTAGCTACACTGTCCAGGGTTTCCAACACCCATCTTGCTTGGACATGTGACACAGTCATTATTGTAATGTCGTCCATGAACCCTCGTAGTGCCAGCTGGACGACGCCCAACTCCAGCGCGAGGCCACGGGACACACCTTCTGCTGCTGATGTTAGGAGGTTCATACCCATAATAAACAGGATGGGGGGAGATGGTGCATCCTGTTGGAATCCCTTTTTGGAGGTCCTGCCAGTTGGTTGTGAAATGGGCTGATGTGAATCTGAGTTTGAACCCACCTAGGTAGCTGGTGATCATGTCTCGAATAGCCACTGGAGTATAATAGTGGTCGAGTCCTTCCTGGATGAGGTCATGTGGGATTGACCCATAGGCGTTTGCGAGGTCTAACTAGACAACTGTTAGATCGCCTTTCTTCTGCTTGACCTCACGGATCAGTTGGCTGATCATTGAGGTGTGTTCCAGACACCCCGAAAAGCCTGGGACACCTCCTTTCTGGATGGATGTGTTGATGTAGTGATTCTGCATTATATAAGAGGTCAGCCTTCTTGCGAGGACAGAGAAGAAAATCTTGCATTCCACATTCAGGAGGGAGATTGTCCTAAACTGGATTATTGTGGAGGAACCCTCTTCCTTTGGAACAAAGCATCCTTCTGCCAATTTCCAACTTCATGGGATTGTGCCTTTGGCACAGATCTTTCTCATGATCTTCCACAGCCTCTGGAGAAGTTTCAGGCATTTCTTATATACCTCATAAGGTATACCGCTTGGGCCTGGGGCAGCTGATGCCTTGGCTTTCCAGATGACATCTTGAATTTCCTGCCATGTAGGCTCCTTCACATTCAGCTCAGTTGATGGTTTTCCAGGTTTGCTAACATTCCATTTAGCTCCTAGTCCCTGACCCCTACAGGGGTCGCTGTGTGCATCCCGCAGGAACTCCTCTACCTCTGACTTCGGGCTAGATAGCGTACCACACTTTTGTTGGCTGAGAAGAGTCCTGGTGAAGCTGTATGGGTCTTTAACAAACTGCGCTTGCCTTTTGCCTTTCTTCCTTCTTTGCTGTCAAAGATATTCTGCCCTCTGGTGTTTGCACAGCTGTTCCCACAGCTTGCTGGTTAAGTCCTTGATACCTTCTTTTTCGGCCAGTGAGCTGGTTTTAAACAGCTTGTTGAGCTTGTTGAGAGTCTTTATTTCGCTTCTCAGGCGACGAATCTCCCTTTCCCTCCTGTTTTGTTTCCACAGTGGCTGGGGCTGGCCTCTCCGCTCCATTGGGCCAAATCGGCTGTGAATGAGTTGACCTTTCTGTGTACTGGACCTACTAAAGCGGCTTCCAGGATGCTGTCTAGGTTGTCATCGAACTGCACCCATGCGAAATATTGGTTGTTGGCCCAAAGTCAAGGAGGAGCAAGAGCAAATTCACTCATTTTACACTAGACCTTGATGGTGTCTCCCTTGCCTCGAGTGCAGCTATCAAAGACCTTGGTGTCGTTATTGATCCTGAGCTCTTTTGAAACGCATATAACGCAACTAACACCTCTAGAACAGCCTTCTTTCATTTGAGAAATATAGCCAAAATCAGTAAAATTGTATCAATTAATGATGCTGAAAAGCTAATCCACACCTTTGTAACATCCAGATTGGACTACTGTAATGCCCTCTTGTCAGGATGTGCAAATGTCTCAGTAAAACCCCTTCAGCTGGTACAAAATGCAGCTGCTCAAATCTTAACTAGAACTAAACACTTTGAGCACATTACCCCAGTTCTAGCTTCTCTCCATTGGCTACCCAATAAATACTGGATTGATTTTAAAATACTTCTACTCACATTTAAGGCTTTAAATGGGCTTGCCCCTCCCTATCTTACGGACCCTCTTCACCTATACCTTCCACAAAGAGCCCTTCGTTCCCAAAATGCCGGGCTTCTCATCGTTCCAAGAGTGAGCAAAACTACTATAGGCGGTAGAGCCTTTTCCTATCGAGCCCCTCTCCTGTGGAACAGCTTACCCACCGAGGTTCGGGGAGCAGACTCTCTCTCCAACTTTAAGTCTAGGCTCAAAACATATCTATACAGTAAATCCTTCAGCTGAGGGACATGGCCTGGTGCTGGCATGGATCATAGAGTCTCTGGTGGACTAAGTGGTCATTGCTGTCACTTTATCATGGCATGGACTCTATGCTGTGATCTGGTTTTGACTGCCTTAGGGTCACCCTCATGATTATGCCAGTCTCTTGCCTCCTGTCCCCTAGGTATGCTGCCATAATGTTAGTCTGCTGGGGTTTTTTTCCTTGTTGCACACTGGCATCTTTTTCCCGACCCTCCTCTCTTGCCTCTCTGCTGTGCATTCCTGCCATTCTTATCATCCACTAATCAATGTTTTTCAATTTTGTTTTCCTCACCCAGCTCCGGGCTCCTGCCTGGAGCTGTAACTCGAGCACCACTTCGGGACCCCCAGCTCAGCTTCCTCGCTGTCATTCCTGTGGAGCCCTCCATGTACCAAGAACTGGACCCTCAAGGACTACATGCTATGTGTATTCTGCTGTATAACTCTTAAGATTTAAGATTTACAAGCCTCATTATGTTTTAGGCACCGTATATTGCTGTGTCTTAATACCTACATGTTTCACCATTCTTAAGTACTGTTAACAACTTCTTAGGAAATTCTTTCTACTCTATTTGTCCACCCAGTGCCAGCCAGAGGCAGATGGACCCCCCCTCTGACCCGGGTTCTGCTCAAGGTTTCTTCCTATCAGTCAGAGAGTTTTTCCTTGCCACTGTTGCCTTTGGCTTGCTCTGAGGGGGTATCAGGCCTGGAATACTGATGTAAAGCTGCTTTGTGACAACTCACATTGTAAAAAGCGCTATATAAATAAACTGAATTGAATTGAAATAAACTGAATTGAATTGAATTGAATGTTGTCTGACGATCTAGGCCATTTGATCCTCTCTTTCCTTGACGAGCAGAATGGGGTAACCGAAGGGGAACTCACTTGGTCTGTTCTCTGGCACTGGGGCGGCTCAAGTGCGGAGAGATCTTCAGCTGTGTGGGGTGCTTCCTGGCTGGAGTTCTCCCTCGTCTCAGTGGATGCTGAGTCTGTGCGCTGCACTTGGGTCACCCTGGTTCCACAACTAGACTTGATCTGGTGTATCTTGAGCCCTCTGATGCAAATTGTGTTTAAGACTGTATGGTATTATATTAAGATTTTTCTGTATTAAATATTCTCTGTACAAGTTCTGCTGTACTTAAATGAATGGACTGTAATGTACTGTAAATGTACACTAAAAGTCTTTCTCAGTAGTCTCAGTAGATTGCCCTGAAGCTTGTTTTATATAGTTGTAGTTCATGACAGTTACTATTAACTATTAACACATTCATATGGATTAAAATATTGTGCACAGTTGTATGCAAAAGTTTGGGCACCCCTGGCCAAATTACATATTTTGTTGATTTTGAAGTGAAAACTAGTAAACAGAGTTTAAAAAACAACTGCAGCAGAGTTTAAAAACAACATTTTCTGCAAATGTTAATGCACTGTTACTTTTGATTTCATGAACTTAAAAAATAGAAAAAAAAAGTCATTGTGGCATGCGAAAAAGTTTGGACAGCCTACTAAGTCAGTACTTAGTAATACCCCCTTGGGTAGATATCACAGCTTGCAAACACTTTTTGTAGCCAGCTAAGAGTCTTTCTATTCTTGACTTAGGAACCCACTCTTCCTTGCAGATCATTTCTAGTTCTGAGATGTTCTTGGGCCGTTTTGCATGCACAGTATGTTTAAGATCTACCCATTGATTTTCAATTATGTTCAAATCAGGGGACTGTGAGGGCAATTCCAAAAGCTTCAGCCTGGATGTCTTGAAGTAGTTCATGATGGATTTTGAAGTATGTTTAGGATCATTGTCCTGCTGTAGAAGCCAGCTTCAGTTTCGTGACTGACTTTGTGACATTTGCTTCCAGAATTTGCTGATATTTAGTGGAATCCATTCTTCCCTCTACCTGTGTAATGTTTCCTGTGCCACTGGCTGCCACATAACCCCAGAGCATAATAGATCCACACCCATGCTTAACAGTTGGCAAGGTGTTCTTTTCATTAAACGCTGCTCCTTTTTTTCTCCAAACATACCTTTGGTGATTGTGGCCAAAGAGTTCCATTTTTACATCATCAGTCCACAGCACTTGTTTCTAAAATGCCTCTGGCTTGTCTAGATGTTGTTTTGCATACTTCAGATGTTGACTTTTGTGATGAGGTCGCAGCTAAGGTTTCCTTCTGATGGCTCTTCCATGCAGATCATGTTTGTGCAAGCAAAACTGCACAGTGGAACAGTGCACCACCACTCCTGTGTCAGCTTATTCTTCCTTCAGGTCCTGTGCAGTCATGTGGGGGTTTTGCTTTGCCTTTTTGCCCAGCATACAAACAGTTCTACCGGAGAGTTTTCCTGGTCTTCCAGATCTTGTCTTGACTTCCACAGTTCCCCTTAGCTGCAACTTCTTAATGACATTTCGGACAGTGGAAATTGCAAGCTGGAAGTGCTTTGATATCTTTTTATAACCTTCCCCTGCTCTGTAGGCATCAATTAACTTCATTTTCAGATCGCCAGTCAGTTGCTTAGAGGAGCCCATGGTTGTTCAGTGCTGGCACAAGGTTTGAAGAGTCAGAGAATTTATTAAGCTCTGGAATTTTTATCAGCTGAGAATTCCTAATGACAATTCTTGACCTGGCTAGGGAGTCCTAATGAGTCAGTTAAGGCTTAATGAGTTAATTAAGTTCTGAGACTTTACAACTGGAAGGGTGCCCAAACTTTTGCACATGCCACAATTACTATTTTATTTTTTTCTATTTTTTAAGTTCATCAAATAAGTAACTATGCATTAACATTGGTAGAAAAATGTTATTTTTTAAAATAGCGTCCTGCAGAGGTTGTGTTTACTTCTTTTCACTTCAAAAATCAACAAAATATGTAATTTGGCCAGGGGTCCCCAAACCTTTGCATACAACGGTAGGTATTAGTAATTTGCCCTCAAGTTGAAAAAGAAATCATTTGGTCAGACCTTCAAAAATATCATACAGAAAGAGATTATGCAAAGAGAAAAATCTATATGCAAAACAAAATTATATACATGGGTAAATGCCATATAGGACATACATAATACAATAAATACTGCTTTGGTCTTAATCCCTCAAAGCCACAGCCCTTCAGCTGCAACCCTGGAGTTGGTCTGGTTTGAAATGAGGAAAAACACAAGATAGGTAACTCCTCATGGCCAAAGAATGACAGCATATTCAACAGAACAATCACTTTTTTCCCCTTAAGATCACACCGCTAGTGCAAAAAGGTGGCAGCAGTATTGTGCGGAGCGGCTGAGATGGTCATCCCCAGCTGAGGCATAGGAGCCTGATGTCCCTCCCTTGCTCTGGGTGTCAGGCGTACTGCCACACAGACCACAGGGCTCCCAGGGTGACACTGTAGGCCAGCATGGCCACCAGGTACACCCGGAACAGGAGTATGTCCAGCACGTAGCCCACCTGCAGCCACTCCTTGGCAATAACCCGGCATTCATCCCGCTTGTCCAGGAACTGCCGAATGGAGGAGAGCTCCAGCAGGATGCTGTCCAGGACCGGGCCTCCATCTCTAGCGGAGAGTGCACCTACCACACCCCGCTCTGCATCCCTGGTGCCCTCGCATGTGCGATGATTGCATCTGACTTGGGGCAAACAAAAAAGAAGCTGTGTAACAAAAGTACTCTCTCATTGCCTACTGACCCCCGATCAGTAATTACCAATTAAGATGCTATAGTGACCACTTATTTAGATTACTGTACAAGGCTTTCTTATAATAATGGGAAATATGGCATTTCTTTCTTTGATGGCATTTATTACATCTTATTCTTAAAAATAATGACAAGAGTGATGTGAAACAGAACCAATAATATTTTATAATTAACCAATAATATATAATATTATATAATTAACCAATTATATTGGTTCTGTTGGAAAATAGGGGTAGTAAGGTGTGCACTTCATTCTCAAAGGACAGAGACACCAGCCCTTCACCCCAATAAGTAAATTCAGATCAGTAGAAGCGAGGCTCTGAGAGATGATCTGATATCAGCAGGGAGCAGACAGGGTTGGGCCACAGTGTGGTAGGTCATGTTTTTGTAAGAGAAGCTCCTACCCATGCTTGAGCTGCCCTCCATGAAGTGGGATGATGTCGACCCTCGCAGCAGTATTGGACAGAACTTGTGCTTGTTCCGGATACAAAGCAACGCAGTGGCTCTCTCCAGAACAAGGTGTTTGACCCATTCCGGGACATGTGGCTGGAGGTCCTGCTTGTGCACCAGGCGCACGATAAGAACAGTCTCTGTGAGGCTGATCACCAGCAAGGCCATGCACACCACAAAGTAGACACCTGCAGCCCAAGAGGAGACAGCAGGACAGGAGCATTAGAGGCCATAACCTGCAACTGTCTCACAATACAGCATGTAGAGTCACAACATACAACAATTACTTTTTTGTCCAAATTATGGTATAGTTACAGTAGGCCAAAACCAGGAAATAGAGGTGAACCCCGAAAGAGGTCAAATACAACAGATTTTTTTTTCTATTATTTTTTGTAATGCATGCATCAGAGTGTTACTATAGATACTATTAGGTTAAGAAGAATCTGTGGCTGATGGGGGACCCTTATTTAAATTGGCATGTGTTAATCATGAAACAAAAGTTACACACATGCTCAGGAACATAATAATTTTAAATGTAATTTCTCATCCTCCCCATTTTGCTCCTCCCAGACTGCCACTGTAGTACACAGTTATTAAATTTTATGTCTTTATATGTGCTGTGTTGAAGATCACTGAAGAAGAAGGGGTTTTTAACTCGATACCGCTGATTTCATGGGAAAACTGAGCTTTACCTATGAGTGGTGTGCCAATAGCCGTGGCAGGAAGTGTGTCAGACACAATGATGAGGAAGACAGAGTAGCCCAGGAGCAGAGTGATCTTAAAGGACACCCTCTCTCCACTGTCGGGGGGCAGGTAGAATCCTACGATGTCCATCACCATGAGGAATATGCTGGGCAGGAGAAGATTGACTGTGTAGAACAAAGGCCTGCGTCGTATCACCACCTGGAAGACACCAAATCATAATGTTTGTGCGTGTGTGTGTGCGTGTGCATGTGTGCGTATGTGTGTGTGTGTCTAGGCAATTTCAGCAATGAACATAATACATAGTATTTAAAAGATGAAAAGTTAAAAGTTATGCTGCTTTGCTTCTTGAGGCAAAAAGGGTCTATCAGGGAGAAAAGATATCTGGGAGAAAAAGCTCTCTGTAGTTTTAACTTTCACAGAGGTCATCTGGCTTTTGATTGGCATATTCTTCCATCAATTTTTTATTATGTCAAAATAAAAGAACAAGTGAATTACATGGTTCAGCAAAAGCTAGGGTGGTGCTTACATTAAATTTCATTTCTGCATAGTGATCATTCTCATCAATGCTGAAGGACTTATATTTTGACAGCACGTGCAGAAGTTCCCACTCTCCCTGGTTCATGAAGACTCTCTTGTCCACCCTCACATCCTCTGGAGTTCTCATTAGGGAGATGTTAATGTCATTAACTACAGGGCAGGAGATAGAGAACATCCATTAATGCACATTCATCACTGTACAATGGGGTTTTCAAGCGCAGTCTAGCTCTCCCACTAAGCTTCTTGGAAGATTTTTGAGTTATTAGGTACTTGTTTTTTACTATGATATATTATTATAACCGTTATTATTATTTTTACAGCTGCCATTAGTACTTATTGTAATAGTAGTGGTGTAAGTGATACAAGCAGTAGTAGTATTGTACTTTTTAAAGTAATAATAATAAATAGTTAGTTTAAATGTATTAAAGCTATACTGTATTTCCATTTCCCCAATCTAACTGATATTACATGACATTACATTCATTTAGCAGATGCTCTTAACCAGAGCAACTTCCAGCACAAGAAAACAGAAGCATATCCATTCAATTTAAACAAGCAACAGTGTCAGACCAGGCTAGCAAAATTCCCAGACTAGTGAGCATGAGCACAACACCATTCAAACACTACCACGAGTTAATTTGTGCTGACAGCCAAGAAATTAATGGAAGCCACGTGCACATTATCCTAAAACACAGTCACTAGATCACAGTGTCCATAACACATTGATCTACTACATGGAAAATAAACAGCAAGTAATACAAATCTATCGAATCTCTACAGTCAGATCAATGTTCCTGGGAGACAGCTCTGTTATTTTTGGACAAGAGACAGTCATACACTGAGAATGGTCTTACTGGTGTGCAGCCAGCTCTGGAAGGTGAGGCTGCAGTTCTGGACATCAAAGGGGAAGTTGTAGATGTTCAGGCTGCACGCAGTCACCACCTGGATGGGCTTGTAGTTACGCACAAGCCCATTGCTCCTTACGTATACATACGGGATATCTGGGGACTTGCCCACATCCACGCTGCCGGTTAGAACACACACACACACACACACACACACACACACACACACACACACACATAAATGTTTGGTGTACACTATCTGAAAGTCAATTGTTTGATCTTGAATCTCTGGCTCAGAAAGTTGATAAGGGAAAGCAGAGATCATGGATTACTAGAGACACTGAAAAGGCTCCATTTCTTCCTGATCCTGCTCCAATCCAAGTTTGGGTTGTTATTTTAGTGCTGTAGCTTTGAGAGTTTAAATGATGGAATACCTGGTTAAAAATTTTTGGACCTTTCACAGTATTGCAAAATTATAGCACCCAACATCTCATTTATTTCTGATTGAGGAGCTCATCTTTGTAAAACATCCCATAGTACTCACAATTCATTGATTAGTATATCAGGCACCCAGACGTTAGCAGTGGGAATAGACACTTGTTTGACATCATCAAAGTCTTCGGGGTTCCACACAAGGAACTCATCTACCCATTGCTTGATTGGAGAAAAGCAATTATTGAGAATGGTTATATTTTTCAACACACATAACAAAAATACATTTCTTTTTGTAGTAGTTCTGCTTCTCCTTAAGTGGTAGGCTAAAGGCTATTTCATTCAGTTTATGAATTGAAAGCTTGGTGGAAGCGCTGCTGAATGTGTGTGCGGGAAGCATTTACTCATTTATTAAATTGGATAAAGTATGGTCTGCTGCACAGGTCCTATGCTTTTGAAGCAGAACAGTGAATACGGCTTTGCTATCTGCCCTGCTTACCTGCCTGTACCACACGTATGTAGTCAGAACCTGGTTCTTCTCATCCTGTATTATAACATAAGAAAAAAGGAGAAATTTGACATGCTATGTAAAAGAGATATTATCTTCAGTCCCACCTTTCTAAAGCGAGCCCAGTACATTTTGGTACATATGTAGGTACAAATGTGTACATATGTGTACAACAGTTACTATGCAGGTACACAGTAGTATCTATGTAGGTACAGTGCTTGTGCAACACACAGGTATTTAGACCGTATAATGTGAAGTGGGCCCATCAGGGCGCATTTATATCTTGTTTACTCCAAGACTATTCAAAATACGTCGGATACATAATCTGTCAAGCATACAAATCACAGGAGTGAAATGTTAATATGCTCATGAGCTCTTAATCTTCAGGTCGAATGTAAGCGCGACACTCCAAGCGTTTAATTTAGGCACGGTTATTTTACTGTGTAGTCATTTGTTTGTAAAAAGCGCCTACACCACATACCACATTCAGAATGGAATAGACCATGAGGTCGATGGCCACCAAGGTTGATTGCCGCCAGTCTCGCACCGGACGTACACCTTTCTTGTACCCGGCACTCAAATACTCAGCAAGGCGGACCAAAGTGGCATTGGCAAAACGTCCAGAGGTGTTGCCTGTTCTTCTGACTACAACACATACAAGTAAACACAAAGTCGACTTTGCTCATGTCCTGTGTATGACGTTAATCACCAGCGAATGTTCAACAGTATGTTCCATTGGGACTGTAACGATATAGTGCTATTAATTCTATTAATAAACTATTAATTATAGTGCTGCTGCTGCTGCTACTACTACTAAAAATAAACATGCGACACGAAAGCGTCAAAACGTGAAAATGGTCAGTCAAGCAATTAGTAGAATAAATTTAATCGCATAAACGAAACCGTGTGACATAAAAACATGGTCTCACGGTTGTAAAGTACCAGATTCGTTTGATTGTATGAGACGACATACTCAGCTACGCTACAGCACCGCATTGAGAAAATTTTACATCATGTTTTTATCCTGTATATACAATACAGCAGTACTTGCCTGAGGTGCAGCCGCCATAGCAGCCTTGTTGTGCGGCCGGCAGAAGTATGCCGAGAACTGTCCAAAGTGCTGAAAACTTCATTTCGCCAAGGAACCGGCGGATTCTTGTACGCAGTTCGTATGCCTTCGCTGTTTTGAGTAGTGATGTACAGCTGACAACTTGGGTTTCATAAAACGTTGTCTAACAGATTCCACTCTGTGCGCTACTCACTATGACAGACATTAATTAGCCCTAGCTCTTCCACCATTCAGTCTGAGAGAGCTGATGTCACTATGGATGTAAAAGGTGTGTCCAAACCGGGGCGTTGCTGTTTATGCCCTCAGCGAGGCATTTCACCTTACTGAATTCTAAATTCAGCTAGATTCAGCTGTATGAATAAGGAACAAAGTTTAAGGTGTTGTGTAAGAATGATAGCTATTCAGATCAGATCTCTAAAACTGGAAGTCCAAACGATGATGCATAGAATAAAGAATGAATTCCGAGTGAACGACGGTGGTAGGGGTTACATGTTCTACCATTTCCCACGGATGTTCGTTGGATTTTATATTAGTCACTAAAGCCCAAAAGGCTACCTGGAAGATTTCTTTCTTATTTGAGCATTTTTGCCATCTACCAAAAGAACCACATTTCCAAAGTAGTCGATGTTTTTATGACAAAAGGTCTTCACATTGAATAGCTTGGCGCGATTGAAAAGGGATGGTTAGTTTATTGGAAAGAATATGTATTCAAAACATAAACTTTATATTGCCTGGTTTGATGGTAGTGTCTATCACGTCCACTTTCCTAATATAAAATTAAAACATGACACTTAAATAATGTGTTCATTTTTTATGATCAACCGTAGTAATTCAGATTTGAAAACAAAAAGCAGAAGACGCTGTAGAAGAAGCGGGTACAGCCGTACCCACGCCTCTTTTGTTGGCTCATCATATTGATATTGTAATAATGAGATCTTATGAGCAACAGCAATTTGATACACGTTAAGTGTCATTAGACTGCTTAATTCGATATGCATTTAAAATGCCACAGAAAATTAAATCAGTATTCTTCCCTTACTTTTCGTACAATGTAGACGAGTAATTAAGTTAAAAGACTCCATTCAATACATATTACATAAGTGAAATATTTATCAGGTTTTCCATGAACGTTCGAGATCCTTTTCAGCCTAGGCTGTGCGCAGAGGCATTTTAGACTCCAGTAATATTCGAAGTCCAGATCGCCCCCCATTATCGATAATTGGATTAGAATGAGACATAATACAGTGAATACTGAAGGCGGGAGTTAGTTAGGCTGTTGATTGAGTCACTTGATGCCTCTGACGTTAGTGTCAGGAAAATAAAAATTAGAAATTGTGATGGAATTGAATTTTATGAGTTGCATTGCCTAAGAGAACGTCTGCGAACATGTTAAAGAGACGCAGATACCTGTGAAGGACTGCGAGTTACGTTAGGGCAAGAGGACTGCTACTTGATATTCAAAGCGAACTTTTAAAACCTCTCAACGATCTATTAACGCAGTGCTAATAATTTAAGAAATCAGCATCCAATGCTTCGCTCCAGCTTTACCACTTTCACTTACCACTGCGACCTGTAAGAACGACAATTTGAATAAGAATAATAAGGATATTACTACACTGTATGGCTATGGCTGTAAAATCCAAGTTGGTCACACACATGGTACACTCATGGGCGTCAGAAATGGGCCACGACAAAAATTGGTGGGGACATGTCCCCAGCGTCCCCAGCGTAAATGAAGCCTATGTGTATATTCACCTAATAGCTGGCTCGGCGCCAGGAGAAAATACAGAGGGGTGCAACTGCAATCCACGGGGTGCACAAAAAGTCATAAATGCTATGTAGACATCAGGATATAAGGAGACAACTGGGGGTGCACTGAGGTCTGCCTGGAGGTGAAGCACCCACAAAGCACTGGGCCTGCCTAATAGGCATTCATGAATAGAGCTAAAATATTCCATACTGAATAAATACTGCCCTTTAAGGCAACTATTTATGAATTTATGAAAGCAGAGATTTGATTGGCATTGACATTCGTGTCATATATAAATCCAAGATGGTGCCCAAAACTTTTCTGTCCATCATGAAATCACACAGTGGGGAAGGGAGTGTCTAAATGGTCTTGCTTGCCTGTTCTATCTACACATTTTGAACACTAGCACTTTGTTATAATTTTAAAATTGAATATAGCTGCAATATCATATGACATTTTGATATTGCATTACATTTCCAATAGAGCTACTTCGCAAGCATATTTCAGAGAATGTTTAAGACAATTTATTGGTGCTGCTAGTCATTCTTATTTACAGGTCGAACTCTTGCTTAAATTTGGAGAAACTGTGATGACTCTTAGTCATCATGAAATTTCTCCTATTAAGGAGAGGAATGTAATTTCTAATTTGTCTAAATATGATGCAGACTGTAAAATGTTTGTCATATGTGATAATCAAGTGATAATGTGATAATCAAGTTTAATAAAAGCTAATTTAATAGAAACTATGCAAAGTATACAGGCTGTAACATAGCAGGAAGAGCAGTGTTTCAGCAGCATGGAAGACCTAGAATGATGGTGTTCAGGAACAATGTTCGTTATGCTTTTGGAATGAATGAGATTTGCCATGTTTGCCCATTTCAGTTTTTCATCATGGTCAGCTGATCTGCCATGGACCTCCTGCTTTGTCAGGATAAGCATTCCTTCAGAACCCACTGTGGATAAACCCAGACAGTCTAGACATACTGTCTTTCAGCTGAGACTTTCAGAAAAACTTCAAATTCAGCATTCATGAACAAGTTCTGGCAAACAAAACGGCAAAATGTAGCGATGGCAGTAGCTGTAGCTTCAAAGACAAATTTAAAGCAAAACCCCTTTGTGGTCTATCTAATATCAATCAGCTCGAATGAAAACAGATTTGCCATGTCCTATACATGCCAGATAATTGAGCCTGAATTTGTAGCAACTGGCAATGCTAATGTGCTTTATTTAAGAGTGTACAGATGTGAAAATGTGTAGAAAAACTGCAATGAATGACAACTGCAGGACTTGATTTGAAACACCTAGTTTAATTTTCATTTACACTGTTGACATTAAACAGTATGTAATTTCACCTGGCCAGAATATGATGCAGAATAAATTTATATGAATGTAAGAAATTTGAGGGATTTCAGGGAAATATTGTGAGCAACCATACAAAGGCATATCATGACCACTTCTCCTTCTCATCAACCCACTGACCCTGACAATGGTAAAGGGCTAAAATGATTAAATTTAATTAATTTGAATTAATTTTCAAATAATTGCAAAACACCACTAAACAGTCATAACTTATCTTCTCGCTTTTTATTTTTTATTGTTTTGAGTACATTTACTTGATGTTTAGCAATTATTTGGTACTGTAGGTTAATTAGGTTGACAAGCACTAAAGAGTCCTACTGCTTTTGTTCAGATTTTCTGCCATTTTGTACCAAAAAAAAAAAAAACAAAACTCCAGAGGTGTCTGCAAAAACAGAAGACAATACCTCACCCCAGCCATGAAGTGCTGCTCAGATACTTGGTGGTCCTGTAACAGTCAGTTGAAATGCCAGTTAAAACCCTATGTGAAAATTGCATGTATATTATGTCTAGAGACCCGTAATTGTATCAAACATTTTTGCAAAAAAAAAAAAAAAAAAAATCTATCTCATTCTATACCAACCATGGCTAGGAATGACCTGAAATTTGGAAACAACATCTTTGTACCAGCTGTCACAAATATTAGAACTAAAATTTCATACATTAAACAGTATTGTTGCCATTTGGCAATCAAATAGCAGTTATACATTTATGGAAATAAAGTATTAACATTTAATTAATATAAAATAATGCAGAGACTCATAGGAAGTATCATCACACTAAATTTGGTTGAAAATGGTCACATATTATTGATTTGGATTTTGAACCAATTTTTGGAGTTCCACCCATTTTAGTGATTGTTATAGATTTTATGAGCAGTGCTTAAATGACATCTAGACAACAGGTTGTATTGGCTGGCAAAAAATGTTTCAAAAACATACTTCTGTGACCATGTTAGGTACAGTGAAAGTACAAACTGTTCAAATTCTCCTTTACAGTCAGGTTGAGTCAAAGAAAACTGCTAGAGCAAAAGTTACATTGAAATGAAAGGGATAATAGTATTATTTGTCCACTGTGTAAAAATTGCTCTTATGAGAATCACTGGTGTTGAATATTACAAAATGTGATTTTCTTTGTATACATGCACCAAGATCCATTCCACAGGACAAGAAACTTTCAATACAAGATAAAGCTCTCTCAACTGCAATAACAAAACTTTTAATTAGTTTATTTTGTTGGAGAGATAAGCTTAGGAATAAACGTTTTTAATCCCTGAACTTTAATTCCATGAGAAAGAGATAAGATTGTAAAGCCTTTGTTTGGCTGGTGTCCACTGCAGGGACATAAAGATCTACAATAATGGGAATCAAAGTAAGCTGTAAAAGAAAGTAATCCATTTGATTAAGGCCTGAATAATAGCTCGTCAAAGCTATTATAAGGTCAAAATCATGCTTTTCGAATATAGGCTAAATACAGGCTAAGGTTTGTATATAAATGTTGGGTGGCAAAGTTGACACAAATGGCCCCTACCAACAGGGCAGATTTCTGTGAGTGAAATAAACAATAGTCCATCAGTCCATCATCATTCTCTCTCACTATACAGAACTTGTTATCTTTTACATCTTTCAGAAGGAAATGATACAATTTCTACTCTAAGGTAAGGCTTAGGATCTGGGTCACACCCAGCTGAAGATAAGAGCCTGTAGAAAAATCCAACACACTCAATATAACACTCATTTTTCCATCTTTTAGAAATGGTTTGGTTCCACTACAATTGCACCCACATGTTTAGGTTTGTATTTCCAACATCACTATGTAATTTGGCTAAGTGGCCAGATGAAACAAGATCAGGCCCCATCATCCACATTCAGGGAAAAAGCCCATTTATATTGATTGTTTCCTTTGTGATGCATCCTTGATGATCTTGATATTTATTTATTTTTTTACCAGTTCAAGTGACTCAATTTACCTACTCTTGTTTGGACACCTTCTTTCAGCAAAATGTTGGGTGGAAAAGTTGACACAAATAAGTGAAGAAAGGATCACATCATACTGTGGAAATACAAACACCTAAACAGTCTTTTCACTGTTCAGCTCAGCCTGCAAGTGCTAGATTTTCAAACACATCACAGCTACATTTGCCCGTGGCACTGATGCAATTCCAGGCAATATGAAGTAAGTTAGATATGTTGCTGGTGTGTTACAGTGGTTCAGGAGTGACTGAGGGAAGGAATTTTTGAGTTGCTCTGACTCAGTGAAATGAAACATTTTACCAATGTGACAGTGAAAACATTTTACTGCATAAAACCTGTGCTAAACTCAGCCATCTTTGCCGTTACCTGTTCAAATTCACAAGTCAAATGTATATGCAAATGCAGCCCCAATGCTTAATATCACATTTAAAGAACCATCACTGCTTTTCACTATTTACAAAACATTAAACATTTACTTCAAATTGCATGCACATTTTACACTATGATAAATATTAACACTGTAAAATGTTTGTCATTTTTTAAGGCCAAACAAAGACAATACTTTGCCTTAGACTGAGTAAATGTCTTAAACATGAAAGCATGAAAACAAATCAACAGTGTAAATCATAATGTCTTCATCTTTCCACTTTCTGAGAAGGTAAAAGCAATAGCAGAAATGTTTGGTTGTCACTGAACATTATGAATTTTTGTACTTTGCACGTATTGTTTCTTTGGGGCTAAGCACCTACAAGCTATTGTTTTTGCTCTCTACATTTCTCAGTTATGCCCAGTTTAATACTTGAATATCTATAATCGGACTTTTGTTTTGCTGCATATAGTACTGTGCTGCTTTGGAAATGATACTCCCATGATTACACATTAGTTCACGAGAGGTTTGCCTGTGGTTTTACACCAAGCTCCAGGAGACCCACAGTAACAGGAGGGTACTGGTGTAGATGACCAGGATGAGCACATAGAGACGGAAAAGGAATTTGTCCAGCCTGTAGCACAGTGCCAGCCACTCTGCTTGGGTTGCGCCGTCGCTCTCCACCTGAAGCAGGTAGCACCTGAGGGAGGCAATCTCCTGCAGGACCTTCTGCAACTGCATAATGCCATCGTTGGGCTCACAGAGAGATAGGAGGTCATCCTCTGAAGTGAAGTCCAGTTCAAAGCCTGAAACCACAGGCTTATTCATGAGTGAATAAAACTCAGATAAGGTGTTTAGTTAGACTGAAGAAGAACTTTCACCTGTCCCCCCAAACTGTTGACTGTTAGGTTTAATTGTGTAATTGTTTTTAAGGATCTTTGTCTTCCAGCTTTATCAATAGGTGAGCTCATTTCAAGTCAATCAATTATTTAATTGTTGTAGTTGTTTATAATTGTAAGTAATTTTCTGTGTAATTTGTTAATTGTAGCTGACCAGCCATTGGTTAATGTGCCACTCCTGGTCAGTGTTTTCAACAGTTTGTTTGATCAGGTTGACAACTTTTTGTGTAAGTTTTTTGTAAGTCTTCTGTTTTTTGTGAGAATTGCTGGCTAGCTTCTTCTCAGTTGGGCACTCATTTATAAACCAGTCCTCCATGAGCCATTGACTTAGTAATTTGACTTGGTTTGTAAAACTTAGCCTTGGATCAATTTTCAAATATTTACTGACTTATTCTAGAAACAAATTATATGGTATGCTGTACATGGCAAACAATGATTTACACTATGACCATGTGCATGAAGCATCACACTTGCAGCATTCACTTCAGTCCCATACTGCTGATGCAGTAGTGCAGTAGTGAGCTTAGACAGATTTGCGGTTCCCTTAGCTTGAGCAGTGTGAACATAACAAATTCAGCAAGTTCAACAAAAAAGTTCTTACCTCCACACTGATCCACATCATCCAGGGTTTTGACAGAGGTGAAGGAACTCTCATTGAAACTGTGGCTGGAGGAGCCATATTTGTCTAGCAGGCAGGCCGACACAGACATCTCCTTCACCGCCTCCTCATTATGGTGCAGCAGTTTCACTACCAAGATGGACTTAGCCAGACTCAGGACCAGGAGCGCCATGCAGACCGCAAAGAAAATGCCTGTGAGAATGAAGACCAAAGCCTCCAGTCAGCCTGAACCGCAGTGCACTCTGTCCTTAACTTTAACATTTTTAATCCAGTGACTGCTGAAATACTTCAGTCAAAGTCAAGGGTAACAGTGCATTGTAGCTAGAATGAAGAGAAGGCAATGCATAAATATAAAATTTAAATCTGGACATGCAATTTTGTATAGCTGCAAGCACATCTTCATTCAAAACTAAGTATACTTCTGTGGACCAGTGGACTAAAGTACACCTGTAAAGACTCTTGCATCACTTTTGCCTTCAGAAACATTGAAACAGGAGAGACAGGAATTAAAGACACAGCATCAGTGAGCTGGTGTACCAATGAGGGGCGTTTTGATGGCTGTTGCTGGAAGCTCATCGGTCATGTTGACTCGAAAGACAGTGTAGCCCAAAAGGATGCTAGTCTTGAAGGTGATGCGAGTGCCGCTGTTTGGGGGCAGGTAAAAACTGATCACATCCACAACCATGAGGAAGATGCTGGGGATCAACAGACTGACAACGTACAGCAGGGGGCGCCGACGGATCACCACCTGGGGAGACAGGGAAAGCTCTGTGGCTGTGTTTCACTTTAAATATCAGCTTGAGGTAAGCCTTATGTTTCTGTATATTTTCATGAATACCCTTTCGAATGTCTGTCAATATAAAACAAAAATGGAAGATTTGCATCCATTTGCTTAAGAACTAGTCACAGTCACCCCTGATGGGCAAAAATATACTTGGACAGACTCCCACACACTCCTACTCCAGCTAGAGCCGATGGGGTTGACCAGGGATATTAGTGGACCAGGGTTGTTTTTACTCCAAAAGCCAACAATGTAACAGGGACTGAGCAACAATCCTCACTTATCCCACAAAAAATGTAATGCAATTTGAGTTTCCCCAGAACTTTCTTTTCAGCAATCAGCTGCAGTGGTACTAATGAACAACGTCAGCTGTTCTCTCGTCAGCTGTGAGGAGCTCTCAGCATGGAAAGGTTTACCCATCAGTGCACCACTGTGGAGTGGACCCCCATTTTCCCCACCAAACAGGGATGGTCATCAATCAAATACTGAGGAAACCATCTCATTACCGTCAATGTCTCAGCATGCTGTCAGCAGTACAGCCTCATCTGTTAACATTAGTGCTCCTTCCGATCCATGAATGCCGGCAATCAGTTTAACACCCTTTTTGCACTCTATGGACTGGCTAAGTGACATGTCAACATCTGTCAGTTCCTCCTCAGAGCTGGCTGTCATGATACAATTTACAGTATGGTATATTTCAGTGTCCTCTGAGAACTGTTGTCAAAGTCACTTTCACACAGGAAATGTATGTAATTTGATATACAGTGGAATGGAATCTTCTGGGACATTTGGTTTATGGTAAACTATTCTACAGTAAATCTATGAAATTGAAGGTGGCAGTAATTGAAGATTTCTGAAATGTATGGCAGGCATATTGACAATTTAAAAGTTCCCTATTTTTAGATTTTCATATATTGTATGAAATTATACAATTCTACACCAGACTACATTGCTATACTATTACTACATAAGTATGGAATAGAAGGTGGCAATAACTGAAATGCATGGTGTACATTACATTGACAGATACTGCTGTTTCATTATCAACATTATTGGCATTTAGCAGACACTCTTATCCAGAGCAACTTACATCAATTACAGGTTTTTACAATGTTATCCATCTAAACAGCTGGATATTTACTGAGGCAATTCTAGGTTAAGTACCTTACCTAAGGGTATAGCAGCAGTGCCCTGTGGGGAATCGAACCGGCAACCTTTCAGTAACAAGCCCCAGTCCTTCACCACTATGCTATACTGTCACCCACTGTTTCATCCTCTCATCCTGGCAAATGTCCGATACGTACATTAAACTGAATCTGTGCATAGTCTCTGTTCTCAAGATGGAGCTGCTGGTATCGGGCGGGCACAGACAGCAGCTCCCACTCGCCGTTGTTCATGAACTCTCTCTTGTCATTTGCTATTTCTTCAGAGCTCCTCCACAGGGCCAAGTCCACCTCGTTCACTGGATAGGAGTGTAAAAGGGAAAGGGGGGTGGGGTGTGAAAGAAAATATGAGGTCACAAAGGGGGTACCTCCTTTGCAATGTCACTAGTAAACCATTGTGGTTATTGCAGTATGTATGATACATACAGTATGCACTGTGTGGGTGTTTCAGCATATGTGTGCTGGTGTATGTTGTAATCACCTGTGTGGAGCCAGCTACGGAAGGTCAAGGTGCAGTTCTGCTTGTCAAAGGGGAAGGCGTAGATCTCTAGATCACAAGCTGACACCACCTGGATGGGCTTGTAGTTCTTCACCATCCCGGAGGAGTTCACATAAATGTAGGGGAGGGACGGGGATCGGCCAACATCAACACTATAGGCACGTCAAAAGAATGGAGCCATGATTTCCCTCTTTAACCATGACATGGGCTGTTTTTTTTCTGCCCACCGCCACCCCCCCTCATTGGAGGACCTCTTTATTAATGCTTAACAAGGAAGGCAATAAACAGGATCAATAATATTACTGAATTACAGCAAGTAAGTGAAGGTGAAGAAAAAAAAGCAAATGTTAATAACAGAAAATAAATAAATAAAAGGAGAACAGAAGCAAAAATAAATGTACAAAACAAAAACATACATTTAAAGATAAAAAGAACAAAAAAAGGAAAGAAATAAATTAATCATTACTTTTTTGATTTCCTTCTTTCATTATGCCCTAGTCCCCTCCCCTTCACAGACCATCATTACCAACCCCCCTTACAGGGACAACTCAACCAATTTCCTGTAGCTATTCACTTCTTTGCCACTTGAGGTATTTTGTTATGTGATCCACTCATGACGCCTTTTCCATTTTGTGCTTATAATTTACCGATTTCCTTCTATTATTTTTTTTACAGTAAGTACACTTATACCTCATATCCACATCATGTAGCAATATTCACACACACCTACGCATGACTATGTTATTCTTATTGCCAGCCTACTGCCTCTCTCAGTGCCTTCCATCTGTCCTTATATACAATTAGCCTACTGTTTTCTTGTGCCATGTAACTCTCAATTGTGCTGTGATGTTTTACAAAGAGTTTGAATCTCTCTGTTCTCAAAGCCTCCACAGATTTTGAGTTAAAAATAAAAATTTTCCCCAAAAGTATTATAATGTTAACTATTATTTGGGTGTCATTTCTTAGATCGCCCAATAGCACGGTGGGCAAATCTAGTGTAACCTGACTACAGTATGGAGACAACCACCCCTGAACCCCTGTCCAGAACAGAGCCACAAAGGGGCAGTAACAAAATAAATGATCCACCGACTCAACCTCTTCTTGACAGAATCTACACGAGTGTGACGCTTCAATTCCCCAAGTATGAAGCATCTTTTTAGTGGCCAAAAATTTATATATTAGTTTAAAGTGAAAATATCTTATAGAAGAGTCAATTGTTGCTTTGTAAATTAAATTAAACACCTGATTCCATGGAATCGGAAAGTCCAGCATATACTCCCAAGAGTCTAAAATATTATATGGAGTGGCTATTAGATTTTTTGATTTTAGATGAAACTGATACAATATTCTATTTATGCTCGTCTTTTTAGTTCATTTAAAATTTTTCATATGTGGTCGGCAGACTAGCTCCTGGCTACTTCCTTTACCAATTCTTCTTTTCCGTTTTTGTGGTATGGCTGCAACCAGTTGATTAAATTTTTGTAAAAGGCAAACCTTACCATAAATATTGGTAAACTCTTCATAGGACATTAGTTTACCTTTCTTATTTACAATATCATTTATAAAAATAATGCCAGTATCAAACAAGTTTTTCCAAAAAATAAACTTTCTACCTATCAGGATATTAGAATTAAGCCATATGATTTGTTGTAAGATTTGTTCTGTATTTTCCTTGGAGGGTAGAACTGGAATTGCAGCCAACTTTGTATGGCTTCTTTCAAAAAGGGGGATACATTGGGGAGAATATCCTCATTAAGCTGTGAGAGTTGGGAGTGTTTTATCTGTAGAAAGGCAAATAGTCCCTTTTTGAACATTGGGCGGACATTCTCTAATAGTCTCCTGGTAAACCATTTTGAGTTTAAATAAAGTTTTGGAATCAAGGAGGCTTTAAGTGAGAGGTTCAAGGCCCTTAGATTTAACAATTTTAGGCCACCTGATCCATATTCATTGTAGAGATACATACGTTTAACTTCATCTGGTTTACCATTCCATATAAATTTGAAGATTATTTGCTCATATAGTTTGAAGAATGATTCACTTGGTGTAGGTAATGTCATAATCAAATGACATGACATGGGCTGTTTGCTCTTACTGTAGTGTTGGGTGTGACTGTCATGATCTATATACTGACTGAAGAAGGCTACCAGTGTTTTTCATCTTTCAGCCCTGGTACATAATAGATGTGTGAGCAAATCAGTATTCTGGAAGATGATGCTCACAATTCGCTGATGATGATATCAGGCACCCAGATAGCATCTGAAGACAGGGAGATCTCATTAATCCCGTCGAACTCCGCAGGGTCCCACACCAGAAACTCATCAGTCCAGATCTGCAAACGAACCAACCAGACGTGATTCAACAGTCTGGCGATGCACTACTGCAAGTCACTCATGAAATGTGAAGAGAACACAGCTCAGACCCACAGACTATCTCCAAAACTGTGCAGTTTCCCAATCGACAGACAGAACTTCAATCTTTTCTGTCAGACACAATGATATTCCCATTCATGCAGATGTGTGTGCTCAGTCTGTGCATGATACGCAGTGTTTGGAATTAGACGGTGGTCTACAGCTAAAATGTAATGCTAATCAAATTGAACAGTCAATGTCATTAAGCATGATAGGCAAGTGTGGATGGAAATGTCCACTATCCAGTTACACAAATGACGAAATTTGGGTCAACCTGAATTGTTTATCATCATCATCAATTGTTACTGTTGTAGATCCCCAACAGTAACCCCTGTATATTTGGAACACAATATGTGTGATCACTTCAAGAAAAGACATTGTCTGCATTCATGTGCATGTAATAGTATGCATGCTTGGCCCATAATGATCTTATTAACCATACTGTAGAATCTCAAATAATTGTAAACCAGTAAATTATTTTTAAAATAAAAATGGCACTAATATTTACCAACCTGACGATACCAAATGCTTGTGGTTACTTTCTGGGTCTGCCCATCCTTTAAGAAAAGGTGAAATCTTGTCAGCCATGTTTCATAAGGTTTAATTACCAAAATGTTATATGTTTAATTAGCTTTAAGGGTTACAAATGCTCATTTAATTAAAGTGAAGTGAATCACTGAGTGAATTTGTACATTTGTATCACAGTACCCTGCTACTACAAACCCTCATCTTCATCTGTCATCAAGAAAAAGCCATTAATTGAAAGACACTGTTTTTAACATCGTGAAGAACAACATCTGTGAAGCTGTGGTGGGGGCATTTGGAGTTCTAATGTATATATAGCATCAGTAAGATGTCTTTTGAGAGAATTTCACTTTAACATGGACTAAGAACACAGTCCTCATGTTCCTTATGTAACTGTCAGAAAGCTAAGTGTAGTTTTCTGATTCATGCTACATGACCTTCATTTCTTCAATTATATACCTTGGTTAAGCAATGACCCACTCTGGATTTGAACCTGTTGCTATCCAAGTCTTGCTTATGACAAATGGTATGAAGTCTTTGTGTTTTGTGTCACACATTTATCACCAGTATTCAAAAAGAGCTGCAGAGTCTTTACCACATCGAGCACAGACTGGAGGATCAGATCAATGTAGACAACTGTTGGATCAGTCCAGTTTTGAACTGGCCGAACCCCACAGTTGTACTGGCGGAGGAGAGTTCTGGTGAGCTGGTTCAGAGCAGATCTCCTTGGTTTCTCTGGCAAAAGCTCAGCAAGAGGAACTACAGTACAGCATAACACACAGAATTGTACAGAACATACAATTTTTGATACACAATTTGATAATTTAGAAACAAAGAGACATAATTCATAAAACAGTGCATTATTAACATCAATAGTAAAAGTAGTAGTAGTAGTTGCAATAGTAGTATTGTTTTTATTAATAGTATTACTATTATTACTTGACAGATGTTCTTGCCCAGGCTGCCTTACAATGTGTTAGATAATAACACAATGAGAACTACTTTGTTGCTCAAGTACAGTAGATATTCTCCACTCATGATATTCCAAAATCAAAGAAAAACTCTGATAAAACAAATATTTGAAGATCACATGAAAATTATGCATGAATGAAAACTGTCTCCAAGAAATAGCAGTTTTTTATGCGCTTACACACAAATATGCTGTGTTGGCTCACATAGATTCTTATCCTGTATGTTTATAGATGGGGAATTTGCACATATTCCTAAAAGACAATGAATCTGCAAAAATAGAAACCCACTTCATGGCATTAGAAGAGAGAAATCCAGAAGGATCCAACAGTGCACAGCAGGACAAATATAAACCCAGGGGTGGAAAAGTCCCAGTGCAGAAAGTAGAATTAAGCCCAATATTTGTTCCAATCACTTGGATTTTCAGCTCAACTCTTCAACCAGAAAGGGAAGTAATTGGTTCAGTGCATGGGTGGAACAATACATACAAACTTATTCTATGTTTGAGGACTAGAGTTTTCCACCTCTTTATAAAACCACTAATAGCAATAAAAAAGCCACCAGTTGGAAATTGATTAGTCAACCCTTGAAATCAATTTCCTCTATTTGGAACTGAACCCAGCAATACAGTGAACAAAGCCATGCCTGTACAACTGTGTTTATGCTGAAGAACAGCTACAGGTAGGCAGAGACCTACCTGAGGCTAGGAAAAGAAGCAGAGAGGTGATAGTAGACATGCTGCGGTATGACAGCTCCAGGTATTATTTCTTAGCCAGCGTCTCAGCTTCAGGTGTCTCCTAAATGGTGTTCCAGTCTGGGGAAGCTTCTGACAGTTGTCTTTTGCAATCTACTATTCTCATAAAATCCTTTTCAGCATTAGCATGTCTTTGGCAAAGCCGTCCCTTTGTTTTCTTTGGCGAGCAGTGAGTGGACAGCGCAAAACTGCGGTGTCTTCCTGTATTGAGTTTCCATTATGATGGTAAGATGATATTGGAATCGAAGCAGGAAATGGACGGCTCGGGGGATGTTGTTGTTTATTTTTTTCACTAATACAATAAAACAAGCAGCTGATGGCCAGGCATTTATATTATGCTTGTTATGTGGAAACAAACAAAGATTTTCAGACGTGGTCACTCTCCTCTACCGTCAGAATTATTAAAACATATGTGCACATTTTCAGGTAGCAATTAGAGTGGCTGCTTCATAGTTACTGAAGACATCATGGCATGCAAAAGAAAAAGCGTGGCAGATGTGCAGTTATATGTTCACTAAGAACAATGCGATGAGATTTATAGTATATTGTGGCATGCTGGCTAACTTACTAATGTTGCTGATCACCACACTAGTTTTTGTACCCCGGCTTTCTTCGAACAGGAGAGCGCGCTTGCTGCTCACGTGTGTTTGTGACGTGTGTGTGCGCGTGTTTGTCCGCGTGTTTGTGTCGTATGTGCGCGCTTTTGGGTGCGTGTGTTGGTGGCTTGTGTGCGCGTCTGCTGGGTGCGTGTGTTTGTGGTGTCTGAGGTGGATGACCGGAACAGGCGAGCTTGCGAAGTAGGGGGAGAAAGTATTCGGGGGGAAAAAGAAAAGAATCCGCTCCGGAGCGATGAGAGTTGAACAACACTGTGAACATGGGGAGACCTCTGCAAATCCGGTGAGCAAATTATGAGAGCAGTGCGAGTTCCTCGACAACACCAAAATGTTTCAAGTCAGTGTATTAAAAAAAGTTGTCCTTATGCATGGGGCAATAGTGGAAAAACTCCATTAGTAATTAACTAGTTGGTATAAGACACTCTAAACGTGTATGTTTAATCATTACATATTGTCAAAGTTGGTATCAAAGCCTCAATCTTCCTAATACCTGTTCATTTCCAATGCAGTATAACCTAGATACTGCGAAAGGTAGCAGGTTAAAATATACAAATTTGCTGAGGTCGTTGATGTCTCAGCTGCGTGAAAGTTTGATGTTCTTTAACTAAATTAAACGTTGTTAATCCTTGCTTCATACTGTAACTTTGTGTACGTGCACCTAGAACAGTGCCCCAAATGTCAGCCCGATAGCACCTGTCCCAGCAAGGAGACCACAGGAACAGCTAGATGATTTATGGTTCCTAGGCTTACCATTAACGCCCGTCAAGCATTGGTTAGAGAAATCTGGTAGCCGTGAACAGGCCAGACTCATTTGATTCTAATTCTGAGAGTTCCCGTGATACTTGCGGCAGGTCATATTATTTCAACTGCATTTTGGCATTCAGTCAGCGTTTTAATCGTTTACATGACAATGATTAACTCCATCTCAGCCCTGTCTGACTATTTGAAAAACAGAGAGAAAATGGTATTATATTACCAGAAGAAACACATGAGTTGTCGTGGAAGAGTTATTACTATTTTGGAATTTCGTGTTGTGACGCGGTGAATATCACTGGACGTCTGTATACAGATGGTGATACTACAGTAATATCTGCTATAAACCTTTTGCGTGTGTCATGGCAGTATAAAACGATACTTTTGTCAGAGGGCAGGGATATTTAGTTAATATAAGCTTCATTTCGGTTCTCTCCTAGATTTGATTTTTTTGTGGTTATTAATACAATGGATTTCCTTGTTTTGTGTGTTAAACTACAGAACAAGAAAACACCCAGACTTCCCATTTCAATAAAAAAAAACTAGCATCCAATGTGAGCTACTGTAACAACATTGTTAGTTTAAAACGTACACACTGTATTAGATGTTAATTAACACGTGTGCCTGTGCAGAAGACATTTTAAAGCCTTGTCTGTCTGCAGCTCAGAAAAAGTTCCATTCAGACAATATTCAGTAAAGTTCACTAAGTGTGAATTAGCTCACTGCAGTATGTCATTTGCTGTTCAGCAACCTTGTTGTTTATTCACCAAAGTTATTCTTTCACTTGCGGTCCACTTTTTGCTACTTAATTTCTCCTAATCTGTGTCAAAGGGTGAGTATACTGTAGAGTTGGTTTCTGAGAAGTGTCCCTTGCTTGTGTCAATCTCATATTCCTGCTGCATGGCAAGGGGAATGATAAACACAGGCGTTATCTGTGTCAGAGCCCAAAATAGACCCTGACCAGAGCACCAGGGCACTCCAGCTCTCCATATATGTCTCCTGCCATTGGTCCAGTCTGTCTGGCTGTCTTTAGGCCCAGATGAGTGACCGTGACATTTACACCTCCTTTGGGCTGGACTTTATATAGCCTCTGACACGCCTTGCTTCTCTTAATTGGCCCATTTGTGTTTTGTTGTTGTCGTTGTTTTTTTTTCCAAAACAGCCCAGTTGCTATAAATGTGGATTCCTTATCTTATCTTAAATGGAGTTTTAGTCAGTACTGCTTTAGTTGTTACAAATATGATGTGAGTTTGAGGTTTCAGATAACCAAATTATCCTGTAATTGCACATATACACATAACATTATCTCAGAATTGTGAAATTAAAATCAAGCACCTGTCCATTCTCCAGTTACACTTTTCTTGTATGATTTCCAGTTCTTATTGGTGTATACAGTAAGAAGTCAACACAAACCATGTCTTAATTAACAGAAAACTGTTAGGCTCATTTGGGCTGTTTGGTTTTTAGAGCCAAATTCTGATCAACCAGCTGAGAGAGATCACTGGCATCCAGGACCTGCAGATTCTGCAGGCGGCCCTGAAGGTACGTGCAAACAAAACCTCTCATTTTTGTTACTGACACAGTGCTTTAATCTTAATTACTCCAGATCTCAGATGTCATAATGTTATTTATACAAACAAAATAGTAACACTATCTTAAAATCACAAGGCAAGGAGAAACCGCACTGCAGTAGGATTAGCCTTCCTGGGCCTCTTCCCAGCATCATGCAGGAAAGCATTTCATATCATTGCCAAACTGTTGTGTCTTTAGGCTTGTTTGCTTAACTGAGGAATATGTTTTCATCAACAAAAGCAGACATTCTTAATCAAAGTTGTTTCTCATGCCATAATACTTATTGTATGTTGGGCTTCTCTGTTAACCCAGGCCAGCCATGGTGATATGGGCCAGGCCATTGGTCTCCTGACCACACCGCCTGAGGAGGGGGCTGTGTCTGAGCTATCTGGTGCAGAGGGCAAGGGGGGCATCTGGGTCACACAGAAAAGTAGGTGGGCTAAAAGAGATATGGCCCTCCTGCCAGAGCAATGAGGAGAGGCCACTGCCAACTTCTGTCAGAGGACATTTGTGTGCATTTTTTTCCAGTTGTGTATTTATTCCTAACCCTGGGAATGTGATGTGCAGCTTCATTTCATGCCTCTTACAGTTCCTGCAAGTGCCATCTTTTCATTGTGTGGATTCAGATTTGTGCCACCTAGTTTACATTTTGTGCTTGTGTAGCCTTTGCACTGTTATCTTCAGTTAATCTCTGTCTGTTCAGAGCTGCTTATTAGTGGAATGTTGAATTAGTGGTATTCAGTTCTTTTCCTTTTTTATTTTGCAGAGGTTGTGGACATGACTCCAGGTGGGGATAAAGATGACCTTCAGACAGCCATAGAGCTCAGTCTGCAGGAGTCCCATAATGCCGAAGCAGAAGAGCAAGAACTTAACAGGTATGAAGCTTCAACTGTATACGGCTTGCACCCTATGTATACAGCTAGTACTGTGTATACGTGATAAAGCTAAAACCCTCTGTATACAGCATAAAGTTAGCACCCTGTGTATGCAGCTAGTGCCTTGTGTACACGACTAGCACCCTAGTTAGCAGTCTGTGTTTATGGCTAGCACCCTTGTTATACGGCCCTATCTGCTGACGCCAAGTATATATGGCATACAGCCAGCACCTTGTGTGAATACAGCTGTGTATACAGGTAGTGGCCAGTGTAAATGGCTAGCACCCTGTGTATACAAGTAGTGCATACAGTTACCTCCCTGTACAGATGAGTCAGTGAAGGAGGTTCATGTGTGTGTTTGACCCTACATTGTGTTGTGAGAATCAAAAAGATGGAGGTGTCCTTGTTTGTGTTTGTTGCCTCTTGACTGAAAGACTACGCTACATGAAGATGCAATCTGTAACAAGCTGTACTTCTGGTGGACCAACCCCCCAGGTCATGTCCCTCTTCCTGTTCCTGGATCTCAGGGTTCTCTTCTCTTTCCCCCTGGGTGGGAGTAGGGCCTTGGAGGTCAGCGCGGAGGAGAATGCCGCTCGGATGAAGAGGAGGAGGAGTGAGGTCTTGGGCGAAAGCTCCAGCCCAGCCGACTGGATCCGACAGGAGGGCTGCCCCGTGGGAATGCGGAATGTGGGAAACACCTGCTGGTTCAGCGCTGTAATACAGGTGCATGACGAGCAGGCCATGGCAAGTCAAGGAAGAAGAAAGCGTTGCTGGTAGCATAGCACATGGTTCTATGTCTCAATTGTATGCCCCTGTGCAATTTTAATATCAGTATAGCACAGTTTAGAAGGAATTTCTTCAGTGTAATGATAGAAATGACCACTTGAAATTGTATATTTGTCCTTAAAATGTCACTGAAAAGTCAGAAAATGTCAAATGAGTCTGAAAATATCAATTGGCTTCAAGTTAGGTTAGGCTTTGGCCCTGAGGGTCGTGGGATCAAATTCTGAATGGGAGTTGTCACGTACATCAATGCTGAAACAAAAACAATATTGTTTCTTCATATACACTGACCTCACATGGGTTCAAACTGTTCCAATATGCAAAGTCTCAAGACTTTGCATTGCTTATTTGACAATGTGATATACTTCAAGTGAAGAGTGTTGGAGTTTTCTCAGTTCTTTAGCTTTGAGCTCTAGGAAACCAAAATGTTGGTGTGGTTTGCTTTGAGAAAAAAACATTATATATCATATCAAATATGTATTCTCAAATGGAACTGTCTGCTTCTAGAAGGTGGTATTATTAGGCCTTGTTCCTTGCCTGTGGTTAGCCTTTCCTTTTACCTATAGTGATATAATCAAACATACAGTGAAATAGCAGTTATATGGAATGACAGGAGAGCGAGATAGGTGTTTTTTCACATCAGCTCTGAGCATGCTAATTCTATTAAGTCCATCCCAGCCTGAATTTAGTGGAGAGTATTGGGTGCCTCTCATCGTAATCTCATCCCTCATTGATATTGATAGACTGCAGGAGTAATTAAATATGGTGGTGTTTGGATGATATAGAGAGCCGTGAACTTTGGAGGCACTTCTGAAATCAGTTTATATAGCAAGATTGGAAAAACAGAGAATGCTCATTTGTCTTTATTTCATCCATATGCGCACTGAATCGATCTGCAGGTCTTTGTTAGGAGTTCATCAAAAGGCACAAAGTGAGTGGAGGACACAGACTTTATGGAAGCTTTAGAGTTCATGAGTCTATCAATACATTTACATATATTCAGAAAGAGCATTTTGTTCTACTGTTGTTTGATCAGTTGTTTGTTTTTCCTGGAACGAGTCAGTTTAACCAGAAAAGCTGATGTGCTGATATTAGCTAATTAAATGAGAACAATTGAATTTCTTTTTTACAGGCCCCTATTGTATTGTTGGATCATGATAAGGAGTAATTGAATTTGTTTCAAAGTTGCAATTTTTTGGATGTTTCATTTAAAATGCCTAATACATTTTGTATTTTATGGCTGGTTGAATACAGATGTTGATTGAATTGCACTCTGAGATGTACATTTATTTGTATATGTATCTTACAGACATGAACCTGGGCAATCAAACACCACTGTGTTATTAAAATCACATGGCTTTTGTTGGTTTTGTTCATGTGACTTATACCGTGGCCTCATATGAAATCAGTCCTGTAAGTGCGCCTTTCTAGACATCTTTGAAATGTCATTGGGTACTCAAGCAGGAAGTAAAAGCTTTTCTTTTGCTCTCTGTTGTCTTAGTCCTTGTTCCACCTGCCGGTGTTCCGCAGACTGGTGCTCAACTACTGTCTGTCTGAGAGTGTGCTGGAGAAGTGCAAGAGTCACTCGGTAAGTGGGACAGGGTGGGCCGGGGACATACAGCCTGTGCGAGGGGTGTTTCAGTAGGAAGGCCATTCTGGTTACTGGGATGATGTGTGTGTGTGTGTGTGTGTATGTGTGTGTGTGTGTGTGTGTGTGTGCGTGTTTGTGTGCGTGTGTGTGTATTGGTGCTATGGATTCTGAGCTGTGACCTTCACCGTACCCACAGCACAAGAGATATCATTAGCTTCCTGAGCTACATAGGTCCCCAGGTAAGTTTTCTCGTATTCTTGCTCTAGAAGTTGACACCACCTTCAGTTGTTGACGCTCATGTTTTCTCTCAAGTTACTGAACTGCTCCACCCCCCCTCAGGCAACTGACAGGTATCTGATTCATTATGTGAGCTGTGGCACCAGTGTAATAGGGCATGTCAGCTGTGGATTCCTAACTGGAGCCCTCACCATCTGCACAACACCGCAAGCAAAACCATTAGCTCCCTAGGCTAAAGACCAGGGTTCCCAGCTGAGGGAACTGATTGTACTTTTACTCTGGCTCTAGAGGGTGAAACTATCTTTTGAACACATGGTCATGATTGGTATGTGAGAGATAAGATATCTGATTTTTATATTATTATATTGCATTTTAAAAGTTCATTTCTATTGTTGTTGAATCTAAACATGTAAAGATAAGACTTGTGAATTTTATTTCACAGTTTTTACTTGTTTGGTGCTGATTTGATTCTCTATGGTTATTAATATAATCTTTGAAAAGACCAATCTATATTCCAGGCGCTTCCTGGAATATGCAGTATTTGATAAGAGTGGCTGCTCCAGAGCTCTTTAAGCAGCAACCTTTTATGGGGACAGGAAGGGAGGCAGAATGCAGGGTCTCACTAGTGGTTAATAAGTAGAATGCCCAGTGCAAGCTCATTCAGGATGTGATCTGTATGTCACATCCTGAATGAGCCAGGTGTCACATCCTGAATGAGGGACAGGTTTCTGCTAGGTTGGTGAGCTGAGTGTTTTCATCTGTTCACAGGAGAAAAGGAACATTGCCTTCATGCAGGAGCTGCGCTGTCTGTTTGCCCTCATGGTGGGATCCACCCGCAGGTTCGTGGACCCCTCTGCAGCTGTGGAGCTCCTGAAGGATGCCTTCCGAACCAGTGAGGCCCAGCAGGTACAGTGCTGTGGTCTACACACTGGTGTAGATGCTCAGTGTATTCTAATACCTTTAATGTGGATGTTGCTGTCATTGTTGCTGCCAGTGTTTCTGTTGATTTACTTTTTGTTTTTGGTGTTGGTGATGCTGGTATTCTTTTTACTTTTGCTCATCTTGTTGATTCACTGCTGTTGATGGAGTTGTTGTCGCGATTGCATATGTTGTTGCTATAGCAGTAGCTATTTCTTCTGCTGGCAGTGGTGGTCAAAAATGATAGGGCTGCAAAAAAATATTTGGGGCCCCGGGCTGCTTGCAGTGAACAAGCCAAATTAGCACACTACCACAGAACTCCAGATTACAGTATATTCACAGGATCAACAACAAGTGTGCACCAACTTTATCTGTATGGTTCATTGAAATTGGCCTAGTTGATTCAAATGTACACATGGCAAAAGGATCCCTTCATAACGAAACCTAGAAGTGCTCATTCACATTTTAAAGTTATTGCTCAAGGACAGGAGAGTGAGTCTTTGTGGACCCCATTATGGGTGGAGCTGCCATATACCGTCAGTCACTCACTTGTTTAAACTAATCAGGAGACTTGAGAGACTGGACTCTTCATGGAAAAATACAATGATTTGTTCAAATCAGTGAGTGACTAATAACACATCATTTGGGCTTCATGAAGCCTTTCTTTCCCATCTGTTGTGTTTCTTATGTAATAAAAGTGGGGGAAAAGCCCAGCTTTACATCTGGCATGGACATAAATGCAAAGAATGAGTTCAGTTTGTACACCTCTTCATTGTGGCCCTTTCTTCTAGGATGTAAGTGAGTTCACACACAAGCTCCTTGACTGGTTGGAGGATGCCTTTCAGCTGGCAGCTAATGGAAAGTGAGTCACTGTTTTATCAAAAACACTTTTCAAATGTACTATCCTGAAATGACTTTTCTCACCATCTTGTACTCATGTTCAATTTAAACTGGCAGTCATGGCATCATATGTAATGACCCTGTCTGTACTTAATTTAAAAACTGGATAAAATGAACTTGTTTGCCAAATAATGGTATTTGTTGTTAGATTATTAATGATTATTTCCCTGGAGTATTAAAAATGGGTAACTCATTTGTTATAGTTTATTGTATCTCTGCTTGTTACAATTGTAAGTGGTATGAATATGTGCATAAAAATGTAGAATGAGTGAGACACTGCAGAGAGCTGCTGAATGTTACTGTGAATTTAACTTGCTTGTAAGGACAGCAGTATCACTTTGTTTATTTGAAAAGGAGGAATAATTATGAGGGATGGCATGGTCTCCTGTTCCAGACTTACATGTCCATATATATATTGTCCTTAATACAATTTTTCGCTGACAGTGAATCTTTAAAATGTATATTTGCTATTTAGTTTACTGAATTCAGTTTTAGCATTTTAAGGTTATAAAATGAAATGATGATTTATGTATTACTGTTATCTGATATTTAGTAATCCTGATGATAAGCAAGAGAATCCAATGGTACAGCTGTTCTATGGGACATTTGTGGCAGAGAGAACTCATGAAGGTAAGAAAAAGAGCACTTTGACTCCTTTTCAGTCACACCACAATGTCCTTTGTCCATAGCTTTAGTGACAAGGTTTTAAGCAAGTAAGTTTAAGCAACTTTTTTGTTTTCATCACACTGCTGTTGATTAAATGAAAAATCTTGCAAAATAAAGGAAAGAGGGTAATACAATCCTCCATTTGATATTCCAAGTTAAGGACAATGTGACTAGGCTGTACAGAGTCTCTTTGTCTCTTCTGTCAAGACATTGAGGAGTGTGACTGTTGGTAGATCATTACATTATTGTTACTTAGCAACATCCAGGGTGACTTATATAGGTTACAGTTTTTACATGTTATTAGGGGTGACCCCAAATAGTTGACTGTTCGACGATTCGATCTAAGGAGCCTGATTCGACTGCCAATCGAATTGTCGCAAAATGTGGTTATGAAACAAGGATCGCTCCATTCCGGCTATATGGGGGTGCTGAATGTCTGATTTTACATATAATTGCTTGGTTTCTCCCAATAAATCATGATATATAGCCTATTTTGGTATAAATATCAGCTTATTAATAATACTGTTAATAAAAATTGGAAAATAACTCATGTGCTTTTAATCAATCTCCTAAATGTGCGTGAATAAATCACCATGGTAGACTAAGTTGCACTGTCCAATTTTGCAGGACCATCGAAGCAGCATCTTTGCTGAGCTTTAAATCTTTTTAGCTACCTAATAGCTCACAATGTCTGGGAAAAAAAAAACTTCATTTTGAACAAGTCAAAGTCACTCAACCTAACCTAAAAGTTCATTCTCAGTAATTTAAATCAATTTAACTAAAATTAGCTCCGTTTTGTCATTTGAATTTTGTAACACAAGAAAGCTATAATGTGAAACATTTAAGAGAAAGCTTTGGGATTACTTGCCACTTAATTATTAAAATTGCCATCCTTGTTAATTAAACAATCTCATGCTGTAGCTTTCGCAAGCACACAAACATTAACGTTGACGTTGTTCTGCACTTCATGCCATTAAAATGTTCATTTTATGTTAATGTTAAGGAGTCCTATAACTAATAATGTTTATTCCATATTGCCTTTAATTTATAGGTTGTAGGGATTCACCTTAACTTAAGAATTTAAAAATCCAAGGCATGTGTTAGCCTCTTTGTTATTTAAATCTATATTTTGTTATGGTCATTTTTTATATGCCACTTTGTTTGATGTTTGATATGCCAACACTTGACAGTGGCCTCGTTTCAGTTTTGGTCATTTCATTATCAAGTTGTTTCTGTGTGCGACAAATTGTTTAATTGGGTGTTTCAGCTCTTTTGTCTGGTGTGGAAAAAATGGAAGCCAATGTCGCAAATGAGAATATGGATCCATGAGCAAAAAAAAAACATGATTTGACGATCAGTTGATGATAGGCAAGACTTGATGAATCAGATTCGACTATATAAATTCTTAGTCGGGGACACTCCTACATGTTATGCAGTAACACAGCTGAATATTTACTGAGGCAATTCTGGGTTAAGTACTTTGCTCAAGGGTACAGCAGCGGTGCACCAGTGGGGAATCTAACCATCAGCCTTTCAGTTGCGAGCCCAGCCCCTTGACACTGTGCTACGCTGTTGCCCATATTTGTGTCATGTTTCTGTCTAGGCAAAACCTTCTCCAACATTGAACAATTCGGTCAGTACCCATTGCAAGTGAATGGATTCAATAACTTGGACGAGTGTCTGGAAGGCGCCATGGTGGAGGGGGAGATAGAAGCTCTGCACTCAGATCAAACAATCTCCTCAGGTCGAGAGGTGAGCTCTCTCATACTTAATGATGACTTACATCTTAAAAATCTTCCTTATCAACAGCCATCGATGTTGGCTGCATATTCCTACAAGGTTTTTGGTTAGTCAGACAGAAATAAACATGAATTTCTTCTCTTAACAGCGATGGTTCTCAAAGTTACCACCTGTACTGACCTTTGAACTGTCCAGGTTTGAGTTCAACCAGTCCCTAGGACGGCCAGAGAAAATACATAAAAAATTGGAGTTCCCTCAAATTATATATATGGACAGGTGAGCTGTACAGTACAGTAATTTAACAGTATGTTTTAACTGTGTGTGTCCATGTATATGCACATACAGTGTGTGTGTGTGTGTGTGTGTGTGTGTGTGTATAGATACTTACAAATAAATGACCAAATATATTTTACTGTAGTGTGTTTTGAGCCTTGCATTATATATAGATGTAGATACAAATATATATTGAAACATAGATATATATATAAAAGGGATATATAAAAATAGTATTCTTTGAGCCATACATTATGCAGTGGTTTAAAGGGGTCCTCTTGCTCTATGATAGTATGAGGGACATGTAAGCCCCCAGCAGGCTACCTTTGGCTTGTTGGACTGTTTACACAGGTACCTTCACAAGAACATTGAACAGACACAGAGAAGGAGAGAGGAGGTCAAGAGGCTGAAGGAGCAGCTCACCGCCTTGCAGCAGAAACTAGAGAGGTGAGGGAGAGAGTAACGCAAATCAATGTGGAAAATCCAAATTGTAGGCATTACTGTATACAGTGTAAAAATGGACATATACACATATTTCATTTTATGATAAAGTATATTGCAAATGTATGCATACTGTAAAACATATTGCACATTTACATTTACATTAATTCATTTGGGAGACACTTATCCAAAGCAACCTACAAGTGAGGTACAATACAACACATGCAAAAAAACCATATAGAATCAACAATATTAGAAGCACTGCATGACGAAGTTCCAAAGGTTGGCCAGGCAAGATACAGACTAGCAGGTAAAGCTAATGAGTGCATTAAACCATTACAATTTTTTAAAAAATTTTATTTATAATTTAGTAGTAGTTTTATTCATGAGAAGTTGCTTTAGGGCAGCGTTTCCCAAACCTCTCCTGGAGTACCCCTTGTCCTGCATGTTTTAGATCTCTCCCTGTTCCAACACAGCTGATTCAAATGATCAGTTTGTTATTAAGCACCTAACGAGTGCTTAATAACAAAGCACATAACGAGTTTTTCGTTTGAATCAGCTGTGTTGGAGCAGGACAAAGGGTACTCCAGGAGAGGTTTGGGAAACGCTGCTTTAGGGGGGAATTGTTTCAGGTGCTCAGGTGAGAGTGGAAGAGCTGTGTCTTCAGATGTTTCTTGAAGACAGAGAGGGACTCAGCAGAACGGATGAGGTGTGGAATTTCATTACACCACCAGGGGACAACGGCGGAGAAAGTCCTGGATAGTGATTAAACCCCACGATGCAATGTGACCACCAGGTGCCGTTCGCTGGCAGAGTGTAGTAGTCGGGAGGGAGCAGTAGTGAGTTCAGGTACTTAGATGCAGTTTTGTTGGTCACCCTGTACGCAAGCATCAAGGCCTTGAACATGATGTGGGTAGCTACAGGGAGCCAGTGGAGTGAGACAAAGAGAGGTATAACATGAGCCCTTTTTGGTTGGTTGAAAACCAGACAGTGCAGCTGCGTTCTGTATCAACTGCAGAGGTTTAATAGTGCATGCAGGTAGGCCAGCCAAAAGAACATTGCAGTAGTCCAGTCTTGAGATGGCCAGTGCCTGGAGAAGGAGCTGCGCAGCATATTCAGATAGATAGGGTGATTTTCCTGATGTTGTACAGCGCAAATCTGCATGATCTGGTAGTTGTAGCAATGTGGTCAGTAAATTTCAGCTGGTCATCAATCACAACCCCCAGGTTCCTTGCAGTCCTGGATACAGTCACTGTCGTTGAGCCTAGCTGAACGGTGATGTCGTGCTGGACCAATGGGCTGGCTGGGATGACTAGGAGCTCAGTCTTGGATATGCTGAGTTGAAGGTAGCGCTCCTTCATCCAGGCTGAGATATCTGAAAGACAGGCAGAGATCCGCACTGAGACAGTGAGGTCATCAGGTTGGAATGAGAGGTTAAACTGGGTGTCATCGGCATAGCAGTGGTAGGAATAGCCATGCGCCTGGATGATTGGACCCAGTGCAGTTGTGTATAGAGAGAAGACTAGGGGGCCAAGCACCAATCCCTGAGGTACCCCAGTGGTTAGCCATCAGGACTTAGACTCCCCACCCCTTCAGGGTACCTTGAAGGATCTGTCTGTGGACTCAAACCAGCGAAGTGCAGTGCTGGTGATGCCCAGTTCAGCGAGGGTGGACAGGAGGATCTGGTGGTTCACAGTGTCAAATGCAGCGGACAGGTCTAGTTGGATGAGGGCCGACGACATGGAGGCAGCTTTATATATATTTATTAAATCTTTCGAAGGTAGTGGATTTAACAGAAACATAACCAAGGAAAAACAGAACCAGACCAAAGAAAAACTGTAACCCTGGCAGGGAGGTAAAGGGGTTCCTTGCACCTACCCACAGTAAGACCCCAGGGCTGTGGACAGCGGGAGTACCCCACTGTTCCTGATGGGCGGCTGCACGTTCAAAGAGCACCAGGTCCCATTCCACACCGTAAAGAAAAGAAAAACATACCACTACAACTTAAGAATAACTGAAACAAGAACAAAGGGGAAAAAAAGAAAACCCAAAAGAAATAACAAAACAAAACACTGGCGCTGGAGTGGCGCGTCTGTCTCGAGTAAAAGATGACAGCTCTCTGCCGCCATCATTTAAACTTTTGGCTCTGCCCACCTCGCTGCATCCACCTGTCACCTAGCGTCTGCAAAACAGGGAGGAGACAGGAGCAAGGGGAGCGGTGCGTAACAGTCCAACAAGTCGTTCTGGAAGAGAAAAGCAGAGATCTGGGTGAAAACAGCTTGTTCAAGGGTTTTAGAATGGGAGGAGAGAGACAGGTCTGTAGTTTTCTACTTGGGAGAGGCTAAGCATAGATTTTTTGAGTAGTGGGATTACCTTAGCCTGCTTAAACGCGGCGGGGAAGGTGCCAGTGGTGAGTGATGTGTTAATAATGTGAGTGAGTGCAGGTAAGAGTGTGGGAGAGATAGCCTATAGGAGATGGGAGGGGACTGGGTCCAGGGCGCAGGTGGTAGGTTTGTCGGAGAGTAGCAGCTTAGAGACGTCAGCCTCAGAGATAGGAGAGAATGTGGACAGTCGTGTGTTGCATGTGGATGGAGGCTGGCTGTGAATGTTTGGAGTGGAGAACTGACTGCTGATGGCATCCACCTTTCCAGTGAAAAAAGTGACAAAGTCATCAGCAGTCAGGCAGGTGGGGGGTGGAGGTGGCAGAGGGCAGAGGAGAGTGTTGAACAGCATGAATAGTTTGCGGGTGTCTGAGGTGCTGTTGATTTTGTCCTGGTAGTAAGCAGCCTTAGCAGTAGAGATATGTGAGGAGGAAGAGGAAATGAGAGATTGATACTTAGTCAGATCAGTGGGGTCTCTGGATTTGCGCCATTTCCTCTTGGCTGCCCTGAGCTTGGTCTGATGGTCGCAGAGAACCTCAGAAAGCCAGGGGTTGGAGGGTGTCGCACATGCAGGCCTGGAGGAGATAGGGCAGATGCTGTGGAGACAGGTGGTTAGGGTGGAGCAGAGAGTGTTAGTGGTGTCATCTACATTTAGTGAGGAGAAGTGGCTGCAAGAGGGCAGAGAGGCAGCGATCAGGGTGGAAAAGTGAGTGGGTGAGAGGGAACAGAGGTTGCGGTGAAAGGAAACAGGAAGAGGGGAGGATGGTGGAGATGGAGGGAGACACAACATGAACTGAACGAAGTAGTGATCAGATATGTGTAGCGGAGTGACAAGGAGGTTATCAGTGTTACAGTTACGTGTCAGGATGGCATCCAGCTGGTTTCCTGCTTTGTGGGTCGCTGGAGTGCAGACACGTTTCAGGTTGAAAGAGGCCAAAAGAGTGAGAAGCTCTGCAGCTTGATGTGGTGTTTAGGTCACCAAGGATCACAAGTGGGTTGCCGTCTTCAGGGAAGGAGGACAGTAACACATCCAGCTCTTCGATGAAGTTACCCAGCTGACCTGGAGGACGGTAAATGACAACAAAATACATTTTGACAGGTTCAGTAACAGTGCATGGTATTCAACGGAGGTACTGTTTCATAGAGAAGGGAGAGGAGTGAATCTCCAGGTGTTGGAAATCAGCAAACCTGTTCCACCACCCTGCCCAGTTGAGCGAGGAGTGTGGGAGAAGGCGAAGCTGGTGGAGAGAGCTGCTAGAGTTGCTGTATTCTCTGGACGGATCCAGGTCTCAGTCAGAGCCAAGAGTTGGAGGGAGGACTGGGTGGCAAAGGCAGGGATGAAGTCAGCTTTGTTGAACATGGACTGGCAGTTACAAAGGCCAACTGAGAAGCAGAGGGGTGCACCTGAGGCAGCATGGAGAGGCCTCAGGTTGTCTGGATTGCGTTTCCTCCTGTGAATGACATGACAGCTGTGTTTGTTTAGAACAACCAGGATGTATTGAAAACACGTGGCATCTGGCTGATGGCAAGCATAAATGTGAGAAAGAAAGGAAAGGTTAAATGTCTCTGTTTATGACATGCCTTGTAGGTGTCCTTGCTCGGTAGACTCGCGCAGGTAGACTTGCAGGTCTTTACACAGACAGGTCTTCACACAAGGAGGGCTTCACATGAGGGCCGTCGCTTCCACTGACGTGTGCGCGACAATAAATTTTGAAATAAACTGTATGATGTACTGTATATTCTGACGTGTTAAAAAAATATATTTTTTACATTCCTCTCATTTCCAACCACATGAACAACATTTTAACCTTTTTACTGCGGTTATGAAGGTTTCATCTGGGCTCGTTGTTACAGTTAACAGATAAACGTTTCATGGCAAAATTCAGTTCAGCAATGAATAGCATGGCTTGTTTCCTTCCTATCCCAGCTACAGGAATTATGGCTCAGGGCCGGCTAAATACCCACTGGCAGACATGTTACAGTATGTGCTGGAGTTTGCCACCACCAAGCCGACGAGTGTTTCGCCCACAGAGGATTTGAGAACAGTGTTGTCACCTGTCCCTGCATCCCCAGACACCCTGCAACACACAGACCCCACCCATCAAGGCTGCAGGTAAGGTCAGCTCTGGTTTCACTGCTGCTGCTTAGCAGTGCTGGGAGAGGGAGGCTTCATGAGGCCTATAAGGAGTAGAGCCACAACACGCTGCCAACCACTGACTCATATCAACCAATCAGAATACTTTGCTTTCCATGGCAAAAACACTATGATTCATTCAAATCACTCTTTAGCACTGTAGGATGGTCAAAAAGACTCCCAACAGGGTCATTCCATGTTAAATCAACCAACTTTGATGTGTCACTTTTTATTTTTTAGTTGGCACATACTAAACATTTCTGTTGATGGTCATCAACACAAAATTTCACATTTGTACCTTAATTTGTTTTTTTTTTTTTTTTTGGCAGATGGTTTAATTGAAGTCATATTGTTGACATAATTTGTACTATACTTTATGGAAACTGTTGCTACTGCTCCACACAGCCTTAGAGGCCTATTTAACCCTTTCGCATGTAACTTATTTTATGCTATGTAGCGCGCATGTTACGTTACATGGTTTGTTTAGTTTTCATTAGCATTATTAAGCTTCTCACAGTTTTCACCGCCGCATTTGCTATATTTTTTTAACGTTAAATCGCTGTTTCTTCAAAGCTAAAATTAGCTAGAATTTTTCCAATCTAGTGTTCTAATCGCACCGGTGTTACTGTACGTGCAAAACAGCTAATCACACCAGTGTGATCGTACACGCGAAAGGGTTAAGGTCCATACATATCCCATACACAACCTTGGTGGTTTGTAAGGAGATGTTTTGGTCCCTAGCCTGTCAGAACCAGCAGATGCGGGACCATCCAGCGGTTCTGGATGCCAGCAGCACACAGCACAGAAGACACCCATATATAAGCCCTTCACCCAGTGCAGGCCTCCGATGGATCCACCAGCATACCCAGCACCCCACAGTATAACAGAGGAAGAGTTGCACTTTGTCAAGGGCTGTCTGCAGCGCTGGAGGACAGAGGTGGAGAACAACATTAACGGTACACCTGTTGCCATGGCCATCGTCTCCCTCTTGGTTGATACTCTGGTTGACAGCTGCCTCCATCTGGTTTGAAGTTATTTTGTTTTTTGAAGTCAGGCCCTCAAAAGCTATGGTGGTCGCGGATGTCTGTTCTGCTCTTTGTGTGTAATATGACAGTTTTCTTCTGAAGATAGGTGCGCATAACGAGTTTTGTCAGTGTTTTGGCAATTTGATAATGTAACACATGTACAGTAAGTAATGACATGGCCTCACAGCTGCAGGGTTCTGGGTGTGAATATATGAAGAGATTTTGTTCTCCTCTGTGTAGGTTCTGTCTGAGAATGATACATGTAGTGGTGTCCTATCCTGGGTGTCCCTCCTTGTGCCCTATGACCCCTGCTCCCAGATTCACCCCCAACCCCCTCTACAGTGCGGCCATTAACAGTGGATGGATGGATGGATGGATGGATAAAATCTGTAGTCATACACATCCGTTTCTGCCATATCCCTAACTAAACTGCTGGGGTTTTAGTTTTTGTACTAGAGCAGACTGCTACAGTTGCATTAGTTCCAGCTTTGGTAGTTATTACATTTGGCCCTCATAGTTTTGAATGACTTGGTTCCAGATCCCCCTGTGACTCAAGCTCTTTCCCCCTTACGTGTGTTCAGAACTCAAGAGCAACATCGAGAGGGTGAGCCAGACACTGGAGAGCATGTATGCTGATGGCACTCTGTGCCAGGTAACCCCTTCCTTCTGGTCAGGTCTTGGCCAACACTTGCCCAGAGATCTCTGACTGGATGCAATCAGACGACTTTGTGCCTGCTGCTATTCCTTCTCTCACAGGGCAGGAGATCTTGCAAACAGCTTTAAAAAAATAATAAAACATTCAGTTTTTCCTGACATTGGTATGATAGGGCACCAGCTATCATTGCTTTCCAGCAGATTCACCATAACACAGTGCACAACAACACACACATATACAGATACTGAGGGATGCAAAGCGGACGATTGATTCAGCTGTGTCTCACAGGTGCCTTACAGGCTGCACGCAGTCCTCGTCCACGAAGGCCAGGCTTCAGCGGGCCATTACTGGGCCTACATCTTTGACCACTCCCACAGGCGCTGGCTCAAGTACAATGACATCTCGGTCACCGAGTCATCCTGGGAGGAGCTGGAGAGGGACTCGTACGGTGGCATGACAAACGCCAGCGCCTACTGTCTCATGTACATTGACGATAAGCTGCCACACCTCATCACAGGTACGTCTTCTCCTACAGTCTTAATGCATCTCCATCTTTGATAAATACTCAATGCAGAACTGAGGTTATAAAATATTCTCAGTATTTTATTAAACAGCATCTAGAGCTGTTCTCAAACAATGATGGTTATATATGAGTTTCCATATCAATTTTAACCCAATATGAGTTTGAAATCAACACAAATTAACTGCAAAGAGTTCAAAATGAACTGATTTAGAGCTACTGTCTAGTTTGGATCATTAGTATAATATGTGAGAAAATATGAATGATGTTTACAACTCACCTATTTAAACACTTCATTTTTTCATGAGCATTGCAGACTTAATGTGGCTGGTCTGGTAATCCTCTAATGTTCCTCCTCTCCACATGTACCCAGAAGACATAGATGACGAGACGGGACACGTCTTGCAGGGGCTGGACTCCCTTCCCCCCATTCTCCGGCGCTATGTTCGCGAGGACAACCGCTGGTTCCAGCAGGAGCTGCAGGAGTGGGAGGAGCAGTTCTGCAGGGCCCCTCAGGAGGACCCCGCAGCCCCCCCAACTGAGAATGCCAGGGATCCTGCCCCAGCTCCTGCCCCGGAACCAGAGCCAGAAGGTCAGAAACGGGGGGGTTATCTATTGAAACAAGTCAAATATTTAAGAGATGCTCTCTTCAAGCATTGGTTCTTATGGGAGCTGGAAATCCAAAGCTAGAGGTAGTGTCTTACATTTTGTTTAAACTAGATTTGGATGTCACCTTCACTCAACACCTCTGTGAAAGGGCTCATAACATGCATGCAACTTCCCATTGAGAGGAGGTTTTCTGTTGACAGAGCAACATCCTCATCTCTGATTGGTTGTCTCCACTCAGAGCCTGCCCCCAGCCAGCCAGCACTCTGCTCATTGCCATCACACCAAGTTGGTGTTGACAGAGAGCAAACCACTCAGGTCATTGTGGACACCTCAGACTGCCCCCAGAGCAATGTGGCACAGGAAGTCCCGTGTAAGGTAAGCCAGAACAAAGGTGTTATCACCTCTCAGCTCTAATAATAAAACTCATGTGTGAGGCACAATTTTTACTTCATTTGTGCAGACAGATCAAAGTGTCACAGTGGTCACAGATCATGTTTTACATACCCATTGAGTTATATATATGCAGAATACAGTTTATCAATGATGTAACCATTTACACAGCTGGATGTTTACTGAAACAGTTCAGGTGAAGTACTTTGCAAAGCACTGCAGCAGTGCCTTATCTGCCATTTATCAATGTCTTTTGAGATTCCAGTTCTATATTCAGCTCCCTAACCACCATGCCATGCTGCTGCCCACTCACAGTACAAATACCATTTCTACTTGAGTTTTTTTGTTGCTACTTTGGGCTAATGGCCATTTCTAGTTTGCCCCACTGGAATGAAGAGATAGAATGGAACAATGTAGCAGTATCCTTACCCCCACCCTAAAAGAGATAAGACACCTGACACTCCTGGCCTCTTGAGCATTCCTGGCATTCCCTGATTGATGGTAGTGGGTGTGGGTGACAGTGTTTCAGGGGCTGTATTTAGAGAGGGTCAGGCTTTATATAGAGCCTGAGCCTGTTATTCCTCTCCAGCAGGAGGAGAGAGGTCACACAAGAATTAGTTTGTGACTCACTGAGTTTAAGAGAGATCAGTGGGTTTCCTGGCTCACATTGTGCACACCTATTTCAGTTATACAAGTGCAAAAGTGATTGTTTTCAGCATTTTGAAATGGAGCTGCAAAATTACAGAATGTTATAGGGAAGACACATGAAAATGAAAAGTTTAACTGATGTTTGGGCACATGTAGCTTGTGTGGTTCATTTGGCTCCTGGCTGATGTTTTCTTATCACCTCATGCCAAAGAAAAAAAAGCATATATTGCAAAATTTCCAGTGTTATTTCTTGTGCTTGAGATATTGTCATACATGTGGATAAGGTGACCTCTAGTGGCCAAAGAGTTTAATGATCCCAATATTTTTTCAGTTTTCCTTTCAGAAATAGTCAGAATGGTGGATCTTTTAATAGGGAAGCAGCTTCAGATCATTTGAGCACTATAGCCTACTTAGCTAACCTTTACTGAGGTTGCATTTATTGTGAACACAAGTATCATAGTAGGATTCCTTCAAATAATGGCCAATAATAGCATATGTAGTCATTTTAATATTTAACATATTGGGGAAAAATCTGATAATCATGCCAACTTTTTTCTCATTAACCCCGTTCTCTTTTCTGTTATATATTGGTTCTCTCGAGTCACTGTGGATTAAGTGGGTTTTAACTGTAACTAGGAGGCTGCCCGTTCAAATGTCAGTTGAACTGAGCTCAGTTGAGGTATTGTACTTGTTGTACTCTTGAACAGGATATCCTGAGTCAGAATTGCCTCAGTAAATATTCAGCCTTCTAAATTGATAAGTAATCAAGCTTCCTTGGAAAAGTCTTCTGAAAAGTAGTTAACTTTTTTTTAACCATTGCCTCTCTTTGCCTACGTCCCCTTCCCTTTCCTGGGTCAGATACCTCAGGTGGAGGCAGAGCCAGAGCCAGAACCAGAGGCCGAAGGACAAGTGGAGGAGGTGGAGGTGGAGGTGGAGGTGCAGGTGGAAGCCAGGGGCGGTGATGATGAGGTGGGGCCCAGGCAAAAAACAGAGCCAGAGCCTGAGCCTGAAGCCATAGACACACCTCCCGAGGCCTCAGACACACCTCTCAAGGCCTCTGACTTGCTTCCTGAGGCCTCGAACACACCCCGTGAAGCCTCGGACACACCCCCTGAGGCCTCGGACACACCCCCTGAGGCCTCGGACACGCCTCCTGAGGCCTCGGACACGCCTCCTGAGGCCTCGGACATGCCTCCTGAGGCCTCAGAAACGCCTCCTGAGGGTTCGGACACGCCTCCTGAGGCCTCAGACACGCCGTCTGAGGACTCATATATACCTGTCGAGGCCTTAGATACACCCTCTGAGATAAGAAACAGGCAGACAGAGAGCCAGGTCTCTGAGGTCGAGATCCCCAACGTGGGGAAGATTCTGGTCAGATCTGACGCAGATGGATATAACGAAGAGGTACAGCTCTGGCATGCATAGGACAGAACCCCAAAAGACACACCACAGTTGTTTTTGTGCTGAAAGGGAGTGTACTCATTGTATTGTAAATGATCCTCACTACCTGCATTGGGTTGGACTTTGGCTTGTTTCTTTACCTATGTAACTTTATTTAAAGGCCATATTAAAGGAATCCAATAGATACCCCCAAAAACTAAGCAAACACACGTGATGTGTTTGTTTGATCTATATTTTGGATTCTCATCTGTCAGCAGTGCTGTTGTACTGAAGGTAAATTTCTTCTTTCTCTTGGTATTCATCTCTCTGACCTTCGCTGGGTGTCCTTGTGGCAGATGATGCTCACACCAGCCATGCAGGGAATCATCATGGCCATCGCCAAAGCCAGACAGGCTTTCGACAAAGACGGGCCAGAGGCAGGACTCATAAAGGTTTCCGTCACAGCAGTGTGTCTGCAAGAGCATCATTATACTTTTGAAAAACAGAACCAAAAGTGTTAGTGAAGCATTTCAAATGGGGTATAATTCATTCACGTTTGAAAGGCTGTGCTAGGCTGGTCTATGGGGAGTGCAGCAATAGTGCCAAGTTTTAATTAATGAGAGCCATCAGCTGCATTTGGTAGTCCAGTGAAGCACTTGAGCATTTCATTTAGAAATATTTATTGACTTTTTCCTGGAAGATAATCAGTTAATTTCAATTTCTGAATCGCTTTTTAAATGACACTTGTAAGGTACAGTACTACTAAACTACTGACCATTAATTAAATAGGACCATACAGCTGGTGCGCTCACTAACTTGCTAAGCCTAAAAATATAGGTAATTTGATCATGCACTGCAGCAGTGATTGGATAAACATGTGGTGATTATGTTAACCAAAGAGGTTGGACAAAAACAGAACTGCACCTGCCCCCTTCTTTCTGCTCTATTTATGCCACCCTCAATCTTGAGTGTGACAATGTTTTCGGCAGGCCTTCCACGAAGAGTACTCCCGCCTCTACCAGCTGTCCCAGGAGGAGACCACCCCCCAGCAGGACCCCCGTCTCCAGCACGTTCTGGTTTACTTCTTCCAGAACCACGCCCCTAACCAGGTCATAGAAAGGACTCTTCTGGAGCAATTTGCAGACCGCAACCTCAGTTATGATGACAGGCATGTGCCCCCCCACATTTCCTCTGACTGATGGAAATATATGTGGAGTTAATTTTTATGTCAGTTCTATTACATTCTCAGCTTTAACTCTTACATTTGGCATCTGGTTATAAAACTTGAAATATGTTTCTAAATTAATATTTGTTGTTTAACAGAATGTTAACTATCCTTTAGAAGTCCCCATAGGATGTTCTTTAAATAAATTGAAATGCTATTATTACCTGTACTGAAAGTTTGTTATTATACCTGGGGAGACAATTTTTTCCAACTTGATAAAGATGCTACCTTTTATGGAATGTTCTCTGGTGAAACAATTTCAGCAGAAAACTAACAAAAATATCTCCTTAGAGTGTAGATGTGTTGGGGTGTATGCGTGTGTGCAAAAGTTGCTTTTTTTCCTCCCCAAACACTGCATTGGAAGTGATGTGTCCTGACATGCATTGTATCAGGACTGTGTGATACTGGCCATCAAAGGATGAGCATTCAGAGACAAAGAGGCAAAATGGTGCTCTTTTTCATAGCATCGCCTGGATCCCAGCCCACTCTTAGTCTGCCTCTTTCAGGTCAATCAGTATCATGAGAGAAGCTCGGGCCAAGCTCCGCTTAATTAAACCAGAGGACATGGATATGGAGGAGTATATGGTAAGCCAGCTCTCCCCTTTTGCCCTCTGGGGTTCATTAATAGTACTCTTTACATTATCAACTGATGCTTACATAAGCTCATTTAAGCTTTCCACTTTACCTATAGGTTGCAGTGTACCTAGCGCTGTGTCGAGCCTGGTCTTTAAAACTCTAAGGGTCTCCGCTTCCACTACAAAACCTGGGAGGTCATTATATAGTAATAACCCTTTGCTTAAAAAAGTACTTTGTAATGTCAGGGTGAAATTGAAGTAATTTCCACCAATGTCTTCTTGTTCTCTGCTCACATTACTTTGCCTGACATAGCCTCTATAGTCCAATTTATTAATTCATTATAAAAATTTAAAGACCTCAATCAAATCCCCCTTGAGTCTTGTTTGTTGAGACTAAATAGATTAGGGCCGCGATTCAAAATCAGAAACGCTGTGTCACCTTAAATAAAGTGCAGTTTAATCAAAATGGACTTTTCTGAGCTTTTCTACATCAAAAGAATTATGCATAATATACACCCAAAATACTGATACTGACAAAAAGAAAAAAAAAACGATTACAGTAGTTTACATTGATTTGCATTCGTGCTTTATTCCTGTAATACTGCCCAACCTGCCATGATGACATTTGATTATTCAGTCTTCAAGATTTTTATTTTAATGAGTATGTGATGCATGTTGTCATGGAGTTAAAACAGTGGGGATTGTAAAGTTGGAGGCAGAAAAGAATATTTTTTGGACAGAAGCTGTCACTTGCCCCTAAAAACAGTTTCTGGTAATCCAGATTGGCTCAGTCAGGGAGATGTTTGCTTTGAGTGTGGACTGACCTTTGGCCCATTTTGAAACAGGCTGTGTCATTTGCTGGCTCTGACTGGGATCTCACAGTGATAGAACAAATTGGCTTCACCTTGTTGAGTGCGGATGAACATAAGGCTGATCCTCATGAGGATAAATCTGATTTGATTGAATAAAGTTGGACATAATGTGTGGACATAGATAATGGACATAAAGTATGTACTGCGTTCTTTTTTCCAAGATGGTGTTGCAGTTTTGACTGAATCCAGGCTTACCTATCAAGTCTCCCTTCTTAGCTTCTAGGTGTACCTGGAACCAGTTTTGCTGCTGTTCTCTTTTTCAATATCATTTTATAGTGTGGTTCCCTGACCTGGACACAGTACTCATGATGTGGCCTGATGAAGGAAGGCATTGTGTAACATTTATATATAGTAGTGTACACATGTAGTGTCCTGGGTCTGCTTGATTCACATTTCTTATTTCACAAGGTAACTTAGGGTGTATGCAGTTGTTGCCTGTAGGTGTAATTATATTGCTACTGTAAATTTTCCAGAACTTCACTGTCACTTCAATACAGTTATAATACATTGAAGGTAGAAAATTTAACTATGCATATTTATATCCTCTTGCATGGTGAAGCTCTCTGCAAAATAATTGTTGAGTGAAACTTCTGTTCAATTTCTCATTGGTGCCTGTGGCTGCTTGTGACTGTCATGCTGATTCTTGTTTTGGTAGAAATGGCATGAGGATTATGGCCTGTTTCGGACTGTGTTCTTGTACGTGCTGACGGGCCTGGAGCAGTACCAGAATGGAAAGTATGTGAACCTTCACCGGACCCATCAGTAGAGACCCCCTCTGGCAGTATCGCTGTGAATGAACGGCCTGTCATTTAACAAGTTCTTGTCTTTTCACAGAGTAAGGGATGCACTGAACTACCTGGCCTACGCTTACCAGAATAACATGGAACTGCTGAAGACTGGGGAGAAGAAAGGCGTTGATCAGTCACTGATCGCACTTTATAGGAGGAAATGTCTGACGGTGAGTGCCACAAATACACTGTGCCAGCTATGCATGAATGAAAAGTATGACCAGTATTCTCCATCCCATGCAGGGATCTTGCAGGCTAAGATGTCTCTGTAAAGTGTTGATTATCGTGTACCACTTTAGTTTGACCTGAACCTGAGTTTGAGTTAATGCAGAGCGAATGTGCCCAAGAGCACATCGTCAGCGATCAGCAGGCCCTCCAAGCCGTGTGACATGTCTGTCCCCTTGGGATTTCTCGGGCCCAGGAGCTGAACGAGAATGCGGCGATGCTGTTCAAGAGCGGGGAGGAGAGCGACGTGGAGGAGGGAGTGAGCATCATGAATGACACGGTCATCCCCTGCATGCACCTCATGATCCAGAACGACGTCAGCCAGGATGACCTGGACGCCATCGAGGTGATGAGGAGCCGCTGGTGCTCCTACTTGGGCCAGGACATGGGTGGTGAGTTGAGGGTCAGGGCCAGTCGTCTGCGTCTGTCTGAGTGCCATAACAAGCTCTCTGTGAGGTAGGGCTGGGCGATATGGCCAAAAATGTTATCACAGTAAAAATTTTCATATCATTCGATAACGATAATTATCACGATAAATGTCAAATCATTATTTCTTTCAAGTTCAAAGGCTGATTTTTGCTCCTGAGTGAAAGTTGAAGAAACCAGATGGTTAATTGTGGTTTTAAAGCATTCTTTAGGGTCAGAACATGACAAACACTTGCCAAACAGCAGAACATTTCACAAATCTGAGGTAGAACATTCAAAACAATTATAATGATAAAATCTTTTTCACATCAAAATATGCATGAGTAAAATTAAGTAAAATCCTTTTTCAGTCCTTTTTCCTCATTAAAATAAATATCTTAATAGAAAAATTAAGTGCTGCAGTGTGATACAGCACAAATGTAAGATGGCTCAGACTGCAAAGTTTAAAAATATTTTAAAGGATAATGTCAATAAATAAAACCTTTTTTGTCAACAATTTTCTCAGCTTTGGAGTATAACACAAGTTCACTTTCACCATCACTTTCATGCCCCTCACCGGTTTCACTCATTTTTTTCCTCATTTCCAGAGCTTTCTTCACCGCTGGTAGCTCAAACAATGGTTTGCGGTAGGAAATGGGCGTGTACTTTGACGTGCAAGCCAAAAACTGCAGACTGACTGGCAGTTGTTGCGTTTATTTCTGCTGTGTGATAGGCTGTTAGATCTATCCATATTGAGTAAAAATGTCCAAAGCTTATCATCGTTATCGACATAAATTTTATTGCGATCCCATTTTGAGATCATTTTATCGCCCAGCCCTACTGTGAGGATTCTGAAGATCAGGATTAATTGCATTTACTTGGTTCCCACACATTTTTTAAAATTGTCATTTGTTAGTCATAATAGGTGGCAGTGTGGTGTTTAGTTTAAGGAACTGCACTTTGGAATCAAAGATCACCATGTTGTCATTGTGTCTTAAAGATGAAGTTGTACAAATGGACAATGTCTACAATGAATGCTATGCTAAGGCATTTGTGTATGGGAATTGTCCAAGAAAATGTGTAACAAAAATTGAGTAAGAAGGTCACTTTGGTCTCAGGGACTGGTGCAAAAAAACCTTGTGTTTACCTTCTGCTACTCATGTTTTGCCATGTGAGTATGGCCCTAGAATGCAGAAAACAAAGGAAAAAAACAGCAACCAGACACAACAGAACTGCATAAGTGGTGGTTTGTGTTTCTTTTCTCTCACTGTTCGGTTCTGCCTCTGAAGATGTCCTTCAGGAGAAGCTGGGTGAATTCCTGCCCAGGATGTTGGACTGCTCTGCGGAGATGATCGTCCTGAAGGAGCCACCTAAGGTCCGGCCCAACTCGCCACACGACCTGTGCAGCAGGCTTGCTGCGGTCATGGAGTCCATCCACGACACCTCTATCCTGACGGTTAAGTGAGACCCCACCGCACCCCCTTCCCCCCAGTGCAGTGATGGCAGGGATACTCTGGTATGACCCCCAAGATTGTAACAACTCTCAGCTGTCTTCCTCCCAAGGAAGATTTCTAACTCACTGGAATATGACTGCAAAGTGTTATTCACGCACCACTTTCTGTTCTGTGTTTATGTGTAGTTCTCTTCTTTGGGCTTTTGCCAGTTCTCTTTTTTAAACATACACATTCAGGTATATGATGTGTTGATATGCTGAGCTTGATGTTGTTTAATTGCGCTTAAAGTAGTTTGAGCAATTATGTGTCTTTATTTTGTACTATTCATTAACATTTTCAACAGTAAAATGAGTATCCATACCTAGGAATAGAAATCAAGCCACTTTCCACTTTTGATTTTATTATGATTTACTTCACCTTTTACAGCTACCATTGTCCATCAAACAGTAAATATTAGGATTAAACTGAAATGTGCCTCCAAAGACATATGGAGATAGTCGTGGTCATTCAGGCTTTACATTTCTGATTCTGTCTTTTAATTCTATATTCATTTGCTTTATAAAATTGTTCCACTGTCCCACTATTGAAACTGCTACCACTTTAGACTTCAATAAACTTTCACCCTTTCCTTTGAGCTCTTGTGTTCTTTTCTTTTGTTCCCTGGATCTTTCATTCTTGTCTCCATCTTTGTTTCTTGAATTCCATGTCTATTTTTATTATGGTCAGAATTTTTTTATTACATTGACAATTAGTTGTTCTTCTAAAAAAGTCATGTCAAAAGCATTTTAAAACATGTTCTTAACTTAAATCATTATTTGTACTTCAACTGTGCAGTGTGTTTGATATTTGAAGACAGATATACACAAACACACAAATACACACGTACACATATGCACACACAAACGCATACACACACACACACACACACACACACACACACACACACACACACACACACACACACAATCTTGATAATGTTCTCAACATGTGTCTTCTATAGCAACATACAGCATACATCCAGTTCAGGGTTCTGTGTTTTATCTGTCTGTGTGTTACATCTGCTCAAATATGTTCCAGAACAACTGGTTCTTCCCTGGTCCCATGGTGACATGGGGCCAGATTACCGCCTGACCTCTGGCCGCTGCAGGATTGGAGATCTGAGCACAGTATGTCTGTCCATGGGAGCACTCCCCCAGTGCTCTTGACTGGAGAGATGTAGAGCGCAAGTGCTGCCCAGGCAGTCTGAATGCAATACACTTCTGTGCACCCCCCACCGTCTCTGAGTGCGAAGAAGGAAAACAAGCATACACAGGTACTGTCTTTGTGCTCTTTGGGTGTTCTGCTGTATTTGTTCCTGTCGTTGTTGTTATTTTAGATATGGAAGTAAGGAACATCAAAAATCCAAAGGTCTGCTTCATTCAGTAAAGCAGACTTTTAATTGTCATTTTAATTGAGTTCCAGAAAGGATTCTGTCATCAGTCCTTGTCTATGTTATTGTTGTTTATTTCAGTTAATCTGTACAAGGGTTGTTACTGATATCAGAGTTATCTGTATTGATCTGTGGGAGAATGTGTGTACACTTATGCTTGTATTGACTATTGCTCAAATACTGTGTGTTACTTAGGTGGGCAATATGCCAACTACAGCTACAGAATAGAACTTCAAATTTAGCTGTATGGCTTCTCATCATGCTTTTCATAGCTACAGATCTGTATTGCATTTGGTGGCAGAAATGAATAGAGTAATCAGCATTGTACAGCAAAACTTCATGAAACTGTAGAATCTGAGTATGGCACACACAATTTAAGAAGCTCTTGAGTAGTTCCGTTTGTTTTTGACAAGAATATGTTTGATTCCAGCTCTTTGACTGAGCTACCCTTCATGCAGTTTGTTAGAGCACTCCACAGCAGTTTTGGGACAGTCCAGGAAAGCCTGTATGTCTGCCAACAGTTGTGCTGTGACAGGGACAGAAAGCGGCAACAACAGAATCTGAAAGAGAAACAGGAAATGATAGGTTTATTTACTCCCATCTGGGCAAAATAATTATCCAAAACCCTTATAAGACTGTAATCTCTTGAAATCTGTAACCATGCTGTGAGTGTGTGTGTGTGTGTGTGTGTGTGTGTGTGTGTGTGTGTGATGGGGTTCAGATTAATTTAGGATCACAGTGTAATCCCTTGAGTTTAATTAGACCCAGCACGCTGGGAAAGCAGTGATATCACAGGAAATGAGATGTGTTGGGTGGTGATGAAGTCAGAGCACACAGGGTGATGAGATAAGGATGGGAACAGAACAAATGACATCTGCCATGTTGTGCTCCTGTCCATCAGACAGACATTAGAATAGCAGAGGAATAAATCCTGCCATTGCAGGGATCCACTAGTCTTGGGTGTCCCGACAGTTCCATTCATTAATATGTAATTTGGGCAATTTCCTTCACATTTACAGCAGGTGGGGGCAGGAGGGTGGAATGAGTACAAGATTGGCGCTTCATGTGATAACCTTTTGTATGGGGCCTCAGAATCACTATGACCGCTATATCAAGTAAATCATGGATGTGAAATTGACTGCTGACACAGAGTAAGAATAGTTATTAGATTATTACATAAGTATGTGCTCATGCAGCCAGGTCTGTCAGTAGGTGGTTGAAGCCCTGTGGATGGCAGGAACATTTCAATGATTGTGGTATTTCTCAGTTACCAGAGATCAGCCTGCTCCAGCGCTCGTTGCCCCTGCACCAAGAGAAAAGATTGGGTGATGACCTCCACTGTGATCTGCAACAGAATCGCCCTGCAGGAGACCAACGGACACTGTGGGAGTCCCATCAGACGAGACCTCCGGAGAAACTCCATTCCACCAGCACAGACCCTGACAGCCAAGCATCTCCTAGCATACCTCCCCAGAGCACCCCGAGACATACCCCGGTACAGCCCATATCAAAGAAAGGTACCCAGCCCCTTCCCTCACCCTTCCCTGTTGAAGAATACACACATTTATTTAATATCAGCTGAATTCATATGCAGTCATCTTTTGTTCCCCATTCTAGGTTGGAACTAAAACTGTCATGGCAGTTGCTGTGCTCAATGCAAGAAGAGTCTCTACTATCTCCAGCAAGAGCAATGGTGGAGAGACCCTGCCCCCTCCAACACACAGACTGACTTACCCTCATCACCAGAGCTCTGAACTAGGTCCAAGGAACCCTGAGACGAGCCCCAGTCCACACTGCCAGGACCAGGACCCAGGAGACCTGCCTAAACCCCATCATGGTGGACGTCACCTCAAGCGGCAAAGCTCCAGGTGGTACGCTGGTGCCCTTCGCGCCGACCACAGCACTGTGGCCAAAAAGAGCATCGTTCTCAGTGTCTCAGCTTCCCCACCCAGGGCCAACTCCAAGAGGCAGCGGTGCAAACTTGTTGATGACGACCTGCAGGTGTACACCTCCACCAGCAAGCAGCGGCAACGCTATGTCACCAAGGATGGCAAGTGTCGGGTCAACCTGGGCCACATCGAGGACAAAAGCCGCTTCCTATCCGACATCTTCACCACCTTGGTGGACCTGAAGTACCGCTGGTTCCTGTTCGTCTTCACTATGTGCTACATCGTGACGTGGGTGGCTTTTGCTGAGATCTACTTCCTGGATGCCTGGCTGCGGGACGACGTGGCCCATGTACATGACCCCGAGTGGCGCCCCTGCTTCGAGAATGTGGACAGCTTCCTGGCAGCCCTGCTTCTCTCCGTGGAGAGCCAGAGGACCATTGGCTATGGCTCCAGGATGGTGACAGCCAATTGTGTGGAAGGGGTGGTCCTCATCATGGCACAGTCCATCATCGGTTCCATCATCGACGCCCTCATGGTTGGGTGCATGTTCGTGAAGATCTCCAGGCCACAGAAGAGGGCCCAGACACTGATATTCAGCAAACACTGCGTCATATCTGAGCGGGATGAGAAGCTGTGCCTGCTGTTCCGCATCGGCGACCTGCGAGAGAGCCACATGGTGGACGCCAAGATACGAGCCAAGCTGATAAAATCCAGGCAGACGAAGGAAGGGGAGTTCATCCCACTGGAGCAATCGGAGATAAACCTGGGATACGATACAGGCGCAGACAGGCTGTTCCTGGTAGAGCCTCAGACTATTACCCACATAATCAATGAAAGCAGCCCCTTCTGGGATATAGGGGCGGAGTCTCTGAAGAGAGAACGGTTTGAGATTATTGTCATCCTGGAGGGAATAGTCGAAGCATCAGGTCTGTGAGTTCATATGTTTGTCAAGATGGTGTCTAACATTCTCTTTCTTCCTGTTGTCAGGCCACAAGGAAGGCATTTCACAATGTGAATTATTATCATATCATTTACATGATAATAATTACATATCATTTATCATATCATTTAGTGAAATTGAAGAAGAAAGTTTGATTGTTTCAGTTTCCATATTGTCATTTTTATTATCATAGTATGGATGAAAATTCATATTACATGTTGGACCAGAATGTCTTGGTTCTTATGATGCAATTGCATTATTCATCATTCTTAAATATGTGAGGAAAAATAAGTTCACCCCCACCATTGACATTAACAGTAATCTAAACACTGCACTGGCTAGGATACATGCAGATAATTTTACATATATTAAGCCCTTGAACTCCATATGCAGTATGCACGTTAGAGTCAGATGGTGGTTTGTAACCACACGGCTTGCTAATGGAAATAAACTTGTGAAATCTGAAATGTTCTTTTGTTTTTTGTACAGGCATGACCTGCCAGGCCAGAACATCATACACAGAGGACGAGATTCTGTGGGGCCACCGTTTTGAGTCATGTATGTCCCTGGAAAAGGGGGCATTTCGCGTGGACTACAGTGCATTTGACAAGACCTTTGAGGTCCAGACCTCTCCTCTCAGTGCTAAAGAACAGAGTGAGAGAAAAGATGAAGAAGCCCTCTTTTAGCTCATATTGTACCTGTCCAGCAACATAATCCCTCATGCGTGCCTATGAACTGGATAACACGGTCTAGGATTGATGACATCAGAGGAGAGCCCACACAATAACGACAATGGCATTATTATATGGGATTATAGTGATTTTATGAATGTGTAGGTTTGCTAGGTCACCTTTAAAAAAGTGTCATGAAGAGTTTAGAGATTTTCATTCCTTAGAGAGGTTTCAGGCTTTCCACAAATAATATAGAACTTTAAGCTATTCTGGTAAATACTGGTTGGAACTACTGGTACAACTTAACTTTATATGACTTTATATAACTAAATATAAGAATATTGCCATTTAGTGAAAATCAGTGAAAATCAGTTATATGTACAACAGATTTGACAAATAACACTGCTTTAAAAGTAAATAAAATATTTCTTTAGAAATGATGGGGTCATTGACGAAGGGTGATATTTTATGATATAAAAGAGAAGTCACTTCAGTTAAATATGTCTTGCCTTTCAGTAAGTATCTCCTGTCAGCAATATCTTTTATTTCATTCTGTTGCATAAAAAAACAACCAATGATTATTCAGCACACCATTCGTGACAGGATTCATTGTGTATACTGCTCAGCATAGTACCGATTCATATTTTAATGGCCTATGTTTCCATGTACGTTTTGCAAAAAGGCAATTTACACATTTTATTTAAAACCTTTTTGAAGCATGAAAGCTCAGATCATGGCAGCCACTGTGCCACTCCGACACTCCAACAGAGATTATGTTAAAAGTGCTGCACAAACCTGAAGATTTACTCATCTTCACATTATATGGAGGACTCATCCTGTTCACTGTGATATCTGTGTGAGCAACTCCCCATGTAATAAAGGTTTGTAAATTTGAAGAATTTTGCATGGTGTGTGACCATCAAGCATGGCCAAAAACATAGGTTATGTGTCATGGCATCATGCTGCATGATGATGCACATTTGAGGCACAGATTCACTGATCTTCCTGGTATGCACTATAGCTGTCATGATGGACACTGTAAAAGGAATGTTTTGCTTCATCATGAAGAAAACACACCGAACATGGCACTTATAATTATGTAGACCTGGAAATAAGTTCCTCTGGAATTTTTAACCTGCCAGTAAATTTACTCAAAGAGAAAGCATGCAGGGAATCTTCATAATGAGAAGGATGTATACAGATATCTCAATCCAAATTTGGCTAAGAATAAGAATTAGAATTAGAATTACCCTATATGGCAGTGAAGTGCAAGATATGCTTACAAAATTAAGATTTTGCTCAACGAAACACATACCCAGTTTCAACTGCGTTTTGTTTAATAAAAATATTTTACAGTGCAGATAAAACATCCAGACAATGCAAACAGGACAGAATCAAGCCAAAATCCATTATTAATCAAAATCCCAAAAAGGACATACAATTTTGGAAACATTTAAAGACCCACACTCATATCATTATAAAACACTGCAGAGCCCCGAAAAGACTTCCCTTGGTGACCTTGGTCCCCAGACTCAGCTGGCCAGCTCTGTCTTAAACCGCACAGTCTCTGCACTACACCATCCCATCACAGAGTCAGCAAAATTAAAATGTAGGAAATAATGTGTGGACACACACAAAAAGCATAGGGAAATGGAGTGCTATCTGGACCTAAAATGAAAATACAGCATAGCAAACCACACAGTGGATCACAGTGAAATATTTCAAACATAAAAATGCTGACAAAGTACCTACTGACCACAGGCTGGCCACAGAGACTGGCTATCACCAGTTGACATGGCTGTCTAAAGACCAACTGACACTTGCAGCTCAAAGTGATTATTACTGCATTTCCTAAACACGTGGAAAATGTATTGAGGCGAGACAAAATTAATTTCTTACAGTATATAAGACCAACCAACAATTCACAAAGCCTAGATTTTACAATCACGTCCTGTCCCCCAAAGAAAAGACAGAAAATGGGCGACACAATACACTGCTGTCTGCCACAATTTGGGGAGCAGTGAGTGACACGATACTACTTTTTTATTTATTTCGCTTTAGAGATGTGCGTCTGCAATTTGCAAAGCATTTGTACTGTCTGACGTCAGAAGACAATATAAGAGTCAGCTGACATCGCATGTATTTTGCGTACTTGTCTTTAAATGGTCAAGAACCACTGCACTGGATGAAACAATTACTGAAAAGTATGTGCGCATAAAATTCAACAAAACATTTTGAACGTCTCCCCTCAAAACAACAAGTCCCATGATGCATTGTGGGATGTCGTCACGCCTCCATCAGGTGGAAGACAGGAAGTACTCAATTCAGATATAAAAGCGGGTGAACGTGGGGGATGTATTTTGGATTGGCGGGGTTTGCACTAATATCCCTGGGGTGGATGTAAATGTAAAAATGGCTTCCTTCGTAACGGAGGTGCTTGCCAGCTCTGGAAAGTTAGAAAAAGAAGATCTCAACTGTAAAATAAGCAAGTTGTCTCGTAAAGTGGAGGAGACAAAGGTACGTTGTCAGCTGTCGTAGCCAAGGTTAATAAAATAGCTAACGTAGCTACCTATGTAGCTAACTGTTCAACTTTAGTTGGAGCTGCATATCCGCATGACCCCTTGCATATTTCTTGTACTAGTTCCCTAGATGTTTTAATTAGACAGCTAACTAGTTAGTGACTAGCCGCCTGACTTTGTAGGTTGGCTTTCAATATGATTTTAGATTCTGGACTCTGATCTTTGTCTTTTCTGAGCTCGATCCGCTGGCTGGGTGACATGTTAGCTCACTAGCTAGTTATAGTTGCAACGACGTGTCATGGAGCGCTGTCATAGCCGTTGGTCTAAGGCAAAACACCTAACGTTAGCTAACTCTAGTCAGAAGGACTAGAGAGTACATAGATAGCTAGCAAGGTAGTTTTTGAAATTAACGATAGCCAACCTTTGCGAGCTATATAACTTTGATAGCTGTGAACACTTTTATACTTCATATGTTAGCACAATGTCGCCACTATTTTGCCCCACGGATATAGCTGGTTAACGAGGTAAGGTAGTAAGACGGTCACGTAACAATACCGGTTATGATTAGCAGAGGTCAGGTGCTGTCTTTTTAACCAAGGCGATACCGCAATTCACCGAGCTGGCTACAGTTAAGTAGGCACTATGGAATGGCACACTTGTAAAATAGTCGGATTAGATGGTGCTGTCATGTTGGACCCATGCTGGACAGCTTGTTTTCCACACGTTCCGTGGACAGTTAGCTGGCTCGACGAGTTGATTTTAAATCCCCGAATTCTCATCCCTCCGGGTGATACCTTCAGAAGGTCTACACTGTTTGCATCCGGAATTCCGAACCCCTCCCACATGAACAGCTGTAAATATTATGCATTACCTGCTTCCCTCTGCTTTCCTCACAGGAAGAAGTATGCAGCATGATCAATAACAAGTACATCGAGTTCTTGCCAAGCATGCAGGGGGCAGAAGAGCTCATGGAGCAGGTGGAGGAGGTGTCCAAAGATATCAGCAGTCTTAAAAGCTGCATTGAGAATGAGGTATGTGTCTCAGTGTAACCAGCACCTGCTTTCCATCCTCAATGCCATGGATTAACAATCCTCACATGATGTGTTCTTTCTCACTGTCACAGCTACATGTAAAGCAATGTGTGCTTTCCATTTAATCTACACAGCCAGGCTTGGGGCAGTTCAGGTGAAGAGCATCACTGATGGGCTAAGCAGATATTTCTAGGCAACCTAATCCCATTGCTGCCTTGGATATTGAATGGCGGTCTCTGTCCCAGGTTCAGCAGAATCTCCATGTGGCTGTGACTGAGTATGCTGAGCTCAAGCAGCAGCTGGAGAAGAACAGCACTGTGATTGGGATGCTGAAGTGGCTGCAGGGGGTAAATATCCACTCACAGCATAATGTGTCAGTGTTGCTGGGCTGGTTAATTGAACTGATTAATTCACATTCCACAATCAAAACATTGTCTTCCATTTCCTGTTATGGACATTTTGTTGCATTGATAACTGAACAGTGTTGTTGGACATACAGTACGTTATCAACACATTACCTTTTGATTAACCCCCCCCCTCGGGGTTGTGCATTCTGCTGGATTAGTTTGACACTGCCATGGAGGAATATCAGAGAGCCCTTCTGGAAAAGAAGTACACAGTTGCAGCCACACAACTTGAAAAGGTATGATTTACATAATACCGCTGGGAGTGTTAAACTGTCATTCATCTTGGTACATGCTGTTCCAGTTTAACCAGTGCCTTGTATGTAGTGTAAAAAAAAAAAAAAACCTTGAACTAACTGTGGCACATATCAGAATGGTAGGTATACAAGAAAATTAATTGGCACAGCTCGAAAAAAGAGGAATATTAACAGTACTGCATATTCGATTTTAAGAAGACCCTGTTGATATGAAAGTGCCTAATGTTTGGATTTTGTATGTAATGGATGTAATGTGTTGTAGGTGGGCTTGCATCCTGGTGTGAGCTGATGGAAATGGAAAGCGGTAGTCCTACTGAAAGTTGAATGATGATGAAAGTAAAGAAACGGCTCTGTTTCCTGCAGGCTCGGGGCTGCCTGGATGCTCTGAAGGCCCGGAAGGGCTGCAAGCTGCCGCTGCTGCGAGCCCTGAGGTCAGAGCACACCATCCAGAGGGAGAACCTTATCTACCACCTGGGGCTGGAGTGGCAGAGGCTGGCTGTGTGGAAGCTGCCCCCCACCAAAGGTGGGACTCCTTCACTGTCAGGAAGGCAGGAGTGCAAGGCACACCCCCCTGGCAGAGGCTGTAGAAACACACACACACACACACACACACACACACACACACACACACACACACACACACACACACACACACACACAGAGTGGTTATCTAGTGTTCGTATCAGGTGTTTAATGCTTTGGTCAGTGCAACCTCTGACCACCACTGGTGTGGTGTCTGAGGGCCTGTGAGAACATGATCAAAATCAGAATCTCTAAGTAGAGGTGCTGGAGTGTAGGTTTTCTGGGGCGATCGCATGAACAGTCAAAATGCATGCTGTGACTCGACAGGTCCAAGCAGCGGGGATAACTCAGCCTCGTGACTCCAGCAGCTCTGAAACCAGCGAGGAGGCGCCCTAGTGTGTGTACACGCAGAGGCTCTTTCCCCAGATCTGACAGTGCATTTGTCTTCCCCCAGAGCTCACCAGCGCAGAGTCTTTCCTGAAGACGGAGCTCCACCTGAACAGCAGTGGACTGAAGGAGGAGGCGGAGGAAGGAGGCACCACCCCGCTGCTTGCCAGCGTCTTCCAGGCCCTTGGCGCACAGGGACAGCTGCACAACAAGATCATGCTCTTCGGTGATACACACTCCTTCCATTTCCTTTTCCCATCCACTTCTCTCTGTCCTTTTCTATGCGCGATGAACTAGGAGCAGAGTTTCACGTAATGCAAGACATTAGATTTTCTCTAGGTCCAGTCAACCGATTGCTGGGTTACTGTAGGGACTCCACCTGATTCAACTAATGTGGGTCTTGATTGAATTAATCTAGCTTCCCTCTCCACATCTAGTGTGATGGCTTTATCTAAATGGTGGAAAACTTGTCTTCTCCAGGTCAGATACTCCTGAAGTACATCCTGAAGCCCCTGGCTACCTACCCTTCTCTGCACATGGAGCCGAAAGAGGTGTCGGGACAGAGCGTTGTCCTCTCCTTCCAGTGTGTGGAGACCACCGACAAGCACCCATCCCCTTCTCAGGTGTACAGCAAAGTACTGGCTGTCCTCAAGGCCCTGCACATGCACCTGTTCGGTAGGACCTTTTTTCATTTAGAAAAGGCCACGTGTCGATGGAACCAAGGACACAGAGATTGACCTGAAATACATATTGGTTGGATGGTAATTAAAGGTGCAAAACATTGCTCAGAAGTCTTTAATTGTCTGTTACAGATGTTACAGTGGACGAGAAGAAAGCGTGTGCCATTCTGGGGGACACGATATGGGATGAGATGTCAGATTGCATTATTCGCCAATGCTTGGTACACTCGGTACCAACTGACAGCAGCCAGTTGGAACAGTACAATGTGGTAGGTGGAGGTGGGGGAGTGGATTCTGTGGGTACTGTAATATGCAATAGGACAAAGGTATGCTTTTTACTCACCTGTAAGTCCTGATTTGCTTCTTCTCTTTGTGTTGAAGGTGATTAAGGAGACAGAGGAGTTTGAGAAGACACTAAGAGAGATGCAGTACCTCACAGGCGAGTCTACAGACCTGCTGAAGTACGCTAGAAATATCAACTGCCATTTTGCCAGCAAAAAATGTCGGGATGTAATCCTGCAAGCACGGAACCTGATGACATCAGAGATCCATAACACTGTGAAGGTGAGGCCTTCAGTCAGTGCACAGGAAAGAGGAAATTTACCTAGCTGTTTGCAACCTGTGGGTTTATTTTTCAGATGACTATGATTCATATAGTGTGTGTGTGTGTGTGTGTGTGTGTGTGTGTGTGTGTGTGTGTGTGTGTGTGTATACATTTTTTTTTTTTACATTTACTGTAGTTACAGTAGCATATTTGTACATTGCAAAAAATGGCACTCTGTTGTGTGTAATGTTTCATCAGGGTTTACAGTTGTAGCTTGCCACCTAGCTAGGATAACAGTTCTCAAAGCCTTATACATTGTCTGCATTAGTTATGCAGTTTGCATTGTTACTTGAATGTGAACCTAGGGAATGCTGTTTAGCAAATGAAGTAAACAAAGCAGTCACCAAAGATCCAGTCTTCTGTTTTCCATGTCATAGACGGGCTGAAAAAAGAGTTATGAACTGCACCTCTTAATCTGCTGATGTAGGTACCTAGCTAATGTTAACTAAGTTTGCTCTGAAAGTACATACTTCAGTGACACCATAACAGAAGTGTATACTTTATCACTAGCTTAGTAGGTTGTTGTGTTTTCTGACTTATTTATGTCAGGTTTGATCTGCGAACTTCCCTTTATGTAACACAAGGCAAGTGCAAGTGGCAGTTCCTTTTCTCACAGATCAAGTCGAGACCCACTAGCCAACTTAATTCACTATTAGATCTTGAGTCTACCCATATGGAGGTTGAGTTGGGCCATCCGTTGAGTTATCCATCTCTCTTGTAGTCACTGCCGCTGCCAGAACTGGAGGAGGAGCCAAAATTGGTTCAGTCAAGATAGTGATTGGGTGAGCTGAGTGTATGGCTGGAACCAGGCCCCACAGGCCCCGCAGCCTCCTGGTCCCCTTGCCAAAAAGCCATGCCTCATTGAAATCATGTAACGTAATTGTTGCCGTCTTCTAGATTTTGCCCGAGTCCAAACTGTCCATCCCAAAGCTCCTGAACCTGGAGCCCAGGGACAAGGCCAAGAAGCAGGTGGTGAGCGCAAGGGAGAAGTTCCGGTCAGAGGGTCTGGTGATGCTGGAGAACGAGAAGCAGCTGGATCGGCACACCCTCTGCCTGCCCGTGTGCCGCATCAGTGAGTCGGTGCAGAAGCTGATGGAGCTGGGCCTGCACACCCTGTCCCAGGCTGTGGGCAGCTCTGAACAATGGTATACCTCCAAAAGCCTGCCCACCCCTTTCCATTTGCTCACTCATCAGGTACCCAGCAGGCACTAGGGTTTTTCAGGCCTCACAGGAGGGTCACTGATGACCTGTTGAAATGAACCTTTTTTATTTTAAGTATTGCCCCTGTTAACTAAAAGGTCAGCCTGAGGTGTTTGGTAGTTCAGCCTACCATATTAAACATGTTATTAGATAACATGTTTTATCTACTAATGTGTTCTCTAATAGCTTGAGGTTAAACTGTAGTTTTGTGGGGAAAAAAAAAAAAAAATCCAGGGCATCTTACTTTCCTGAAAAAAGTAGTTCTCAGTAGTGCTGTCAACGAATATTCTGAATTCAAATATATATATATTCGAATTGTAAAACGAAAAACAAAAAAAAAAAAAAAACCTGGACATTCGATTGTGAAAACTAATATTCGATTTGGGGGGGTGATCACTACCACGGCTGTCTGCCCCGCGAGTTCTCTGCTTTCACACTAGAGCTTTTGGTGCGGACCCGAGTCCGCTTGAGCGGTTAATTTGGTTCGTTTTGTTGATGTGAAAGCTGTTTTCCAAACTCGGGTGCACACCAAGGAACCGTACCCGAGTCCTCCAGAAAACGGGGGTCTGGGGTACGGTTCACTTGAACTCCAGTGCGGTTCGCATTTGGTGTTAAAGCTATCCTATTTAAAACCAGGAAGTAAACGCTATTGATGACGTGTAATTTGCTTGACGGTCGCACAATCATGAGCAGGAAAGGTGCATGCAATTTTCAAAAACGCTATCTTAAAAATGGTGACTAGAGGACGGCTACATGGCAATTCTCGCTTGTCGCATCTAAAAACTATTCGGGAAATAATTGCAGGTAGCCACACTGTTCGCTCACCTTGAGGGTGTACATGTATGCTCTGCAAATAAAGATGCAAATTCATTTCGCATTGCCGCCTGTCTCTGCAAAAACCTCCTTATCCGAGCAGCTCGTATCACTCGACCCTGCGCTCACACCGGCAGCGACTTTATCGCTGTACGTCGCCAAGTCGCTGCGTTGCTGTCGCTGGCTGCAGCTAGTCGCTGTATCGCTGTCGCTTGCTGCAGCCAGCTTGTGGGTGTTGCTAACGTAGTTTTGAGGAAGTGGGCTACAAATGTATTGACAGGAGATGCATCAATTTTCTAAAAAAAATGTATATACTAATAAATATATATGTTATATTTTATATTTATTTATATGTTATATTTACATCGTCTTTGCTATATTCATCGTGGAGTTGTATGATCGTATTTTCTTAAGGCAGGCATAGTAATAGGCTATATTACCCAATAGATGCGTGAACCTACAAATCAGGTGCATTCCCGCTGAAAAATGTTTTGGAGGGAATTTATTTTCTGATAAAGAGTGTGATCTTGCTTTGAACACTACCGTTTCACCATGGACCTCAAAGTAGCATTCGCAATCGCCGCTATGGGAACTAAAATGTGAATATAGGAACTAAAGTTTAAAAACGTTTCACAGCGAAAGAAGATAAGGGGAACACATCTGCCCTGATTGGCTGTTGCTCGACTCTGTCGCTGCTCATTTGCATAAAGTTGAACATTGCTTAACTTTTTTTGTCGCCAAATCGCGGCGATCGCGTCACCAGGCCACGCGATTCCCCATGTCGCTCAGCATCGCCCAGCGACCGTTGAAAATGAATGACTTCCGGCCGCTTTGTCGCTCGTCGTTGCTGCCAGTGTGAGTGCAGGGTTAGACAGTGGGACGCATTTATGGCATAGTGAAAAGGCCGAACACGGTTATTTTGGTGCTGACACCATATTAACAAAAAGATGAATAGGAAAACAAATATAGTGTGGCTTTCCGTTTTGCCTCCCTTTTGCGTCATTGCCTAGCAACATTGGTAAATTAAAGCTGCACGTTCCTTACGTGTTGATGTCATAAACGGACCAGGGTTCGCAACCAAAAAATGTAATGTGAAAGGAGACCAGCGGGGGGAGGGTGGAATAATCGCACTCGAGTTCGGACCAGCAAAACGGATTAAGTGTGAAAACAGCCTTATGGACATAATGCGCAAAAATAGATATTCGAATGGTTCGAACCTATCTGTTTTTTAGAACGAATAATCGAACGTCATTTTTGGCCAATTTTGACAGCCCTAGTTCTCAGACTAAAGGGTTTTGATGAACCAAGGTCATTCCACATAAATTGCCTTAGAATGCTGATTTCAAATGCTTGCTTTTTTCCTACAGGTTCCAGCTGTACTTTTTTAAACTATAACAGAGCTTCATAAATAAATTTGTGCCAGCCACAAAATCTGATATGACTTAAGTTTTATTTTTACTACCTCTGTTATTCCAGTTGTGTGGTTTTGTTTTTCTTTGTCCAGTTGTCTGGTTGGCATATCCTCACCTGAGATAGGAGTGGGAGGATGTGGAGAGTTATAGCAAGGATACTGGTTAATATTGATTGGTTAGTGAGGCTCCATGAACACTATAGGGTTGGAGCTCCCGTGTGCTGTCAATCACTAAATTGACTGAATCTACTGTTTGCTCTGACAAGCAGAACATTATGGTTCACATGAGCGTCACTGATAATTTATTTAAACTTTGCCTGTTTGGAGGTTTGTGAAGCCTTGCTCTCATGTTTGATAATTACTGTTAATTGATAATGCTAATTGCTAAAGAAGAAACGTGAAAGGTATATGTCAGAAATTTTCACAAAAATTACAGTTACATATTTTGTATTTTTAGTGCCATTCAACTTTTCTTCGCTGTGCGAAATATTTTCCAGCTATTCTATGACGTCGTTCCCACATATCACAAGTGAGTCCTTTCTTTTCATTTTAAGGTCTGTATATTTTAGTTCATTTAATCAGATATTCATCCGAAAGTCACTTTCAGCACAAGAGTAGATGTAATCAGATGAAGCCGAAATAAATAAATTTACAGCGTTAAGATTTTCCGCAAAAATGGAATGTTGTGTTAACTTATCTAACATAGACAAATCTCCACACAGAGGTGCATGCAACTTTACTTGAAGGTACATGTACTTCAGAAAGTCAATTTTTTTTCTTTCAAACAGTGGTAGTTTTCCATCAGAACTGACCTGACCTAAACACAACAGGAAATGATCCAGACATTTTTTTTGTCAAACTACCTAGTTAGTTTTTGCCATCGTCTGTCTGTCTTTCCCCAGAGAGAATCTGCTGAAGTTCCCTCAGCTGGCTGCCATCCATCATAACAACTGCATGTTCATCGCTCACCACCTCCTAACTCTGGGCCACCAGTTCAGACACCACCTCCCACGCCCTCTCTGTGAAGGAGTCGGCACCTTTGTGGACCTGGTCCCCGGCTTCAGGAAACAGGGTGAGGGCCAGGCAGAGACAGAAGTTTCTGCACAAGCAGACATCCGTTATGGACAGAATCAGTCTGGATCTACACTTAAGTTTGACCACCTTTTTATTTTGTGTGTTAGTGTTGTTCCATTCTCAGTGTTTTAGATAAGCATGTGTAAGATGTTTTTTAATTTGGTTATCTGTATTGCAGTGCTGTACTGAAGCTGACTGATGGTAGTGTTAGCCTGCTCAGTGAGCTTTCTCTCTCTCTGTCTCTCTCCCAGGAACGGAGTGCTTCCTTGAACAGATGAGGGCTCAGAGAGCAGAGATGCTGGAAAGGTTGTCCACTGCCAGGAACTTTGCCAATCTGGACATTGAGGAGAATTACTCTGCTGCCAGCAAGGCAGTGAGACAGGTGAAAGACTGGCAGGGAGCAGTAGTGAGAGTTTCACCCTTAGCTCAACCCCCTCCCCTGTCCTCACCCTACACTCTAGGTTGAGAACAGGAGTTGGGGTTCATGTGCTCTGTTTGGAGTTTGTCAGCTCAAAAAAGACACAAGGAATTCTCCACATTGATGGGAGAGCTATATTGCTGGGAGGTCTCCAGAAATAAGTGAAATGCACACTACTGCACACTACTCTACTTCTGCCTTCCCTCTGGTATTGGCTGAAGAAATCTGGTGCTTAAGGAACTCTATTGGAATATTCTCTGTCAGGGGTACAATATCTGGTGTAATCTGTGGAGAATCTTTGGTGTCTCATTTCTGGATTTTTGAGGTTGTGTTTTTTTTTTTTTTTTTTTTTTTTTTAAACTTGTTTACAGGTCATCCATCAGCTGAAGAGGTTAGGCACAGTTTGGCAAGATGTTCTGCCAGTCAATATCTACTGCAAATCAATGGGTGCTCTCTTAAATACTGCCATTGCTGAGATCATCACAAAAATCATGATGCTGGAGGTAAGTCATGGTTCTTCTATGCATTCATGTGTTGAGAAATATATTGTCTATATTGGTCTTAACATGCCTTCTTATCTCTCTAGGACATTTCCACTGAGGATGCTAACCTCCTGCACACACTCTGTAAGATTGTCATTGATGAAGGACCCTTGGTGTTCATCCCACTGCCTGAGGAATATAAGAACAGGAAGTACCAGGAAGAAGTGCCCATCTACGTCCGGAAGTGGATGACGTTTAAGGAGTTGATGATTGTGCTGCAGGCTAACCTTCAGGACATTGTGGACAGGTACTGTGCAGTAGTGATGTTTTTGAAATTTGCACCTGAATGTTTCTTGATTTTTTTTTTTTGGAAACATGTCCGTCTGTGTCTGTTATGAACACATAGCTGAGTAGGTTGGTTCCTTGTGTGAAGTTTTGGAATTGAATTGATTTGAATCACTTAACATAGTTGGCATACACACATACACATGTACACGGCTGAGTTGCAGGCAGTTTAAAAGGGTTCAATTCAGTGATGGGGTAATGCCTTCATAAGTGCACCACTGAGATGGGCAGCTCTAGTCCTGCTAGGGCCACAGGTTGTGCTGGCGTCCTTCTCCCTGGGCTCTGGATAGTTTAACTGAAGTTCACATGTGAACAGGATATAGCCTGGTGTTCCTGGTGTCAATCTATCACTAACTGTAACACAGGAACCTGCATGACTCCCACCTTCATATGACAGGAATTGCCTATGCCCTGGCGTACCGCCTTTGTACCAACTGCACCATCATCACTTTCTCGCATCCGCTTAAAACGAAAAGGTGAAACAAATTCATACAGCAGCTTTGGCCACTCCTCCTCCAGAATGGCCTGTCCAGATTTATTTGCAGATGGGCATTTGATCATTGGATTCAGCTCATGTGTATGGTACATATTTATTAACACTGCTCAGTGCCTTTGTGTCCTCAGTGTGCTTAAGGTACTGTGCCTTGACATTTTTGGCTATAGCTTGTGAAAAGAGGCAGGATTGGCTGGATAGTGATGACTGGTTCTTGGTTCTGAGTGCCTCTTGATCTGATTGGTTCTCATCTTCCCCTCCAGGTGGGCAGATGGAAAGGGCCCTTTGGCGCTGGAGTTCTCCAGCAATGAGATGAAGAGCCTGATCAGAGCCTTGTTCCAGAACACAGAGAGAAGGGCGATTGCCCTCACCAAAATCAAGTAAAAACTGGCACCCCTCCTCTCCTCAAACTATTTATGTACAGAGGTCCTCCAAAAGCTGAGGGATGGCAGCAGATGGTCATATATACTTTGCTTCCTTTTGTTCGCACCTATTTTTCTTGTACACTATTATAAAATAATATCAATAAACCCATTGTTTCATGTTGTTAAAGTATGACACTCATAACAGTGACATTGAATATCTAAAGGCTCTGATAACTCCCCTCTCCAATGAAGTGTGTCCTTCAACCAGCAGAGGGAGCACTTTAGTGCTGCAGCACAAAAACAGTGTGCTCTGAATATGGTACTGTTCTGAGGCATTCAAAAATGATAGTAATTTAACTATACATGATAACTGATAGATTCATTAGGGAACAGATACATATGTTTGTTAAAGATCAGAAAGTGTTGTCATTTCCCATAAACGGGTAAAGAAAGATGTAAGGTACAGCACCCATTTGTACAAGCTCTACACATATAACTAGTACTTTTTTTTTTATTTTGAGTGTTCATCAGTACATAATACAAAGTAATAATTTACCGGAGAAAATATATATTGTGAATATTTTGTGCCAGCTGTCTCAGCTTTCTTTAGTCATATCCTGTGGCACTTTTTTGTGTTGGGGATCTGCATTCAAAACTAACCTTTGTAATATGCAGAATGACATGGAACTGGTTCCCACTCACAACCAGGCAGTGCACTACTAGGGACTGTCAGCCATGTTGTGGGTGGGAATGGAAATATCTTTACAAATACACAGGAAGAGCCATTCCAGGTCTTACAAGCATGATGATGTACCACTGGTAACTTGTAAAATACGGAATGGCTCAACCTGCATCAGAATGTATGAATCAGAATGCCATTTCTATTCCTGCTATGTCCCAGTTCCTGCAACATTGTGAATATTGTGATGCTTGAGCACTAAGTCTGTGGCTATAGAACGGGTTTCAGACACTTTGGTAGATGCATGTGAGCTCTACCATATCTGCCTCATCTATGGGGGTGAGGGTGAGGGTGGAGGATGTTTGAAGATTGAGGCTTCATGAGAACCTCAGTGCGCAGCGCTATCATGTGTGACATCAAACCAATTTTAGTGTGCTACAGCGGACAGTAGAACCTTTCAGCTGGCCCATATAAGTGAGGGATTGACAGCACATGATAGGCCCATCAGTTAAGGAGATCATGCACGCTGTCTTCACTAGCGGAAAAAGTTCCAGCAGAATACTGTTTGTTACAGCATTTCAACAAACAAAGCTGTTTTGTGTATATATAACGTTGGGCCATATGTATCAATCTTTGTGTACAACCTCCCGTAAAACCATGCGTACGCACAATCTCACGATTTGCATACGGAGGTTTTTCGTCAGACTTATCAAACACCACATACGCCTGATTGTCTTCATAAATCTGAGCGTAAATCAAATCAGCTTGTGATCATGTGCACATGAAAGTGCTTAACGCCCACTCCCACAATTGTTCTTCTACGGACCGAGACACGCCCTTAATTCGTCGAATTAACATATAAAGGTCCCAGGTAAAATGCAGAGATTGACGTTGGGAGACAATGGCAGGATGCAAAAAAAAAAAAAAAAAAAAGAAGTGGTCGGATTTTAAACCTGAGTGTCCTCGCACCATTTAGGGAATTGGAGCACTCGGAACATATGTCTACAAGACGCAAAATAATGGAATTTATGAACGATTCTAACCACTGAGAAATGACTGCTAAAATCAACAAAATAATAGCCAACAGTGTCAGGGTCATTAAGTAAAAAAAAAAAAAAAAAAAGCAAAGATAATCAGATCAGTCTTTCTGCTCATGCCATGCATGCTGCAGCTCTCTCGCTCTTTCTCGTTGACCGAAACTTTACTTCCCTGTGTCGTTTCCAACGTGTATTCCAACGTTTCCAATTTTTTTGTTTGTGCTATTTTTCTATAGGGTACATAAAACGTAAACTTGCCCCCTCGTGGTGCTGGGTGCAGACACACTGCTCCTGTGTGCGCTTATTCGTTTTTTAGCCTCTCTTAATACTGGCTTCACCACTGCTGTGAAATAAAAGTATTATTTGATTTTGAAACAGTAGTCTTGTGTTGTTATTTAGCCTTTCAGAGGCTATTGCATGGTTAAATCAATGAATTTCATTAAACCTACCACCAGACCAATTTTAGGTGGTGACCTGACAATCTGCCCCAAATATTCCTATTTCATATAATGGCCATGACGCACAAACACGTGGTAAAGTTCGCATCTAGTCAAAACACCACTATATTGCTACCCACAGGATGAAAAAAATGCAGAAATAGGGAATAGCAGGATGATAATCTACTGTTTTATTATATAAAAAGATTTTCCCCCTCGCCATTTTTAACTGCCCCCTGTCACTTCATCCTGGCACCGGGCCCTGGCGTGATAACACTCATCAATGATTGACACCAGACCCGTTTACTTGCATCAGTTAGTTCCTCTTGGTGTCGCCAATCTGCAAGTTACAAATTTTATGCGTACGCCACCTCGAGACCATGCGTAGAGGTATGCATGTTTTCCCGGGCAGTATCTTTTCATACATACTGTTTTATGTGTAGAAAAGTGCGCAGCACGATTTTAGTGCGTACGTGCCGTTGATACATGTGGCCCATTGTGTTTCTGTTGCTTGACTGCTCTCTGTTGCTTTGCTCAAAGCTGAATGCATCCACAGTGTGCCATAATCATATCTGTCACCTTTATACTTCTCAATACTGGGCCCTTGGTGCTGTGGGAATAAGCAGAAATGCATATGTGGACCAAAAGAATTCTTTAATCTGTTTTATTTCTACAACACAAGTGTGCGCTTTGAAGTGTACAAATACTGAGAACTTTGGCCTAAAGACTGAGTTTGATTATAAAAGGCATAAACAAGTAGATGAGGAAGGAACTGCCTAGGATTTTTCACATAAGGACGTACACCATACGGGCTTAATATAAGCACCATTTCAAATAGAGTGTTAAGTATTGTGCTGATGTGCTGTACATGCCACCTCAGTGTTTATGCTGTGTGCAGACCCAGGCCTATTAATCTTTTTGGCCTCACCGTACACATACATAGGCATATGTACATATATTTGGTTTACTTTAATAACTCCTCCCGGGCCCATGTCAGACAGAGAACGCAGAAATATAATGTACAGTTGAAGGAGCACCCTACCAGAAATATAATTCTATATACTGAACAGCAGTGTGTCAGGACAGTGACAACACAACCAAGACTCTTCAGCACTGTGGGCTGTGTCCCTGGAAGATAAGGCCTTTGTGAAGAATAAAATAATTACAGGACAGCCTTCCTCCTTAGTGACTGACCTGTAGATCATTTTGTAGAGCCATTGATTCTGAATTGACACCGTGCTTCTGTTCAAATATATCAGGATTGATTCACAGCATCAAAAAAAGGTTACAGATCATTCTAAATGTAAAGAACAAAGAAGAAAATACAGGTAATTTAGCTTGTTTGCCTCACACTTCACCTATGGTACTGAAGTACATATTGCTCTGCAGGTCAATATTTAAACAGCAATGGTTCAGAAAACACATTTGAGGTGTATGTGAGGATATGGTGACACTTGTATGCGTCCTTTCTAACCGACTGACACATTCTTAAGGCTAGAATTAACCTCCAACATTCCATTCCAATCCTGCCTACTATTCTGTAATTTCTAACCTATCTTGAATGGCACCTGCAGCTGTAATTTGTCAGTGAATATTAGAAAATGTAACTCAACAGAAAATGGGAAATGGAAGAGGGTTTGAGAGGACATAAAATGCACACTGTGTGCAAAGGAAGAATTAAGAGATGCTTGTTAGGTCAGAACCAAACCCTGTGCTTGACCTTCTCATAGAAGAACCCCAGGTTTGCATTCATCACTGGACCCATAAGCCACAACAAAACCCTTATTAAGGGGACTAATCTCTGTATCACTCTCCTGTTGTGGTGGAATCATAATATGGTTTGGGAACATTTTCCAAAAGATAAATACCCTAAATGTAACATAAAATGGTACATGGTAAAATCTCTACCTGTTTTTTTATACACCTTATAAAGAACATTATGAAGTATTACTTCTCCCAAGAATACCATTTAACCACACTGATTCTTGCATATTTTCCTTGGCCAGCAGTGAGAGGTAGGGTTGGGCATCGTTTGAATTTTATCAAACCCTAGTGAGAGGTGGATAATAGCAGCTTTTCAGAGACCCAACAGGAAGTACTGAACAGAGGACTTCCTGCTTATTGAAAGCGGAGCACATTTCCCTATGTATTTCTGACCTTAAACAAGACTTCTTGCAATGTGTTTTCTCCATATCTAACATTTTTAAAAACAGCACATGTAAATCCATATATTTAATGTCCAGAATTCTGAATTCCCATTTGAAAGTCAAGAATCATGCAAAGCTCATGACCATATTTGGAATGAAACATGACAAAGGTAATAAATAATATCCCTACATTAAAGTTCAGAATGTCCCAGTGATGCAGATTGCCTGTGTAGTTTGCACGACACCAGTAACTGGGAGTGTCTTAATGCCCACATGACCTGAAAACAGAGTTATGAGGAGTGATGAAGACAAAAATGAACAGAGGTAGAGAATCTGAAACAAAGAATTCAGAAACATGTCAAGAGGATTTTTTGAAATGCGCACCATGGACTGCTGACAGCAAACTGCATCCCGTTCACAAAAGTCCCCTGGACTGTCAGGGACAGAAGTCTCTCTCCTGTGACCCACTCCATACTAATGCTTCTGAAAACTGAGGTGATGACTGTGATCTGTAACTGTGTCTCCTACATGTTCCTCTTTCAGAAACATCTGCTTTAAACTTGCAATGCCACACCAATGTATAAAAGCCATCTGCAAAACAACAATCAGGAAGAGTCTGTTTACCTTCACAGAATTATGATGCTTTTCCAAACTGCAATGAATGAGCGACATTTGGTTTTGTCTACATTTTAACCCCACTGGACAGACCAAAAATTGCTGTTTAAATTAAACCGTCTGTGTACATGTATGTGTACGAGAGAAAGGGAGAGAGGGAGGGAGACTATACATTTAACAGGGGATGGCGGCTCCTTTGAGCAGGCCACCCTAACCCGGCTGTCTGGACATGGGAGGGTGAGCTGCTGAGGGATCACGGTAGCATGGTGATGGGTTTCTCCACGAACTTGCAGAATTCGGCAAGCCACTGGGCGCCCACAGCCCCGTCCACCACCCTGTGGTCACAGCTCAGTGTCACAGACATCATGTTGGCCACATCGAACCTGCGCAGGACAGGGGGACCAAACCTCAGAAGAGGGGCAGGCGGGGAACCTCTTTGCAGAAAGAAATTGTACTACTACCTCATTCCAAAGGAGCAACCTTTGCTAACAGCATGCTAGGCTTATCCTGCAGTCAGCTGGATTCCCACGCACTGTACCACAGACCACACAGTGTAACAGAAACCAAACAGAACAAGCGTGAATTAATGGATTTGTGAATGAGTCAGAAAGGTTAGAACACTGTACTGCAGAGTGTATCGTTCTGCCCTCCCTCCCCCGTCTCTTCAGTCCTCCCCACTGAGCCTCTTGAAGCCCCTCTGCTTCACTTCCTCTCTCACCTCCTCCCTCCCCCTCACTCCCAAACCTTCCCATTTTCCCATCCTCCTTCCACTCCCCCCCCACTGCCCCAAACTCACCCTCCCAGCCTCCCTTCCTCCCTCACCCTTTCTCATTGTCTGCAGGCAGCAGTCTCTTCTCTGAGCCTCCCACAGCCAGGATGCAGGCCTGGGGAGGGTTGATGATGGGCGAAAAGTTCTTGATGCCAAACATGCCCAGGTTGGAGATGGTGAAGGTGCCGCCCTGAGAACAAAGCACAGCTCTGAAACCGCCAGCAGGGGGCCCTAGACATAGTCCACACACAAAAGTGCACACAGACTGGGTATGCACATACAAACAGGAAATCAACAGTGGACACCTCCCAACCTCCAACCAAGGGAATACACAAGACCACCTTGGGATATTCTCAGGAAAACTACAAGTAGTTCACACATTTTAACATGCATATAAAACTGGAGTTCAAAATTAATCTTGAGTTATTGAAAACTAGCTGCAGGGCAAGTGTACAGTTGTACATACCAAACACATACCAAGTAAGTAGCCCTTACAAAGCTGATTTATAAATGTCTATATTTTCTGACAACCACCCTGGGTGTGTCTTTGTGGCAGGAGTGAGAAGTGTGAAGTTCCCCTGTACTAAACGAGTTTTTAGACTCTGTGTTCCTGTCGACACTGGGCATGTTGCACACCTGGCAGAATGTTTTTGTTGGGTCACTTACCTGGAATTCATGTGGCTGCAGTTTGCCCTCGCGTGCCTTGGTGGCCAGTGTGCTCACATCCTTGCTGATAGCTGCCAGGCCCTTGATGTGAGCATTGAACACGATAGGCGTGATCAGGCCGCTGGCGGTGCTGACCGCAACACTAATGTCAACCACGTGATTCCTGAGGAGGAAGTTTAGCAGCACAGTGTTTGAAGAACCGACACGTAACGATAACCAAAAACAGCCCAAATAGCCTGCTTTCATAACTTCTTAAGTACTTTTGACAAGCGAAAACCAGAGTTGGGATAATCAATGTAAAACAAAATTCTTCCATCTGGGAATGCATATTGTGTGTACAGCACATACACTCACAGCTGTTTCCCTATGTCTGCACTGTATGTTTAAGCCTTTCAGTTAAACTTCTCTTCCAACAACTCATGGCAGCTGTTGTTATCAATTGACTACAGATAAATATAAAAGCACTGAAAATTCACCTATGACTTGAAATAAAATGACAAATGCAGGCTCTATTTACAGGGAAACATTCAGTATCATGCTAGGCAACACTGTGGCTCATAGGCCCAAACAGGTGAACTCACTGGCGGATGACAGTATCCATCCAAGAGGAGTTGGCCTCAGGGACTTTCAGGCAGGCTAGAGCTGAGGCCTTAATAATGAAGTCGTTCACCGAGAGCTTGATGTTGTCCACCTTCACTTCCTGAGAGAGAGTAGGAACCACACAACCACACATACGCATCCACACAAACAAATGGCAGAGTGAATGACACATGGTCTAAAAGGGTTTTTTGACAAATTGGTTTGTCCTCATCAGCATCATTATCTGTCTAAACAGAATAACACAGCAGCTCACACTGGGTGCTGGAGTACTGTATGTAAGCGAATGCCGGGTACTCTTGTATTATAATTCTATGGGTAACTGACTTGTTGAATGCTGCAGTATAGCGAGTTGTGTCACTGTATTAGATGCTGGTTGCTGGAGTGTGTTACTGTGTATTTGATGCTGGTTGCTGGGGTGTGTCACTGTGTATTTGATGCTGGTGAGTGGGATGTGTTACTGTGTATTGGATGCTGGTTGCTGGGGTGCGTTACTGTGTATTGGATGCTGGTTGCTGGGGTGCTTCACTGTGTATTGGATGCTGGTTGCTGGGGTGCGTTACTGTGTATATGATGCTGGTTGCTGGGGTGTGTCAATGTGTATTGGATGCTGGTGAGTGGGGTGTGTTACTGTGTATTTGATGCTGGTTGCTGGGGTGTGTTACTGTGTATTGGATGCTGGTTGCTGGGGTGCGTTACTGTGTATTGGATGCTGGTTGCTGGGGTGCTTCACTGTGTATTGGATGCTGGTTGCTGGAGTGTGTTACTGTGTATTAGATGCTGGTTGCTGGGGTGTGTTACTGTGTATTGGATGCTGGTTGCTGGAGTGTGTTACTGTGTATTAGATGCTGGTTGCTGGGGTGTGTTACTGTGTATTGGATGCTGGTTGCTGGGGTGTGTTACTGTGTATTGGATGCTGGTTGCTGGGGTGCGTTACTGTGTATATGATGCTGGTTGCTGGGGTGTGTCAATGTGTATTTGATGCTGGTGAGTGGGGTGTGTTACTGTGTATTGGATGCTGGTTGCTGGGGTGCGTTACTGTGTATTGGATGCTGGTTGCTGGGGTGCTTCACTGTGTATTGGATGCTGGTTGCTGGAGTGTGTTACTGTGTATTAGATGCTGGTTGCTGGGGTGTGTTACTGTGTATTGGATGCTGGTTGCTGGGGTGTGTTACTGTGTATTGGATGCTGGTTGCTGGAGTGTGTTACTGTGTATTAGATGCTGGTTGCTGGGGTGTGTTACTGTGTATTGGATGCTGGTTGCTGGGGTGTGTTACTGTGTATTGGATGCTGGTTGCTGGGGTGCGTTACTGTGTATATGATTCTGGTTGCTGGGGTGTGTCAATGTGTATTTGATGCTGGTGAGTGGGGTGTGTTACTGTGTATTTGATGCTGGTTGCTGGGGTGTGTTACTGTGTATTGGATGCTGGTTGCTGGGGTGCGTTACTGTGTATTGGATGCTGGTTGCTGGGGTGCGTTACTGTGTATTTGATGCTGGTTGCTGGGGTGTGTTACTGTGTATTGGATGCTGGTTGCTGGGGTGTGTTACTGTGTATTTGATGCTGGTTAGTGGGGTGTGTTACTGTGTATTGCATGCTAGTGAGGTGTGTTACTGTGTATTGGATGCTGGTTAGTGGGGTGTGTTATTGTGTCTTTCAGTGCTGCAGGACAGTGAGGTGTGTTACTGTCTATTAGTGCTAGATGTTGATGAGCTAAGTGTCACTGCGTGTTGAATGCTGGCTGATGGGTTGGTCCTGCCCTGTACAAACCAAACCTACATGGTTGAGCTCCTTCCTCAGCTCCAGAGTTTGATCCATGTTGACATCCACAGACAGGTAGTAGTGAGGGATGGTCTGTTTGGACTGCATCAGCCTCTGCCCTATCACCTGCCCAGAGAGAAGGAGACACAGAGGATAAAGGAGAGAGGAAAAGGGGGAGAAAGAGGAAGAGCAAGGCACGTAGAGACAGGGAGAAAGGAAGAAAAAAGAACGGGTAGGAGACAGGGAAAAAATGAGAGGCAAAGACAGTGAGAAACCACATGGGTTGAGAAAGAGAGAGGAAGCTGATGGAGCCCACACAGCAAGTCACTGCACACACCCTGCGGATGTTGCTGATGGGGATGTCTGTGAAGGTTCCCGTTGGCACGGCCGCCACGGTAGGGGTGGGGCAGGGGGCGGGGGCTGGGGCAGCAGGGGCAGCCACCGGTGCAGCTGGTGGAGTCTGGGGGCACACACACAGGCACTACAGTCAAAATCAGCTCAATGTTTTCACTGCTAGCATGTACAAAGGCAATACAGAGCAGAACATCTCATTACTGACGTTCAGTCAGATTTCATTCATATGTGATTACAGGGTATAGTGTTAATGCAACTATGCTTGTAATTAATGTAATGTAATCATTATATCCTTAAGCAACATGCTATATTTTGGGCACCTAAATTGCATCAACAAATATCCAATGTAAGCTGCTGAGCTCTGAATAAGGGCGTCTGTCATGTGCACTACACATATGCAGAAAAAAATCTTACTGAATTTTGAGTTTACTTTGTGGAGGAAAAAAAAGAGAGGTACATGACAGGAATTATCAAAGAGTTAAAATGGTATTGCCCCCAGAGATGGAAACAGCACTCCCAAAGCATAGCTGTTCAAGTCATTCCAGGTTTTACCAGAAGCAGCTTAGTGTACAGAATGCAAGTCATTGGCAGGTGGTATGCCGACCTGTCATACAGCCTGGAACGGTTCAAACTGCAATGCACTGATGCCCTTTTTCCACCAACGCCAACTAGGTGCTAGTTCTGGGCTGGTGCTAGTGCCAGTTCGGAGTTGGTTCAACTGGCAAATCTTCAAAGAACCGGTTTGCTTTTCCACGGGCTAGAGAGCCACCATAGTGCCATGTCATTACGTCACTGTAAACGTCTGTATACGTCTCCGCTTTTACGCTAGCGCCAAGCTAGCAGTGGCGGCTGGTGAGCTGGAAACAGGGGAAGCCCAAACACTATCTATCAAAAATCTGTCATTACTTTCAACCCGTTCCCCTTTATCCTCCTTGGTTAACAATAAAACAAATAATTCACAGAATAATCAACACCAATCGCATAAATGATTATGCTCCCAAAACAGCGCAGATTGTCTGTAGTTTGTGTGCTTGTGAAAGCTACAACATGAGACTTTAACAAGGATGGCATTTATCGATTTAAATTACATTAAATACTCAGCAATGACACATCACAGCTTTTGTGAGGTCTGTATTCTAAACATTATTGTTCATTGCACTCAACCTAACCTAAAAGTTTATTCTCAGTAATTTAAATTGATTTAACTAAAGTTAGTTCCGTTTTGTAATTTGAATTTTGTAACACAAGAAAGCTATAATGTGAAACATTTAAGAGAAAGCTTTGGGATTACTTGCCACTTAATTATTCAAATTGTCATCCTTGTTAAACAATCTCATGCTGTAGCTTTCGCAACAGCACACAAATTTCATACAATCTGCGGTGTTTCGCGAGCTTCCCGTTTCCAGCTCACCAGCCGCCACTGCTGAAGCTAGCGGGAACAAACAACAAAAACAAGAGAACAGTGCTTTAAAAAACAAACCTGTCCACTACATTTTATACAATGTTGGCCTTTTGTTAAGCCAAATGTTAAGTGGCGTTGGTAGGTGAGTCAATGGCAATGTTGGAAAGTAGCATGCTAACGTTAGCTACTGTTACCAAGGTTACGGTAGCTGGCTAGCTAGCTGTTGGTCAGCTAACATTACCCATGCAAGCACAGCTACTAATTTCTCACATCAATGATATGAACGTCAAACGTAATATTAATGTGAGAAATTAGCAGCTATGCTTGCTTGGGTAATGTTAGCTGACCAACAGCATTCGTAACATTGTTGTGAGAAATCAGTAGCTCGCTAAACAGCTAAGAAATACATAGCGGGCTGGCAACAAGGCGAAACATTTGAAAAATAAAACTCTGGTTTTTCTTCTTTTTAGGCAGACTAGACGCTACACTAGCTCTGTTTTTTTTTTTTAAATGGCGGTCACAAAGTTTTAATTGGTCTCGTTGGTCACGATAATCCCGCCCACAGCCCCTGACGTAACGGTTCTAGACCAGCAAAGTGTTGGTGCCACTCTCGAACCAGTTTCCCTGACCAAGAGCTGGTTTTTTGGCTATCAAAACGGAAGAACTGGTTCGAGATTAGGCACTGACTCCGAACTGGCCCTCGAACTGCCTTGGTGGAAAAGGGGCATGAGATTGGCTTCTCCATCACTGGCTTAACTGGACTTGAACAGATCTGAACGGACAGATATTAAGCCTAAAGGAGGACAGGGGACCTACAGGAGCAGCCTTGGCTGGGATGAAGCTCTCGATATCTTTCCGGGTGACTCTGCCATCTGGGCCCGACCCTGTTAGAACAGGAGAGGAAAGGTCACTTTTACCAAACAGCCAATCAGGCTAGGCTCAATCAGTACCAGGAGCAGTTACTTTACAGCACCCCTTCTGCAGGACATCTCTGCAGGCCCTTAGATTAGATTAGATTCACTTTATTTTTTTTACACAGCTCTTACAGTAAAACAGTAAAAATTTGACATTCAAAATTAGTTAGTAAACCACATTCACATTCAGAAACAAATCCTGTTAATTCTGAATTTAGAATGCAGCAGGAATAATAAACATCCTGTGACAACAGCAGATCTTGTTACTGTAGCTAGAATAAGGAAGTATGCTCTCTCAAATGGCATATGACAGCATCTTTCCAAACCAGGAGGACTGTGAAGGGTTGACCGCAGCAGCCAGGCAAAAGATTCCAAAATGGAGCCGAACAACAACTGAAGTGGCAAGGGGGTGTTTATTGGTTCCCAGGCGTGCAGGTGAAGGTGACAGCTATGTACAGTGCCGGTGACAATAAAGTACCAAAATAAACAAAAACAGAACTTAAGCAACAAAAATGTAACAAGAGACAAAAAAATAAATAAATAAAATAAAATAACAAACAGGTAAACAAAACTATTTATAGGGATTTTCAATAATTCCCACTAACTATGCACGTCAGATTCAGACCAGTCTTTACTACCATCCACTCCACCAACCAACCCTAAAGTGAGGTCAAAGACTGCCTTTTATCCCCTCCTTGCTGGCTGGGATGATCCAAACAATACTACTGTGTTTCATTCCCAAAACTGGTAATCTGTTAACAAATCACAGAAATAATTTACAACACAAATGGCATTACAATTATCACACATTTCCCAGCTTTTCTTATTTTCCCACGTTCAGAAAATAAACATATAAATAAACCCGCGTTAACTGGGCTATACCACCCGCTGTACATTAAATTATAAATACAGTCCCAGCTCACTGTACCACCCTTTTGCTCCCCGACGACCCGGAAACAGTGGACGTGGTCTGAAACTTAAACAGATACGCGGTAAGGCGTTTGCTTGCTAGCACGCTCACACGATATCATAAAACATTTAAAACAAAGTTAAAACTGTTTAGCTATGTTTCCAAATAGCGTGTAGCTTCACTGCCCTACTAGTTGGCCACCCTAACAGTAACAGTGCCACTTAACAGTAATTTAAAACTTTGTTTTTAAACGTGTGTGGTGCGCTTGCTTGCCCGTTAACCAACTTACACCGTAACTCCGCGAAATGTGTTTTATATCATAAATGGGTAGATAATGAGCAGTCATGTACAGTGTTACTTTCTTATTAACTCAATTATAGAAACATTCCGTAACGGGCTAGCAGCTCCGTTACAAGGACACAGGGTGATCCAAGTCAGAGGCGATTACGGGCTTTACACTGTTCATTAAAGTCAGAAATGCTGTAACATACTCTCCCTCTCTTTATCTTTTAAATTCTCTAATGCTGGGTCACACTGTACAGCATTATACTGATAGAAGGTTATTACACCCCAGAGAACACTGTGCAACATTCTTAATAACTCCAATAAACTGACGGTTACATATTTATATTGCTGTGTAATAAGCTTAGTCATTTTGGTGGTGTGAATGTACTTGTTAGAATGCAAAAAATGACTGAAATGAATGAAAGATAAATGTTTCTTATATATTATTTCTCTTAAAATAAGAGTATAATACAAAAAATAATACATTTAGTGTGTATACACTCACTGGCCACTTTATTAGGTACACCTTGCTAGTACCGGGTTGGACCCCCTTTTGCCTTCAGAACTGCCTTAATCCTTCGTGGCATAGATTCAACAAGGTACTGGAAACATTCCTCAGAGAGTTTGGTCCATATTGACATTAGCATCACGCAGTTGCTTTGTGCACATCCATGATGCGAATCTCCCGTTCCACCACATCCCAAAGGTGTTCTATTGGATTGAGATCTGGTGACTGTGGAGGCCATTTGAGTACAGTGAACTCATTGTCATGTTCAAGAAACCAGTCTGAGATGATTCGAGCTTTATGACATGGCGCGTTATCCTGCTGGAAGTAGCCATCAGAAGATGGTCATAAAGGGATGGACATCAGCAACATTACTCAGGTAGGCTGTGGCGTTGCAACGATGCTCAATTGGTACTAAGGGGCCCAAAGAGTGCCAAGAAAATATCCCCACACCATTATACCACCACCACCAGCCTGCACCGTTGATACAAGGCAGGATGGATTGGCCAAATTCTGACCCTACCATTGTCAGACTCATCAGACCAGGCAACGTTTTTCCAATCTTCTATTGTCCAATTTGGTTTGAATAGCCTCAGTTTCCTGTTCTTAGCTGACAGGATATTGGTCTTCTGCTGCTGTAGCCCATCTGCCTCAGGTTCGAGGTGTTGTGCGTTCAGAGATGCTCTTCTGCATACCTTGGTTTGTAATTGTGGTTATTTGAGTTACTGTTGCCTTTCTATCAGCTCGAACCAGTCTCATTCTCCTCTGACCTCTGGCATCAACAAGGTTTGATGCTCACTGTATTTTTCTGGACCATTCTCTGTAAACCCTAGAGATGGTTGTTTCAGCCCGTCTGGCACCAACAACCATGCCACGTTCAAAGTCACTTAAATCACCTTTCTTCCCCATTCTGATTGTTTGAACTGGTTTGTCTAAATGCATTGAGTTGCTGCCATGTGATTGGCTGATTAGGTAACGAGCAGTTGGACAGGTGTGCCTAATAAAGTGGCCGGTGAGTGTATATATTGGTTTGGTTTGCATATATATCGGTTTGATGTGTACATGTATTGGTTTGTCATGCACGCATATATTGGTTTGTCATTTTTGTTTGTATTGGTTTGTCATTCACGCATATATTGGTGTGTCGTTGACACATCTATTGGTTTGTCATTTACGCACCTATTGGTTTGAATGTGATATATATTGGTTTGCCATTCGCGCATCTATCGGTTTGATTGTATCTTATATTGGTTTCATTCACTCATGTACCGGTTTGATGTGCTGACGTATTGGTTTCTCATTTTCGTTTGTTTTGGTTTGTCATTTCCCTTTATATTGGTTTGTCATTCCCGCATATGTTGGTTTGTTGTTTACCCACCCATTGGTTTGAGTGTCTCATATATTGGTTTTCCATTTACGCATCCATCGTTTTGATTGTGTCTTATATTGGTTTCATTCACTCATGTATTGGTTTGACGTAATTATGTATTGGTTTGTCATGTACGTTTATATTGGTTTGTCATTCATGCATCTATTGGTTTGAGTGAGGACAAATTGCATTGTTTGGTGCATATCTGTTATTTGCAAATTTTTGATTATCTGGTATCGGTATTCCTGAATACCGATAATTCCCGATTAAAAAAAAAAAAAAAAAAACTTTTAAAAGCAATGCGTGTACTTTCCCGACGCATCTCCTCTGTCAGAAAAAAATTCTATTGGCTAATATTCTTTCCACAAAATTCCCTCATTGGCTGAGACAGACAACATTATCTGACCTTGAAAATCAAATGTTTTCAGCTGCTGGAAACAAGGGTGGAAGGCAAGGGCGTAACTTTGGGTTGAACATTGGGGGGGGTTGAGGTCTCCACCCATGTAGGGGGGTCAGGAGGCATGCTGGCAAAAAAGCTGTTAATTGGCTGTTTCGCATGAATTTTTAGGGGAAGAGACATACCAATACAACATGATCTAGATATCCCAACTAGTGCAGTGGAATAGCATAAAATCATTCACTTTGTGATAAAAGCACCAAATTTGTAACGCATCAATTTGTTGTTCCAGTATTAGTAAAATAGATATTTATCACTTCCTGAACATATCAGCCATGTACTAGTTATGCCACAATTTAACAGTACTTAATCCCTATTATTCTGTGATAATTATTGCCGCATTGATAGCTGTCAAGACCCTGGCAGCTGTCACACCCACTCCTCCTTTGCACCATTTTATAACTGGTAAATAAATAATTCAAAAGTTCATAACTGTATACATTAATGTCAATTTGTTCTTTTTCCCACCTGGTTTGCAGCCTTCTAACAAGAAGACATGGCACTGCAACGTCGTTTAATTTGGTCTTTTTTTATTTGAAAACAATAGAAAATTACAGGAAAACAATAGGGTGAGATACTAATACAATGTGGCCTCTATCGGCATTCGTATCCACCCATAATGCATTGGCACCCTCCCAGTTTTGGTCTGAGGTAATTTAGATCGTTCTAATTTACCTCAGATCGAAATTCCGCATCGCGCGCGAAATCAGTTCTATTGCCTGTTCGAATGTTCAAGTCATCAATTAAAAGCATTAGTATAGACAGAATATCGAGAATTTTATAATAAACATGTATATTGTCGCTGTCGGATGAAAACATCATATCTCCAAAAAGTTAACTTTTCACAAAGTGGAAAAAGCATTCCCATATCATCATTATGGAACACAGCATCACAAGATTTCAGTTTGACTCCATTTTAGGTCTAATATTAAACCATGTCAATAATCAGTTGCTAGAACTGGAGATACGAGTTATTAGCACTATAACAACAATGGCATTCAGAATTAGATAGTTAGTGACATAGGTTCAATGGGTAATTCCTATATTATTATTTGTTAACAATAAATAATCGCTTGATATACCTTAGAAATAATCACTAGTCATACCTCATACTAGCAAGATAATCGCAACTAGCTAGTAGCTACGGTAAAAGTGGTCTGATTCTATTATGGCTAGCTAACAGTTCAACTAACACAATGAAACCACAGCAGAAAATAAGACTTTCATTTAATTATTTGACTCATGAGTGGTAGCGCCATTACAGTAGCATACCTCCTGTTGGGAAGAGTTTTTCTCTTTTTGTTAGACCAACAATTTAAGCTTATTGCTTGCTATGCCTCGCACCAGCTACTGCTGCTGCTTGAGGAGACGTGGGGAGAGGAGGATGGGTTGGGCGCAACCAAGTTTTACAATACGGGGGGTGAAAAAATGTTATTCTTTGTTTGTTACTTGCATTGAATCGAGAAAACCAATCACTTTATCATGTTTTATAGCAGTTAAAAACATACAACCCCCCATCCCCCCGTATTTTACGCCCATGATGGAAGGTAAGTATCCAGTAAAATGGTCGTTGTGCTCAAACCGTGCCGTTATCAAAATTGCAGTAGGCTAATCGGACCTTTTTGAATGGGTATAAGTAGTCTACGTTTAAGCTAAAAAAACAAGCTTGGAATATAAAAGAAATAAGGACTTGTAATAAGGACTAACTGGTGCTATAAATTGCAACAGTTCGACACTGCATATTTAACAAATAGTAATGTATATTTATTCTTTCAAATGAAACTTTCAAAAGAAATGTATCCTAAAGCACAGACCTTCTGAATTACAGTCGTCATTTCAGCAACCGTTCACGAAATTAAACTTCAGCTTGCTTGCGGTTGCATTGTATGTCGGAACCTCGCGGCAAAGCTGAAAATACCGGTTTGCCGCTTTGATGTTTCTTAATTTGGCCTCATCATTATGGAAGTCGAGTTATTAAAATAAAAAAATTGCAGCACATAGTTTGCACTTCACAGTATTTTCGCTAACTTTATCACAGTCCTTCCACACTCTACCTTTGTATGAGCTGTCCATTTTTCACATAACTTATGAGCAATTGGGCTCCTAGAATGTCCCCGCAGCTTCAGAAAAAGCGTGGACGTACAGGCTAGTTTTAAGGTTTGATATTTCATACTTCATGATAAAAATGCAGCCTAAATGATGTATCAATTCGCTTTATTTCTTACGCAATGATTGCCATCGTTCGTCGGACAATTGAATGCTTTTGAAATAGCGATAGGCATCTGTTGCGTAGCCAAAATAAGATAACCATTGAGAAATTTACCAACGTCAATATTACAATGCACATCTTAGTGCAATTTTTAGTTTTTTTTTCTTTTATAAAGAATTTTCACTTGATCTTTTTGCTCTTTAACTTTCATAGTGGTGACTGATGTATGCCTGAAAACATATGACTAAGTAAAGAGGGTTTGTAATCAAGTTCATGTTGTCACAGCCTATTTCTTTTCACACAAAAAAAAATGTTAAAAGCATTCAAATATCGGCCTGAAATATCGGTTATCGTCCTCTTTTTGTCACAAATAATCATTACCGTATCGGCCGAGAAAAAACCATGTAGGTCGACCCCTAATATATTTGGGTTACTGGCCTTTACATAAGCAAAACTAAAAACAACAAGGCATGTATTGAGTTTTATATAAAATGTGCTATTATGCATACTCATACTGTCTTTCTCATTTCAGAAAAAAAACAACTCACCATGAGTGGCTACTTGATGGGGAATAAAGTGCCATGCACACCACAGCAAGCAGCTGTTTTGACAGATAGTGTCCTAAACATGCTTGTCACTGACACGAGGCCACTATCAATGGTTGAAGATGATGGCTTCAGAGCAATGATCAACACCCTCCACCCTGGTTACACTCTTCCCTCAAGGACCCATTTTACTAAGCTGATGGAGAGGAAATATCAAGAGACATTCCAGGAAGTGGAGATTGCAATAAAAGCCAATGATGAGTGAGTCAATGATGATTGGGACATGGAGTCAATTTGCCTTACCACCATGCCACTGCAGGACAGACATACGGCATCCAACATCGCAGAGTGGTTGGAGGAGGTAGCAGCCAGGTTTTAAATTCCTCCTAGCAAAATTATCGCCATTGTGCATGACAATGGTGCCAATGTTATGGCTGCGGCAAGCATACTGGAGGAGAAGCATTGGGTGGTCCTCCGTGCGCTGCACTGGCCATACCTTGCAACTCGTGATCAATTCTGCATTGAAGCATCCAAGCATTGAAAAAGTTTTGGGTACAAGATGTCTTGTGGAACATTTTTTAAAAAAGTGAGCTAGCCTGCAACAACCTAAGAGAGAAACAGCAACAAATGGCCACACCTGAGCACAGGCTTGTTCAGGACATAAGCACAAGGTGGAACACCACATTCTACATGATAAACCGGCTGCTTGAGCAAAGGTGGCCTGTAACAGCAATGCTGTCTGACTCCTCTGTAACACAGAGAGGCGAAAGGTACCTGGATTTGAAACCTGACCAGTGGAGCCTGCTGGAAGAGCTTTCCACAGCCCTTAAGGCTTTTGAATGTGCCACTGTCTTCATGAGCGGGGAGAAATACATAATCTCTGCAGTACCTCCACTTGTGAAGGGGCTATTGAAGTCCACCCAGATTGCTGCCTTTGAGTCAGCCCCGGTGAGGGCTTTCCAACTCACTGCTACGGAGCAACTGCAACAGCGATGGAAGAGGGAGACTTTTTTCTCAGACACGGCACCAAACACAATGATCCTCTACACTGCTGTGGACCTGAGGTTCAAAAGACTTAAGTTTATAACACCTGACAAAGTTCTAAATGTGCAAACCAAAGTGCAAACACGGGCACTCAGAGTGGGAAGGGAGATGGATGAGCAGCAGCATGGCAGTTTCTGTGACCAAACCAGTGCCACCTCCACCATTACTACAGCTGCTGAACCTACAACTCCTGTCTCTTTTCTTGACTCACTCCTCGATTCCGAAACCAGCAGTGAAGAAGAGAATAGAAAGCAGGAAGCTGAGGATCTCAACAACCAAGTGAGGAATGAAGTCCTCACATACTTTGGAGAGAAGCCCCTTGCCAAGGAAGAAAGTCCATTACATTGGTGGAAGGCTAACGAGGATAGATATCCCACCTTGGCCAGGCTAGCAAAGTCCTACTTATGCATGCGTGGCACCTCAACACCATCTGAGCGGCTGTTCTCTGCAGCAGGCAACATAGCTTCCAAGAGAGCTAGCCTTAGCCAGGAGCATGTGGACATGCTAACATTTTTGCATTGCAATAATGCAAAGTTCCTGTAGAAAGAAAGAGAGAGGGTGTGTGTGTGAGTGAGCGAGAGCTAGTGTGAGAGAGAGAGAAAGTGAGTGAGTGTATGACTACCTCCATAGTCCATGGCCTGCTGTTAAAGCTATTTGATGTCGCAAAGCCTGTTAACACTTAGTTTGTGTTTTACGTTTTTCTTTTTTATTATTTATTATTTATTTATTTATTAACAGCTCAGGTCCGTTCAAGCAACGTAAAAAATACCTGTTTTTTGTGCACTTTATTGAAAAAGTGAGCATATATCTTTTGCACATGTTGTATAGCATACATTTAGGTCTGTTATTTGTGTTAATATTGTCAATTTGTGTTTTGAATAAAATGATGGAAATAAAATTTGTTTTTGTGTTTTTATCTGATTCATCGATTAATCGAAGAAATAATCGACAGATTAATCGATTATCAGAATAGTTGTTAGTTGCAGCCCTACACAATACATAATCATCTTAAAAGTCACTCACTGAAAAAGACAGTCACTGTAAAAGACAGTTGGTGCATAAAACAGTCACTGTAACAGTAGCACAGCACAAAGTACAAAGCAAACAGACTGTTAAAGAGTGAACACTGCAGCATGTAAATGTGGCACTTTTTTATTTGGCATTTTTTATGTTGATTGTTTTTATGTTGATGGTTTTTATGTTGATTGTTTGAAGTTAAATCTTTACAATCACATATTTCAGAATGTCCAGATTGTCCATTTAATTGTTACATTTTAAGTTGCCATGGCAACCACCAAGGTTAAGTCCTATGATATATGCAAACTGTGCAATGTACAGTAAGTTAACACTCAAGGGGCAGTGTGAAATGCTGTAACTGTGCAGAGTACATCTCTCTGTACAAGTTTAGTGTAACCTGATACTGATACAGACGGTATATAAAACAATGTGATAAACTAAAATACACTGACACACACATTTACCAGTCTATCTTGCAATGATGAATGTGTGAAATGGTTTAAAATGCTGTTTCGTACTAGCTGATATAGTTTAAACCATTACGTTGAAAACTATAAAAATTAGAACTTGGCGAATTACTTCAATGCTAACTATTGGTTTGTCAGAGATCTTACGAAATTTCAAAGCCAAGAATCACTAGTCCCGCCACGCCCACTCCTTGCGTGTCTGCCATTCTGAGTGACTTTTCCACGGACAATGCAGTTAATCCCAGGCGTTTTGAAAAAAAGTAAGATTTCACTTACTCTGAGCTAAGCCACTCTGAGCAGTGTCCCGAATGGAGAAGCCAGCCAGAGGGGGAATGTATGTGCACAAAAATATACGGCACTGCGTCTGAGGAATTCTCTGCCGTGCCGTTTTAAAGGTAATACAACGGAATTTACAGAATACCAACTTTGCTAGCTCGACAGGACTACTTCACTGATGGAAGCGACATCTTGTGAAGTCGTTTCCACATCGCTGAAACACTGCTCGCAACCGCCTTTCTTAATGAGACAAAGTGCGACGGTTTTGCAAAGCTCCACAAAGATGCCATTCATGATCAAGTCATTACCCTTTGGTGAGGTGGTAAACTGTAGTACCGCTGGCTCTGATGCAAACTGGCAATCTGACTACACTGCAGAAAAGAGTTTCTGTTGCGGCTGGTACCTTTGCTTAATTTCGTGGCATGACACAAAGGCCGTAGTCGAGTCGAACCTCTTGAACGGTACCTTTTTAGGTGGCATGTTCCCGGTTCGGATCGCGAGGTAAAAGCAAGAACCGAATGGAGACTGGACCGGGTGAGACTGGCAGACTGTCTCAGCCGCACCACCAAACGCAACATCGTAGCTATTTCTTAACAACGCTTCGCCGCAAATCGATCTACACAAGGACGGTTCCAGTATCGAAAACAGGATTAATTCAAAGATACGTTTAATTGATTGAAGCTAACGTAAACCCACGCCGATGGTTCTTCAAGAGCCCTCACTTTCCACTGACCTCCCTGTCACTATACGGCTCTCCTTCTACTTGCCCTCCAAGTTTCTGTGGTTGCCAGATGAACAAAAAAAATCATCAATGAGTAAACATCATCCCTGTTTTATAGTACAGTAGCTTGTTGTCTAGTTTTTGATATGGCCTCTTCGCTTGATTTTTTTATTTGCACCTACAAACATTAGTCCCTATCTAATTCTAAAAGTTGTTTACTCCAGTCATTAGATGACTAAAGACTGCATATTGTCCTGCCACACTGCTGCTCTCAACTTGAGGGAAGGCATATTGTCCTACTAATACTAAACAAAAATAATGTTTCTATGAAACTATAACATTAATACTATACTGATTGTACAACTCGTCCCAAAAGAGTTCTTTCAGATGGATTCCATTTTCAGTCTTCAATATCTGAATAGCCACAAATTAGGAAGTGGGATGTGTTATGAAAATAAACACTAAAATAAATACTGCTTAAATAATATCTCCCCTAACTGTTCACAGTGAACCATTTCCCAGGTAGTTCAATATCAATATCAGTCACCTGAGAATATTGCATGCAGAGTACAACAGTAGCACTTTTTAGTGGGAGATTGGAATATCATTTTATTCACCAGACATCAATCATTTTATCTGTCAACAGGGGATAGTCTTCTTGGCGGCCAACTTAACGTGGATTTTACTAAGGCCATGTCCACACGTACACGGGTATTTTTGAAAAGGGGGGTTTTCCTCCTTCGTTCTTAAAAAAATCTCCGTCCACACGAAAACGTAAACACACGCTGTCAAGAGCGTGCCAAACCAACAGGCGACGACATAACACTAACCGTAAAGCCATGTTGGCCAATCAGAAGCCTGAAAAAAAGTTACTACGGCGCACACTCTGACGTCACAGGCCAAAAACTCCGTTTTCCCTGTCTACGAATGAACCCTGAAAACGGAGTTTCAGAAAATCTTCACCCTGGAAGGCGTTTTGCAAAAGATCCGTTTTCAGTGACCTAAAACGCCGTTTGTGTGTGGACGAAAGGCCAAAACGCATAGAAAAAGCTACGTTTTTAAAAATAAACGTGGATGTGTGGGAAAGCTAAATCTGGCAACCCTAGCAAAGAAGGCACCGCCCACCGTCGTGAAATATGGTCGTAAAACGTACGAGCCCCTGCTGTGAAGAGGCATAAACTGTGGGGATGCTGCTGTGTTAGCTGCATACTGCGGTGTAATTTTAAACCAGCCAACTAACAATATGTTTTAAAACGTGTACTCATTGGAAGTCTTGCTATGTCTTGCTCGCCTAGCTTGTATTTTTGATTGGTTCGTGAGAGACACGACTCGCTAGCCGGTAGTCAGTGTGTGGTGATGTAACTAACTCGATATTACAGCAGCTAGCAAGACTCAGTGAACGTTCTACCAAACCCTGCAGGACCCTCACCCGTGTTCTTCCCCTGCACTCAACTTTTCATGCGTTACGTTTTCAACAGTGTGTCGTCGCTTGCAATCTGAACCCTGTAACATTTTAATTATGCCCAATGTCTCCTTGTGGTTTCGCCTGCACTGCTAGATCTAGTCTCGTAAGTGGTTATATGTTGAAGTAGTCAAGATGCATAGCAACTATAATTGAGTGTGATCTGTAAACGATAATTTCATTTTAAATCAGTGCTACGACTGTATTTTCTTTTCATGTCTCAAAAGTAGAAAAGTTTTTATTCACAGTATTCTTTTCCAGTAAAAGCAAATAAAATACCAGATTAGCAATCACGAGTCGTATAAATTATTTTAGAATGCAAAGAAACGTACCTAAAATAAAATTTAGAACTGGAGAACCTTTAAGAGTAATGCACACACAATCAGGTGTACCCAGTATACAATGTTTAATGGGATAGCTCTTCCGTGGGTTACAAAGGGAAACATATACGTTTTAAAACGTGAGACAATATATTAAACCGTTCGAAACGGAACTGTAAAAAACAACAGCAAAATCCATCAAATGTCTATAGGAAAAACTAGCTTTTAAAGTATGGCAGTCACCCTATGAATACTGTACAGGTTGCACCATAAATTGGTCCCCCTTCCCCCAGCTATATAATGCAACGTCAGGTTTCTTCTTCTCTGCCTGATTACTTGCCCCAAGGGTGTTACATTTAGATCCCTATATCAGATGGTCCTGACATCTTAAGGGGCCATGGACTGCAATGTCTGATTGCACTTACTTGCTTCCAGTGTGAAATCAGGTATTGACGAGCAATAAGCACAATCACAGTGTTGTGTGTTTTTCTTTGCTGTGACTACAGTCACCTTCTTCCATGCAGGTAAGGGTCTCAAGCAACCATGTACAATGGTCTCTAGTGGTTTAAAAATTAAACAGCCAAGAGAGGAGGGTGAATACACCTGCACACTGGGAAAGCACAGAACAGCATGGCGTGGGTACTGCCTCCTTCTTGTTGAATACCCATTGACAAAGCACTTTCCTCATAAAACATTCTAGGGGTATCAATGTACCAGTTTAAACATTCAAAATAAAACATCATGCCTCTCTTTAACAATATACATTATAAACCTTATTTACAAGAATAGACAAAAAATTACAAAGTTGATATCAAAGACAGGCAAACAGTTGGAATATATTGTACCAGCTTTCACAAAATAAATTCTCTCATTCTATACTGCTCTACTGTAATCACATTCATCCTGAAGAGTATGACACAAATGAAGCATGTACACACAGCAACCACAGCAAGCACCCCTGAAACATGACAGGAGAGTTTGGCCATTTTCACACACTTAATTGTTTACAGTAGATGTGAAGGTTCTACCAGCCAAAATTACAGCTTTCTGCAAATAAAACCTTCAATTTGATTAAAAAACACTCCACAGTTTAGACATTCTTGATAACAAACAGATTCAATTTCAACACATGACTGAGCACCACTTGAAAATATGTTGGAACCTAACCCATGTGACCTTTTGGCCAGGCTCACCGGCAGTGCATTGTGGGAGCATGTCCTCCAGTGAAGGACACTGTCATACTTGACCTTCGCTGTAAGCGCTGGGTCTCATTTTCTACACAGTGATGTTATGACTCCTCAGTAGCTTTGAGACAGGTCTTGAATGGCAGAGTGTTTTGGCCAAAAAGTTGAGGGCAATTTTGCTTTCAGTATCACTTTATTTTTTATAGGGTTCAAACTAAATACCTGCCAGTGGAATTGTAGACCAATTATTTCAACAACCAAAAAAAAACTGGCATTGAATTTAACTGTTCACTAATTACATTCCGTTACAATCAATGATGTTGTTTTACACTGAAAACAGTCGGGTTCCAGTTTACATTTGGAATTGGCCCCAGCTCTGTTTGGCATAAAACGCTCTTCTTTGTTAGACAAACTCTGCAAAACGTTCTGCTCTTGCCAAACCCCTCGACACAGCTGCAGTGGTAGTGGCAGATTTAACTGCAACTGCCACCCTTCAATCCTGCTCACTTGAAACCTGTTCATTGACATTAATGAAACTAGCCCTGTATGGCAACTATAGCTCAAAGCCATTGTGCAGCTATTCAGTCCAAACTAATGGTACTCTCCACAGAAGGCGTGATAGTCTGCCTATAGAGATTCTGGAACTGATCTTCATTGATGTGCAACATCTGGCTTGTCACAAATACTTGTGCAAGAAATCATGAGCTACAAAAAGTAATTTTTGTTACCACGACATGCAGTAAGACTGATGGACCCTGTTCTAAAGAGAGCACTGTAAATGGCTGTACAAGATTTGGCACAAACTCAGACAGCGGGTTCTGTCTCCATTTTTTCACAATTGAGTCTATTCAGTATGCAGTAGGATCTTTGAGGAGGTACAGAAAAGCTGTGGTCAGGGGCCTGTGATATGTCTCCATACTGAGATGGAGGTGGTTTCCCCTGTGCCCTGCGGACAGAGGGTTTGGACGACAATGGCATTAACCATTTAACCATGTCCTCATCCATTTTCACCCGCACTGGGCCAGTTGGGTCCAGGGAGAAACGGTAGCCACAACTGCCAGGAGATGACAGGGTAACCATCTGCAGCACTGGAGTGTGCACAATGGCTGCCTGTCCTGTACATGGCCTCTGGTCCTCTCCGCATTGGCTTATGGCTGGAACAGTGCAGGGAGAGGGTCCTTTCAACAGCCTGCCCCTAGGTCCTGTTGAGAAGAGACAGACCAATGATATTGTGTGTGTGTGTGTGTGTGTGTGTGTGTGTGTGTGTGTGTGTGTCTGTGTGTGTGTTTGTGTCCGAAGGGGGGTGTATGCATATTTGTAGTGGGTGTGCGTGTACCTGCGCAGCATATCCCCTACCCTACTCAGCCCTACCTGCTCTCCCCAAGGTCTTCCTCCACCCACGCAACAATCTTGCCCTCCCAGCCCGGTACCACTGCGTCATCCTGGAACACCTGAAGAAGGCCAAATTACAGACACGCTCGTTATAGGGAGATCAAATCAGGACATCATATCATACAGGTCGAAGATATTAGGGGAGTAAGAAAATACTGATACACTTGAGTATCGCGATATTATGTTTTGTGATACTGTATCGATTCTCAAAAACACTGTATCGATTTTTAATTAATAGTTTACATGCAAAGATTCGTGGCAGACAGTGGTTCATTTTCTATGGGTTAAAGAGATTTTAGATCAGGCAATAAATTATTACTAGCGCACACGGGCTCTGATATTACCAGACCGGAACGCAATTTTATTAAAAACGACCACTGACGTGGTGTTTTTTCGGATGAGTTTTAACCAATGGTTGTCTGTTTAGGCGACGTACTGTCACGAGAGCACTGTTCTTATCCAATCTGCAACTAGTTTCAACTTTCTGTGAGGCGGTGCCAGGAAGTATTTGCGGGGACTGTATCAGTTGATTATTGCACAATAAGCTAGCATGCATTCAAATAGATGGAGCATGGAAACGAAACTTGTGAAGGTTGGCGCAGACACAAGCACAATGGAACGGGGCTGAAAAATAAATGACGATAGGCTTGGTTAGATGAAAAAGGCAATAACGGACAAACGTTCGGCGTATGTTGTATGTTGCTTTGCACCGTGTGTTCGAAAAAAATACAGTATGGGACAAGCGGCAAAAGGTATTGTCTCGGCATGATACTGATCCCTCACTCAAAGCAGCTGTTCGGGCTCTTCGTTATACGTCAGCGTTGCCGGGAGCTGTGGCCACTGTAGCTGCTGCCGCTTCAACCATCCAAAACCGCGTGTGCAATCATTAAGTGCGCATTTATAGCGGAACATGACCTGTCTTTCAGAATAGCGCCAGCGCTAGTTGACCTGTGCAAAACATCACTGGACAGAACTGCACTCTCCCACACCGGCAGCGACAAAGCGGCCGGAAGTCTTCAACGGTCGCTGGGCGATGCTGAGCGACATGCTAACTAGCTAACAAGTAGATACAGTGACAAAACAAGTGAAATTTCACATGTTCAAAACTGCGATTACTCCAACAATTTTACACTACGCATATTATACATTAAATTGTTAAGCTACTTTCTCACTCACAATGTATTTAGGGTGGCTCGTGCCTTTTCTAACTCATGTTTTCTTGTAATGTATAGTTTTTGAATTAACATTGACAATTCTGAAGAAACTGCGAAGAAATGCCCACAGACTTGCCAAAATGTTAGCCACAACAATGCTAAGTGAACATTCTAAAAATAACCATTCGGTAACCATACCGGTAATAAGAATTATACTGGTGCACGCCCTTTCATAACTTTCATAAAATGCTTTAAATGTTTTTTTCATGTGAAATGTTATCATAATTAAAAAAAAATATAGACTGTATTTTATGTATTGCAGAAAAAAAAGTTTAGCTATTTAGATTTTGACATCACTTGGACATAGTTTGTGAGAATCACCCAACCAGTATATGCCACATTCACAGTTTTACTTTTAAACTTTTTAAACTTTTAAACTTTTAAACTTTTTAAACTTTTAAAAATTAAAAACAGAGTGTTCAGAAAGTAATCCAAAGTATTTAGATTATGTTACTTACCTTGAGTAATGTAACAGAATATGTTACAAATTACATTTTAGGGCAAGTATTCTGTAATCTGTAGTGGAGTACATATTAAAAGTAACTCTCCCAACCCTGCCACTAGATAGCAGTGTTGTAATCTACCTTCAGCTATTTGACTCTTCCACTCCAATGTAACAACGTAAACTGAGACAGGAAGTAGCGTAAGGGCGCACCACTAACGTTAGCATTACCAAACCTAGCTGACTAGTAACGTTACGGCCGATGGCTGAATGCGAAAGAGTTAGACAGGTGTCGTGCCGCGTTCTGCACCCCTGCCGTGAAATGCACCCCTTCTGATTGACTCGCGAGGATATTGCAGTTTTTGATGACTAAAAGCAACTTGACGAGTCAGATTGTCTTGAAAAGAAGAGACTGCACAATATTTCGCAGTCATATATATATATATATATATATATATATATATATATATATATATATATATATATATGGCCAAATTAATCATGGGTAAGCACAAAACACCCTGCCAGCATAGGCTACACCGATGTTATTGTCCCTCTTTTCCAATGTATAGCTTTGTAATCTGTAATAACTACTACAGGAATATACGACGGCACCTTTTATCAAGTAATTCGTTAAAGTACTAGTTGGTTATTATTTTGAAGCAGTAAAAAACGTATATAAACGGTTACTTGCAGTATTTTTTTAAACAAATATGAAGGTTATTTTTTTTCATCAAAAACTGCAATATCCTCGGGAGTCAATCAGAGGGGGTGCATTTCACGGCAGGGGTGCAGAACGCGGCACGACACCGGCTCCTGCGGCGTACAGAGGTAAAGTGTGGGCTCATTTTGGCTTCCACAATAAAGAAGGCACTAAGGAGGGTGGGATCTTGCGTAGTGTTCAATTAGATGTTACATGGGTCAGCGAGCGAGTTTCGAACCATGGTTCTCACCGCTCGCTGCCAACCCCAGCTAACTAAATTTTATAATTACCCGAGGACAAGGTCAACAGATAGTGACAGTATGAACTGTCGTGTACAAAGCTGACTAACTGGCTTAAAATACACTGGCAAACTAGCCAGCTAACGTTGGCTAGCCAGCTACAAAGTCAACAGTATTATTCACATTTTATTCAATGTGCACAAGCATGAAATAAACAGACAAATGGACTTCGGTTTCTTTTATTGCAACATCCAATAACCTTTCAACCTTATCCAAGTGCTAACGCATACAGCTTCAATACTTTTTCAGTTACTTAGAACGCCTCTTAGTCAGCTAGCTAGCTAACTGCAAAAGGAATTGGAAATATTGAAGCTGTATGCGTTAGCACTTGGATAAAGTTCATCATAACCGCTAGCTAGCTAGCTAATTTTGGGTTGACGTACCAAACTAGCTAGCTAGGTAGCGGCTATGATGCTATTCAGTTGACAAAGTTAGCAATCGATACTGAACTTTACGGAGCAATTGCTCTGTCGTCAGCTTAGCTGCAGTTTAACACGGTTTTAAACGCGCATGTTGCGGAAAAAGTCACGTGGCTTCTTAAACCCCATTGCTGTGTCATCGGTACCTGTGTTTTAACCTACTGCTGAGGTTTAGCTTGATCTCATTTGCTGTGTCAAGAAATCTCACATCAGCCACTAGAGGTCACTTTTTGTGCGTATTTGCTTAAACTTGATACTGAGGTGGTTTAAGGAGAGACTAAACCATTTTATCTGCAGAATGAGACCTACATCTCATCCTACACACAAACTAGTAATATTTTGTTAGCCTGATGTCTGCCCCCATGTAGGCCTATGTCGTCACTTACTTTGACTGTGTGAAATAAAAGCTATGTAGGCATATCTCTTTATATAGTCCTATAATTAAGGTTTGTGGAGATAACATTCTACATCCTCTTCGAAAAATTGTAGGCTGTTTTTTTCTAATCACAAACACAGACAAAACACGCTTAATCGAAATAGTGCATTCTATATTCATCACCAGGATTTTTGCGCCGTACGGCACCGTCAATTTTCAACAAAGAAATAATATATATATCTCGTTATTACAAGTATATTTGCAGCTGCCTGAAAACTAATTCTAACAGCCATTATGGGGTAAAACAATCCTACATAAAACATATAAAAGGAATCAATAGATGAGGGAGCTGAATACATCAACAAGACAGAAACAGGAGGACAACAAAAAAAAAGTAGGAAATTGTTGGAAATCAGCTTCTTTATTAACTCTTCCACAGGCATGTGATTGGTAAAATTCATAAAAAGAATAATAATAATAATAACAACAACAACAATAATAATAATAGTAATAATAATAATATAAAAAATAAATAGAGGAGAGGCAGAAGAGTTAGTTTATAAAAGTTTAAACATGTCTTATCCATTTGTTTATTGGTAATATTTTTATGACTTGAGCTATATTTTTCCTCAAATAAGCCATAAACATAGCGAGGTTGTCAATTTCAACCCAGTCATAAAAGCGAACTGGCTAGCTAACTCATAGGTGCCCGTATAAAATACCGGGTTTGCACATATACTACGGGATACGGGAAATGTAGTGTAATACAGGGTTTCCCCAAATAGAAACAAAAACAAATATAATAGAAATTAACGACCTACAAATCATCCAAAAATGATGACCAGATGATGCAAATAGCAAGCTAGCTCACATGCACAGTGGTTCTGTGGCACGTCTGATTTGTTTATTGCGTAGCTAGCTAGCTAAGTAGTAATCCTGCCGAATTTTATTAAACATTGTAGGGCAAAACGTTTCGTCGTAGCTGGATGGCTCAGGTAGAAAAGTCTGGCAAGCTAGACTCCACAGTCATCAAGGTTAGCGGTTTCTTCCGCAGCTAGCAAGCATTAAATTTACATTTATTCATTTAGCAGACGCTTTTATCCAAAGCGACGTACAAAAGTGTATATAGTGGGCAAACAGGCACAAGAACAAGATGTGTACAGGTCATACAATGCAAATAGTGCTGAGGTTGAGCGCAAGGTCGGTGTCGCGTGCCAACTAATCTGATCTAGGATTACATACATCAAATACAATCACAGGGACAATAAAGTACCGCTATACTACCTAGGCGAAAACGTGCACGATACAAGGTGAGAGAGCTACAAGTACAAGCCAGGAGTCTAAGATTTACAAGGTCATGGCATTAACCTGTAAGGTATCTCAAAAGGCAACAGTAGAAGTTGTGCTTGCAACGTCCCTTGAAGTTTGCAAGCACCACACGAGACTTACGTTTATTCCCACATCCCCGTCTTCATCAAACAATCGCAGTATTGACACTACGCGTTCACACTAAGCTTCACAAGCACCAAACAAATTGCATTTTAAAATAATTGAAAGGACAAAACCCTAAATAATAATATTGCCTATTATAATATTAATATATTATTCAATGGTGTATTCTCCCACTCACTTTTTGGTAGGAGAATCATTACTAGTAGGCTATATCATTAACTTGTTGCCGAAGGCAGTGACTACGAAGTCACCTGCCTTCCGAACGGAACGCACAGGCCTTTTTTGCCTTCTCTGATTGGCTAGTACTCGTTACCTTCGCGTAAGGATATCAGGGTCAGAGCCAATCAGAGGCAGAGTAGAGGCGGGTCTTCGCAGAATGCGGGTGGGGAAAAAATGCAGTCCGCGGAGAAGGTAAACAAGTGTTTCTGAACTTCTGCTGTTGACGGTCACCCCCCTCCAAAAAAAACATTTCTCCTCGGATCTGCACGAATCTCGTAGGTGACCTGTTTTGATCTCAAAACGGCGAATTTCGCCTAAAGGTGAGGAGTTTGCATCTCTGCATACCAAAATGCTTATAAATAGAGGGTTACAATAAAGTCGTAATTTTAGTTCTCTTTCAGACACTGTAATGACGACAGGATCCAGGAAGGGTCTTATTTATTGCAGGGAAATAAACTTCATTTTTGGCGGATGTGAAGTCAATTGTATAAGAAATATATAAGCCTGAAGCTGCATTTTAACCGAACACGAAGCGAAATTTACGAGCGACACGAATGCATGAAAAGTCAATGGCAGGAGGCGAATGGGCATAGGTAATCGCAACGAAACTTCAAGCGACGTGAAATGGGCGAAATTCGCTTGTTCAATTTTCAGACAAGCGATCAAACTCGCGCGAGGAAAGCGAAACGAAATTTTGCTTCACGTTCGGTTAAAACGCATCTTAATAACAATTACAATAGCCTATAATATTTATATTACATCGAGGATCCAACTCGTAAAGATTCCTAAATTATGTCATTAAGTGGCATTCTTGTTAACTCTTCCTTCTGGCAGAGATTATCTGTATAGACGGGCTCTGGTTCGGGGTAGATCTCCAACTTCCGGTTTCCAGACAGTTTAACTGCGAATCAGCTGAAACGGTGCGTGTTGTTACACAGCAATCACGTTCATCTTAACAGTCAGCTGCGCGTTAAACTTGATACTTCCGTTTTAAATAGTACAGTTCTAAACCACAGCTAAGCTAGCTGACACAGCAATTGCTGTTTTTACATATACGCAAGCATTGAATATATGTCAACACAGACAAAACAAACATGCCTATTCATAGATCGGAGCCTGCGTGTCCCAGAGGAAGTTGTGGCTATTCAGAATGCTAATGTTTTGGCATAGAGCTGATTAGATCCGCCCCCAGTAACTGAATTTAATTCCAATGAGTAACCAGTATCATGTTCAATTTCTCACATTTATAACAAACCAAATTTCATGAAAATGGGTTCAGAATTAAGCGAGTTACAGTCGATTTTGTAGAGAAGTCTGCATCTCTCAATACATATTGTATTTGTTTACTAGCGGATCTTGACCTCTCCAATATGGCGACCACGCAGACGCATGTCAAATCGCAAACGCGGTATCCACGTTTTGATGTCTGTGCTGCCACCTACTGGATGCTTGTGTTAGAACAGCCACAGCTTACGGTTTCTTGAGAGCAAGTTGTAAATTGCAAATCATGAGTCGCGCTTCTTTGGCTGTGTCCCAATTCAGGGGCTGCATCCTTCGAAGGACACGGTCTATGAAGGCCACTACGAAGGCGTGGCCTTCGTAGACCGCGAAGGCCGAACCAAAATGAGACGGTCTGGTCTACGTGAAGATTTCCTATTTGCGTCACCAGCTGTTCCAGCCCTTACCGTTGCTTCACCAAGCACCGCTCCTGTCGCCTAGCAACCTTGACAGCAGCAGTTAAAAATCGGGACACAGCTAGCTAGCTAGCTAAAAGATGGAGCCAGAATTTTTTATTTTATTTTTTAAGGCTGAAACATAGGTCGGATGCGGGAAGCCAAGCTGCAGTAAGCTAGCTAGCTAACATCCCTAACGTCACGTAACTTAACACGTAACTATTTTAACGAAATTTTGAGGTTTTAAGGTCCCTTGGTTTTTCACAATTGTATCGTTAGCTATTCGATTAAGTTGAAACCCAATACTTAGATTTAAAAGTGTACTCCTCGGCCAATGTGTTTGTTGTGCCCGCCATTTTCTTTTTGAAAAGTGATTCATCACCGGCGCGCAGTGAATTCCGGGATAGGTTGGCCAGCGAACGATACACCCGGTGCATCCTTCGTTGCCTGGGAAAAGAAGGGCGCATTTCTCGGCCGCATTTGAAGGAGCCTTCGAAATGGGACAGCCTTGTCGCGCCGACTGTGACGCAATCGGTCTTCAAATGCAGCCTTTGAAGGATGCAGCCCCTGAATTGGGACACAGCCTTTCATTTTTGGCACTCAGACTCTCTCGCGGGAGAAAGCGGCCAAAAATCACGTGAGAAGATGATGCTCCTGAGCGCTCTGACCAGAAGTTACAAAACGCAAATCCCGTGGTGGAGTTTTGCGAGTATGAGGTTACGATTGCAATTTGCTTTTTGCAATTTTGCAGATCTGAATTTACAATTGCAAAAACAAAAATGCGCTTTCGCAAGTTGTGAATTACAATTGCGATTCGTGTTTCGCTTTTACGGTTCACCGTTTACAAGTGCAAATCTTACTCTGCGCTTCTTCGTATTTATGGCACGATTCTACCTTCATATTTCACCATCTAGATCTGATGAGTATAAGAAGATCAGCTCTGGGTTCAATTCCTCTGTAGATAAACCTATTTCTGTTGTAATGGTAAGCCCTCTAAACAAACACGGAGCTCCCAGCATGAAGCACAGCTGAGTTTCAAAATGAGAATATATTGTCCCACACACCTACCTCCTCCTTCACTGTGCCAAACTCAGGGTCCAGGGCTTTGAAGTGGTAACGGAAGTTGCCTTCCCGGTCCACAGCTGCCTTGAAGTCTCTGAGTGTCACCTCCCCCAGCCTGTCAACAGCGCACAGTCTGTCACATCACCAGATATATACTGTGGAACACCGGCCGACACACTGACAGAGGCAGGACTTCAAGCGCAAATGCAATGGTCACGCTAAACAACAGAGCTGACCTTTTGGGTATGTTGACCATGAAGGGCGTAAGTGATCGGTCGGTGAAGTAGAGCACTTTGGTCGAGGTTGAGGCATTGAGCACTGGGCTACTGTGAGAATGAGCCATTTCTGTAAGAGGAGAGACAATCCACATAATGGAGTATGTGTTTTGGAACCACTGACTGAGTGTGTTTCATTTATCCAGCTGAGCACTTTCAGTGGGACTCATTTTCAGAGTCTTCTTGCCTCTTCCACTAAACTTGAACATTTATTCCAACATTTATTTATATTAAGGTCCAAATTGCTGCAGAGGGTGAGCACTCAGAACAGGCCCGTGTGTACTTTAAGCAGCATGCATGCAACAGTAAGCTGCACATGGGCCAGTGATGATTCTGCCTTTCTAAAAATGCTTTCTGTAAAGCTAGACCATAAGGAAATGTCGATAGGACTGTGGAGGGGACTCACTGGTGCTGGGGGGCCATGAGTCACGGTCTGTGTGAGTGGCTTTGCGCCCCGGTGATTTCCCACGACCCTGTAAAGTGACAGAAGTGTGTGTGATTCACATATTTCTAAAAGCATGACATGTACATGTGTTGTGCAGGTATGTGCAATAAATGTATCTGTGTTTGTCCAGTGACAGGTATCTGCATGGATCTTTGTGTGTGTGTGTGTGTGTGTGTGTGTGTGTGTGTGTGTGTGTGTGTGTGTGTGTGTACGAGTGCAGTATTGGATGGGAAGCTTCTCACCCTCCTGTCTGGTTTGTGCCGTGTGTCCAAGGCATGGAGGCGGTCCATCAGGCTGGCCACGCCCTGCTCCAGTGTGTCCAGCGTGTGGTGCTGGGGGTCATGCCCACTGAAACTGTTTCTCAGACTTCGCAGAGCGTCACGCACGAGCTGCAGTTCCTCCGCCTGCTCACACACACATGCGTGAGCCGGGATAAGAGATATGCACACACATACACATACGGATCCCGAGGTTAGTGATACACGGATGCAAACATACAGACATATACAGACATACACAAATGCACATACACACATATACAGACATTCAACATACACCGTGTTTTATCCAACAAGCCCTGCTCTGAGTCTGTGGTGTACCCCTGAATGAACTCTGGGCTTTGCTTTGAGCTTTGTGATTGGTTTTGATGCTCATCACATCTTAACAGTACTACAGGTAGGGGTCAACTTGAACTGTTAAGATGAAACATTTACTGTACCTGATAACTTGTGACATATTGTGTTAAAGAATTTCCACTTTAAATGTGCTCTCTCTCTTGCCCTGCCTCTCTTGCCCTGCCTCACGTCCAGGTTTATTATTTTGATACTGCTTATGTTAATGCTGCTAACTTGCATTAGTGAAATACGGCTATTGGCTATTTGCTAAAATTATGCTTGTGCTAAAACCACTGCATCCATCTGGGATGTGAGGGACTCACTCCTTTGAGCGGGGGGGTGGGGCCTGGAAGGTGAGAATAACCATTATTCTGAGGGCCAGCCACCTGGAACACAGACCGAAAGCATTATCTCATTTTTCATATCCACACACATAGACCTTGTTAGTCCAAGGATTCTGCTACCATTATACAAACTGTTAGGAGTATGCTTAATGGAGTAGTATACAGTCAATGCCTTTTAAAATGAAATATTCAGATTTATGTTGGGCTGAGAAAACTACACCAGGAACTACAAGAAGCAAAACAAAATTTGCTGGAATCTGACAGTACCTCATCCAGATCATGGTTCATAAGCTCCTGCAGGAGGCTTTCTTTGTGTTCTAGTTCCCTCTGCAGGCCAGCCTGGCATTGAAATGGTAGAAATCTCACCTCAACACTGTGATAACTTCATGTACAATGAAAAATATAGCAAAATTCTTCAAATTGGATTTTGAGAGAATGAATTCGCATGGTGCCCGAACAAGGAGTATTTTACCTTTAAACTTCTGTCAAGAGAGTCTTGATGTGCATGTATATACACTCACTGGGCACTTTATTAGGAACACCTGTACACCTACTTATTCATGCAATTATCTAATCAACCAATTGTGTGTCAGCAGTGCAATGCATAAAATCATGCAGATACGGGTCAGGAGCTTCAGTTAATGTTCACACCATCAGAATGGGGAAAAAATGTGATCTCAGTGATTTCGACCGTGGCATGATTGTTGGTGCCAGACGGGCTGGTTTGAGTATTGATCTCCTGGGATTTTCACGCACAACAGTCTCTAGAGTTTACTCAGAATGGTGCCAAAAACAAAAAAAATCCAGTGAGCGGCAGTTCTGCGGAAACACCTTGTTGATGAGAGAGGTCAGCGGAGAATGGGCAGACTGGTTCAAGCTGACAGAAAGGCTACAGTAACCGAGATAACCACTCTGTACAATTGTTGTGAGCAGAAAAGCATCTCAGAATGCACAACACGTCGAACCTTGAGGCGGATGGGCTACAACACTTGAAGACCACATCGGGTTCCACTTCTGTCAGCCAAGAACAGAAAGCTGAGGCTGCAGTGGGCACAGGCTCACCAAAACTGTACAGTTGAAGACTGGAAAAACGTAGCCTGGTCTGATGAATCTCGATTTCTGCTGAGGCACACAGATGGTAGGGTCAGAATTTGGCGCCAGCAGCATGAATCCATGGGCCCAACCTGCCTTGTGTCAACAGTTCAGGCTGGTGGCGGTGGTGTAGTGGTGTGGGGAATGTTTTCTTGGCACACTTTGGGCCCGTTAATACCAATCAATCATCGTTTGAATGCCACAGCCTATTTGAGTTTTGTTGCTGACCATGTGCATCCCTTCATGGCCACAATTTACCCATCTTCTAATGGCTACTTCCAGCATGATAATGCACCATTTCACAAAGCAAAAGTCGTCTCGAACTGGTTTCATGAACATGACAATGAGTTCAATGTTCTTCAGTGGCCTTCCCAGTCACCGGATCTGAATCCAATAGAACACCTTTGGGATGTGGTAGAATGGGAGATTCGCAGCATGAATGTGCAGCTGTCCGTATCTTGTGGAATCCATGCCACAAAGAATTGAGGCCGTTTTGAGAGCAAAGGGAGGCCCTACCCAGGATTAGTATAGTGTTCCTAAGTGTATATACACACACATGCATGTATAAATACAGGTATGTCTGTTTGTCAATGTCTCCATAGTAATGATGTGTGTGTGTGTGTCTGTAGAGTGATGGTGTGTGCGTAGTGATGGCGTATTTGTAGTTATGGCATGTGTGTATTCATTGTGCATGCGTATGTGTGTGTATGTTTCAGGGTTCATACACATTTTTACCAATAAATTTCCATGCCTTTGAGGCAAATTTTCATGACCACACATTCTCTGAAACGTCTGTGTATACATGAAAAATAAGAATAAAAATCCATGTCAAAATTTACCACAGTATATTTTAACTAAAATTAATGACAAGCTATGTGGTTTGATACAAAATAAACATTTATTTAAGTAACACTGACATACCAGTAAGATGTTTACAGAATAAAATGTGTCAAACCCTGAGAACTCCATTGTCTAACCCTAATTAACATAAATGACTGGGAGGCAACAATGTTTGAAAAATAAATAAGTAAATAAAAGTGTCCTGTAACACTGACATTAACTTCAGAAGGCAGCAGTGTCAGAGAGAAACTGTCTTTTGGAATACAAGATTTTGTAACTAAGAAGACTAACTATGCCTCCTATTTTCCATTAACCTAATTGAGCATTAACAGAAGATAACCTTCCCTGTTTGAACCCCCCAAAAATAATCCACACACTCAGGTCAGAGTCTGACGTTACCCCACGCAGAGAACAACATAACGTCAAGTGACATGACTGATCTGCCCGAACATTAAAGTATTGTTGTTTAACCCTTTCGCGCATACGGTCACATCGGTGTGATCAGCTGTTCAGGGGCCCCGCTAGAAATTTTGGGCCCTATGAAAGAATATAATATTGGGCCTCCCAAACCTAGACCACCCACCAACCTAGAAAACCCATTTGACGATCCAAAGTTTAATAATTTGTAGGCTTCATGGATTGCACTGTAAATATATTATCAACAAAATACTGCTCACCTCCTTCTCCTTCTACTGGGAGGTGAGTTGAGGAAAGGGTTCCTAATCCTGAAGCTGCACCTGTGCACAGGGCTTAAAGCAACAAAATTTTCTGAGCCTGATTTTTTTTTTTTTTTTTTTTTGGTGGGGGAGGGGGTAACAAAATAGGACACATGTACATTTAGCGTTTCCACAACAGCTTTAATTCAAAATTGTATAATAATAAATACAATTATTAATACAATTTTGTGTTACAGTGCTCAAATTAAAAGTGCTTCCTTTTTTCTTAAATGCTATTAAAAATGACAAGTGCAGCTTCAATAAAAGTTGGTCGAGTAGCTAGATGCTGTGTTACAACTTTTCCTAAGTCATCATCATAGAATCGGACCAAGACATTGAAAATTCTGTCCATGTTGCGGTTTGTGGACTCGTCAACGTTCAGTGAAAACATCTGTTTTGACAGATTGTGCGCTAAACGTTGTCTAATGTGACAGGCAATGCCGTGAGTGGATAGGTTGCTGGCCTGTGTATTTGACACGCCAAGTTTGGAGAGTGCAGTTCTGTCCTGTGATGCTGTTTTGCACAGCTCAACTAGCGCTGGCGCTATCCTGAAAGACAGGTCATGTTCCACTACAAACGCGGACTTTGTGATTGCACACCCGGTCTTGGATGGTTGAAGCGGCAGCAGCTACAGTGGCCACAGCTCCCTGCAACGTTGACGTATAACGAAGAGCCCGAACAGCTGCTTTGTGTGCGGGATTTGTATCATGCCGAGACAATGCCTTTTGCCGCTTGTCCCATACTGTATTTTTTCGAACACACGGCGCAAAAGCAGGTCACGGGCTCGTTTAATTTGTGACAACATAAGCCGAACGTTTGTCCGTCATTACCGTTTTCATCTAACCAAGCCTATCGCCATTTATTTTCAGCCCCGTTCTATTGTGCTTGTGTCTGCGCCAACCTTCAGAAGTTTCGCTTCCTTGCTCCATCTATTTGAATGCATGCTAGCCTATTGTGCAGTAATAAACTAATACAATCCTAGTTGTAACTAGTTGCCGATTGGATAAGAACAGTGCTCTCGTGCCAGTACGTCGTCTAAACAGGCTACTATTAGTTAAAACTATTGGTCAAAACCACCACTTCAGTGATTGTTTTTAACAGAATTGCGTTCCGGTCTGATAGAGTTCATATACGCCAGTAATAATTCATTGGCTGATCTAAAATCTCTGCACGCCGGATTTCCGGCGCGGGGCCGGAGATCTTTAATCCATGCGTGCATGACGAGGGCAGACCTGATCAGTGAACAAGCTACTTAGCATGTATGCCAGTTATCTAGCTATAGCCACTAGCCGGCTACAAATTCACTAAGCTATATTAATTATATTTGGACCAAAATTGCACTCATCTCATTTTCGGTGGCGATAAAGTTAACATTCCAAATACTTCAGCGAAATGACACTGCACTGTGAATGAACTTAACTTGTTAGTTAGCTAGACCATCCAGGCCGTGGTTAAGCCACAATAGTAGGCTAATGTTGGCTAGGTAGCTACGTGTTAATGGGCACCAAAGGAAGGTCCGTAAATAAGTATACCTTTCTTTGGGGAAAAAACTGGGTGACTAACTGTCGGCCCTTTTTCTCCCTCTCAGCTTTCTGTTGCCTTGCTTTTCGTTTTTGATATCCTGACTTCTTCGATGACGACATGTCAAATCTACTGAAAGTTCACCATCTGTTCTGCTTGTGATCGCACCTACTGTAAAGCAAAGATTCTAGCGCGCTCTGTGATCGTTGCAGTAAAATGTACCTACGCAAGGCTGAACCATGCAATGAATAGAGAGAGGGGTGAAATATAAAGGCTATCCTGATAATTTTGCCAAAAATGGAGAAACAAGTCGGTTTCATTTTAAACTTTTTAATGACACTAACTTACTTATGGTGACGATGATTATGATGATGATGATAATAATAATAATAATAATAGTGTTCTGAGGGCCCCCTGTCAATGCTGGGCCCTTGGAATCGTCCTAACTCCCCCCCTTTTTGGTGCCTCTGCAGCCGTTTAGCCGTATGCCAACGTCTGTGCGATTAGACCACGAGATTTGAAAAATTCTAGCTAATTTTAGCTTTGAGGAAACAACGATTTAACATTTAAAAATATAGAAAATGCGGCGGTGAAAACTATGAGAATGTTAAAACGCAAATGAAAACATAACGAACTATATAACGTAACACCCGCGCTACATAGCATAAAAAAAGTTACGTGTGAAAGGGTTAACCAATACAGATTTTTCTCAGTCGATCTTAACTGAAACACTTATACTCTATTATACAGGTGTTTGTGAAGCAAATTTCCATGACTTTTCCAAAACTTGCCGGGTTTATTTTTCCAAAACTTCTCCAGGCCTGGAAATTGCTATTTTCAAATTCCATGACTTTTCCAGGTTTTTCATGACCGTATGAACCCTGATGTATGTGTGTATGTATTGACAGTGTATGTGTACTGATGATGTGTTTGTAGTTATGGCGTGTGTGTAGTTATTGCGTGAGTGTGTGTGGGTATGTGTGTGTGTAGCGATGGTATGTGTGTATGTGAGTCTCTACCTTGTGATGGCTGCTCTCTGCCAGTTTCCGCAGGGCTTCATCCAACTTCAGCTGCTGTTGCTGCAGCAGCCTTTCCTTCTGCCCCAGGTCTTTCTGCATGGACCAACAGTGACACCAGTTCAGCGCTTAAGACTGATCCTCACCCGCTACAGAGTGTGTGCTCTTAAACAGACAGAGATGGCTTTGCAGGGTGGAGCACCATGACCTACTCAGAGCTGTTTCAGATATACTCACCTTATACTCACTGAACTGTTTCAAAGGGACTCGCCCTACACATATCAAGCTGTTTCAGAAGGACTCACCTTATATTCATTCAGTTGTCTGCTCCTGTCCTCCAGCTTCCTCTGCAGCTCCGCCTGGGAACGTACACAGTGTTTGAATAATATCCATTCCACCCGCACACAACCAATATTTAAATAATATCCACTCCACCCATAAATACACTCACAAACCCCTCCCCTCCACTGCTTCAGCAGTGTTTAGATATACCTCTGTCCTCACACAGAGTTCTACCCTTGCCACATACACCGTTTGCTTGTATAGATCATTATATATGGTATGTGACTTACATTCTGTCCCACCAGCTCCTCCCGGGCCATGCTGGATCGCAGCAGCTCCTGCTTGAGCTGCAGCACAGAAGCCTCCTGCACTGCCAAGCGCTGCTGCAGGGCGTCCTGCAGGGAAAGGTGACAGACCCGTCAAAGACAGATAGATGCGTCCCGGTAGCAGTCTGGTTTCACACTGGTAGCATTTATACTGTACAATTCCATTCCCACACAATTAAAAGCAAAGGTGAGAAATGGGTTTGGTCTCACCTTGACTCCCTGCAGGTTTCGTGACTCCTGCTTGTACTTCAGCAGCTCCCTCTGCAAGGCAGACAGAAAAAACAGATGGGGTGGGGGGAGATCTCAGTGACCATGGCTAAACACACTACCTAGGCCTGGGACCTCCCGTCACAAACACACTCGTTCTTTGTGCCCCATCTCTTCTCTCCTTACCATCTCCTTTCTTTCTTTCTCTCTCTCTTCCCCTCTGCCCTCTCCTTCCCCCTCTCTAACTCAATCAGATGTATTTGGCCTCAGCTGTTTACCTTCAAATTGAGAGACTCCTCCATGCTTTGGTCCAGACGACTGCGGATTACCACCTACAGAGAGAAAAATCATACACTGCTAAAACATATCCTTTCATTCTGGTAGAGCTGAACTGTACATTCATCTGTAACTTACCCTCCAAAAAGCAGATAGAGAAAATAAAGTATATATTCTGAAGTTGCAGATAAAGGCAGCTGAAACCAGTTCAGAAAAAGAACAGGGAACAAGGAAAAGAAAAGAGGGCTGCAGCCCAGGAAGATACCCAGAGAACTGGTTTACAGAGTAAATGAATACCTGTTCCTCAACAACAGACAAAGGTTCAGAGCAGAGAGAGAGAGAAACTTAATCCGTATTAATGCAGTCAGGGAGGGGGAGACAGAGACAGAACGAGAGAGGCGCATGAAAAGAAGCAGAGGGAGAAATTAAAAGGGGCATCTCTCTGCCCTACTCAGACAGGGTGGGGAAAAACAGGAAAATATGAAGAATAAAGTAAAAAGGGAGAGAGAGAAAGAGTGGGAGAGAGAGGGTCGTACCAGCTGCTGTTCTGCATTCTCCGTTCCCTCTCCCAGACTCAGAGAGACCTCCTGTTCGTCTTCGGGTAGTAAGCCATGTAGCAGCAAAGCCTGGGAAACACACACACTTGTAAATGCACACAGAAGTATGGGGTGGAACCAGCGAGACCTCTGTCTACTTCTGCCAATCCACAGAGCTGAACTGAAAACCTCTGCTTGCACACATTATTGTTAGGACACACACATGCATGCACAGTCATGTAATGAGTGAGTGTGTGTGTGTGTGTGTGAGACATCCATCTAATGCCCCCTGCTGTCGTAAAGGTGTACCACCCCCGTTTTCAACCAGAAAGTCTTCACCTCCTCTCAATTTGCTTTCAGCTTTCTACTCCACAAACAAAACAGTTTTCAACAGACACTGGCCTGAGGTTTGTAAACTGATTTTTAGGAAATGTGTTTGTGTGTGCCTGTGTGCACATGTGTCATGTATAGTATCCGTGTGTGTATATGTGTGTGTTTGATTGTGTGCATATGTGTGCACGCACATGCGTGCGCATGTATATGTGTGTGCCTGTGAGTATGTGTACACATGCATGGTTGCGTATGCATGTGTGCACGGGCACATGTGTGTAGACTCACCTGTAAACTGGACACCATCCTCCTGGCCTCCTGCATCTCTCTCTCCAGCTGCTCCTGCTGCTCACACAGCTGGTCCTCCCATGAACAGCGTCCCGCTGGCCCGGCATGCACTACAGCAGTCCCTGGCCCAAAGGACACGGGCTTTGCCACATCATCTGAAGAATTATCAGGGAAAGAACGGAAAAACAGGGGCTTGTTGTGAAATGGTACAGTGTACAGGGGATAGTGACAATACTGGAGATTGAAAACAGCTACCCGTTCAGCAGCTACAACACAGCAAACACATACCTGATTTGCCAGACGTTTCCTCTGATTGGCCGTCCACAAGCTCCCCTTTGTCCTCCGACTGGCTTACAATGGACTCTGCTTTGGGTGTGTGCGTGGGACTGGGTGAGCTGAGACTGAAGGGTGGGGGCAGGGAGGTAAAAAGAGACATCACAGCTGTCAGTCATCTGTGTAGGCCAAAACAGAAATGTTTAAATCCCAATAATAAACCCACGTATCCATATATCTTAATTTTTGTTACTTTGTTTACTTTAGAGATACTCTTAGCCATGGTAACTTCCACAGTTTACATTTTATTTTGTACAGTATTTATGTATAATTACACACTCCCCAATGCACTTTTAGGTTAAATACCTTTGGTTAATGTTACCATAATCTGCATTAATCTGTACTCTAACTCTACATAAACTACCACACGTCAACACACAAGGTCTCAAATGAACATGGCTTTTTTTAGCCACAGTGGCAAAATTTAACCCTTTCGTACACAAGTTCAAAAATATTTCCAACTGCCCCCCAGCGTGACTTATTTTATGCTATGTTTTGTGTGTGTTACGTTACATGATTCGCCATGTTTTCATTAGTGTTATTAAGCTTCTCATAGTTTTCAACGCCACATTTGCTATACTTTGTAACGTTAAATCACCGTTTCCTCAAAGCTAACGTTAGCTAGAATTTTTCCAATGTAGTGTTCTAATCACACCGGTTTGACCATACACGCGAGGGTTAAATATTTGCACAAGAGTGCAAAGTCCTGAAACATTCTCTGCAGAGTGTGCACGACCCACTCCAATAGGCAGGAAGTCAAGAACATAACAGGAAATAAACAGTCTGCAAGTCTGTTCTGTCACCCTATTAAACCACTCTGTGTTTTCATAAGAAGACATACCCAGTCAATAAGAAAAATCTCAGACCAAAATTCAATCTAACCACACTGCAACTCACTTTCAGTAACTAATTGAGGAAAAACATTTTGTCTTACTTTTCAAACTTCTGATACAAGTGATATATACTTCGGTCAGCTCTAAAGGTAACTCTTGATTATATCTGATCTTCAAAGTTAGGGCCAATCTATTATGCAGTAAGATTGAGCTACAGCCATACTAGTTTATTGGTGCTGATATTGTCCCATTAGAAGAGAGCACAGGGGACAATAATCTATATTGCTGCACCACAGTATATCCAGACAGACAATCCACTGTAGACAAACAACAGGAAGCAGTCAATATTGTACACCCCATTTCCTTATGGCAGGACACCAATAAATGGAATGTGAATGCTCTTGAGGAATTATGCACTTGGTTTGCAAAGTGATTTAGGAGAGGTACCTTGCTCATGCATACAAAGGTGGTATCGATCAAACCTACAACATTCTGGTTAAAAAGCAAGTATTTTTCATCATGACAGCCACATGCCACACTGCTTAAAGCTGGTTAGACATAAATGCTCAGTTCAGTAGATATGAATTTCCATACAATCAAAGCGTGAAGGCTGCATTTAATGCGGCTATAGCAGTACTTATTTTTGGCTTAGAGTCCTATGAACCAATCATACCTAGCCTTGGGCCGAGAGTGCAGACCCACCCCTGCCCCACTGAAAACATCATAACCAGGGAAAAGAAAGGGGGGAGATGGGGTGGAGAAGGATGCTGTGAACAGCTCAGGTGGAAAGGAAGTACTAAGTGGGATTTTTATAGTTGTGGATGGGACAAGTTGGTGTAGGTTTGGTTAATTGCACAGGAATAGTGGGGCAGTTTAGCATAACAATTGTGCATTTTATGATAAAAGCATACTCATAAAGTTCAAACTCATTTTTCAAAATGGGCATTAAATATGGCTTTTGTTAGGTGAAAAAGGATTGAAAGCAGAAACTAGCAACAAATACAATTATATATTTTACCATAAATCAATCTAATTGTGGGGACATACTCACAAAGATGGTCCTTAAATACTTAGATACCAGAGATTTACAAATTTGGCCCCTGTAATACCAAATATTACCATACGTAGGTTAATGAATTGAGGTGTAAGTTCATGTAGTGTGATCTGAATTAAGAATCATTCAAGAATTTAAATATATATGCATAATAATAACTGATAAAGAGCTGATCTTTGGTCTCTAGCCCAGAGCAATTCACCATAGATGAAACAAAAAGATCCCTCTTTTTAAACAGCTCATAGGGTCACAGAGACACTCAAGCTAATCCACCACGGCAAGGTGCCAGCTCATTAGGATTAGGATTTTTTTTCTCTTTTTTGATATGCACAACAAGAAACAGAATGAAGAACCAGCGAAGTTAACTTTAAACAACTAGTCTTACCATTTAAAAACTCATCTTAATTTGCTAACTATACAACAAATATCTCAAACTGCCTTGAAAGGATGAAGAACCACCATCATGCCATTCCTGCAGAAGTCCTCTGTCGATTAAGCATATTTTACTGTACTGTCCTGCTCTGCTACCTACCTACTTAAACTGCATTGAGGTCTTCATAGTTTCCGACACTCTCCCTCACATAAACACAATGCAGCACACTGCAGTGATGCTGCTCTGCATTTGCATTGCTTAATACAGCCTTTTGTACATTTGCAGGCAATAAGTTCATAGCAGGCTTTAGATGCTTCAGCAAGTGAGGTCCAGTGTGGTTCAAAAATACCATCCTCTGTTTTGAACCACCCCCAGTTAGTTGGACAAGGCAAGAGAGGAGATGGGAGTAATACCTAGCCCCATATATGGCCACCCTGATAGGTTTCCCTCCTCACATGCTGTTCAAGAGCTGTGCTTGTAGGTGGAATTCAACAAACACTGTGCCTTTTTGAAAAAAGCTTTCTCCTGGCTGTGTTAACAAGCAGACATGTACTGGTTCTGTCATAAAGCAAAACTGTGAACATTTCAATGGTTTCAGCTACATGTGCTGGAATGTCAGATGGAGCACAGCTCAGTTCCAGCAATGCCTGAGTAGGTTCTGGGAGAACCTTCCACGTTGCCCATGCTGTTTTTTTGTCCAACAAAGCTAGACACTGAGTCACAACCAGTCAGAGCATGAAACATTTGAAGTGCACATGCCTTCTCAGGACCAAGCCCATGTGCAATTTCATGTGCAGCTAAGTACTTGAAGTTCTTCCCTGTTCCAAATGCAACCCAGAGTTCAGTGTCACCAAGACTTTGCACCACAGCAACTGCCAGTACTACAACATCTGTATCAATGGTTCAAATCATGATCTTTTGATGAGCATTCTGTGCAGCACGAGATGTGTGCAAAATCATCCTGCTGTCTGCCTCCTCATGGGTGCATGGAGATAAAGTACATATATCATGCAACTGTGGCTTACAGAGGACATTACTTCCATGAGTGATGACAAGCTGCTTCTCTGCATGGTCAAATGACTTGAACAGGGCTTCTGAAAGATACTGGAAAAGATCTGTTTTATTTTGATCCACCTTGAGAAAGCTTTGCCAGTTCCCAGGTATAGCTGCTTCAGCTAACACACGTCTGCGAACTCCTTTTCCCCGTTTTGTCCTTGCAGTGCTTTTGATAGAGTTGGCAAAGTACCTGTCCCATACCAAGTCAACACGAGTTGCTTGCTGATGATAAGAGGAAATATAAGGTATGAATACTTGATGGGCATAGTCTGTAAATTTTTTTTGAGCCCGTAGGCTTGAGCATTTGGATAACTGCTGCTCCATCAAGGACAACACAAGTTACAACAGGAGACTCTAACTTAGGAGTAGAGGTTTCTTCGAGACAAATCAGAAGCTCACTCTTGCTACCCTGGCTGAGCTTGCCATTCTCAGATAAAGCAGGAGGGCATGGCTGATTTTCATGGCAGAAGAATTCCTCAAGGTTTCCATCCCTGTTCTGGCAACCTATGTACAGCCTTGAGAAGAGCTCCATATCATTTCTGAAAGTCACTAATTTTTGTTGCCTTTTGTTTGAAGAAATTTATCCAACAGGAGTGTGCACCATCACCAGTTGTCACAATTAATGAATGGGTCACTTCTAGTCAAGATTAAATACCTGGTTTGGAAGTCAAGGAAAATTTTTTGACTATGGGATTATTGCTTTATCTATAGAATTAGCTTCAGGTGGGGTAGGCTATAACAGTTGTCAGTTAAAATACAAAGATGTTTTCAAGTCTACAGAATTATGAAATACAACTAAATTAGGGGGCTAACTACATGAAATTTGGGGAAAATGTAGTTTATTTTACTTGAGTCCTGACACAAAAATGTCACCTACTGAATTGATCTAAGTCATAGGCTAGGTTAGCTTAATTGCTAAGATGCTAATAGCCTTATTTCTACTGAGAGGAAACTTGTATGTTACCGCATTAGTAACACATCTAACCCACTTGCAATTTATCTAACAGGTGTGTACACCATCACCAGTTGTCACAATTACTGAACGGGTCACTTGCAGTCAAGATTTAAATACCAGGTTTAGAAGTTAAAGAAAATATTTTTCAACTCTGGAATTGTTTTGTGTGTGTTGCTATGGCAACCAAGAGACAAAACCTACAATGCCTCTATCAATCATAGATAAATTACCAATATTATTCATTAGTACACTTGTGTGTACTAAATAATACACTCCAATTTATTCAACTTTTTTTCCCACCTTTTCAGTGTCTCCACATTCACTCCCATTCATGTCTTTAAAAGACCAAACAAACAAAATTTCATATAACCAAGTGTTATATGAATATATATAATATACAATTGAATGAATATACAATTTAACAGGGCTAGGGAATTAAATTTTATTAAATTAAATTAAACTTGGCTACAATTCTCAAGTTCTGTCTACAGCTGAGACTACCTCTGAATTAGTTAGCCCCCTCAGGGCTGTGTGCTGAGCCCCCTGCTCTATACCCTCTATACATATGACTGCACCCCTGTCCACTCCAGCAACACCTTTGTCAAATTTGCCGACCACAACACAGTGGTGGGGCTCATCTCAGGGGGCGATGAGTCCGCCTACCGGGATGAGGTGGAGCGGCTGTCAGTGTGGTGCAGAGACAACAACCTGCTCCTGAACACGTCAAAGACAAAGGAGTTAGTCATCGATTTCAGGAAGGAAAAAACGGACATTCAACCCATAATCATCGGCGGGGACTGTGTGGAGAGGGTCACGGACTTCCGTTTTCTGGGAGTCCACATTGAGAAGGACCTGACCTGGGGCATGAACACCTCAGAACTGGTAAAGAAGGCACAGCAGAGACTCTGCTTTCTGAGGGTCCTCAAGAAGAACAACATCGCCCAGAGATTGCTGGTGTCCTTCTACCGCTCCACCATAGAGAGCATTCTCACATACTGCCTCTGTGTGTGGTTTTCCAGCTGCACTGTGGCACACAAAAAAGAGCTTTGGAGGGTCGTCAAGACTGCTGAGGAAATCACCGGGTGCCCTCTCCCCACTCTGGAGGACCTACACAGTTCCCGCTGCCTCAAGAGAGCCCATGACATCATAAAGGACACATCCCACCCCAGTCACTCTCTGTTCGAACTGCTACCATCAGGCGGACAGTATAGAGCCATAAGAACAAGGACAAACCGACTCAAAAACAGTTTTTATCCCATAGCTGTACAAGCTTTAAATGCCACTAAAATATAATGATCACGTTCACTGTGCAATAAGGGATCTGTGCAATAAATGTTCATCGTTCTTCACTGTGCAATAAGGGTTCTCACTCTGCAATAAGGGTGCACAAATCTGTGCAATTTTTCTGGCAGAATGTAGATATCTCTGTGTGTTTTTACTTGTGTTCTACCTTTTTTTACTTTTTATATAGCCTTACTTTTTAGATTATTTTTATAGATTTATAAGCTTTTCTTATTGATCCTTTGCACTGTTCAGGATTGCACTCAATTTTCGTTGTAAATGTTACAAAGACAATAAAGAATTATTCTATTCTATTCTATTAATGTCCATGGACTTTACAAACGATTACATTCTTCTGAATATATGTCACATAGCAAGTTTTATATCATTGCGTTTAATGCAGCTAGCTAGCTAGGTAGTCCTGAAGTTCCCTTTATCCCGCTAGGTAGCCAGTTAGCTAGCTAGCTTGCGTGCCTTGATAACAGCACACAGCTAACATTGAAAACTTGTCTCGTTTTATTTAGCGTTAAAAAAACAGCGGTGACATTGCCAATATTTTACTTAGGTAGATGAGCGCGTTGTTACGTGACTTTGTCAGTGTCAAAGTAAAGGATTACATACGAACGTGTGTCATTGAAAACTGCTGTGCAACATGCCTTAACAGTGAAAGCATTCATGAAATGATGGCATCTTGTTATTGAAATAAGCGTTCATTTCTCAGTCCTCCCAATTGAACCATTTCATCAGATGATAAGCACACAGAGAGGGCGTGTAAAAACTTTATGGATTTTTTGACGGTCCACGGGCCCACCAGGATTTGTCCAGGTATGCCCGATGGCCAGTACACCACTGGCAAGAGACGACCTGTTTACAACAACTGGTGGTCTAAACAGAATTAAGAAAAGATGAAATGAGTAAAAGATGCGATGCCTTGTATTTTTCCATGGATCTCTGACAGAAGCCCAGCCACGAGGTCCGTTCATGACAGGTCAACTGAAAGACTGGGGTTTGATGTTTGTCGAGTCAAACCTTGCTGTTGTCGAGAAAACGTTGATGTTGCTAGCGTTACTAGCCAAAGCATCTCCTTCAACAGACAGATGCAAATAATAATTTATTCAGCACTCTTGCTCCTTTTGCCCCCTAACAGATTCAGTGTTATCTTCACTACACCTCCAGTTTGTGTGGCTCCTCATTCTTTTTAAGTGATCTGTAGCACCGTGCTCATATTACAACACTACTGTCTACTACGTCGGAGACTATGCCAAAAAGAACATGCACATAACAAACATGAATGAATATTAACCTATCATGTTAACATATGTTATGACAGTGAACAATTGGATAATTTCATTACACAGCTTTATTGATGTGCATTTACAAGCTGCTAGGTGGCTTGATCTAACGTTAGCCATCCCTCCATAGCTAGTTGACATTACCTTCATAATTAAAGATAAACTGCTCATGGAACAGTTTATATCCACAATCCAGTTAGGATCGTTTTGTTTTGCAATATACACTCACCGGCCACTTTATTAGGCACACCTGTCCAACTGCTCGTTAACGCAAATTCCTAATCAGCCAATCACATGGCAGCAACTCAATGCATTTAGGCATGTAGACATGGTCAAGACGATCTGCTGCAGTTCAAACCGAGCATCAGAATGGGGAAGAAAGGTGATTTAAGTGACTTTGAATGTGGCATGGTTGTTGGTGCCAGACGGGCTGGTCTGAGTATTTCAGAAACTGCTGATCTACTGGGATTTTCACGCACAACCATCTCTAGGGTTTACAGAGAATGGTCCGAAAAAGATAAAATATCCAGTGAGCGGCAGTTCTGTGGGCGAAAATGCCTTGTTGATGCCAGATGTCAGAGGAGAATGGCCAGACTGGTTCGAGCTGATAGAAAGGCAACAGTAACTCAAATAACCACTCGTTACAACCAAGGTATGCAGAAGAGCATCTCTGAACGCACAACACGTCGAACCTTGAGGCAGATGGGCTACAGCAGCAGAAGACCACACCAGGTGCCATTCCTGTCAGCTAAGAACAGAAAACTGAGGCTACAATTCGCACAGGCTCAGCGAAATTGGACAATAGAAGATTGGAAAAACGTTGCCTGGTCTGATGAGTCTCGATTTCTGCTGCGACATTGGGATGGTAGGGTCAGAATTTGGCGTCAACAACATGAAAGCATGGATCCATCCTGCCTTGTATCAACAGTTCAGGCTGGTGGTGGTGGTATAATGGTGTGGGGGATATTTTCTTGGCACTCTTTGGGCCCCTTAGTACCAATTGAGCATCGTTGCAACTTCACAGCCTACCTGAGTATTGTTGCTGACCATGTCCATCCCTTTATGACCACAGTGTACCCATCTTCTGATGGCTACTTCCAGCAGGATAACGCGCCATGTCATAAAGCTCGAATCATCTCAGACTGGTTTCTTGAACATGACAATGAGTTCACTGTACTCAAATGGCCTCCACAGTCACCAGATCTCAATCCAATAGAGCACCTTTGGGATGTGGTGGAACGGGAGATTCGCATCATGGATGTGCAGCCGACAAATCTGCAGCAACTGCGTGATGCTATCATGTCAATATGGACCAAACTCTCTGAGGAATGTTTCCAGTACCTTGTTGAATCTATGCCATGAAGGATTAAGGCAGTTCTGAAGGCAAAAGGGGGTCCAACCCGATACTAGCAAGGTGTACCTAATAAAGTGGCCAGTGAGTGTATATCCACCATTTCAGCAACCGGTGAGAGCCGGAATTTTGGCAGATTTGCCAAAGATCTGGAGAACATCAGAGAGACACACACATCTTCGCCGAAGGCAGCCATGTTGACCAGAAGTAACTTTACCCCCTGTTGCTTTCCAATATGGCCGTGTGAAAAAGGCCTATTGTCTGAAAATTCTGCTCTGGACTACTACACTCACTGACAATAGAAGACGAGAAGAGTAAAGTAAGTGTAGTTTGTGGTTTATCATAGGTGTTTATGATGGCGCAAACGTTCGGCTACAAACATTTCAAAATATAATGCTTCAAAAGTAAATAAATAATTGTATGTAGTGTGTGGATTGTGTTTCATAGACGATCTGGCAACTTGGGTAACGCCAGACAAACATACAAAACTTATGGATCCGTGTATGACGATTATTCATAATAAAGTTTGCCAGGCAAATTTCAGGAGCTTCCCGGGAGAAACAACAAAACAGGAGATGGCCTTGAAATACGGGAGAAACCTGGGAAAAACGGGAGTGTGTCCAGGTATGCCCCTACCTAGTGGTCCATACAAAGTGGGATGTAATGTCAGCCCTAGCATCGCAACTACCATCGTTAGCGATGAATACTTTGTGAGCAATTCAACCGAGAAGAAGGGATGTGATTGCAAGTGAGAAATAATTTTTTAAAGATTTTTCCAGAAACCCCCCAAAATTTTGCTGTTGAGGCTTTCGGGGGTCTTAAGTGTCAATCAAGGAGTCTCGGACCCCCAAACCCCCCGTATTTCGCACCCTGCTTCAAACCTTAAAATTCCTTGGGAGTTTTTTGGGAAGAACTTCAGTAGAAATTTAGTGGTGTACAAATACATACATCATCTTCCTTTTTCATGGATCTTTACACAAATTCAGCAGCCTCTAACATATATTAAAAAGTACTCAGTCCAAAAAATGTAATACTCCCTTCAATTTGCTACACACTGTTCAAGACGAAGAAGTATATTGGCTGAATTGAACCTCCGCTTACATGTATCTGCTGCTATCTGAAAGACAACACAGACTGTTGACATGCAAAAATTTACCAGCTTCACAAGGTCTGTGTGCTACAGTGTTTGCTGTCAGTGTTAAAGTCTGGGCCGTGCACCACACAGCTAATAAGAGAGAGCCTTCAGCTCCTGGAGCTGTGCTGTGTGACTGAGGAAGCCATCAATAATGCACACCTGACCCACTTCAGGGACCACAGCCTGTCAATGAACTGTTGGTGTCTTCTTCAATTAATGAATTATTGAAAGCCCTGTTTTTCTTAAAGCAGTCAAGAAATTAACCCCCTCTGCCTGCAGAAGGCCAGTGTCTCTTCTCTCTGCCTGGTCATGTGGCAAGTAGAAAGCAGCAGGCCAGAGCTCCTGTGACTGTGAACAAAAGGTGCAAACACTGTGGCGGGTGCTACTAGGTAAATATCCTAGGATTTAGTAAGCGCAAGCGAAACTTGGATACTTGCACTCCGACATTAAGGAACAGGCCTTAGCAGAGTCAGATGCTCTTACAGCATCTGTGGTGAATTATTTACTGGGTGCTGCCTGGATCTGCAGGCAGACGTGTAGCAATGTTGCAGTGTCAGAACAGTGAGACACCCTTCTGTGGCCCCTCCCTCACTGCCGTTGCACACTGCCCACTGACCGTGGTGATGTGATGCAAGAGGAATCCAAACAGGGGGCAGAATCAGCTCCATCTGTCTCTCTCTGTGCCAGACATTGCATAACAGTTTGTTGCCCAGGTGGGGGCGCAGCTGCTGTGCCTGTGAGCGGGGCGCCCATCTAGCTGGACCTGATATGAAATGCAGGCCTAAGCTCTGCAAATCTCCCTGCAGAACAGCTTCTGAGAGGCAAATTAATAATGTGCGCTACAAGTCCAATGTAAAGGAAGAGACTGCTTTCAGGGTAGCGGGGTGCACATGAACACTGAACACTGAAGTGTCAAAACACTGAAGTGTGTGCAGAGCGACTGATCTAAGCTTTGCCCTGAACTAGTGCTGGGCGGTATACCGGTTCATCCGGTATACCGGTTTTAATTTCCCATACGGTATGAATTTTTCATATACCGCTATACCATAGCATAGCTGAAACAACAGCTGTAACGCTTCGGTAGGCAGCAAATTACATAATATTCTTCACCGCTAGAGGCGCTATAGAGCTGTGCAGAGTGTACTGAGAGGGGACCCCTATTAACTGTGCATACCCTTCTTAACCCTTCTAACGGTTATAACGTTATAACACAACAATTAATTACTCACAACTTACTCTCTTTAACAGGGCAAAACACCATGGCACACAACAATTTGTAACACACAGGGGTGTACTGGGAAAGAAACTCAGGCCTGGACTTATCCGCTAGCACCGGGGCAGGGGCGGTTGTGCTCGAGAATTAAAGTATATTTGGCTACGATTCTCAAGTTCTGTCTACAGCTGAGACTACCTCTTAATTAGTTAATGTGCATGGACTTTACAAACGATTATATTCTTCTGAATATACGTCACATAGTTTTATATCGTCGCGTTTAATGCGACATCAGCGGTCCTGAAGTTGAAGTTCCCTTTAACCTGCTAGGTAGCCAGCTAGCTAGCTAGCTTGCTTGCCCTGATAACAGCACAGCGTTAATTAAAAAAAAAAAAAAAAACCAGCGGTGACAATGCCAATATTTTACTTAGCTTAGATGAGCGCGTTGTTGGTAAACTTACGCAACTAAGCTGTTTGAACTAATTTGTGACGTGACTTTGTTAGTGTCAAAGTAAAGGATTACATAAGAATGTGTGTCATTGAAAACTGCTGTGCAACATGCATTCATGAAATTTGTGTTTATGTGCTTGCAAAAGCTACAACGTGAGATTGTTTAATTAACAAGGATGGCATTTATCTATTTAAATTATGTTAAATGCTCATGACACATCACAGTTTTTGTGAGATCTGTGTTCTAAACATTTTTGTTCATTGCACTCAACCTAACCTAAAAGTTTATTCTCAGTAATTTAAATCTGTGGTGTATTGGCTTTAAGAATAGTGTCATATTATTGGTTAAATAGTAAAAGCGAAGCTGATTGGCTAAGATAGGGGAGAACGGGGTAAGTTGTCACACTGTTCATACCTCCAACAGAAGAGTTGCTATCTCAAAAATCAAATAGCTACTTTGTGTGATAACATGTTTTATGGTCAACTTCCTGTTCATATGTGGTCAAAGTCACTCTATTTTGAGGTGAGCACAATTTTCTTATTTTTCACCTTCAAAAGTAAAAAAATGACACTTTACATTTTATGTAATAAAGCTTTGTTAGGTATGAATGTTCAAAATTATATTTTTGTAGTTGTCTCAATGACTTTGGGGCAAGTTGTCGCAGTATAAATAGGCACATAGAACATGCTCAGTCAGTGCTGACACAAGCCTACCAACTCCAGAGGACATCTGGCCCTATCCAAAAGCCGGCCCCTAGAAAAAAACTTGCAAAGGGAGAAAACAGTGCAAAACAGCAATTCTAACTGACACACCAGTGAAGCAGGCACTAGAAATGGAAAAGAATAAGGCACAATTCAGCAAAAGTCTGTTTCAGAAGAAAGGGAAGCAAAGGGGGGAGTCAAAATCTGGATCTGTAAAGAACAAGAAGGCAGCTAAAAACAGAAAAATCCTAGACGAGTCAGAAAAATCCTAGACAATGAAGAGGAGTGCTTCTGCCTCGTCTGTGTGGAGCCATTCTCAAACAGCCGCCCAAAGGAGACTTGGGTGCAGTGTGTGAGGTGCAACAAATGGGCCCACGATGCTTGCACCTCAGGCTAGGCAATTTATATGTGCCAGAACTGTAACTTCAAAGATGAGTCTGATTAGTCAGATACAGATGTTATTTGCTGTTATTTATGGATGATTGTTGTTTTGAGTTCTTTATTGATGTTGAATTTGGTTTTGAATTTGAAATAAAAAAAATAAATACTCACAATTAAGTAGTTGTTTTTATTTGTTGATAATCCAGTGTGACAATTTACCCGACATAGTGTGACAACTTATCCACTGATGGGGCAAGTTGTCACAAGTGTGCACAATGTATTTAACTGTCTGTAACTTTGTAATGAAATAAGATATTAAGATGTAATGAATACAAAATATGTACCCAAGACTTCTTTCTTTCATTTGGTATGACATTTATACCATTGTGATATACCAATGTCAATGTAAGAAAGAGTGAAAAGTGTGACAACATACCCCGCTCTCCCCTACTGCGGGGCAATCAGCAAGGGCAAGTTGAAGTTGATGAAGCCAAAAAGAAGTTGTGGCATGTTAAATGAAGGTTGCGCAGTTGGGTGAATAAAGAAACAATATAAGTAATTTACAGCACTCCCGCCTCATGCTTTTTCACAAAAAGAAAACCTTATTAAGAGTATGAGTACACAACAAAATCGATTTAACCAAATTTAGCTTTGTTTTGTAATTTGAATTTTGTAAGACAAGAAAGCTATAATGTGAAACACTTAAGAGAAAGCTTTGGGATTACTTGCCACTTAATTATTCAGATTGCCATCCTTGTTAATTAAACAATCTCATGCTGTAGCTTTTGCAATAGCATACAAATTTCAGACAATATGTGGTGTTTCGCAAGCATTATCATTTATTCTACTTACGCGATTGGCATAGATTATTCTGTGAATTATTTGTTTTAATGTTAATCAAGGAGGATAAAGGTTGAAACAGGCTGAAAGTAATGATAGATTTAAAGGTAGTGTTTCCGCTTCCCCTGTTTCCAGCTCACCAGCCGCCACTGCGTAACACTAATAATTTTACGTTTACAAAATTACACCACCGAACGGCATACTGGGTACAGCTCGCTAGCTAGCCAGGTAGCATAACAGTCTGTTAACAGCTGGGAGAGGCTCCGTTGCTACGGTAGATTAAAGAACAGAAAACGGAGATGGAGGATGAAGAAAGTGAGACCGGAGATGCACCAGAAGAACTTGTGCCCAAGAGAGGAGCTGTGTCTGCAGTTATAGTTTATAGAACTCTCTTAAAGTATTTTGTTTTGAAACGGAAGCAATGTTAAAGTTGTTGGCATATCTATTTTTTTCTGTTCTGTTTTTACTACGTTGCAGTTTGCACAATAAAAATTGTTTACATTCTGCAACTGTTTCATGCATACTGATTCCTTCATATATTGTGTCATTTTGTGAGGCCAAGCAAACCCTATAGTAATCAAAGCCTTCATTATATACATGAAATTATTATATTATAGTTATTACTTATTATAGTCATTATATTATAGTTTTTATATTCTATGTATACCTGACAGTAGAATAAGCCACAAACCTATATAAAGGCCCAGTCATGCAAAATAAATAAATAAATAAATACTGTGATATACCATGAAACCGACAGAATCTTAAAAAATATACAAATGATACATATACAAATTTGTATGATACGTGATACAAATTTTTGGTCACACCGCCCAGCACTACCCTGAACCATGTCTCGCACCCTGTCTGTTTGCTAAATCAACGTCAGGCCAATCACAATTACTTTACTAAAACCAAAATTAGATATGTGCTCTACCCATACATATTTAGAGGAAAGTGCTTTAACTACACCCAATCAGAGACAAGTGCTTTAGCAACAACCCAATCAGAGAGGAATGCTTTAAGAAAACCTGCTCAGACAGAATTCATCAACACCCAGAGACTCTCACGTTGATGATGTGTGAGGGCTTGAGTACTCCAATGACTCTGAGGGCAAAGACAGACCAGTCCAACCACCTGAACTGGCCAAAGAAGAGGAGTCAGACAAAGAGTCGTCCAAACCTGGTGCCTGAATGGAGCAAATGCCCCCTCCCAGGCACACACCTCCAACACATGAGATTTCTCCAAAAAGTGAACCATACTGGCTTGGCCGTCGCCCAGGATAAAAAGGACTGCGATTCTGCTGACAGAAGCCCGGCTTTTTATCCTTAAACATAGGTCTTATCTATGCCAAATTGCGAATACCTGAGTCAACTACCAACAAAACATGATGTGGACATAGTAACCTTACAGGAGACCCATGTGGGAGAAAATTCACCTCCCTCAAAATATAAAAAATATATAAAATATAAAATCTCTGGCTATACAATCATATCTAGAGTCAACCATGAAAGATATGGTTGAATACCATATGCGAGAAACCCCTCTAAGGTGTTAGATTGGCACGGAGGACATTACATACATCGGTCATGAAGGGAAACATATACAAACCGCCCAATAAAAACTGGCCAGTGCCTGCACTACCACAATACCAGCATCCAACGGTCATCATAGGAGCAGGGATGCAAACAAGTAAGAGGTAAAAAAAGGTGAGAAGTTTGCACGGATAGAGAAAACCTGCCACAGCTAGGGGTCCCAGGGCGTGGACCCCCTGGAGAAAATTTTGAAAGATACTCTCTTTACGTGCCCATTTCTAGTTATTACAATTATATTTGCAGCTGCCTGAAAACTAATTCTAACAGCCATTATGGGGTAAAACAACCCTACATAAAACATATAAAAGGAATCAATAGATGAGGGAGCTGAATACATCAACAAGACAGAAACAAGATGACAACAAGAAAAAAAAGTATGTTGGAAATCAGCTTCTTTATTCACTCTTCCACAGGCATGTGATTGGTTAAATTCATAAAAAGAATAATAATAACAATAGTAATATAAAAAATAAATAGAGGAGAGGCAGAAGAGTTAGTTTATAAAAGTTTAAACATGTCTTATCCATTTGTTTATTGGTAATATTTTTATGACTTGAGCTATATTTTTCCTCAAATAAGCCATAAACATAGCGAGGTTGTCAATTTCAACCCAGTCATAAAAGCGAACTGGCTAGCTAACTCATAGGTGCCCATATAAAATACCGGGTTTGCACATATACTACGGGATACGGGAAATGTAGCGTAATACAGGGTTTCCCCAAATAGAAACAAAAACAAATATAATAGAAATTAACGACCTACAAATCATCCGAAAATGATGACCAGATGATGCAAATAGCAAGCTAGCTCACATGCACAGTGGTTCTGTGGCACGTCTGATTTGTTTATTGCGTAGCTAGCTAGCTAAGTAGTAATCCTGCCGAATTTTATTAAACATTGTAGGGCAAAACGTTTCGTCGTAGCTGGATGGCTCAGGTAGAAAAGTCTGGCAAGCTAGACTCCACAGTCATCAAGGTTAGCGGTTTCTTCCGCGGCTAGCTAGCATTACATTTACATTTTAAATTTATTCATTTAGCAGACGCTTTTATCCAAACCGACGTACAAAAGTGCATATAGTGGGCAAACAGGCACAAGAACAAGATGTGTACAGGTCATACAATGCAGATAGTGCTGAGGTTGAGCGCAAGGTCGGTGTCGCGTGCCAACTAATCTGAACTAGGATTACATACATCAAATACAATCACAGGGACAATAAAGTACCGCTATACTACCTAGGCGAAAACGTGCACGATACAAGGTGAGAGAGCTACAAGTACAAGCCAGGAGTCTAAGATTTACAAGGTCATGGCATTAACCTGTAAGGTATCTCAGAAGGCAACAGTAGAAGTTGTGCTTGCAACGTCCTTTGAAGTTTGCAAGCGTCACACGAGACATACGTTTATTCCCACATCCCCGTCTTCATCAAACAATCGCAGTATTGACACTACGCGTTCACACTAAGCTGCACAAGCACCAAACAAATTGCATTTTAAAATAATTGAAAGGATAAAACCCTAAATGATAATATTGCCTATTATAATATTAATATATTATTCAATGGTGTATTCTCCCACTCATTTTTTGGTAGGAGAATCATTACTAGCAGGCTATATCAACTTGTTGCCGAAGGCAGTGACTACCAAGTCACCTGCCTTCCGAACGGAACGCACAGGCCTTTTTTTGCCTTCTCTGATTGGCTAGTACTCGTTACCTTCGCGTAAGAATATCAGGGTCAGAGCCAATCAGAGGCAGAGTAGAGGCGGGTCTTCGCAGAATGCGGGTGGGGAAAAATGCAGTCCGCGGAGAAGGTAAACAAGTGTTTCTGAACTTCTGCTGTTGACGATCACCCCCAAAAAAACATTTCTCCTCGGATCTGCACGAACCTCGTAGGTGACCTGTTTTGATTTCAAAACGGCGAATTTCGCCTAAAGGTGAGGAGTTTGCATCTCTGTAGGAGATTAACAGTCACCATAATGATTGGGGATGTAGCGGGGTAGTTGCTGTGGACGGCTAATTGATAACGACGGTCGGGAATAGTGCAATTAAATTACCTGCGTAGTTGCGCCCCTTATTGGGGTGACACTTGTTTGGTTATTTATTCTTCCTGTGAAGTGACGTGATTTTCAGCACCTGTAACTTATTAGTTGATCACAGGTAGTAGACAGTGAAGAATTGGGCGTCCTTTTAAAAGAGGTGTTGAAAGATTGTGACGGGGGAATTGATTCCAGAGCGAGTTGGCACGGCTGCACAAACACCTTTTGACGGTATCGTATGTGTTTTTAGTGATACGAAATTCGTTTTAAAGAGAATTGATTGGGTCTTTGCCTGGTCAGTATTTAGACGCTCTTTGGTAGCGCGGCGGTGATGAGGCTGCTGAATTCGTGGTAGTATTTTTGAATTGTGCGCCGTTTGCCACAGGCTTTGTAGTCGATTCTCTTTCTCTACGTGCACGTAGCGTATTTTGTTTTATGGTACGGGGGTGGTGCGGGTTTTTAATGTGGGGGTTCCTTTCCTGTGCGAACTTTTAACAGTTGTTTTAGCTGGGGCAGGGCTGCTAGTCTGCACCCCGCAACCGGTGATTTTAAAATTGGGAGGACAGGGGGTTTGTCTGGTCGCCATTTCTTTTCCTGGGGAGGTCCTGGCTGGCTGAGGGGGGAGGTGGCCGCATCGGGCCCTAGATTGGTGGGTGTGATTGCTGTGGGGTGTACTGATTGCTGTGTTGGATTGGGGAACCACAAAAGTGACAAGGTCCTTGTTTTCCTTACCCTTTATAGTGTGTGCTAGCTGTGATCTGTGATTCTTTTTTTTTTGATGCATGTTATATTACTATTCACTTGTGACCATTAGAGGGTGCTAAAGAGGCGGCCCTGTCTCTGAAGCGGGCCCAGGTGTTGCTCCCCAACTTGTGTAATTGCGAATAACTGTCAAATAAAGTTTTGTTAAGCAAAGTTTGTGTCTGTCATATGTGCAACGTCCCTGAAGTGCTCCACCCTAGTACAGGCTCCATCACTGTGTGCCCTTAGTCAGTAGGGGTGGTATTGTTTTTGGTAAATGTAGCTACCAAATTGTTACAGGGGATATGATAGTAATGACCATGCAGGAGAGGAAATCAGCAAATGACAATTACCACCTCCTACACAGTGCAAGACACAGCGGAACTTTCATGTCACAGAGATGGCAAAGAGAATATCATCCTGACCCGACCTTTGTATCCTCAAACGCCCAAATGGTACTCATGCCAGCGAGAGGGAAGTCCTTGAGTACCTCCCCCCACAGCCAACACAGACCAATACTTATAACTGGAAATAATATTGCCAAAGCCAAAACCATCCCCAAACCAAGATGGAACTTTAGGAAAGCCAAATGGTCAAATTTCACTTCTGAAATTGACTCTGTATGCCCGCGCATAAAAACAGAACACAAAAATTTCAGTCGTTTCTGCAAACTGATATTGAAAAGCGCGAAGAAACGCATCCATAGAGGATAACGCAAACAGTACATACCATGCTGGTCAGCCAGAAACGAAAAACTCATGGAAAGGTACAAGCAAACATTGGACCAGGATATCGCGGAGGAGTTGCTTGAGTCACTGAATGGGGACAGGAAGACGAGAAGGGTGGAGACAGTGGAGAACCTGGACTTCACTCACTCGAGCAGAAAACAACAGCAACAAAAAAAGCTAAACCCAGAAAACTCAAACACAAAACAAGCGTCCCCTCTGTCCCCAGAGGAAATTGTGAAGCACTTCAAAAGCTGGGGGACCTACATACCTAAGCATAAATTCAAAACATGGGTGCGGAAACAATACCAACAACTTTATAGCTATTGGATAATGAAGTTCTTACACAGCCCGTTATACCGAGAGAAATCAGAGCAGCAATGCGAAAACAAAAACAGGAAAACCCACGGGACCAGATGGAATATACCCAGAAAGGATCAGACACGTGTGGGACAGAGGCATGGAATGGTTAGCCCACACCTTTACAGAAATAATCCAGACAACCAAATATCCCTACCAATGGAAACTCGCAATAGTCATAGCCATCCTAAAGCCAGGGAAAAGTCCAGACAATGCAGAAAACTATAGACCCCTTACCCTCTAAGCTGTTTCTATAAACTCTTCGAGAGAGTGGTGCTCACATGTATTACCCCTATAAAGGTGCGTTTTAACCGAACGCGGCGCGAAATTTTCACGCGACGTGAATGCATGAAAAGTCAACGGCAGGAGGCGAATGGGCGGAGTTAATCGCGGCGAAACTGCAAGCGACGCGAAATGGGCGAAATGAGCGTTCGCTTGAGTTAAAAAATGTTCAACTCGAGCGAAAATTTCGCCTGGCGAAAGCCAATCACCTTCAAGTAGGGCTAGAAGCCACGCACCCTCAGGCTGATTGGTGTTTTCCGTTAGCTGCCGTTTCAAAACGTGGACCCTTGTGTTGGCCATTAGCTTTGAAACTTTAGAGAAACATTACTTCTTAAAAAAGAGAGTTCACAAGAAATGACAAACTGCTTGTGTGCGGTATTTATATATGCTAATTAACTAGCTCGCTAGCAACGCAAGATAATTTAGCTGTCTTCTATTGTGTCTAGCAAACTTGCTAGCAGCCTTGGTGTAATCAAAAATGCTTGCTGTGACGTGAAGCGAAATTTGCTTGTTCATTTTTCAGGCAAGCGATCAAACCCGTGGAGGAAAGCGAATGATATTTCGTGTTGCCTTGATTAAAACGCAGGTTTAGGGATGTCCCGATCCAATCCATGGCATCGGTATCAGGCTGATACTGGCCCAGAACGCTGGATCGGATATCGGAGGGGAGAAAAAATATGATCCGATACGCGCAGCGTGTCACATGATAACAGCAGTAGTAGCCAATCCGCTGGTTGCACAATCACTTCGCGTTCTACTTATTACTGCTCGGTTGTTTCCGGTTCAATTTGGCGACGTTCTACACCTGCTGTCTACAAAGGGCTACCAAAGTTGAATATCACCGATGTTCATCGAATTTGCAGGACGACTAAAGCCCCAACCAGCAAATTAGACAAAGGATTTAAATTATATGCTGCGTCTTTTATATACACAGCTACGAAGATAAGAAAACAACTAACTAACTAATGCTAGCTAACGTCAAATGCTAGCTTTCGTTGTACAAGTTCACTAACATTAACAATGTTAGCAATGTACCTGTTAAAGCAGAAAGACATAGGGACTGTATAGCTAATGTGCACACTTCAGTATTTATTTATCACAAGTCATATCGTCATCGCAATAGATTTTCCTCATATCGTACAGACCTATTCCTAAAGGCCTACCAACTTGGACGTTTTCCGTGTCTCCCTGTTTTATCACACCTAATTTGATTGGTCACATAGGCTAATTTTATCAAGTTAATAAGGATAAGATGGAAACGTGTGTGTTTGGGTGATTTACATTAATTTACAAATTTACATTAAGGTAACACTGCTAATATACACCATCTAAGGCATTATAGTTATCAAGTTAGGTTAATCAAGTTTGTTTTAGTAGGGAGAGAAGGTAACGCTAAGCATTCGGGAGGGTAGGCTTCTTCTAGGAACAGGGTTCAATAATAACATACTGTTCTTATAATAACCTACTAGCTCTTTTCCATGAAGCAGAGGTTATATTTCTAATTTCAACCATCAAGGGTTGTTGGCTCTATGAGCTGATCAAGTGTCTGCTGCAGACCTTAGTGTGAGAGGAAATGGTGAAATTATCCCTGCGTATGTTTACCAGCCATTGTCTTCTCAGGTCGGGATGGGTCGGAGAGCCATGGAAACTTAGTATCCTGTTAAATTTGGATGATGCCTAACAAAGTGGGACACAGCTAGGGGTTCAACGGATCACAAAACTCACGGCTCGGATCGTATCACGATTTTTCCTGATCGGATCATTTTTCGTATTAGCAAAAAAGGGGAGACAAATATAACTTTGCTTTCCATTACTTAAAGAACTTAATATATACATTTTACACTTGATCGTTGGACTTAACTGCCAGCTAGCTAGCTAACTTTAGTTTCAACTAATTTGAACAGATGAATCTGGGTGCTAGTTCTTTCATTAAATTAACTAGTGATAGTTAGATTGGTAGCGGTATTATCTAGCTGGCAGGTTAATGTCAGTTGCAACTAGCTAGTCACTTAGCTAGCTGGCACAGTTAGACACAAAGATGTTCATACAAATGTTCGAATAAACTTGCAAACATAAAACTATATCCAGAAAATTATTAACTTATTGTATGACTGAATAGTGAGTGAGTGAGTTCGGACGCAGCCTTCGTCTTCGCAACGCTTCTGCTAAGTAAGGTTGCTGGTTTTTACATTTACATTTATTCATTTGGCAATTTTTAAAATTGCGCTTGTATCTTTTCACTGCAACTCTGCACCGAGATTCAGGAAATTATTACTTTAAAAAGTAACAGCGGCAGTAAAACTGTATTTCACACTATTATGGTTAAACTTTGCAATTAATCCGCGGTTCACATGCGTGCCGAACCGTGGGCGGGGATCCGTACAGATCACCGATCAACTACAGTCCGTTACAACGGTTACACCACTAGGCACAGCAAGAGTATTTCTTCTTCCTGTTTTTGAAAATGTTCCGTCTTGAACATTTTCTAGCGTAGACTCATTATGAAATAGCCTAAACATTACGCTATCAAGAGCTCTCTAGCTAGCTAGCTCCAAGAAAACAAATAGACCGGAAATAACCGAGCAGTATTATTTTTAATCGGAAGTACGTCACAAAGCCTAATGCATGTAGTGCATTAAGCCGCTTACACATGACTAGCGTTGGGGCGTCGACGCAATGCTCAGCATAGGCTTGACGTGCCGCTCAGTCCTCCACATCACAAGCATCCTAGATATGTAATCACAGAAGCGCTATTTTAAAAAGTGGACAGCGGGAGAAATAAGGCAAAGACAGAACCTCAAGTACTTACTATCTCAACAACTTTGCTGAACATGTATTTCAGTAAACAACAGAAAAAAGCCGTGGCAATTGCTCTGATAGTTTGCTGAAGGAGGAAAAGAGCCTGTAGAACGTGGGTTCTATTCTATTTGTGCGGGCGAATTGAGTGAAGTTTGCTCTTTGCACTCAATTTGCGTGCAGAGATTTGTATATGCAAGCAGACTGAACTTTTTTTTACTGAAATATCAAGGTGTTATTGACTCCCTAAAATGTTTAAATGTTTCGGATGTTTTACTTTTACTCGTAACTTGTTGTTAAACTGTAGATATTCAAATGTGATGACTCAGACATCTTCCAGATGAGCAAACGCTCTTAAATACCTCTTCCAGATCTATCGGCATACATCGCAAAGACATCTCGGAGATGAATGTGTGCTTACAGGGATACTAATACACTAGCTAGCTATTGAGTTTTTTGTAGCTCTGTAACGTTAATACTATAAACTCACGTTTGGATTTGGCACTTTGACAGAACAACTAAGCTAGCTAGCTAATAACCAGGGACGTAGCAAGCTTCTGAGTATGCCGGGTATGTAGCTAATAACTATAAATCATTACAGCCCAATCTACAAACCTGGTGGCCCCATCTTGATGCTAACTTTGTGCCATGCATTGTTTTTTAGTGAGGTTGTGGTGGTACCACTTCGAAGTGGTGTCATACAACTGTGAAAAGCCTGACACACACATATATTCTTTGTATTTGCTTTTTTTAACAATGCTGAATGCTGCTGTTTAAATTGTTTTAACTTTAAACCTGTTGGTCGCAATGTGGACCTCCAGCTGTAGTTGGCAGTAGCAAGACCAGGATTTGAACCCCCAATCTCAGGGCTTACCCTGTGAGCCACCCAAAGGCCCCTTTTTTGTGTTTGAATAAACGGTGGCAGTCTTTCATAACCAACTTGTGGACTATATACTGGGTAAGTATTTGTTTGTTCTCCATTTGAGTGAGACGTTTTTAGGTGGCTAATTGGCCATCATGAGTAAAGTGCGTCCATATATATTATTTGTTCAAGAGCAAAACAAAGGATCGGACTGATAGCGGCAGATAGCCAAAGCTGCAGTATCGGAAGTGGAAAAAGTGGTATCGGGACATCTCTAACCCCTATCATAACACCACACCTACAACCAGAACAAGCAGGCCTCAGCGGACACCGAAGTATCAGCGAACAGGTCCTCGCTCTTACATCTCACATTGAACTGGGATATGAAAACAAAATGAAAACAGGGGCTATATTTGTGGATCTCTTGGCTGCCGATGACACATTATGGCGAGACGGGTTGATGTTCAAACTGGCTCAAATAATTCATTGTAAAAAATTCCTGCAAAAATTCCTTATCAAGGATGATGGGACCAAAATACTCCTGAGCAACTACAGGGGAGGAAGAAAGCAAAATAATGAAGATAAAAAAACAGTACCTCAGGGATCCGTCTTGGCACCAACACTTTTTAATGTACACATAGAAGACATGCCAACGACACAATGCCTAAAGTTTGGATATGCTGACATTTGGGCCATAGTACATCAGTCCAACAGAATCAGAGACATAGAAAATACCTTATCTAAAGACAAATGATCTACACTCGTACTTCAACAGATGGTGCCTAAAAATGAATACAACTTAAACAGTTACGACCCTCTTCCACTTGGATAATAAGCAGGCAAATCTCGTAATGACTATCAAAATAAACGAAGACACCCTACCAACGGAATCTCATCCAAAATACCTTGCAGTGACACTAGACAGAACATTGACTTTCAGAAAACATTTAGAAAATACAGCTCAAAAATTGAAATCCAGAAACTCAATCCTGAGGAAACAATTTGGGGCATACTTGGCTCTAGCACTGAGGAGTACTGTGCCTCAAGTCAATATGGGAAAGCAGTGCACACACCTCAAAAGATGGCATCCAGTTAAACACAATGAGGATAATTTCAGGCACATTGAAATCTACACCAATTTCATGGCTCCCAACTATGAGTGCAATTCCTCCATCTTTCCTCAGAAGAGAAGCGACACAAAAAAATGCACTAAAACATTAGAAACTTGGATGATGACATCCCCTTAAAATGTATCACCCTTTTATAAAGTCCAGGAAGATCACTTCGAAATAAAAACAGCATGGAGAGGGTACTGGAGGGAACACTTACCAGCGGGGGGGGACAGACCCAGACCCAACTCAGCCACTACAAGGCTTCAGCAATGCAACTCACAGAAAATGGGTAATAGCAAACAGACTCAGGTACAAACAGGCTAGAACAGGCCTAAATTTGTATGGATGGGAGCTGCGTGAGTCACCATCCTGCCCAGCTTGCGGAGCAGACATGCAAGACACCAACCACCTAGTAATGGTGTGCCCAGTCACGAATGTTATGTGCAGATAACACACCATATGTCAGGCGTTCAGATGGAAGGACCCAGGCGCAGACCAGAATAATAAAATACCTAAGTTTGGCAAATGGCACAAGCTGCAAAACAGTAGTCAAAAACAGTCTGAGTCAAAACCAGAAGATCCACAAAAACAGGCAGAATATCCAAAAACACAAGGCAAAAACATCCAAAAACAGGCAGAGGTCATTCACAGGAGATCAAACGGGTAAGCAGGAACAGAGGAGCTCAGGCAGAAATCAGGGTCCAAACAGGCAGAGTAGTAAAACTAACCAGACAGAGAATTGTTCCAATTCGACAGGCAGGAAGGATCCAAGGGGCAAAGCAGAAGTCAGACACAAGCACGAACAGATAAGCTTATAACAGGCAGGACCAAAACGGGCTAACACACTGAGACAAACTGGCAGAGAACAAAGAAAACAGAGGGGTAATTATTCACAGACTAATAATGAATTAACAGGGAACAGGTGAGCAGTATGGGCTTCAAGTTGTGGGTGTGGTAGAAGGGCAGGAGGAGGGACGACGGAGCACATGGGGCTGCAACTAAAACAAAAGCACATGCATACAAAAACAAAGACACATCCACACTGACAGACAGGAAGACAGAGAAACACAACACAAGCGAGACATCTCAAGCTAAAGTACTGACACCATAAATGAATGTGGCGAACCTTTCAGGAGATGGATCAAGGATCTAGAAGTGGAGGTGTGAAAACCATACGATGATGACAGTCCAATCAGAGAGAAGTGCTTTACCCACACCAAATCAGAGAGAAATGCTTTACTCATACCCAATCAGAGAGAAGTGTTTCATTTATATCCAATCAGAGGGAAGTGGTCCATTCATACCTAACTGGATCAACGTGCCAGATGTGGCTCATTCTCACTATTTGACCTCTGCTCTCTGTAGCTGTATCATGTGACTGTGGCCATGCGACTCATTCAACCCATTCTCCTTGATCAAGTTTCCATCAAAAATACCATGTCATGGTTATCAGAAAGACATACCATTCCTGACCTAGCAAAAAATGTGACACAGTGTGTGTGTGTGTGTGTGTCCATGAGAAAGAGAGAGAATGGAGTGTGGGTGTAGAGGGGGCAGATCTGAAAAAAAAAAAAAAAAGAAAAAAAAAACAGAAGAGCAACAAAGTTGACCCCTTAAAGAGACACTGGAGCATTGTTTGATGTGTGAGAGGGAGAGAGGGAGTGGTGATTGACTGTGTGTGTGTATGTATTTGTGTGCGAGATAGCATTTGTGTTTCAGAGTGTGTGTATGTATTTGTGTTTGTGAAAGTATTTGTGTTTGTGAGGGTGTGTGTGTGTTTCTGAGCGTGTCTGCTCTGTAGTTCTGCTTCCTTTGTCTGCCCGGGGCTCTGTATGGGCCAGCAGCCATCCAGGCTCAGACCTCTCTCTCTCTCTCTCTCCCTCTCTACTCACTCTTTTGTTTTTTTTCTCTCTTTTCTCATGTCTGGGGGGAGGCTGAAATTTCTTTGAAAGCAGCTTGGACTGAAATGCCAACAAAGCCTTGCCTTCTGCCTCCAGTCTCACACCTCTTTCAGACACTCTTCTCCTGCCACTTTGACAAAGGTTAAGCCATAGTTTCATTGTTTTTTTGTTTTCTTTTTGTTTTGAGGTGGGTTAGTGTATTTCCATGTGCTCGTCAGTATATTCGCAGTGTGAGAGAGGTCCGTGCTGGGTCCATGCCAGCAGGCTGTCCTCAGGGACAAAAAGCAGCCCATTCATGTCCACAGGCCTCATTTGCTCTAAACAGAGTTGAAGCATTAATCACCCACTAAAACAAAAATAACTTCTGGTGGGAAAACAATACTCGGACAAAGAAATGAGAGTCTTTTGTATGTGTGATTGTCATACAGTCAGAGAATGAAATTCCACGCATACTATAAAAATTTTGGACCGTGTGTGCGTCTGGATTGAAAGAACAGTTAAATCACGGCACTGTTGCGTAAGTGCGACATTTAAAAGGACCCTGCAGGGAATGGGGGGGGCTGTTTGGTCTAACTCTGGGGCTTAAAAATATAATAGAAGGAAGAAGAAAAAAGAAGAAAGGAAAACAAGACAATTGTCTGTGGGGAAGGGAGAAATGCCAAACTATATTTCCTGCATATTATTCTTACGGAAAGCACAGATTTTACACTACTACGTAACGGATTTTTCAAAAATGGAAATGTAGATTACATTATTACTTTACTGGAATTTAGCAGATGCTCTTATCCAGAGCGACCTACATCAATTATGGGTTTTTTTATGTTATCCACTTATACAGCTGGATATCTGAACTGAACTCACTGCTGCAACCCTATATTCCCTCCCGACAACTACGCTCTGCTACCAAATGGTGTCTGGTGGTCCCGTCGCCTCGCGGCATAAAATCACTATCCAGGACTTTCTCCACCGTTGTCCCCTGATGGTGGAATGACCTTCCACACTTCATCTGTTCTGCTAAGTCCCTCTCTTAACTCAAGAAACATCTGAAGACACAGCTCTTCGGGTCTTACCTGAGGACCTGAAACACTACCCCCTAAAGGAACTTCTCATGTCACAAACTGTCTCCTACTAAACTATAAAAAAATTAATCTAATGGCTGAACACACTCGCTAGCTTTACCTGCTAGTTTGGACCTTGCCTGGCCAACCACTGAAACCTGGTCATGCAGTGCTTCTAATATTGTTGACTCTGTATGGTTTTTCGCTTGTGTTGTACTGTACCTCAGTTGTAAGTCGCTTTGGATAAAAGTGTCTGCCAAATGAATAAATGTAAATGTAAATATTTACTGAGGCAATTGTGGGTTAAGTACCTTGCCCAAGGGTGCAGCAGCAGTGCTGCTGGGGAATTGAACCTGCAACCTTTCGGTGACAAGTCCTGCTCCTTAACCAATATGCTACACTGTTGTCAGTTTTCAGACTGGCCTTTGACTTCAGAGTCCAGCTCACATGGCTGGATTAGACATGGTATCCAAGTACAGGCCTTGGTTTGAGTCAGTAAGGGGCCTGCTTCTATAAATGGCAGCTTTGGGGATAAGGTCCCACTTTTACTCCAGCACTAACCGACATCTTTCCAGTTTGCTGATTTCTCTGACATTCCTGCTAAAAGCAAGATGAGAGACACAAAAATAACTGGACAAGTCGGAGAGCAGGATCCAGAGGATCTGGAGGATCCATCCAACTGTGGGTCTGAGGTGGGCAGACCTGGGTCTGTGGCCCCCGAGCAGGAAACAGGGCGATCACCTTGTGTGAAGCAGTTGTGCTGTGATCGTCCTAACATGCATCTGTGGGTGTACAGTATGGTTGTCAAAAATGCCAATACTTTGACGCTACAAAATTTCAAAAATGGTTTCATGCTTCTTTAATTAAGCCTTCTGAAATAGACAAAGTATCAGAGCTGTCTGTAACTGTATGATGAAAATTGCGTCTTTGCATTCATGAGAAACATGGAGTCTATTACTAATAAAAAACCTTCCCTTTATGTCCGAGCAGGGAGACCATACAAAACCTGCACTTGTCCCGATACCACACAAAACCTGCACTTCAGTGCTGATCCAGGATCAGATATCTCAACCCTAACCCGAACCTTTGTTAAAGCAAAAATATCTTATTTGGAGTGTTCGGGTGGTTTTTTGGTGTTGGTATTGACAGGGTATTGAATATTCTGAAACTTAACCGATATCACAACAAAGTGCAAAATTCTGGTATCATGCAGCCTAGCTCAGGCCCATCACCCTCAAAAGAACACATAAACACAGGGAGCACCAACACTGAAATCCCCAAAGTATCATGGCTGAGTTCCACAGCTCCAACATTTCATGCAGTAGGCACCAAAGGTAGTCTGCAATGACTCCCAGCAATTGTACAGCATGTCTGTACCAGGAAATCTCACAGCGGGCAACTGTCCGTGGTTGGTCAACTGAATGGGCTTCTACCCTGGGGGAACAAAGATTCATAACGAAAATGCTCTTTGGGGGAGATCCACACACTGACAGCAAGGGGGCGCTGTGTGGTGGACTCCAAAGAACATGCGGAAAAACTTGATTTTTTTGAGTGAAAAAAAAAGTTTGATGTTTTGAGCGCAAATCATCCGTTCCTGCTGAGCCAACATCACACTCGTGTGACAGTGATAAACATAGCTGGCTTTCCCATGACAGCTTTGGGTCAGTCTGGTTGCCCACCTCTGAACGAACTACCAAGCAGGGGAGAGGAGAGGGAAGCCAGCAACATCACAGGGAATTCATTTAGGCATTATATTTGCATGACACTTTTGGGCAGAGTCCAAGGCATCTGTCGTTTACAAAACTGGAACCCAGGCCAAGAGTGCCATGAGTAGAGGATAATGCTTTTGCTAAGGACTCCAGGGGGATTTGAGCAGGACGCAGGCCATATCGCTTATTAAAAGGATTTTTTCAGCACGGATATCTGTCAGTGTCTATCCACCATAACCCCCATCTTACTGTATTTTAGTGAGTGCTAAATCTGTTTTATGGCTCCAGTATCCGGCACACAGGCAGAAACTTAAATGTGTGGTTCTGCATTCAACAGCCTGTTTTGGAGGACGTCTGTGGAGACGGATGTCTAAAAAAATAACTGCATTCAACCAAAAACCCCCTAGTGGTTATGGCAGAAATTCAAAGGAAATTATACATGCAACCCACAGTTACATAACTGTTATACACTCATGAAAGTGCCGATCACACAGTGACATACATAGACTACTATCATTAAACTGGTGTCAATATAGCCATACAGTCGAGCATTGCCAGTTTCCTTTTTTCACAGTATTAGAGTTTGTTATGTAGCTCCTGTAGAGCATACATAGTCACACAGCCATGTAACACTGTGATACCTCCAGAATATACTTTTGTCACGAAGTACCACATACATACTACTGTCACACACTGACACACACACCACTTCCACATACTGGAGCATATAAACTACTGGTGCTGAAGCATATACATTACTGTCATCACCAGAACTTATATACTACACCAGAACATGGCACCTATACACTATGGTATAACAGAACACAGTGCTACACACTAGAACATACAGACCACTGACGCACACTGAAAAACACAGCAAACTGTGGTACCGGCTCCTGTGGAGCTGGGGTGTGGCAAGGAGCTGTTCTAAGGAGATCAAGGCATCTGTTTAACTCTACTCACACCAATGTCTGCATTCCTAAAAACAGTCAGGCACTAATTCAGTGTTTCCCAACGCTCTCCTGGAGTACCCCTTGCTGATTCAAATGATCAACTCGTTATGAACTCCTGAAGCTGCTTAATAACAAACTAATCATTTAAATCAGCTGTGTTGGAGCAGGGAGAGATCTAAAACATGCAGGACAAGGGGTCCTCCAGGAGAGGGCTGGGAAACACTGCACTAATTGACTGCCATGTCCCAATGTGGCAGGAAGAGTAGTGACGTCTTCTCTCACACCACGATACACTGGCACTACATTGACGTCTACCTGAGGCACTTACCAGAGGGCCAGACAGACAGACAGACTGATGAAGTGATAGAGCCATAGTGAGACATAATCAGGCTTTATAATCCACACAGTCCAGTAGAGCGGTTACCATGGAGAGGAAGGAAAAAAAAAAATCTGAATTTCCTGCACGCTGACAGCATTGCTTAGAAAAATGAACAGGAAACAGCCTGGACTGGCTTAAACTGCTGTAGATTGGGAGATAACCTGATGGCACAGAGACAGAGGACAACGATGCAGAGGAGGAAGTCCCCATTCTTACCATTTCATCTGCTTGGCTCCCATCCTGATGTTTGGAAAAAGCCGTCCTCCCACCCTTCCTCACCCCGCCCACTTCACCCCACTATCCTCCCAAGCTGCTCCTGCCCTGCCCCAGGAGAACGTCCCTGCCCCCACTCAGCAGCATCGCCCCCAAATCGCCTCCCCAAACCAGCAAAGGTGATGGGTCAAATTTCAAAATATCCAGACGGGTAAAAAAATTTAGTCAGCAGAGGGATAAAGAGCTGCTTTTGTAAGCACTCCACTCCGGGTGGATCCCACGCAGGCAGTGGTTTTACAAAGCGATCCTCACTGGCCGCAGTGAATCACAGGGCTGCCCCTCACGCCTCTCTGAGCGGATCCTCCACCGAGCACCAAACAACCCTCCTCTTCGCTCACCCCCATTTTCTTCAGGCATCTGAGTCTTTGAAAGCAGCCGGGTGCTCTCACCCCCCCTCGGCCCCCCCTTCTCACAGAGCCATATGGAAATCCCGCTTCTGCCCCTGTCTCAGACACATGAAAAAGGACTGCTATTCTATCGTCAAGGCAGCTGCATCCTGCCTCCTATCCCTATCCCTCTCGCTCTCCCTCTGTCTCTCTCCCAGTGTTGTCTTGGGCTAATTATTCCCCTTTCACACCGGCACTGGTAGTCAGCAAATCCTCTTGTCTCGTGAAAGGTCTTTCCTTCCTTCTGAGGGAAACAGTCAGATTATGATTCTCTCTCTCTCTCTCTCTCTCTCTCTCTCTCTCCTTTGCTGTGTGGAGATGTCAGACACGGCCCAGCCCTCAACTGTTTACCCTCCCCTCTCCCCCTTCTCTCCCTCCCTCGGCAGGGGGATCAGTGTGCGCTGGCTGTGAAGGGGGGCGTCTCTATATCAGTAGTGAAAACTGAGGGCTCTGACAGCTCCAGGACTGGAGGGCCTTCTGGGAGGAGAGGAGTCCTTGATGTGCAGTATCTCTTAGTTTCTATCAACATACAAGGCAGACTCTCTCCTAAACACAAAGGCCCAGGAGTTCTAACGCACACATTCACACACACACACAAAGACACAAATTGAAAGTGAGGCAAGAGCAAATGGCAGCAGCCGTGTATGTACGTATGGCTAAAAATAAGGACTTCAGAGTAGACGCAGAAAGCAACAGACGCAGTTGACACTAACACACTGCGACATGTAGAACACTAACAAATACCCACATCCATATGTAAAGGACGAATGTAAACACAGTAGTACGAACAGACGTTCCAACCTTCCCCAAGCACACTACTTCCTCATTACATTACTTTCATTTAGCAGACACTTTTATCCAGAGCCACTTTCAGCACAAGAGAACAGAAGTGTATCCATTAGGGGTGCAATGGATCACAAAACTCACGGTTCAGATCGGATCACGGTTTTTGAGTCACGGATCGGATCATTTTTCGGATCAGCAAAAAAAAGGAGACAATTATAACTTTCTTTTCCATTTATTACTTAAAGAACTTAAAGAACACTTAAAGCAAGGAACTTTTGCCAATGAAAACAACATTCAAGATGTCCAATGTTTAAATAAAATCTTAAAATAAAATATTCAATTCTCACTTGTTAAATTAAAGTGCAATATGAGCGCTTGTTCTGCTGTTCTTCGGCTGTGTCCGAAATCCCTCCCCATTCACTATATAGGGAATAGTAATATAGTGCATATATACATTTTACACTTGATCGTTTGACTTAACTGCTAGCTATCTAGCTAACACTAGTTTCAACTAATTTGAACAGATGAAGCTGGATGCTAGTTCTTTCATTAAGTTAGCTAGTGATAGCTAGATAGATAGCGGTATTATCCAGCTAGCAGGTTAATGTCAGTTGCAACTAGCTAGTCACTTAGCTAGCTAGCTGGCACAGTTAGACACAAAGATGTTCATACAAATGTTCGAATAAACTTGCAAACATAAAACTATATACAGAAAATTATTAATTTATTGTATGACTGAACAGTGAGTGAGTGAATAAGCAAGCAATTTCGGACGCAGCCTTCATCTTCGCAACGCTTCTTTTAAGTAAGGTTGCTGGTTTTTAAAATGGTGCTTGTATCTTTTCACTTTTCATCTTTGCAACTCTGCATCAAGATTTAGGAAATTATTACTTTAAAAAGTAACAGCGGCAGTAAAACTGTATTTCACACCATTATGGTTGAACTTTGCAATTAATCCGCGGTTCAGATGCGTGCTGAATTGTGGGGGGCGATCCGTACGGATCACGGATCAACTCCAGTCTGTTACACCACTGGTGTCCATCCAAGTTATATGAGCAACAGTGTCACACCAGACTAACAACACTCCCAGACCAGTGAAGTGTAGTGCAGTGTGAGCACAACACCATTCAGGCACCTTCCTCCCTAACTAAGAGATCTGCCACTGAGCAGCAGTGCAGGCTGGCTTCACAGACACCACCACTCAGGGCCATACGTCTCATAATGCCCTGCCACCTCTGATTTATGCGTCATATCCCAAAATGCACTGCACAGCAATGAGGGTAAAGATCACAGAGAAAGCAGAGCAGCTGTGATCAGAGAGGACTTTGGGGGTAAACAGCGAGGTGTGAGTAGGGGAGAGCGACCCCGACAGACTCTGCACCCTAGGAGGCCTGGTTTTCTAACCAGCAGAGCCTTTGAGCCATCAGCAGGACATCAAGGCCAGCAGACCACGTCTGATGTTATCGCTCCGACAGGAGGAATGTAACCAACAGATTTTTTTTTACACAACCGCAACCCACGGGAAGTGGATAGTGTCCAGAGACTTAAATCGCTGGTCTCTGGGGGTTACGAAATGACATGATCTTCACAGGACTTGGCCTGCTCAAAGCTGGCAGCTCCACGGGCCACATGATGAGCGAAGAAGGAAGCTGGCTGAACTGCTGGAAAGCAGTACTAATCCAAATGTAGTATGAGATACAATACACAGTTGGAGTGTTTCTGGGGATGATGAGGATGTTTGATTCAGACACAGTCAGCCAGATTTTGCTGCTTCACAAATAATTATTAGTGCAATCTGGCATTTAAAGATTCACATTAGTCTTCTAAAATGCTCTTAATACAATTAACTACTTTAGATGGGAGGCTTCAAGAATGTTGAGCTGAAAGACCCAGAAGAAATACTAATAGTTTCAAAGGAAAAGCATAGCCCCTGCACAGCAAGGATCTGCTACCTACATCATAAATAAAAATGAAGGCATAAGGCCAATTTGCCCTCAAAAAACCAAACAGAGCTTGTGAAACAAGGAATAACTGTAATCATACTGTCCACGTTCAGCTGATTAAATCCTTTTTACAACGCTTTTCATTACAACACAAGACATTCACAACTGAAAGAAATGACATTTCAGGTAAAATGCAGAAATGGGTCACATCATGACCTCAATTAAAACAAGGGAGGTAGCAAGGAGTGGAGATTTTGCATAACTCCTGAGTGGAGCTGGGGAGTACAAGGTTCCCCCAATTTTCCCCAATTTTTCAGCTGGGCCAGAGGACTGACCGGGCACCCCAATACAGCTCTGAGGGACAATGGCACTGACTGCACAGCTGCACGTCCCATAGCTTGAGAGTGACCCCACCGCAGATGCAGGATGCTGTCTGAGGGTGTGACCTCACTTCATACATACATGTGAAGGAGAACCTTCACCTTTACCCCAAAACTGTTTGTCAAATTGTCAGTTGTGTGTGTCAACCATGTGTGGGGCGGCATTGTAGCATAGTGGCTAAGGTGCAGGACTCCTAACCAAAAGGTTGCTAGTTCGATTCACCACGGGGTACTGCTGCTGTACCCTTGGGCAAGGTACTTAACTCACAAATGCCTCAGTAAATATCCAGCTGTATAAACGGATAACATTGTAAAAACCTGTAATTGATGTAAGTCGCTCTGGATAAGAGCACCTGCTAAATGCCAGTAATGTCTGCTAAATGCCAATAATGTCTAAGGATTGCTGTCGTTCCATTTCCAACCTTGTAAATGAAACAGCTCATTGATCAATTCCATTTCACACAGGTTAATTGTTTAATTGTCAATTGATAATTGCCTTTGTCTATGTGAACCAGCCCATTGGTTAATGGGCCACACCTGCCTAATTAAAGGCCTGTTAAATGCAGGTGTGTGGCTAGAGAGCAGGGGGAACATTTCTTTCCCAGCTATTTGCTTACTCAGGCTGGTTTTGTTGACTGTATTTTAAAATAAACTTTTTTTTAATGTTCGCTCTTTCTGTTCTTTTGTGAAAGTGTTGGCCAGCTTCTCCACAATACACAGCACACATTGTGCCGGTACAAATGCCCACATCTACTTACAGCACATAGCCATACGAAAACCCAAAAACAACCACATCCACATACATATCCATAAACACCCATTCACCCCCAGACACCTCCATACAAACAAACAATCCACAGAGATACACACACAGACACATACATGCACAGCCACACAATCCCCCACCTACCCATACAAACACACAAACACACACACACAGAAGAACCCACAAATCCTGGAGTTAGGCAATAATGAGCTGTTATTCCCAGCTGACTAGGTCAATGACTGCCTCTCCTCTGCAAAGTGTACAGTTGGTGGATATCCTATCTGTCCCTCTTCCACTGATATAGCAAACAGTTACATGCACTTCAACTATCTTGTTCTTTCTTCATTTCAACCTGTCAAACACAAGCAGTTATCAAGTGTTCTCCCAAAAGTGCTAAAAAGCATTACATCTCTGAGCAGCAGGCAACCTCCTGGACAGAATACCTTCATGCACACAGGTCACAAGGAAAATATTCTCATTCTCAGTTATTTCATTCTTCAGCTCATTAGTTTTGATATCATTGCTCCACCTGCCACATTACAGCCACAGTGCAACACTGTTGCCATGGAGCCATTCACTGGAACTAAGCAATGCATTATTAATAAGATGCCAATCAAACTGATACAGTCTTTTGCCATCCACATGACACTAGAGACTGGTAAAACCAGAGGAACACTTGTTGTACTGCTATGTTATAAAGAAACCATTTTCCCTACTGTGGCATATAGTTCACATGACAAGTTAGGTTTGCTATGTGATTCCTTAGAAGCAAGATTTCTGAGTGAAATTCATCAATGGGGTCATTTCATATAGTACCCATATATATTTCATCCCAGTATCACTTCAGATTAAATACCTGGTGATGACAGCTCAGTTACAACCTGTTTTCAGAATGTTTTTTTTTCTACGTTTTCCTGCCTAATTAATGTATAAAGCATCAGCACCTTCCTTTTCTGAATGAAAATGAGGATGCAGCTATACTGTATCTACCTTCTTTGTTTTTTGATCTGAAACTTTAGCAGGGTGCAGGGCACATGGTGCTCTGTTTTCACAGATACCTGTGCTGTGGTAGTGGTACACAGATTTATCATTACTTTTTAAACTGACTGGCCTGCTCCATCCGGTGGCAGGCTTACAACTTTCGTTGTTAGTTGCTGGTTCTCAATAATCACTACTACAAATATGGTGGCAATTAAACTGTTAAGAGGAATGTGGGGTGGGCAAGTAATTTAGGGAATACACACATCTGGACTTGGCATTGTCAGTGGTGCAGGCTTACCTGGAGGGCAGGGCCTCTGTGCTGTCTTCTCGCCCCTCCCGCTGGCACTCGTACTGCTGAACCAGTGCCCGGACGCTCCAGCACGGGCTCTCAATCTCCTCATCCATGCTGGCCTTGCGGCTGTGGGTACAGAATACAATAAACCATGGAGGATCAAGCACAGATGCAGTATACCACTTCAGCCACCGGAGGGTGACAGAGTACCCCTGACAGACAAAGAGAGAACACCCCCCACCTGACAGGCACAGGCTAATGGATCCTCTTAAAGCAAGAATGAGAGTGTGTCCGCTCAATCAGATAATCCTGTTAAACATAGAGCAGACAACTAGATTCGACTGACCAGCTGAGGCCTGTTCGGCCTTAGACTGATAACCCACAATTGCCTCAGTAAATATCCAGCTGTATAAATGGATAACATTGTAAGGAACGGTAACCTATGTAAGTCGCTTTGGATAAAAGTGTCTGCCAAATGAATAAATGTAAATGTAATGTGTTGGAGTGAGGCTTGCAGTTTGAAGGCAGAGTGCTAGTTGGGAATAGGTACACAGAGGAGCGCATTATGGTGCTCATGGTAAAGAAGAAATACTGAAGAGCAGAAATTACCCAGAAAATTACCCAGCTATTTTTACAGCACTCGTCACACTTAGCAGCTACATGCCATACTTTTAGGGTCACAGTCAGACATAAGATGGATAGGTGACTTTAAAACCAGGGTTTGTATTTAACAAGTGTCTCAGCACAGGAAATGGGTCCCAAGTTCTTGAAATTTGTTCCTACTCTCACTCCTAAGGTGAAAAGCTATTTATCAAAATGCATTTGACTTAAAAGTTCTCCTATTTCAACATGTATTTAAGAGTCCTCACAAGTTGTTCTAACCCACTAGGGGTTGCCAACTGAGGTGGTGTGTACACATTTTTGGGAGCGGATAATTTTTTTGAATACATTTGACAGCACGGAGCTGTTGAAAAGATAAGGAGGGTACTTCATTTGTCACTGACCCCCATCAGAGACATTGTCATTCATTACAGAGATAGAGTGTCAACACTTATCACTGAAGTAACAGTAATTATAACTTTGCTTTTCTTGCCGACAGGGAAAAAAGTTTTATCTCTTCCAATCTCTTCCTACCCGGATGTCAACTATTCAGTCATACTGGATATCCCTAAAACCCATGCCACATGACTCTACTGGTAACAGCTGTTTGCAGGTACACAGCTTCAGTACAGCACAGTTACTGTCACTACATGTCAAACTGCATTTTAGTGTAGCACACCTAGCAGTGTTTAAATCCAACAAATGACCTAAACAATTTTTCTCATTTCAATCATGTCATCTAAGGGCATACAAGATAAGTGTTGCAGGGAGGGGAATTGGGCAGCTGGAAGAGGAAAATTCACATTTTCCACAGAGAAAGCTACTACAGCCCTTGAAAAGCCAGCCTCACAAAAACAGCTTGCGTAATTCAAAATATCTGTAAGCTGTGGACTCATGTTGGCAGAGGTGGAATTTCCCAGCCTATTACCCTGAGAGGAATCTGGAATCATATTATCCCTAATTATAACATAAAACAATACAGCCTAGACAAACATTCTATTATTTCAATTATTAACAAAAACAATAAAAAAAAATCACTTACTGTTGCTTTCAAGTTGACCAAGAATGGAAACAATCTCTGCTAATTTGTTTGTTGGCATGTACTGACATTTATGAAACTCCTGATTGTGATTGTAATTGTAGCTGTATGACAACACTACTCAACTGCATTTGTTGGCCATTTTCTCAAATGAACTGTGAAAAACATCAACACTACTGTTCGTTTGTGGCACTACACGTGTCATTAAAATAACTACTCTGCATCTACTCAGAGAAAACGGTCTAACTCCCTGGTGAGAGTAGGAAGCTTAATAAATAACTCCCACTGCCTACTCTGAGGTCAGACTATATTTTCTTATTTATGTCCTTTTAAGCGGTTTCTCAGTAATTCTGAGGTGTTTTGATAAATACAGACCCAGCGCTATTTCCTTTTTTCCTGATTTTTTTTAGCTTTAAATAATGCCCACAGGCAGCCAAATGAGAACACAGTAACATATGTACAGATGTAGTCTTTTCCATTTTTACTACCACACTCTTCAGGTATATAAGAATCACTTAACTCAGAAGAAAGTGGGAACACCAGAAAAAGGAGGATTGCACTCAACTAAAGTAGTGTCTTCAGTGAAGCTATTTCAAGCTTGTGCCTACACAGCACAACAATATGTTTGGTTCAGATCAATGAGTCATTGATAACACACAGTTGTATCATTCATTTTGGGACTAACAACGCCTCCGATCAACACCCAAGAGCACAAGGGCTTACCTGTGCCACTCCTCCCTCAGCTGGAGAACACTGCGCCCCGAACGGGAGGCATCCTGCCGGGCTGCTGCCAAGGTCGCCATGGCATTCTGAGCCATGGCCATGGTGGAGTGAGGCCGGTGATTGGCTGAGGAGGGCCCAGACTGGCTCCGCCCCACGGCAGCGGCTGCTCTATTACTGGCGGAGGCGGAGGGCTTGAAGTGGGCAGCCAGCGCCAGGATGAGCCTCATAGCAGACTTCAGGTTCCCCTCCATGATGTCTGTGGGGTACAAGGACAGGGCAGGGACAATGACACAAGGCACCACCCGCAGACACTGTCAATCAGCTTCAGGATGGCGAGCCACTCACCGCGGGCCGACGTCTGAGGCATGCGGATTCGCTTGGATGACACGAACTGCAGGACCTTCTCCACATTCTCTCTGCTCTCCTGAACGTCACGCGGGATGTAGTGAATCCCCTCCAGGACCTCCCCAGCTGAGGCCACAGAGGCGGCATGGTATGAAATGAAGGCCTGTTCCAAAGCCTCTCTCCAGAGGAATTAAAGAACAATGGTTGTGTCTCCAATCCTTGGAGACTCTAAGTCCTTTTTAGGCATGCCTGTCAACCAGCTACTTACATCACCAAGAAAAGCACTTCCTATCCAATCCCTGGCTTGGATTCACTCATTAAAATCAGAGCTAAGACGGAAAACGGAAATATGTCCATCTTCAGCAGACACCATTGTTGTGGAGTCATTAGACTTTCATGGTACTGAGCCATTACTGGCCCCCTTGGATGAGGTTCCCCTTTGAGACTACTCACAATACGCTGAACCTGCTGTAAGAAAAACTGATGATATGGTTCGCTGGTCTCCTGAGCTGGTCTCTGAGCTTGATCAGATTACAGACAACAGAGCCAGACAACTCACACATTTCACACTGTAGTGGCCATACAACAGAGTTTCATGAATTAGCTTTAAAAGCACAGAGGCTGACAGCCGACTCTTTGGTACATATTATGGGAGATCTATCAGTGATGGTCTTGTAAAGTATGAAAAGGCACACAATGACTGTAACGTTTCTCAGTGTTTGACTTGTGGTGCCCTGTGTGCTTGTGCATTGTGAGGCCCATTCCCAGGAATGCTATAAATACACAGACCTTTTATCAGGCCTGCCTGTATGTTTTGGTGCTTTCACTTTAGTGGAGTGCTCACCCACAATCTCGATGAGGTGCGCGAGGACCACGCCATCCCTGAGGTCCTGCCGCAGGTCCTGAACCGGAGCCACGCCTGGCTTCTTCCTGAGCTGCGCATTCACCCAGGACACATACGCCGCCAGCTGTTGCTGAAAAGGCACAGGCCATATGGGGGTCACATTCTCCTCCAGCCAAGACTGTCTTTTCTTTTAAAATCCCCTTTTTCATTCTGACCTGAGGAAGCAGCCTGAAAAACGATTGTGTCTCTCATCCCCCCGTCCACTCAAGCAGCTCCCTCAGCAGCTTCCCCATAGGAGGGCAAGGTGCTGACCACAGCAATCACAGCCCCTGAGGAGTACCCATTCCTGCCAATTCCTTTTCCCTTACATATCCTGTCTATACTAAAGCCAGAAACCCAATGTGCCTGACTGATTGCATCTACTTGTTAACTCCATAAAAAGCATGCAGTGTGAGAGTGGGAACATGTACTGAACAGCTTGTCCAAAGGGAAAATGTCTACAGTAGGAGCCAGACACACAGCAGGGGCTCACAACAATTGAACCGTATGAGCTACCCCCCCGTCTCTCACCCCCGCCCACCCCTATCCGGGTTATGGGTCCAGATCCAACTGCTGGGGAGTGGGTGGGGGGTTGTCGGTGTCCCCCTCCAGCTCAGCTCCACCGGGGCGTCACAGTGCCCACCGTGCTGAAAGCTGAAAAAGAGGCTTTAGAGATCAGAACTCCAGTCTCAGTCTTAGTGACAGCACAAATCCCCCCTTCATTCAGCCAGCCCCAGGTCGTGCCGGATGGGATTCTGCGCCCAGACCGGCCCAAGTAGCACTTTCTCTACATGATCGACGGGGGTCACATCCACATGGCCCAAACGCCTCCTGACTCCAACCCTATTAAGCACAAATACACGCTGGCATCCTCCCTCCCTCCGGTACTACACACCTACACTCAAGCATCCTTTTCTCCAATACCACACAGACTTACACACAACCATCCTCTTCTCCAATACTACTCACACCTACACACATTGACACATGCCCCTACATGAAAGCATCCATCTTACTCAGAAAAATTAGACACAACTAATCAGCATTTTGATTAATTTGATCTTGCAATAATCTATGGCTCCCCAGATCTACTATTCCAATGATAAAACATCTTTCCCTGCTAGCCCCCTCATCCTCAAGTACAGCATGAATTTCCAGTTAACTTGTGTGAAAATGATTATCAAAGAGAAATATGTGCTTTCAGGCTAGGAAATTAATATGAATTAATTACTTTATTCAGCATTCTTCAGCTCTCCTGAGAGGTTATAGAATGAGAGGGTATGAAACTGATTTTTTCTGCTGATAAGTATAAGGAAGCTGGCCAACCCCTCTCCCAAAAACAAAAAGAAGGAGCAACCCTTACAAAAACAAAAACAATTTACTTTATAAATCCACACACAGAAGAGAACCAGCCTTGAGCACACAGTCAAATCAACTCAGGCCTTGTCCGCACGTACATGGGTATTTTTAAAAACGTAGCTTTTTCTACGCGTTTGTATGTTTTGGCCTTTCGTCCACATGCAAACGGCGTTTTAGGTCACTGAAAACTGATCTTTTGCAAAACCAGGGTCTTCCAGGGTGAAGATTTTCAGAAACTCCGTTTTCAGTGTTCACGTGTAGACAGGGAAAACTGAGTTTTTGGCTTGTGACGTCAGAGTGTGCGCCGTAGTAACATTTTTTGGCTGTACGGTTAGTGTTATATCGTCGCCTGTTGGTTTGGCACGCTCTTGACAGCGAGTTTTTTTTAAGAATGAAGGAGGAAAACCCCCGTTTTCAAAAATACCCGTGTACGTGTGGACATGGCCTCAGTCTCCCCAGCTCACAGCCACACACCTGTATTTCATAGGCCTTAACTGGTAGAGAGGCTAATGAAGGAATGGCTTGCTTACACAGGCAGACAGCTACAAACTGACAAATAACAAAAACACAATTAACTAGTTAGATGTATTTGAAATGAAATGAGCCCAGTCACTTGACGAATTTAGCAATTTTAAAGACAAAAATTCTTAAACATTTAAACAATTATCAAATTAACAATTCTTGGAGGGACAGGTAAAGGTTCTCCTTCATAATGCGTTTTACTACTTATACAAGTGCTCGGTGAATATTTAGTTCAGTTTCACCCTTCGTACATGCTGGCCTTCATACCGAATCCAACACCATACACACACCTACACACTGGCATCTCTCTCATCCCACACACGACACACCAACAAAGCCACATGCTATCTGCAACAGTCGTATCACCTTTCCATAGAGGCACTGCCCAGCAGATGTGATTTTGTGGTAGGTCCGCAAGTTGGACTGTGAGGCTACCAATGGATTGCTTCCTAGGAGCTGTGATGCTGAAGAAATCAAAGTGATCACACAAAAGGGAAAAAAAAAATCATACAGCAACCTCAGGGGTGCTAAGTTCCTATTGGCAACAATGAAAAGGCCCTGCATTTTGTATAAAAGCTATTTGAAAATGTGCCCCCTTGTGGACGACGTCAGCCCCAAACCATCAGGACAGCACTGTGGTGCATGTTGCTTCCATCTCTGCCGTGGAGACAATAGTTGTTGGAACTTGTACTGTGGTCACATATGTCATGCATGGACTCCCTCTCCTGTAGTGTGGACTTCAAGCAGTGTGATGAGAAATTGGTCTGGCCCTCTGCAAGTTCCACTCAGGGTTATTATCATATACTAAAACTAAAACTAAATGAAAACTAATGGTTTTGAGACATTTTCATAAGCTGAAATAAAATAATTTACCCGAAGAAAATATAAAACTAAAACTAAACGAAATTAATAATGATTGCTAAAAAACTAATAAAAATAAAATAAGAAAAGACAAAAAATAATTGTTGTTATCGTTTCAAGATGGCGAACGTTGTATCCATTCAAGGCGGCGGGTGTCACACTCAGGGGCGGTTTGTTCCTTAGGGCGATCGGGCGATGTACCACCCAAGGGGGAAAGGGAGGCAATTTTTTCATTCAATCACATTCTACCACAGTGCTACTAGCTGTCACTATTCTAGACAGTTTGTCCTGCCTCTGAATATCATAGTCCAATCAGCGTCAAGTCGTGTTCTGTGGAGTACCGCCCCTTTCGGGCGATTTCAGTCTGGTTGAAAATCGCCCAGATCGCTCAGATAAATAGCCTTAACGTGATAGTCTTTTTCAAACTGCAGGCACTGCAATGCAATGTGTATGGGTTCCGTGTGGGCTTGCACTAACGTGCTTTCGTCATACGTAACCCGGTGTAGGGATCACTGGGGCTGCCAGCAGTCACATTCAAGGCCAAGATGGGTAATGTTACCTTGACTCAGAGCAACTCGATCGTGTCATTAAGAGAAATACCGTTCAGTCATTGTAGTAATCAGGATAAATTGGCAAGTAAAGAATTAGGTCCACCCAGACCAAATCTAAACATCAAGCAAGTATCTACAAGGGGGGGGATTGTATAACCGGGGATTTTTGCCGAGCTGGTATGAGCGGAAAACGTGGCTAGCACGCTGCGAAGTAGCTAACGTTTGTTCTGCTACCCCTGCTCAATGCAATGTGACAATGTCAAGTTAGCTAGCTGACTAATTTGCACAATACAATGTGACAATGTCGAGTTAGCTAGCTGTTAATTTACCCATTGAACAGGTCACCTTAGCCATCATCGCAACAACTGCCCCCCCCCGAGAGATTTGGCAGGAGCCACCACTGGTCACACTCCCAAAATTCTGTGTAGTCTGAAACAAATGTATCGCATATGTTAGTTTAGTCTTGAAATGTTGATATCTTCAATGATAAGCAGATTATTTTTCATGCTGCACTATTCCTAGACAATTTTTTGTCCTTAACTAAAATGACTAAAACTAAAACTGAAACTATAATAAACTAAAATGAAATAGAGATGAGTCCATGAAATAAAAACTAAACTGAAACTAATGAAACCACTGGTGAAACTAACTAAAACTAAACGGAAATTCAGACTGAATACAAACATATTATCAAAATAAAAACGAATTTGAAAATTTAACTACTATAACCTTGGTTCCACTATGTGCGATGAGCACGGATGGGAGCTATTTAAGCCCTCTGCGCCATGGCCCTGGCCTCCAATGCAAGCACAAAGAACACAAAGCAAGTTTATCGTAGCGGGATCAGGGTGGGCGATATATCGGATATACTCGATGTATCACGGCTCGTTCTACATGGGATGTAGTAAATGACTATATCGCGAACATCAATTTGCTTCTCTCGCTCTCTCCTATGGCTCTCTCCCTCTCACAGACACAAAAAGAAAAAAACTCACATACATTCGTCTCACACACTCGCCCGCCCATCCAGACCACTCTCCTGGGCAAGTGTGTGTGATGTATATAGGTGAGACGTGTGTTTTTGTATGTGGAGGGAACAGGGAAGGAGCCTGGAGAGAGCAAAAGCGAATTTATATGTGTTGAATTCAGAAATAGTAATAGAAGATGGAGGCGGACGAATTGGTTCCAAAAAGAAACAGCACTGTGGTTTGGGTATTACGAGGAAGATGTTGAACAAACAAGTTATCTGCAAAATATGCAGCAAAACCATTGCCTGGTTTGAATAATGTTTTGGTAAATTTAACTTGGTTGTGATTTCCCCCTTTTTGCATGCAAGTTTAAAATTGTTCCAATAGAAGCCACTAATGAACATAAACAAAAATGTTTTAATGCAGACATATGTTGCAGGCAGGGTTTCCGCTAGGATTTTTTCTTGCTGGTCCAGTGTCTGGAAAGAATTTGTTTTACTGGACAAATTTGAAACTTACTGGTCACATTTCAATAACAGTCTATGCTACAAATGCAAATATAATGTACACCTAGGTTGATGAAAGAATGACAATGACATCAAATCAGTTTGACTATTTAATGAACGGTAACGATTGAGCAAAACCTCAACATTAGCCACTAAAATGTAGGCTATTACGAAACATCTGTAACCTGTAACATTTGTAGCCTGTTTAAAAAAAAAAGCTAGGGCTACATGGCATCAAATGTAGCCTATAGGCTACCAGGTAACATATTTATTTTCTCCTTTTTTCATTTTTTTTCATTCCTCTGCTGCCAGCTTTAAATCAAACGTGTCCAATGTGTCTTTGCAGCTTGCAATGCACATAAGCCGCGTCACTCTGTCCTCCTCCAGATGACTTCGCAGCGCTGTCTTAATTTGATTCTACAGAGAGAAGCCCCTCTCTGCTGGCACGCTTGACACAGGCAGAGCACAGGCAATTTTAGCCAGTATAGCCCAGTCAGGGTACAGCTCGCTGAACTCATAAATAAGCACTTTGCAAGCTGTTGCAAAGGCCTTCATTACAGCTACGTTTTGTGTGAGCATTATTACCGGACATTTTGACCGGCACGTTTTTAATTTATCGGTTCTTTATACATTTTACCTGGCAAAAACCGGTAATTACCAGCTAACAGAAACCCTGGTTACAGGGACTACTAGAATCATCATACTGGTGTGATTGTACACATCAAAGGGATAAATCAAGCATTTATGAAGTGCTTTAGGGGAGATTTAAAAATGTTGAGATATAAACTGTTCATCGCGATATAGCATAAAAATATTGCAATATTATTTATAGGCCACATCACCCAGCCCTAGCAGGATGATTAACATCACAAAATTGTAATGATTCTCAAATATGGGTTAAAACAACTTTGTAAGGGTCCTGAGTGGCTCAGTGAGCAAGACGCTCAGTTTCACAGCAGGCTGAGCCCTACAGGCAGGGCTTGGAGTCAACCCTGTCATTTGCTGACAATAAAGGGGATCTCACTGCAGAGGAAAAAACTTTCTTAATCCTACCAGGGATAGAGATGGGTCTTGTCATCTCACCACTCTCAGGCACCCTACAATTTGTCATGGGCCTACAGGTTGGTCAAATGAGGTTAAGTGCAGAGAGCATGTATCCTTTCTGTTCCCACTTCACAGTGGTGAACTGTGGGACTTGAAGTGTGAACAACAGCCCTTGGCTGTTTGCAAGTATTGGAGGACTGCATTCATCTCACCTCAATGTTCCTATACGAATGCAGAGGTTGTTACAGTGAGAGGACACTGACGTGAAACTGGTGACTCCAAAATAGTACTGCATGAAGCAGGGAAAGCATAAAAAATGTTTGTAAATACTGCACTTTGAAGCTAAGTATCACAGCATCTCCCCTAAGTCCAACTCACTGTTGTCTTTAGTATGACAGCAGCACATGCGTTGCAGTTAAATTTTGCATTATTTTCTTACTGTTGTGCACTTTTGTTTTCAGTTTCAGCCTGACAGCCAGTTTATTATAATTCTGAAGTTCTGTACCTGTGTTGTTGTTGCTCCGGCTTGCTCATGTGATGGGTATTTTGTGTATCAAACCATGCCACGCCACAACCACAATGGGTTTCTCTGCAAGGAGCACTTTGTCCTTCCAACCTAATCTGTTGTGCCACCCCAGGGAACTCAGCTTGGGAGGGAGTCTCTGGAGGAGCAGGTCGCCAGCCTAATACGATCAGCCAACACAGGGGCCCATTGAGGCCGCAGTGCGTGCTGGATGGGAAAGAATAAGTTTGCTGTCCTGTGGGAATACGGGGGCTGCCCCTGTGCAGAGGGCAGAATGAATCAAACCACTGTCTGCTCCCAGCACCTGGAGCCCAGCCAGCTCAGATCCAACACTGCCACAAAACTGCAGACACACACACCACACATTACCATAATTATCCTTATGTTTCTATTAATCAGTGATTGACATCTCTGCTTGCAATCACCCTGGTTTTCAGGTTCTTAAGGACTTTCGTAGAGCCGCCAAAGCAAGTCAACTGGACAAAACAGCTGATGGTGGGGTGCTGGAGGGAGTGTGTGGTTGACTGATTGTGCCACCTGCATGTAAAGAGGAACACAGCTGTGGGAAGCGATAGAGCAGAAGACAAATAATCAGCCCTGAGAGGACAGCGAGAGGGAAAGAGATAGAGAAAGTAAGATTGCTTCTTCCTCTCACGTCAGATCACCACCGTACCTTCAGTATAAACATCCACTTTACTGGCATCCACTTTCCTTGGGACTGTGCAACTCCACAAGGGCACAGTCCCAAGGAAAAATATTCTGAATGAGTACCCATTACAATCGACCATGTGTTTCTACTTGTTGTTTTTTTTTCTAGACTCTGAAGCTTATTATTCCTAGAATTCTGCACAGCCTAAACTGTGCGCGACACTCACATGATCACGGATAGGCATACTGGATCAGCATCCTTCACAATTTCTGCTACCCACATTGTCACCACACTAGCTGTGACAGAATGACAGCATTTGGTAGGCATGACTGCCTTTGTAAATGTTGAACAGCTACATTTTGACAGGCTTGCAACATGAAAATACAGTCTGTACACATAAGTCCACAGAAAGCAAGAAATTGCTTGTATGTTTATGTTTATTAATTACAAAGTGCAATACCAGTAAACTTTACAAAACAAGTAAAGGATGCAAGTAAGGCATGACCAGTAAGTCTGAAAGGCAACTGTCACAGAGCACATCAACTAAGTGCGCTGCATACTGTAATTTAAAAAGCAAAACACATTTTAATCCGGATGAAGCCAGGAAGTTTATAAACTTCCACGCATTAAGGTAAACACTATCGTGACCTGGAGTAATGCCTTTAGTAAAGCAATATCTACTGGTGAAGTCTCTGGGCTTCTGCGTGGTAGGTTTGGATCTGAAGGAGACAGCTGACTTAGGGAAAAGAAAAACATTTTTAACCCTCTGAGGTATGCATTTAAATACATAATCCATAAACATAATGTCTGGTCTCAACTTCTAATTCCACATGTGGAACACAACACTTCTTGAATGCACACTTCAAACTTTTGAAATGACTGTCTTGTAATTAAGATCTTCAACGTCAGCTTGGGCTACATCCCACAAATTGCACCCCCACCCTCTCTGCATGACGCTGTACTGCATTTTTCTCTGCCATGAATATGGGGACCTTTGTTCTCTTATTGGCCTCCCACGGCTTCCCGTAACTTTATACATAAATAGCTTTAAATGCACAGATTTTAGCTTGATTTAAAGTCTCGTCTACAATTTCAGTTGGGTAGCAGGCTTACTAGCTAACTACTGCATTGTTTGCCAGTGAACTTGTATACGTTGCTAACCGGTCTCTAGTACTACACTTAATCATTAGTTAGCTAGCCCGCTTTCCATTCAGACAGATTTGCTTCCTTTAAACAGCGGGCCAACCTTCGAAAACTGCTAACCCTAGACGGGATGAGAGGATGAAACCAATTATCACTTAATTAATTGTAGCGTGTAAACCAAAGACTGGTAGATAAGCTAACTTGGTAACGCTTGCCAGATACTCCAGCCTAATACACTTAAAAATTCTCCCCGTTCTCTGCAACTAACTGTTAGCTGGCCACCTAGCTTTACTGAATGCAGAAATCGGCGCTGCAGGAGAACATAGCTAACGGCCACCTTATCCACTTAATAAACAAAATAAACACGTGTGACTTAAAAGACATAGCTACATTACAGATAGCTGTAGCGAGTAGCAACAAGGCATGCAAAAACATTCAGACAACTATCCCTCATCTATAAAAGTAATCTATAAAAGTAATCTCAACAAAACGTCAGAAAGTTGTAGCATTCAAATAAAAAAGTGACATTCGGAATGAAAGCAGAAGCTCAGCAATGAATGTTAGCCATCATGCTACCTAGAGCGCTAACTAGCTACCTCATTGAAGCCCTCCTGGAGTACGTCTAGTAGATTTCCTTTAGATAAGGATGCGATCATTCTTCTGTCTTCTCACACAGCATGGATGGGAAGTCAGCAGAGGGGCCGGCGCACGGAACTCAATATGAACTGACAATCCAGCGTTACAGCTATGAAGTCAGCACACAAAGAGAGATACAGACAGCATCACCGTCAATACAATGGCCATCTGTGCCTTGCAACCCGTTAGCTGGTTAAATGAAACAGGATACGAGGTGAGCTGGGCGAGAGAGGCAACACTGCGCATGCCCTGCACTAGGCTTTGCTCCACTGTCGTCATGGCGACGCCTCAGTTTACAGAAGTTGACAGCACAGGGAATCAAGGCGGATGATGATGAAGGTACCAAATGCGAAACTTATCTCCATAACTGCTGGGCATTACACCCTGCAATTTGCAGATTTCATACAACAGAATCTGTAGAATATCATAAGAAAAATGATGTACTGATCATCTAATAACACTATACTGAATTAATAATATTACTGCACTTGTTGCACTGCCGTGATTGACAATCCCCATCATTCAATACAATACCACCTGTACCTCCAAAACTACAAGATATGCAACGACGACATTTGAAGTGCTCCTAAAAAACCACTGAGTCGAAATAGCTTAATAAAATGTGGCCAAAACTCCTATTTTTGAAATATTCCTATATTTTAAATGCCGTTTTAATGTCTTTTAAAACAAGACCAGTAAACATTTAGTGTAAACTCACTTCAAAGGCCACTAATACAATAACAGCATGAGACAAACCTTCAACACCAAGGCTGTGTCTGTGTCACATCATATCAAAAATGACAAAGTCCTAATAGAAGTTTGCATTGGCAAAACAATATCAATTGACAACAACTGCAATTTACCATAACTAAAATTTCAAAATTTGCTTCAGTGATAATCTCAGAAGACATGGAACAGTGCAAACATATAGTCAATGGGCTGACCCATGGGCACAAACTTTTTTTTTTCTTTGGAGCATAGTGGTGTGGGGGTAAATGTCTTTTTAGAATGACTGTGTGTGTTTGTGTGTATGATGGGGACTGTGTCCATCCCTGACAGGGCAGATAAGAGCTCAGACAGACTTTGGAGAGGGGGGGGTCTGTGTGCTGTGGTGTATAGTTGCTTCAACTCTATTCCAATTTAATAACCTCCAACACATAGAGGTGCTTAGAAAGAATGGGACTTTCACACTGGTAATCACAGATAGCTACAGATTTGGAGCCTCCACTTGAAATCAAAAGGAGTTTTGAGTTGTCTCACTGCAAAGCACAACTCTCCCTAATCTTTTAAAATTCTCTGTTTTGGGCTTTTCAGCTCTTTTCAGCTCTTAAGGAGTGCATAATATGGAAAGGTTCCTGCTGTTTGCTCAATGAGAGGAAATCCTCTGACACCTATCACTGTGCATGTGCTGGGCTGAGGGTCCATATATCTTTGACACGGAGGCCATGGATCCACTGAAGGACCATGCTACTGAACCCCCTCAATAAATCCCCTCACACCCTGCACCAACTATGAAACAAACTTCAAACAGTTTTGTCAAAGTGAATTTTTCCTTTTTTAAACAGTATCTAGAAACACAGTCTTGCTCAGTCTTCTGAAATGGACAAGGAAGATCTTTGGGGAACACACCAGAATAACACAGACACTCTTCCTTTCAAGCTTATCACCTCAGAATATGAACTGCTAATTAATCACTGCGGCATGATTCTTCTGCACTCAATCAAGCTCCTGGAAACTGCTGCAACTGGTCCACTAATAATTTGTTTAGTCTTCAGCTCGTGCTCTGCTTTAGCACTGAGACAGAGTGCATACAGTACTGCTATAGTTTTTACAGTAGAAATCCCATGTCAGACCAAAGTATCATACAGATGTGAAAAGGGCATCTATGGCAGTTCTCTAAAAGAGTGTATTTACAGAATTTACTCTTTGAACGTTTAAGCATACTCTGACTGTTCATAATCAATGCATAATCCCAAATGCCATTCAAAAATTTAGCTCACTTCAATCTCTGAATACTGAGAGCACACTATAATGAGTAGTTTACCTTACAATAACCTTTTGTAATGTGTACGTAAATTGAACTTTTACAAATCGATGTTTTATAGGAAAAATCTAAACTTATTTGAAAAACCCAGAGGTAAATGTTCAGTTGAACACATTGTGACAAACTAACCATGCCAATGCTGCTCACAACACTGACTTAGAAATGGCTGGGGCATTCATTCTCCCCAGGGCGGCATTTTCATATGGAAACAACCGATGCATGTGTTTCAAGCTCGGTGATGGTTATGTGACAGCCTGCAGTTGGGGCTGTGGCCGTGGTCAAGCCTTGGCTCACCCCCTTTTTGCAGTGCACCTTAATCAGGTGGCAAGACATGACCTTTCTTCTACCCTCAATAGGCACACAAAATAGAGTCTCTAATTATTCATATTCATCTGAGGTAAGCAAATGAGGGAGGACATTCCTGCATTCCGGAGGAAAGCTATTAAGGAAATAAAATGATCACAGCAATTGTTCAGTAATTTGTTCATTTTTAGAGAAGTTTTACTTCTAAATAATTTGATCATCTAAGGCCCTGTCCACACATACATGGGTATTTTTAAAAACATAGCTTTTTCTATGTGTTTTGGCCTTTCGTCCACACGCAAACGGCGTTTTAGGTCACTGTAAACTGATCTTTTGCAAAACCAGGGCCTTCCAGGGTGAATATTTTCAGAAACTCCGTTTTCAGTGTTCACATGTAGACAGGGAAAACAGAGTTTTTGGCTTGTGACGTCAGAGTGTGCGCCGTAGTAACTTTTTTTCAGGCTTCTGATTGGCCAACATGGCTTTACGGTTAGTGTTATATCGTCGCCTGTTGGTTTGGCATGCTCTTGACAGCATGTGTTTGCGTTTTCGTGTGGACGGAGATTTTTTTAAGAACGAAGGAGGAAGACCCCCGTTTTCAAAAATACCCGTGTACGTGTGGACATGGCCTAAGACAGTGGGTCAGGTAGTTTTCCAGTTTTTCCCATATTAGCTCAAAAGTGTTTTATTATGATTCCCTCAGTAAAAAGCCCACTGTAAAGAGATCTGTGAATGGCCCTATGGTAAATAAAATAAAATTTGAGTGATTGTATAACAGATATAATTTTACCTTTACTCTCCATCACTGATGAAGAAACAGAGAATAAACACTAGCACAATTTTACTTTTTTCCCATCTCCCCTGTAAGTCATATTAATAGATTTAGACATTTGATGAATTCTCCAACACTTATATTGTTGTTATCTGTCTCTGACCCTGCATGCTATTACAGACTTGTAGAAGCAAACTCAGGCCTGTCCGCAGCTGCAGTGAGCTTCAGGACAGGGGCAAAAACACCGGATGAATAAAAGCAAGCAAGATGACGAGGTTGTGATGCTGTTTGCGTGACAGAAGTGTGCAACCAGAACAGAGAGAGAGATCTGTGCACAAAACCACACCAAAACCACATCCTTCCTTTCTGATCTTAACTTCCTGCTCTTCTGTGTCATATTCTGTTATATTATAGACCTTTGTCCAAACAACAAGCTTAACACCATATACACGTTTTTATTTTGGTTTTTTTGTGAGATATTTAATTAAATGGTGAGAAAATAAATGAACCACATCATTATAAAATGCTGAGGTGAATCAATTTTCTGTTACAGCCCACAGCCTACACATTAGCTTCTGCTCCAGTGGATGAAAACTGTGATCTTGTTGGATTTGGTGTCCCCTTGTGGTCATATATTCACCCTCAGGAAATAAATGTGTGAACTCCTTTCATTTGAAATATACCTATTGTTAATATGTCAATACCACCTGGCTTAATATATTTAAATGAATAAGTTTTCCATTTGTTTTGTTTTGCTTGTTTAAAAACCACTTCCACACACCAACGGATTCAATGTTAACTGTACTCATTTAATATCTCAAAGAAAATAGTTTGTCACCTCCAAAATAGTCAGTTATAGTTTTTTGCCATTTTGCCACATATTTTTACATGATTGTTTTAACTACCACACCTCACTGTAGAACCATTGTGTACAATAAATGTGTTGTGAAAATCATTGAATGAAGTAACACCAGTTAGTGAGCTTTTCATAACTGCACTGAAATTGTCTGCATGCAACAATGCACAACTACTTAGAATGAGGTTAAACTTATGTCCATCTTTTATTATTTTATGGCTTGTCCAGACATCTCAGACAGGATCATCTGCCTAAAATATGAATGTGTTAACACTACAGCTTGTTTAGGGTACAATGGTTCCACTGGCTGCATCACTGGCCATATTTCAATTTCCTTAAGTCAAGTCTCAAGAATAAATATAAAAAACAATGCAGTATGTGCAACAGAAATGGGTGTAGTTCCCTTTGAACTCAGTTTCAAGTTTCATCTTCCTAAATTATATGTTCTCTGAGAGGAATTAAGAGTTAAGAATGTTTAAAATGTGTTTGCAGAGTCTTTTGTTTCAGATGTCTTTGAAACATTTATGTTTTAGCAGGCAAAAAATGAAAAATATTTGGCTAGCTGAATGCTAGACTTTTTGTCTGCTGCTTTTTAAAATTACACTAATTTTAAAAAACAGTAATTACAGTGGTTCATTATTTTCAAAGGCAGTATGCATGAATATGTATACGAGCATTTAATTTATTGTTCAAGTTTGATCCTCTTGGTAGATTTGGAAAAGATAACATAATTCTGAGTAATACTGTAAATGGGGCTGCAGAGCTCTAAAGCTCTTAAAGTACTATGCTATGTGTTAATAAGGGATGATGACATTACAGTAAAACTCACTAAGAACAACAGACTTGCCATGTACATAGTGTACATAGTGCATACAAAATGCAATTAACTATATATATGGAGAGAGAAACAGAGACTGAGAGAGACAGAGAGAAAGATATAGCTCCTAGAACAGTGCCAACAAAATCCCACATCAAAAATCATGGTGACAGAGAGAAAGAGATGTCATAAACACTATATGAAAAGCATTGCAGCTGTTTTAGCAGTTTGTACAAAAAAGACCACCCATGTCAATAAACGATGTACTGAAACTCAAAAACACTCACAGTTCCTTCCACTGTTGCTGTCCTGTGATGTGAAGTGAAAGCCATGATTATATCAATGGGGAGTTGACCTCAGAGCCTGCCCATTTTCCAAATAACCTGCAAAACATTTTGGTGTTAATCCAACAGGAATGAGAAATTTGAAATAATATTTAAGTATATCAACCTGACAATCTCAATGTTAGGTTTAAAGGCTAAGTTGAAACATGGACCCCAGATATAAACTGCTTTCATCCAACAGTGCCAACATTTCCTTGGAAAGTGTGCTTTTTAATTCAATCATCCAAGAGAGTTAGAATCATGAGTTTGACTGCATGTGAAACTGAGATGTCTCACCGCCAGATTTTCACTGAAAGGAATCAAACTGAGCAAGCAGTCATATATTAGAAACTTCTCCTGAGGTATTAAAAACTATTGATATGAGTACTTTTTCAAAATCATTGAAAATAAACAAACAAAATAGCATAGTTATTAAAATGCAGAGCTTTGCGATGTCTCCCATTGCTTTAGATTAAAACGAATAAGAAACTCGTATTATAAATTTATATTCTTTTTTCACGTCCAAGATCTTGCGCATTTCTTTATTTAATCCTGAACGTCTTCTACTAAACATCTTGTTGTTTGATTTACTCGTATTTGTGCCTCTGCAGTCCTGTGTGTTAAAACAGTAGCATCGTTTACCATACTGACAGTACAGATATTGCTGCAAAGGTCTGGGGTGAAGTATATTTGCTGTAAATCTTTTAATGTATGAATTTCATCATATTCTCAATGCAAGATGTGCTGTTAATTGCTATTTCAGTTATATAATATGGTCGAGAAAAACATATAACAGTAGGCTACATGAGAGGGTTTATTTATAATGTATCAATATCTGTAAAAGGTAATGGCTACAGGGTAGTTTTTTTTACCGACTATACAACTGACTGTCCATCCTTGCAGAAACAGTTGGTCTAAACAGGCCATACAGATTTTCCATTGCTCCCAACAAAAACAGTAACTTCGGAAAAACCGAACTCATTTGGTAAGTCATCGCATCGTTCTTTTATAACCAGTTGTGGGTTACTTCTTCGTTTCGTGAGACATTTGAATGAATATCCGGGTGTGCAAATACGCGGAGCAAACAAAGCCATTTACCTCTAAGCTATTCCATCGGCATATAAAACAGCTTGGGAACGCTGGAACCAAGTGCAGCTTCACCTAAAATGTGATTTTAATGTGATTTTACTCACCAAGTCAGAAAGATTCCCCTTCAGAATAATTCATTTTTCCGTTGTTCATTAAAAAATAAGCGGTTAACTCAGAAGATGCAACGTTTTCGTCCCAGTATGTGTTACATTTCAATCTGAATCACTTCCACAGAGTGCCGCAGGTTTCTATGGTTACGATTTAGCAACACCACGTGTTTCACACATGCGGTAAACTGCACTCACTGCACAGCAAAGTGGTCGTGGTAGTGGTATCAGACGGTATTTTTTCGGTCTATTTTGGGAAACAGGGGCCTCATTACAGAAACTTCCTAAGTCTAAAATCTTATCTTATTTCAGTTTAGGATGACATTTAGGATTTTTGGTATTACAGAAAAGTGTTTCCTAACTGCATTTAAGAAAAAATCCTATCTTAAGATAGGAATTTAGCTATTACAGAACTGTCGTAACTAAGGGACTTCCCAAGTTAGGAATCATAAGTTAGGATGGCATAGACCCTGTCCTAAATTCAAAATAACTGCCAAAAATGCCAGCAGCACTCTTGTTAGGTCTGTATGACAATGAAGATGAGGAACATGAACACAGAAACATAATGATTGAAAGGCTACTCAAACCGTATGATGATGCTTTAAATTTCCCAGACCATGTATTAATGGGTATATATCGACTGCCAAGATGATTATTGTTGAATTTGATCGACGTGCTACATCCGGCTCTGGAGAGGCCTACAAGGAGGCATGGGGCTCTGCCAGCGGTCGTACAGAACACAAATGCACTTCGTTTTTTTTTTTTGCTAAGGGTGACTTCCAGACTGAGGTTGCAGATCTGTCATTAACGTCACAGCCTTGCGTCTCATGCAACCTCACAGAGGTCACCCAAGCTATCTGTAATCTGGCACTGCAATATATACGTTTCCCACAAGGGGAAGAGGCACTACAGATTAAGGAGGAGTTTTTCAGACAGAGCGGGATGCCGGGAGTAATTTGCTTGTTGATTGTTCGCTTTTTCCGATCAAAGCACCCAGTGGACCTGATGAGCCAGCTTTTGTTAGCCGTAAAGGCTTTCATGCCATTAATGTGCAGGCCATCGGGGCTCAAAACATGGTCATACAACATTTGGTGGCAAAGTGGCCTGGATCCACCCATGATTCGTTCATCTTCAACACCAGGTAGGTCCTATAGACCCTAATAGAAAATATTGCTTAACCTACTTAGATAGTATGATGATATTCTTAGGCTACATGTACTTAAGAGTCTTAATTTGCAGAGTCAGACTAGTGCTTTGTGCCTGTTTACAGTGACATCAACACTTACCTAAGTGAGGGTAGGGCAAGTGGCTGGCTTTTGGGGGATTCAGGATACCCTCTAAAACCCTCTCTGATGACACCAGTCAGTAGTGAGCAGACAGAGGCAGAGATATAACACAATATAATGTGGTTCATAAGAAGTGCAGTAGCAGACAGGAGAGGCTGTATGGCATCTGGAAAGGAAGGTGAGGCAACTACTGCTGACACATCACTACTTGTGATGTGGTCTTAATTGTAGAAGAGGGTACTTCTGAGGAGGTGGGCATACTGCCTCTGAAGAAGAGGGTACAGTGCCCTATACATTTCAATAGTGATCAAGCTAATAAATCAGTATAAGGCCCAGAAAAAGGAGTATACTCTTTATACCCAGCATACCACCAAGACAACACAAATAATTTCTAATAAAACATGCCCTGAAAGTATTGCAATGATGATGATGATAATAGTAATTATACTAACAGTACTACTAACCCTACCAATATTAATACTATAAACAATGATAATAATCCTTGTTATTGTAGATGGCGATGCCATGATATGAGCGGTGGATATCTGCAGTATGCCCCAGAGAAGGTGGTGATGTTCATAAAAGCCATTGCAGTGTTGCACAATATTTGCAGGATGGCTAATGCTCCAGACCCCGATAACATCCCTGCCATGGCTGAAGATGAGGAGGAAGGCAATGATGGTGCACAGACTGGCAGGAACACCAGAAACAACTTAATAGAAACACATTTCACTACATAGGATAATTAAGTAAATTACACTAGAAAATTGAACAGACAATGCACTTTCATTTGATTTAAAGCATTTAATTCAGGAAGAATAAATAAATATATTAATTAATCAATACAATGTATACAACAAAATATATTCTTATTTTTCATCTTTTTATCCTACATTTCAAATAAATCAAAATTGTCAAGCCCTCTAGCTTCCTGTCTTTTACAATGTGCCTTCATGAATTCATATTTCTCCCTGTCCAATTTCAATCTCTCCTTTTCTATTGCCAGTTGTTCTTTCATCAGGAGCACTTTCTCCCTCTCCAAGTCGAGGAGCTCCTCCTGGGCAGTCTATTGCAGGGCTCTTGGGTAGTCCTCTTCTTTTTGGCTATAGAGAAGAGAAAAAATGCAACATTAGGTTATGGGGATAGACCTAGGCTATAATCAACATTATTGTCATTGTGCAGTAGTCTATAGAGCCAATCAAGTGTAGTTAGGAGCAGATAGCCCAACACACTTCATGACAGGGTGGGAAATTAACTTTTTAAAATGTGAACATCTATCAGCCACTGACAGATAAATGTTCAATTCACCGGCCACTCAATAGTAAATCATTATTTTGTGTCTGAAATCTACCAGCCACTTACATATTTTACCAGCATTTGGCTGGTGGCTGGTGCTTATTTCCCACCCTGCTTTATGAACAACACGTTGTCAAAGAATATAGAGTCAGTCATTATTGTCAAAACCAACTTACCAGGTGATGGAAGTACAAGTGGTGGTGGCAATGTCCCATCGTCCTCACAACTTGACACCAGCGGAAGGATGACCACTGGCTCAGCTGACGCTGTCGACGATTCAGGAGGCAAAGCTGGCTCTGACAGTTAGACCTCTGAGCCAATGGAGATCCCTTGTGGTATATAAGTGACATACTTTGAGTAACAACTCACAGCTAGCTACATTGTTTTCGGTTGTTAGCTAGCTACAATATATCAACAATGGACATCCATTCACGTAAAATATGCTGGCAGCTTAGGTGAACGCTACCTTTACTCCAAAAAAATTGCTTGGCGCCCCCCTCCCACGATTCAGTCATAGGTACGAGGCCGCTAGCTAGCTATTGTTCTATCTTATATGGCAATTTTTGTTATGTTAAACCTAGCTTGTGTGACGGGTGGGAGTGGGATAAGTCAGTGAGACACCTGGTTTCGTTTCACATGATCAAGTCTAGTGAGTCACCTGATACTTTCACGTCATGTGACCAGAAGTAACGCAGGTAGAATAGCACGCCTCGCAGTCACTCTTTTGTTTAAAATCAGATGGCGCGGCAAACTCAGTGGTGAGAGCACTGTTTGCGTGGGGATTCTGCCGGCGGTGATTTAACACAAGCGGTTTCATCAGTCGTCTGGTGCCTGGTTGTCTTCCTGGGCTGTAGCAGTTGCATCAATACTCCCAGGTACTAAAAAGATTTTTATTGTTTGGCCACTTTGTTTATTGTGGCTTACCCATTAATGATGTGCGTTTTAAAATTGTAGCTCCCTTGTTCGCATCATATCAGCGGAGGGGATAGCTAACGGTGTGCATGCTTATTGAGGATTTTATGAAGGTAAATATTATGTATATTAAACAGTGTAATTCGTGAATTTAAATGGGAAATGTATGTGCTGCTGGGTATTGAATATGCATTCACTGTCTGTAGTTATCCGTGCTAAAATATATGTCCCGGTCTACATTGTATGACACCAGTGCAGACGTTATCAGGTACTAATTGCATGGATTCTTAACGAGATATCATGTAAACTCTGTGATGTGGGATGGGCCTGTGGCTAATGTGGTCTTTTGTTACTTTCAGGAGCCAATTGTAGACACTGTTTTTCCCTACCTCAAAGTTAGGTTTAATGTAAAAAAAATAGTGGTGGTCCATTTAACATAGCCATACGTTTGCAGTGAGACTAATACTAAGCCAGTGGGCCAAGGCCTGCATTGGCTATTATGCTGTAGGTAGCCTACTATATTGTATGCCTTAAGAGTGTGTGAAACCACCTCCAAGCTGTGTTTGTTTGTTATTAATTTTGTTTGGCTTATTCCTTTTTTTTGTCTTTCCTTTGTCAGCCGGGGCCGGGAGAACCCAGGTGGGGGTTGTGATATCCTATCCACGTTCAGTCTGGGGAGCTGGTTATGATCATAGACAGTGTTGTCTTTAGCGAGGCCTTTACTAGGTGCATGGGCTGTGCAATAACCTTATTGGTTGGGCTGGATTTGTAGTGGACTTGCCTAAGTGTTGTGTATAGCTGAACTGTTTGTAGCACTTTTATGGTATAGTATGTAGCTGACTGGTGTGTGTAGCTAAGCTGATTATAGCACTTCTGTGGTATAGTATATAACTGGCTGCTCCCTCTGGGTGATTCTGATCTCGGCTGGCGCCCCCTTTTCCCTCACCCTTACTGGAGTGAGAGTGCCCTCTTGTTGGGGTGATTATTATTGGTTTTTGATGCTCTTTCGTCATGGACGTATTTGTTTTGATTATGTTTGCTTTTCTTTTGTTTTGTAGCAGGCATAGTAGCCTAACTGCAACTTGGTGCTGATTTGGTGCTGATTTGTCATAGTGGCTGGTGTGAGACACTTTATCGGAATTGTATGTGCAATAATTTAAACATCTATTTATATATCAACACTTTTTCCATCTTGAACAAGGTATTTATTGATATATATTTCTACTGCAACTGAAATACATCAGTAATTAAAGTGCATTATTTTGTACACTGTCTCCTCCCTCATTCATTCAGTTGAATACCATAGCGGGGAATACCAGGTCTACAACACCCCTTGTCCTAGCTACCTCTGATCCTTGGTAATAGCTTCAGTGTGGTCTAGGTTACACTTGCTTGACTTAGTATTCTCGTTTTAGCTAGCTACGTTACTTTTAGCTAACGTTAATTTCTATGTTAGCCTACCTTCCGTGTAGACCTTTCCCATCGCGGCAAGGATCCTTTCCTCTGAGGCAGTCAGTAGCTTCACCTCTGGCTGGCCTCCACCTGTCTGCCCTTGGTCCTTTTTTTAATAAAGCACCCCTCTTTTTCGCTTCGCTGGCGATGGTTGACCACTTTTTTAAAACTGCGTTCGTAGTCCTCAAAACTCCGCACACAGATGTGACGGCATCTGCCACCTCTTGCCACTTCAAGTCTTTATCCTGGGACGATAATTTAGAAGAAAACTTCCCGAAAAGGTGGTGTTTCCTCTCTTCCACCGACACGATTAATGCCTCCAACTCTTCGTGGCTAAAACTGTACGCCCGTCTTTTTTTGTCCGTATTAGCAGTGAGAACCGTAGGTATTATGCTGTGAGAGCCATCTCAAGCACCCTACCGGTACATTCTAATCAAAGATACAGGCAGTCTCGTGTACGTTCTAAACATAGATACAGGCATGACAGGACGACTGCCGATTGAAAAATCGAATTTACAGTTATAATTAAGATTTCTTAAGATAAGATAGGAGGTCTGAGATAGGATAGGACACAGTCATGAGTTTAGGAATTGCTTCTGTAATAGGAAGATAGGAAAAATCCTATCTTTGAAACATAAGTTAAAATAGGACAAGCAGTTAGGATATTTTTCTGTAATGAGGCCCGAGAAGTATAACACAACAAACACCTTTTTCCAAAACAACGGACAACAAGGAAAGAAAAAGGTTACACAAAATGTCATTAAAAGTGTTCTATGTTTTCAGGGGGGATGTGCATATGCATACAAAGACACAACTTTTCTTTTAAAAATGAGTGCTTGTTAGTGAGTTCTTACTTCCAAAATGTACAGGCCATTTATACAAATGTACTTAAATAAGTACAACAGTCCAAAATAATAATACAGAAACAGTTCATCAAGGATAATAAAGAAAACCTTTTAACCAGATTTTATCCAGAGATGATAAACAAAATTGAGAATACATTTTTAAAATGCATGACTGGAAATGCACTTAATATGTGAAATTGTGGAGTTAGTGTCAGAAGAATCGAGTCATTCCTATAATTTAGTTAGAGATTAAACTGCAGTCCAGTTAATGAAATCAGCAGGGTTGGGGAGTAACGGAATACATGTAACGGTGTTACGTATTTAAAATACAAAATATGAGTAACTGTATTCCGTTACAGTTACCATTTAAATTGATGGTAATCAAATTAGTTACATTTGAAAAATATTTAGATTACTGAAGGAATTACATTGGATTTTTAAAAAATTTAATTTCATTTATTTTTTTTCATTTAATGTTCTTTCAGTTGGAAAATCTATCCCAGAGCCATAATCATATATACTGGGGGGGACACATCCCCCCCAATATTCAAATATGCTCAAAATGCCCCCCCAATATATTGATATAAATATATAAATTAAAAATTGCTATGCTACGAAAGGCAACCACGCACCGCCGTCCAAAATAATCATTAGCAAATGTAATCATAATCATAACTAAACTTAACAAATTGCCATTGTTACTACCGGTACCGGTTCCAGTATTACGGTGTACTGCAGTTCTGCGTGTGGTTTTTCAAAGTGGTGTTGCCGTACCCCAGCAGAAGCCGTTGTTCGACTGCTGTGGGTAGGTACAATCAATGTCAAACACTGTATCTCTATTTCATTACTTTCAAATGTATTAAAAAGTGGAAAACTAGAATGTAATATGAGTGTTACGTAGGTTATATCACTGTCGATTGTGATAGTTTTTGTAAAGTGTTATGAAAATGATAATTTTATGAATGGTTATTGTCTCGCAATGTTATGCTAAATTCCTGTCAGAACGTTAGCGAGCTAGCATACATTCTGTGCATTAGCTAGCGAACAGCCCATACATTCTGAGCATATTCCACTTGCTAGCTTTGCGTAAAGTTAGGATCCATTAATGTTCCCATCAGTTGATGAAACAAGAAAAGTTAAAAAAGAAAAAAGAAAAAACAGAGCAATGTAATACAATACAGTATTAGACATTATTGTAAAAAATAAATAAAAAGTTCCTCCGATGTGTTAGTGAATTTTGAAATATTTTAGAATTGCAGGAAGTGAGTTTTGCTTGGGGGGGTTTGGTCCCCCCCAATCCTGACTCCATGGCTATGGCCTTGATCTATCCAATGATAGGCAACTCCAGGGTGTATCTCCCATATGCCCCTCACGAAAAAAAAGAAGAAAGCGCGCAGCCTGCCTGACTCACAAGACAGTAGGATGGAGACAGAAAGCAACAAGCGTTTATATCATGGAAATACCGGGACCATTTTACTTTAAATTTGGCAAAGGTCACAACATAACAGTACAATGCAAGCTGTGTTTGCCAGCAACCAAACTGCTATCCGCTTCAAAAGAGTCGACCTCTAACCTGAAGAAGCATCTTGAAGTAAGTTCTCTTTTTCATTATTTAAGATAATATTGATCGCTAGCTAGCTATCTTACATAGTTTGGCTGCACTGGATTAGCTATTCAGCTAGCTAGTAGGCTAGTAGGTATAGCAGAGCAAGTATTCTGTAATCTGTAGTGGAATACCTATTAAAGATAACCCTCCCAACCCTGAAATCAGTACACTCTAAACCTACACAATGTACTGTAATTGATGTGGTTTGTGCTTGGGAACAGTAAGGACAAGCTGAGGCAAGGTAGTAGTGTTCTCTACAAACCTTAGCATGCTCAAACGCTTCCATATTCATGTTGTGCATACATCTTCTAGCTATAACAGTCCACAGTAAACATGTAGAGCAAGAAATGTTTAAACATTAACTTTTAACAATCATTCATTTAAAATCAATACAACAAGGCACTGCATGCATGTGTCAGTAATATCACATTTTCACAACACTGCTTTAATATTGCAGCAATATTATTGACACACAACTATGTCACAGCATAGTCTAGAAATGTTACTGGGAATTTGACAGGATTTGCTATGATTGTGGTATTCCCTCTTAAACAACCACTGTCTTCTTGGAGGAGTCTTTCCTCAGTTGTGGCTGTGGGACTGGCCTTTGCAGGGCTCCTGGGGGGATGATGATGTCTGCAGGTGCGGAGGAGGTGGCTGACCTGCTGCTCCCACTGCGAAAGGGGGCAGCTGCCTTAGGCAGGAAGTCTATGGTGGCGTATTCTGTGCTGCTGCTTGCTGGAGCTGGTCTCTGGCTCCCCCTGCTGAATGCAGTGTGAGGCTGCAGGACCTGCACCTCTGCATAATGTAGCTCCTCCTGAGGCCTCCCTTTCTTGGTCACCTTCGAGTACGTTGGCATCTCAGCCACTGTGTCATACATGTGGGCCTCGGCTGACTGGAGGTAGAAGGCAGTAAGAAGACCAGATGAATAGGAAGCAGAAGGAAGATTCACAAACCACAAATCAGGTGCAGCTGTCATGTTTCATCACAAATTGCTTAGAGTTAATCATAGTGTTTTTATTGGTTCATCTCAGTGATTTCAGACTTACTGTGCTTTAATAACAATGAGGTTTATAACACCTCACTCTTCCATCACTAAATACTGGTAACAACATTTTTACTGTAACAGCAAATGTGCAGCCTACCTTTCCCCGGCTACAGTGTTTGATGTGACAAAGTACAGTATTTTTGACATTCATTGGTTGAGATTACAAAACTTACTGCACCAAAACCTGACCAAACCTATTTCTGCCAAAGCAAACATGTTGGAGTTTGCCGTATTGTAAGGGCAGGGGCTGGTTATAGCTTAGATTCATCAAGATTACAGCATGTTGTGCATGTCTTTGGAATTGCACAGACTGGAGTCATATCAATAATTAGGTGCAGAAAACAAACAGCATTTGATCTCTGCTGTGTGGGGAATGTGGAAGTGTCACACACTACAGTAGGCTAGCAGCCAGAGAACTCAGACTGACATATCTTACCTGAGAGGGAGGACACACTTTGGCATCTGAAAGTACAAATAAAAACTCTGAGTCACAGCACTGAAGCTCACAGGGCCTGAGTGACAGCAAACAACAACAAAACTACTTGCAACACCACATCAGACAAGCTATTAGCTCAGCTCTTCTTAAAACACTGTTGAAGTGAAACTACAGCTTCAAGTTGGAAGAACTGAACTTGATTACTGTCAAGTGAAAATTTGTTAAGGTTCACAAGTCAGATTTCTTTTGGTTGCATCACCTTCACCCTACCGGTATTGCAGCTGGATTGGTCTGTTTGTCTGTAGGTGAGTATCCATGGTCCATGGATTCATGTCAGATTTTCATGTAAGCACAATTGTGTCCACCACTGTTGTTCATCTGCACTGAGTTTTAACATATCTGAATGGATTATTGGACAGCTATCACAGATGTAAGACACCGTGGCTTTCAGGGCCATGAATGTTAGTGCCATGAATTGGCCACCAGAGGAAGCTTGCACAGAAACAAGGTCAGTGCTAAGGATTTATAATCTCTGGCTACATTTAAATTTGGAAAGATGGGTGCCCGGTTGTATTGATTTTATGGGGCGGCAGTGCAGCATAGTGGTTGAGGTGCAGGACTCATAACCAAAACGTTGCCAGTTCGATTCCCCACACTGCTGCTGTACCCTTGAGCAAGGTACTTAATTCATAACTGCCTCAGTAAATATCCATATGTATAAGTGGATAACATCGAAAAAAAACCTGTAATAGATGTAAATTGCTCTGGATAAGAGCATCTGCTAAATGGCAATAATGTAATGTACTATTTAAAATCCTGTTCAAAGTGGATCTTGCTACCCATAAAATTGAGAATCAGGTTCCACAAGGTCTTTTTATAATGTGCAAAACAGGTAGGGAACAAAAGTAGGGAAATGATCTCATCAGGTTTTTGTCCGTTACAGATCTTAACTAGGATATTGAGGGAGTGTGACTGGTAGTTCAATGGCCAAACAGATACCCAGAAATGACTGCTGTAGGATCTGATAACATTGTGCAATATGTAAACAGCCTGATTATGCCTTGAGATGGTGACATTTCATGCAAATCTGCAGCAACAGAAACAATGGAAAATACATTTGAAAGTTTTGTGTACAACAACAGAGGCCATTTTTCTGCCAACCCATTATTCAGGCATTTGGCCATGCAGTGGATATTACTTTATCATATATGAGGACATACATTTAACCAAATGCATAAAGGTGTAAAGTGTTTAATAATTTTCATAACTTGTGTTGTAACTTGAAACATGAAAATACCAGAAAGCCAAAACACATGGAGAACCACTATATATACAGTATAGACAGAGACCATCTTTATCAAAAGCAGATGTCACCATGTAATTCCTATCATGGGGCCCCTGACATCATTCATATTGACATGGGGCACCACTGTTTCTGAGACAAGAATGTTCATGGAAATTCCACTCACAGATGTGTTTCAGGAGGAGCAGAGAACATTGGACGTTGTTCAATAAAGATTCAACCCCCTCAACCTATGAAGTTTGTTACACAGCTCTCTTATTGATTAAAAGAATCCTGGATTTCCTTGTTGACCTCCCATGTACTGTGCTTCCACTAAACTTCAAGAACAGCAATGACCTTTCAGTAAAACACTTCATAATAAGCCTTTAAATGATCATTTAATTCATATCTACTTGGAATATAAAGCTCGTGTTTATATACCACATGTCCTACAGTGCACTGCAGAAGAGCCGATACTGGAGGATTTCACAGTTCACTCTGTGATGACAAATTAGCAACTCATACGTGACTCATGGCGACTCAATAAGCAGCACCTAGTTTTCCAATTGATAAGGAAGCTTTTTTTTAATCATGTGCATGGTAGCATATTGGATTTCAAGTCTTGACATTGGATAACAAATATGAGCTCTGTTGGCTTGCAGACGCCCTCTGTGGTGAGTAAGAAAATGTTTATTGCTCCTCCGAAAATGTGTATTAGAAACAGCCATTGGCTGTGGTCGAAGATTCACACCAGTACTTCTCTCAACCCACTGACAGCCCTAGGGATAGGAACCGAAACTCTGTTCAAAATTAGAACCAAAATGCCAAGTACCGGGTGCCCGTAAAAAAAAAAAAATTGAATTTCAGTTCTGCTTATGGGTTCTTAAACGCGATAACCCTTTATTATTGCAAACAAAGGCTACATATCTTCAAGGACGTACGTAGCTATCTGCCAGGACCTGTCCACGTGACTATGTCATGCATCAAACGCAACAGTGCGTCCATTTGTTTAGATACGAGCTAGCATGCATGGCTAACGTCACAAACAACAGTGTGAAATAGGGACCACTGTCAGGACTGCGGCTTCTTAGCCTGGTTGTTGTTTTTGTTTTCCCCGTCCATGTGCTTTTGTTTTTCCCCTGTGTTCCTGCCCTGCCCTGCTCTCCGCCCTGTCTCCGCCCACCTTACTACCTGACCGGCTCCACCTGCCTGCCGGCACACCTGCATCCCATCTCCTCATTAGCCTTACCCTATATATTCCGTTTGTTTCTTGTCTCGTTGCGAGTTCGTCTCAGTTTTACTGTTTCGTTACGAGCGTTTTTTTCCTGTTCTGCCTGCCTACATGTTTTACTGATTTTTGCCTGTTCTCTTGACCTTGCCTTTGGATCTGTTTTTGGTTTTGTTTGCTGTGTTTTGCCGGATTGTGACCTTGCCTGTTTTTGACTTTGATTCCTGGCCTGTGTTTTTGGCTTCATTAAACCCGTTTTTTGCAACCTGCATTCCTGTTTGCGCCCGAGTCCCTGCTGAGCTGTGACAACCACAGTAAACGTTCAAAAGTGTGGCTTCACTTTAGCAAAGAAAATGACAAGCCAAAGTGCAATGCATGTGGGAAGCTAAAGCTGCAAGTCAGGTTGCACATCAAATCTGACCAAACATTTAAAGCAGCATGGCGTCGATCTGAAAGACTGCACAGTGTTTGATGTCTTTCGGTCTCCGAGCCCGAGTGTGTCATCAGCCAGCAGGGTTGGGAGGGTTACTTTTAATATGTATTCCACTACAGATTACAGAATACTTGCCCTAAAATGTAATTTGTAACGTATTCCGTTAGATTACTCAAGGTAAGTAACGGAATCTAAATACTTATTTTTTTAAAGAATGTTCATCCGCTTCAAAACCTTGACTCTCACCTTTTCTGCTACAAGAAAGACTGCCCTGACCTACCTCCAGGACCTCATCCTACCCTACGCACCCGCTCGACAACTTCGCTCTGCTTCATCTGGACGCCTCGTTCCTCCCACCAACAGATCGAAAGGCCCACGCTCCTCGCAACGTTGTTTTTCCATCATCGCCCCCCAGTGGTGGAATGAACTCCCCACCCCCCTGAGAACAACTCCTTCACTCCAGCCCTTCAGACGTGGGCCGAAGACACACCTCTTCAGACTCTCGACTGACACCTTTGCCATTTTGACCTTGTAACTTTGACCCTGTAAATCTTAGATTCCTGGCTTGTACTTGTAGCTCTCTTACCTTGTATGCGTGCACATTTTTGCCTAGGTAGTAGAGGGGTACTTTATTGTCCCTGTGATTGTAATCGATATATATAATCCTAGATCAGATTAGTTGGCTCGCGACACTGACCTTGAGTTCAGCTTCAGCACTATCTGCATTGCATGACCTGTACACATCTTGCCCTTATGCCTGTTTGCCCACTATATGCACTTTTGTACGTCACTTTGGATAAAGGCGTCTGCTAAATTAAATGTAAATGTAAATCTGACTAAAGTTCTGAACTGTTATTTTTAGAATGTTCCGGCTGTGTTCACACGTAGCGTCTTTTTTGATGAAAAACGCTGGCCAGAGCATTTTTTTCAAGTAAAAAAATGCTGGCAGCGTTTGTTCCAAAAAGCAGTTGAGAGCGTCTTTTGTTGCCATAACAACAGTAGCATGTACATTGTTAAGCTGCATTTTAACCGAATGCAACGCGAAATTTTGCTTCGCTTTCCTCGCACAGGTTTGATCGCTTGCCTGAAAAATGAACACGTGAATTTCGCGTCATGTCACAGCAAGCATTTTTGATTACACCAAGGCTGCTAGCAAGTTTGCTAGACACAATAGAAGACAGCTAAATTATCTTGCGTTGCTAGCGAGCTAGTTAATTAGCTTATATAAATACGGCGCACAAGCAGTTTGTCATTTCTTGTGAACTCCTTTTTTTAAGAAGTAATGTTGCTCTAAAGTTTCAAAGCTAACGGTCAACACAACGATGGGTCCATGTTTTGAAATGTCAGCTAACAGACAACACCAATCAGCCTGAGAGTTCTGGAAAGGCCAGGCGAAATTTTCGCTCGAGTTGAACATTTTTTAACTCAAGCGAACGCTCATTTCGCCCATTTCGCATCGCTCGCAGTTTCGCCGCGATTAACTCCGCCCATTCGCCTCCTGCCGTTGACTTTTCATGCATTCACGACGCGCGAAAATTTTCGCGTCACGTTTGGTTAAAACGCACCTTTACCGTAGGCTCACACACAGTGAAACACCTCGTGAATTTCCCCCAACGAATTTTCGCTCTGGGGGCGTGGTCCACGGTGGTCGCAAAAACAGCTATAGACCAGAGCAATCATCCGGGAACTTTCATGCCGCGGTGTGGTTACCGCCCCTTCTTGGGGGAAAACGAGCCTTTGAATTTTAATGGTGGCTAATGGAGTTCGCAGGTGTTTGACAAGGAAATACATGAAATTTTAAAGTATAGTATAGTAAAAGTATAGTTGCAATGGCATATCAGGAGAGTTAAATTAGAACTTTGACGGCTGATGACACGTGCCGGTATTTAGATAAACTTTGCGGTATTGGTGGTCATTGTCCTTTTAGCCAAACGGGGCTATCGGGGTCCCATAGGTTTCCCTCGGGGTCCTCCCTCCGAATAGCCTGAAGCCATAAAATCCATCTTTTGCCCTTCCTTTCCCTACTCGGTTGCAAGGAGAAACGAATGTGTGGGTGTGTTTTACTGTTGATGGTGCAGGACCCAACACAGGAACTTTTAGGTATGGTGACAACCTCTATCTCCTATTTGCCACCAGTAAATTTTACCACTTTGTTTTCCCCCAAAACAGGGCGTGTCCACCAAAACTACTTCAAGCTGAGGTCACGGTGCTCTGGTCCATCCTGTTAGTAGCAAGTGTAGTTATGGTGTGGTGATGTAGCCGGCTGGGCTGGCAAGCTAGCTACTGAGCAAGCTATCGACCAGAGCCGTTGAGAGAGTTTTTCCACCGCTCTGGCCCCGACTAAGTTCATGTAACATGTAAACAACAACTCGTGTTGATGTAGACACAAATGGTTGTCCATACATCTTTTAATCATATACATGTTGTCATGAAAAACACTGGCCAGAGCATTTTTTTCAAGTAAAAAAAAAACGCTGGCAGCGTTTGTTCCAGAAAGCAGTTGAGCGTCTTTTGTTGCTGTAACAACAGTAGCATGTTAGTGATCTAGCTGGCTATACATTGTTGCAGAGCTAACGTTAGCTAACGTGTGCTAATGACAAGTAGCAAGCACAAACACTTTCCAGAAACTCCTAGGATCTGTCCAATTTGACTCCAAATGGCCTCTTTATGATGAATGTTATGATACAGTTAAACAGTCCTGTTTAACTGTCATGTTGTACAGTTCACTGTGCTCAGAAACTAGCACAATTAACTTCTCCACCGCTACCTTCTCCATTTTTGGTGGTTGTTAAAGGAAACGACAGGTGTCACCACTCCGCTTGTGATTGGTCAGCTGTCAAAAAAGCGCTTGATGTAGGGTGTTTTTTCTGGGAAGTTGAACTTTTTTCAACTGAAAAAATGCCTAACGCCCTGAGCTGTAGAAAAAAAACGCTGGCGACAGCGTTAAAAAACGCTCTGGACATGTTTGAAAACACGGTCTACTTCATAGCATTATAATGTAAAACAGATGCTGACAGCTTCAAAAAAGACGCTACGTGTGAACTCAGCCTCACTTAGCATTGTTATGGCTAACATTTTTGCACCCCCGTGTTAAGTCTATGGGCATTTCATCGCAGGTTCTTCAGAACTGTAAATGTTAATTAAAAAACTTTACATTAAATGAAAACATGAGTTAGAAAAGGCACGAGCCACCCTGAATACATTGTGAGTGAGAAAGGAGTAGCTTAACAATTTAATGTATAATATGCGTAGTGTAAAATTGTTGGCGTATTCGCAGTTTTGAACATGTGAAATTTCACTTGTTTTGTCACTATCTACTCATTAACTAGTTAGCTTTAATACTATACCTACTAGCCTACTAGCTAGCTGAATAGCTAATCCAGTGCAGCCAAACTATGTAAGATAGCTAGCTAGCGATCAATATTATCTTAAATAATGAAAAAGAGAACTTACTTCAAGATGCTTCTTCAGGTTAGAGGTTGACTCTTTTGAAGCGGATAGCAGTTTGGTTGCTGGCAAACACAGCTTGCATTGTATTGTTATGTTGTGACCTTTGCCAAATTTTAAAGTAAAATGGTCCCGGACCGGTATTTCCATGACATAAACGCGTTGCGCTGATTGCTCTCTGTCTCACTCTCCATTCTACTGTCTTGTGATTCAAGCAGGCTGCACGGTTTTTTCTTTTTTTTTTCGTGAGGGGCATATGGGAGATACACGCCAGAGTTGCCTATCATTGGATAGATTTTCCAACTGAATAAACATTAAATTAAAAAAAATTAAATGAAAAGAATCCAATGTAATCCCTTCAGTAATCTAAATATTTTTAAAATGTAACTGTAATTTGATTACCATGAATTTAAATGGTAACTGTAGGCCTAACAAAATACAATAACTCATATTTTGTATTTTAAATACGTAACGCTGTTACATGTATTCCATTACTCCCCAACCCTGTCAGCCAGAGTAGGTAGTAGTGGTGGTAAACTCGGCTCCTTTTATGGACTCGGGTTCCTCTGAGTCACTCACTAAACTGATCCGGGTGTGTCGAGTCCTTTGAGTCACTTGAGTCAGTGTTTGAGTTGTGGAAGAAACAGGATCCACTCAACTCAAGTCAGTGAATCTGAGTCTTCTGGGTCCGCTGTGTTTCCGACTATGTAGGAAGTTACTCTGATCCGTTCTCAGTCAACTACATTCAGAGGCGCATATTTGATAATTAAGTTATTTGAACGTCGGACAGTTGGGTCACCTGCTAAACGCTAGGTAGATGGGCAGAGTATGTTATACAGGTCATAATAAGAGTGATACAGATTATTGTTTCAATGTGCATCGCCTGGTGTTAGCAGCAGCCATAGGACTATAGAATCCAGGTTAATGGAGACCTCAGACTCATGAATCCTGAGTTAGTACGAGGATTCGAGTTAATAACCCGGGTGATTCAGGAATCAACCAGCTCTAGTAGGTAGCACCTCCAGTAGAGCCAGGGACAGCTTGCTGCGACACACCGTTCTTGTTGGCAATACAGGGAAAGCTGACCAAAGAGAATTTTTTTTATTTATTTATTTTTTTAAAGAGTTAAACTTTATTTGTCCACCAGTACATCCACAGTCAGAATATATGGACATGGATCACATAACAAAGATGCCAGGAGAGTTAACATATAAAGTGGCATTGATACAGTAAATAGCAGATATTCAAACAGATAACCAAAAAAAAAAAAAAAAAAAACTACACAGAGACAGAGGAGGTCATTCACAGAGGTGAAAAGAGTTCAGGAGGAGAACAGTTTTTATAGCTTTAGGGTTTAAGGTTTGAATTGCATAGTTATATACCTTTATATCATTGAGGAATATAGAGAGGAGTGGCTTGCTGTCATTATACTTGCATTTATGTATAAAGTATTTTGCTAATAAAAAAGATTAAATTTATAATATAAAATATATCTCTTTCCTCAGGATTGAAGTCATGGAAGCCAAATAAAACATGTTTAAAGGAAAATTCAAAATTACACTTAAAGCTGGTGCATAATAATGTTAGTAGATCTGACCAGAATTTTTCAGTGTGACAGCAGAACCAAAATAAGTGTACTGATGTTTCAGGAGGCCCTTCACAGAACGGACATTTATCATTAGATCTTTTTTCATTCTAAGAATAAATTTTTTAGCAGGGTAATATCTATGTATAAGTTTATAAGAGACCTCTCTCACTTTATTTATTAGAACATATTTTAAAGGCAGGCAGACTTTTTAATATAGTGTGTTCTGCTCCTCCAAAGAAAATCAAATAACATCTTACCAATTTTTTAGCAAGAGAGTTATCAATATATAGGGAGAGCGCCGAGTACGTAAGTCTAGAGATTCCTTCTGCTTTTGTAAATAAAATTCTTCCTCTTAATGACAGATCTCTTTGCAACCAGTTAAACTTCTTTTGAGTTTTTTCAATAATTGGATTGAAATTAATGAGCTATCTTAAACTATAATTTTTAAGGATTGTTACCGCTAAGTACTTGACTAGATCTTTGACTGGAATACCACAAATATTGGACATTGAATTATCTTTTACAGCCAACAATTCACATTTATTAATATTTAGAAATAGTCCTGATGTTCTGGAAAATTTTTCTATAAGAGAAATGAGCTTGAGGAACCTGGGAAGTATCGTTAAGAAAAAGTGTAGTGTCGTCTGCCAGCTGACTGATGAGAATTTGATTGCCAGCAATTGATATGCCTTGTAGGTTACTCTGTTGTATAAAGGTCGTGAGCAATTGAGAGGCAAGGAGAAACAGATATGGCGAGACTGGGCACCCTTGTCTTATACTGCGTGATAAACAGAATCGTTTAGATGTACTGTATTTTAGTTTAATGCAGCTGTTACCATTTTTGTATAATGTCTTAATGGCGCTAGAGACGTATGCACCAAAGCCAAACATTTCTAGCACTTTAAAAATGAATGGGTGTTCCACAGAATCAAAGGCTTTGTAAAAATCTAGAAAAAAGATGAAGCTATCATTATCAGTGAGCTCATTATAATCTAGTAAATCCAATACTAAGCGGATGTTATTGGTAATGTGTCGATTTCTCATAAAGCCTGATTGAGTTTCATCTATAATGGTGTCCAAGACATTTTTTAACCTATTAGCAAAAATTGAAGCCAATATTTTATAATCATTATTTAATAAACTAACAGGGTGCCAATTGTTAAGAGATTTCAAATTTGTATTTGGTTTCGGAATTAAGGTAATAATGCTTTGTGTCATAGATGGGGGCAGAGCCTCATTATGAATACATTCCTGATAAACACAGAGTAGGAGGGGGGCAATGTCTTCATTGAACATTTTATAAAGCTCAGCTATAAGACCATTGTTGTCGGATGACTTACAGTTCTTAAAACATTTCTTAACCTCATCTAAGGAAATGTCATTGTCACAGTCTTGTTTGTCATTATCTGATATTTTATTGCAATTGATTGAAGAAATAGGGATGCAGAATCTTCTGAGTACCTACATTTACATAAATTGCTATAGATTCATTACAGAATAAGGATATCTTTTTAGCATCAGTGGTCACAGACATCCTAGAATTATTTTTTTCCAATCTAAAGAAGTACGCCGAATTCTGTTCTCCCTCCTCCATCCATTTCCTTCTGGACCTAACAAAGGCTCCTTCAGCTTTTATGTGATAGATATCATTTAAGTCATTTTGTAAGTTTAAGTATTCTTTTTTGTCCTCATCAGATAAGTGCTGATGGCCAGAGAGGTGGGTAAGGCGGGAGATTACAGTATCCTCATGTTCTCTTTTTAGCAAGATTGCTACCAGTTTTCCTTAAGAACTTGCCAAGTTCATATTTACACAATTCCCAGTTCTGGCAACAAGAATCCTCTATGAAAGCTTTAATCCAGTAATCAACAATTAAGGACTTAATTTTTTCCTTCACAAAAGCATATTTTAAAAGGGAGTTGTTTAGTTTCCAGATTGTGGCTTTTTATATTGCGATCTGACTCAGGGGAAGGGTTGAGTGTTATATATGTATCGCCTTATGGTCAGTTAATGGGGAATTCTGAATATACATTGAAATGTCATTATGAGTCACAGACTTTGATTCTAGCCAATAATCTATCCTGGATTGTTTGGAGGTGTCTTGGTTACTCCAGGTATACACACAGTTCTGGGGATTTTTTTCTCTCCAAATATCAATTACATCAAATCTGTCCATGAATGCTTTCAGTTTGGAGTTGGAAGAAGTAGGTTTGTGTGGAGGCCATCTATCAAGAGCATCATCCAAAGTAATATTAAAATCCCCCCCCAATTACAATATTAGCATCTGGGTATTTATCTAGCCAATGTTGAAGTCTATCTTCAAACTTGTCAAGTAGAATATCACTATCTATAGAGGAGTTATATCCATATTGATTGCAATAATTATAGTTTCTTCAAAAGAAATAATCAAAAAACAAATGTGACCTAATGGATTTGCATCTGCACATAGGATATTTCCTGTGAAGTTGTTCTTTAAAATGGCTACTCCAGCAGAACGAGAAGATCCATGTGCAAGCCACAAATCATTACCCCATTGTGATCTCCAAAAACATGCCTCCTCCTTTGTTGAATGGTATTCTTGAAAAAAAAACAGAAGCTAGTATTAGTTCTTAGCATACAGAAATAAGGCTTTTCGTTTTACATTGTTTCTTAACCCCCTGGCACTGACAGACAAAAAAGACAGACATAAAGAAAAAAAAAAACAGGAATAGATACAATAACACCAAGTATCAACTAGAGTAAACTACAACTCACTTGGGCTAAGTTGCACTAAAACTGAAACTGTATTGATTGTATCAGCACAACTCAGAAGTAATTATCCATAGCAAAAATGCAATAGGTAAGAATAAGTTCAACATCCATAACCCAATATATTTATCTAAATGTTCATTAAGTAGACGTCCCATGGTTTTCCATTGCTAGTAGGCCTGAACAAAGACATCATAAGGAGAAAGAACTGGCCTAAAATTCAAAAGTTACATCAAAAAAGGTTAGGTAGCATTAAAATAACAGTTCTTTATAAACCAGAATAACTACCCATCTCTCTTATTTCCAAAATGAAAATGAATCAAAACGAAATTGGAGTGCAGAAATGAGTCAGATATTTTCATTGAACGTCATTGAACATTTTCTAAATTCAGCCCAGAACCTGATAGGGATATTAGTCCTAGCCTATCATTTAAAGCAGCACAAAGAAATCATAGGCTATGCATTTGAGGTTATATTAGACAGGTCGTTGCTTGAGACGTTTTTTACAGTCAATTACTGCAATCACCCCCTTGAAACTAGCCCTTTTTCCTTCCTGTCTTGCTTTCTCCACCAGCGGCCACAGTTTACTCCTGGCATCTTTGGTTTCCTGCAGCAAATCTTCGAAGATCTTTATGTTCTGTGTAAGCACGGCAGATGTTCGGGCCTCTCTCCACACCTTATCCCTGTGAGAGCGCAAGATGAATTGCACAATGATGCGTGGGGTTTGCTTGTCATCCTGTGGACCAAGCCTATGTGCAATGTCCACCAGGTCGATGATGACTTTCTTCACGTTTTCACCTGTTTTCTCTGGGATTCCTGCAACCCGCAGAGTCCATCGCCATTTGTAAGAGTTCATCTCCAAGCATTTCTGATGAAGCTATTCGTTTTCTTTCTCCAGCCCACTGACTTTGCTTTGCATTAACTTCACTTTTCCATTGATATCCTCTACTTGCATGTTCATGAATTCCAATGAGGCCGTGAGTTCTTTTATGGATTGTGTTGCTTTTCACAGCATTTTCCACAGACTGCAGTTTTTGAAAAGATTCTTGTTGCATTCTTCCAACTTTTTCGATGCCTGCTAGGAGTACGGAGTTAGAGACAGTTGGACTGTCAGCAGGTCTGTGTTTCTTGGCAGGTTGTGGCTCGGGAGTAACAGGTAACGGGGCTTCCCTTGCTACAGCATTAAAGTCAGTCTCCAATGATTTCCTTACATAGCCGTGTAGGGCTTGTTTCACGTCATTATTTGAATCCATAGACCCACTTGCTTGACTCATTTTCCTTAGCCTATGTGGTTTGTTGGTTACTTTCTTTGCCGCCTCTCTCTAACAATTCTACACGCTAGCTTAGCAAACAGTTTGCAAGAGGCTAGTCAGTATTGTAATTGATGTAAAAGAGAGCCTTAAAACTATCAGGAACTGTCAGTTCTTGATGGCAATGTCTAAAAACTTAGTGATGGGGTATTATAGCCAGTTCTACACATGCTTGATTACTTAGTTGAGTTATGGCTGAAAAGTTTCTTCAGAGCTGATGACACATTGCACCTCCTACAGCGCCATCTTGGCTCCTCAGAGTGGGTGCTAGTCTTTCAGTTGCACTTGCTGTGACCAACTAATCACCAAAGAGAAAACTGAGGAGTGTCACAGAGCAGTAACGGCATTTGTGGTGAAAGGGCTACATCCCTTCTCAGTTGTCGAATCTCCGTCATTTAGGTAGTCAAGGTTAAAAAAAAAAAAAAAAGTTTGTCACAAAAAACAAAAGTTTGATGATGGTAGGGTACTTGTACAATAACAGTTACTGTTATGTTGAATCTTTATTTGCAGGGAGATGACCAAGGCCCAAAATCCAAAGTACACCCCTCCAGAGATAGTTTGACCAATCAACTGATTCCTGCCTGGTACAAGGTGGAAAAGTCAAACATTATATCTGAGCTCAGTGATGTTAGCAAAGTTGCCTTAACCAGCGACAGTTGGGCAAGCATTTCCCAAGACCATTATCTTATCGTGACAGCACACTGTCATTGAGGGAAGGATGAGACAGAAAGTACTCAACAAAAGCAGTCTATACAGCGCAAACAGGACCAATGGTGCCTGAAGAAATAAAGATGCATGTGTTTGTGACCAGAACACTAAAATAGTCTCTCCAAAACAACTAGCAGTTAGTTTAATTAACTGCTCTAGATTGATCTTTATCTATTATTCAAGATTTTTTTTAATGCACACATCTGTGGATCATGCGTTTTTATTGTATGTATTTAGTAAATACTAGTAAATAGTAAATACTAGTAAATAGTAAATACTATTTACTTTGTGAATGTCCAGTTAATGCTTAAAAGAATAAAGGTATTTTTGTTATCTAAACATTTGACCTTTAGTTTTTTTTTTTTTTTTTTTTACCATTTTGGAATCGAAACAGGGAATCGATCAAAACGGGGAATCAATAAGCAGAATTGGAATTGGCATCAGTATTGATAACATTCAAACGATACCCAACCCTAGACAGCCCTTTGGCCAAAGGCACTTCCTTTCACCACTTAGCATTAGCAATTCCTCCCAATCTGTGAATATAAAATAAATTAAAATTGTAATAGATATATTTAATAGATTGTCCAAACCTGCTTTACATTTGGGCCAATATGGGTGTTTAACTGTCTATACCCAGCACACACAGCAAACAATTGCATGTTAAAAACAAAGTGTTTCCCCAGGTTTTATTTTCCCAACAGAACCACTTTGGCACCTTGTCAACTTAAAATATAACACTATTCTTCAGTTAATCCTGCTTATTTTTAGTATACATATGTGGGATTTGAGGTCATTTGCATTAACATGTGAACAAACCTTTCATCAAAGCTGATACTCAGATCAAACAATGCAAACAATTATGGTAAATCTGCTTTCTCACCTTTCTTCTCTCTGCTTTTGGTTGTGAACCTGCGAGGACTAAGGCCCCACCTGAGGGAAGGAGATAGTGATGATATCATTGTTTGAACTTGCTGTACACATTAATCAATCCAAATACAGGAAAGTACATTCATTTTCATTTTCCAAGCTAGTATATGCCAGTTGTCATAGACAACCCTCAGCTTTTATGACTATTTTACTTGTATAAAAGTCCCATGTTCTCTCCTCTGGTGTATATTGTGTGCTATTGCATGCTCTCTGAACCTAAACCTGTTTACAGTTACTGTCAAGCTGGATTTGTGTTTAAAATATTAAACCATCTGCAAATGCAAAAGTGGAGCCCCAGGTTATGAGCTGACACTGACTGGCTGTGAAACACCAGTGCTCACTGCTGTAAACTACTGTATGTTCTTGTGAATTTTACATGTAGGTTCCCCTTCCTGTGTGAGTTTGACCTCCATATATCCTGGTTTCAGGAAAATATCCTCTATTTTGAGTTCATTTTGGATTTTTAGGTATCACAGAATACAATATATTAGGACCAATTCATTTAAATGTTGGGTTAGGGACCGTTGCACTTTCCTTTAAAAGCCCTCTCATTCTGATTTCAGTCGAGGTCACGCCTACCATTTCTTCTTTCAGGTTTATGCTCAGCATGCTGAAAACATACTCATTCCAGATGTTCACCTTTGAGTTTCTTCCGCACACATGGCTTTCATATTAATTACTGTTAAAACGCATCATAAATAACTTAACGAATACCCTATTAATATTAACAAGTAAGAGAAAATGACCTCCAAAGGTACGAGGAACTTGGTTACACATTAATAGTGCTCACTGGGAAATTCCGTAAGTTATCAACCAAAAATGTTTCTGACCTCAGTCGTCTAGATTTTAATAGGTCTAAATGTCCACAAATGTTAAGAGAGAGAAAGAGATTGCATACTTTTATGACAGGAAATAAAGCTTAAGGACAATTTTCTTCCGTGATTGCTGTTCATTTCCGTGGAACTCAACACGTGTGAATAAGAATACTGCTGTAGTATCAGAAGTTAGTAATGAGGACTATCAGGGTTGGGACAACGACAGGTTAAGAAATTTTGTACCATGTGACATTAAAAGGACAGTGGGCTACGCCAACATAACAGAAAGCCGCTAGTCCTGTGTTCGAAATGTCGCATTTTATCATAACACTAGTTTGTCACTGATTACCTGCATAACGATACAGTCAAGTGATTTAATTTTATTAACACTTGGGTTTTAGGTACTTTAATTATCAGTGCGAAACAACTTTCTGTAACGTATATGTAAATGTATGTACCACTTCGTTAATTTAAAACAGGCGGTCTGAAAATGGTAAAACGCACATAGACCTGCTTTTGAAAATCTGCATAGCATTCAGATATTTATACCTAAAGTATCTGAATTATTAAAGTTGTGTCACTTACTTATCAAATGTTTTAGTGAAGTTGTTTCCCATGGCAATACATGTTTTTCCAGGCGCACTCACTCGCTTCGGACGTTATTTGTTCTCTGGTATGTCATTTCCTTGTTTCACGGCAGACGCAGTGCTTCAGGTGCACAGGGGGCGAAATACTCTACCTTTCCCGAGAGAAACGCCCTGAACTTTTAAGTTTAATAATACGGTGCCTCCGTCCGACCTTGAAGTAATGAATGTTTAACTATTACTGCTATCTAAAAAAGTGGGCGTGTTCCTAGGGCCAGTGTGAAATTGAAAAAATAAAAAGTACTTCCTAAAATTTGTTAAAGGTTGTGTCTAAAACTTATAATTTGAACTTAAGTTGGTAATAGTTTTTGTTGAATTTTCTGACTTGGGTTTCCGAACCTATTCGTAACTTAACGTGTTACTGTGTTTTTGTGGCACACCTTTTGTTAAAACCCATGGCGAAATACAATAAGTTAATGAATCATACTTAATATATGTGAATACATCTGCATGTGCAACAGCCTGTGTGATTAGTGTGAACAGCTGTGAAATAGTACATACAGTGTTTTTCACAATGTTTTCTCTCTTTCTCTCTCTCTCTCATACACACACACACACACACACACACACACACACACACACACACACACACACACACAGTATGGGAACCACTGCTCTTCATGGCGATTAACTGTCAAATTTGTGTACCTAGCCAGAGAAATTCATTGGTAGACTTTTTGCAACAGAAGCAGTTTTGTTGATTCGCACATCCTCATAATGTGTGTGGGTGTGTGTTGTGGTGGGGGGGTCCATGTGAATAACGCTTCCTGCATTGTCTCTTATGTTTTTTACACTTTATGGTTAAGTTTTAAACTGCAAGGAAAGGTGCTGACGGTCAGTTTGTTAATAAGCAAGTGCTTTATTTTAATCCTTCAAAGACCGCCAAAGACTGAGCACAGGTAACGTATTATGCTTCAGAAATCGAAGATAGAATTATGCTAGTAGACCATTTGCATACATGCAATGAAATGGGAAAACGTCAACATAAACGTCAATATAAACCGGAATATACAATATAGTGGTCAAAATGAAAGTGGAGCACAAACAAAATGCGTTTCAAATTGTAGAAGGGTGCAAACCAACTGATAAAGTGTTTTTTTTTTAAATTTACAGGCCAAAGCAGAGAATTAAGATCTTCAGCACAATATACACCAACCGGCATAGTGTGTTGCGCGGGGTGTGAAGTGGAGAAAATATTACCCAGTTAGCTATTTAAGCACAACATACGACTATGATAATTGCATGAGCTCCTTGGTAATGGCTCTTTCTCTGTGTAGAAGAAGGGCATCAAATCTGTAGGCCCTGTACAAGATCATTGTAATATGATCTCAGTACAAATGTATAGATATATCTTTAAGCAACCTGGTTAATGGCACATTTTTGGAATTTAATAATGACTCCAGTGGTATTTGATCTCAAGGGAACTGTACTAATGTCTTCTGTGGAAACGGATCCCATTGCCTTCATATCTTGAAATCTGAACAAATGTCCATGTTTCTGTCATTTTGTAGGAAAAACAGTATAATGTGTTTTAACCAGAATGAATTCAGCCTCTACATTTAAAATTTTCATTCAATCAGCATCTTGGTGATAATTTACAGTTCTGCTTAATCCCAAGCTCTTTTCTTGCACCCCTCCGCCTCTCCTCTCAGGAGCTTTTTGCTCCCTTCTTGTCCACATTGATCTTAAGTTGGTTGATGGCTGGCTCGATGTCATCACTCTTGCGTGGTGCCTGGATGCACAGGATACCGTCATGAGAGAGGTTGACTTGCACCAGCAGGGGGTCCACGCCCATCGGCAGGATGTAGGTGCGGGTAAATTCCCGGCTGACAAAGCCATGCGCGTCCAGCCGCTGCGCATGCCGCCCGCTCACCTCAAGCAGGTTGTCTACGGTGCGCACGCTCAGCTCGTCCGGCATGAACTGGCACACGTCCAGCTGTACGCGATACCAGTGGTCCTCGTTGTCCACCTGTGAAAATCCCCGCTCCAGCTGCTTGTTGATGCGTGGGCGGATGTAGTACCCATGAAAGAGCGTGGGTGCCAGGAGGTCCTGGGGGGACAGGGCTGGGTGGGCAGAAGAGCGAATGCGGAAACATGGTTACCTAACAACCTTCAGCAGGAAACATTTTGACAGATTCCAGAAAACATCTGATTAATTAAAGGTTCCAATGAGTCACATGGAGCAAACGATTATATTTGTTGTAAATTACTGGCCATTTTTCACAAGCCGCATGTGTCCTTGAAAAAAGTTTATTTGAGATGCACAACATGGTAAGGTTGATTGGGGAATGGTTTAGTCAAAGCTGTAGAGGTCATGGGCTGATGCATAAACCCACAAGCATTCAGAGGCAGTCTGAATCCTCGGTGATATAAGATATGAAAATTGTACATTTTAAAAGAGTAAAAGTGTAAATTGTATTTGTCATTCACTTTGATGTACAGTATCTGTTGTGCAAATCGATCAGCTAGCACAAGTGGACACATCTCCATGAATTTTGTTATACTATTAAAATAAAAAAAAAAAAGCTTTGTGGCATGGTGCAGTTCACAATTTATTTTGGCACATTTAACAGTGGAGTTGAATTCCTTGCAACAGCATTTCATGTTAATGTTTCTAAAATGTATATTTAACACAAGCATCTATGCAGAAAAGTTATACAGAGTTCACAACTTTAGACTGCACTCCTCACATAGTTGTAATTGCTGCTTAATGTCTATTGCATGCATCTTTGTTTTATGTTTATGGCTTGTGGATCCACAATGACAGGCAAGCTGAGTTTTTAATAGGCATGTTTAGGGAGGCCTTGGTTTCAATCCATCTCTGACAGTGTGTTTGGTTTATTTTTGAATCAAGGCGGAGGGGACTCTCTTTCAGTTATGGTATTCTAAATGAAACCCATCCATGTGGTTTCATGTCACGCTGAAATTAAATTCCATGCTGCGTCATGGCGTTGTGGGGATATGAGATTGAACTCAGCTCAGCTGGCCCATTCCAAAACGCTCCAAAAGGGACGAGCCCCTCAGGAGAGCTGTGTAAATCATTCTCTGTCCAATTTGTCTTGTTAAATATGACTTGGCATGTGACCACTGCCTTGGTAAATTCCCTCAATGTAGTTGCACAGTATCAGGCAACGTCAGCTTTAAAATATCAAAACATGCCCGTCATAACAAAAGCAGTCTCTGGAATGAAACCCTCAACTTTTGACCTGCCCTCCACTCACCAGTTTGTACTTCTGTCCTGCTTGAAAGTTGAGAGCTCAGGGACGAATGCATAGCTTATTCAAGGATGTCATCAGCTACAACCAGCCAATTGATAAGGTGGGAGCAAAAACAGCACAGTGAAATATTTAGGTGCCATTGCTCCTACCAGTCCAGCACATTCTGTATATGGCCTTGGCAAGCTGTGTTCATCACATTCTTTATGGTGATGCTTTCAGTTGAAAAAGCAACAGACTAAAAAGAATTGTTTTCATTTGCAGATGTCACAGGATGGAACTCAGCACCAGCTCAGCGATTGACGCATCACAAATGACCCCCTAGCTCCCACCCAGCTCCATACTCCAATCACCAACTCACAGTTTTCTATTCTGCCTGCTTCAGGAATGTTGGCAAGGCTCTCCTACCTTCTGCAAAGTTCTGATCGTAGATGCGGTGGGGAGAGCTCATCTCATAGTCCACGCTCATGGGGTAGGCGTGAGGTATTATGCGCTCTGCCATGCTGACAAGTGGAGACAGGAGACGATGCCCAGGGGTGGGAGACAAAGGACCAGAGAGATGAGTCTGCAGCTGTCCACAGAAACCCTGAGAAACAGAATGGAGGGAAAGAGAAGGCAGAAAGAGGGAGGGAGAGAGAGAGAGAGTGCGTGCTTGTGCCTCAGAGAGGAGGGGTGATAAAAGAGGGCTAGAAATAGCTCAGGACAGACCCTCCAATGAATAGCCCCCCCCTGGGTGAGGATATTTACAGAGAGTGAAACACCACTGAGGGGTTTAGGAGCGTCAGGTTTGAGTTTAATGGGACCCAGGGGCCAGGCATGTGAACAGCTGACTCCCCATACTGAAGCAAAACAGAGACACACACTAGCGGGGGCCCGCGTAGCACCACAGAACACTTGAGCAAATACTGCGCATATGCACGTTTACATGAATCTGTGTGTGTATGCATGCAGGTGTATGTGTGTGTTTGCATGAGTCTGTATGCATACATGTACAGTATATGTGTGCGCATGCACATGAGTGTATTGACGTGTGCGTTTGTATGTGCGTGCGTGCGTGCGTGCGTGCGTGCGTGCGTGCGTGCGTGTGTGTGTGTGTGGGTTGGGTAACCTTCCGTGATGTGGAACTGTTTTGAATGAACTCAAATTTGAATTTAGCTTCTTCAACTCTCTGAAGCTACGGAATGCAAAGAAGAAAGAGAAGGCACAGATCAGTCTAGAAATAATCCAGGTTCCTAAGATTTCCTGTTTGCTTCACTGAGACTAGCCCGTCTGACTCATTCCAATGAGATCATATATCTCTGGGCATTGAAAATGAACAAATGGCTTTCCCTTGCTTTGCCATGACTGAGAAGTTCAGGAGCAGATTCTCTTTACCCCAACCCCCCAATTCTCCCCCATGACACCTCCTTGACTGTTGAGTCTTGCCATGAAATGCACCCCCCGCAAGCCTCAGAAAAATGTCAGCCTACTTCACTATTGTCTCTGATCAGTCTCAGAATGAAGGCTACCCAGTAGTGATGCGCGGGTCAGGGTTTTTTAATACCCGACCCGTTATGAGAGCCAATCTGCACTGCCCAACCCGCAAAAATATGTGATAATCAACCACCTGAACCCAATCCGACCTGCAACCCGCCAACTTTAGCCTGTATAGCGATGGCATCCATATCATAGAGTAAGAGATAACGTTTTCTTATTTAGTGCACGTTTCAAAAAGGACAGACACTCGTGTAGACAACAAGGTTTTGCTTGAGACCTCTAGGCTACAGCAAAGTGAGCAGTGTTGCACTATTTCGTTTTTGGGCTGTTTGCCCAAACGTTAGCATAATACATTGATTGCAAGGCATAGCCTATTGTATCTTACCATAATAGCGTCTGGGCCTAGGCTACTAAACAAACAGACAAATTGTTCCAAACGGTGTTCTTTATTGTTGAATAGCAGCAAAACAAGTAACCCTTCATTAAAGACATGAACTCTGAATCTCTCTTTCTCTCTCTCTCTCTCTATCACACACACACACACACACACACACACACACACACACACACACATACATGATGCATCCTTCACATCTTAAATGTGAACTTTAACTTTTCTCCTAAATAAGGCCATGGATGGGGAATGTCTTGCTGCTCTGAATCTGCTCTGTCAGCAATGTTGTCTGGTTTACTTTCATCCATGTCGCTACTAGTTCTCCCTGTCACGGACATCACATTCAATAGAAGCCTTTTCTCCATGGTCGAGTCTCCCTTTCTTGTCTGTTACGTCTTTTACGTCATTTTCGTCTTGTTACATCTGTCGTGCGCGATGTGCACTGATGGATGCACCAAGGGATCGTTTTTTCTATGTGTTATTGTCCCATCCATTTAAGCTGAAATCGGTCTTGATGTTGGGAAGGCGCGCAATGATGCAAAATAAAAATAATCGATAATTCCCCTCAAATGCATTAAAACTAAAGTAATGAGCCTGTTTTGAAAATGTAAAGAGTAGAAAGTACAGATATTTGTGTTAAGCTGTAGGGGGTGAAAGGAAAAAGTTGTCAGAAAAATAAATACTCAAGTAAACTTAAGTACAGTAACAAAGTATTTGTACTTCATTACTTCCCACCTCTGCTTTATAGTTCGGTAATGCAGATTACTGACAGCCAGGGCATAAGGGGACCTGCACTCTCCGGTGCGTGCGTGCTTCTGTGTGTGTGTGTGTTTGAGAGAGAGAGAGAGAGAGAGCGAGAGAGAGAGAGAGAGCGACAGAGAGAGAGAGAGAGCGACAGAGAGAGAGACAGAGAGAGAGAGACAGAGAGAGCGACAGAGAGAGTGACAGAGAGTGACAGAGAGAGGGGAAGAGAGAGGGGGAAGGTGGAAGGTGTACTAGTAATCACAGCCTAGCCCGGAGCACACAATTCAGAGAGCCTATAACGCAAAGCCTATTGCACGCAATGTTCCTGTAAATTATTTATAACTTAGTCGGAACACTGCTTTGTCACTTTTTGACCCGACCCGCCCGAACCCATGATATTTTCTAGAAAGCTTACCCGAACCCACCCGTTATGTGTCAACCCATGCATCACTACTACCCAGGGTCATTCAGAGGTGTAATAAAATCCCAGGAAAGTATTTTGTTTGGCATTTATGCAGCCCTGCCCTTGGACAACCACTTTTTCTGGGGTCCATTTTCAAATGTCTCATAGATTTCAGTGTCAACTTCTAATTACGACTCTGAGGTAAAACAGCGGTAAGGGACAGGGCTCATAACACAAGGGTTGCCAGTTATAGTCCCATGTAGGCCATTGTTCCTGTACCCTGAGGCAAGGAACTCAACCTGAATTCCCTCAGTAAGTATCCAGCTGTATAAATGGATAACCAGTAAGATATTTAAGACGCTCTGGATAAATATGTCATGTAATGGTGCTCTTGAATAATTTTGTTCACTGTACCTTCACTTCACTCAGATCACTTCAGTATACACAAGGAGGAAGATGAAAGCATGAGGTGCAAAAGGTGAGGACTCTACTGTCCAACTACTCAGCCCTAAGACACAGAAAAATGCTTGTGGCATGACATTCTGGCATGTTGGCCTGCCAGAAAAAGTGTTTTTTTCACGGAGATTGACTCTGTATAGAGCTCAGTCTCTGACAATGTCCAGCAAACAACATTCACGCCTTCCTTTGATCCCAATATGGCACCTTGCCCGGGGTCCCTGTAGACAAGACCGGATGGGGCAAGGGGACTCGGTTGAGGGGGGCACGCTGGAGCATGGTGATATTAATCCCCTGGCACAGGGGGCAGCCCTGTTTGTAGGCCAAGTCTCAGGAGTGGGGGCCAAACCTAAGAGCTGAGGCTATGGCTTTGACATCGGTATGTCCCATCCACAAACTCGAACAAACAAAAAAAAGTTTCCAGTTATGTGAGCAGAGGGACATCAGCACAATTCAAATCCCTAAAAATAATCCCGAGGTCTCTGCCTGAATGAAATCAGACCACCAGTTTAAACACATAAAGTGGCAGAGAGAGGGAAAGAGAGGGAGGGAGCTGAGAGAAAAAAAAACAGTTTACATCATTGTTCGAGAAAGATCAGTGGAAGGGTGCCCAGCTGGCACACAGGCTGGCAGAAGTAGGTATAAATAAGTGAGCAGTGTGAAGGGGTAGCACTTTTTATACCCTTTTTAACAGCGCAGCCTCCAGCCCTTTGGGTCAGACACCATGGACGTCGCCATCCACCACCCCTGGTTCCGCCGCCCCCTCTTCCCTTCTTACCTTCCCAGCCGGATCTTTGACCAACACTTTGGGGAGCACATATCAGAAAACGAGCTGTTTGCACCCGTCCCCTCGCTCTACTACCCACGAGCCCCTTTCTTCCGCCTGCCCAGCTGGGTGGACAGTGGCCATTCAGAGGTGAGCACCGGACGGACATATGTATACACACACACACACACACACACACAAATAGGCATGCACACACCTAAGGTAAGCATACATACATACACACTTGAGTATATCAAATGAAGCTAACAGCAAGTGTACTTTTGTCCCCATATTGATAGTAGCATTACTATCTAGAGGCATGCTGATGCTATTTGAGTTCTCCTAAGAGGGCACTTCACACACTTTCATTGGAAGCACTCAACAGCACTCACGTACAGAGGACCACCCACATACAGCAGTTCCCCAGCATTAGGCATACCAAAATGCTAAGATTTAATAGATTATCTTTACATTCAGACTTCTTATCTCTACATTTATTACAATGTACTTTGCATTCTACCATGTACTCACACATTTATGAAGGTGCAACTAAGGCAGGTTTACCTTTATTGTGTTAACATTCTGGTGTCTGTGTTCTCTTTTTTATGGCATGCGGAATGACAGACACAAAGCAAGGGACAGCTGTATCACTATTTGAAAACTGCACGCAGTAATCCATGGTTATTTTTATCTTATACAGTCACGGATGCCACTGATGTCGCTAATGATTCATTCTGTAACGTGATGCAATGAGAAGAATATTCAAGAATGCAAGAATACCTCCTGGTGGTGAGGCTAACAGAGTAGCACCATAAGATTTATTTACTTGCATAGCTCTTTTCTAGAGCAACTTAGCGACCATGACAAGATGTGAAAAATGTTTCTCACAGGATTGCCAACAAGATTAAGGGCATAGGTGCAGAATCACAGTTCAGTGATTTAAAGAACCCCAGTGAAATAGATATAGGCACACAACAGAAACTTTTTTTCAGTGTGCACTAATTGCAGTCTAGTAAAAATGCTTTGTATCCACACTGTGGGTGGGAGATAGGATAGCAGCATGGTAAGGAGTGGCCAGTGTATAGGGACAAGCTGTTTATACGACAGGGTAAACATAACCACTGCACTCCGACAGGCCGATGGGCTGACAGCTGACATGAAAAAGCCGCTGCTGCTTGAATCTGAGCTGGCATGAGGGCACAGCAGCAACAGAGGCCACAGGCAATCCCTAACCAGAGCAATGGTATAAACACACGACAGTCTAGGAGCCTGCAACCAAAAGTCATTGTTTTCTATGGAAGAAGAGAGATGCAGAAGTGGAACACTACACTGAGGTGTCTGTGCCCAACCAGTTGAGTGTGCACTCAGACATAAACACGGAAACAAGCAAATGAGTTCACCAGGTGGTTATGACTGTTGTCAGGGCAGTGTCTTATAGTTAAATAACTCTAGGTATAATATGCCCATGAATGCTGTTGAGTTTTGCTCGCAGTGAAATGTATTTCATCCAGTCACAGTTCCTGTAAATGTCAGTTATATTTTCCACACTGTTCCATGGTCTTCAGCGTAGAGTCATATTCATATTGATGGATGTTTTCTTTCCCCTGGAATAACTCTCAATCAAATATGATTATTTAATGCCACATATATATTTGTAGGTGGTACTGTGTAACTTTTTCATGAGAGCATGGGGTTGAACCTGGTCCCAGAATGGCCCAGTGTTGTACTGTCCTTGCTGGCATTGTTGCAACCATACATGGTCACACTCTGGATCCTCTGCTTATGTCTGCGGGTGGAGGTTGGCACAGCCTGCTGCATAATTTTTAAACGAATCAACACAAGTGAACAAGACTCTTAATTTAACAAAAGCTTTTCTTCTGTTTCACATGGTTGTTTTAACCACTGAACAGAGTCAGCAATGTGAAAAGTACAAGGGCTCCAACGAGGGCAGATCATGCTTGTTTTACATTTACATTTATTCATTTAGCACACACTTTTATCCAAAGCGACGTACAAAGTGCATATAGTGGGCAAACAGGCACAAGAACAAGATGTGTACAGGTCATACAATGCAGATAGTGCTGAGGCTGAGCGCAAGGTCGGTGTCGCGAGCCAACTAATCTGATCTAGGATTACATATATCAAATACAATCACAGGGACAATAAAGTACTGCTATACTACCGAGGCAAAAAACGTGCACGATACAAGATAAGAGCTACAAGTACAAGCCAGGAGTCTAAGATTTACAAGGTTAAATTTACAAGGTCAAAAAAATGGCAAAGGTGTCAGTCCAAATAGAGTCTGAAGAGGTGTGTCTTCAGCACACGTCTGAAGGGTTGGAGTGAGGGAGTTGTTCTCAAGGGGGTGGGGAGATCATTCCACCACTGGGGGGCGATGATGGAAAAACGACGTTGCGAGGAGCGTGGGCCTTTCGATCTGTTGGTGGGAGGAGCGAGGCGTCCGGATGTAGCAGAGTGAAGTTGTTGAGCGGGTGCGTAGGGTAGGATGAGATCCTGGAGGTAGGTCGGGGCAGTCTTTCTTGCAGCAGAAAAGGTGAGAGTCAAGGTTTTGAAGCAGATCCTGGCTGCGATTGGGAGCCACTGGAGGGATTTCAGTAAGGGGGTGACGCGGGAGAACTTAGGGAGATTGTAGATCAGCCTAGCAGCTGCGTTTTGGATGAGCTGCAGCGACTGAATGGTGCAGGCTGGGAGGCCAGCAAGGAGGGCGTTGTAGTAGTCCAATCGGGAGAGCACAGTGGCCTGGACAAGCAGCTGGGTGGAGTAGGTGATCAAAAAAGGGCGAATCCTCCTGATGTTGAAGAGGAAGAATCGACAGGAGCGTGTTGTCTGGGAGATATAGTCGGTGAAGTCCAGCCTGTTGTTGAGGATGACGCCCAGTCTCTTCACAGAAGTGGAGGAAGTTACTGTGGTGCCGTCGACAGTAACCGAGAGCTCTTGAAGAGGAGAGGGCTAGGCCGGGATGAACAGCAGATCAGTCTGGTCCAGGTTAAGCTTGAGATGGTTGGAGGCCATCCATTAGGAGATGTCAGCCAGGCATGCAGAGATCTTTTTGTTGACCTGGGGGGGTGGAAGGAGGAAAAGAAAAGATTAGTTGAGTATCATCAGCGTAGCAGTGGTAGGAGAAACCATGTGAGTCAATGACTGAACCAAGTGAGTTGGTGTAGATGGAGAAGAGGAGGGGTCCCAATACAGAGCCTTGGGGGACACCTGTAGTAAGGGGAGTGGGTCTGGAGGTGGAGCCTTTTCAGTAGACCTGGGAAGATCTACCGGTCAGGTAGGACCTGAACCAAGAAAGGGCAGTCCCAGAGATGCCAATCTCCGAGAGTTTGGCGATGAGCAGTTGGTGATTGATGGTATCAAACGCAGTGGAGAGGTCCAGGAGGATGAGGAACGAAGACAGGTTGGAGGCTCTGGCTGTGTGGAGGGCCTCTGTCACCGCCAGGAGTGCTGTTTCGGTTGAGTGCCCGGGTCTGAACCCGGACTGGTGGGGATCCAGGAGGTTCTGTTTGTGGAGAAAGGGAGGCAGTTGGTTAAGTACAGCATGTTCAAGGGATTTGGATACAAATGGCAGGAGGGATACTGGACGGTAATTGTTCATGTCAGATGGGTCAGCAGTAGGTTTTTTTAGGGGGGTGACCAGAGCATTTTTAAGATCTGTGGGAACAAGGCCAGTAGTCAGAGATGAGTTAATGATGGGGGTGACCAGAGCATTTTTTAAGATCTGTGGGAACAAGGCCAGTAGTCAGAGATGAGTTAATGATGGAGGAGAGATATAGGGCGATCTCACCAGATACAGACTGGAGAAGGGTGGAGGGAATGGAGTCGAGAGGGCAGGTTGTAGCATGGTGGGTTGTGATGACTTGAACTTCTTGTGGCCCCAATCCTACCAGCTATAGAAGGCATTTGGTCGAGCTTGCCTCTCGACCCTGGTGTCTAAGCTATGGCTTGTTTTCTGTTAGATGCGAATGGAGAAGGACCGCTTCATGGTCAACCTGGATGTGAAGCACTTCTCCCCAGAGGAGCTGATGGTGAAGGTCAATGGCGAGTTTATTGAGGTTCACGCAAAGCATGAGGACCGCCAGGTAATGATGCCCTTTTTCTATCCCGTCAATCACATGTGCATATAAGGCTCTTAACAACGCAATGCAGTTTCATGCAGGAATCATGAAGAGTACATGCTGGAAATGAGTTAATTATATAAAATAACAGCACAATAAATGTAAAAAAATAGAAACTAAAAACATACAGTGATATGGTAGAAAAGTAAGGCATAAGCTAAGTCTGAGCTAAGCAGTAGAGAATGATTTTTGATGTGGTTATTGACAGTTTTGTTAGAGTTCTCCCATGTTCTGTGTATTTCCCATGTTCTGTGTATTTCTCTCTTTTCATCTCACATCCCCATCACAAAACAGGACAGGTTTTGTCTTGAGTGTTGAGTGTCAGTTGCACAAAACAAGCTGTATGCCACTGCCTTTGAAGTGACACGTTTGGGGTGGAGAATTTTGAACACAGAACTGTGCCACTCTGCACTCAGTCCTGTGCCATTGGCTGTAATTGTGACATAAAAAGACAAGACAATAGAATCAGGGTGCCAGTTCACTGATTTCTTTGTGGAAGGTGTCATTTAACAGGTTGTTTTAGTGTTCTGCGGAACAGCAGTGTTAAGTTTGAATTCCCTGTCTTGATTGTGTCTTCCCTCTGGGCAGGATGACCACGGCTTTGTGTCTCGAGAGTTCCTCAGGAAGTACAAGGTCCCTGTGGGTGTGGACCCAAGCACAATCACTTCCTCCCTGTCCTCTGATGGTGTGCTCACCATCACTGCCCCCCGAAAGCTGGCAGATTTTCCAGAGCGCACCATCCCCATCACTATCGATGACAAGCCCGCCGTGTCTGCACCACAGAAGAAGTAGGGCCGACGGCCCTCAACCCCACCCCCTCAACATTCACACCACTGTCCCCGCCCCCCTCTCATTCACAAGATAAGGCATCAATCTCGACAACCAGTGCCCAGCCGTGTGCATTGATCAGGAAGGATGCAATGAAATGTTCCTTGGAGATGGAAGGTTCAGAAAAAAGAAAAATAAATGTCTGTGCTTGGCAAGCAATTTAAAGTCCCATCTGCCACTCCTATGGAACATTTTGTAGCATGACTTCCTATTAAAAACTGCCCAACTGAGAGATGTACTTCACACGTAACTGCCTCATGAACAGATCTCCTAGGCTGCCACCATCTTATTACAGCATTCAGAGCAACCTAGCTGGGGTATGCTGCAGAGACAAGAGACACTTTGCCTTTGACAGGGTCACAATCACCTCTTTTTACTTGAAACAGACGCAAAGGGGTTCTCTGCTGGAACTGATCTGCATGCCAAGAAAATAATATGATAGCAACACTCTGATGTCCATTGCTCTTAACAACAGTGTCACACTGAGACACCAAGGTACGAACACATGCTGAAGTGTCCATACCTGCAGTAGCAACAAAGGGACTGTAGGCTCCAGCTCTCTTCTATCGCTATCTACGGTAAGGGTAGTTATAGTCAGAAGCAAGCCATATTTTGCAGGTCAATTCTGATATCAGCTTGGAGGCATCAATGTCTGGTGTGTCCACCTCTCTCTTTCTCTATCAGCAAAGTGTTGCTTTCTTACACGCCTTTTACGTAACAACAAAGATAATGAATTAATCCAAATTATAGGAAATATATTTGGAATACATACCAAAATATAATGCACATATTAAAAAATATTTCAATTGTTGCCATTTTGATGCAATGTGCTTACTTTTATGTCTATATTATTGAATGTATTTTAAAATAACATATCGTCAAATATATTCAACAGTATATTCATAATGTGCACACGTGAAAATGGAAATGATTGAGATATACTGAAATATAGGTGGTATATTTTGACATATATTCAAAAGTAGTCTTTATATTTTGGATTCCATGTATTACCTGACATACAGTATGTTAAATCCAGTACAGTGTGTTCCTTTTTCATTAGGGTATGCTCATTCACCTGCACCAAATGTAATTCCTGGAACAAAAAGTGTTTGGTTTTGAAAGTATGGATGATGTAGGGGATAACAGCAAATAATTGAAGGATTGATGCTGTGGGGAGAGTGTGTCAAAATGTGGGATTCTGAGGCTTTAGGAACCAAAATTCACTCAGATGTCTGCATTCATGATGTATCTGTGTGAAGAAAAAGAAGCAAAAACAACAAAAATATATCCCTGTCAATCACAAATGACAAATGTTGCATGATGCAGAGTTTAAATAAAACAATCAGTTCTGAGCCAAGAAGGCATCACTGAAGGAGATGGGAAAGGGAAATATGTATTTGTATGAGATAAGTGCCAGGTCAGTTTGAGCACTTACCATCTGTGCCTTTTGTTGTCATAAGATTACTGTTTTGAGGGTTGAGTATGTTTGGTTGTTTCATGTCCCAGCATTTGGGGCATTTTCATCTGTTAGTTTTTCAGAGACAAAAACAAGATGGGGTATTGTAAAGTGTCAAAAGGTGATGAACGGATTGCATTCTTTGTGTAATGAGTGGACAGTGTCTTTAAAAAAAATAAACAGCCCTTTCCTTCTATGTTGGTAATGAGGTGATTAAAAATGTTGGGGGGAGGCTTCCAGAGCTTGAATTCCATTGGTTGAGGGGTGGGGGTGGGCTGTTTCTATCTAGGACAGCTGGACCAGCATTGAGGGGGCTGGAGAACTGAGAGAATGCATTTAAGGGTATGGAGACTGGGTCAGAAATATTTTTGTTTGACACCTGTGATCAGACTATGCATGCCTGCAGATGGCTACATAGTTCACCTTGTATAATAGTAAATATACCCTGATGTAGCTCTGATTGGCAATTGGTGGAGCTGTTTCACAGTAATGTCGGGATCTTTAAAGTAATGACTTCCCTGTGTTTGTCAAGCTCAATCCACTTAGATCAATGAGGGCTGCCCTTTGTGTGCATGCTTGTGTGCATATGTGTGTATGCATATATATGTGTGTGTGTGTGTGTGTGTGTGTGAGAGAGAGAGAGATTGTGTGCCTGCCTACAGTATTACCTCTGTGTCTCTTCAGCAGGATTCATTGGAGGGGCTTTTTCTCATTATGAGGACTGGTGTTCAACCATGAAGTCCTTGGGCCATTTCATGCTGGTCACCAGCTGCCCTGGATGTTCCTTCCCCTAAGGGGCTGGTACCCTGCCCACAGACTGGCCACAGGAAGAAAGTGGCCCAGTGATTTACAGGAGTCTAGTTACCATGACTCTGTGAACTCCAGTTTCACAGTGGCACCAGTCAAAGAGCTGCCTTGAAAAAGGGAAGAGTTTGGAAATTCTTTAAGCTTTTGCTTAAGGGCCATGCAGCCTTGAACACAAGCTGGAGAGAAGGTCACCAGGGATATGTTCCTCCTTGAAGGGCCAAAGGATCACATTGTACAGTCTTACAGGTTTTTACATTCAGATATAACAGCATTCATTCTCCCCAAAAACACCTTAAAGGGGAGGCAAGCAAATCTGTAAGCCATATGAGAGTGTACAAGGATGTTCAAAGACACTGTGTTCTTAGAAAACCCACACCTTCTGCAAGTAAATCTGACACCTTTCCCCTCTCTAAGAGTGTGATAGCTGCTTACTTTGCAGTCAGCATCATGCAGGTGTCTCAAAGATGCTAGTATCATTTCACTGAATGAGAAATCTGGGTCTGGGCATGTGAAGGGAGGTGAGCAGTGGTCAAAACTAACCATGTTCCCAGTTTCTGCTCTCACTGTTTTGAATTGTTATTCATTGCTTCATAATCATACATTCATGACAATCCATAGGAGTAAGTTCTGTATTAACTCACTGATTCATCAAATTTGTAATAATAATCATCATAGCAACTAATAAAGTGCTCCAAAGACAGGGTGCAACTGTGTCCTCTTCACTAGCTGAGCTGTATGGTCTGTCTGGATTTTGTCTCACCCTGTATTCAAGTATCATTTTCAAATTAAAGTATTATGGTGGGGAAATTTTTTCTTCCAATCATTTCACCCCAATCATGCCCATCTATGGGCCACATCTGAACAGGAAACATACACTTTGTTTTGTTCTTGCAGTATCTTTCAGCAATAATATCAATCTCTTATAACTTGATCACCATGTTTCACAACTTTATTAATGGATGGACCAATCACATTCTTATATGCTTTATACCATATGCAGTTTAATTACTAATATATTCTTGACCCTTTTATCAACCTGTGGAAGTTTTAGCTGTCCAAACAACCTTGATATTGACTGTATTCCATGAGTACACAGAATACCTCGTGCACACATCAATCAAAGCCCTCTGCTGGAGCTGAGGAGCCCAGAGATAAGAGTGTCATGAAAGTGCACTAGAATCATTTAAACCACCTCTTCTGGCCAGGTTGTGCATTGAAGAAAAACTGCAGATGCATTTGTACAGTCACTAACAACTAATATCCAGAAAAATAAAACTCTCATCAGAGCACTACTGACTGATGCATCACTTCATAATTTACTGATGACCTAAAGATGGAAGACTTAGTCAGACTTAGCTGAAGTGTTCAAAGTGCACTCTCAGCGCACTGTCCTTGTACACAGATATCCAGAGAGAGTTTATAAATGACCGGTGTGTACTTAGACCTCCGAGAGTGGGTCTACCACAATTAAAAACTTGTTACCTGGATAGGACCTAATCTCAAGCCATGTGAAGAAAAAGTGAACCAGGACAAACTGGGACTTCATCAGGAGTTACAGTAGGCTGATGATTACCGCAGCAGTTGTAAGTTGAGTGAAGGATTAACTTTACCAAGAGGAAGGTGGGTGGAGGCCTAATTTGGAGGATCAGTCATGCATCCCATTGAGAGTATTCCAGGGCTACCTTGCGTGTCACCCACACCATCACCATTTGCAATTGTGTGGTTTCTGAAATCCAATCTGTAAGAGGAATTTGGAATGCACTTGGTGTGTGATGGTTCCAGTTCAGGCTGGTGTCCTGGGAAAGAGCGAGGTTCTCTCCTAAACCCTGTAGCAGCACAGAAACAGATCTTCCAGAGCCCTCCACAATAGAGCTACACACACAAAATTACACTGAAGAACATTTCAGAATGTTTTCAATGTGCTGCTTTAATGACAATGGATTGAACACATTAAACAATGTGACTAATAAGCTAGCTTATAACAATTTTTGGAGACAACTTACCAGCAGTGTAAGGACGCATTGCATCCTTGTTGTAGGCTGTAGAATACGTTGTTTCAAAGTAGTGAGAGTACTATCAATGGAGATGAGGCAAAGATCAGGGAGAAAAATATGTTTAATATGCAATATAAGGTGTGTGTATATTACCACAGCACAGCTAACCTCAAGATCAGGCTGGCAATATTCACCTGAGAAGGTAGGGGGCGGCGCTGGGACATGTGGCAAATGTCAAAGCGCTGCTCAGACCAGTTGCCCATGAGGGTGGCTGTTGAGTAGGCATCCTCATTGGTGGAACAACGCCAGCCATACTGACAGAACTTTATGTCTTTGCCGGGGTCCTGCCACACCTCCCCTTGTCCAGAGGCCCGCAGCATATAGTAGAAAGGGGAACTTCTATTTGTCCATGGAAACTCCATGCTAAAAAGGCCAGGAGTATGCTATTATTATTATTATTATTATTATTATTACCCATATTTTCAAAGCATGTAATGCCTATAATATATTTAATATAGGTCAAACTGTAGAATAAAACGATAAATGTATATTTGAAATTACAACCTATTATAGATACTTCAGACATTTACAAAAATTACTATACAAAGGAATACATGAGTATAAAGAATTCAATCTTATATGAGTTATTGATCAACATCACGAGAACAGAACCATTCTGTTACCTAAACATGCCTTTATACGAATCAAGCAATACACTTACAAGAATCGTATTGGGCTCGTTCACAACATGTAATAGGCTACGATACTCAGCGAAGTGCATAGGTGCTATATAAGCTAATACAGCTGGACAAGACGACAAATTGATCTTGAAATTGCAATTAATCTCATATCTTACCTTAATTACTGCAGTACTTGATACATAAAAGTTTTTAAGAAGAAAAAGCTGTGCAGTTTAACCAAGGGCCTGGATAGGGGAAGAATAAAAGCAGCTTTCTGCTAATGAAAAACACAGGTTTCGTATGACTAACCAAAAAGCTGAGAAAATGGACATTTCACAGTCTGCACTTAAGATTCAGCACAACAGGACCAAAATCACGAAGAATGAAAAAGACAAAAAAAAAAAAAAATTCAAGAGTCACTGAACAAACAGTGACTAAACAGCGCCCATTACCGCAGAGACACTCAAAAATATTAATGTACATCAAAACATTCATTAACGTACGACTTAATTTAAGGACAGCGCCATGCATTGTTTCTTACGGAGCGCAACAATGCACATCGTGAAGTGACACTCAAAATTAACAACATGAAACATATTATTATTCTCATTTTATTTAATGACGGAGTGTATAAAAAGCCTACACATTGAAATGTGTTTCCCATGTCTGACGAATTAGCTAAGGACAAGCCTGAATTAAACATGAGAAAGCCTTATTAAAACATAGGCCTACATTCCTTTGCCCTGTTCATTTCCCTTTCAAGAACCTGCTTATTAAAAATGAAATTGTCCTAGAGAGATGTGATACCTATAAACAGAACAGCGTAACCTAAACTATAACTGAAAAAATAAATCAAGTGATTTGACGGTTCAGAGTAAGCTGAACAGTTGCCATGGTCAAATGATGACTTTGAATAATACCGTCATACATTTCAAAGGAATGTGCACTTATTGCGATTATCTGTGGTGTAGCCCTATCCATTCAGATTAAATCAGTATGCACAGAAACACTTTTTTCCTCACCTCTAGGTTAGGTTTCAGTTTATTGATTTATGAAGCGCTGTAATAAACCAGCAGTATAACATATCAGGGGAGTTAATGGTTACACCAACACTGTTTGGTCCAATTTTATTATATTTTCCCAAATGTAGCTGGTAGAAATGTTTGACATGATTTTTACAGAGATATTTTCATTAAACAAGCAAACTTACCCTGTATTGTTTAGACAGCCGGTCGGAGGAGAATGTCAAATATCAAATTGCAGCATTATCCTCCGTTGCGTTGCGCGTTTCCTTGGTTACGGTATGCCTTTGTTTGAGGTAGGTATACGCTTAACTTGCGCCTAGTTTCAACACAGAGAAGTTCCGTCCACAGATATTGGTAAAAGATCTGAAAAGCCTGTAACCTATCCAACTCAGACATCTATGGAAATAAACGATATATTCTTGTGACATGGGTTGTATTCTTATCATCGTCACCCTTACCTAGGTTTTAAAACTGATGCGCTGATATAGAAGCTGAAGCAAAGGAGGCTGCGTAAAACGCGTGTGAAACATTAAACTTTCAACAGATTTTACTGACACCTTGACCAACAATGCAGAAAACAAAACAGAGGCATGTTATTCTGAGAGCAATTTATTCCAGCCGGACAGCAAAAACATAGCAACAATGCTCAGCAGACTATACTTTAGCTAGACGGAAGACTGCAATACGAAGTTCGTGTTTTTCACCCCAACAGAAGGTTGGTTTAAAGAAATACTTGTTAATATTGTGTGCTTATACACATGGAATAGGTTGACAAATTGTAAGTGATCACTTTATGCTCTCAAATTTGTATAACATTAAGGTAACTTTAAAGCATCTGGTTAGTTAGCAGGACTTCGGTGAAGTTCGTTGCGACTCAGCAGCATTAGCAGCTACGCTCGTTCATCAGTAACAGTAAAAGTCCCATTTCTGTCAGGAAAAAAAGATCATGATGAAACGAGAGATGAGTATGGTGTTTCCTCTACACAATTTTTATCTATATAGGGTGTCAATAGGGTGCCCTAAAACACGTACGTCAGTTTTGACCTCCACTGTCGCTGGCATCAATGCGTGTGTTTCCTCCACCACACTGCTCGGGAAATACCCAAGACGCGCCTCCTGTTCGCCGTAGTAGGAGCCTTGGACCTGCAGTGGAACCGTCGACATGTGGTGTTTACAGACAACAGCATTAGAGGATAAGCCACGAGGGATAACCTTTCCCGCAAAATCTGAGGGATCATTGCAGAGAAAGATGGTGAATGCCACCTTACCGGGTTGTACTTAACTAATACTAATTCTGGTGAACTGACAAAACAGTGCACATTTACCACCTTTAAAATAACATAGTCCAAACATAGTCTGGTTACATACATCGAATTCGTTCACATTCCTTCACAAATTCGTTAAGTTAAATAGAAATATTTCCTCTCACACTAATATGCTGTATTAGTGAGCTTAGTAAGGCAGGCTGTCTGATAATCAGACAACAATATGATTAAATTGTCTTCAGGAATGTTCACAAAATATAACTGGAAAAATAAATATGTCCAATCATTTAACATGTTGCCTTATTGGCTCTCAGTTGTTTTCTGTGGACTGCACAGATTTATATCCAGATACTGTACAGTAAAGTAACTAGGGTTGGGAAAGCAAGGCTTAGTGAAGCCCAGAATGGGTGGAAATACCATGTGCTGTCAGTGATTTCCCAGCTTGGACCAAATGCAGTGTTTTGTTGTTGAGTTGTTGAAAGTCTTTTGACTGCTTCATACAAAACAATGTTTGACAGCATTAGGTAGCTCAAACCCTAGCTCCATGCTCCAGGCAGAAGTTGCATGTTACTGTGGAACTCAGTTTTGCTGTTTAGAGTATTATTAAAGTTTTGTGGTTCGGGGAATAAGGTACACTTAGGGGCACCTTCTGCCTCGAGCCAGCTTCCGTAATGACCGCCCTTTGCATTGTGATGAGGAGACTCACACTGCCAGCCCAGAACAGGTTTCCACGGTCCTTAAGCATGGCGTAAACATAGATGACCTGACCCTGGCGAATGGGGATGAAGCGACAGTCCTGAGGGTAAAAATCCTCCAGGGCGCGGGCGATGAGTATAGGATCTAAAGCACAAACAGACAGGGTTACAGAAGGTAACAGATGCAAAAGCCAACATCCCTGGTTCTTCATCTACATGTTCCTCATCAGTTTTGATGTCAGTTTACTTCACTTACTGAGTTGGATGTAGCTTTTACATCCAACTCAGAAAAGTCACAGATTTAAAACACAAATCATGTCACAGGTTGGGAACATTGTGAGTTGCTTTAGAAGATGGGAATTTTACACAATTCCCAGTTTCAGAGAAAAAACAAACTCCGTAACAGAAACTACCCCTTGACGATTGGATGTCACTGATACAAGACTGAAAATATTGCTATCAGCAAAACAAGAGCTCTTGGTCATACTTGTTGTCATATAGAATAAATGCAAAAGCCAAAGCATGTAAATAGTGAGGTATGCTAACATATGTCACCTTAACAGTGAAAACTTTGGAAAAGGGTGCTACTCACGGCTGCAGTCCGCATCTGCGCACAGCTTTTTGTCAGAGAGTTTGGGCATCTGTCGCCCTGCATGCACAACGAGGGGCAACACACAGCACAGTGCCAGGAGCAACAGGAATATACGGTGCTCCATCTTCTGTTGCTCGGGCAGTCTGTGTCCAAGGAGGGAGAGTGTGGAGGAGGGACTTTAGGCTCCAATCACCCACTGCTAATGGCTCTCTGTCCCTCTCTCACTCCCTCTCTCTTTCACTCACGCACACACACACACACACACACAGAGCTCCTTGTTCCAGTCCCCTCCCAGGTTTGATCTATGCCATATTCTGGGAGAAACGGGGCCAAGAGTTGCTCAGTCATTCTAGATCATGTGGCTGTAACTTCCAACACGTTTGGCTGACTGAATGGAATGGAAAGGGAGGAATTCACCTACAAAATCCTCTAAAAGGAGGTTTTGTACAAGGGATTTGGTGTGTCATATCTCATTCGTTACAAAGGGATCCAAGCGTGTCCAACTGTGTTGGCACCTTGAGACTCTGGCTGTCCATGAAACGGCACACCTAACATGGGCGCAGGGGCTATCTGTAAAATTTCAAATGACCCCTTTTAGCTGGTCAATTGAAAGGAAAACACACCATGTGGGAAACAGGAAGCAGGGCATGGGGATGGGGGCATTCCTGACAGGCCCCCTGTTTGTGTGGAGCTGTACCGAACCCCCACCACCACCCCCGGTCTGACCCCAGTTTATCCCTCCGGCATAAGACACTCAGACCTCTGTGTGCAGCTGGGATGAGCGCCAGGCCACAGCTCCCTCAGCACCTGAACAAAGGGGCCAAATATGTCATCCCAGAGCCAAACAAGGTGTTCTCTCAGAGGAATCTTGCTACAAAAGCACTCTTCATCATCTCGTTAGCCTGCTTGTTCACTCCTCAGCAGATTTCTGCTCTCCCTTATTGGGTCCTTAGGAAAGTGTCCCCTCTGATGTTTTGACAGCTGTTCTTGAATGCACTCCTTTCTACCATCATGGGAATACTCTGCAATGCCTGCCCTGCTTCACCCTGCAAGCCGTTATTTGTCCCAGTGCCCAGGGTCCAGGGTCAATTGCAAGGTAGCCATGTCTGCAGATGTTCCTGCTCAATTTTAAGGCTGCATCACATGACACCCGTGCTTTATAGTAGCCACAAAAACAGCAATAGATTACATTGAATTTTCTTTTTTCTTGGCAATTTTCCTAAATCAAAAATTATAAATGGTTTATATTTCACATATCATCCATTCAGAAGCCTGTATATCCATTGAAGCAATTCAGATTAAGTACTCTTAATAAAGGTTACAAGAGCAGAAGCCCAATGGCAGTTGTCCCTGTAACTTATTGAATAAAACCCCAGGTTTTTCTGTATGTGAGTGGTTGGCATGTGCTCTCCAGTACATAGCACCATAAAACAGGACTCTGAGAACGCAACTTGTTCTGTTGTATGATGTAGTTGCCTCTATTTTCCACTGGGTGCCACTGTGGTGCACAGTAGTGGGAATCAAGCACAAGGAAGCAGATTGCAGTCTCAGGTGCCTCCTCTCTCTCTCTGTCTACCTGCCCATGTATGTATGTGTTTTCCCTAGTCCCTGCTGTCTGTTTGATGTCCCCACCCTTCAGGGGCGACACCTGCTGAAACGTTCAGCTCACCAGTCTTCGGCGTGGAGACGCATCTGTATGAATTACCAGTTCTCCGGTTGTGCGTTTGTCCCAGGGACGCTCCCTGACGAAATGGAGGAAGAAAGAGAAATCCGCCCAGAAAGGGTGGAGCCTGGGTGACGGGCCCAGAAACAGCTGCTAGCAATTTCACCATCAGAGCGAACTCAGAAGCTGCTCAGGTAAGAAAAACATAAGATGAAAAACATTAAGTGATGTAGAAATTGTCCTATTTAAGTGTCATAGATCAGGCTGAAATATCTTTGTTGCTGCTGTTTTAAATATAGTTATGTTGAATGCTTTGAAGTCACTGTAAACTTGCTCTAATATTGACCTCTCCTGAGCAGACAGGTGAGAGTATTGGAGATATTGGGATATAAGCATAGGCTTTGCTGTGGTGTATATGGATTAGACTTTTGTGCGGTGGCCAGTTATTCAAAGCAAACCTAGGTAAGAGAAGTCCTCACTGCACTTCCCAGTGTTCAGTAAAAGACCATTTACTGAACTCAGAGGGCAAACCAGAAATACAACAAAAAACTCAGGTCAGGATAAATAGTGCTGACGGGTGAGAGAAATGAATGAAAGTCAAGTCTTCTTGAGGGAAAAGAAGCTGGTGAATCAGGGAAAAGAAGCTGGTGAATCAGAATCACGGTTGGAAATGTGGTAAAGCTTGCCACCTCAGCAAACCCTCCCACCCCCATTCCCAAAAAACCTGTCTTTCAGATTGTGAGGTGGAGTTGCGCTCCAGTAAGGGCAGACTGAATGTCTGCTGGAATGCGTGAAGCCTGAACTGTGCTGCTACAAGAACAAGGACAAAGAAAACAATAGAACTGGTTTTCAGGCAACAGCAGATTAGGTTACCTACTTTTTTTCTTTTTCTCATTCTTGGGTTTGACAAGGAGCTAGCAAATACCCTCACACACATATAAAAAGGTGTTATATTTTTAACTGAAGTGACACTGCAGAGAAGTGTAATGGAATCATGTTATTGATTTGCTTGTTATACTTTGCTGGTGAGAGAAATACTTGTTCATTCAAAGGAACAAGGCAGCAATGTGCATTATTTTCAAATGTGGCCTGTGCACTGAGGGGCTAGATGCTGCAAAGCAGCTAGGAGGAGAGGGAAAGAGTTTCAGACAGGAAAAGAGAGGGCAGTGACCTCTGACCACTATAAGATCACAGCAGTGTAACACTTGTACCATAAAGGACTGAGAGGCTGACTTGCTGCATTCTTCACAGGGGGGAACACGGTGGTGACAACCAGTGTTCTCAATACAGCCGTCACTCTGCATATTCGCCTGTGAGGGATCCCACAGCGCCCGCAGATACTGCTGTCACTAAGGTAACCAAGCTCACACTCACCCAGACACAGCGTGGAACTGAGGAAAGCGAGGGTGACTGGGATGAATTTTACCCCATGACTCTCTCTCCTGTCCCACTGTGGCCATATAGTGAATTTTGCTAAAAAAAAAAAAAAAAAAAAGTGAGCTTGGACATCTAGACACAAGGTCACTGCCTCAGACATCAGACACTGAGGAGAGGGGCACCGTGGTGATCATGTCACAGGGGTCAAACATCAGGTACGGAGGATTAGGGGGGGGGTGTGGCTGGAGACTGCCAGGGCCACAGGATGCCATGGATGTCCCGTGGAGCAGCCCAGACTCAGGAAGTGATGGAGGGGAGATGATCTCCTCCAGGAAAGACAGCCTGCCCTCCCAAAACCTGGAGGACTCCTTCTTCCCCTTTTCCTCCTCCTCCTCCCAGCCAAGGGGATCCCTGATGCCCCCTATGGCTGGGAAGGAGCCCCTGGGCTCTTCCCAGGATGATGACAGCCGACTGTTGCTGGAGAGGGACTTGATCCTGGCTGCAGAGGTGGGCCGGGCCTTGCTGGAGAGGAACGAGGAGCTGACCACTCAGCTGGAGCAGAGGGAGAGGGACATCGAGGTGAGCGCCGGCTCTGGAATTTCAAAAAGAAAGAAAAACAAGAGAAAAAGGAAAAAAGTGACCAACAAAGCCAGCGAGAGAGCTCGTTTGTAGAGGCCTGTCTCTTGTGGAACAGGCATCATTTTATCAGAGAGGATTTTCATACCATTCCCAATAGAGGCAGCATGACTGTAATTTCCATACCTATCTCCAGAATCACCTGTTGCTGGTTGTGTCCATACTAATATTAAAAATAACAGGGCATAGTACACTAGCAGGTGATATGGTGTTTAGAGAACTTGTAGAATAGTAAGACCTTAGTAAATGCAACATAGCGCATCCAAACAGTCATCAGAATACATGAAGATCATGTCCAGCTTACAACAACAGGTTTTCACAGGACATGCACCGTAAGAAGTTGTATTGCTGTTTCATTATGTTTATGTGTATTCATTGGGCAGAGACTCTTATACACACTATTGCATAATAAAGAGCAGCAGTGTGGCTCAATGGTAGGGAGTATGGCTCATAAAGGAAAGGTTGCTAGTTTGATTCCCCACTGCAGCTATACACTTGGGCAAGGTACTCAACCCACAATTGACTCAGTAAATATCCAGCCGTATAAATGGTTAACATGTAAAAACTTTAATCTATTTAATTCACATTACTAGTAATGTAATATAAAAGAATGCATGAACAGTGCCAGTAATGCAGCAAAACAGGCTGATGTGGTCATATCAGAATATGGCCAAAATGCTCTGCTGATACTTATCACATACTTCAGAACCTAATGTAAGTTCTTAAAGCCTGGTGACAATGTTTATGTCTGTCTATAATAAGTTTATGGCCATGATTCAGGGTTGCTATGGCTGAGCTCATTAAAACAATAAAGCATGTGTGTCAGGCCCTGCAGCAGGAGAAGCACATACTGCAGCAGCGGCTGGACTTGCTGGAACTAGAGGGCAGTCAGAGAGAGGCAGAGCTGCAGGCTGACCTCACCTCGCTCAGGGAGCAATTGGACAAACAGCGGAGCCAGGGCAGAGACCACAGGCGGGAGGAGAGCGAGCAGCTCACTCAGCTGTCCAATCACAACCACAGGCTGGTGGAGCAGCTTGCTGAGGTAACCAATCAGCAGTTTTGTTCTCAGCCTTTGTGTGTTTTTGTAATCAAATCCATGTTTGGTCTGAGCTCACTAGAGTGCTCGGAATCGGGTGATGCTCATAACACAGCTGTTTACCCCAACATGGGGTAAATAAACACATTCCGTGACTCTGTACAGCCTGTTTTCATTAAGATGACAGGTTCAGTATCTATGAATAAGGGCAAGTTAACAGGCAGAGAACAAAGGAAACACAGAGGCTCATTCATGTCTTTGAGAGGAATTCATCCTTAGTGTAACACAGTAACAGTAAAAAAAAAAAATTATCCTACATGCGTACTCATGCACGTCATTCTCAGCACCTTTCCTCCTCCTCTCTGTCTGCCTCTCTGCTGTTCTCTGATGTGTGGAATGCAGCCAAGCAGGTTGAGATGACCTCTGCCTCCATTGGAAAGGAGGACATTGTACCTCATAGAGAAACTTTCCTTGCATCTCTTCCTCTCTCCCTCAAAGCCCCCTCCCCTTTCTCTTCCCTCTCAAATGATATATGATCAAATCAAAAGCTCCATAGTTAAATTTCTGAATAAACATTTGCTTTGTCTGTGAGCAACATAGCAAAACAATTTAATATACAAATGTTATCTCATGAAGAGAAAAGCTGTGGTGACAAATCCACAGAGAGACAGAGTAACCATGTGGAGTGGTTACTGTGTCTCTCTCTCTCTGTCTCTTTGTGCTTTGTGTGGATGTGTCACTATGTAGAGACGTTACTCTCTCTCTCTCCCAGGCTGTGGCTTTGGAGCACACCCTGCGCTCTGAGTTGCGTTCTCTGAGGGATGACATGGAAGACAGGAGCTTCAGCAACTCCATCAGCTCTGCTAGGCTGGAGAGTCTACAGGCAGAGGTGCTTTTTCACACATACACACATATACACTAACACAGATACAGGCACACACACATGCGCACACACACTCTCACATACATACATACACGTGCTTATGTTCACACTCACACACATACACACTAATACACACATGCGATTTTTTTAACCATATTTTTTATTATGTCTGTACATTCCAAGGTCTCAAACATTCACATGCATAATTTTTGTTCCTTTAAATTTATAATTATAAATGTTAATTTAACTCAGAATGACCTCATGTTCTCAAATCCAAAGAGGTATTGTCAATCAACACTGTTGACAAATCAGTCAGTAAAAAATTTCATTTCTATGTGTGAAGTGGAACACATCTGTTGAAGTAGCCTCTTTCACCCTTCCCGTGCTACCCTGCTCTCTCACTGTAGAACAGAGTGTTACAGGAGCGATATGCCCGCGCTGAGGAACGACTGAACTCTGTACAAGAGGACAACGCCAGACTGCGGGCAGAGAGGGAGGGGATGAGGGAAAGAGTGACAGAGCTGCAGTCCACTCTGTGCGAAAGAGAGGCAGAGGTGAGTGGGGGGGGGAGGCTGGAGCTTGATGGCCATGAGTGGCAGAGCTGCACACCAGTCTAAGAGTCAGAGAGAGAGGTGAGCTCAGGAAGGGTGGTGCTGGGGGTGGAGTTCAGAGAGTGAGGCTTAGGCCATGGGTGACCACAAGAGGGAGCCAGAGATGAGACAGAGCTAGATAGCTGCAAAGAAGACAGAGAGGCAGCGACACCATTGGCAGAGTGAAAGGATGAATGATGCTGTGCGAGGACACAAGGTCTAAGTGCCTGGGTCTGCGGCTCCCACAGCTTGACCAGGAGCGCAGCACAGTCTTCCAGCTGCACACACTGAACCATTCCCTGAAGCAGAGGGTCCAAGCCCTAGGAGAAGAGGTCAGCCTGACTCAGACAACCTGCTTCCCGCTGTCACTGCAGTGTGAGATTCAGCAGTCCCAGGTACCACACTTCAGAACCTCAGAATCTCTGTGCTGAAGGTAAAATGTGCCAGGCAATGCTAAAGAGGGCTTCAGATCAAGTGTAAATGCCTGAGCAACTTTCCTTCAGATTCTGTGAAGCAGTCTGATTTTCACACAAAATGTTATGCATATTCCGCCTGTCTCCCTTTTTGCCCCCTCTCTGTGTCTCAGTCACCAGTGCACCATGCAAAAAGCCTTTATTAATCCAGTAAGGTTTTCTGTGATCTCAGATGAGTCCTTGTAATAATGAGGAATATCTGAATTTTTTAAGGCAAAAGAGGCCATTCTGGTTCATTCCAAAATCCTGCAAGAGAAAGAGGCTGAAATTCAGAAGCTGAAAGAAGAGGTATGTCTTGATGGGGAACAGCACAATGTAGCTTAAATGTAATTATATTATGCATCTGAATTTGAGCTGACATTCTCACTCTTCACTCTCTACAGCTGCTGATTAGAGAGGGGGAACTGCAGTCTCTAGAAGAAGAGCTGCAACCATTCAGGCAATCCCCTGGGCAGCCCAGCTACAGGTGAGGGTCGCCAAACGCTGGGGCCAGTCTGTTTGTGGAAAAGACCTCAGAGAAATTCAAGAAGTTCTGAAAACATTATCCTGTGTGTCTCTCTTCTTCCTTTCCCAGTTTCCTCGAGGCAGAGCTGACCAAGGTGCGTCAGGAGCGTGACTCCCTCAACCAACAGCTTCTCAATACTATCAAACACAAGGTGGCCCTATCTCAAGAGGTGGACGCCTGGCAGGTAAGTGCACATCTCTGCACAGCCATGCTAGCAGACATAGCAGTTATCACTGATGCTAATGAATTCTGTGTATTACTAAGGGACTTGTTCATCAGGCCAAGCATCCGGTTCTTTCTCACGTCTTTACCTCCCTTGCTTGTTTCTCTGTCTCTGTCTGTAAAACCAATCCCCCCTACCCCCGCCTGCCCTCAGGAGGACATGCGTCTGGTGATCTGCCAGCAGGTGCAGCTGCGTGAGGAGGAGCGGGAGAGAGAGAGGAAGGCCAGCCTCCAGCGAGGCTCTGCAACAAGCCGTTCACTGCGCGTTCGAGGAGAGGGAGGGAAGAGAGGGAAGGGGGGCTTCTTCTCTTCCTTCTTCAGCAGTGACTAAAAGAGCCTCTCTGAGGCCAAGGCCCGGATTCACACCTGCCATAAAACACTTTGGTGCCCAACTCAAACAAGTTTAGGCAGACCTTGCTGCTTTAACTCTGTTACCAACACATTCTGAATTTGGCAGTCACTGAATTTCAGGAGAAAAACTGTCAGGTGTAACTGCAAGTAATTAAAAAGTGTAATTTGCTTAAATTTGTTTTTCAAGTGAAGTGTAAGTCACAGTGCAATATGGTTGAACTGAAGTTTTTCTCTTCATGCTCAAAGGGTGGAATTTTTTTGCTCCCCTCGTAACAGTTTGTACAATGTCATGAATATGTATGTCTGCCATGGCTTGTAAATATTAAAATAAATTAAATGTTTATGGCAGTTATATATATCCATTATTTTGTACTTACAAAGCTGATTGTCTGTCAAAGCTGGTAGCCAAATGAATAAATTGTTATGTTTGTGTGTAGTGTTTCGTTTGACTTAGATGGAATGTCAACACATACTACAACTATATAAATACTCTACATGAACTGTAACTAAAAAGGATTTGATCAACAGTACAGATAAAAAAATTGTTTAATACAATGTTCAGTCTGTACAGAGCAATGCCTCCTACTTCCTCAGTATATCAAGCTACAACAATTCAAAGTAGGTCTTTAAAAAAATGCCTCGAGGCATGACTTCAGAGAAACCAGCCTTAAGAGGAAGTAAAACACTTTGTAAGATTGGTTCATCAAACCACAGTCCTTCGTAAATGCCTCTACTCTTCTAATGAACTGATTCATAATGCCTTTGTTTGGGACTAACTTCCTGGTGGCGGCAGCACCGTTTGTAGTAGTGATCGGGAAACAGAACTTGTGAGGTTTGAATCCTGCTTGGTACATTGTTCTTGAAGGCATGGCATGAGTTGATCCAGATGTACAAAATGTAACTCACATCAGCAAAGCAAATAAATAATGTTGAAGTCAATGATTGGTATGTGAGTAATGCAGTTGGACCCGCCACTGCAGCTAGCATGTTTACCCATGTCAATAACATAGAACGACAGTACGAATCCAGGACTTTACCACCTTAAATGAAAATGGGGCACACCACCTTTGGGGTGGAGACAGTGTTTTTGCTTCTTATTTCCATCTAAATCCTTTTAAAACATCACAGAGGGATGTTCTCTAACCATGATCCCAGACAGCTCCTCCAGGCAGAGTTTCAGTTATGAGCTAATGTATATAAGTCATCATCTCTTTAAATACAGCACAGATTGTTCAAATAAGGGTGAGGCAGGACTGAGCGTCATCCTGAGGGCAGAGTGGAAGGGATCCTGAGAGCTAGGTTCCGGACGGGGCTCATACCCGCTGATGTAGGTGGAGATGGACCTCTTGGTGTACGGATCCTCGAAGTTCTCCAGGGCACCAGGCAGATATCCCAAGGAGTCTCTGAAGGAGCAACCCAGGAGCTCTGCCCCCTCATCCACATTGGCCCCTCCCTCTCCATCACTATCAATTTCTCTCGCCTCGCGGCTTGCCTCTTCTCCAGAGTCTATGCAAAGGCTGAGGCTAGTCATGGGCACATCCAGGCTGGGGGCCTGTTCCAGCTGCCAGCGTCCGTTCCCCTGCTGCTCCCTCAGCAGTGCCTCTGCGGTACAGCCTGTGCCCTCTGGGCTGCAGCTCCTGTACCCCTGCTTGTCCCCATCCTCATCCCAATCCTTGACTCTGTCCCCATCATTGTCCAATGCTTCCAAATAAGTACAGGGCGCTGGAAGAAGCTGATTGCCCGTGCTTTCCTGTTCCGTGGGGCCTGGCAGAACATCGCTGTGACCAATGCTTTCCTCATCACCGATGTGCCAACTCCTGAGCTCATACTCACAGGGGACAAAGGGTTGCTTCCCTGGTGGTGTCACGCAGCTCTCAAGGGAAGCCGAGGTGTGCCACAGGTACATGGTCAAGATGGGGACTTCGGACAAAATGGTAGCCACAGCCCCGCTTGCCCCTCTAACCATTTTCTGCTCAGAAGAGACACAGCAAAATCACTGGTACTGAAACAACTCCGCTGATGATCATGGAAATAATCAGCCTGGCTACATTTTCCATCCAATGCTTCCTTATCATTACAAAGCATGAGATGGTGGAAATGCAAAAAAAGTTTATAACACATTTGGTGAAATAATACCTTTAACTTCATATGTGATGCACATAAAAAACACAGGATCACAGGAAACACAGATCACAGGATATTAGAAAGAAACACATGGGTAAGTACAACTCTTTTTTTTGGCAAGGAGCTGGGTGCAGTGAGACACATACCAGTGACTTGGGCATGTGCAACTCAGATGCCCTGGGCTTCAGGTAGTAGTGTAAGGCTGCCAGAGTTAGTGTCACTATGACAGCCAGCAGCAGGAGGGCTCCCATAACTGCATGCCAGAGAATTGCTGTGGAAGTAGGAAGGTCAAACATCAAACACACCTCCTTTGTGCACAAAGCCCCTCCTCTCAATGTTGCTAGTATAATTCCCCAAAGTACTGCGGGAACCTGTCAAGGGTGCAGCTTGCACTAGCAGACTTTTTGCATCAATACAATAGTTGGCAGTTCATTTGTTAAAGGTGTCGTCAGAGGAATTTGCCTGCATGCCATTTGATTAGGTACTATGTCATTACCCGTTACAAGATGACATCAACGGGCAAATGTAATGCTCTGGTAAACAGAGGTACTCATGGGAATGGAGATTTAAACTGAAATTCAAATTTGTCATGATTTAGGGCATCATGCTGAAAATCAGATTCACTTTCTTAGAGTGTGGATTGGCTAAAATGGGCTCTGTGGCCCTAAAACACAATCAGAGAGTCCAAGGTTTGCCTGTGAACCTGAAAAAACCTGGCTCATTAAAGAACTGCACTGCATGACTGCACTGACTGCATGACCGCACTCCAACATTTCCAGTCTACCCCACTGTTTATTCTATAACCAGCGGTAACACTTGCTTAAAAGGAGGACAAATACATTTAGAGGCTATGCGCATTCAGATACAATGGCACAATATAAGCAGTGCTTCACAGATGTGAGGCCGGGTGGACTTTGTGAACCTGAGGCCTCATTAGGCAATGAGATGCAGTCTCTTGAGTAAAGGTGCTGTTTCCGCTGCTGCTGGGCAAGGACAGCCGAGGCCTTCACGCAGTAATTCTGACCCGGAGTCAGGTTCATGCACACTCGGGAGGACTCTCCACTCTCTCCTTTTATGCACTTTCCCTGTGCAATGAGACATGTCAGGTCATTTTCTTATGCAGTCAAATCCCTACCCTTGAGGCAACCTCTCAGAACTCCCCCCATTTTATATTTCACAGGTTAAGCCAGGGGCTGCCTCCACAAAATACAGGGTATATATATCTGGAACAGATGTCCAAAAATAGGCTGTAATTGGAGAACTGTAGGTGTACACTAGTATGACTAGTTTGCAGTAAATGCATAGAATTATGCGAAATTGTCAATCCTGGATGCACTTCCATAAATTTACACATATTACTTTTTCACAGCTGTCAGGGCAAAGGCAGAATGTACCGAATCAGATTATTCCTTACTCCAAACATTCATTCACCATGCATCAAGCCTTGATTAGGACAAATGCTTTTTCACCCTCCCACCACAGGTCAATGCCAAATGTAATGAATTTTGCCATGTTGTAGGTACAGCAGCATGACACACACTAGCCGGCGGTAATGATTACCGAAACATTTAACCAGTCGGTCTCCTCAAACACTTGGATGAAGTACTTCAGCTGAGGGCGCACGGTGAGCACGCTCTGGGGCATGTCAATGTGGATGGAGATGTTCCGCTCACGATAGGAGAGGTGCATGATGGGGGCACTCAATAGAGCTGTGAGAACATACAGAGAGGGAACATCTCAAAAGACATCTCTTACAGAGCTCCTAGACTTTCCAAAGAACTAATGAAACCCTGGGAAATAATGTCTTCAGACTTGCAACATATCTGTACAGAAGCTTTTAAAAAAAACTGTCTACACCGATTTCCTCAATGTTTCTGAACAAAAGGTTTCCCCGAGTTCAAGGTCTCACTGTACAGTGTACATATAACATTATGTATTGTACTCATGCAACATATCATGTAATATAAGGTTCATGGTAATATAAGGTACACTAATTATATAACATACTATACTGGTAAAGAAAATAATAGCATGGCAAAATAAACATGTAGGTGTAAATCATGGGCAGGCTTTTAAATAACATACAGACAGTAGTGTGGTGGTCCACAGAATTGTCCCATTTTTATAATGGTAAATTTGAATGCGTGGAGAAACTTAATATGGCTCTTAGCAGAATGTTGTATGTTATGTAATGGCTCCTACTATCACTTGTGACTCTGGTGATTTGGTATCATCTCTGTTCTTTGCCTAACCTTGTTGTATGCATTTTCGTAGGTTGCTCTGGATAAGACGGTCTGCTAAATGACTAAGTGTACATGAAACTTACTGTCTCCATATGGCTGGATTGTGTCATGGTTAGTCCAGGTGGAACTCTCCCCTCTGTACATGGCTTTGACCCTGACGTAGTAGCTCTTCAGCAGGTCATCCAAAGTCAGGTTAAACATGAGAGGGCACTTGGTGGCTGTTATGCCAGTGCAGCTCTCTGTCCATGCCTCTCTTCAATAACAAAGCAGAAAGGGAATTTTTTCAATTTTCATTTTAGTCCTTTCGCAGAGCTGAATTTCAGATCAGTGGTGGAGGTTTCAATGCAAACAAAACAGAGTAACATGGTTCAGCATAACTGATGCTGTGCCTTTTTCCCCTAATCAAGTATGCAATTAAGAGACTACCACTTACATAAACACCCCCATGTTTGAAGCGATATTCCGTTCTGTCAGAAAGGCCATGCAAGGCACGTATGCCGTATGCCTATCAAAAACAGCATTCTGACAGAGATGAGATTTACTTTGAGCCATTGGAGCTATGCCATGCAGAGGTGTCTAGCCAAAGCATCCTGACCTTTGACTCCGACGCACAGATCAAAGGGTCAGAGCTGGAAAAATAACTCAAGTCTTGAAGGTTTGCTTTTGTGGTACCCTAAAATAAGGTTCTGAAGCTGAATTAATTCAGTTAATATCCAGCTTTTTGAACAAGCAATACATAAAAATGACAACTTCTAAGTCATTGATCATTGTAAAATCAAATAATAATAAAAAATACTAATTTAATATATTTGTGAAATAACAATAATAGTGTATGTATTAGGCTGTATAACTCACACCTAAATCAGTTTCTAGGCAGTATATTTAAAGCATTCAGACTAACCCAATTGGCTGCAGCTCCACAGTATATGTAGTGTGTGGTGGATTTCCTGGGTCAGGGTCCCACTTTGCCTTGCCCTTAAAGTCCAGCATATCCACAGTCAGATTCTGTGGGGGCAACAGCCGGCCTGTGGGAAACAAAGACATACATATGACACTACGCAAAAAAATGCTACTGCAACCAGCAGGAATAAGCAGCTCGTACCACTCAACAAGGAGAGCCCTCACAAAAACAAACAGAATTAAACAATGCAAGTAAAATGTTGGTTTCCTCTTTCATTTTATCTCAAGATGAACAGATAATAATATAGTGAAAATGTGGCAATTTTGCAATGTATAGACGTAATTATTTGAACTTCCTTCAGAGTGAGTGGCTTATTAAACAGCGATGAATAGCAAAGTATCAGCTGCATGCAGATTAAGGGATATCAAAGATAAAAAGCACCATCAATACATTTCCAATGGATATCAATGAGTTGTATTGCAAATATACAGGCAATTCTTGCATGTGTGCGCATATATATTTTCAATTTCCTGTTTTGTTACACATTTAAAAGTGGCAAACTTCAATTTATATGTTATGTTGGAAGTCTCTTATTTCACATATCTTAACAGGCTTGAGTGGAAGAGTGCACACTTCACCTTTGTATTATTAATAAGCCTGGACAAGGAGTAGCACACTCAGTGTCTCTCTCTATTCCAAGGTACCACAAAAGGTACCCTACAATATCCAAAGGATAAGGAGTATAAATCATCAAAAGAAACTTATTGCATATGCTTGCGCCAGGTCACAAAGGTATTATGAGCAAAAATTCAAAGCCTCTGCAGTTTCAATGGAGTTTTATTTAACGGACATGGAATCTTTAACTCCATTAGGCTGGCTGACTTTTGTCAATGCATGCAGCCTCCCCTGGAAGCATTATAAACTGTGCACCTGAGACACATGTTTTGCATCATGCTTCACGTGCTGTTCTTTGGAAGTCTGTCTCATTCATCTCCTACAAGCTGGGCAAGCATGTGTTAGTTTGCTGACCACTGAGCCTCAGCTGCCACACAACATCCAAGCTCAATGGATCCTTGCTATAACATCCTCATCTCTCATGAAAGCCAATGTCACAAAAGCAGCCTGCAGACGTGATTGTTGTCACTTCAAGTCAAGTTTATTTATAAAGCACATTTAAAAACAACAGCAGTTGACCAAAGTGCTGTACAGAAAACAATAAATAAATAAATAAATAAACAAACATACAAACGACAATAAATAAAAGCAATGAGACCATAGCAATAAAACAAAAGAAAAAGCAAAAGGCAACTCTCATACTGAGTTAAAAGCCAAGGAATAAAAATGCACTTTAAGACAGGATTTAAAAACAGGCAGTGAAGGGGCCAGCCTTACATGCAGAGGCAACTCATTCCAGAGTTTAGGTGCTATAACTGCAAAGGCACAATCTCCCCTATGCTTCAACCTTGAATTTGGAACAGCTAAAAGGAACTGGTTAGCGGACCTGAGTGATCTTGATGGGACATGTGGTTGCAACAGGTCAGAAAGATAAGTTGAAGCAAGCCCATTTAACGATTTATAGACAAACAATAAAATCTTGAAATTAATCCTAAAATGTACAGGGAGCCAATAAAGGGAGGCAAGTACAGGGGTGATGTGCTCTCGATGCGTGTTCCTGTTAGGAGACGAGTTGCAGCATTTTGGACCAACTGTAAGCGCGAGAGGGAGGCCTGGCTAACACCAACATACAGAGCATTACAGTAGTCAAGCCAGGACGAGATAAAAGCAGGTATAACCCTTTCGAAGTCATTAAATGATAAAAAGGGCTTGACCTTAGATAATAGCCTCAGTTGGAAAAAGGTAGATTTAATCAATGAGTTTATCTGTTTGTCCTATTTAAAATCACTGTCCATTATCACACCCAGATTTTTAACAGTGGGTTTTACATATGGTTTCAGGGAGAATAGGTCTATATGAGGGGCATCACAGGCACCACTGGGTCCAAATATCAAGACTTCAGTTTTATTCTCATTAAAATTCAAAAAATCTAAGGCCATCCAAGCTCTGATGTCCTCAAGACAGTCCAACAGTGGTTTTAACGAGTAGATGTCTTTCCGTTTCAAAGGCAGGTAGATTTGGGTGTCATCTGCATAACAGTGGAAGGAGATGCCATATTTTCTTAGAATGGACCCTAAGGGAAGCATATAAAGGGAAAAAAGGATTGGCCTGAGAATAGAACCCTGGGGGACTCCAAAAGGGAGAGACGTTGTGGAGGATACATAGTCACCAAGGTAGACAGAAAAACTTCTGTCAGACAGTTAGGATCTAAACCACTCCAGAGCAGTACCTTTAATGCCGACACCATGCTCAAGGCGAGATATAAGGGTACTATGGTCCACTGTGTCGAATGCAGCTGTGAGATCTAAAAGAATAAGAATGGCAGAATGCCCAGAGTCAGTAGCTAATAACAGATCGTTAAAAACTTTTAACAGTGTAGATTCGGTGCTGTCAAGGGCTTTAAAACCAGACTGGAGCGGCTCGAAAATGTTGTGTGTATCTAAAAAATATTGCAATTGTGTAAGTACAACTTTCACTAAATTTTTGAAAGAAATGGGAGTTTGGAAATCTGTCTAAAATTAGAGAGGACTGAGGTGTCCAGATTAGGTTTTTTAATCAGTGGTTGCACTACTGCATGCTTAAAGTGTGCTGGTACAATACCTGAGGCAAGACTTTTTTCTCCTGTAACTATTTGTTTGTTTTCACCTTGTTTACCTTTGTTTTCTACTTTCCTTGACTTGCTTAGTTGAGTTTAGTTGTTTAGGTTGCACTTAAAGCTTACTCTAAGGTCTCCTACACTACTGTAGCTTGCTTGCTGTTCCTCACTTGTAAGTCGCTTTGGATAAAAGCGTCTGCCAAATGACCTAAATGTAATGTAATGTAATGTAAACGTAAAGACTTCTGTTTATAATTGCTTGGATGTTTGGTCCAATTGTCTCAGAGATCTCTTTAAAAAGGCGAGGGGGAACAACATCTATGGGACCAGCTGATAATTTCGTATGACCAATAGTTTCCTTTAGGAGAGAAAGAGACACAGGTTCAAACTGGTTAAAAACGGCAGGGCAACTGACAGTAATGGATGGGTCATAAGAAGGGAGTGGGATGAGAGCTCTAATGCTCGTAATCGTGTCAACAAAGAAGTGGAGGATTTTCTCACAGGTAGCTGAGGACACGTCAAGACAAGCAGATTGGGGGGTATTAAGAACAGCGTTCATGGTACTAAAGAGAAAACGAGGTTCATGACGGTTTTTTGAAACAATATCATAAAAATATAAAATATGCACCAGCTGTCCTTTAACATCTCAAAAGACACCTGCAGCTTGTCTTTTTTCCACTTGCGTTCAGCTCTCCTGCATTCTCGTCTGATTGCACGAGTAGTGCCATTCAGCCACGGTTCAATTTTAGGTTTAGAACGCATGATTTTAAATGGAGCAACAATATCCAGGATGTTTTGGCAGGTGTAATGAAATTGAGAGGTTAGCTCCTCAGTATTAAAGAGAAGGGGAGACCCTGAGTGAGTCTCAGCACCATTTTTAAAAGCAGCAGAGAAATGTACAGCAGCGGAGGAGTTGAGCACACGACATCAACGCACTGGAGCACACGGGCATGTGATCGGAGAAAACTGCATCACATATTTCAATGTTAAAAACAGGTAGACCACATGATAAAACAAGATCTAGTGTATGCCCATGCTTATGTGTAGGACCTGTCACAAACTGTACGAGATTGAAAGAGTCAATAAGATTTAGGAAGTCTTCAACCAACGGCTTAGCAGGACAGCAGACATGAATATTAAAATCACCGACGATTAAAACCCTATCATATTTTGGCATAATTCCAGCCAAGAAATTAGAAAAGTCATTTATAAAGTTATCATTATATTTAAGAGGTCGGTATATCACAGCGCACAGTACTGGGTGAGATTGACTCAACTCGAACATATTCAGTTCAAAGCTGGAGTATAGTGATGCGCAGCTCGTGAACGAACGAATCCTTTTGAACGAATCTTTGAGGTGAACTGAGTGTACTGAATCCCTAGTCTAAAAGATTCGTTCCCTCCTCTTTGCAAACATGCGCGGCATAGCAGCTATAACTCTCCCTCCAGTGGATATTAGATATGCGGTCTGTCCACCAAGCAGCCTATCACAAAACTGTATCAGCGGTACGCTCATGACGACAACTCGCCAGTGGCTGAAATGCTAAAACTCTCCAAGCACCTCCCACTGGCCATCTCAGCACAGCTGACGATGTGGGACAATGCCAAAGATCCGGTGACTACGAAGACTCTAAACTCCCCCTACTGACCCGATGAACTGTTGACAAGTTCCTCAGTTCACCAGTTCCTTCGGACTCAAAGGACCCGATGAACTGTTGACAAGTTCCTCAGTTCACCAGTTCCTTCGGACTCCAAAGATTCACTGACTATGAAGATCTGGTGACTTACGTGTTGCCAGAATCGCTAGTTCTCAGTATAGCAGACTTGGGCTACATCCGCCATTGACTGTGACGATGCAAAAAGAGTCAGAGGCTTCCGTGAAATTATTATAGGAATTAAAAAATATTATTAAATATTATTTTGCTCATCTACCTGGAATATTATTTTTTTTTAATATTTTTAGCAGTAGCATATTTTAGGTGTGCACAATCTATCGCAGTTCTTGTTTATCACAACTGCAATTTTATGTAGGCTATGATTTATTTAATGTTGACATCACATTTTCTTTTAACGTGAATAAAGTCCTTATTAATAAATACTGACAAATCAACATACAAAACTACAAAACAAAACAGAAATGTGATGCATAAGCCTATGCATCACATTTGTAGCGTACTATGTCTACATTAACAACAAATAAAAATACGACATCACTGACTAGGCCTACAAGTATATTAAAATGTTTGGGCTCTGTTAGTTCAAAACTTGTAAAACGAAGTTTTTCGCTTCGGATATAAGCGTGGCTCTTTTTTCCTCAGTGGTTTTTTTTAGTTTTAGCAAATGCCATGTACTTGGGCTATTATACGCATTAAAATGGGGTGTTCTATTACCTTCCTAAAGATGAAGTATACTTTGCAACTGCATGATTAATTATTAATAATTTCATTTACATTTGGTTTCACACGTGCTGTTTTGCCGCAGAGCAGGCTAATAATGGATATGATGTTTGGAACAATGTAGAGTAACTTTTAAAATGCAATAAAACTATATATAGATTTGTGTATGCCGCCCAACCGGATATGGAAATGAATGAATCAGTGAGTCAAAGATTCAAATCATTTTATTGAACTGAACGAAAGGAACTGAATCACTAAAAAGAATCGTTTTGAACACCACTACTGGAGTAGAAGATTGACGACAGCTGCCTACAATTATGACTCTTCTTAAAAGCAGGAGCTACTCCTCCTCCTCATCCAGTTGTCCTCGGGGAGTTAAAATATGTGCAATCCGGCAGTAAAAGTTCTGAAAAAAGGCTTAACTCACCGACACTCAGCCAGGTTTCAGTCACACACAACAGATCCAATCCATGGGAAGTGAAAAAATCATTCAGAATAAATGTCTTATTTGCTAGAGATCTAGCGTTTACCAGGGCAATCCTAACTGAAGCCGGGCCGTCCAGGGCGCCCGACCCAGCGGCCAAAGGCTTCGGGGGTTCACCCCTCTACTGCGGAGACGAGGTGAACGAAGGTGGGGATCTGGATCTCCTCATCTGGGCCGACAACCGGTACCAGCCTGGTGTATATAGGCTCCAGAGAACTCCAGGAAACGGCGACAATCAGCCATATTCAGCCAAGTCATAGGAATTGGTCCCTGAAGACAGTGCCAGACGGGATTTCAATCTCACCAACAGGCTGCTGCGTTTACCCCGGCATCTGTGATGCCTCATCCTGAGCGGTGGAACCGGAGCATGGCAGAGGTGAACAGGTATCCTCGATAGAATCGGAGGGGGAGAAGTTTTCTGTCCACCCAGGTCGTACTTCACCAGTTTTTCGGTAGCAAGTCGGATATTAAGGAGTGCTTGGCGATCATAAACCAGCAGAGAGCGGCATTTTTCGCGACAAATGACAGAAACAAAACAAACACAAACAGAGCCAAAAGCGGCAGACAGCAAGCCACACACACTGGCGCCATCATGCATCATCCATTCAGTCATCAGGATGAGCTCACAGGAAGGGCAGCAACTGAGTTCCAAGGACTTCATCAATACAATGCCGTGCAATCAGACTGCTATCCGCAATTGCAGGTGGAGTTCTATAGTATTCTAGGCACACCTTCCCAGGACATACTTGAAGGTCTCTAGTGACTGTTTGCTGTACACAAAAGTTGGCAAATCATTCTGCATGACTGTGCCACAGTCACACACGTCTATCAGGGCGATCTACACAAGAGCTCAGTTCGCTATTATAGAGGACCTAGCACCATTGTTACTGAATCCACCTGTGGTGTTGCTAACATTCTCTCATTCTATTACATTGGTGAGCACTGATGAACACTGGGCCCTGTGCTGTTGTCCAGCCTGAAAACAATGACTGTCTTATGAGCTCCACACAGTAAGACTGCAAATATGTGGGTTACTGTGATCTGGTATTTCTGATTCAGTGGGATGGACAGTTTAAAAACAATCACAAATATGGAACAAATTGGGGTGGAGATGCTAAAAACATTTTATCAGTATCCAGAATTTATGTAATTCGCATTTCTTAAACCATACATACATAGAGTTTTGATGTTCATATTCATAGTGACAAAGTATGACATATATCACAGTACACAATATCAATTACTCGTTAGCATGCACGGAATTGTATGTGTATAGGGGAATATGTTTAGAAATTGCCCAATTCATTCTACTAAATATGGATGAAATAATGTAATTAAATAATAAATAAATGTAACAAGCAATATCTGCCACATTTTACAAATTTAAAAAAACATATATGTTCATTGGGTTTTTTTTTCATTAGGACTGTAATTATATCTGCCATTGAAAATTTTATGCCCAAAATGTCATACCCATTGCCTAAGTATGATGAATAGTGATATTTATTTTCTCCAGATGCTTTTATTCTTTAAGAAATTTTAACTTTTCATCCACAAAACACTTTAAGTTAATGAACTACTTAACTGTAATGTTCTGTGACCCTTTCAGAACCTCATGCCCCAAGTGGGAGTGCTTACCAGCAGACATCAGTGCCGAGCAGAGGAGGTAGATGAGGCCAGTGGCGGAGATAGCGGTCATTGTGTCTTGGTGCCCAGTTGGCCACTGTCTATCCAACTTCAGCCCAGCCAAGGGCTTGTCATGGACAGCCCACTCATGATGGTTCAAACAAGCATCAGTGGGAATAAGTGTAGATACAGGAACGGGGCTGTCATGAGGAAGTGAGAGAGGGATACTGTGATTTCAAGGATCAAAACATCCCACAAATGTTGTCATTATACACTTACTCAGAACTGTATAACATGTCATTGGGTAATAAGCTGTTAGTTTTTCCTTTTCAATTTTTTGTTTTTCTGGTTTGATTCCACTGGTTAACAACTCAACCTGATGTTGACTAAATATTCAGTAATTTGTTTCTTTTTGAATGAAACACAGCAAGGGTTCTATCAACAGTATCATAGTGGTGTGGCTAGCGCATATAAAGAAGCCTGGACTTCCTCATACAAATCTCATCACTGAACAGCCACACATCACACAAATGATTGCATTATTTTTGTACTTCAGCTCTTGATTTATGGGTAGCTAAGGAAAGGGTCCACTGACAGACAGTCAGAAGCTTTGCTGGACCGGTTTAAGGTATGCGAGTCTGTACTGATCAAGATGCATCTGATCAAAAATTATGTGCCGTCAAATCATTGTTGAGAAGACTACTGTTGCTTTGGAATAAAGGAGAGATTTTAAAGTTTTCTGGATTTGCACCAGCACAAATATTACAACCACTTAACTAGAGTCACAAACAGAAGTCCCTCTCAGAAATGTGGATTTCTGGAAAAAAAATTGACACAATGCCCTGATGCTCAAACCTTTTTGACATTTAAAATGAATGCAGTCACAGAACTGACACTTGGTTCTGATTCTATCCAGAATAGGCAAGCCCTCCAGCACTCTTTTCCATAGCAATGCTCAGCCGGCAGAAGAGGACAAAGACTATTTATTGCTACAAGGAGGACAGAGACAAGGTGTTTGTCACATGAAAAAATGACAGACTCACCTGGCTTTGTTGCCTGAAGCTTCACTCACTGAGGTGCTGCCGTGGGAGCCGTGTTTCCTGTAAGTCAGAACCATAGGACTGCATTCTCAGTGGTAATAGTCAAGCTGTTGCATCTGGGAGGGGGAGGAGCCGAGACGTCACGGCTGTGTTTGCATAATACTGATACCACACTCCCAGGCATCCCTCCCTTGTCCTGGCATGACACCAAACATTCATATTCCTGCATTCAACCTTCCCAGAAGTGTTCCCAGCTGGGCACTCCCACTCAACACTAGGGCCTGGGCCACAGGTCTCAGTTGGCCAGATGTGGCTGGACATGTTCACGCTCGTTTTCTCTTCATGAAAAAAGCACTTCCACAAAACTTTCATTCACACAACGCCAACACCATGGATGCTGCAGAGAGATTAGAAGCTGGCAGTTTGTCCCCTTGGCACTTGCTTCAAACTCAGTTTCTCCCCCTATGTGAACTGTGAGGTTGGCATTTTCAGCCAGGCGAACATCAGTGTGTGTGTGACTCACTCTCACGCTACACGCCATCAGCACATGACATACAGCTAAGTCTCATTTCACTCTGCATTCTTGTGTTGTATAAATGTGTTCCGTGCTAACTTCGCCAGAACACGGAAACAGGAAACTCCTGTCTGTCAGGTTCCACTGTCCCCACAAGCAACCAATCACAGCAGACCAGTTCTCACGTGAGTCTGCGTCAGGTTTTATCTCCAAGTTGTGTTTGCTTCCCTCTGTACGTCCCTGGAAGCTCCCTTGTCTCTTTTGAATCCGATCCCAGTTTGGTGGGCATATTAACTGTTGAACAATAAGACAGGAGATAAAGCAAGCAAAAGGGCAAGAGAATCTGGTGGCTACATTTTGAAGTTGGCAGGATGCAGAGGCTTTTTACATTATGTTTCAATGACATTTGAAGCATAAAAGTAAGATTTTCAGGGATTATTTCTACTGCAGACATTGGGCTACTTTGAGGATGGCAGTGCAATAGAAAGACTTTGAGACACTTCTGAGATACGACTGAAATAGTTTGATTGTTTGCAGACAAATACTTGTAGATGTTCTTGGTAGCAAGTGCTGGTCATCTGTCACTTTGAGCTTAATGTACAGCCCAATGAGCGAGCATAATTTGTAAACTCGGTGACATTGAACGCACTGACATTGATAGACCTGACAGTAAATGACTTTACGCTGTTCAAGATGTTGGTCTGATAGAAAAAAGTAAAGCTTAGTTTCTATTTTAGATTTGGTCAATTTTAGTTTTTTGAAGACAGTGGAATATTTTATCCTTTTCAATAACTTTTCTTAGATGTTATAGGAAGAAAATGTAATCAACTTGCAAAGTCCAAGGAAATCCTGTGTCTGATTAATATCATGCAGATAATCAACAGAAAACTAAGGAGCCCATGATGACAGGTTCCAAAAAATAACAAAAACTGCCTTAGTTTAAAATATTAACACATCCATCAGTAAATAATGACAAAGGAACCTTGAGAGTGACAACACTTAAAGATTCAAGTTTACAAATCCCGGATGCTGCCCTGGAAATCCAGCCACAAGACCTGATGATAAATGGAGAAAGAGAGGCCTATGGTCACCTGTATGAATGAGAACATAAGCAGTCTCATAATGATTTTTCTCTGATTATCGTTCCCAATAAGCCATTTCAAAATGAACAAAGCCTGAACAAAGCCTGCCATAATAGTTCGGTTTGTGAACCGAAAGCACAAGACTGAGCTACTGAGGCAGGCGAAGAAGCTGAAGGGGACAGGGGTGTACCTAAACGAGCATCTTACAAAAAAGAACGCCGACATTGCCAGACATGCACACATCCTAAAGAAACAAAACAAGATACAAGCAACATGGACAAGAAATTGCAAAGTGATGATACGGCTAAATGGAGCACCTGAGGAAGCCAAAGTAGTCACGATAAGAGAACTGAAAGACTTAGACCGATACAGATAAAGAACTATGAACTCTTGTCTGCTTGTGCAGATAACATGGAGTTTTTTCTGTTTGGAGATGTCGATGCATGTGGATTTTGTGGTCATTGGCTTGGACTATGTGGGGGAGCATTTGCAGGGACCATTATAAAAATGACAGATTTTCATGAGGACTGTTCGTTCCCGTTCAGAGACTGTGATGACGAGGAGTTTGAAAACATTGGCAAGGATTGTGAGGGTGATCCTATTCACGGACTACATCGTAAGTATGAAAATATGAACTTTAAAACGTTTGACTACATAGACCACAAAATGTATGAGATTGAAAATGATATTGACCCGGAAAACAACTTCTACAATAACATCAATAACAATTGCAAGTACTACACAGATGAACAATTCAATAGTAGTGTGAGAATGGAAGGTGCTTTATCAGTAATACACTTCAACAGTAGAAGCCTCTATAGAAACTTTTCTAAAATTAAGGATTATTTGTGTCAATTCAATAAATTTAATATAATCGCTATATCTGAGACGTGGCTTGACAATGAGAAAGTTCGTGATGTGGAACTGGAAGGATATGAGTTATTTACGATTAACAGGATCAATAAAAAGGAGGAGGAGTTGCCCTGTATGTTGATACAGCTTTAAGATGCAGCATGGTTGAATGTATGTCAAACACCATAGAAAATATTTTGGAATGCTTAACTATAGAAATTGATGTTGAAAAATCTAAAAATATAATTATTAGCTGTGTATATAGAACACCAGGAACCTGCCTTGATACATTCAAGGATAAATTAGCTGGTATGTTTGATAAATTGAATGACAAAAAGGTGCTAATTGTATGTGGTGATTTTAATATTGATTTGTTAAACCCAAATGATCATAAAGGGACAACAGACTTTATTAATACAATGTACAGCAACAGCCTCTTTCCTGTGATTATAAAGCCAAGCAGAATAACAACAGACACTGCTACATTGATAGACAACATATTCACTAACAAAATCGAAAGCAAAATAGTAGGTGGACTACTTATAAATGACATAAGCGACCACCTTCCTGTTTTTGCAATTTTTCAAGATTTTTTAAGACAAAAAAAAGAAAATAGGTCAAACACTTGCAAACTGATTCGACACAGAACACCAGAGGCCATTGCTGCCCTTAAGGTGGACCTAAGGAAACAAAACTGGAATGAGGTTTATGCTAATGATGATCCTAACAAAGCCTATGAGGCTTTTTTGTTCACATTAATTGTGCTGTATGAAAAAAATTGTCCATTTAAAAAACTCACTAAGAAGCGAAAATATGTTGACAAGCCATGGATTACCAAGGGGATAGAGAATGCATGTAAAAAGAAAAATGCATTATATAGGAGATTTTTAAAACATAGAACAAAAGAAGCAGAGAACAAATATAAGATATATAAAAATAAATTGATAAGTATTATGAGATGTAATAAAAAGGAGCATTATCACAAACTATTGGAGCAGTATAGGAGGAACACTCAAGGAACATGGAGAGTGCTCAACAGCATAATTAAAAAGGGTACTGGAAAAGCAGACAGTCCAACTTACTTTGTAAAAGATAACAATACAATTATAAACAAAATAAAAGACATTGCCAACGCATTTAATGATTACTTTGTACATGTTGGATACAATTTAGCAAATGAGATTGTGGAGCGAGAAATAAGGATGGTGTAAATGAAGATATTATTCACAAAAACTCCATGTTTATAAGGGGTGTTGATGAAAAGGAAATACTTGACACTGTTAAAAAAATTAAGAATAAAAAGTCCACTGATTGGACTGAAATTGATATGTTGTTAGTAAAAGATATTATAGAATGTATAGTGAAGCCATTGACACACATCTGCAATCAATCCTTCCAAACTGGCATATTTCCCAGCAAAATGAAAACAGCAAAAGTCATTCCTATTTATAAAAATGGGGATAGACATCTATTCTCCAATTATCGACCAATTTCTCTGCTTTCCCAGTTCTCAAAAATTTTAGAAAAACTATTTGTACAAAGGCTTGACAATTTTATAGAAAAGCACAGTTTATTGAGTGACCATCAGTATGGCTTTAGAGAAAATAGGTCCACTTCAATGGCAGTGATGGAACTGGTAGAAGAGATTTCTACTGCAATGGACAACAAGGAATGTACTGTGGGGGTGTTTATAGACTTAAAAAAAGCATTCGATACTATTGATCATGACTTATTAATGAAGAAACTGGAGAGATATGGTATAAGAGGGATAGCATACTCATGGCTAAGAAGTTACCTTGATGACAGATATCAATACGTCCAAATAAATAATGTCAGATCTGATTTGCTGAAGGTCACTTGTGGTGTTCCGCAAGGTTCAGTGCTAGGCCCCAAACTGTTTATATTGTATATAAATGATATTTGTAATGTGTCTAAATTGTTAAAATTTGTTTTATTTGCTGATGACACTACCTTATATTGCTCTGGGAAAAGTTTGGAACAACTTCTGAATACAGTAGAAAGGGAATTGAAAGTATTAAAGAAATGGTTTGATATCAACAAGTTATCATTGAATTTAAACAAAACAAAGTTTATAATATTTGGTAATCGGCAAATCAATATTCAAGCTAAAATTATGATTAATGATGTTGAAATAGAAAGAGTGTATGAAAATACATTTCTGGGCATAATAATTGATCATAAATTATGTTGGAAACCACATATAATTAATGTAAAAACAAAAATTTCTAAAACCATTGCAATATTAAATAAAACTAAAGATATCTTGAATCAGAAATCACTATATATACTGTATTGTTCTCTTGTAGTTCCATACATTACCTACTGTGTGGAGGTATGGGGAAACACGTACTAAACCATCACAAATCCAATTTTCATGCTACAGAAGAGAGCCATAAGAATTGTAAGTCGATCAGATTATTATGAACCAACCAACGCACTATTTATTAACTTAAATACTTTAAAATTTTGTGATCTAGTTGATCTTAAAACTGCACAGATAATGTACAAAGTACAAAACAATTTACTTCCTAACTGTATTCAGAGGTTGTTTCAAATTAGAGAGAGCCAATATGAACTCAGGGGAATATGCATATTTAAAAAAGGAAAGGTAAGAACAAATGTAAAAAATAGATGTGTATCTGTCAAAGGGGTAAAATTGTGGAATAGTTGTGACAAGGAGTTAAAAATGTGTAGCTCACTTTGTGAATTTAAAAAAAATTTTAAAAATAAGGTGGAAAACAAATATATAACTGATATATAATTTGTATTGTGTATGAATCATTTGGAACTTTTGTTTTTGCTTTGGTATTGTTTTGTCTTGTATAGCCTAAACCCAGTAGAAAGGGTTGCCTATCAAAACATGTTATGTAAAAAGGGTAGGTAAAATAAGCTAAAGCTTCAGCCTACACCTTTTCGGTCAATATTTATTGTTGTTTATTTATTTCTATGTGTATTCATTTTGTAAAGTTGTTAATAAGGACCGAAATAAACTATTACTACTACTACTACTTACTACTAAAAATCCTCTCCCTGGTATACATTCTAGACAGCACTCAACAATCCCAGAGGATCAATGTCAAGGCAAATCTCATCAACAGCTTACCTTCACAACAATTGCTCTGTTATTCTGAGTATCAACAAAACACATTACAAATACAGTTTGTAGTATACTACAGTTTCAACAAACAGTTAACAAAATTACAAAATTAACAATACTGTAGTGAATGACAGCTGCTGATGACCGGGGGGATTGTGGGAAATTGATTTATCAGGTGTTACGAAATATGTTCTGTGTTAAGAATGTTCATTTATTGTTGTTAAGTTCTAAGTTAGGGGTGTCAAACTCAATTTCATCCCGGGCCACATCAGCATTATGGTTGCCCTCAAAGGGCCGCTTGTAACTGTAAGAATATATAAATGTATCTATTCTTTCTCATATTACATAATTGCCTCTGCATTCAATTATTATTAGTTTTAGAAATAACTTCATTAATAACTAGCTCTAGTAGAAGTCTGGGAAAAATAATGGGCCTTGAGTTTGACACGTGTTCTAAGTTCTGGTTTTTATGTCTTAGAGAATGAAAGAGTGTGAGTGACAGTTATTTAACCATGATTGTGAGAGTACTGAGTGTGAGTGGGGTTAATCGTGTTACTGAGCGAGAGTTGCGTTATTCCTGACATGTTCTTGTGTGCAGCAGGTCAATAAAGCTTTCCATTGCATTTATTGAACCCTATCCTGTTACACTGGTGTCAAGGAGTGGGATATGGAGTCAATGAATGAAGTCCACAACGACATAACGTCTCAACTATGAGAAATAGAGAGGTTGATTCGTCTGAAAACCGCTGACCAAAGACGGAGTATAATGGCGGACAAACACACAGAAAACGCTGTGGGAAATGCTGGGCAGCCAGACAAGAAAAGCATCATACCCGCCCAGTGAATATGGGGGAGTCAGAGTGTGGCTGTGGATAGCACTGCTGTAATCTTGGCCGAATTGGCCGAGTGCAGCATGGGGCGGAGTGGGGCGTGAGCATGCACGCCCAAACCGGCTCCAGAACGATGGACCAATGGAGCGACTGCAGAGGCAGGAAGCATTGCCGCTCATTTGGTTTCCCTCCAATGGCAGCTGGCAGACCTAACAGAGGCCTTTGACCGCCAGTGGGAGGAGCCAGCGAGAGAGCGCGGGAACGTCAAGATTGAGCGGTACGATGGCAACAGCAGTGTAGAGTCGTACCTGACGCAGTTTGAATTAGCTGCATCAGCAACTAATTGGTCGGAAACAGAGAAAACCGCTAATTTGGCTACAGCTTTGGATGGTGCAGCACGAGAAGTGTTGCTGGAACATTTCCTTGGCTGGCTCGGCAACATATGACAACCTCCAGACTGCACTGAAACACCATTTTGGGGAGTGCACTTCAATCCTGAGCCTGAGAGATCATCTTCACAGTCGCACTTGCTCCAATGGGGAACGAATTGGGGTTTTGGCTGCTGAAATGCCTGGCAGCCAGGGCTTACGCTGACATGGACACTGTATCAGTGCAAAGCCTTGCACTGGAAGCTTTTCTACAAGCCCTTCAACCAAGCAAGCTATGGCAGTTAGTGCGACTGGCCCACCCCACCACCAGGCAGTCGTCAAAGCAGAGGAGATAGAGGCCATTCTGCAGGAGGGAGAGCCAGTGAGCCAATCCAGGAGCGCTGTGTGGGCGGCTGATCTACAAGCGGGGGAGGAGCCAGCCGTCGTTGACGCCACAAGGAACCGAGGGCCTGCAGTCTGCTGGACCTGTGGGCAACCAGGTCACAGCGCAACTGTCCACAGAACCAACAACTCAGCTGCTGGAAAATGAGGAAGGGGTCAGTGTAGCAGGGAGACTGCCAACGTCTACCACCACCTCCTGTGATGTGAGTACAACTTTTACTCAGACCTTTTACTTAGACCTTTACTGACTGAGGACTGACTTAGGGTTGGCCACTGGGACCAGGACATAGTATGAGGGTGTGCTGTAAGGTATAAGGGGTTGCATGTAGGGCCTTGGTGGATATGGGGGCGACCATTAGTTTAGTGAAACCTGGTCTGCTACCTGACATGATTTTTGACCCCACTGACAGAAAAATGGTGACTGGGGTTTTATCAGGTATGATGGGACATAAGACACTGAAAGTCAAATTGGGTAATTGGGAGGCGAAAATTGGGTTTTGGCTTGCAGATATCACGGAGGACTGTATCCTTGGGCTAGACTGTTTGACCACAATGGGGGCCTTAATTGACACCAGAAGGCGGAGGGTAGTGATAGGAGGACAGAAACTTAGGGCCAGTGGGGATACAGGTGCTGCCGCCTGCACAGACAAGGGAGGTGGGAGTGAGATGGGCGATACATCATTGTGGCTGGGGGTTTCTGTAAAGTTAGATGAGGCCCTCAATGGCGTATGTGAGTGGAGCTGTGAGGGACTGGGTGTGACAGAGCAGGAGCAGTTAAGAGCACTGCTCTTTGAATTTAGACACCAATTTGCTGCTACTGAAGCTGAGTGCACACGGACGAGTCTAGTCCAGCACAAAATTGATACAGGTAATGCTGTCCCCATCCATAGGCCCCCACGTTGCATCCCCCTCGCCAAGGTTAGTGAAGTAGAAGCAGAGGTGGCCAAGATGCGTGCGGCTGGGTTAATCAAACCATCTAACAGTCCCTGGTCATCAGCGGTAGTTCCAGCCACCAGGAAAGATGGCTGCCTCTGGTTTTGTGTTGATTACCGGCCCTTAAACAGTGTAACCTGTAAGGACTCATACCCTAATCCCCATATAGACAAGGTGTTTGATTGTGTGGAGGGTTCCAAGTGGTTTCGCTCACAAGACCTCCGTAGCGGGTATTAGCAGGTGGACTTAGCTCCTGAGGCACGAGAAAAGACAGCTTTCTCTATTGGCAAGGGTTTATGGCAGTTCACTGTTATGCCGTTTAGCCTTTGCAATGCCCCTGCCACCTTTGAGTAGCTGATGGAGCAGGTTTTGAGTGCAGTCCCTAGGATGGCATGCATAGTGTATTTGGACAATGTCCTAGTCCATGCCAAGGACTTTAACACAGCCCTGCATAACCTGTGGACTGTTTTCAAATTCATGTGAGTAGCCGATTTGAGACTGAACACTAAAAAGTGCACCCTAATGCATCAAAAAATTCACTTCCTGGGGCATGTGGTAGGCAAGGACGGGGTCGCTACTGACCCTGAAAAGATTCATGCTGTCCAGAACTGGCCGATACCCAGGTTCCGGACAGTGCTGTACAGTTTCCTGGGCTTAGCCTCATATTACCGTAGGTTTGTCCCACACTTCTCTGAGCTGGCAGCTCCGTTGCATAGGTTGATGGAAAAGGGAAGACCATTTAACTGTGACCAACTTAACTATGCTTGTTACGGCTCCAGTCTTGGCCCTCCCTGCCCCAGACAGGGAGTTTGTCCGAGACACAGATGCCAGTATCACTGGGGTGGGAGCAGTGTTAGCCTAGCGGGGGTGCTTAGGCGAACAGGTCATTGCCTATTATAGCCAAGCGTTAAACAAAACACAGCGCAATTACTGTGTGACCCATAGTGAACTCCTGGCTGTGGTACGAGCCATTCAGCACTTTAGGGTTTACCTGTATGACAGGTGGTTCCTGTGAACCCCATGCCTGTACATATTGTGCTAGATTAGATGCCAGAGAACTGGACTGTGGATATCCCTGAAGTAGTGAGGGCACTGACGGTGGGGACAGGTGACAGGACAGGTGACCTGACTGTGGAGGCGGACCTGGAGGAGGTAAGGCAGCTCCAGGAGGTGGACCCAGACCTGGAACCTGTGTTGGAGGCACTTCGGCAAGCAGAGCGACCCACCAGAGACACCATGGCATCCTTTTCACCTGCTACAAAGGCTCTGCTTTCAGCCTGGGACACACACCTGGTGGAGAATTGGGTTTGGTTTAGGGGGTGCCAGGGAACTGGGGACCAGGAGCGGCTTCTCCTTGTGGTTCCAGCCACATTACGGGGCACAGAACTTAGACTGGTACATGGCCCACCTGGTGCAGGACATTTTGGGGTTAAGAAAATTCTAGACAGATTACGGGGCATGTTTTACTGGGCAGACATCACCAGGACATAAAGCACTTTTGCAGGCAATGTAACTGGTGTACTGCCAAAAAGGGGCCAGCTGGGCAATCATGTGCCCCACTACAACAGCACAACGTCAGGGCACCCATGGAAAGGGTGGGAGTGGACATACTGGGGCCTTTTCCAGATTCAGGTAGGGGAAACCAGTATGTGTTAGTGGCCATGGACTACTTTACAAAGTGGCCTAATGCTTATGCCATCCCTGACCAGGGTGCGGAGACAGTAGTGGACAGCCTCCTGGTTGGAATGTTTTCACGCTTTGGGGTACCACAGGAGTTGCATAGCGACCAGGGCAGGAACTTTGAGTCCACTGTGCTGGGAGAATGCTGCCATCAACTCGGGGTGAGGAAGACAAGAATGACCCCTCTTTGACCGAGGGGGATGGCCTTGTGGAGAGGTTTAACTGGACCTTGGCCATCCAGCTTGTCATCCTGACTGCGGACCACCAGCGGGACTGGGACGACCACCTCCCCCTCATTCTGCTGGCTTACCAGTCCGCAGTCCAGGAGTCCACCGGCTTCACCTTGGCTGTGCTCATGTTTGGTCGAGAGCTTCGGACCCCAATAGACCTGGTTTTTGGGTGACCCCCCGTCATTGAGGTTGGAGGCCAGTCAGGGCCAGAGTATGTAGAAAACCTCAGGCAGTGGCTGGGAGTTACACACGCCTTCGCCCGCAACCATTTGATGCAAAAGAGACATTATGACATCCACGTCCAGGGAACAGACTTTAAGGAGGGGGATCAGGTCTGGGTGTACAACCCCCAGCGGAAGAAAGGGAGGTGCCCTAAACTGGAGTGTGACTGGGAGTAGCCATGTCTGGTACGTCAAAAGATCTCAGAGATGGTTTACAGAGTCCAGCTGCGGACACACCCCGCTTAGTTACACTCCATCGAGATCAGTGCGCCCCTTATGTGGGCAGGACACTGAGGGACACTCAGAAGGGACTTAGGGGATGTGGGGAGGAGGCACCCAGGGCCAGCATTGGGCTGTCAGGGGGCCGGTCCTCCAGGTTAAGGAGAGCACCAGCCTGGTACCAGGATTATGGTTGTGCATAGTTCTGTTTTGTGTTTTAGTCAGTCTCAATTGTGTTCTAGGTTACTGTCAAATGGGGACATTTGAATTTAAGGTGGGGGCAGTATAGTGAATGACAGCCGCTGATGACCGATTGAGTGAAATCGGCTTATCGGGTGTTATGAAATGTTTTAAATGTTCTGTGTTAAGAGTGTTCATTTATTGTTAAGTTCAAAGTTCTGGTTTTTATGTCTTAGAGAATGAATGGCAGTGTGAGTGAGTTAGTTAAGTTATTTAACCGTGATTGTGAGAGTGCTGAGTGTGAGTGGGGTTAGTCGTGTTACTGAGAAAGAGTTGCATTATCCTTGACATGTTCTTGTGCACAGCAGGTCAATAAAGCAATCTAAAAGAGCTTTCCATTGCATTTATTGAACCCTATCCTGTTACAATACAATTACAAAATCACAGTTTTAGCTTTTGCAATAGTGAGCCAACTGGCTACCTGCCATTAGTTTCTAATGGCACTTGCAGGGTGAAACTAACAAACATTAGCTTGTTAGCCTGCAGGGTTAACATTGTTAGTTTCTAATAGACAAATGTTAGCAAGTTAGCAGGTAGCATGCAACACATTATTGGTTTCTAAAGGACACATGTTAGATTATTAGTCAACTAGCTACTTGATCCTACTGTCTATGAGCATTGGCACTGGAAACCAGGTGGCTTACCATCACCGTCACCCCCTTCCTTACCAACAATTCCCTACATATCTTGAGGTGAAATTAGACCATCAGTTAACCTACAGACATCACCTTGAGGCACTCCGTGGCAAAGTCTCAGCACAGAACAACCTCCAAACTGGTGCACTAGCCCTTGTATACAGTGCTGCTGAATACGCCACTCCAGTATGGTGCCGCAGCATCTATACCAGCAAACTGGATGTATTTATGTTACGACCCCATCTAGGGTGAGGTGTAACATAAAATAAAACATGTGGACACCCCCTTTTCTTACTGTAAATCCACCGTAAAGCCAGGGTTCTTTTATTGAACACAAAGCTTCAGGGGTGGGCAAGGCCAAAATAACAAACAGAACACCACTTGCTGAGGAGAAGGAATAAATTACCTAACCAAAGAAAATAAGAAAACAAAATACAGACTCTTCCCTGACTCCCTAACTATCCGAAAACAGGAGAAAAAACCAACAACAGAAAACGGCACCCACCCCCTACTACCCGCTGGCTAAATAACAAAACGGTAACACAAAAGGGGCATTAACAAGAGGGGAAGCGCCCTTCCATCCTGAGGTTTCCTCCTTTTAAATCTTCCCGCTCGTTCCTCACCCAATCGCAGTGGGGCGCCAATCTGCAGGGAAAAAAAAAAGAAAACGGAGGGCGGAACAGCGCGAGAGCAGGAGCAGACACACGAACTCCATACGTCCAGGGACGTAACACCCTCAATGATACCATGTGGATCATTACCGGTTGCCTTCGTCCTACCCCAACGGACCTTCTGCCAGTGCTCTCAGGTATCTCGCCCCCCAAGCTGTGAAGAGAGCATTTCACTCATAGGCTGGTGCGCAAGGCCTTATCGGACACTCAACACCACCTTGCCCAGGACTCTCAGGAATTCGGACCTCAACGCTTGCCCTCTCGCAGCCCCTTCTCCCGTCATGCAGCAACCCTCTCCGATCCCAGTTTTAACCAACTGGGTGCGTGGAGAGCCAGCTGGGAACGGATTCCACGACCTACCCAGTTCACGGTTGAGCCGAGCACCGCAGCTCCATCTGGCTCAGACTTGCCATACAGAGAATGGGTCACCCTGAACAGACTTTGTACAGGGGTGGGCCGGTTCAATACCAACATGCACCACTGGGAACTGCACCCATCAGCAGCCTGCATGTGTGGGGCAGAACATCAAATGACGCAGCACATCATCAACGACTGCCCTGTCCTCCGCCCTCCCCCCGGTGGGGAAATAGACCTGACGACACCAGACAACATCACAACAAACTGGCTGCAGCGTCTGGAAAGCGTTGCCTAAATCTACCTGCTGCCTCATATGCAAGAAGAAGAAGAAGACCTTGAGGTTCACGCCAGCACACGGAAAATACATGACAACCATTTCAACACTCTCCCTAATAAGCGCCAGACATCACTCAATGATCAACGTCAGGGCATGCTGCATGATAACTGCTATTTTGCTAAACTTTCTCCATTAGAAATTGAGGATGTTAAGCCTGCAGGTTTATAAACTAATGTTTGTCAATTTCGCCCTGCAAGTACCATTAGAAACTAATGAAAGACAACCAGCTGGTTCACTACTGCAAAAGCTGAAACTTTACATTTTGTAATGTGTTCTATTGTTACACAGAATAAGGGAGCCGTTTTTGTAAATGGAAGCTGTTGATGAGTTTTGCCTTGATGTTGATGGCTGAGTGATGTCTAGCGTTTGTTATGGAGAGGTTTTTGAAGTGGCTGACATAAACTTTGTGTGGTCTTGAATAAACGTCTCAAAAAAGTTCACGGTGACCCTGAGGGTATTAATGATTTACCACACAGTCTCACCTGCGGTGTGACCCACCACCAACAACAATTATTACACTAATGTTAGAACATGAACCCAACACGTTGGGTTCCATTGTCAATTAAATGCCCCCCCCCAAACTTTGATTACAAATGGAACTAGGGATGCCCTGGCCAGAACTATGGGGGCCGGGACATCCTGGGCCTCAGTGTTATTCGAACCCTGGGTACAATCAAGTTTATTACTTGATGGAGAGGCAGAGATAATTGTTGCTTAAGGTGGATTCCAAATTGTACATTCCACAAGTAGTTCATAAGCATTGCCAGTAGATGTCAGTTAGGTAGGTCAAAGCAGGTAATCAGTTATTTCAGTTATTTTTTTGTGGTGTAATAGTAGCTCATAAACATTGCCACTTTCACCCCACCAGAGAAAAGCGGAGCTTGACGTGGTACGATCTGTGTTCGAATTACCCTGCAACTCCCGGGGGGGCCCACCTTATGGATGGCAGTTGGTACACAATACTGTAAAACCTCACAACCAGTGTTGGGGAGTAACTAGTTACATGTAACGGCGTTACGTAATAAAATTACAAAATAAATGTAATTGTAATCCGTTACAGTTACTGAGAAAAAATATGTAATTAAATGACAGTTACTAATCAAAATGCTGGTGATTACAAAGGGGTTACATCCGAATATATTCTTTTCGGTAAAAAGCTTATGTAGAATATAACATTCATTCTGTTGCTTTGCATCTTTTCGCCGTGTAGGAATACCTTAGGTATGTTTTAACCTTGCGCGGGTGTGATCGCTTGCCTGAAAAAAAAACAAGCAAATTTCGCGCGCGAGTGCAACACCGTCAAGGGTAGGATGGCTTACAAGGAGCTGTCTCTACGTCTAGACAGGCTCCATTCATTTGGCAGTATGCGCTCGAGTTTTGAGCGTTGTTTTTGATTAGTTCTCTTGTTTGAATTTGCACCGCCTCTTGTCTGCCAATCAAATCAATGCGCACTGCTCTGAGTCTGCCATGCCACGCCAAGGCGGGTGGCTATATCGTTGGACAAGAACGCCTTTCAGTGCTGGAAATTCAACAATATTTTCCTTCTGAAATCATAAAAGGGCTCTAACATTACTGTACAGTGTAAAGCTTGTTTGCCAGTCGTGAAAATGCTGTCAACATCGACATGATCGATGTCAAACCTGAGGAAACATCCACAGGTAAGTTAATGTAACCGCAATCAGTCACATAAAATAAAGTACCTTCCGCCCCACCTTGTTATTTATGTGTGTTCAAGACGTAATTTAGCTCTATATTTTGCTCGGTGCCCGTCCAGTAGGCTACATATTTATGTTTAATCTCCATTTATGAGAAATTAATTGCTAGCTAGCTAACAGATGCCTTTTGCACAGCCGCACCTCTATTTATGAACCCTTTGATAGAAAATCTTTGCTAACATTAGTCCTTCTTGTGATGTAGGTAGCGTATGTGAGATCTAATAACACTCACTAACTTAATTCAGCATTGTGTTTTCATTAAATATTAACTTGGAGAGGTCATTAGGTTGTGAAACTTCTACAGGTCACCAACAGACTAAATTGGACTAAATGGTCCTAACCGTGCATACTGTGCTTTTTGTTGGGCACACAACGATAGTTGTTGCCAGTTTGCCCTGTTTGTTTGTGATCTACATACTTGTGATTTGTTGTGGTGGTTGTGCTTTCAAATCAAAACATTCCAATCTTAATTCAAGTTATATTAAGGAACTTTTAATAAAAGTTTGACAGTAATCAGTGTTGAGTACTGTTGTGAGGTTTACATTGCCTGGTTTAAATTTCTGTTTTTAGGACTTTTAAGCTTTATTGCCCAGTTTAAAACATTTATCAGAAAAGTAATCAAAAAGTAATCAAATGTAATAAGTTACATTACTTTGATGAAGTAATTAAAATAGTTACATTACTTATTACATTTTTAACAGGGTAACTAGTAATCTGTAACCTATTACATTTCAAAAGTAACCTTCCCAACACTGCTCACAACAATTACGCAGGCAACAACTACGCACAGCAATACAGCCTAGGTATATACATTGCCATGAGCACTGCCATATCATAGATGAACCTCTGCCACACACCATAATAACACACAGGTAGCATGAATTATTACTAAATTCACCCGGATGCATAAATGGAGAGATGATACGGAAATGAATCGCGTCAGAGCAAATACTGTACGTGAGGCAACAATTACCCACAGCAATAGGCCATAAACGTCTCACTGTCAGCCACATCTATGCCACACACCATAACCACAAACAATAAGAAAATCCACCCAAATGCATAGAAAGATTACTATCACTATTAGTGCTGAACATAAAGGAAACAATGTGTTGACATGACTGCCAGAAACGTCAGTTACAGGTCAAGGTGTGCACACCATTACTTCATTTCATTCATTTTCACTATGCTGCACATCACAATTATTAAGCACAGAAATAATAGACTTTACCACATTCACTGACCATCGCCACTGCCACACAAAAATACATTGTAGCATTGATTATCACAATATTATGTTGCTACTTCTATTGCTGGGGCCTGGTTGAGCCTCTAATAGTTTGCTGGCTGTCCTGATAGTTTTAGTCATGCTAGCTAATTGGTTGCTAACCTGCGTCTCCCTCTCTGCTTCAACTTCAACTTTTTTGTTGTGCTTTAGATGTTTGGTAAAACCAAACCAAAACCAGAACCTTTTTTTGACATTTTATTTTCTCTCTCTGTTATTAATAATTTAGCATCTAAAGCTTTGTATTGGGGCAGGCGATTCATATCAGCTTGTCACTGGATTTTTTTCAACTACTAGCTAGTAGCTTGCATACTACGGAGTATTACTTGTAATACCCTAATACTCCGTCGTTCTCGTGGGAACAAACAACAGTAAACGTACGTGCGAGTGTGATCTTGCTACCGCCAGAGAGTAGCTACTGAGCAGAAACAGTGCCCCTTGCAGTGTGGCTGAAAATTACACCCAATGAGACGGCAATTTATTACACCAGTTATAGAATTAACGAATATGAGGAAAGAATTAAATGCCCCCCCCCAAAACTTTGATTACAAATGGAACTAGGGATGCCCTGGCCAGAACTATGGGGGCCGGGACATCCTGGGCCTCAGTGTTATTCGAACCCTGGGTACAATCAAGTTTGTTACTTGGTGGAGAGGCAGAGATAATTGTTTCTTAAGGTGGATTCCAAATCGTGTATTCCATAAGTAGTTCATAAGCATTGCCAGTAGTTGTCAGTTAGGTAGGTCAAAGCAGGTAATCAGTTATTTCAGTTATTTGTTTTATATTAAACGTGTGAACTCTGGAAATAATGGTGGAAAATAAAGGCAGGATATGGAAGGACTGGGAATAATGCCAGAATGGAAACAATGGTGTACAGGGGAATGTAGTGTGAAACTGAAGGAGGAGTTTGAGGTTAAGCTCCACAACAGGATGAGCTACGGGAAAGCATAAAAGAGAAGTGCAGTCAGAAGGTGCTTTAGAGTTGCTCCGCGCAGATGAGCCCGGTTTACTGTATGTGATTTTGAAACATATGCAATAAACCACATTACATCAGACTCTGTGGATAGTACTTGTTTTTCTGGAGAATTGCACAACAGTGTGAATGGAGCTCCCAGCTCATCTGGCCCAGGCTGGGACGAGCTTCAACCACAGTAGCTAGCTGGATAACACTCCAAGGATTGTCCAACAAAGTGTTGCATGCTAGCGGGCTAACATGGTAATGTTAATCAATTTCACCTAACGCATACCATTTGAAAGTAATGATAAGTAACTAGCTGGCTCACTAGTGAAAGGGTCTAGCGTTTATTAGGGACAGGGCTTTGAAATGGCAGTTGTGTACTTTCTGTGGGGTGGAGGAAACATCTGAAAAAAATCTATCCTCTCCCCAAAGGTTTTATTGATGTAAAACACAGTGCCACCAGCAACATAACCCATCAGAAAGAACAAGTATTTCAGTGGTTAAGGTAAGGTTATAACGACAACCTATCACGTTGATTTCCACTGCCAACGCCATTAAAATATAGGATTACGTAGTTTCCTGGCTAACGCGCCAAGAATAGTCCTATAGAAACCAACAGTGTGTTGTATGGTTGCGGGCTAGCATGCTAATGTTTGTCAATTTCACCTAATACCCGTGGTGGTCTGTCTCTGAATACCCTACTAGATTGGACACATCAATGCATGCTTCTAATAAATAAAATAAAAGTATAAGAATCGTGAACTGTATTACTTCTATAAGTTATTTTTTACATTTCTAATTCTATTTTTTACATTTTTACATCACTTCAAATGGCTAACAGCTAGCACAGAGTTAGATATTGGTCATAACTGGAATTCTTGATATGAACTCTGCGCTAGCTGTTAGCCATTTGTAATTAGCCTCGCTAAAATCCCTTGTGAATCCTTTGCCTGGTTGCTGGAGTCCCAGCTTTGGTTTTGGTCTCCCCCTGTTAATAATTTCAAGCTTCTTAGCAAAATTTCAATGAGTTAGTTTTACACAGGCTAATTACGATCACTTACACAGGCTAATTACGATCGCTTCAAATGGCTAATAGCTAGCACAGAGTTCATATCAAGAATTCCAGTTATGACCAATATCTAACTCTGTGCTAGCCGTTAGCCATTTGAAGCAATCATAATTAGCCTCGTTAAAATACGCTATAATGTGCTGTAGTATCAAATGAGTGAGTCTTGGTTTTAAATCTCTTCAGAGTGATTTTTTGTAACTTTGCTGTAGCTTTATGCCATAGCTATCATTCTAGTGAAACCCAGTACAGTTGTGAATGTAGGTGTAGCCTACTGAGGTGGCAGCTTGGCTGTTTTGTTTTTGTTTTTGGCGGGGGTGCTTGCGCGTGGTTGGGGGTTGGGGGAGGGTGTGGGGGCGGATTTCGGAAATTGAAGGCCCACGGTGAGAGGGCACGGTCCGTCACTGCCTAACACATACCATTTGAAACTAATGATAGGCAACTAGCTGGCTGATTACACTACTACAAAACTTTATGATTCATAATGTGTCCTCTTGTTACACAGGATTAAAGGAGCTGTTTTTGTAAAGGGAAGCTGTTGATGAGTCCTGCCTTGATGTTGTTGGTTGAGTGGTGTCTGTTATGTATTTGTAGGTGGAAGAGACGACACGCACACGTTGCTATCTGGATCAACTGTGTAGTTCTTTTTACTCCTGTCCATCGTCAGTGATGTCAATAGTACGGATACCCAATATATACAAAATACATGACATCCCCCTTCTTTTAGTTGCACATTCACATCCAGAATATTTTGTATCAATCAGTATACAGACTAACATCAATATTTTAGATAACACAGCTTGGTTTGGTGAAGTCATTCTCAAAATATGTCTTCAAGTCTTATTTTCTGTTGTAGAAACAACTGTCAACATAACATTTCAACAAACACTGCTTTATGGGCTAAGTTAGTGCTTCCCATTAATTGTAAGCAAGATGCTTGGATACACACTGTTTTATGATGCACTGTTACTTTCAAACACAACATAATACAGTATCTCAAAGCTATTCCTTACTGAAAATAGACTTTGTAAGTATAAGTGAAACTACATAGAAATTTAGGCTTTAGTCATGAGCAATTTTACCAACTTTGAGGTCATTAATGTTTAGACATTGTTTCACATAAGCAGTTTCTCAAAAACTTAGAACATGAAAGCATATGTGTAGGCTATGTATGTGTTGTGTGTATTTGTGAAAATAGATTTCATGGCTACAATTACACTTTGGGCAGACATGTCAGACAACTTACTGATTTCTGGGAATTTAGAGTAGTAATCAACAGACAGTAGGTACTCTGATCCATTGTAGTGGAATAGATCTGTGACCAAGGTCTTCCTGGTAGTGGATGTGATATTAACCCTTTCATGTGTATGGTCACACCAGTGTGATTAACCGTTTAGCGCGTATGCTAACACGTTGTGATTAGAACGAGATAAATTCTACCTAATTTTCGCTTTGAGGAAACAGCGATTTAACATTAAAAATATAGCACATGTGGCTGTGAAAACTATGAGAAGCTTAATAACGCTAATGAAAACATAACAAACCATATAATGTAACATGGGCGCTACATAGCATAAAATAAGTTATGTGTGAAAGGGTTAATGGTTGTTTAGATTGCTGTTCCTGTGCTCATTGCACACCGCACATTGTGACACAAAGTCTTCTATTTGGGTTGACATGCCTGGCCAATATAGAACATGTCTGGCTCTTTCTTTGCATTTTACACCTCCAAGGGGAGATTCATGAATTTTGGTCAGCATTTCATGTCTCAATTGGTTTGGAACAATGAGTTTTGCAGCTTTGAAAAGGAGTCCTGATATGTAGCTAATTTTCTCTCTAAATGTCCAATATGCTTGAACCTCCTTCGGAACAACACTTCTTTCACCAGGCCATCCATCCATGGTCAGGTTGCGCAGCAATTGCATTTCAGGATCAGCAGTTGTTGCGTTGTGGAAGATGGTCAGTTTTTCTTCACATAGGCAGATGAGGTGTTATCCAGTTGACTTCTAGCTCCTGACCTAGTGAGTCTTCAGTATGTTCATTCAGGTATGCGTGACTTAATGCATCAGCAATATGCATCTCTTTACCTGGTTTGTATGCTACTCTTAGGCCGCATCTTTGCAGTCTGAGAGGCATTTGCTGTAACCTGGGTGGAGCTTTGTGCAGCGCTTTCTTGAAGATACTCTCAAGTGGTTTATAATCAGTTTCAACTTCCACTTCTTTACCATACAGGTACTGATTAAATTTTTCGCATCCATACATAATGGCAAGAAATTCTTTCTCAATTTGCACATATCTCCGTTGAGCAACTGTAAGTGCACGTGATCCGTAAGTGCACGTGATCCATCCTACTGGCTTTCCGTTTTGCAGAATGAGTGCTCCTATGCCTTCAGAGCTGGCATCTACTGAAAGCGTCACTGGTTTCTGTATGTCATATAATTTGAGTGTTGGTGCATTTGTTAGCAGGTTTTTTATCATGAAGCTTTTCTGCTGTTCTTCCTCCCAATGCCATTGAACGTCATCCACTAGCAGCTTTCGAAGAGGAGCACTGACTTCAGACAGATTTGGAATGAACTTGGATAGGTATTGCACCATACCCATGAATCTCATGAGAGCTTGTTTATTGTCAGGCGGTGGCATTTGTATGAGTGCTCTCACTTTTTCGTCATCTGGCTTGAGACCTTCTTTTGAGATGATGTGTCCAGGATATTTTATTTTTGATGTTCTTATCTGGCACTTGTTCTTATTTAGCTTCAGATTCTATGCTCTTGCTCTTTGTAGCACTTTGATGAGTCTGTGGTCATGTTCTTCAATTGCCTCACCCCACACTAGGATGGCATCTATCTACGTTGACTACACCATCCAGACCATCGAGCATCTGTGCGACTGCACGCTGGAAGACTTTGCTTGTCGATGACACACCAAAGAGTAGGCGAAGAAACCTGTACCTCCCGATTGGGATGTTAAACATACAAAGTTTTGAGCTTTCATCATCTACTTTTATTTGCCAAAAACCTTGGTTGGCGTCAAGACCAGAGAATACTTTCGCGTTTGGCATGCTAGAGACCACTTGTCAGTCTATTGTCAGTAGAGGGTAGTGTTCGCATTTTATGGCTTTGTTGAGCTCCTGTGGATCCATGCATATTTGTATCTTGTTTGACCTCACGACTGAGACCATGCTGTTTACCCAGTCTGTCACGTCTGTTTGTTTTGCTATTGTACCCATACTTTCCATTTTGTGTAATTCTTCCACTATTTTGTCTTTCAGCGCTACAGGTACCTTTCTGGGTGGATGTATCACTAGTGGAACACTGGGGTCTGTTTTGATGTGATGTTGAACTGGCAAACATCCAAGAGAACAGGGGCCTCATTACAGAAAAATATCCTAACTGCTTGTCCTATCTTAACTTATGTTTCAAAGATAGGAAAAATCCTATTACAGAAGCAATTCCTAAACTCATGGCTGTGTCCTATCCTATCTCAGACCTCCTATCTTATCTTAAGAAATCCTAATTATAATGAAAATTCGATTTTTCAATCGGCAGTCGTCCTGTCATGCCTGTATCTATGTTTAGAATGTACACAAGACTGCCTGTATCTTTGATTAGAATGTACTGGTAGGGTGCTCGAGATGGCTCTCACAGCATAATATTGACGGTTCTCACTGCTATTGACAATAGTAATATATTATTGACAAAAAAGATGGGCGTACAATTTTAGCCACGAAGAGTTGGAGGCATTCATCGTGTCGGTGGAGGAGAGGAAACACCACCTTTTCGGGAAGTTTTCTTCTAAATTATTGTCCCAGGATAAAGACTTGAAGTGGCAAGAGGTGGCAGATGCCGTCACATCTGTGTGCGGAGTTATGAGGACTGCGAATGCAGTTTAAAAAAGTGGTCAACCATCGCCAGCGAAGCAAAGAAGAGGGGCGCTTTATTAAAAAAAAGGACCAAGGGCAGACAGGTGGAGGCCAGCCAGAGGTGAAGCTACTGACTGCCTCAGAGGAAAGGATCCTTGCCGTGATGGGAAAGGTCTACACGGAAGGTAGGCTAACATAGAAATTAACGTTAGCTAAAAGTAACATAGCTAGCTAAAACGAGAATGCTAAGTCAAGCAAGCTAGGCTTAACATAACAAAAATTGCCATATAAGATACAAGCTATAAGATATAAGAACAATAGCTAGCTAGCGGCTTCATACCTTCGACCGAATCGTGGGAGGGGGGGCGCCAAGCGATTTTTTGGAGTAAGGGTGCGTTCACCTAGGCTGCTAGCATATTTTACGTGAATGGATGTCCATTTGTAACCATGAGGTGTGGGGCAAATGCAATGCTCAACTACGCCACCTTGGGAATTTCACCCAAGGAAATAGTTTTTATGTACATAATCCTGAGTGTACACCTGCGTTACAAATAAAGGTTCCCTCCAGTTCTTTTATAAGGATAAGACAGAGTCGTGATTCTGGGAAGCACAATAAATTTATTGAAGTTAAAAGAGAAAGTACATTTATTTAAATAGATTCCCCAATTAAACCATAATTTACATATAAAAATACTATGCTATTAAATAGTAAAAAATACTACACTGTTAAAACCGGGCTAAGAGCTGGTTGGGGAGAAGTATACTCACCACTAGGGATTCCCACAAGTGAAAGATACTCACCCAAGTGCTGTCTCAATCACTCTCACACAGCAAATGCGTGCCTACGTGATAAAGTGCAATTAGCATTAAGTCACACAGTGAAAGGGATACCAATATGCTAACCGCCCCACCAAACAGCTCCTTGCTGTAGTAAAACCGTTCTAAAAAGGAGAAATTAAAACAGCTACTTTACAGCCAGTTGGTTTGCGTTGTACTGAGTTTCAGCACGCACCGCAACACAGATAAAATGCTAGAAGTTCGCGCCGTCTAACCTAGCCCACTCGCTGAGGGCGGAACTACCTAGAGGCAAAACAGCAGCTAGTGTTGCAGGGGGGGACAACCTAAAACACAAGGACACAACAATCAATACCGCATAGTTGTGCGCATTACAAATGCGAAAGCTACCTTAAGCGCTGGCGAGACAAACTCACGACAAGAGTGATTACCTCCAATAACAACAGTGGAAGTAATACTGCTCACAGGCAGACAGGGGCAAACGCTATGGCTCCAGCACTGGCCGCCAGACACTCAAAGCAAACATAAAAGCAGCGGGTTACCAATATACATGTGGACATGCACGCATGCACTTCGAATTGAACGGTACGGACTATACATACCTATATCAGTTAACACCAAGATTACCTCGGTAGGCAAGCACAGGAAGCTAGCAGCGTACGGTCCAACAGCACTGTATAAACAAGAAACAGAAGATGCACGGATCCGGAAGCAGAAACAAGGTCACTAAACAGGCAGGTATACGCAGCTTAAATAAGAAAAGCTAAATGGCTATGCGTGAGCTACCACGCCCCCAATTATCCAAGCCACGTAAAATAAAAGGGGACAGCCTACCCAGGTTACACATTGTTGATACATTGTAGCTAGCAAACAACAGAAAACAATGTAGCTAGATGTGAGTTGTAACTCAAAGTATGTCACTTATGTACCACAAGGGATCTCCAATGGCTCAGCGGTCGGACTGCCAGAGCCAGCTTTGCCTCCTGAATCGTCGACAGCGTCAGATGAGCCAGTGGTCATCCTTCCGCTGGTATCAAGTTGTGAGGACGATGGGACATTGCCACCACCAGTTGTACTTCCATCACCTGGTAAATTGGTTTTGACAATAATGACTGACTCTATATTCTTTGACAACGTGTTGTTCATAAAGCAGGGTGGGAAATAAGCACCAGCCACCAGCCAAATGCTGGTAAAATATGTAAGTGGCTGGTAGATTTCAGACACAAAATAATGATTTACTATTGAGTGGCTGGTGAATTTGAACATTTATCTGTCAGTGGCTGATAGATGTTCACATTTTAAAAAGTTAATTTCCCACCCTGTCATAAAGTGTGTTGGGCTATCTGCTCCTAACTACACTTGATTGGCTCTATAGACTACTGCACAATGACAATAATGTTGATTATAGCCTAGGTCTATCCCCATAACCTAATGTTGCATTTTTTCTCTTCTCTATAGCCAAAAAGAAGAGGACTACCCAAGAGCCCCACAATAAGGCCCAATCCCATTTCTCATTCTTACCCCTTCCCCTTCGTCTACCCCTTCCCCTTGCCCCTCGAAACACAGTGGAACAGGGAAGGGGTGAAAACATTCCCCTAAGAAACGAGACGGCACTGTTGCCGTTACGTCATCAACCGTTACCGCTAGCTAGCTGCTTCGTCACAGAAGCGACAAGTCTTCAAGCGTTTCCAAAGCAGTACACCGATATCAGACGAGTTAAGCAAATTCGCTGCTAACTGGCTTCACCTAGAATAACGATCTGATGTACTGTGATTTCAAGGATGATTAGATAGCTAAGCTATGAAAATGAAAAGAAACGAAGGAACGTCGCGCAATTCAGAAACTACACTGGCTAACTAGCGATAAAAAACGCTTCAAACCTGATTGAATATCGTACGTATAGTGGCTAAAGGTTGAATATGTGAGAAAACACGAGTGTGGTATTTCTAAACATCAATTATTAATGCTGAAATACTTCATTCCGTTCCGCCATTCTTCATACCCCTCAGTTTCAAGTGAGGTTCTGGAAAATCTTGGTTTCAAGGGCTATGTGGCCCTAGCCCTTAGCCCTAGCCCTAGATCCAAAAGAGAATTGAGATACCACTTCCCCTCACATGAACGCGCAAAATCAAGGGGAAGGGCTAAGGGGTGGTAATGGGATTGGGCCTAGGACTGCCCAAGAGGAGCTCCTTGACTTGGAGAGGGAGAAAGTGCTCCTCATGAAAGAACAACTGGTAATAGAAAAGGAGAGATTGAAATTGGACAGGGAGAAATTCATGAAAGCACATTGTAAAAGACAGGAAGCTAGAGGGCTTGACAATTTTATTTGAAATGTAGGATAAAAAGATGAAAAATAAGAATATATTTTGTTGTAGACATTGCATTGTATTGATTAATTAATATATTTATTTAGTCTTCCTGAATTAAATGCTTTAAATCAAATGAAAGTTCATTGTCTGTTCAATTTTCTAGTGTAATTTACTTAATTATCCTATCTAGTGAAATGTGTTTCTATTAAGTTGTTTCTGGTGTTCCTGCCAGTCTGTGCACCATCATTGCCTTCCTCCTCATCTTCAGCCATGGCAGGGATGTTATCGGGGTCTGGAGCATTAGCCATCCTGCAAATATTGTGCAACACTGCAATGGCTTTTATGAACATCACCACCTTCTCTGGGGCATACTGCAGATATCCACCGCTCATATCATGGCATCGCCATCTACAATAAAAAGGATTATTATTATTGTTTATTGTATTAATATTGGTAGGGTTAGTAGTACTGTTAGTATAATTACTATTATCATCATCATCATTGCAATACTTTCAGGGCATGTTTTATTAGAAATTATTTGTGTAGTCTTGGTGGTATGCTGGGTATAAAGAGTATACTCCTTTTTCTGGGCCTTGTACTGATTTCTTAGCTTGATCACTATTGAAATGTATAGGGCACTGTACCCTCTTCTTCAGAGGCAGTATGCCCACCTCCTCAGAAGTACCCTCTTCTACAATTAAGACCACATCACAAGTAGTGATGTGTCAGCAGTATTTGCCTCACCTTCCTTTCCAGATGCCATACAGCCTCTCCTGTCTGCTACTGCACTTCTTATGAACCACATTATATTGTGTTATATCTCTGCCTCTGTCTGCTCATCACTGACTGGTGTCATCAGAGAGGGTTTTAGAGGGTATCCTGAATCCCCCAAAAGCCAGCCACTTGCCCTACCCTCACTTAGGTAAGTGTTGATGTCACTGTAAACAGGCACAAAGCACTAGTCTGACTCTGCAAATTAAGACTCTTAAGTACATGTAGCCTAAGAATATCATCATACTATCTAAGTAGGTTAAGCAATATTTTCTATTAGGGTCTATAGGACTTACCTGGTGTTGAAGATGAACGAATCATGGGTGGATCCAGGCCACTTTGCCACCAAATGTCATATGACCATGTTTTGAGCCCCGATGGCCTGCACATTAATGGCATGAAAGCCTTTACGGCTAACAAAAGCTGGCTCATCAGGTCCACTGGGCGCTTTGATCGGAAAAAGCGAACAATCAACAAGCAAATTACTCCCGGCATCCCGCTCTGTCTGAAAAACTCCTCCTTAATCTGTAGTGCCTCTTCCCCTTGTGGGAAACGTATATATTGCAGTGCCAGATTACAGATAGCTTGGGTGACCTCTGTGAGGTTGCATGAGACGCAAGGCTGTGACGTTAATGACAGATCTGCAACCTCAGTCTGGAAGTCACCCTTAGCAAAAAAAAACGAAGTGCATTTGTGTTCTGTACGACCGCTGGCAGAGCCCCATGCCTCCTTGTAGGCCTCTCCAGAGCCGGACGTAGCACGTCGATCAAATTCAAAATTAATCGTCTTGGTAGTCGATATATACCCATTAATACATGGTCCGGGAAATTGAAAGCGTCATCATACAGTTTGAGTAGCCTTTCAATCATTATGTTTCTGTGTTCATGTTCCTCATCTTCATTGCCATACAGACCTAACAATGCTAAATGCTGCTGTGACATGTGAATTTCCCCGCTGTGGGATCAATAAAGTTCTATAAATAAATAAAGAGTGCTGCTGCCATTTTTGGCAGTTATTTTGAATTTAGGACAGGGTCTATGCCATCCTAACTTATGATTCCTAACTTGGGAAGTCCCTTAGTTAGGACAGTTCTGTAATAGCTAAATTCCTATCTTAAGACAGGATTTTTTTCCTAAATGCAGTTAGGAAACATGTTTCTGTAATACCAAAAATCCTAAATGTCATCCTAAACTGAAATAAGATAGGATTTCAGATTTAGGAAGTTTCTGTAATGAGGCCCCAGGTCATCAAAGTCTCTCAGCAGGTCATCTTCAGTTTTGATGTCGTAAATTCTTTTAACCATGCCCAATTTTTCACAGGCTGTATGCCCAAGTATTGCTGGTACATTGTTATCAACAACTTGGAATTGAATGTTGCACTTGTGGCCTTTGTATGTGAAGGTGAGCTGAACTTGTCCCAATGGTGACATCTTGTGGCCAGAATATGTAATTAAATGGCAGGTGGATTATTTGAAGTTTTCTTGGAGTTCCCAATGACTTGAACACATTTGCAGATATTACAATACATGCTGCAACGGTGTCTAATTTGAATGCAACGTTCTTGTTGTTGATTTGTACGTTTTCAGTTCATTCTTTTCATTGTGTGTTTCAGCAGTGACCATGTGCACATTTCTGTAATGAAACAGACTGGGATCCAGATGCGGTTAAGGGCTTTAATCACAGAATCCAAAAAAGGTGGTCAGGGACAAAACAGGTCAGCAACAGGAAGCTGTAGTACACCAATCCAAAATCCAAAAACACAAACAAGGTCCAATGAACAGGCAAGAGGTCAAAGCACAGTCAGATGGCAGAGAGCAGGCTTGATAATGTCACAGAAGAAACAATACCTCACAATCAGGCAACTGAACTGAGTCCTTAAATAGCCAGGGCTTGATTGAGGATGGGTTACAGGTGTGCTTGATGAGTGGGAGCAGCTGAGCCAGGCTGAACTGGGTGTGGCTGGTCTGGCTGAGCAGGTTGTACTGGGCGTGGCTGAGCTGGCTGACTGGGAGTGGGTGTGACAATTTCTTTATTTCTGTGTTGCTGGCACTTCAATACATCCAAAAAAGAGATCGTTTTGTTCTCCGCTTTGTTCACTTTGTTCAACTGCATTCATTTTCTTCGTGGTGGCTTGAGTTTTACACATTTTGGCGAAATGGTTTCACTTGTTGCATGTCTTACACGTTTGGCCATAAACTGGACATTTTCTCGGTTCATGTTGGTAACCACATCTGGAACATTTTGCCTCTACTTTTTGTAGCTTTGTGTTGCAATTGGTCTACTTCGTTTTGAGCTGTTTTGCCTCTGACTATGGAGGACAAAAAATGACATAAGCATAAATAAATAAATAAATGAATAAATAAATACATGCATAAAAAAAAAAACATTTTGGTAATGAAAAGGCTATTTCTGTAGTTCTATATTTATACATTTTTTATTTACGCATTTCTACATTTATTTATTTCTGTATTTCTACATTTCCATATTTATTTATTTCTGTATTTCTACATTTATGCATTTCTACATTTCCATTTATTTATTTCTGTGTCCGTATGTTAATTGAATGGGTGGTCCTAACATCAGTCTGAAGCAGGATTAGTCAGCTGGGCGAACCAGACAGAAGCAAAAGATTCCTATCAAATCTACATTACACAATACCCTTGGTATTAACTACACGCAATGGCTCGTACAAAACTTTCTATCAATAACACAGGGCTACATTAATTGTCGACAACTCAGTTTAGCTAAGCAGCTAGGAGCGAGCTAAAGACAAACCTCCCGTACAGTGGGTATGCACTGACGTCACTTTCCCACCGGAATACACCCCCTCAGTCGAACTGAGTGGCAAAACATGCTGCAACATGGCTGCCTTTAGTAGGGGAAACTGCGAAGCCGGGAGTAAAACAAACGATTTTCTGCCTAAATTAAAAGCAGTAGGACTCGAAAGTGATCATTACAACTTACCAACGAACCAGTAGTCCATGGACATTGACAGGTGGGCAGGAATCGGGGTTTCCTGACATTTATATGTACCTGATTTCGACCCCGGGGAAATACGCAAAGCAAAGCCTGAAGGCATAAAAAGCCGGGACATTCTAAAACGCTTAACATGGCTTAATGTTCCAAAACTGCGATCAATGATCACCAAATTTCTCTCGGACATCTCTTGTCAGAAACACTTCCTCCTGTCAAAAAATCAAAAGCGAAATCCTAGGAGTATGGTCGTTATCTCACGTTAAGCGTTTTCCTCTCCATTGACGCCCATTATAAGGAAAAAGCTTAACGTGGCTTAATGTCCCAAAATAGCGATCAATGATCACCAAATTTGTCTGACATCTCACATGAAATCACAAAAAGGTTCAACTGGAGCGAAAATTTCGCCTGGCGAAAGCCAATCACCTTCAAGTAGGGCTGGAAGCCACGCCCCCTCTCCAGAAATCTCAGGCTGACTGGTATTGTCCCTTAGCTGACGTTTCAAAACGTGGACCCATTGTAGTGTCGACCGTTAGCTTTGAAACTTTAGAGAAACATTACTTCTTAAAAAAGAGAGTTCACAAGAAATGACAAACTGCTTGTGTGCGGTATTTGTATATGCTAATCAACTAGCTAGCTAGCAACGCAAGATAACTTAGCTGTCTTCTATTGTGTCTAGCAAACTTGCTAGCAGCGTTGGTGTAATAAAAATGCTTGCTGTGACGTGGCTCAAAATTCGCTTGTTCATTTTTCAGGCAAGCGATCAAACCCGAGCGAGGAAAGCGAAGCGAAATTTCGCATCAGTTTGGTTAAAACGCACCTTTAAAGCGCTTTTGTTCTAAATCCAGCCAAAAGTCAGACAAGCACACTTCATTCTTAGCTATATATTGACTTTAATGCTCACTTTCCTTTGCACTGTAAAATGCACAGGCAGCCTATCCACAAGTCAACAATTACGTGTTAAATGCTCTTCGCTCACAGCTCCGCCTTTGCTTAGCTTCCAAGAGCAAATGACATCGTGCCTGTTTAGTGTAACATGGACGTATACAACAAAGATTTGTCAAAACGGACGTTCGTGCCTGTCATCCGCTATGAAAGTAAGCACTAAGCACTGATACAACACCGTCTAGACCAGTGTTTCTCAACCCTACCCCTGGCGGCACCCTGTCCTGCATATCTTCTATCTATCCTTGCTGCTTGATTAAATCAGGTGTACTGAGCTAATAAAATGTGCTACTGATGAGTTCAGTCAGGTATGTAGAGCAAGGATAGATAGAAGATATGCAGGACAGGGTGCCGCCAGGAGTAGGGTTGAGAAACACTGGTCTAGACTACTACAAATGAAAAGACAATGATGTGTTGTATGCTAGCCCGCTAGCATTCAACATTGGTGTCTATGGTACTCTCTTTGGCATGTTAGCCAGCTTGCTACGTGATCCTACATTTGAATGGCGTTGGCAGTGGAAATCAAAGTGATAGGTTGTTGTTATGACCTTAAACACTGTAATACTTGTTCCTTTCTGATGGGTTACGTTGCTGGTGGCAGTTTGTGTTACATCAATAATGCCCACAGGATCAGCGCGTAGACTTTTTTCAGACGTTTATTCCAGTCCACGCAAAGTTTATGTCAGCCATTTTAAAAACCCCTCCCCATATCATACACTTGACATCACTCAACCTTCAACAGCTTCCCCTTACTGAAACAGGCCCTTGTATTCATGCTAGGCTAACATGCTAACGTTTGTCACTTTCACCCAGTACATACCATTTGAGACTACTGTCAGGGAACCACTTGGCTCACTACACTACCGCAGCACTTAAACCTTCATAATTAGTGTGATTGCACTGCGAAGCATTGCATGCACACTGTTGTTATCCGATAGTTTTATTAGTGTGATTGCAATGCGAAGCAGTGCAAGCAAACTATTGTTATCCGATAGTTTTATTCTTCTTATTCCACCAAATTGTGGACAGTTTCTCCTCCCACATTTTTCGAGATATCGACCCAAACCAACTGTAACCCGTCCGGTCTGACCCCGATCGGGTTGCTTGTATACAGCTAAGCCGTACCCGCACTCGTTTTCCGTTTTTTGTCGTGTTTCATCCTTTTTTTCCCATAGACTCCCATTCATTTTCAAACTCGCCCCCCCTCACCCTTCATGGCCTTCCCACTCGCTCACTTTTCACCCCAGAGCCACCATACCTCACATGTTGCCTCGGGACAAATCACCCAACACTCTTCCAAGACCGTTTTGACCCGCACTCGTCTTTTTGTCATTTTTTAATCACTTTTTTTACTCATTTATTCATCCCTCAATCCTGCCATTCACTTCAATTCATTTTTCAAAGTCTTACCGCTCGGTCACCTTTGGCCCGACAACCACCGTACCACATATGCTGCTTCAGGTCAAATCACCCAACACTCATTGAAAGCCATACTGACCCGCACTTGTCTTTTTGTCATTCACTCATCCCTCCATCCTGCCATTGACTTCAATTCATTTTTCAAAGTCTTACCGCTCGGTCACCTTTCGGCCTATGGTCACAGTACCACATGTGCTGTCTCAGGTCATGCCACCAAACACTCATTGAAACCCATACTGACCCGCACTCATCTTTTACTCGTTTATTCATCCCTCCATCCTCCCATTGACTCCAATTCATTTTTCAAAGTCTTACCACTTGGCCACCATTTGACCAATAGCCACGGGACCTGAAATGCTGCTTTGGGTCATGTGACTCAACACTCACCAAAGGTGGGTGTGTCCCTAGCAACCATATTGTTTACCCTAGCATCCGCCTAACAACCACTTAGCAACACCCTGGCAAGTGCCCAGCAACACCCTAGCAATGCCCCAGCGACCACATTGTTACCCTAGCAATGCCCTAGCAACACCCTAGCAACCCCCTAGCAACCACTTAACAACACCCTGGCAACCACCCAACAACGCCCTAGCAACCAGATCATATACCTCAGTAACCATCAAGCAACGCCCTAGTAACCACCTAGCAGCACCCTAGCAACCACTTCATATACCTTTGCAACCACCTAGCAACAGCTTAGCAACCATCCAGCAACAACCTACAAACCACTTAGCAACATCCTAGCAACGACCTAGCAACAGCCTAGCAACCCCTTAGCCACTTCCTAGCAATCGCCTCATATACATTACCACATTTTCGCTGCCGGGTTGCAATCACACTCTGCAATTCCTTCAGGAAATGCACTTTTCCAGGTAATAATATGTTCCCTTATTACACAGAATTAAAGGAGGTGTTTTAGTAACAGGAAGCTGTTGAAGGTTGTGTGGTGGAAGCTCGTCCCAGCCTGGGCCAGATGAGCAAGGGGCTCCCTTCACACTGTTCTGTAATTCCCAAAAGACAGATATTTTCCAACTCCCAAAAAATAGGTACTTTCTACAGAGTCTGATGTAATTTGGTTTATTGCATATGTCTAAAAATCACATACAGTAAACCAGGGCACATTCTCCTGTACACCATTATTTCTCAGATTGGTATTTGTTCCACTCAAAAAATGCATATCCTGTCTTGGCTTTCCACCATTATTACCCCAATCCCCAAAGTACTAATTAAAAATAACTGATTACCTGCTCCTGACATCTATTAGCAAAGCTTAGAATTGCTTGTACAAAACAGGAATTCCTTGTGTTTTATGCAGTTGAACTACCCCTGAACTACAAAACAGAACATCTAGTAGCTGATTATGGACGCCTGGTGTGTTAACTCCTCTCCCTAATGCTTCTCTCCACTATAATGCTTTTCCACCACAGTTGAGTGATGTCAAGCCTATGTTATGGGGAGGAGTTTTAAAAATGGCTGACATAAACTTTGTGTGAGCTGGAATAAACATCCTGAAATAGCCTACGGTGACCCTGTGGGCATTACTGATGTAACACACAGTGCCACCAGCAACGTAACCCATCAGAAAGAACACATATTACAGTGGTTAAGGTCAGAGATGGGCAAAGATACATAAAAATGTTACAAAATACCCCTTAAATAAATGTATCAAAATAAAATACAAAATACTGGTGCCATAAGATGTTTCAAGATAAAATACATGGATTTTGTATTTTCAAAATACAGGAAAATACATTTGTAACATTGGGGATTCTGAATTTGTACAAAATGGCAGAACATTCAGATTTTTAAAGGCTCTGGTGAGAGTTTGAACCCTACAGGAAGGAAGAACAGGAAGTAGAATGCTACTGTATCTAAGCAAAATTGTAAAAATAAATAAATTTTTTAAAAAATACTGAAAATAGGATGTCTTGTACTGTATGTAGAAACTTGCTCTCTGTCCAATTCAAAGACATGGCAGTTGAGACCCAACCACTTCAAGTAGTAGCCTATTTAGTTGCCTGTAAGAACAACTAACTCAACAACTAACATAAAATGTGTACACGCTCCCGATCTCCCTTTTCCCGTAGCTACCCAACTAACAAGCTAACCACTAGCTATGCACCAGCCTAGAGAGCTTGCTAGTGTCACTAGCTTGTTAGCATCGCTAGCTTGATATATTATAATGTTAACCACCATGTACCATGCAATATGTAGCCAGTAGGGGTTGCACAGCCTAGTCGACTAGTCCGCTAGTCGACTTTACTGCTCTGCAATGATGCTTTAAGCTTGACGTGGACTAGTCGCTGATCACGTGATTATGACACTAATCTGCTTACACATGACTAGCTTCAAAATCTCCCAATGCTCGCTTTGCCATTGTTTTCCTATTAAGAGAGCATCATGCCTCCGTTCCAACCTCAGCATAGCATAGTGTTCAAACCAGGCGTTGTAACGCTCTGCTCAAAGTTCAAATTGGCTGAACTTCGACCCCGTTTGCCGCTGACCTTTCCGAGTGTAACCAATGATTTTACAGTGTGACGTACTGGAACATGGGCGGCGCGACACTGGCGTGAAATATAAACATTGAATTTAAAGATCCAATCAAAAGTTAGCATCGAGATGGGGCTACCAGGTTTGTAGATTCGGCTGTAATAATTTATAGTTATTAACTACATACCCAGCATACTCAGAAGCTTGCTACGTCCCTGGTTATTAGCTAGCTAGCTAGCTGCTAGCTAGCTTAGTTCTGTCAAAGTGCTAAATCCAAACGGGAGTTTATAGTATTAACGTTACAGAGCTACAAAAAACTTGATAGTTAGCTAGTGTATTAGTATCCCTGTAAGCACATATACATCTCCGAGATGTCTATGTGATGTATGCCGATAGATCTGGAAGAGGTATTTAAAAGAGCATTTGCTCATCTGGAAGACGTCTCTGAGTCATCAAATTTGAATGTCTACGGTTTAACAACAAATTACAGGTAAAAGTAAAACATCCGAAACATTTTAAACATTTTAGGGAGTCAATAACACCTTGATATTTCAGTATTATTTATACGCCAGTGTCATTACCAGCAGTCATGCATAACATAACATGGGGTAGTTTCATGCTTTTCATACTTAAAGTCTGTGTTGTTATCATAAGTTTGTGTTGATATCATGCAGTGAGTCATTTCACAGTACATCTGAAGTACACATTTTAAACTTTAGCTACGTAAGCAACGTTGATGTAACCGGTATTGTTAACCAATATTTTTTTTTTTTTTTTTTTTTACCAGCACATCATACATGGCCAAGAGCTCACATAGACTTTGCTTAGCTGGAGAAAATGATGATAAATGGCATTAAATATGTATGGTGGCACATACAGCTATACCAGTCAACACGTTTGTTTCAACACGTTTGTTTGTTCTATGTCAGAATGTCCCCTTCTTTGACAGCGTTCTTGGCAGGGCAGCCAGAGCGAATTTTGACACTCTCGTCACTCCCGGTGTGAACGTACATCATCAGCGATTAGTCGCCGTCGACTCAACTTTCATCACATAACTGTCGACTTTAAAAAATCTGAAGTCATGCAACCCCTAGTAGCCAGGCTTAAATTATACATCTAGCTAACACTTGCTGGCTACCCATGGTTAACCAGCCTTACATGCTCATTGAGCTGTTTCATGTTGTTAACTATCCAAGCCAACTTGTAGCACTAAGTAATAGCTAGCTAGCTAGCTTGCTGGCTCACTCACTTCTTTAGCCACCAGGCCACATGTATCAATTGTTTTTATCTTTAGCCTATGGCATTCAACATGTGTACATTCTAAAAAGTAAGATATATTTTATATACTTATTACAGTTCAGATAAAATGTTTACCTTGACGGACAGTCCGCCGCACTGGGTGGAGAAGGTGAACTTGATTACGGAAATACTGTGAGTAGTGTGGGCTTACAAAATCATTGTGTGTGAGTGTGTCTAAGTGTACTGTTCTTCACTTTAAGATGTATTGACATGAATTTTTAAAAATGTTTTATGAATCATGGAAAAGTATTTTGAGTATTTTGAAAATACAAAATTACTCCACTCTAAAGTATCTTGTTACAAATTACATTTGAATTTTTTCAGCCCTGTCAAATACAAATTACAAAATACTCTAAAGTAATTGAAATACGTATTTCAAATACAAGTAACAGAAATACTGCCCATCTCTGATAACAACTACCTATCACGTTGATTTACACTGGCAATGCTATTGAAATGTAGGATCATGTAGCAAGCTTACTAACACGTCAAGAAGAGTCCCATAGAAACCAATAATGTGAGAGGACGTCCGTTATGAGGTGTGTGGAGTAGATGCTTGCTCAGCTTGCTCCCACTATCGCACTTTTATTTACTTTTTAAACTTTGCCATTTTCAGTATAAACTGTTTGCAACAGTGTTATAAGTCGGTGTTAACTGTACAGACTACCCAGCAATGTCCAAAGGAAAGGGAAAATAAAGGGAAAAAGACAGGGATTCTCCTTAAACTCCTAGCATAACTATGGCTGAGATTAGCTTGCTACTGGACGAACATAGAGCAGCTCTCGCGGCTGATTTCAAATCATCATTCGAGTCTCTGGCATCCACGCTGGACAGCATGCACTCCGCTGTTACAGACCACGGGCAGTGTATCAGCTCTTTGGAAGCTAATGTCACTGAAGTCGACCAATGTCTCCAACAACTTGAGGACGCGTGGTCCGCTTTGCAGAGGGACAACAGGCAACTCAAAGCTAAAGTAGCAGACCTGGAGGGACGCAGCAGATGCCAAAACATCCGGATCATCGGCTTACCTGAATCGATTGAAGGCCCTCGTCCATCCGCGTTCTCCTCCCAATTTCTTGTTGATGTCCTCGGCACGGAGATCCGTACTTCGCCCCCCGAGTTAGACCGAGCTCACCGGAGCCTCACACCCAAACCTGCTCCAGGAGAGAGGCCATGACCTGTCATCCTACGCTTTCGCCGCTTCCAGGTTAAAGACCTGGTGATTCGCGAGGCTGTATTTGCATGTCAAGTCCCTTCAGCTGAATGCTGTCCCCACTGGCTAAGCGACCCTCTGTACTGCACTAACATCCTGCACCTCCTGGCCGAGTCCTGTTTTCCCCATATTAGTAGCACACAGTATGTCTCGCATGTTACTGCCTCCAAAGTGTCTTGTACATTTTTTATGCTCTGTTTTTTTTTTCGGTTGTATTGTTGATATTACCCTCTTGTTTTAGTATCACCACTACCTTATTATAAGGTAAGCCAATGCTTACCTTATTCTACAGAATGTTCTCTTTTATCTTAGTTATTCAGTCATACATGCGAAGGTTTATGTATGTGTGTTTTTTGTGATGAAAATTCCACAAATAAATCATATAAAAAAAAGAAACCAATGATGTGTTGTATGCTAGGGGGCTAGCATGCTAACATTGTTCAATTTCACCTAACATATCCCCTTTCAAACTAATGTAACTAGCTGGCTCACTACACTGCTACAAGGCATAATCCTTTATCATTTATGATGCGTTCTCTTGTTACACAGAATTAAAGGAGCTGTTTTAGAAAAGGGAAGCTGTTGAAGGTTTAGTGATGTCAAGCGTATGATATTGGGAGGGGTTTTAAAAATGGCTGACATAAACTTTGCGTGGGCTGGAATAAACATCTGAAAAAAGACTACGGTGACGCTGTGGGTATTATTGATCTAACACACACTGCCACCAGCAATGTAACCCATCAGAAAGAACAAGTATTACAGTGGTTAAGGTTATAACAACTACCTATCATGTTGGTTTCCACTGCCACCACCATTAAAATGTAGGATCACGTAGCAAGGCTAACACGCCAAAGAGAGTCCCATAGAAACCAATGACGTGTTGTATGGTTGCGGGCTAACATGCTAACGTTTGTCAATTTCACCTAATACATACCATTTGAAACAACTGAGAGGAAACTACCTGGCTCACTACACTACTGCAATACTTAAACCTTCATAATTAATAATGTGTTCTCTTGTTACACAGAATTAAAGTACCTGTTGTTACGGGTGGTATTACAGCCTATTGGTCCTTCAGTGGTAGTTCACCTTTTGTAAAATCAGTAGTCTCCCAGCATCCCCCTCTTGGTTGTCGTCATGCATACTGAGCAGTAGTCACTAAAGCCCGTTGTCAACTAACGTGATGGTCTCTCTTGTCTTTATAACACTACAAACACAAACATGGTGTCCAAAGTGGGCCTTTGATTCGGCAATCTAGTATCTACATGTACATTGAGCTGTGAAGTGAGTTTTTCAAGTTTTCAAGTTTTGTTTGCTAACGCTAGCTATACTGCAGCAGCAGCAGTGAATAGCCATGGCTGCGATCATACCCCCGCCAGCTCCAATGAAGCTCAGTGGCAATCTGAGTGTGAATTGGAAAATCTTCCGGGCGGAATATGAGGATTATGCCCTAGCAACAGGACTGGTGGACAAGTCTGGTGATGTCCAGGCAGCGACTCTGAGGAGTGTTACACAACTTGAACCTGAGTGAGGAGGAGCAAGTGGACGTGACCGCCATACTGGACGCATTGGAACAGTACTTTAAACCAGAAAAAAATGTGATACATGAGTGCTACATCTTCAGCTGTTGCAAACAGGAGGAAGGTGAGACAATAGACTGTTTTGTGACTTGTCTCGGGGAGAAAGCTGCCACATGCGAATATGGAGTCTTAAGAGATGAATTAATCAGGGACAAAATAGTTATCGGCATTGGGCACATGCAGACGGTTGTTAAGGGAAAAGGACTTGACATTAGCTAGTACTATTGAAGCGTGTCGAGCAGCAGAGCTGAGTGATTGGCAGTTGAGATCCATGGAGCAGGAGAGAGCTCATTTGGACAATGTTAATCTTATAGGGAAGCCAATGTTAAAAAAATCAGCCAGTATTACAGAGAAAATGAGTGGTCACTCCAGATCACAAGGTGAGGGCTTCTTCACATGCAAGTAGTCTGGTACAGCATGTAGGCGGGGGAAAGAACATTGCCCAGCGTATGGTAAGACCTGCAATGCTTGTGGCACAGCCAATCATTTTGCAAGAGTTTGTAACTGAAACAAGAAAAGACATGGGACACTCCACACAGTCGAGGGACTGAGCACGGATAAAGGCAACGTGGCCATGGAAACAAATGATGTGTATGCAACAGAGAGCATTGGTGCGGTGAAAGCAAAAGGTAAAAAATGGTTTGTCAATCTTCGACTAAATGGCAAACTACAGAGATGTCAGCTTGACTCAGGAGCTACGTGCAATGTCATGAGTCTCAGAGACAAGAAGATGCTAGCTCCCAGAGAGAAACTAAAACCTAGCAACACCATACTGAAACTGTACTCAGACTAAGGGCTTCCATCATTAGGGGTCTTTACAACAGAGTGTGTGGTACGGGGCAGCAAAAACAAACTGGATTTTGAGGTTGTAAATTAGGGATGGTAAGATTCACCGATTCGCATCGGTGCACCGGCATAAAGTTTGTGATGCGATTGCCCCAATTAAAAAAGTGTGCACCGGATACAATTTGGGATGAACTTGGGGTGCACTGTTTCTAACATCTTTGCATCGGTAAAGTCAGATTTATTTATATATAATTATTAATAGAGGCTCTATGCCTTTATTATTTAGAAATGTGACCAATAATTTGTGACCAATAATTTTATATTTATATTGATTCCTCCTCTCTAAACTGTTTTTCAAGTGCACTCTCTCATCTCCATTGCTGTCAGTCGCCAATTCTCGCCAAGTCTCTTGGCCAAGTCTCGCGCGAGTTGGAGGCATGACCAGGCGAGTCACAGATTATCATGGAGAAGGAAGAGCTACATGTTCCACCGAACTGCTACAAATCAAATGTTTGGCAACACTTCGGATTTTTTGAGACGGACAATTTGACAAGACGCATGCAATTTGCAAAATATGCTGTGCCGCTATAAAGAAAAGAAACAGCATAAATGAGATGCTTAATGAGTTGCAGTACTAATAAAACAAATATGTGAAGTAAAAATGGCACTTTTTTAGTTAATTTATGATTTGCTGTTTGCTTAAGAACCAAAGAAAATCAAACTATCTGTACCATATTGAATTGCATAGTATAAGGTGGGAACGGGAGATGCCTGACACGCAAAACAAGACACCTGGGTTGCTAAGTAGAATTGGGAATTGGGGAACCAAAATATAGGTTAGCCTAAAATGGAGTCAGATTTTAGTTGACAGATACGCAATGCATGCATCTGCCTTCAACAGCCACCACTTTCCCCATTGGTTGTGACTAGCTGTCCTACAATAGCATCATATTCTTTTGCCACACATCATATCACATTACATCGTATTGTGTTGAATCAAATCATGTCGAATCGCACTGCATCACAGTAGGGGTGAATCGTATTGTATCGCATTAGTAGTTGTTTCATATATATCTTTAATGTATCAGATCGTTGGCAATGCATCGAGCTGTGTATCGCATCGGCCTCAGTGATGGAGATGCACATCCCTATTGTAAATACACGGCGGTTGCCACTGCTGTCTGGGTCCACATCGGAGGAGATGGGGCTCATGCACTTCACCATCCCAGAGGAGCTCAGAGTAGAAGGGCTCAACACAGTGGACAACAGCCTCACCATGTCTCTTACCAGAGGTACAGTCATCAGAGCATACCATGATGTATTCATTAGCTCTGTGGAGGCACTCCCCAGAGAGGTCGACTTTGAGTTGGACCCAGCTGTTCAGCCGGTGCAGTGTGCACCACGCAACATCCCGGTGGCCATGAAGGAAGCTGTGAAGGCTCAGCTTGACAGATACAAAGCAGAGGGTCACATCACGTCAGTCAGTGAGCCCACAGATTAGACCAGCAATATGGTCATTGTCAAAAGACCAGAAAAGCTGTGCATATGTTTACAGCCGCACCATCTCAACTGGGCGCTCAGGCGTTCACATTACATCATGCCCACGCTGGAGGATGTACTTTATAAGCTGCAAGCTGGATGAGGCTAGCAGCCTCATGACCACCTTTTGGACCCCCTGGGGCTGGAAGAGGTGGTTGAAACTGCCTTTCCCATGTCAGTAGCTCCAGAGGTCTACCAGCAGAAACAGCATGAAATGTTAGAAGGCCTTGACGGGGTAGAGCCTATAGCTGACAACATTCTCATCGTAGGCTGTGGCAACAGCGGTGAAGAGGCAGGCAAAGACCACGATGCCAAGCTGGTAGCTCTTCTGGACCGCTGTCGACAAGTCAAACTGCGGCTTAGTGTCAAGAAGCTTCTGTTCAAAGTGGTGTATTTTCACGGCCACATCTTGTCAGCCACAGGTCTCAAAGCTGACCCGGAGAAAGTCAGAGCTGTCTTGGACATGCCAGCCCCATCCGACGTCAAGGGCGTGCGAAGACTCATCGGATTCATCACTTTCCTGGCCAAGTTTCTCCCACGGCTCTCAGAAGTATGCAAGCCTTTGAGGAGACTCACGGACAAGGACACAGCTTGGCACTGGCTGCCAAAGCACAACGCAGTTGTCAGGGAGATAAAACAGCTTGTGACAACGACGCCTGTGCTCTGCGATACTATGACGTGTCAAAACCCGTCGCAGTACAGAGTGACTCCAGCCAGCTTGGCAAGGGCTGTTGTCTGATGCAGGAGGGGCAGCCTATTGCTTTTGCATCGAGGGCACTCACACACACGGAGCGAAACTATGCGCAGATAGAGAAGGAATGTGTGGTAGAAAACCACTCCCAGTCTGGGCCAGTTGGACTGGAGGCTCCCTCCACACTTGTGCTGTAACAATTTCTATAAAATAATCACAGAAAATAAGTACAGAAAACTATCCTCAGAGTCTGATGCAATTGGTTTATTGTATATGTGCGCAAATCACATACAGCAAACCGGGCTGGTCCGCACGGAGCAACACACACATTCACTCTCCCGAAGCATTCATACCCCAAGCATTCTTCCCTCTGCATACATTTCTCTTTTATTACTTTCCCCTTGCTCCTCCTGTTATACACAAAACGTCATTGGTAACACAAGACACCAGGAGAAGTGAAGGTCAGGTGAAGATCTGCACCTGCACCAAGAGAAGCAACATTATTTCGGCTTCTCTGTCACATGCACCCTAACTCAGTCTCAATACAGAAACCTATTGTTCCCGCTCCATATCTGCCTTGGCTGCTTAAAAACAATGTAACTGACCATCCACTTTAACCTATAATAACCGTAACCTAAAGTAACCCACTGGCAATGCTTGCTTATGAAACTCAAACTCCTCCCTTACAGTCACGCCATCTTCTCCGTACACTATGTTGCTTCTTCACGGTCACACCACACTCTCCTGTTATCTCTTCCCCTCCAGCATGCCCATGTGGCACACCAGCACATTTCTGTCTTTTTTTTTAAATATACATATATCCCACCTTAAATTATTTCCAGGGTTCACACACCTTAAACATAAAAATAACTGGTTACCTCCTTTAGCCTAACTGACAGCTACTGGCAATGCTTGTGAACCACACATGGATTTACTGCATGTGGATATACAATTTGTCACTGTAAATAATTGCGATGGAGGCTTTATTTAGCTTTTGCTAGTTTTAATAAATCACACCAACATGCATGAACACTTCTCTCTCCGAACTTCCCAAGGTCCCGTAGCCCCTTACATTTCTCTGTATCACCGTATATCACCCAGTATATGCGCAAGCGCATTAGACTACCGTATATGACAGTCGGGTTTCCCCACCAGCACTGAACAAACAAAGAACCCCAATGTTTTGCACCCCCCCACAGAGTCCAATTCTTCTTTATCTTATTCTCACGGTCCATCTCCTGGGCAATGTCCACCCAGTGTCTAATTCCCACAACAACAGGCCTTACTTTGTAACTTACGACACACATATAGAATTGTTCTCTTCTCTACTCCCTCTCAGCTCTACATCATAATATCTCACTGTTGCCCCCCCCCCAGTCTCTGCTCACATGCATACAAAGTACAATAGGATATGTGTATTTTAAGGCTAACATATTGGATTGTCTGGTTTCCTTATACACCTCCAGACCTCCACATGCATAGTAAAGGTAGAGTAAAGGGCTAATTTAATATATCAATAACTGAGGTTGAAATCAAAAACTAATATATACTAGCAATGCTTATGATTTACATATGGAATATACACTTTGTCAAAAATTTTCCATCACAAATGCCTTAGCATAGTATTTGCTTGCCAGCGTTTCCATCATTATCTGTATGGACGAGATAATATCACAGCGGAGACAGATCACAAGCCCCTCATAGCGATCTTCAACAAGCCTCTCCTTAATGCTCCCAAGCGCTTGCAGAGCATGCTATTGGCTCTCCAGAATTACAACCTGCAAGTTATCTACAAACCAGGACAGGAAATGTTTGTGAGTGACATTGAGCAGGACTGTTACTTCCAACGCCCACCCCGACCCTACACAGGCAGAACACACAGTCTGCAGTATGGTGGATGAGCAGCTGGCGACTGAGCACATAAACATGGCTGACTATCTTAACACCACAGACAGGAGACTGCTACAGATACAGCAACAAACAGACAATGACAGTCAGTTGCAAGCCATGAAGGGTACTATCCTGCAGGGTGGGCCTGTTGACAAGGATGTAACAGAGTTAGCAGCCAGAGAGTACTGGCCTATCAAAGAGGAGCTGAGTGTTCAGAATGGAGTGTTATTCAGAGGACAAAGAGTTGTGATCCCCAAGTCATTGCGTCCTGAGATGGTTGCCAGAGTACACTGCAGTCACATCGGCCGTGAGGCATACTGTCAGTGCTGCGGCATCAACGCTGGTTGTTTGTTTTTCCCTGCCATGTGCTTTTGTGTTCGTTTCTCTCCCTTGCCTGCCCTGCCCCTTGTTTCCCTGCCCGATTGCTCATCTGTTTCACCTGCTCGTTTGTTCACCTGTGTCTCGTTTTCTTGTTAGCGTGTTCCCTTTATATCCCTGTCTGTTTCTTAGCCCTTTGCCAGTTCGTCTCACGCAACCAGCGTTTTTCCCGTCTTGCTTGTATTCTGCCTGCCCGTTTTGATCTTGCCTGTTTTCTCGACCTTGTTTTTTGGATTTCGTTTTTGTACCTTTTGCTGTGTCTACCTGGTTTTTGACATCGCCTGTTTTTCGACTCTGTCTATTGGATTTTCCCTCTTTCGGCATTAAACCATCGTTTGCCATCCTCCGCTGTCTGCGCCTGAGTCCCTGCCTGAGCCCCCCCGTGACACCTACTGTGGACAAGCACCGGAGACAATATACTGGCCGGGAATGCAGAGCGAAACAAAACTTTGTCAGTAAGTGAACAACATGCAACGAGTATGCTACTGTGCAGCAAAAAGAGACAATGCTGAGCCATGAACTGCCCACATGCCCCTGGCAGATTGTGAGCGTACATCTATTCCAACACAGTGGGAAAGACTTTCTGTTGTTAATTGACCACTACTCAGATTTCTGGGAGATTGATGTTCTGCCAGACCTCACAGTGGGGACAACAATAAAACGATGTCAGGCTCAATTTACTAGGTATGGTCAGCCTGACAGGGTCATCTCAGACAACGGACCCCAGTTTGCCTGTGCTCAGTCCCGCCAATTTGCTGCAGAGTGGGAGTTTGAACACATCACCTCCTCACTAAGGCATCCTAAGGCCAACGGCAAAGCGGAAGCTGCTGTCAAAATCGCAAAGAACCTATGCAAGAAAGCCCTGTGGGAAGGCAAGGATGCCTGGAAGACAATCTTACAATGGCGAAACACCCCAACTGAGGGATTGGACAGCAGTCCTGCCCAACGGCTGATGTCACGCCGTCTGAAGTCGCCTCTGCCAGTGGCTCACGCACTTCTCGAGCCACGGGTCATTATGAATGTAGTGGACAAACTGCGGCACAGGAAACAAGTCTCTAAACTCCTCTACGACAGGACTGCTAAGGACTTACCTGAGCCTGCAGGGGGGGAAGCAGTTCGGTTCAGATGAAACCACTACAAAGTGACAGGACAGACATCTGGCGGCGGGGAGTGTTTCGGTGGAAGGTGGCTTCACGGTCATATGTGGTGGAGGTCGAGGGATCCCTCTATCATCCCAATCGTGTGGATTTATGTGTGGCAGAGCCAATGCCGTCACAAAACCTTGCGGTTGGTTCAGAAGGGCCTCCAGCTGAATGAAGTGAGTTTCAGCCGCAGAATGAAATGACTGAGGCTGAGAGGGCATGCATGTTCTCCTCTCAACATACTCCCAGCAGGCTCTCCGGCAGTCAGCATGCCTCTGGCCTGCCACAGGCTGTGGACACATCTACTCTCCCATCTTCACCTCATTCCCCTGCTTTCACTCGATATGGCTGTCAGATATAGCCTCACCACAGGCTGAACATATAAGTTAGCAGGGACTGTTAGCTACAGAGCCTGGGTAGCTGGGGAAAGAAGAAAAAAAAACAAAAAGAAAAAAGCAGACTTTGAACTGTCTCTAATGTTCAGTGTTGGTGCTGGTTGGGGGGTTCCCAGTAAACATGTGGTGGTTGGGCCAATGTTGGCTCATGGTCATTATGGTTGGCGACAGTCATCATCTGCTGCCAACGTTGGCACACTGTTGGGATGCCACTTTAGCCCAACGGTCACGTAATCATCAGGAGCCAACACTGCTACAACGTTGGACTACCACTCTACCCCAAGCATCGGATAACTGTCATGAACCAAGGTTGGCACTCCGTTGGCATAGTGACTTTTACCCAACCATCCCATGTTCGCAGTTAATGTTCCTAACTGCTGAACTGGCTAACTGGTTGCAAGGACATTTTTGAAGTTCAACTGAAAGTGTGCGAGGCAGCTTTCAGTCTCACTCTGAAGAGAGAAGTAAAGCCGCATCTGGGGAAGTACCTAATAACAATTGTCTTATATTTCTTGTCTTATATGTCTTATAATAAATAAATGTATCATGTCTAATTATGTAGTTTGAATTGGAATGGTTACTTTAATATATGGTTTTTATATATTTGGTGTTGTACGTTGGTAGTTTTAGCCAATTTTAGTGAGATGGATTTACATAACATTACCTGGTTCTGAGGTAATTTAGCTAGCGTAGGTAGCTACGTATTTAGCTCTTTTAGCTAATCCCACACTGCTTGGTTAGCTAAGGCTACATTTTTTATTTCATACAAACGGTGAAGTGGTTAACATTATAAGGGTGTCACAGATTCAAAGAAAATATTCCATCTGGCCTCTTTACTTTTTATGACAGTGGCTGTAGTATCTAGATAGCCCACACCATAGTGCTATCAATAAGATACACTGCGGTAGCTGCCTACTGCTTCACCAAACAGCCGTGATCGATATACGTATACGTACAGTTATACGTACAGTTAAGGTAAACCTAGGTTAGTTTCATATGGCCCAGATCTGGCAAAACATAGCTTAGTTAAAACGGTATTGACAGTATTTTATTTTTGTCTTTAAGGAGCTGTGCGGGCAAACGTCAAAGATGCCACGGATGCCGACATCTGTACATCAGTGAAAAATTGGCTGTGGTATGCTAAAGACCGTGATTGAGGGAGGAAGGTGAGAAACGCCAGTTTTAATTAAGTTTCTAAAAGTAGCCTACTGTATTTTAAGTGCAATTGTATTCTAAATAATTTTTAAAAATGTAACATATATTCTGTCATTTGTGTTTTTGTGTATGCATTTTGTCATGGTTTAGCGAGTTAAATTGTTCCAAATACATTTTTTTAAGTTTGATTTTAGCTATTTATTCCATTTTAAAATCCTGTCAATGTTGATTATTATTATTATTATTATTATTATTATAATACTAAAATGTTTTTCATAAATTGGTTTTCTTAATTATATTTCTTGTCAATTCTTCATGTTAACTTAGTCTAATATAGGCTGCTTGTTTCCTCTCTTGGATATCTCCAACAACTATATTAAAAGTGATACAGATAAACACTTATCCAACCTTAAATTCTGAATGGAAATTTCTTCTCTGTGTAGCTCAGCATATTTCTGCAAATGTGATATGTTGGATATAAAGGGCACATAATTGTTTCTGCCGACCTCAGAAGACCAAAACGTTGTATTTATCCTAGTACTGTGTCTACTAACAAATGCCTCTTTGCTGTAGTGTAGAAAATAAAAATGACATTGAAACCAAATGGTAGCCTATAGGCTAATCAGTAATGGTTGGCTGGCGACTTTGGACCACTGGTGTTAGCATAACGTTCTAGAGCCAAATACTGCTCTGTGCAGAATATCATATGGGCTGTGTCCCAATTCAGGGGCCGCATCCTTCGAAGGCCGAACCGAAATGAGACGGGCTGGTCTACGTGAGGATTTCCTATTTGCGTCAGGTTAAAATCCCCTATGTGCTGACCTTAGGATGTGTGTCTATCATCGTTGTACTTGGAGAAAGTGTTACTTTCGCCCCATGTTACTTTCAACTCGCTTCTCCCCTACTTTTAGCCAATAATAATGTTATCAGCTGGTTAACAACAGTTAGTTAATGTATGGCTAATGTCATTTAACTTTGACAATATAATTTCATATTTAAAATAACCAGTGGTGGAATGTAACTAAGTACATTTACTCACATACTGTACCTAAGTACAAATTCGAGGTACTATTTTTCATACCCTTCCTGTCCAGTGAAAACCACATATCTCAAAATGTGTTAATTTTGAATGTGAATGTTTGTGATAAACTGAAGGATTAAGTGTGTCTTTATGGGTTGAGAACATTCTCCTACTCCTTAATCTAAATAAACTATTTAAACCCCCCTTGGATTAGCTGGAAAATGCATAGTCATTTATTGTGTATTTAACAGTTTTTCTTATCCTTCTTTCCCTAAACCAGACCAGACCCCTGTACTGCAGGGTAAATTTACATGTTCCTGTGCTGGACAGGTTTTTTAACCAGCAGGACACACAGCCTGATTTTCGGCTGAGCAGGGAGGTCCTGGCAGTGCTGCTGGACCTTCTTAACCAGGAACAGAGACACGGATGGGGTGCCACAATTGAGACCCTGGTGTTTCTTTTCTGGCTGGCAAGTGGGGCATCATACAGAGTGGTCTCCAGAGTGTTTGGAATGCCTCGTTCCACTGTCCACTGCATCGTCCACAAAGTCACGGAGGGGGTGGCGGCCATTCGCCACAAGGTCATCCACCTCCCGAAGACCCCGGAAGACCTGGTGGCAGTATCCCGTGGGTTTGCAGGGCTGGCAAGGCGCAGAGCCTTCTTGAAAGCAGCTGGAGCAATCGACGGCTGCCATGTCCGCTTCAAGCCACCGAGCGGCCCTGATGGTCAGTGCTACAGGAACAGGAAACTGTTCCCATCCATTATCCTGTAGGCTGTTTGTGACCACCAGGGCCACCTCACCGACACCTATGTGGGCTGGCCTGGGTCAGTCCATGACTCACGAGTGCTCCGCCACAGCCCACTCTACAGGAGTTCACTCTACCCTCCTCCAGGGCACTTTATCCTCACAGACGGAGGGTACCCGTGCCTCAAACACCCACTCCCCCTGATCACTCCCTACAAGAGGCCAGTACAAGGTGTGGGAGCCCAGCGCTTCAACAGTCATCATTCCAGGGCACGCTCCATTATAGAGCGTGCTTTTGGGATGAGAAAGACCAGGTTCTGGGCCATCTTCCTACAAGCGCTGGAGGTGCACCACACCTTTGTACCTCACGTAAGTAATCACTCAACAGGATTTTTTAGAATACTGAATAAGAGTAAATCAAACAGGATGAATTATTTTTTCAGGAGGTATAATTTGTTTTTTTTTTTTTTTTTACCAATTTACCATTTCAGGTCATAACAGCATGTGCCGTCCTCCATAATATTTGCCTTGGTGCTGGTGACATTGTGGCCCCGGAGGATGAGCCTGAGGAGGATGTGGTGGAGGATGAGGGGGAGAATGGTTTGGAGACAGTCAGTGGTGCTCACTGGCGTGACCAGCTGTCTGCAGAGGTGTCTGCCCTGGAGGAGGTACTCGCTGACCATGACTATTTTTAACAGGCAAGTAAAATAAGTGTAAAGCTATAATTTCTACTTATTTAAAATGTTTTGTAGAACAGTTTTGCCTGTTGAAATATTTTGTGGCAAGATTTCCTTTATCAAAATAAGGTTGTGAAGTAGTATTTTGTATGCACTGTCTTTTATTCTTGCCTCTTTCTGAAAACATCTTAGTGACATAGCAGCCGTTGACTGCCTCAGCCCTGCAAACCCAGGCGATGGACGATGCGGTGGACAGTGGAGAGATGCATCCCAAAACACACTCTGGAGACTACCCAAGATGATGTCCCACTTTATTGTGGTAGCCCATCTAGGTGCAGCAGCACCACCAGGGACTCCCTGCTCATCTGAACAAAAATACACATTAAAATGTACACACTAATTTATAAAATATTTATAATATATAATTATTACTTATTTATAATATATATTTAGAAGTTTTTTTAAGGACCTGCAGACACCCTTGTATATAAGTTCTTTGTTGTATTGTATTTGTATTGTGTATATATTTTATGTTGTAAATAGTTCCAGATTGCTGGAAATGAAATAAACATACTGAACACATACTTTAATTCATTCAATTTTTTAATTCAATTTTTTTCAACTAATCTCTCAAGTAGAGAGAAGAGCCTGTCCAGCCTTTCTCTGCTCTCCTGTGCTCTCCTCTGCCTCTCTCTGCAACTTCATATCCTCTTTGATTATTTCTAGTAGCTCATCCTCTCTCCCTCTCTTTCTCCTTCCTGCCGCTGGCTGGCTTTCCTCCTCCTCCTCCTGGTCATCCACTGCTGCACTTGGCCCTGGTGTGTCCTCAGGGTTGGAGTCAATTAGGACGGGGGGTGGTGGAATGCCTCTGTCCCAACACCTCATCCATGAGGACAAACCATGGCCAAGTTGCAGCAGTGGGTTTCCCACTCACTCCCTCTCCGGACCCTGGACACTTACAATCCTAAGGCAGAGGAAACCAATTATGGCAGTCAAGAACAACAGCAGCAAAACAAATTTCAGCAAAAAGTGTGTTTATTAAATTGCACGATTAAAACAAATATAATTTCAATTTAAATTCACATGTACATACTTTGTTTTTTTTTTAAATTGTCCCATTTTTTTAGCCTGCAGGGGAGTCACCTTCCCCAGCAGGCCTATTTTCTCCAGAATTGTCCTAATCACAGAGAGAAAATAAGAGGAAAGGGAAACAGTTATCAATCATGTTAACACAGGGATGCAAACATAGGAGGATTGGAAAAGGTGACACAGCAGGACAGATACAAAATCCCCTAGAAATCATTTACAGCACTACAGAAACCACAACAAAGAAAAATGGTATTGCCCCATCTACTGGTTGTCTTATTATCAAGGGCTTTGTTTAGGATGAGGGCTAATTTAACTAATTTAACTGTAACCTTAAGTACAAGATGATCAAATGGAGGTATTACAAACGGGCTATTGTTGCCTTATGTAACCGGGCTCAGCTCTATGCCAAGGTGGCCTAGATCATCATATAAACTGTGTAACACAGTGGCTCTCAGTTCAGCTGGCAACGCTAACTGGTGTGTGATCTGTCCATGTTCTTGTCGCATTCTGAATAGAACTCCATTCCTTAACTCCAGTTGCTTCCATTCATGAAGCCACAAGCCTAGGTCAGGGAGTTCTTGTCGCAATGAGGGAGAAGGCTTGTCTCCAGACTCCAAGTGTTCGATTACTGCTCTGAGATCTGACTCGGCTCTTTGTTTGTTTCTTAGCTCTTCTTCAGTTAGGTGAGGAATCACAGGTAGTCCATGATCATCTTCTTGCAGGAAACCACTGGGCAAAGCATCAGAATGGACAGCAAGTGACTCAGCGAGAGCAAGTGACGCATAAGAGCCTGTAGAATCCTTAGAAGACCACTGGACGTCGTGCCTTTCACAGATGGCTTTTATTGCTTTGGGAAGAACAACACCTTGAGTTCCTGGATCTGAGAGGTGATGCAGAGTGAACTGCTTGATCCTCTCGCTTTCCTTCCTTGACACTAGATCATTTTTGAGCCCTCCATAGGGACGCCTTGAAAGTCCATCAGCATCCTGATTCCGAGTTCCTGCTCTGTACTGGAGCTTGAAAGAGTATGTGGAGCAGAGCCGACAACCACCTGTAGCTAGTGGCATCCAACTTAGCAGAGGTCAAGATATAGGTCAGTGGATTACTGTCGGTGACAACAGTGAAGTCAGTGCCGTACAGATAATCACTGAATTTGGAGGTGACAGCCCATTTTAAAGCTAGAAACTCTAGCTTGTGGGCGGGGTATTTGGCTTCACTCTTAGTCAGTCCACGGCTCGCAAAGGCAATGGCTCTCATCTGTCCGTCCTGTTCTTGGTACAGTGCAGCACCAAGCCGTGTGGTGCTGGCATCAGTGTGTAAAATGTATGGGAGTTTGGGGTCAGCAAATCCCAGAACGGAGCTGTAGTGAGCTTGTGAATGATCTCATCAAAGGCTTCCTGACATGATGAAGTCCACCGTTCTCCAAATGACTCTTTTGGATGGAAGTACGGGTTGGTCTTCTTTCTCACTTTGCCACTATGTTTTCTGAGAGGTGGGTATCCTGCGGTAAGATCGTTGAGTGGCTTGCTGATCTTGGAGTAGTCCTTTACAAACCATCTGTAGTACCTAGAGAACCCCAGGAACGACTGCAGTTCTTTGAGGTTCTTTGGTACTGGCCAAGTCTTGAGGGCCTCGATCTTTTCCGGGTCCGTCTCCACGCCGTGTTGGGACACAATGTGGCCAAGATATTTGACAGACGTCTGGAAAAATTTGCATTTTTCTGGAGATAGTTTCAACCTTTTAGCTGTTTCAGAACCTGCAGCAGCCTCGACTCATGTTCCCCCAAGGTATCCGAGAAGATTATGAGGTCGTCGATGAAAACAAGCACTTCCTTCCGGTTAAGATCTCCCATGCATCGCTCCATGAGTCGTTGGAACGTACTTGGTGCATTTGTTACTCCCTGTGGCATTCTGTTGAATTCCCAGAATCCAAGGGGGCATAAAACTGCTGTCTTTTGCTTATCGGCTTCGCCCATCTTGATCTGGTAGTAGCCTGATTTTAGATCAAGGACTGAGAACCATTTTGAGCCAGTCAACAGGGAAAACACTTCTTCCAAGTTGGGTAGTGCGTAGGCATCTTTTATGGTCTGAGAGTTGAGTTTTCTGAAGTCGATGCACAGACGTACAGAACCGTTCTTCTTCCGGACGACAACGATGGGCGATGCAAATGGGGACTCTGACTCACGGATGACACCAGAATCGAGCAGCTCTTGAAGATGTTTCCTGACTGCATCCACATCCTGCGGATGGATTGGTCTGGCTCAGTGCTTGAAGGGGGTATCATCACTGAGTCTGATGTGGTGTTTCACCTTGTTAGTGTGACCATAATCCAAATCATGCTGAGCGAAGACTTCGGGCATGGAGTTAAGCTGTTTTGTGATCCGCTCTTTCCACTCAGGTGACAAGGGAGAGTCGCCAAAATCGAACTCCATCTTACTGGTTTGCGAGGTGTTTAAGTCCAATGGTTGTTTCTTCCCCACCACCTGCTGAATTGCATGGATCTCAGCCAACACTGTCTTGGGAGAAATCGTGATGTCATGGGTGGTCTCATTCCTTATCAGAACAGGTACACGATGAGGGCGTTTAACCGGCAAGGTACACAGAGAGTTGGCCACAAGCAAACCACCAGGGAGAGAAGACGTTGATGGAACTTCTACAGAAACCCATTTCTCAGCGTGAGGACCACCCACATGAACAAGCCCATCAAGGAGGACTGTGCTGCCCGCTGGCACCACTTCAGGGGCATTGCCTTGCACTTTCACCCATCCCAGGGCACCGGCAGATGCCTGTCGTCTTCGCATTTCCAGGATTTTCAACACCACTCTGTAGCCATGAAGAGATGACTGAGGGCGACATTCATTTCCTTCAGCACAGCTGGAGTAGAGGACATCAAGACAGTTCATGCCAATGAGGATCTGAGGTGTGTTATTTACATCAGGGACAACCAAAGCTAAAGTGGGCACTTCAGTCTCTGTCCCCAAAAACTCTTCTGGGAACGCGATGCTCAACTCTACATACCCAAGATAGGGCACGGCCTGTCCATTTGCTCCCTCTACTTCCAGAAGGTCATCCAAAGACTTCATGCGGTGATGAGGTAAGTGGCTCTGGTAGAATGACAGTGGAATAGTGGTCACTTGAGACCCTGTATCTAGGAGACAGCCGACCTCCTTACCCTCGATAGTGACTTGAGCAGTGCATTTCGTTCCCACCAGCCCTGACGGCAGTCTAATTAATGTTTTTTCAGCATTAGCACACTTGCTTGTCACTCTCTTGGTTTTCTTAGGGCTCTTACTTTGCTTGTTAGTCCCTGTTTGCCCTGCAACAGGGGCTTCTAGCAGTTTAACTGCTGAGTGTCTGAGATGCTGTTCTGACAGTCCCATTGCTGTTGCTTCTCTTTAAGCAGCTGTCTCTTCTCTGTGACCAACAGAGGGTTTGATTCATTTTCACAGTTAATTGCAAGGTGCCCATCTTCTCCACAGTGGAAACAATACCAGGGACGAGGCCTGGTTGCTGTCAGTTTCCCCAAACTGGACTGTCCAACTGTCTTGCTACTAGCAGACTGGTGCTCAACTTTCATGGAACCCTCTCGTGGGCACGATGGTGTCGAGGCCTGGCGACTCTGAGTTTGCGATGTAGTCACCTGGGCTTGAAGCTTGGCAAGCTGATGCTTCATTGTCTTAAGCTCTGCTGCTTCTTGACGCTCATCCTTTGTTCCATGAGCTGCTGCCTTCATATCAGCGACTTGAACTTGGAGGTCTGCCAGTTGCCTCTTCAGTATGGTTATTTCAGCTGTTTCAGTGTGGTTTGGCTTAGGCTTATGAGGAGACGTCGCCTGCATGACAGCAACTTGAGCTTGTATTTCATTAATCTGTTCTTTGAGAAGCTCAGTTTCACTAGTGTCCCCCTCAGACGCAGCACAGGTGCACGCAGTGAGGCGGTGTGCTGTAGTTCGTAGCTTGGGGACAGTGGAGCTTTGCTTCTGTAGTCCAAAGTGTTGTCTCTTGCGGTTTTCCTTTGCTGCCTGTTTGTCTTCTTCTGTTCTAATGAGTAGCACTAGATCTGCAAAGAATGGTGGTTTGTTTGTCCTTTGCTCCAGTTGGAGGTCAGTGATTAACCTGTTGTTCCAGCAGCCCCAGCAGAACTGCTTCAAGAGATAACGACTGCATTCACCTTCTGTGATACCACCTCTTCTGACAACTGCACTCAAGACGACTTGCAAGCGGTTCAGATAATCAGAAGGCTTCTCATCATTGTTCTGCAACATTCCCATGAACTTGGCCAACAGCTCGTCTCCATCTTCCACTGAACCATAAACTGAATCCAAAAGCTGGAGATACACGGATGGCAAGGCCTGAGGGCTAACATGTTTGACAACATCAGTAGCCGGAGGCAGCAGACTGTCAAGGATCTTTCGTGTTCGATGCAGGTCAGATACAGATGGGTCAGTCATTAGCAGGTCAACGTTTGCTCTCCAAGTGTCATAGTCCAGCTCACTGTTTGGACGGAGATCTTACCAGAAAAAGGCCGAAGGCGAAATGAAGACTGCATAGGAGACATGGTCTCATGTGCTCGCATGACATGTTCGACAACTACCCGCTGCACCACAGGAGGGTTGACATCATTCACAGTGAGTGGCAGATGGGTCACTGCAGGGGCGTCAACATTAGTACTTACTCGGGTTGAGCGGGGTGTTGCGACAGCAGGCAGGGGTCCTTGATGCTGGATGTCAGCCAGCGGGCTAGGTGGTGGTGTGGGTGTCATTGCAGCAAGCTGGAATTGTTTGTTCACGGTAGCAGACAGGGATGCTGCATGTGGACTCTGAGCAGTAACTAGAAACTTGAGCACTAGTGGGCGTTGACACGCTATGTGTGGTTCTAGGTGATTCAAGCTGAACACGTCGAAGTGGAGGGGATGGTGGAAGCACCACTGGCAAGTTCCTGACAAGCTCAGGTGAAACAGGCCTAAGCAGAAGAGAACCCCGGGTTGCCTGAGGCGGCACTTTAACTTCCTCAGTTTCCCTGCCAGTCTCTGTTGACTCAAAGCACTCTGGTTGACTGTGACTTCCCTGCTCAGAATCTGCAGCTGGTGTTGTATCCTTCTCAGTGGGACTTCCCACCTTCACGCTACTGATCTTGATCAGCTCCTCCTGGAGCACATCTTGAAATGACTTCCCACTGTTGTTAGCAAGGGCTTGCAGTTCTTCAAGATACCCCTTGGTGGCACTACTACTGACTGCAAGAATGTAAACGCTGTCCAAGGCGCGCACTTTAAAGGTAACACCTGTGTCAATTGAGCTCTTGTACTCTAATGGTAGCAAGGGCTTCAATGTTTGCATGGCGGAGCTATGTGCAAACTCAATTATCAGGTCATGATGAAACTCTGATACTGGATCATCAATAAGCACCACTCGGTTGATGGAACCAAAAGTTGCCAGGTGCTTCTCAAGCTCCTCATCTACTTCAGTTTGTGTCACACCACTAACAATGACTGAGTTAGGGACATTTATCTCTTCATTTGTCACGACATCCATGATGTTCACGTGTTCGTGTGTTATGGTTCTCGCTTCTGTTTGACTTTTACTGTTGCTACTTAACGCCCAACTTCCCCCTGGCTGGCTCGCCACAAATCTGTAACCGGGCTCAGCTCTAGTGTGCTACAGTAGATACTGGGTGGTACAGATACACAAATCAGTAACCCTATAGACCAGCACATCAGAAGGATCAGGTTCACTCACAGGAGGAGAGGGCATCTAGCACTAAGCTTTAAGTAGCAAGAGTAAGGAAGACTCATGGACAGGTAAGTTGCAAATGATGAATTTATATTGATTTGGAAAAATAAAATAAAATAACATACAACAACACCAATGTATCGTTCTCCCTTTGAACAGAATCACTCAGTGCTTAACACAACCACCTAAGTAAACCTTCGGTGTTGGTTGCCTAGTTTTAGGTTTTTTAGAGCGTAAAGTCACCCTCTAATGATTTTATCTAACTTAAGAGCTTTTAACTTCTGCAGAATCACTGTTGTCTTCCCTTTTTTTCTTATATTGAGTTAAAATACCTTTTGAACCTTAATTTTAACCCAACAATTCTTACCAGTGTATATCAACACCTTTTAACCTTTTTTTAGAATGCACCTTTAAAACACAGTATGAAACACCAATGTCCAGTACCCTTTTAAACAGTATGAGTTATCAGGTTACTCAGTAAAACAGTGTCAGTTACTAGGTAATGGAAATTAACTTCAACAACAAAAGAACAATAACTTCAATAATCAGCAATACACTGTCCCCTTTTTTCCCAGTCCAGAGAAAGGAGTGAATTGTTCAATTTATGAGATGTATCCCTCAGTGTTCTTGTACTGATCAGTCCTACCGCATTTCAGATGAAAACACAGTTCAGATTCTCCAGGACTGTTCATCAGTTAGCTTGGCTCGCCACAACTGCTGAACTCTACAGTACCACCACCGTTGTAGCACCCGAGAACAACAGAAGAGATCCACTCTGCTCCAAAGTCTTGACACAGGGGGGAAGGGAAAAGAAAAGACCCGGCCTGCACAGGCCAAAACAGGGCTAAATATTCACTCTCTATGCTTCACATATAATAGTGATCATAACCTGCCTAAATTATTTATTTATGTAATAAATTTCTTAATGTGTCTTATTACTCTTCCCTAAATCAACCAACATATGGCTTGTAGCTGGGAATAACCGTAAGGATATTTTCTTTTGAATAACATCACCATATAAATTAGTTGCTCGGACCACCAATCTGTCTTTTCTCTGTTATTTTCACTGCACCGCAAGCGCACCGTACTTGCCAACTACACACAGGCGAAATGTCAATTTAGAACACAATTTTCACATTCGCCATGATCAGGAACATAGAACATAGAACACCTTCAAACTCTAAGCGGCATTTTTAGAAAACTACTAAACAACATATAACACAGAAAAAATAGCTGCTTTTAGCCATTAGCAATACAGGTCAGATCCAACTAATTCAACGCAGAGAGTAGTAGCGAAATTCACTCACCAGAAAGTCACTCATAGCATACCATCCTAGCTTGTGAAAGAAACGCGGCTCTCAAACTCCAGACCTCCGTCCACTTTGTAGAGTCAGGCGACATAGAAATAGAACAGGCAGCAGTTCATTTAGCTAAATTCACACGGTGACACAACTTAGTTTGGTTACAGTCGGCTAATCAGCTAATGTTAGCAACCAGGATAGCTAACAACAGTGTAAGTTTCACTTACGTCTCCCCGAATCCCACAGCGTATGGAACTGGAACTTAGATGTACCACCGAACAGTAGCCTCTCCGTCTCGTATGACTTGTATTTTCAAAACACACGAAAAATATTCCAGGATTTATCTCTCAGTAATCCACGTGCGTCAGGCCCTGATCTCGTCCCCGCAGGAAAAAAAAGAGCACTAGACTGACACAGCGGCACACGCAGCATGCCGGCTCTGACTGGCAGTTGTGATATCGTCGCGAGAATATCACCTGAAATTACGAAGTTGGCACCGCTCCATTCTAATGTCGCCTGAAACTTTACAGATATGTCACCATAAGCATGTTTTCTCCCTTAAAGTGACAGAGACATATTTGTTTCTCTTTTTCTCACGACCCTCCTTTTTCCATATCACACCATTACACCTGTAATTAACTCTTAATTTATTTCCTTTATGGAAAATATGAATTTTGCAAGAACTATTTACTCTCACTTTTCATGTTACGGCAGTCTCATATTAAGGCTTAGTAACAGGGGTTACATTTACCTCCAGGCTACACTGGCCGAATTTTTGGCCCCGTTGAACAGGCTGTCGTTTTCCCCTCTCAGTTTTATAAACTGAGCAGTCTGCTCCTTGCTCCCTATAAGTAAAAAAATAACCAAGTTCAGGTTAGCCGTGTAATCAATTCCAACATTTGTACTGGACTTTGAAAGAGATATTCAACCAGTGCTTAATTTGTTAATCAGGTCGGATGTGGGAAGCCAAGCTGCAGTAAGCTAGCTAGCTAACATCACTAACATCACGTAACTTAACACGTAACTATTTTAACGAAAATTTGAGGTTTTAAGGCCCCTTGGTTTTTTAACATTTGTGTCGTTAGCTATTCGATTAAGTTGAAACCCAATACTTACATTTAAAAGTGTACTCCTCGGCCACTCTGCTTGTTGTGCCCGCCATTTTCTTTTTGAAAAAAGAAATTCATCGCCGGTGCGCAGTGAATCCTGGGATAGGTTGGCCAGCGAAGGATACACCCGTTGCATCCTTCATTGCCCGGGAAAGGAAGGGCACATTTCTTGACCGCATTTGAAGGAGCCTTCGAAATGGGACAGCCTTGTCGCGCCGACTGTGACGCAATCGGTCTTCAAATGCAGCCTTCGGAGGATGCAGCCCCTGAATTGGGACACAGCCATGGATTATAGTTGGCTGCCGACATTGGGCCATCCATGCAGATAAGCAGTTGGGCCACCGTCGTAAGAACAAAAGAGTGTGACGTTGGGCCATCATAGTTGGGCCAACGTCAAACCGATGAGCAAAAACAACGGTTGCCCTACGTTGAAAAATGACAATGGGCCAACACAAATTGTTTACTGGGTTGTTCAATTGTTTTTCAGATTCAGGTCATGTTTACATTCATTCGTATAACCTGTCCTTAGTTAAGTCACAGTTTGTTACTGAGCAGTAGTCACTAAAGCCCGTTGTCAACGAACATGATGGTCTGTCTGGTCTTTACAGAGTACCGAGGTGGGTATGTCACACTGGTGTCAGAGTGAAATTCCCCATTCATTTTAGTCATAGACATGTTTTAAAACGCACTTCTAGTGATTTATGGCTTACCATCGTTTTCCGGATTATATATTGTGATCTCAACTTGCGACTTATATTGTTTATTTTAATTGTTTCGAGCTAAATTTTATGTAATTTAATTTTTTAGCTCATATGCTAGTACAACCATGGGCTAAAAACTACACGTCCCATGAAACCACGGAGATTTCTCATTCCCGCTCTCTGGCCTAGCTAGCTAGGGTGTGGCTAATCATCGCTATCAGCTATCGCTATAGCAGCTAACTTGCCAGCTCGTCTTTAGCAGTCATCGCTATCAGCAATAGCAAGCTCATTGTTAGCAGCAATGGTGTTGCTTAGCCATTGTGGTGGGAAATTTTATATTATCTTACGTGCATGCCAAGCATTAGGCCACGCGTATACTACGCATTAGAATAGATCACACCAAGCATTAGATCATGTACACTGCTGAGAGGGTCATTTTAGTTCACGCACTCTGCTTAAGGTTATTGCAGGGCAGGTGGTATCGGCCTTGAAAGTTTGGGGTAATTCCAAGCCAAGCCCTGGGATAGTGCCAGGTATTTTAAAAAAAGCTAACTCAGCTGACTTGAAGATATTGGTGGAAACTCCCTAGAAAAACCAAGGAAGATGAGAAATAATCGTGGAAAGTCCTCAGAATCCTAGAAAATGTAAAATATGGGAAGGCCTAATAGGAGGAGTTGGTAGGTAAGTCCCGTAAAATGAAGGGCTAAAGAAAAAGTATAAAAGAAGGGGAATTCAGAGGGCGCTTCAGACCATGGTCTCAGAGAAGGTGTGACTGCTTTGCTCTGCGTGGACCAGCCCAGTTTACTGTATGTGATTGAAACATATGCAATAAACCTAATTACATCAGACTCTGCAGAACTCTCTGTTATTTTTGGGAAAGTGATACAAAGTGTGGAGGGCAGCTCTCTGCTCACCCGGATCTGATGGGGAACAGATCCACCACACCATATTCTCTTCTTCTTTAAAGATGAGACCTCTTCTTCTTTAAAGATGAGACCTTTTTTTTTTCTTCTTCTTTTAAAGTTTTCAGCGGGGCGAAAAACATAATAAATCAGGGCATGTGGAGGAATTCAGTTGTTTTGAGGGCCATATCACCAGTTTGGTCAAGGCGAGCATGAGGGATAAGACCTACAGGGTGTCGGTGAGTGTAGGCCAGTGTAACGTTAGGTAGCATAGCTCAGTGTTTCTCAACCCTACTCCTGGCGGAACCCTGTCCTGCATATTAGGTGGTGGGCTGAAGGCTGCTCTCTGCTTTAGTTTTTGAAATGATCGATCATCAGCGATAGAGCAGCTGATTTTTTCATATAAACTAAATCATTTTTTTCTGAACATGTTTCCGTTTGTTGGCAGTCTCAAGTTGATCATATTTTTATGAAAACTAAACGTACGTTTCATAAACTGATCAGGCAAATGGTAGGGAGTACTATACGGCAAACCAATCAAAAACCCGTTCTAGCGTCACCTGACTTGAAGTCTTCCAATGATATTCATCCAAATAGGAAGTAAACAAACGGATCGGAGGAATTGACAACTGAAGCTCAGAAGCTGCGGATACTGCTGTCAGGTAAGGTGTTTAATTTCATATTCATTCATATTCAAATTCATATTTTCTTTTTAATAGAAATACTTAATACTTTGCCGCATCTTTGATGCAGTCAATATTGGTAACCTACTAAATGCATTGTCATCACACTTAAACTTCAAATTGCCTCCTATTCCTGTCTGGTGTAGCACGTTGTACCAAAGAGCGTACAATGGTCTTTGGTTGTAGTTAGTGGACTTAAACTTTGGACATGTTTAGATAAACAAGACAAAACCCAAGACTGTGTTACAGTAGGCTAATTGTGATGACTGTATGGATTGTAGTAGTAATGCTTCCAAAGTTAGAGCTTGTCTACAACCTAATCTGTTTCCCCAGGTAACCCCAGATACTCAGCCCTGCTATCAGACGTCTTCTGGACCTGACCTGACCTGACACTGACCCTGACCCATCTATGATGCTGAAACAATGAACGTGCTCTTTGTTTTTTATGATTCAGCTTAAAATGGATTCTTAGCATTTATACACACAAATGTATAAGGTCAAACTACAGTTACAGTACAACTACAGTTAACCAGTTTAAAGCTGCTTTACAAACCTTCAACCTCCTGTACTGTCTTTTCTCTCTTCTTGCGGGCTCTTTCAATATTTCTTTTGTTGGCATACTGCACGTAGCATTCTCTATGGTAGCCAACATGAGCTGGCACATCTGGAATGTGGCTGTCTTTTAGATCATATTTTTCTACAGCTCTTTCTACAATTTGGTTTTCTTTTGTATTCAGATTCACCAACTCCAGAGAACTTTGTGCAAATTTTGTCCAACTTGCAATTGAAAAGGGTATGACGTTTGTTGTACAGCTTGTTACATGCATGCAACACTCCATATTTTTTCCCGTTGGCATCCAGACATGCTAGCTAAGGTATACACGTGTTTGGGTTTATGCAAATGAGATGTCAGACATCAAATGAGATAGATATCAGATATGAAATGAAGTGGCAGACATGACTCAGAAAGATAGTTGGATGAAGTAGTTTATTTGGATATTCTTCTGAACAGATCAAATTATGGATTAGAAGCTCATAAAGTAGTCAATTTAGGGCAGTGGTCTCCCCCCCCACACACACACACACACACACACACACACACAGACAGACAGACTCATATTATTACACTCATTCATGGAGAACTGTTTTTGGTCAAAAATAATGTCAAAATGTTGAAAACACTAGGCACCTTGGAGTGATGTATTCAGGTTTTGAAAAGGCCTCGAATGGTTGATGTTTTGAATATGAGTTGGGAAATATTGCCTTTTGGGGAAAAAAACAATAATGACAACAACAACACTTTGGGAATTTATTGAAGAAATATTGTAAAGATATGTATTTGAAAATTCGAACAAATTCAGGACAACACACAAAACTTTGTTTTCAAGATTACGAACAAAAAACGGGAATAACAGAAGAAACTACTTGGGCAAACACACAAAAGCTTTTTTCCAAGACTACGAATCAAACACGTGAACAACAGAAACTAATTGCCTGGCCAATGAAAAAGCAGCGGTCCCTCGCGCTGTCTTTAACTTATATTACATCCAAATTTCCAACAGTCATTTTATTGAAGACCGAAGACCAGTTCACTGAACCTAATGAATGACAAAAGTAGGCTGAAATTAACTGAATTAGAAAAACTGAATTGAGAACTAAACTGAACTGAATTAAGAAGAAAGTGGAGGCTTTTAGTGTGAGCCCTGGGCTTGGTGGCTCGCTGCCAGCTTTTTCGCCGCAGGAGACAGAGACGTCAGCTTGAGCCTGAGCGCACCGTAGCTAACCAAATCAAGACGGTTGCGGTATTTGGTCTGCATGTGCAGAGCTTGGATGAATCCCTGCTCAACGAGGTATGATGTGGGGAAAGCAAGGAGCAGAAGTTGTGTCTTCTCCCACAACAGCGGGAAACGCTGACCATGAGTGGCCCACATCGCACGCCAGCCAGAGGTGCGAAAAGTTGCCTTGGTCTCCTCATCATTTTGGAGGTCAATAAGACTTTCTTGGACTGCGGCCTCGCTGTTGGAGGCATCCGCTTGAAACGGCTCCATTACCCAGTCGGGGACATCTAACTGGTCGAGGTCTCTGAAACGGATCTCCATGTCCACCTTGACTGCCCTCAAGTGATCCGTATAACGCAGCAGGTGGTCATCAGTCAGCTCATCCAACATCTGAATGTAAGTACAGAAAGGCTAACATTATTTCATTGAGATAAATGTTTAGGACCCCAGAACTCATCTGCAATAGGCTTAATAATAATAATAATAATTATTATTATTATTATTATACTAATAATAATAACCGTGGTCAGCTGAGGGAAATGGTTGAGTTGACGCCTGCTCAAATTCTGTTTGTACAGCTCCAGCTTCGCGATGAAACTGCGGATGGTGGCCTTTAAATGGACCAGTGTCACTCCATCTCCCTGGAGCTTGAGTGTCACCTCATTCATTTTACCAAAAAAGTCCGCCAGGTAGAAGATGTCTTGGCGACAGGACCACAACATTTCCCTTTAAGCTGCGTCGGCACCCTCAAGAAACTCTAGGACAGTTGTGAACAACACACAGAGCCTCGCCAGACAGTTGCCTTTGGAGAGCCAGTGCACCTCGGTGTGGAGCAATAGGCGCTGAAACGCCTCATCGTTTTCTCCACACAGCTGCCTGAAGAGTCGATCATTCAGTGCATGGGTCTTGATTTTATGTATGGCTCTGATTGCTACACTGAGTGACTGGTGGAGTGAAGCACTGATGTTTTTGGCCACTAAGTTATGCCGGTGCAACACGCAGTGCATTAGCAACACTTGGGGTGCACGCTTCTTTAGCAAAGTGGAGAAGCCACGGTACCTGCCAGCCATAGCGGGAGCTCCATCTGTGCCACAGGTGAGGATGTTGGCCATCGGAATAGACTTCTCCTGCAGGTACTCACTGAGGGCGCTGAAGATCATCTCCCCTCGTGTGTCTGTGGAGAGATACTTTGTGAACAAAAAGTCCTCAGCAACATCTCTCACCGAGACATAACATACATAGGCCATTAAGAGAACATTGTTGTCTGCCGTTGTAGTTTCATCCAGCTGGATACTGAATGGACCTTCACGCAGTGTGGCACACAACTGCTGCTCAGTATCTAGTGCCATCTCTTTGATTCTCCGAGCCACACTGTCATTGCTGAGCGGGATGGCCTTTAGGACTGGTGATGGGTCTCGCTCCATGACAGTGGAGATGGCCTCTTTTATTGCCGGGACAACCAGCCTCTCCCCCACGGTAAATGGCAAGCCGGACTTGGCAATTAGTAGAGCGATATTACAGGAAGCCACTAACCCGCTCTCCATTTGGTTTCCCTTCCGAGCAAACAGACTGGTAAGCGTCCGCTTTGAATGTTGCTCCTTGAGGGGTTGGAAGTACGCAGCATCCTTAGACACCTTGTCAGGGTGTATTTTAGTAAGGTGCACCTTTAAACGCGAGGGTTTCATTGCCTCGTTAGAAAAAACCTGCTCACAAAGCAGGCACATTGGGAGTTGTACATTTGTGGGTGAGGGAATAAAACCGTAATTAATGTATTCGATGTTGTACCGTCTGCATTTTTTCTTGTTTTCCGCCATGTTGTTGATGTTGTTTGATTGTGTTTTGATATTACAGTTTTAGCTAATAGCCTACGTAATTGTGCTTGTGCGCATTTTGATTGGTCATGGAATCTTAACCCACGAAACTGGACTGCTGTCAGAACCGTCAGAACCCGTTCTGACCTGACCACTGTCGTTCTAACAGCTCTGGCTGCTGCTGGTAGGGATTTGTTTATAGGCGTTGCTATGGAGATCATTTGCCGGTAGCGTATGAGGAGAACTCAGAGCACCGGCAGCATGAAAATATTATAATTGTAACCGAGCCTTCTGTTGTAAGCCTATACTTTTAATAATAATTAATTAAACAAGGAGATGGGAGCTCGAACCGATCGACAAGCTTTAACTTCTTCATTCATCAGTCAAAACCGCGTAACTCATCACCATCACTTTCAGTGTGACCTTTCAAAATAAAAGCACTGAAAAATCGCTTACATAGCCTAATCATTCGCACAAAGACATCAGAATATCTTTTATTTCAAATTCAAATGAACACTGTTTGTAGTGACAGAAGCTTAAAAGTTGTGATGAATAACTGTCACTAATGCCCCCCATTTATGAGCGCCCCCTTTTCAGCTACCTCGTTCACAACGCCCCCCATCATTGCCCGAACGCCCCCTGGGCGTATATTTGTAACAAATATACAAAATCTTTACACTCTGTTTAATGTTAGAACAATATGATAAAATTACATAGCAGAATAAATCAGAACATTGGCCATTTTAAGCACCTGCAAAGGAGTGTGTTTAGACATCTTAGATAGATTATATGATTATAGTCTATATTTAGACATTGTGACGGAGTGCCGTCACTACGGTTGAGTATGCGCTCTGACGGCCATGCCAACGAGCCTGGCTCTTTGGCGTTGCGGTCAAGTTACATGTTTGATACCCCATAGACCCAGATTCGAGGCCGGGTGGGGTGACTGCTCTCGCCCTTCGCTACAGACATTCATTCGTTCGTTCATTACGACAACTACAACGAGACGTTTTTTTAAGCTTCCGAACTTGTTCGGAACCAAGCTAATGTATCATACCGCTGTGTCAGTCCAAGACCCGCTCTGCATGTTTACATTTTGGGGTCCTATTTCAGCCGTACGCGATTGGTTGATATTTTCAATGACGTTAAACACTGCAATCTGATTGGTTCATCAACTAGCGCTACCCCGAGATTTGCCTGAGCAGACTGACAATTAAAATATAAGTTTGTGAAAATATATGATCAAACCACAGCTGCCAACAAATTTTATTAGACTTTATAGAATTATTTAATATCATACATAAAAATGGTTTACTCTATCGATGGAGATCGATCAACAACACGAAAAACGCGTGCGGCCCACCGTCTATATCAGGGGTGGGCAATTCCGGTCCTGGAGGGCCAGTGTCCTGCTGGTTTTTGTTTTCATCTCTTAGTTACCTGTTGATTTTCACCTTGAAAACAGGTGTGCTTGCTCTTCAGCCAATCAGAGATTGTATTTAGTTGGTCAACAAGAAAAACAGCAGGACCATGGCCCTCCAGGACTTGAGTTGCCCACCCCTGGTCTATATGGTCTATCTATCCTTGCTCTACCTACCTGACTGAACTCATCAGTGGTATGTTTTATTAGCTGAGCACACCTGATTTAATCAAGCAGCAAGGATAGATAGAAGATATGCAGTAATGGTGTTCAAAACAATTCTTTTTAGTGATTTGGTTCCTTTCGTTCAGTTCTGTAAATAGTTTTATTGCATTTTAAAAGTTACTGTACATTGTTCCAAACATCATGTCCATTATTAGCCTGCTCTGCGGCAAAACAGCACGTGTGAAACCAAATGTCAATGAAATTAATAATAATTAAATCGTAATATTCATTACGTGAAACTACACCATGCTATTTAAACAATCATGCAGCCGCAAAAGGTAATAGAACCCCACATTTTAACGCATATAATAGCCCAAGTACATGTCATTTAAAAAAAAAAAAAAAAAACTGAGGAAAAAGAGCCACGCTTAACTTCGTTTTAAAAGTTTTGAACTAACCCAGTCCAAACATTTAATAAACTTGTAGGCCTAGTCAGCGATGTCGTATTTTTATTTGTTGTTAATGTACACATAGTACGCTACAAATGTGATGCATAGGCTTATGCATCACATTTCTGTTTTGTTTTGCAGCCTACTATGTTGATTTGTCAGTGTTTATTAATAAGGACTTTATTCACGTTAAAAGGAAATGTCAACATTAAATACATCGTAGCCTATGTAAAATTGCAGTTGTTATAACTGCGATACGTTGTGCGCACCTAAAATATGCTACTGCTAAAAATATAAATATAAAATAATATTCCAGGTAGATGAGCAAAATAATATTTAATAATATTTTTTATTCCTATAATAATGTCACGGAAGCGCTCTGATTCCTTTTGCATCGTCACAGTCAATGGCGGATCTAGCCCAAGCCTGTTATACTGAGAACTAGCGATTCTGGCAACACGTAGTCACCAAGTCTTCATAGTCAGTGAATCTTTGGAGTCCGAACGAACTGGTGAACTGAGGACTCACAGTTCCTTTGAGTCCGAACAGGTGAACTGAAGACTCACAGTTCCTATGGAACCCGTGCTCCTTCATCTCTCCTACGGAGAACGATCTGACATCGCCACGGCACAAGGTAACTCTGAAGTCAACTCTGTTCATAAACTGGACGACGTTAAGTGCAGATTGCTAACAGCTGGTCCTTCAATTTCTTCAACAAATACGTTACGCACCATCAATGCCACGACCATAAAACAACAGAAAACCAAGATATTTCAGACTGTAAACCATGCGAAAGTGCTCTGGGACCCGAAAGTAAAACCTAAGGGGATTTTTGGTGGACACTTAAATATAAGGAGTATTGTGTCAAAGACGGAGCAACTCGAACAATTACTGTCGGACTCTAACCTTGATTATCTGTGTCTTTCTGAAACGTGGCTAACTCCAACAACTCCATCAGGTGTTTTTAGTATTCCAGGTTATAGCGTCTTTAGACGAGATCGTAAACACGGCAAGGGTGGTGGTGTTATGATCTATGTTGAAGAAGGCATTCAATGTAAACAAATTGATTTGCCAAATGATACTTTGGAATGTGTTGGGATTACCATTACTCTTTCCCCTGAAATGTCCTTTAATGTAATTGTACTGTATCGACCACCAACTGAAAAGGATGTGTTCTTTGATAATTTATCTGATGTTCTCAAAAAAAATGTAATGGCAAAGAAGTGCTCTTAATGGGCGATTTCAATCTGAACTGGTTAGATAAAATACGTAGAAAGAAGTTAAAGGACATTGCCAATAAATTTCACTTGACTCAGATGATAGAGAATCCAACAAGAATAACAAGATCCTCAAAAACCTTGTTGGATTTAATTTTCACAAATAAAGCTGATTGTATATCAAAAACATACAATTTAATCACAGGCATATCAGATCATAATCTCACTTTAGTTACAAGACAGCTGTCAAAGATGCGATATAGAAATCAAACTAAATCGGAAGGGAAGAAATATATCTCATGTATTCCAAAGAAGGACATGAAGCATTTTGAGAATGAAATTAAGCAAACTAATTGGGAGAGTATAGTCAATGGTAAAAATTGTGAGCAGGCCTGTGATGATTTAATGTCTACATTTAAGCAACTTTTATCTAAATTTACTAAAACTGTGCCTCAAAAACATAATAGAAATAATAAGACAGGCAAAAGGGAACACAAAAATGCTATGGAAAGGTATTGATCAACTCACAGGAAAAGAGCACCCCAAGAGTGGACCTATAGAGCTTAGATTAAATGGGATTTTACAACATGACAGTTTAGCTGTTGCAAGTAGTTTTAATGAGTATTTTATTAACTCTGTTATGGAACTGGGTGGCAATTCTACAGAAACCCAACGTCCCATGGTTTTAAATAACGAAACTACACTGAATTTTAAATATACAGATGAGGAAAAGGTAAACAAAATCCTTTCATCATTATCAAATTCAAGAGCAAGATACTTGGTGACTTGATACTGTTTTTCTTAAAAAATATAAAGATATGTTAACCACCCCTATCACTCATATTATAAACCGGTCACTGGTTGAAAGTATATTCCCTAGCACCTTGAAGACCGCCATTGTAACTCCTGTATACAAATCAGGTGACAGAAAGGAAGTAAGCAACTACAGGCCCATCAGTATACTACCTGCCATTTCAAAAGTTGTTGAGCAAACCATTCAACTGAAACTGCTTGTTGCTACTTCCTTGAAGTCATTAAGGCTAGCCTTGATAAAGGAGGGGTGGTGGGTGCCGTATTTCTTGACCTGCGTAAGGCCTTTGATACAGTCAATCATTCAGTACTCTTATCTAAGTTGTCTAAATTCAAACTTTCTGTTAATGCACTAAATTGGATTCAGTCTTACTTACTTGACCGCTCTCAATGCGTCCGGATAAAGGATAAAACATCATCTCTAAGAGCTTGCGTTATGGGAGTGCAGCAAGGTTCCATCTTAGGGCCATTGTTGTTCAGTGCATACATCAATGATCTTCCATCTGTGTGTGATGGTGTAGAGACCCTGATGTATGCAGATGACATGGTCTTATATGCACATGGGAAAGACCCTGAACAAGTTGCTGCCAAATTGTCACTAACAATGGAAAAAGTTGTAAAGTGGCTTAGTTATTCATGTCTCAGTCTGAATATTGAGAAAACAGTGACCATGTATTTTTTGAATAAACAAAAACAAAGGGTTTTTCCAAATATTTATGTAAATGGACAAAAGATAAAAAATGTTGATGAATTTAAATACCTAGGTGTTACTATAGATTCCACTCTTAGATTCAAAAGGCATATTAAAAAGATGTGCCATGTATTAAAATATAATATAGCTAATTTTAGACATATTAGGAATTCTTTAACAGTTGAAGCCTCTAAGACATACTTGAATGCAATGATTTTTTCCTATTTTCATTACTGCATATCATGTTGGTCACAGGCAAGCAAGACTGTCTTAAAACCTATTAGGACACTTCACGAACAAGCGCTTAAAGTCCTGGACAGGAAATCACAACAGTATCACCATTGTGATATACTTGCTAAATATAAAATGCTAAGCTTTGACAACTCAATTTTGTATTCACACGTCCGCTTAGTACACAAGATCATTCATAATGCTGCTCCTCCGCTGTTGAAGAGCTTTGTTCAGCTCTGTTCTGAGCAAATGAGCAGAGCTTCAAGGTCTGCTTCAAGGGGAGATTGTAGCGTCCCTAAACGAGGCTCCGCCTTTGCACAATCTGCCTTTTCTTCCAAAGCCATTAAAGAATGGAATAAGCTCCCCGCCAATCTGAAAACCTGCACAGACTTCCATATTTTCTCTCGTGAATTTAAAAAATGGATTTTAAGTAACCAGTGTTGTCAGCATTAATTAGACATTCTGATGACCTGATTTTATAACTTTGGATATATATATGTAATAATTTGATATCTATATTTTGTCATGTGTTTATTCCTATGAAGTGTGTTATTGTGTGTCTGCGTGTGCCTGAGTGGGTATGAATAGGATGTTAGCCTATTTGTATGGTGATGTTAGGTTTTGTTTTGTGTTTTATTGTCTCCTTCACCTACCCAGGGACTGCAGATGGAAATTAGCTAGTAGCTAATTCTGGTACAAAGCATCTTTCCTCTTGTTGAGGTTAATGTATTTTGTACATGGTCCCTGATATAAATAAATTTTATAAATAAATAAAATAAAATAAAAACATAGTCACCGGATCTTTTGCATTGTCTCACATCGTCAGCTGTGCCGAGATGGCCAGTGGGAGGTGCTTCGAGAGTTTTAGCATTTCAGCCATTAGCTAGTTGTTGTCATGAACGTACTGCCGATACAGTTTTGTGATAGGCTGCTTCGTGGACAGACAGCATATCTAATATCCACTGGAGGGAGAGTTATAGCTGCTATGCCAGCTAATCAGCGCGCATGTTTGCAAAGAGGAAGGAACAAATCTTTTAGACTAGGGATTCAGTACACTTAGTTCACCTCAAAGGTTCGTTGAAAAGGATTCGTTCGTTCACGTACTGCACATCACTAATATGCAGGACAGGGTGCCGCCAGGAGTAGGACTGAGAAACACTGGCATAGCTAACCAGCTAGCTAGCTAGCAAAGTCAGGTTACCACATCATAACCCATCGAGCTTGCTAAGTGGACTGATTGTTAGCCCACGATTTTGAATGATGAAAAACGCCCAAAGCCTTTGAGACATATCTACAGTCAGAAAAACCTTGATGTTTAAGCAAAAAAGATAATTCTGCTTACATGTGTAGATTTGGGCATTCGACTTAAGTGAAAATGCACATTCAGTTAGTGACATTTGATAGACGTCTCTCTGATGGTGTGCTTACAGAGATAACCTAACCTTAATGTATTTTGGAAACCTGAAAAATTTGCAGTCGTTCACATATGTATGGTGGCTGCAGTCCGGGACAAAGCACTGAACCATTTTATAACAATTATGGTTGTTTGTTAGCTAGCTAACTATCAATTGTCGCCGTCTTTGCTACTGTGTCTTCCACTAGCAAACCCAGCTGGGTTTTCTCAGAGCCAACGGTTTTCTAAACTGAAGATCCCAGAATGCCCGGATGAGGTGGTGGTATCTGATTTTGCTGCGTTCCTTTCAAAGTCCGAGGTCGGAATTTCCCAGTTGAAATTTCAAATTTCCAACCTCCAAGCGTTCCAGGTGCATGACGCCAAACGTAAACAAAAAACAGTGGTTTTTTTTGCAAGTGTATAGACAATTGACCTGTCAGCAGTACAGCCTCCTTGCATATATAAACGAAACAGAGGAGGAAAAATGACGCATGAGGTAACAGACGCCATTATACATTTTATTTTACGGCACTTTTATACTTGGAAACGTATGTAAAAATTCCATTCACTAGCCTAATACAAATACAGTAGTCTACAGATACATCCTACCTCCTCCCCTATTGACTGAAATGTACAATAGAGGAAATAAATTACATGACATTGAAAACAAAGTAAATGTAAAATGAAATAAGTTAAGGAGTTCACAAGTAGGAACTCTGACTCTGAGTGGCGTTCCATTGTACTTTTTCTAGTAGTAGGTCGGAAAATCTCGACTGAGTTGTCTGGAACACAGCATTTGTCAGGACGTACCCCCCGCATTGCTCTATTGGATACGTCGTTCGAAAAGTGGACTACAAAACGAACTACAAGTCTTAAATCTTAACATTTTCGGAAAATATCGAAATATTTGATGAGTCCAAATATATCCTCACACTGAACAGGTTAATTCAGGAAATTCCCAGCTCCTGAAATGAATCCGAACTTGAGTAAAGATGGATAGTGTGCGAAGCCCATTGTAATTTTCCATAGGGAATTTACTTCCGACACCAGCAAAGAACCAGTGATGACGTACCCACCTCAGTACTCTATAACACCACAAAAACAAACAGCTGTTTGGGAAGCTGTTGAAGGTTGAGTACTGTCAAGCGTATGATATGGGGAGGGGTTTTAAAAATGGCCGACAAACTGTGTGGGCTGGGATAAACGTCTGAAAAAGTCTACGGTGACCGGTATTAAGTCTAAGTCTACGGTATTATTGATGTAACACACTGTGCCACCTGCAATGTATCCCATCAGAAAGAACAAGTATTACAGTGGTTAAGGTTAGTACAACAGCCTATCATGTTGATTTCCACTGCCAACGCTATTAGAATGTAGGATCACGTAGCAAGCTGACTAACACGCCAAGGAGAGTCCCATAGAAACCAACGATTTGTTGTATGCTAGCGGGCTAGCATGCTAACGTTTGTCAATTTCACCGAATACATACCATTTGAAACTATTGATAGGGAACTAGCTTGCTCACTATACTACTACAACATTTAAACCTTCATAATTAATAATGTGCTCTCTTGTTACACAGAATTAAAGGAACTGTTTTTGTGAAGGGAAGTTGATGAAGGTTGAGTGATGTCAAGCCTACGATAAAGGGAGGGGTTTTAAAAATGGCTGACATAAACTTTGCGTGGGCTGGAATAAACATCTGAAAAAAAGTCTACGGTGACCCTGTGGGCATTATTGATGTAACACACACTGCCACCAGCAACATAACCTATCAGAAAGAACAAGTATTACAGTGGTTAAGGTTATAACAACTACCTATCACGTTGATTTACACTGCCAACGCTATTAATGTCGCGTTATATAGCTAATTAATACGAGTGAGTCCGACTGTGTGGATAACGTGGAGTTTATTCCGAGCATAACCGCAACTATGACATCACCTGCCCTCTGACCCCTGACGCATCTGATGATGTCATCCTGCACTTAACACATACTGTAACATACCATTACATGACATCTCCCCTTTCTAGAATCAATGGGTAGACTGCCTTTGATTCATCAGCAGGATTATTGTGCCTCTCTTGCTGGAAGGTCTGTCCCTGTCTGAACATCAACACTTATTTTCAACTGAACATCTCATGGTGTAAACAGAACTTAACACATAACTCTTACCACATGTAAACTTGGCTTTTAACACATTCTACTAGGGATGCATAATGTTGGATTTTTGCCGATATCCGATCTGCCGATATTTTCAAACTCATTTTGGCCGATTGCCGATGCTGATACCGATATAGTGTGTGTGTGTGTGTATGTATATATATATATACATACATATATATATATATATATATATATATATATATATATATATATATATATATATAGATGCCGTGTAATTTAAAAATGGTCTCACTCCCCTCCGGAAGCAGAGAGAAGCTTATCTGTCTTATTACGATCGCTGTCTTATTTACCATTGCATTCTCTCCTTATGTAGCCACGATATTTATTTTGAATGAGCAGAGACACAATAAAGTTACAGACTTTATTCACTGTTCAGTGTTGTTGTGTAAGTGTACAAACACAAATACAAAGCCCTCTGTTCGAGTCCCAAAGCAGGAACTAGGCGATTGCGGGTTGTCTTATTTTCCATTGCTGTCTCTGCTTCCGGAGCCGTTATTTAAATATTTTCTCACGCCCCCTCTAGAAGCCGATAAAAGCTTAGCAGCACACAGCTAGGATCCTCCCAGGGTCAGAAACTTAGCTAGGGGTCGATCGAAACCATTAGGACCTCCGTTCGAGTCCCAAAGCACGAGCTCGGCAATCGTGGGCGGTCTTGTTTCATTTCAAATCGCATTCTCTACCGAGCCGCGATACAATTGCCTCACGCCCCTCCGGAAGCAAATATAAGGTTAGCAGCACACAGCCAGGATCCTCCCAGGGTGAGAAACCTAGCTAGGGGGTCGGTCGAAACCATTAGGACCTCCGTTCGAGTCCCAAAGCACGAGCTCGGCGATCGCGGGCGGTCTTGTTTCATTTCAAATCGCATTCTCTGCTTACGGAGTTGCGTTATTTAAAAATGGTCTCACGCCCCTCCAGAAGCAGAGAAAAGCTCAGCAGCATGCAGCTAGCATCCTCCCAGAGTGAGGCTATAGCTATAGCTATAGCTATAACCTTTATTTTACCCCTCCTCGCATCACTGGTGCTTTACAAGCATTGCACATAGCAATTTTGTTATCTGTTTCAGATATTTTGAAATACTTCCATATAGCTGACATGTTGAAGCTTGTTGCTGGTGCTCATAAGTGCGCATAGTTAAGGCGTCACCTTATCGGCCAGGCACATTGGCAGAAATTTTCATATCTGCCGATGCCGATAATTAACTTCTTAAGTTTTTATCGGCCGATACCGATGTCATGCCAATATCATCGTGCATCCCTACATTCTACCATGTTACTTTCTTAAAATGACAGATTTCATTTTCAACACAATGAATTCAAAATTCCATATAAGTAAAAACATTCATTCACACATTTTTTTTTCAGTCCACATGTCCTTCTCGCTCTTTTGTGTGCGTGTGAGTGTGTTTACAAGTCCAACCTTGTTGGTCTCACTACAGCTTTCCCAGACCTTGTTCTAGGAGTAGATGGCAGATCAGGAACCATCTGCTTTAGTGGTTCTGCAGAACTCTGCTCTGGACCAACATCTGAGGGTTGCTCCTGCACCCCTCCGCTGCTCTGCTCTGGAGATGCCCGCTTGGGTATCCGATGTTGGTGGTTGCGTCTCACTGTGCCATGGGGTCCATCCATGAGGTAGGAACGCAGAGTGGTGTGGCTGTTGATCACTGTTTCAGGTGTTCTTTGGTCTGTCACCCACACTTGTTTTCCTGGTGGGAGTTCGCTGAGGGCTTGTGTACGATGGCGCCTGTTGTAGTGTTGTGCATTCATCGTTCTCCTTGCCTTTTCCTTCAGGGCAACAGCTTCGCCGTCGGGAAAAGCAGGGTCAAGTAATGCTGGAAGTGTTGGCACAGTCGTGTGAAGTCATCTCCCTATGAGGAGTTAGGCTGAGCTGTACCCATTCTGCCAAGGCGTGGTCCTGTATGCAAGCAGAGCAAGGTAGGGTTCTGCTGCTGTCCTGAGGAGATCTTTCATAGTCTTGACTGCGCGTTCAGCTTCGCTGTTACTCTGGAGGAATTTTGGCTGTTTGTGAAATGGCGGAAGCCATATGATTCTGCAAACGCTGCAAAGGCCATCCCGGAGAACTGCAGCCTGTTGTCAGTCATCAGCGTTTCAGGGATGCCGTGGCATGCGAAGATGGATTTCAGGTGGACGATGACATCTGTTGATCTGGACAGAGTGAGCTGAGCAATCTCCACATACCTGGATGCATAATCCACCACTGGCAGGTACGTCTTCCCAGTATGATGAGGTCAGCTCCTAACTTCTGCCATGGTCTGTCAGGGTAGTGTGATGCCATCGGCAGCTCCTTGTTGTTCTGCCTCTCTTTGCAGCATGTTCTGCAGTTGAGGACCAGTTCATTCAGCTGCTGGCTCAGGCCAGGCCACCACACTGACTGTCGTGCACGCTCCCGGCACTTCACCATGCCCTGATTGCCTTCGTGCAGTCTGGCGAGCACATCCTTTCTCATAGCTGAGAGGATGACAAGTCTGGTTCCCTTCAGCAAGAGTCCATCTATTACTGTGAGAAACGCCTGTTCTGCCCAATACCACTTGAATGTTGGTTCCCTGTTGCTGTGCGCCGGCCACCCTTCCTCACACAGCTGCATCACACTTGTGCACACGCTGTCCCTCTTCAGCTGCTCTCTCAGCTTGTCCAGGTAAGCAGTGCTTGCAGGTAAGTTTTCTGTAATGGTGTCTGCGTAAATATTTGTGTCTTCCAGGAAATCCTTTTCCTCTGGTGTTGCACTCCTCTTTACTGGAGCCTGTGACAGCGTGTCAGCTGTCCACAGACACTTCCCTGGCACATGAGCGATAGAGTAGGAGTAGCGCATCAGCCACATAGGGAACCGCTGAATCCATGGGGGGAGGGCATCCAATGCTTGAGACCCCAAGAGACTCAGCAGTGGCTTGTGGTCAGTCTCCAGCTAGAAGTGTTTGCCGATGAGGAAGCTGTGGAACATCTCACAGCTCACATCTCTCTAAGAGAAGTCGTCAGCGTGTTCTTCATCGTCCTGTATTGAGTTCCACAGAGAAGGGCAAAATATCCTAACAACGGTAACATCCGCGCCTGTGTCAATTTTAAATGGCACCCGTCTGTCGTTGATGTCGATGTTAACCATCCAAGGCTCCCCATCAGCTGTGATGCTGCCCAGGAACACTCCATCCTCAACATCCTCTTCTATCTCATGCACCATTTAGATGCTGTACACACTCGCTTGTAGTGTCCTCTTTTCCTGCATGAGTGGCAGTGTTTGCCGATGAGGAAGCTGTGGAACATCTCACAGGCCCAGGTCGGTCCCAATGCCTCCTTTTCCACCTGCGCGTATCTCTGCTCTGTCTGTGAGAGAGACTGTGACACGTAGGCTACTGGCTTCCACTGATCCTCCCACTTCAGGAGAAGAACCCCTCCCAGGCCGTAGGAAGAGGCATCCGCTGAGACTTTGACCTCCCTGTTCGGGTCATGCATAGCTAACACAGGTGGCCTTGTCAGCGCATCCTTCAGATTCTGGAAAGCTCTGGCCTGCTCGACGCCCCTCACCCAGCAGTTCTTGTTTGAGAGGAGGTCTCGCAGAGGTTTGTCTTTCTCAGCCAACTGCGGGATGGCCAACCCAGCTGGTTGACCATGCCTTCCATGCATGACAGTTCTTGCTTCACTTTGTCCATTAACGGCAGTAGAATCCGTCTGGGGGTCTTCAGGGAAAACGGTTCGGCACCTGGTTTGAGACGAATGGCATATGACTGATGCACCTCTCAGAGGCCACTGCACAGCTTTGGGTAGCTTGTTCTCAGCGTCTCTATGCTGATGCTGTCTAGACGTGCAACCAGCTCAAGTTTACTGATAGCAGGCCTCCCCAGCAATGCCGTGTGCAGGTGTCTGATGACATATACCCCTTCTATCACCCTTCTATTGCCTTTCCTCCGCAGCCTCTCTGCAACGCCCACGTCATCCAATGGATTTCTCCCAGGTCCCATCAGTGGCTTTGATGTAGCAGCGAGGGTTGGCGGAGGAGAGTTCTTGAAGAGCTCTTTGAACACTATGTGTGGTAAGACGGTGATAGGTTCCCAGTTTTACTTAGTATCATGTATATATATTATATGTCTGTAATTTGTCTGTAAAACACCTCTGTAGTGTCTGCAGCAAGGATGTCACACATCCTTGCTGAATGGCTCTGCCAGGGTTCCCGTGGCACAAGACCATTTGTCTCCGGCCCACCACTCAACTCAATCCTTTGATATGTATGACCATGGACTGTATATCAACACACCACACAACCTGATTCTTTAGAGATTCTCTCAGTACAGACAGCCCGAATGTCCTGAGATTGTCTCTCCCTTGCGCATTGAAATAAACATCAATTCTCTTAAGAGAAGTCGTCAGCGTGTTCTTCATCGTCCTGTATTGAGTTCCACAGAGAAGGGCAAAATATCCTAACAACGGTAACATCCGCGCCTGTGTCAATTTTAAATGGCACCCGTCTGTCGTTGATGTCGATGTTAACCATCCAAGGCTCCCCATCAGCTGTGATGCTGCCCAGGAACACTCCATCCTCAACATCCTCTTCTATCTCATGCACCATTTAGATGCTGTACACACTCGCTTGTAGTGTCCTCTTTTCCTGCATGAGTGGCATTTTACATCATTAGCAGGGTTAATCACGCTTTGAATGGGATGGGGAGCTGCCACATTTGTGACACTGAACGTTCCTTGCTTTGCTATACTGGGCGCTGTGCGGCTTAGCTTGCGTTGTGTTAGAATGGTGAGGCTTGTTTTTAGCTTTGTCCTTGCTACTGCCTTTGTACACTCTGTCTACAGATTTACCATCACTGGCATCCGACCTGGTCTCACCTCTCAGCTAGGGCTGCATGATTTGGTGAAAAAGTTATATTGCAATTATTGAGGACAATATTGCGATTTGCAATTGTGATATAATAAACAAGTGGTATCATGAGTCTACTTGCTTGGTTATCAAGGAAAATGCACAGATTACTGATAATTTTGAAATAAATTAAAATGAAATAAACTTCTAAAAATGAAAATGGATATAAAATAAAAGTGATGCTTTAGGTTATTCACTCAATCAAACCCAAACCACTAAAACTGTTGTCTATTGTACATTGTCTATTGTTGTCTATTGTACAGAACTGCTTCTCTAAAGTGTACCACAGGATCAAATGTGGTTGATGCTGATGCTGTTGGCATTGTGTGTGTGCTGTTCTTGAAGAAACTGGCCAAAGGTTTTTTCTTGGCTTTAGCTGCAGGTGGATCTTCCACATCCAGGCTATCCTTCTCCATCGCTGCGGTGATTTGTGCTACAGGCTGCTGCTGGTGAATTTCCTTAAAAATACACATAGTTTAAAATCTGTTACATGGAATTATTAACAGCTAAGTAAACATTGTGTAAGTGTGTGTGGTTTCACACACCATCAACTCAGAGATCACTCGTTCCTTTATGGTCTGGGTCTCTTCTGCACAGATGTATTGTGTTTGGAACCTTGAGTCTAGGAATGTTGTCATGGGAGCTCCCGAGTGGTTCGGTCGGTAAAAGCACTCGTTTCGAACGCTATGGCCCGGGTTCCATCCTGGCCGTGTCACTAGCCAACAGTGACCGGGAGCTCACAGGTGGAACACATTGGCTTCGTTCCGCCAGGGATAGGGGTGGGTATGTCGGCAGGGGCTTCGGCCCCATTAGCAACAGTGACCCCTGCTGGTCGATCAGGCGCCTGTGGTCCACATGCCAAAGCTGCATATGAAATGTCTTCCTCCGACTCATCTCTGTGCTAGCTTGGCTTGTGGACCGAGCGAAAAGAAGTGAAAAGAAGCAGCGGCTGACATCACGTGTCTTTGAGGAGGGCACTTGCTTGTCCACACTCTCCCGGATTGACAGTGGGGGTTGTGCAATAGGACCGAACATCGATGACTAATTGGGCACTCCAAAAATTCGGGGAATTGGCCATTCCAAATTGGGGAGAAAATGGAAAAATGAAAAAAAAGGAATGTTGTCATGTTCAGCAGGTCGTGTGTGCCTTCATACTTCTTGTTGAGGTAGTTCAGAATTTTGCTTTCTATGATTTGGTTAGGTCTGTCAGGGAAGTGAGAATTTAAAAGCAGTTAGATGGTCTGAACCCAGCCTTAGATCTAACCTGGTCTTAGAAATTAATGCCCTTGTTTATCGTCCGGCACTCTGAATACCGAACACAAATGACACTAATTCCCTAAGACTCCTCACTTATCTGACATGAACACTTTAAATTGATCTAATGTCTGAGGGCAAGGGTCCTAATTCTCCTGCTAAAACTAGATTCTTTATTAATTTAATTTTTAATCACAGATAGCCAAATAGTTTTAGCATAGATGAACTGGATGGACAGCACTGAACACAAGCATACCAAGAATGGCTAGCTAAGGTTAAGGTTGCTCGCAAATCTTGGATATTTGCCAAAAACTGTACGTTAGCTAAGTCTAACACACACAAGCATCACTTTATCGCGATTCAGATTGCTGGCAATGACCACTGAAGTTAAAATTAGTTTTGAAGTTTGGCAATTTGGGGCAGAGGCATTTCAGCTATTGTGCTGTCGCTAACGGGGGCTTTTTCTTACCGCGGGTAACCAAAAGATTGCAATGAATGTGAACTATTTATGGCGGGTTTTTGCTTGATTTGCTAAAAGGGTGTTCTGGCACAGGAGAGGGTCTGCGTTTATTTGTTTAGTATTGATTGAGCAGTAGGGCGGATGTCTGGTGAGGGAGCATTGCTAAGCTGGGTACCTCTGGAGCGTTTGATCTAGACGTTTGTGACTGCAGGGGTCCCGACTCGTCGGGCTCAAGCAGGCAGGAAGGAGGTGATAAGGATAGGGTCTCTGGTCACCAAACCAATGTCTAATGTCTTAATGTTTTATGGTGGGGAACTTTATGGTCTTAAGAGAGGAACAAGGGGGGATGTGAGGTAAGGCACGCAAGAATCATGAGAAGGGAAAGCAAGAGAAAGAGAATAAACATATGTCTGTATGCCTATGTCTATACTCATACGACGTACAGTACCCTATTCAGGTGCCTGTGCATTTACATCAGACAAGCAACTGCCCGACAGGTCAGTGTCCTCTTCCTCTTCAGCCAGTACTGAAGTGTTCAGAAGATGCAGAACAGGCTTCAGGTAAGATATGCTCACATAACGTTCACCTGACAGGGCATCTGTGAAGTCCTGGAGCGGGCTGAGTGCCTTGTTCACAGATTCCAGGATCTCCATGAGGGCAGTAGGTGTCGCACTTTGTGGTCTGTAGAGAGAACCTCGGACAAAGCACTTTGTTGCTCCAGGACTCTTGCTATCATTTTCTTTGTGGAACCCCATCGTGTTGGGCAGTCTGTCACCATGGCATGCTCTGGAAGGTTGAGCTCTCTCTGTACCTCCCTCAAAGCCACTTGTGAGACCTAGGCAGCAACCCAAGTCTCCAGGATGACACTAAGTGGCTATACGAAGCTCAGCAATAATCAAGCAGCTCTCCAGATTCCCAGGGAAAGATTTTTATTTTTACTGTAGAAAATATGGCAGCCACCAGTATTCCTCCTACACAGAGTGCAGACCAAAAAAAAAAAAATTCCAATGGAAAAAAAACAAGTTAATAATGACTTAAACAAAATCACTCAAAGTAGCCAGCTGCACCCAGCTGCAGCATGCTGTCCTGCACAGACACCAGCTAACCTCTCTCATTTTGTGCTGTATGCTGGCTATATATAAACCAGACCCCCCCCCACTGAACAGGGGAGTCTTAGTGAACCTGTCTTTGGGAAACTTAATAAATAAAATTCCAATAACAGCTTAACAAAACAAAAAAGTAATATTATGTTCAAAATAACAACCATAACAAAATAACAATAAAACAAACATTACACATAATAATATAACAAAACTACCAATATCCCTTCCTCCCCCCTCCACTCCTACGATGGACTTTCCCCCCAAAGTTCGCGCGAGATCTACGGCGAAATCTCAGAAAAGGGACGTAGTCAGGGCACGCGATTCCTCTGACCACCTCCTTCCTGAGCAGCTGGCTTCATCCATGCACCGAAACCGCGCACGAGAGAGAGCGAGAGAGAGAGAAAGCGGGAGAGAGAGCGGGAGAACACAAACAACCAATGTATGTGGTAACTAATTAAATTGCAAAACTAACTAAACAAAACATAACAAGTATTGTAAAGGAATATGATACAAATGACTTAAAGGATGTTTAATGGCCAGTAATTCAAACCTGTAAATCGTTCGGAACTGCATTATACGGTAACAAACTACTGTGCTGTAGGAAACCGGCTAGCAGCTAGTGAGGCGCCCATCGTACGCCTGAGCACACTCGCCATGTGTAGCGATCTCCCTGCATTTACTTTAGGAATGAAGGGACAGTGGAGAAGCATCAGTTAGCTTCTCCACATTTCCCTCCCCCTCCGAAGACTCGCATCCAGGGATACGAGACAAATAATCAGCAGTGACATTCTCCTTCCCTGCCCGATACTGTACCCTGAACCTATAGGGCTGCAGGGCCAGGAACCAACGAGTTATTCTGGCATTGGAGTCTTTCATCCTCCCCAGCCATTGAAGGGCATGGTGGTCAGTTTCCAAGACAAACTCTCTCCCCAGTAGGTAGTATTTAAAGGTCTCTAATGCCCACTTAATGGCCAAGCACTCCAGCTCCACTGCAGAGTAGCGGGTTTCTCTTGGGAACAGCTTCCTGCTCACATAGGCGACTGGTTGCTGGTCACCTGGCTCCCCCTGGAGGAGGACCGCCCCCAAACCCACCCCTGAAGCATCCGTTTGGACCGTGAAAGGCTTGCCAAAATCAGGGCTCTGGAGTACTGGTTCATGGCACAGGACGTCTTTCAGGTCCTGGAGAGCTATCTCATGCTTGTCCTCCCAGGTGATCCTACTGGGTCCTGACTTCCTCGTCAGCTCCGTCAGCGCCGCTGCTCGTGTGGCAAAATCTGGCACAAAACGTCTGTACCACCCAACCAATCCTAAAAAAGAGCGTACCTGCTTCTTGGTTTCTGGCCTGGGACTCTACCGTATCGCCTCCACCTTGTCCTGCTGAGGTTTGATGAGACCACCACCTAGGACATACCCCAAATATCGGGCCTCTGCCTGTGCAAGAGAACATTTCTTTGGATGAATTGTTAGCCCTGCCCCCTTGATCTTTCCAAAGACCACGCTGAGATGCCGCAGGTGCTCCTCCCAGGAGTTGCTATAAATCACAATGTCATCCAAATAGGCAGCTGCAAACCCCTCTGTGCCCACCAGCACCTGGTCTATCAACCGCTGGAAGGTTGCTGGCGCCCCCTGGAGGCCAAATGGCATTTTGCAGAAATGGAATAAGCCCTGGGGCATCCTGAAGGCGGTGCAAGGTTTAGCCCGTTCTGTGAGGGGGACTTGCCAATATCCCTTACACAGGTCGAGGGTGGTAATAAATGTCATGTGTCCAATGCGCTCAATTAGGTCATCTAACCTCGGCATGGGGTAGGCATCAAACCTAGACTGAGCATTCACCTTGCTAAAGTCAATACAGAATCGAATGCTCCCATCTTTTTTAGGAACGAGCACTACTAGGTTACTCCATTCACTAGTGGAGGGTACAATAACCCCAGACCGCAGCATTACGTCCTCTTCCTTCAGCAGTAGTTCTTCTGGAATGCGCCACATGGGTTGGCACACTGGAGTGGGATCACTGAGTATAATATCATGCTCTACCAAGGTAGTGGAACCCGGAGTCTCCTGAAACAGGCCTTCAGGAATCACTTGAGTGAGCTCCTGCTGCAGGTGTGGTGGTAGATGAGAATAGTCAAGGCTGGCCCAGTTCTGCCTGGTTGGGAAAAACTGGACTGAATCCTCCTCCTCTCCATCCACCTTCTGCACAAAAAATTGGTGAGGCACATCCCACTCCTTCCATTCCTTCAATAAATTCACATGAAAAGTCTGCCTATGTTTCCGTCTCTCTGGCATCTCAATTTCATAAGTGGTGGGCCCCAACTGACAAAGAACTGTGTACGGCCCCTGCCACTTAGCCAAGAACTTACTGTCTGAAGCGGGTAAAAGTAAAAGCACCTTCTGTCCTGGTGTAAATGTGCTCTCACGCAGCCTTATCATACCAGGTTTTCTGGGAACCCTGTGCCTTCTCCATATTGCTGCGTACACAAGCACATATCTCCTCCATCTTTTCTTGCATTTGCTGCACATACCTCAGCACATCCTGGGACTTGGTTTTCTTCGGCCCCGTCCAGGAGTCCTTCAGCACATCCAAGGGCCCCCGTACCTGCCTTCCATAGAAGAGCTCAAAAGGTGAGAAGCCGGTTGATGCCTGGGGGACCTCCCGGTAAGCGAACAGCATGTATGGCAGCCACCGGTCCCAGTCTTTGCCATTATCTGCAACAAACTTCTTCAACATGCTTTTGAGAGTGCCGTTATAATGCTCCACCAAGCCATCTGTCTGGGGATGGAATGGAGTGGTCCTAATCCCCCTAATTCCCAAAAGCCTGTACACCTGCCTCAGGGTCTTAGAAAGAAAATTAGTTCCCTGGTCTGTGATTATCTCTCTAGGTATCCCCACCCTCGAAAAAAACTGCACCAAGGCCCGGGCTACCTGCCATGCAGTCATATCCCGGAGTGGAAAGGCCTCGGTAATGTGAAGCATAATCACAAATTACCAGAATGAACCGATTACCTGCTTGTGTTCTCTCTAATGGGCCAACAATATCCATCCCTAATCTGCTAAAGGGCTCATCTATGATGGGAAGTGGCTGAAGGGGGTATTTGGCCACAGTCTTTGCACTAGTTAACTGGCATTCAGGGCAACACTGACAATAGGTTTGTACATCTGTATGCATCCCTGGCCAATAAAACCTCCCTGCAATGCGGTCTAGGGTTTTCTGGAAGCCCATATGCCCAGCCCAGGGGATTCCATGACCCATAGCCATCACCTGCTCTCTCAAACTCTTGGGAACCAACAACCGCTCTGTTCCCCCTGCTGTCTGCCTATGGTAAAGTAACCCCTCCTGCTGGACATAACCCTTCTCCCCAGCTTTCCTACCATCTCCTTCAGCTTCCTGCCAGGCTTTAGCTAAGCTCTCATCCTCTTGCTGCAACAACTTAAGGTTATTGGGAATCTCCTCCCACACATCCTCAATAGCAGGTACTGCCTCTGCCTTCTCCATTGCTTGCACAGTGCCCAACAATTTCTCCCTACGTTTCTGCCTTTGGCTTTTCCTAGCCTTCCCCTCACCAACTGTTGGGATTTCACAATTAATGAAGGGCATCTCCCTAAGGGCTTCTACATCTGCCCCAGACTCATCTGGTGGCTGATGCTGTTCCATCACCTTAGCCTGGGAACGAGTTGCCACCATGCTAACTGGGGTACATGAGGAGACCAGCTCAGGCAAAGCCAGCACATCCTGCCCAATTATAACCGGGTATCTCAACCCCTCAACAACCCCTACAGTCAACAGGAAAGTTTGTCCCTGCACCTCTAGATAAACCTCTGCAATGGGGTACTCATGTTCATCCCCATTAACACATCGCACTTTCATCTGAGGACCCCCCAGCTGACACCGGTCTTTCACTAGCTGAGGCTGAACCAAAGTTTGTATACTACCTGTGTCTAGCAGAGCCATGGCACTAGTCCCATTAACTTCCGCCGGCATTAACTGCACCCTCCCCAAGCCATCACCATCTGATTCCCCTGGTCGGGGCAAAAGCCACAAGTGTATAGCTTTTGGCCTCTTCAGAAGGCAATTTGGCTTAATGTGTCCCTCTTGTCTACAATAGTAACAGATCATTTTACCCGTCTCAGGGTATCCCCTTGATATTATCCACAACCATTTTAGCTGCCCTAACACCCTCAGTACTAGGCCTAGCCCTCTCATAGCCACGGTAATCACCCCCCTTACGCCTGTCCCCTGGACCACCACCAAAACCAAAACCCACACACTTACCGGCTGGCCTGTAAAGTCTGGGGCCTTCATAACGGAATGCCTTGGAGCCTCACCGGGCGGCCAGAAATGTTTCCACCAGCTCTGCTGCTCTCTGGGCAGTGTCTGGGCAGTGCTCTTTCACCCATACTCTGATTTCGGGGTTCAGGGAGTTGTAGAACTGCTCCAGAATAATCATCTCACCCACTTCCTCCACAGTCTTGCCTGCAGGCCTGATCCACTTCCTGTAGAGGTCTTTCAGTCAGTGATACAGTTCTTTAGGGCTCTCACCAGGGCGTACTTCTGGGTCCCGGAACCTCTGTCGGTACACTTCCTGGTTGATCTCATACTTCATCAAGATAGCCTCCTTAACTCAGTCATAGTCCATGGAATCCTCCACGTCCATAGCCACATACACACTCCGTGCTTTTCCACTCAAGTAGGGCACCAACAGCACAGCCCATTCTGTTCTCTCCCACTGGTAGGCCGTAGCCAGGAGCTCAAAGGTGGTCAGATATTGCTCGATATCATCCCCCTCCTGGAGCTGTGGAAGCTTTGACTTAGCCCAGGGCATCCTCCGGCTTCCACCACTGGACTGCAGGGACATCCCAGGACTCCCCTCATCATCAGAGTCTTCACCTGTCTGATGTCGTTGCCTCTGGAACTCCTGTGGACCGTAGCTCTTCCTGCTGGGCTCCTCCTGTAGCAAGTAGGCGGCTCGGGTACTTTCCTGTGCTCTGTGCCGGTGCTGCTCCATCTCCTCCTGGAACTGGAACAGTTGCACCTGGACCCGCCTCCATCGCTGTTCCTGCTTCAGCGCTTCCTGGTCCATTCTGCTCCCCTGCTCCTGCTGGAAGCGCACACAGTCCTTGAGCATGCGGACCATTTCCCCCCATGGACCTGTTGGCTGTTGGCTCTTTGAGGGGCAGTTGGTGGACTGGGGAACTTCCTCCCACCGCCCCTTCTTCTCCTGGAGCATCCTCCATCTCTCGCTGGGGTCGTGTCTTCGGTCCCATAAAACCCCGGCTCTTCACTGCTGCTTACTGCTGCTCCACTTCAGCGTACCATCCCACTCTGACACCACATGTAGTGAAGGGAGAGAGCAGTCACCCCACCCGGGTTGAACCCGGGTCTACGGGGTACCAAACCTGCAGCTTGACTGCAACGCCAAAGAGCCAGGCTCATTGGTATGGCAGTCAGAACGCATACTCAACCGTAGTGACGGCACTCCGTCACACTGCCCTCCCCTTCGGGAAGCGCACCCATGCACAGAGGTGTACCTCGTGCATTCCCCCACCGTAATTCTCCCATCCCAGGGTGTCCCACTCACTAGTGCTTTACCCATCTCTGGGGTCCCTCTCACCGGGGTCAGCCTAACCTGGGGGTCCCTCATACGGCTCACACACTGGGCACGCCTCCGATGGCCTCACGGCAAGTCATCTCATTTCTGACACCACATGTGAGACCTAGGCAGCAACCCGAGTCTCCAGGATGACACTAAGTGGCTATACGAAGCTCAGCAATAATCAAGCAGCTCTCCAGATTCCCAGGGAAAGATTTTTATTTTACTGTAGAAAATATGGCAGCCACCAGTATTCCTCCTACACAGAGTGCAGACCAAAAAAAAAACAAAATTCCAATAGAAGAACAAAAAAAAAGTTAATAATGACTTAAACAAAATCACTCAAATTAGCCAGCTGCACCCAGCTGCAGCATGCTGTCCTGCGCAGACACCAGCTAACCTCTCCCATTTTGTGCTGTATGCTGGCTATATATAAACCAGACCCCCCCCACTGAACAGGGGAGTCTTAGTGAACCTGTCTTTGGGAAACTTAATAAATTAAATTCCAATAACAGCTTAACAAAACAAAAAAGTAATATTATATTCAAAATAACAACCATAACAAAATAACAATAAAACAAACATTACATATAATAATATAACAAAACTACCAATATCCCTTCCTCCCCCTCCACTCCTACGATGGACTTTCCCCCCAAAGTTCGTGCGAGATCTACGGCGAAATCTCAGAAAAGGGACGTAGTCAGGGTGCGCACTTCCTCTGACCACCTCCTTCCTGAGCAGCTGGCTTCATCCATGCACCGAAACCGCGCACGAGAGAGAGCGAGAGAGAGAGAAAGCGGGAGAGAGCGGAGAACACAGACAACCAATGTATGTGGTAACTAATTAAATTGCAAAACTAACTAAACAAAACATAACAAGTATTGTAAAGGAATATGATACAAATGACTTAAAGGATGTTTAATGGCCAGTAATTCAAACCTGTAAATCGTTTGGAACTGCATTATACGGTAACAAACTACTGTGCTGTAGGAAACCGGCTAGCAGCTAGTGAGGCGCCCATCGTACGCCTGAGCACACTCGCTACGTGTAGCGATCTCCCTGCATTTACTTTAGGAATGAAGGGACAGTGGAGAAGCATCAGTTAGCTTCTCCACACCACTCTTTTGTTCCAGCTGTGGGAGAAGTGGCCCACAATCTTCCTGCATATCCCAGTAGCCCTGTTAATGCTTTGAACAGGGTGCAGATCATTTTCTGAAATCCCTCTTTGCTATCGGTGTACATGGGGACCATGTCTCTTGCCAAGTAGTACGTTATGGAGTCGGTGATTTCTTTATATCTCTGTGAGGACTTGTCGTATGGCGTAACACTTGCAAACACATCTGTAATTGTGTTTTATTTTGTTTGCCTTACAGGCTGGCTTTCAGCTGTCTCTTTACTAGTCAGGGCTTTCACTGTCATGCATTCATCATACTTTTCTCTGTGCTGTTTAAGGTGCTGATACAAATTTGTCATGTTGCCGTGTGATGTAGCGACTTTCATTTTGCACAGTATCTCTTTCTGCTCAGTGTCGCTGAGCTTGAATCCAAAATATCACCATATAACATAGGTCACATTTTTTTTTGGCCACCAGTTCAGCGTCAGCCTGCTCGTTGGCATCCATTTCCACCTTGTCTGCACACTGGATAGTCATGTGACCATACACTGCACACGCTTCACTGCCTAAACAGAGACTGATTGGTCATCTCTTTATTATGGGCGTAGATAATGAGCAGACTGCACACAAACAGAATAGGTTGTCACATTCACACACACATCTTTATTTAATTAAATCGCAGCCTTTTGCGGTCATATAATTGCACAGGCTGACATCGTGATTGTGATTGCAATTAGATTAATCGTGCAGCACTAGTCTCTTTGTATGTGTGTGTGTCAGTTCATGTGTATATATGTGTGTGTGCGTGTCTGTTCTTGTGTGTGTGTGAGAGTTTGTGTGTTTGTCTGTACGCGTGTGTGTTTGTGCGTGTCTGTGTGTTTCTGATCGTGCTTGTGTGTCTGATTGTGTCTTTGTGTGTGTGCGTGTGCTGTGTCATGCGTGTATTTGTGTGTCTGTTCTTGTTTGTGTTTGTGTGGTTGTGTGTATGTATTTATGCGAGTGTGTGTATGTGTGTCTTTGTGCCTGTTCGGGTGTCTATTCACATGTGTGTGAGTGTGTGTTTGTTCTTGTTTCTGTCTTTGTGTGTGTGTGTTTCTGTTTGTGTGTGTGTGTGTGTGTGTGTTTGTGTTCACGAGTGTGTATATGTGTCTGTTTGTCTGATCGTGTGAGTGTGTTTGTGTGTCTGTTCGTGTGAGTGTGTGTGTGTGTAGGTGTGTTTGTCTATTCATGTGCATGTTTGTGTCCGATATTGTATGTGTGTGTATGTGCGTTTGTGTGTCTGTTTTGTGTGTGTATGCGTGAGTGTGTGTGTGTGTGTTTCCTCTCTTCGACAGATGGTGCCCAGTAGCCCTCCTCTCAAGGCCAGCAAACTTGAGACTGTACTTTTGTCCGGTTTACGTTTGAACTGTTGCATAAAAGGACCGCAGCATCTTGTTAAGACCCTCAGCATTTAATGATTTCTTTGTGTTGTCCTTGTGTTTTATTAATTTCATCTTCACTGATGGTTTTATGCCTTTTGTTGTATTTTTCCGCTTGTTCCCTAATTTTTCTTTTTTGGGCTGTCCAGTACATTGGTTTTCATCCACGTCTAAAAGTCTCCATTTTAAGTGGCAAATGTCACGGTGTATTGGCAATGTCACTTTGTTGATGCTCTAGCTATGTAGTTGCTGTTAACTGTAACGTTATCTAATGTTATTACAATGTTGCCGTTATGTTCGGTTGTACATGGAATCTTCAGTAAAGTTGAATGAGCTTGCGTATTAATTTCGAACGGTGATAAGGCCACTTTCACTGGAACTACTTCATAGCCGTGCATTATTACTGTGCATTTACTGAGAAATAATGCACACCCCTCCAGCCAATCAGAAATGAGTATTTAACCAAGCCGTGGTATAAGTCACAGTAATAATGACCAATCTGACCGAACGTTCTCAGAACATTCAGCAATTTTATTTGCTAACATTTCAACTTACTTGTGTTTTTAATCTGCGCCATGAAATTACTAACCTACTTCTTCTTCTCCTTCTCCTTTCATTGGCATGGTGGACTATCAATGTTAAAGGTGCATGCCGCCACCTACTATACCGGAGTGTGTAATATCATGACTTTATAAAGAATACTAGACATTAAACCTGTTTAAATAAAGCCATTTGAACCTGAAATTGTTTGTCCCATCTCTAACAAACAAGTTTGCAAAACGGTAGAGGGCTAAAAATGATTTCAGAAAAAAATTAATAATAGTATTTAATTAATTATTATTGTTTATTTAGAGGTGCTGAGATGAAATTTAGGTGTGTTTGAGCACCCCTAAAAAGAATCTAAAATCGGCAATAGTTCACGCGTGTGTGTGCGCGTGTGTGTGTGCATCTATTTGTGTGTGTGTTTCTGTATATGTGTGTTTGTGTGTGTGCGTCTATTTGTGTGTGTGACTGTCTGTTCGTATGAGTGTGAATGTGTGTGTGAGTTTGCATTTCTGTTCACTTTTGTACGTCGCTTTAGATAAAAGCTTCTGCTAAATGAATAAATGTAAATGTAAATGTTCACGAGTGTGTGTATGTGTCTGTTTTTCTGATCGTGTGTGTGTGTGTGTGTGTGTTTGCATGTGCGTCTATCTGTCTGTGTATGTATTTGTGTGTTTTTGTTCGTGTGTGTGTGTGTGTGAGTTTGCATTAGTATTCACGAGTGTGTGTATGTGTCTGTTTGTCTGATTGTGTGTGTGTGTGTGTGTAGGTTTGTGTGTCTATTCATGTGCATGTGTGTGTCTGATATTGTGTTTGTGTGTGTGTGCGTTTGTGTGTGTATGTGTGTGTGTGTATGTGTGAACGTGTGTGTGTCTCTTTGTGTGTGTTTCTGTTCGTGTGTGTGTGTGAGTGTGTCTGTTCGTGTGTGTTTCTGTTTATGTGTGTGTGTCTGTTCCTGTGTGTTTCTGTTTATGTGTGTGTGTGTGTATGTTTTTGTTTGTGCTTGTGTGTCTGTTTGTGTTTGTGTGTGCAACTTTTTGTTTGTGTGTGTGTGTCTGTTCAAGTGTGTGTGTTTCTGTTCATGTCTGTGTGTATGTGTGTGGGTGTGTCTTTTTGTGTGTGTGTCTGAGTGTGTGTTTTTGTGTGTCTCTTTGTGTATGTGTGTCCGTTCATGTGAGTGTGTATCTGTTTGTGTATTTGTGTGTTTGTATATATATATATAATTTTTTTGTTGAAAATTGACAGTGCCGCATAGCGCAAAAATCCTGGTGATTAAATTAAGCAATAACAGCCCACAATTTCGTAAAGAAGATATAGAACGTTATCTCCGCAAACCTTAATTATATGACTATATAAAGAGATATGCCTATATAGCTTTTATTTCACAGTCAAAGTAAGTGATGACATAGGCCTACATGGGGGCAGACATCTGGCTAACAAAATATTTTATATTATAATATATTGTTATATATTATAATATAAAATATTTTGTTAGGCTGATAAAAATATTTTATAATATATTGTTATATATATTTTATATTATAATATATTGTTCTGTCTTTTTCACATTTTTTCACAATTGAGTCTATTCAGTTTGCAGTAGGATCTTTGAGGAAGTACAGAAAAGCTGTGGTCAGGGGCCTGTGATATGTCTCCATACTGAGGCGGAGGTGGTTTCCCTTGGGCCCTGCAGACAGAGGGTTTGGACGACAATGGCATTAACCGTCCTCATCCATTTTCACCCGCGCTGGGCCAGTTGGGTCCAGGGAGAAATGGTAGCCATAACTGCCAGGAGATGACAGGGTAACCATCTGCAGCACTGGAGTGTGCACAATGGCTGCCTGTCCTGTACATGGCCTCTGGTCCTCTCCGCATTGGCTTATGCCTGGAACAGCCTGCCCCTAGGTCCTGTTGAGAAGAGACAGACCAATGATATTGTGTGTGTTTGTGTCCGAAGGGGGGTGTATGCATATTTGTAGTGGGTGTGCGTGTACCTGTGCAGCATTGATTTTTAATTAATAATTTACATGCAAAGATTCTTGGCAGACAGTGGATCATTTTCCATGGGTTAAAGAGATTTTAGATCAGGCAATAAATTATTACTAGCGCACACGGGCTCTGATATTACCAGACCGGAACGCAATATTAAAAACAGCACTGTCGTGGTGTTTTTTCGGATGAGTTTTAACCAATGGTAGCCTGTATTTGCAGGGACTGTATCAGCCGATTACTGCACAATAAGCTAGCATGCGTTCAAATGGATGGAGCATGGAAGCGAAACTTGTGAAGGTTGGCGCAGACACAAGCACAACAGAATGGGGCTGAAAAATAAATAGGCTTGGTTAGATGAAAACGGCAATAATGGACAAACGTTCAAACAAATTACACGAGCCCGGGAACTGCTTTGCACCGTGTGTTCGAAAAAAATAAAATAGGCTATGGGACAAGCAGCAAAAGGTATTGTCTCGGCATGATACAGATCCCTCACACAAAGCAGCTGTTCAGGCTCTTTGTTATACCTCAGCGTTGCCGGGAGCTGTGGCCACTGTAGCTGCTGCCGCTTCAACCATCCAAAACTGTGTGTGCAAAACATCACAGGACAGAACTGCACTCTCCCACACCGGCAGCGACGACCAGCGACAAAGCGGCCGGAAGTCTTCAACGGTCGCTGGGCGATGCTGAGCGACATGCTAACTAGCTAACGAGTAGATACAGTGACAAAACAAGTGAAATTTCACATGTTCAAAACTGCGATTACTCCAACAATTTTACACTACGCATATTATACATTAAATTGTTAAGCTACTACTTTCTCACTCACAATGTATTTGGGGTGGTTTGTGCCTTTTCTAACTCATGTTTTCGTGTAATGTATAGTTTTTGAATCAACATTTACAATTCTGAAGAAACTGCGAAGAAATGCCCACACACTTAGCATGGGGGTGCCAAAATGGTAGCCACAACAATGCTAAGTGAACATTCTAAAAATAACCATACGGTAACCATATTGGTAATGTGTTTTCATGTGAAATGTTATCATCATTAAAAATATAGACTGTATTTTTTGTATTGCAGTAAAAAAAATCACTCAAGTTTAGCTATTTAGATTTTGACATCACTTGGACATAATTTGTGAGAATCACCCAACCAGTATATGCCACATTCACAGTTTTACTAACTTTTAAATATTAAAAACACAGTGTTCAGAAAGTGATCCAAAGTATTTAGATTATGTTACTTACCTTGAGTAATGTAACAGAATATGTTACAAATTACATTTTAGGGCAAGTACTCTGTAATCTGTAGTGGAGTACATATTAAAAGTAACCCTCCCAACCCTGCCACTAGATAGCAGTGTTGTAATCCATCTTCAGCCATTTGACATTTCCACTCCAATGTAACAACGTGAACTGAGACAGGAAAATTGAGAAATTGAACATGATACTGGTTACTCATTGGAATTAAATTCAGTTACTGGGGGCGGATCTAATCAGCTCTATGCCAAAACATTAGCATTCTGAATAGCCACAACTTCCTCTGGGACATGCAGGCTCCGATCTATGAATAGGCAACATCAAGTGTAAATTATTTAGAATTTCAGCTTTTGTGAGTTCCTCCAAAAAAGTAGATTTCTATATGTAACGGGTGGGATCTTGCGTAGTGTTCAATTAGATGTTACATGGGTCAGTGAGTGGGCGAGTTTTGAACCATGGTTCTCACCGCTCGCTGCGAACCCCAGCTAACTAAATTTTATAATTACCCGAGGACAAGGTCAACAGATAGTGACAGTATGAACTGTCGTGTAGAAAGCTGACTAACTGGCTTAAAATACACTGGCAAACTGGCCAGTTAACGTTGGCTAGCCAGCTACAAAGTCGGACTTCGGTTTCTTTTATTGCAACATCCAATAACCTTTGAACCTTATCCAAGTGCTAACGCATACAGCTTCAATACTTTTGCAGTTAGTTAGAACACCTCTTAGTCAGCTAGCTAGCTAGCTAACTGCAAAAGGAATTGGAAGTATTGAAGTAAAAGTATTGAAGCTGTATGCGTTAGCACTTGGATAAAGTTCATCATAGCTGCTAGCTAGCTAGCTAGCTAATTTTGTGTTGACGTACCAAACTAGCTAGCTAGCTAGCGGCTATGATGCTATCCAGTTGACAAAGTTAGCAATCGATACTGAACTTTAAGGGGCAATTGCTCTGTCGTTAGCTTAGCTGTGGTTTAGAGTTTAACAAGGTTTTAAATGCGCATGTTGCGGAAAACGCCACGTGGCTTCTTAAACCCCATTGCTGTGTCATCGGTACCTGTGTTTTAACCTATTGCTGAGGTTTAGCTTGATCTCATTTGCTGTGTCATCAAGAAATCTCATATCAACCACTAGAGGTCACTTTTTGTGCGTATTTGCTTAAACTTGATACTGAGGTGGTTTAAGGAGAGACTAAACCATTTTATCTGCAGAATGAGACCTACATCACATCCTACACACAAACTGTAGTAATATTTTGTAAGCCTGATGTCTGCCCCCATGTCGTCACTTACTTTGACTGTGTGAAATAAAAGCTATATAGGCATATCTCTTTATATAGTCCTACAATTAAGGTTTGCGGAGATAACGTTCTACATCTTCTTCGTAAAATTGTAGGCTGTTTTTTTTTTTCTAATCACAAAGACAGACAAAACACGCTTAATCTAAATAGTGCATTCTTTATTCGTCACCAAGATTTTTGCGCCGTGCGGCACCGTCATTTTTCAGGCAAGCGATCACACGAAAGCTTCGCGTTCGGTTAAAACGTATCCTAATAACAATTACAATAGCCTATAATATTTATATTACATCGAGGATTGAACTCACAAAGAATCCTAAATTATGTCATTAAGTGGTATTCTTGTTAACTCTTCCTTCTGGCAGAGAATATCTGTATAGGCAGGCTCTGGTTCTGGGTAGATCTCCAACTTCCGGTTTCGAGACAGTTCTGCGAATCAGCTGAAACGGTGCGTGTTGTTACACAGCTGCGCGTTAAACTCGTGATACTTCCGTTTTAAGTAGTACGGTTCTAAACCGCAGCTAAGCTAGCTGACAGAGCAATTGCCCCGTCCATGTTACATTTGATATTCTGTTTGTAACGTAAAAAACTTTACTATTTGTAATGCAACCGTGAGCTACAATGCTAGCTAGCAAGCTAACGTTCTCCCTATGTTTTTTCAAGGTTATCCCGTTGAATAACGAACATGTTTAGGGCTATCATGTACCCAGTAAACAATTTGCGTTGGCCCAATGTTGGCCCATTGTCATTTTTCAACGTTGGGCAACCGTTGTTTTTGCTCATCGGTTCGACGTTGGCCCAACCATGATGGCCCAACGTCGCACTCTTTTGTTCCTACGACGGTGGCCCAACCGTTTATCTGCACGGTTGGCCCAACGTCAGCAGCCAACCATAATCCATATGATATTCTGCACAGAGCAGTATTTGGTTATAGTTAAACTAACACTGGTGGTCCAAAGTCGCCAGCCAACCGTCACTGATTAGCCTACTATTTGGTTTCAATGTCATTTTTTTCTACAGCAAAGAAGCAGTTAGTCGACACGGTACTAGGATAAATACAACGTTTTGGTCTTCTGAAGCTGGCAGAAACAATTATATGCCCTTTATATCCAGCATATCACATTTGCACATATCACAAAAATGCTGCGCTACACAAGAAATTTCCATTCAGAATTTAAGGTTGGAGAAGTGATTATCTGTATCACTTTTATCATAGTTGTTGGAGATGTCAAAGAGAGGAAACGAGTGGCCTATATTAGACTAAGTTAACATGAACAAATGACAAAAACATAATTAAGAAAACCGATTTATTAAAAACATTTTAATAAAACATTAACAAGATTTTAAAATGGAATAAATAGCTAAAACAAACTTAAAAAGAAATGTATTTGGAACAATATAACAGGCTAAACCATGACAAAATACATACACAAAAACACAAATGACAGAACATATGTTACTTAAAAAAATTATTTAGAATACAATTGCATTTAAAATGCAGTGGGCTACTTTTAGAAACTTAATTAAAACTTGCGTTCCTCGCCTTCCTCAGTCACGGTCTTTAGCATACCGCAGCCAATTTTTCGCTAGTGTACAGATGTCAGCATCTGTGGCATCTTTGACGTTTGCCCGCACAGCTCCTTAAAGACAAAAACAAAATAATGACTCAATAATGTGTTGTGTCAGTTAACCTGCTTAAGGGTTTCTAAACACTATTTTAAGTAGGCCTATAGTTACTGTGTTTTAGTGACATGGCGAACTGTAGGCAAAACGGCACTTATTCACTTAACTAAGCTATGTTTTGCCTTTTAACCATATGAAACTAACCTAGGTTTAAGCAAACTTTGACAGCTAGCAGGGGCTGTTTGGTGAAGCAGTAGGCAGCTATAGCGCAGTGTATCTTATTGATAGCGCTATCGTATGGGCTATCTAGATACTACAGCCACTGTCATAAAAATTAATGAGGCCAGATGGAATATTTTCTTTGCATATCTGTGACACCCTTATAACGTTAACACTTCACCGTTTGTATGAAATAAAAAACGTAGCCTTAGCTAACCAAGCAGTGTGGGATTAGCTAAAAGAGCTAAATATCCTACGTAGCTACCTACGCTAGCTAATTTACCTCAGAACCAGGTAACGTTATGTAAATCCATCTCACTAAAAGTGGATAAAACTACCAAAATACAACAACAAATAAATATATAAATACCATGTATTAAAGTAACCATTCCAATTCAAACTGTACGCTACATAATTAGACATGACATTAGACAATTTACTTATTTAACGAAATATAAGACAACTGCTACTTACCCAGATGCAGCTTTACCTCTCTCTTCAGAGTGAGACTGAGAGCTGTCTCGCACAGTTTCAGTTGAACTTCAAAAATGTCCTCGCGATCGTCCCGAGCTAACGGAACATTATTGCGAAAATGCCATGGTTGGGTAAAAGTCACAATGCCAACAGAGTGCCAACGTTGGTTCATGACGATTATGCGATGGTTGGGGTAGAGTGGTAGTCCAACGTTGTGCCAATGTTGGCACATGATGATTATGTGACCGTTGGGCTAAAGTGGCATCCCAACGGTGTGCCAACGTTGGCAACAGACGGTGACGGTCGCCAACCATAATGACCATAAGCCAACGTTGGCCCAACCACCGCATGTTTACTGGGTAGCGTATGTTATTAGTGGATTTGGTAATTTCATCTACATTCGCTGTGTGACAGTTGCATTAGTCTAGCGCTTATTTAAGCAATAGTACTGAACTGTTTACCATTGCTTTAATGCAATTGCCAATACGCGCATGCACACTGCACATGTAGCGCTGTATAATCGCATCGCTTTAGTGCGTGCTGTATTTAGGTTATACCGTTATGTGCACCTTACCGTATGTGTTATTGTTTACGTTGATATTGTAAATAATGCTAATATCACTGTAATTTCTTAATCAACACATGTTGATAGATTGTTGTTTAGAGGTTTAAATGTGTATTATCTCCTCTTTGAAGCTAATAATTCTATTGTTTCTTATTTGATTTGCAGAAACACACACACACACACACACACACACACACACACACACACACACAGTCAATAAAGGAAATACTGTGACCGCTACCTCTGCCTCTTGTGATTCTAACCGGATCCCCTGCAGATCTGGAACTAGCACATAGTGGCATCCACTATCTCAACATATTTTTCAGTGTGTGTGTCTGTTCATGTGTGTGTTTGTGTGTTTCTGTTTGTGCTTGTGTGCGTGTCTGTTCTTGTGTGTTTGTGTGTCTGTGTTTGTGTGTGTCTGTGTGTTTCTGTTTGTTCTTGTGTGTCTGTGTGTGTGTGTGTGCATGTGGGTGTGCCTATTCGTGTGTGAGTGTCTGTGTTTTTGTGTCTATTTGTGTCTGTGTGTCTTTTCGTGTGTGTTTGTGTGTTTTCTCAGGTGTCTATTTCTGTGTCTTTTCACGTGTGTGAGTGTGTTTGCATGTCTGTTTGTGTCTGTTTGTGTGTGTGTGTCTCTGTTTATGTGTGTGTGTGTTGGTGTGTGTGAGTGCATGTGTGTGTTTGTCTTGTCTCTTGGTATGTGTGTGTGTGTCTGTTCATGTGTGTGTTTGTGTGTTTCTGTTTGTGCTTGTATACGTGTCTGTTCTTGTGTGGTTGTGTGTCTTCATGTTTTTGTGTGTCTGTTCATGTGTGTGTTTTGTGTGTCTGTGTGTTTCTGTTTGTGCTTGTGTGTCTGTTTGTGTCTATGTTTGTGTGCATGTGTCTTTTCGTGTGTGTGTTTGTGTGTGTCTGTGCCTATTCGTGTGTGTCTGTGTTTTTGTGTCTATGTGTGTCTGTGTGTCTTTTCGTGTGTTTGTGTGTCTTTTCGTGTGTGTGAGTGTGTTTGCATGTCTGTTTGTGTGTGTGTGTGTCTCTGTTCATGTGTGTGTGTGTGTTGGTGTGTGTGAGTGCATGTGTGTGTTTGTCTTGTCTCTTGGTATGTGTGTGTTTGTCTGTTCATGTGTGTGTTTGTGTGTTTCTGTTTGTGCTTGTATACGTGTCTGTTCTTGTGTGGTTGTGTGTCTGTTCATGTTTTTGTGTGTTTGTGTGTCTGTTCATGTGTGTTTCTGTTTGTGCTCGTGTGTCTGTTTGTGTCTATGTTTGTGTGCATGTGTCTTTTCGTGTGTGTGTCCGTCTGTGTCTGTTCGCATGTTTGTGTATGTCTTCGTGTGTATGTGTGTGAATGTGTGTGTTGTTCGTGTGTTTGTGTGTCTCTTCATGTGTTTGTGTGTGTCTGCGTGTTTCTGTTTGTGCTTGTGTGTCTGTTTGTGTCTACGTGTGTGTGTGTGTCTGTTTGTGTGAGTGTGTGTTTTTTTGTGTGTTTGCGTGTGTGTTTGTATGTGTCTGTTTGTGTGTTTATGTGTGTGAATGTGTGTGTTTGTGCGTTTCCGTGTCTGTTCGTGTGTGTGTTTATGTGTGTCTGTTCACGTTTGTGTGTGTGCGTGTGTCTGCTCCTGACTGTGTGTTTGTGTCTGTTCACGTGTCTGTGTGTCTCATTATGTGTTCGTGTGTGTCTGATTGTGTATTTGTGTAAGTGTATGTGTTTGTGTGTCTCTTTGTGTGTGTGTGTGTGTGTGGGTTTGTGTGTCTGATTGTGTGTGTATGGGTTTGTGTGTCTGTTCGGGTGTTTGTTCGCGTGTGTATGTGTGTGAATGTGTGTGTTAGTATGAGAGGCCCCTTGAGACATAATTCATACTCGGTCTCACACACAGCATCATAATCTCACACATACACCACTATACTCTTACACAAACACTACTATACCCTCTTACATGCACTATCATACTCTCATACGTACACCACTATACTCTTACACAAACACTACTATACCCTCTTACATGCACTATCATACTCTCATACGTACACCACTATACCCTTTCACAAACACTACTATACCCTCTTACATGCACTATCATACTCTCATAAGTACACCACTATACTCTTACACAAACACTACTATACCCTCTTACGTGCACTATCATACTCTCTTTTATTTACTATCATACTCTCATACACACAGCACTTCTCTCTTGCACAGAGAACTATAGCTACTTATACACGCATTATATGCTTGCATGATAGTCTGTGTAATAGAGGATAATAATATATGTATGTAAGTATGGTTTCATTGAGTCGCTCCCAGTCCACCATCTTCTCATATCAATCATGATTGGGAAGGCGGGCCATGATTGGGAAGGCGGGCCAATCAGGAACTGAAAATTTAGTACTATTTCCGTTTCAATCAAACTTGCTTCCGTTTCAATCAAACTCTCTCACACAAACAACTATTCTTATTCACATATCCTATCATTCTGTCTTACATTTGCTATAATTCTGTTTCAAACATAATATTATTCTCTCATACATATATTAGACCTTTGTTTCACATACACTACTAACTTCATTTACATATACAACCATACTTTCATACATATATTATTATCCTCTGTTACACAGACTATTATGCAAGCATATAATGTGTAAGACTATAGTGGTGTATGTATGAGAGTATGATAGTGCGTGTAAGAGGGTATAGTAGTGTTTTTGTAAGAGTATAGTGGTGTACGTATGAGAGTATGATAGTGCATGTAAGAGGGTATAGTAGTGTTTGTGAAAGGGTATAGTGGTGTACGTATGAGAGTTTGATAGTGCATGTAAGAGGGTATAGTAGTGTTTGTGTAAGAGTATAGTGGTGTATGTGTGAGATTATGATGCTGTGTGTGAGTATGAATTATGTCTCAATTATGTCTGAACTATGTCTCATAGTGTTAGTGTGTTTACTTGTCTGTTCGTGTAAGTGTGTGTGTTTTTCTGTTCGCGTGTGTGTGTGTGTGTGTCTGCTCTTGACTGTGTGTTTGTGTCTGTTCGCATGTCTGTGTGTCTCATTATGTGTGTGTGTGCCTGTTTGTGTGTGTTTGTTCATGTTTGTGTTCATGTTTGTGTGCTTGTATGTGTGTGTGTGGATTTGTGTGTGTTTGTTCGAATGTCTGTTCACGTGTGTGTGTGTGTGTCTGTTCGTGTGTCTGTCTTTGTGTGTGTGTGTTTCTTTTCGTATGAGTGTGTGTGACTGTGAGTTTGAGTGTGTGTGTGTTTACGTTTGTGTTCACGAGTGTGTATGTGTCTGTTTTTCTGATCGTGTGAGTATGTGTGTGTGTGTCTGTTTATGTATGTGTGTGCGCGTATGCGTTTGTGTTTGTGTATGTTCGTGTGTATGTGTGTGTGTCTCTACGGTGTGTGTGTCTGTTCGTGTGTATGAGGGGCCCCTTGAGAGAGAATTCATACTTGGTCTCACACACAGCATCATAATCTCACACGTACACCACTATACTCTCACACAAACACTACTATACCCTCTTACATGCACAATCATACTCTTTTATTTACTATCATACTCTCATATATACACCATTCTATCATTCTTTCTTACATTCACTATCATTCTGTTTCAAATATATTATTCTGTCATACATATATTAGACCTTTGTTTCACATACACTATTAACTTCATTTACAAATACAACCATACTTACAAACATATACTATTATCCTCTGTTACACAGACTATCATGCAAGCATATAATGTGTTTATAAGCAGCTATAGTTCTCTGTTGAAGAGAGAATAGTGCTGTGTGTATGAGAGTATGATAGTAAATAAAAGAGTATGATTGTGCATGTAAGAGGGTATAGTAGTGTTTGTGTAAGAGTGTAGTGGTGTACATATGAGAGTATGATAGTAAATAAAAGAGTATGATTGTGCATGTAAGAGGGTATAGTAGTGTTTGTGTGAGAGTATAGTGGTGTACGTGTGAGATTATGATGCTGTGTGTGAGACCAAGTATGAATTATCTCTCAAGGGGCCTCTCATACACACATGCATGCACGTACATACGTACATGCATACACACACACACACACACACACACACACACACATATATATATACATAAATGAGTATTAGTGCATTTCAGTATGTAGGTATATGGGTGTGAGAATGTATATATGTGTGTGCTTAATATGTATGTATGTGTGTGGTTGAGTATGTATATATGTGTGTGCTTAGTATGTATGTATGTGTGTGGCTGAGTATGTATATATGTGTGTGGTTAAAGTATGTATACCGGAAGGCACCATACTTTAACGGGAAGTTGCTACGATAGATATCGAAACGTAGATGCCGCGTTTGGAGTTTGACATGCGTCTGCATGGTCACCATATTGGAGCGGTCAAGATCCGCTAGTAAACAAATATAATGTGCATTGAAACTGTAATGACCTTGCCTCCTCCCACTTCGGCTTCAGCCATTCAGCGCTCAGCATTGCTGACCTGCTAATCACCGGTCTGATCAGCGATTATCTCCCTCACCTGTTTCGATTATCTCTCTCACCTGTCTCCAGCTCGTTAGCTTTGATTTGTTCCCCTATTTAAACCCTTGTGTTTAGTTCACCGGTGCGAAGTCTACTCTCGCGGAAGGGTATGCTAAGCCTGGTTTTTCAAACTCTTTGATTCCTGCCTGTATCCCGCCTGATCTTCTGTTCGAGCCTGTTTGTATCCTGCCCCGTTGCAGAATAAAGGTTTGCTGTTCCGCACTTGTGTCCAGCTCTCATTGCAGTGTGTGACAGAAGACTTCGCCGCTTCATGGACGCAGCGGACATCCCACTGCCGATGGAGGAGAATCCACACCTACATGGAGCATCCGCGCCGGTTCCAACCCTGGATCAGGTGGTAGCGGACCAGCAACGTGAGCTTGCCCATCTTTGCTCTACCCTGGATGAGGATGTCCGCCAGATGCAGCAAATTGCCATTGTCTTGCCTCCTCCTCCTATCTCGTCCTCTCCTCCAGCGCCACAGGCGGACGCTCCTCGACAACCTGACTCTCCGGTCAAGCTCCCCGACCGCTATGAGGGCGCACCCGTGGATTGTCACGGTTTCATTGTTCAATGCCAATTATATTTTGCTCACCACTCCTCTCTTCCAGACTCTGTCAAAATCGCCACGATCATTTCTCGCCTGACGGGGAGAGCCCTGCAGTGGGCGACCGCCATCTGGGAGAGGAGAGGAGAGGAGGTTTCTTCATATGAGCGCTTTGAAACCCTCTTCCGTGCGGTGTTTGACCATTCTGCTGAGGGGAGGGAAGTAGGTGAAAGGCTGCTATAGCTCACCCAGGGTACCTGCTCCGCTGCTGACTATGCGTTGTTGTTTCGGACTGCTGCTGCCACCAGGGGTTGGAACACGCCTGCCCTGTGTTCCATCTACCGGTGGGGGCAAAGGGAGGACATTTAGATGGAGCTTGCCTGCTGCAACGAAAGCTTGTCTCTGGATTCCCTCATTGCACTCTCTATACGCCTGGACCACCTGCTGCATGAGTGTCGCCGACTTGCCAGACCTACCAGACTGCCCCTCACTTCCTGTTCTGACCCTAAACCCGAGCCCATGCAGCTTGGTCACACATACCTTCCCCTGACTGAACGTCGTCGCCGGATAGAGCAGGGACTGTGTCCCTACTGTGGAGAGGAGGGTCACCTACTGTTGAACTGCCCGGTGAGACCTGCCCGGACTCCAGGGCATAGGAGAGAAGCGCTGCCCCGGGATATGACCCCCCACAACAAGGTAAGCGCTCCCTCTCCTATCATGTCTGCCAAACCTTTCATGGTTCCGGTGACGGTTTGCTCCGGTGATTTGTCCTCCTCTCTTTCAGCCCTGCTAGATTCAGGGGCGGCGGGAAACTTCATTAGTGAATCACTGGTCTGGACCCTCCAGCTTTCCCTCCATTGCTTGTCTACCCCTGTGTCTGTTCACGCCCTGGATGGCCATCCCGTAGGATTCAGGTCGATCTCGCACATCACCAGTCCTGTCCGGCTCAGCGTGAGGGCTTTCCATCAGGAGGACCTCCCTTTTCTGGTTGTGCCCTCATCTATCCATCCCCTTCTCCTCAGTCTCCCCTGGCTCCAGAACCACAACCCCATCATCTCATTGAGAGAAAGAGAGATTGTCACCTGGTCCCCTTCCTGTCAACATCGGTGCCTGCGGCTGTTCTGTGCCTCCACATCCATTGAAAGCCCTCCAACATTGTCACCTCCTGAGATCCCCAGCCAATATCAAGACCTGGCAGAGGCCTTCAGCAAGGATCACGCCACCCGTCTCCCTCCTCACCGTTTTCCATCAGACCACCATCTCCTTCCTGGGTTATGTGATTGGCTCCAAGGGAGTACGGATGGAAGAGAAGAAGATGTGCGGTGAAAGCGTGGCCGGAACCCAGGACCATCAAGGAACTCCAGCGGTTCCTGGGCTTTGCCAACTTTTATCGCTGGTTCATCCGAGGTTTCAGCTCGGTGGCTGCCCCCCTCTCAGCCCTCCTCTGGGGACAGCCGAGGCGGCTCCACTGGAGCGACTCAACTAGGGCTGCCTTTCACCAGTTGAAGGAGCACTTCACCTCGGCTCCCATCATCAAAATGCCTGACCCACATAAGCAATTCGTCATCGAGGTGGATGCCTTGGACGTTGGTGTAGGGGCAGTCTTGTCCTAACAACACGGTGAGCCATCTAAACTACATCCCTGTGCCTTTTTCTCTAGGAAACTGTCCCCAGCTGAGAGGAACTATGACGTGGGTAACCGTGAGCTACTGGCGGTAAAGTTGGCACTTGAGGAGTGGAGACACTGGTTGGAGGGATCTCTGGAGCCATTTCTCATCTTGACGGATCACCGCAACCTGGAGTACATGAGAACAGCAAAACGGCTAAATCCTCGTCAAGCCAGGTAGGCCCTCTTTTTCTCCTGATTTCAATTTACCATAACCTTCCGCTCAGGTTCCAAGAACGGAAAGGCTGATGCCCTGTCCCGAATGTACGGCTTGAGTGAGACGTCGTCTGGGGACAAGACCATCATCCCCCCTTCGTTGATTGTCGCTCCCGTCCTGTGGCGCATCGAGGAGGACATCCAAAGGGGCCTCACGAGGGAACCTGCACCACCTAATCGACCTGTGGGCAAAACCTACGTCCCTTCTGCTCTGCGTGACAGACTGATCACCTGGGCACACACCTCACTGTCTTCTGGCCATCGTGGAATAACCCATTCCATTCAGCTCCTCTCTACCAAGTATTGGTGGCCCACCCTGGCCTCAGATGTGAGGCGGTATATCAGATCCTGCTCGATCTGTGCCACTACCAAGTCCCCACGGGAAGTCCCTTCCAGGAAGCTGCTGCCTCTGCCTGTCCCATGGTCCCATCTTGCCGTGGACTTCATCACAGACCTCCCCCTGTTGGACGGAAACACCACGGTCTTGGTATTGGTAGATTGATTCTCCAAATCCTGCCGCTTGATCCCCTTTGCCTCTCTCCCATCTGCTTTCCAAGTTGCGGATGCCCTCTTCCACCATGTTTTTCATTGTTATGGCCTTCTGGAGGACATCCTCTCTGACCGTGGCTCCCAGTTTACCTCCCGTGTCTGGAAGGCCTGGAAGGTCTGGAAGGCTGGGAGTCACAGTGAGCCTCACTTCCGGTTACCACCCGGAGTCCAATGGCCAGGTGGAGCGGACCATCCAGGACCTGGGGAGGTTTCTGCGTAGCTACTGCCACCACCATCAAAACGACTGGTCACAGTTCCTGCCTTGGGCGGAGTATGCCCAGAACTCCCTGCGCCACTCTTCTACTGGCCTTACTCCCTTCCAGTGCGTGTTGGGATATCAACCTCCCCTGTGTCCCTGGAACCCGAGCCAGACTGAGGCCCCAGTGGTTGATGATTGGTTTCGGCAGGCAGAACGGGTGTGGCAGATGGCCCATGTCCACCTCCGAAGGGCCGTCCGCCGCCAGAAGAGCCAGGCTGATCACCACCGCAGGGACCCCCTGGAATTCCATCACAGAGACAGAGTGTGGCTCTCCACACGGGACCGTTCAAGGTCCTCCGGAGGGTGAATCCGGTCTCATATAAGTTACACTTACCACCCAATTACAGAATTTCACCCACCTTCCATGTCTCTCTCCTCAGGCCGGTGATTCCTTTTCCCCTGGCTGATGCGGTCCCTCAGGACACACCCCCCTCCTGCTCTGGAGATCGGCGACGCACCTGCCTATGCGGTGCGTGCTCTCCTGGACTCCAGACAGCGTCGGGGCTGCATGCAGTACCTGGTGGACTGGGAGGGGTATGGTCCCGAGGAGCGGTGCTGGGTTCCCCTCTCCAACATCCTAGACTCCACTCTTGTCTTGGAGTTCCACCATTCCCACCCAGACCGCCCTGCTCCTCGCCCTCGGGGACGTCCCCCAGGCCAGTGGCACTCCACAGCTGGAGCCGTGCTTCGGGGGGGGTTCTGTAACGACCTTGCCTCCTCCCACTTCGGCTTCAGCCATTCAGCGCTCAGCATTGCAGACCTGCTAATCACCAGCCTGATCAGCGATTATCTCCTTCACCTGTCTCCACCTCGTTAGCTTTGATTTGTTCCCCTATTTAAACCCTTGTGTTTAGTTCACCGGTGCGAAGTCTACGCTCGCAGAAGGGTATGCTAAGCCTGGTTTTTCAAACTCTTTGATTCCTGCCTGTATCCCGCCTGATCTTCTGTTCGGGCCTGTTTGTATCCTGCCCCGTTGCAGAATAAAGGTTTGCTGTTCCACACTTGTGTCCAGCTCTCATTGCAGTGTGTGACAGAAGACATGCAGACTTCTCTACAAAATCGACTAACTCTCTTAATTCTGAACTGATTTTCATGATATTTGCTTTGTTATAAATGTGAGAAATTGAACATGATACTGGTTACTTATTGGAATTAAATTCAGTTACTGGGGGCAGATCTACACTCAAAAAAGGGTTTTCAGTTGCTGTTCATTTTACTGAAGAAAATTACACTAATACAACGCAAATACATTGATTTTTCTCTCTGAACGTGAATGTTTAGTGTTTTATTAACTTAGAGAGATTAGACTTAAACTATATGTGATTACTTTGTGTAGAAACAGCTTAATTCAATAACTTCATCTACGTTCAGTCTACTCGATACAAGAAATGAACCGGATATGACAAACCAATGTATAACACAAGGTGAGAAGAGCAACATACGGATGACAGGGAAGCAGGACATCACACGCAATTCAGGTATGTGAATCGTCAATGAAAATAATTTCCCTCCATCGAATAACAAGATACTAACTGCATACACTCAGTGAGCACTTTATTAGGAGCACCTGTACACCTACTTATTCATGCAATTATCTAATCAGCTAATCATGTGGCAGCAGTGCAATGCATAAAATCATGCAGATATGGGTCAGGAGCTTCAGATAACCCCATATGGCCTAAGCATGTGTAACATTTTCCACCTGAAGTTACCCACCCAAATCTGAAGGCTTCCCATTCACACAACACATACCGTAAGGTAATCATTCTCATGTAAAGTTACAGAGAATCGCTCAAAATTTAAGGAAAAATCACTTGGAACTCTTTAAAATAATATAAAATGTCCAAAATGTCTTGGAAACCCCAAAAATGAAGGAGCTTTTAGAAATTTTATTTGACATCTGGATTCTAATGTCAGAAACAACATTTTATCCATGTCACAGAGCTGTTCTGGGATTACAACTTTGGCTACTAGGCGGTGTACTTGCACCATGCAAAATTTGGAATGCATCCTTCATTCCAATATGATGCTACTGCATTGCGAATAAAGGGGGGGTAAGTGGCCTCTCCAAGTGTCCCTTTTACCTCTCCAAATGTCCTTTTACCTCTCCAGAAAAAAAGCATGTACAGAAACAACTATATTGCACAAAAACATTTATATGTATTATATGCACTGAATGGCAACATCATGTAAGGCATTTTCCTCCAGATTTCTAACCTTACTTGAGTGTCTCATGTTATGCACCTCTCCAAGTGTCCCTTTACCTCTCCAAATGTTCTTTTTGGCCTTCCCAAACAGGAAACAGGAGACCAGAGATGAAATTTTCACTTTTATTACATTTTTTTCTGTGCCATACAGAGCATTGTCTCATTTACTAACTTTTTCATGCCACAGTTGCGCTGGGGCACCAAGCATAATGCCACATTGAGTGGGAGGTGAGATGGAGGTGAGAAGTGTTGACCCAGTGGGGGTGGGGGAAGAATGCCAGGGTCTTTTAGTTTTCAGATGGCTCCCACATGGCTCCCACACCTCATCTGAGTCAGACTCACTCCTATTACAACACACAAACAAACATTTTGTAAGTGACAATAATAAAGGCAAAGCTTTCACAAAATGCTTCAAAATCCTCATTCCACCAGCTGTACACCCCCGCCCCGACCCCTCCACAGCAGAACTCTTGTTAGCTGTAAAGGACCCTCCCCTTTCCAACACCAGCTGGGTTCATGTTTCAGCATTCCTGAAGTGTTTACACTAGCTCACCAAGGACTCCCCTCCCCCCTTTGCTGTGCTTGAAGAGGGAGAGAGAAGGCTCAACATCTCAAAACGCAATATAACTAAATGAATAGAGAAACCAAGAAACTAGAAATTAGAAAACATACACGTATATGTATAAAAAATATAAACATAAATATGTAGCATTCTACGGACATTCTGATACTGAATAGTGATACGTATTGATGGGTTGAAAATTGAAGTCTCTTATATTTTTATCTTATATATTATCGCTTGTATATGTAAAAAGGTCTAGTTCCAAAGACCAGATAGGGTACTTGGATTGTTTATGCCAGCGTTTCTCAAACCTCTCCTGGAGGACCCCTAGTCCTGCATGTTTTAGATCTCTCCCTGCTCCAACGCAGCTGATTTACATGATCAGCTTGTTATTAGGCAGCTTCAGGAGTATATAAATCGAGTTGATCAGTTGAGCTCGGCTCCAGGAGAGGTTGGAGAAACGCTGGTGTACGGGACGTTTTGCCCTAGCTTTAGTGCTCATGTAAGTCGCTTTGGAGAACAGTGTCAGCTAAAATAATAAATGTAAATGTAATAAACAAGCATAAGCTTCAAAACAACGTAAATTTGAATACCTGTCCACAGCAGGGTCCTCTCCGTGGAGATAAGTGTCCTCCAGTAAATCAAAGCTATCACTGCCGTCGGAGTCACGCTGTTCTTCGATGTTATTTTCCTTTTCCAAGGACGCTAAAACCTCCTCAAGACGATGAACGATTTTGTCTTATTTTTCACCTTTTCCGACGCAATTTTTACTTTCTTTGGTACTTCAAAAACCAGTTTTCTTCGCCTAACACGCCGCGCGCCCATGCGCCATTACGCAACCCACTTTGTTGGAGAAGCTTCCTGGGGGTGGTCGTTGCGCAATAAATTGCCGTCTGATTGGTGTAGGGCCTTGATCGACCAATCGTTGGAAAGCTTAGATTCTCAGCTGTCCAATGAGGTACATTTTGTCGGCAGTGTATTTTTTTCGATTTTTTGAAGTTGGGCCGTGTTGTTTACGTCATTTTCTTTTGTCTTACCCACGTCAGACAAAATAAAGTATTACTAACTGATGGAATTACGGACATGTATGCATTCGGTGTCGCTTTGAAGGGGCCAAAGTACGGTAAAGAGCAGTATAAAGCTTTGGTCTGTGGGTTGAGCGTGCAAGATTATATAGCCATTGAAAGAGAGTTTAGAGATACGTCTAACTTTGGACCCGCCGGCATATCTGCTGGTGTTATCTGGTTAATGTTCACATCAACCATCAGAATGGGGAAAAAATGTGATCTCAGTGATTTTGACCGTGGCATGATTGTTGGTGCCAGACGGGCTGGTTTGAGTATTTCTGTAACTGCTTATCTCCTGGGATTTTCACACACAACAGTCTCTAGAGTTTACTCAGGATGGTGCCAAAAACAATAAACATCCAGTGATCAGCAGTTCTGCGGATAGAAATGCTTTGTTGATGAGAGAGGTCAACGGAGAATGGCCGTACTTGTTAAAGTTGACAGAACGGCTACAGTAACCGAGATAACCACTCTGTACAATTGTTGTGAGCAGAAAAGCATCTCAGAATGCACAACACGTCGAACCTTGAGGCGGATGGGCTACAACACCTGAAGACCACGTCGGGTTCCACTTCTGTCAGCCAAGAACAGAAAGCTGAGGCTGCAGTGGGCACAGGCTCACCAAAACTGTACAGTTGAAGACTGGAAAAACGTAGCCTGGTCTGATGAATCTCGATTTCTGCTGAGGCACACAGATGGTAGGGTCAGAATTCGGTGCCAGCAGCATGAATCCATGGACCCAACTTGCCTTGTGTCAACAGTCCAGGCTGGTGACGGTGGTGTAACGGTGTGGGGAATGTTTTCTTGGCACACTTTGGGCCCGTTAATACCAATCAATCATCACTTGGATGCCACAGCCTATTTGAGTATTGTTTCTGACCATGTGCATCCCTTCATGGCCACAATTTACCCATCTTCTAATGGCTACTTCCAGTATGGTTATGCACAATGTCAAAAAGCAAAAGTCGTCTTAAACTGGTTTCATGAACATGACAATGAGTTCAATTTTCTTCAGTGGCCTTCCCAGTCACCGGATCTGAATCCAATAGAACACCTTTGGGATGTGGTGGAACAGGAGATCCGCAGCTTGAACGTGCACCTGACAAATCTGCAGAAATTGCATGGACCAGAATCTCAAAGGAATGTTTCCAATATCTTGTGGAATCCATGCCATGAACAATTGAGGCTGTTTTGAGAGCAAAGGGAGCCTCTACCCAGTATTAGTATAGTGTTCCTAATAAAGTGCTCAGTGAGTGTATAATAATGTAGCGTGTTGGGGGTGGTGGGCGGAGTGTTCCCAGCATGCCTTGCAGAAGTGTACTTTTATGTGTGTGTTGGTTTACCCACTGTGACTGTGACCGTATTCCCTTTTTATGTAGTCCCTTCGTACGCCGTCAACATCTGTTTGTGTTTCCCTGTTGCTGTTGTTTAATAAAAGGCTGGCTAGCTAAATAGAGCTATTGCAGCATCATCATTTCTGAAAAAGAGACCCAGCTTGCCACAATAACAATATATGGCTTCATATTGTTATGTTGTGTAGTATGAATAATTATTGCTGTAACGTTACATACCTGTTTTGTACTAGTCACATAATGTAGTATTAGTTGATGTTAAGCCAGCTAGCTCTCACTGAACTAAACAGATAGCTGATATATCTGGTGTATTCACATAGCAAACAGGTTTTACTCGAGTTCTTCTTGTTTGGTTGATTTAAGGGCTTTCCCCTGCATATTGCAATTTTCGCCCCATTTAGCCTAGTTTTCAGTGAACTCATGAGCTAGCTAACGTTGCTAGCCACTCAAAGGTTGCCTACACCTTCTTATCATGTTCGCGTTGCTCCATTTCTAAAGCACTTTAACGTTAGTCGGCCTGCGACCTCATACCTACGACTGAATCACAGGCGTGCTGATATTTAGTATAACAGCACGACCTCGAGTGTGATATTGCTTTTATACAACAGTTCTACAAACAAGGCTGTTTATCAAGTAAGGATAATTTGAGACAACAAATTATGTTTTTTGTCATTTATGCTGTCAGAATTAACACTAAATGTCTGGAATTGAAACAAAAGGTGCAGAATTCATTGACTGTAAGCCTTCTTCCTCATGCCCTCTCTTTTTCTCTCTGTGTATTGTCCCATTCTTTCCTCAGAGTGATGAAATCAACGTAAAGAGAGAATGCATCCTCAGCTTTGAGTGTCTACATGAATGAAGATCCAGGCAGTCTAATCTGGGAGTATGTTCAGTACATATGCTTAACTGTTTCCTAAAATTGAGTGAAAATAACTGTTAAATTGTGATCTTAGCACCATGAGATTTAGCAATGTGATATGTATGTTCCCTCCAGGATGCCAATGAGGCTGAGCAGGGAATACAGGAGACCATCCTGGGGGTTTATCTGATCAGAGCCAAGGGAGCAGATGCTGGCTACCCCGCTGCAGACGTCGGTGTGGTGTTGGAAGGAGTCATAGTTCTTGAGGACCTTGGCAACATACCGTTTGCTGCTTACTGTTTGGGTTCATTTATGCGTTGAACCTGAGCTACCCCCCTGAGCTCAGATACACCTTTGAAATCATCCAAAAACTCTTCTTCGCGCTGGATACCAATCTGCTATCTCACAGTACTGTCAGGACTGCGGCACCTTAGCCGGTTGTGTTTTCCTGTCCATGTGCTTTTGTTTTTCCCTGTGTTTAGCCCTGCCCTGCTCTCTGCCCACCTGATCACCTGATCATCCCCACCTGCCTGCCTGCGCACCTGTATCCCATCTCCTCATCAGCATTTCCCTACTTATACCCCGCTTGTTTCATGTCTTGTTGCCAGTTTGTCTCAGTTTACTGTTTCGCTACTCGCTGTTCGTTCTGTTTTTGCCTGCCGGTTCTGTTTTGCTCTGCCTGTTTTTCTCGTTTTTGATTTTTGGATCTGATTTGTGGAATGTTTGCTGTGTTGGAATGGAATGTTTTCTCTGGTTTTGGACTTTGCCTGTTTTGACCTTGATTTTGGATTGCCCTCTGGATTCAATAAACCCAACGTGTACCTGTCTTTGCTGTCTGCGCGTGAGTCCCTGCCTGAGCCCTGACAAGTACAAGTACTGATGATCAAGCTCTTCAGTGAATGAGATGAAGCAACAATTACAACAATGATGGAAACAACTGGATTGGACTTTTTTGTTTTTATAAAACTCTTATATAGGGTACTTATTGTGAGATTCTTTTTTTTTTTGAAAATTCAGTGTTGGCAATGATCTTGCTTTTTGTATTAACGCCCTGATTGTGTGGTGTGTTAGAGGTATTACATTTTATTGCACTGTTCAGTACGGCAATTTTCATTCTGTGTTCATGTTCTTCATTCTCATTCTCTTCTTCATTCACACATGTAAAGCAAAAAAATACTGAGAAGAAAATTTAACATTTTACATTATTTCCAAGGAAATATTAAGCAGAATTGATTAGGCAGGCCTTTTTAATTTTGAATGTATATTTTGTTTTTCCACATAGGAAGTTTATTAAGTGAAACAGTGCTTATGTATGATGAGTCTTTAGTTAAGGTTTTCTTTTTTCTAAAAGAATCCTGCTGCTTTTGTGAAATGTGAGCTGCATTGTCTGAAGTGTTTCAGATTTTACAAGTATGTCTTGTTCCCAAATACAGCTTTTGTGCCTCTATTACATTTGTCCTCTGGTTTTCTGACTAGAACCACAAACACATTCGAAAAATTAAGGAGGAGTATCTAAAACATTGGGGTGTATAGACTTTGATCCAGGTCATGTTATAGATCTATGTTAAATACATAAATTTACCTCTTTATGACATTTAAACAAATGAATAATATTAACAACAACAACAATAATAACGATAAATGAAATAGAAGATAAATAATTGCAATTATGTTCAGAGAACATGATACAAATAAATTGACTGAATGCTAAATAATTCATTAAGGAGTACACCATTGCTTTTATTAGGTTGAACTTGATTTGGTTGTGTATTCACAACAAAAGGTGTTCATGATGTTCCACAAAGATCTTTTAAAGTTCAAAGAACTTGATCCTGTTGTGTGGAACCACTGTCCATGATTCAATTGAGTTCATCCAAAGCATTATTTTTTTGAGTGTAATCAGCTCTATGCCAAAACATTAACCTTCTGAATGGCCACAACTCCGTCTGGGACATGCAGGCTCTGATCTATGAATAGACAACATCAAGTGTAAATTATTTAGAATTTCAGCTTTTGTGAGTTTGTATTGTAGTATTGTATTACTATATTATAGCATAGTATTGTATTGTGTCAGTGTCTAAAGAGAATTAATGAAGATGAAAATAAAATATTTGAGATTAACAATATTTGTGACATTGTGTAATGGCAACTATCCAGCCTCCAGAAGTGGACTTATATGTGTCTCATGGTATACAGCTGAACTGACTGGAAGTTCTTCTCTTAACGGGAGTTCGGAAAACAAAAATAGCTTTGCCTATTTTATTAATAAATCAATTTAACTATATTATAGCACACTAGATTGTTTTACTTTGTAATTAGCCTTTTTAGTAACCAACCTTTTACTAAGGCAACAGTTAAACCAGGGAAACATAAACACACATTGACACGGTAGGAGGGAACTACATGAAAAACAAATATGGTCACACTCACGGTGGGTACAACAACACACAACAGTCCATTGCCGCAAGGCATGCTGGGAAGCTCCGCCCACTACCTCCAACACGCTACAATACAATAACAAGCAACCAGAGTTTCTACATTTTTGGAAAAACTCACAAAAACTGATATTCTAAATAATTTACACTTGATGTTGCCTATTCATAGATCGGAGCCTGCATGTCCCAGAGGAAGTTGTGGCTATTCAGAAGGTTAATGTTTTGGCATAGAGCAGATCAGATCCGCCCCCAGTAACTGAATGTAATTCCAATAAGTAACCGGTATCATGTTCAATTTCTCACGTTTATAACAAACTAAATATCATGAAAATCAGTTCAGAAATAAGCGAGTTACAGTTGATTTTGTAGAGAAGTCTGCATCTTTCAATACACATTGTACACTGCTCAAAAAAATTAAGGGAACACTCAAACATCACAGTATTACACCCAGTCAATTAAACTTCTGGGATATCGACCTGTCCAGTTAGGAAGCATAAGTGATTGTGAATCAAATTCAAACCTTCAGTTTGCGCCTCTTGAGGTAGTCCATTGTGGATTTTGAGGTGTGTTTAGGATCATTATCCTGTTGTAGAAGCCATCCTCTTCATCTTCAGCTTTTTTACAGACGGTGTGATGTTTCCTTCCAGAATTGGTGGTATTTAATTGAATCTATTCTTCCCTCTACCAGTGAAATGTTCCCCGTGCCACTGGCTGCAACACAAGCCCAAAGCATGATCTATCCACCCCCGTGCTTAACAGTTGGAGAGGAGTTCTTTTCATGAAATTCTGCACCCTTTTTTCTCCAAATATACCTTTGCTCATTGTGGCCAAAAAGTTCTATTTTAACTTCATCTTTTCCAAAATCTTTTCCATCGTTTCCAAAATCTATCAGGCTTGTTTAGATGTTCCTTTGCAAACTTCTGACGCTGAATTTTGTGGAGAGGACGCAGGAAAGGTTTTCTTCTCTTCCATGAAGGTCATATTTGTGCAGGTGTCGCTGCACATTAGAACAGTGCACCACCACTCCAGAATCTGTTAAATCTTCCTGTAGGCCTTTTGCAGTCAAACAGGGGTTTTGATTTGCCTTTCTAGCAATCCTACGAGCAGTTCTCTCGGAAAGTTTTCTTGGTCTTCCAGACCTCAACTTGACTGCCACCGTTCCTGTTAACTGCCATTTCTTAATTACATTACGAACTGAGGAAACGGCTACCTGCAAATGCTTTGCTATCTTCTTATAGCCTTCTCCTGCTTTGTGGGCATCAATTATTTTAATTTTCAGAGCGCTAGGCAGCTGCTTAGAGGAGCCCATGGCTGCTGATTGTTGGGACAAGGTTTGAGGAGTCAGAGTATTTATAAAGCTTTGAAATTTGCATCACCTGGCCTTTCCTAATTATGACTGTGAACAAGCCATAGCCCTAACAAGCTAATTAAGGTCTGAGACCTTGGTAAAAGTTATTTGAGAGCTCAAATCTCTTGGAGTGCCCAAACTTGGGTTGTCTTTTAGGGAGGCAGGGCAGAGGGTCCAGCCTAATCTGAGCCGCTACACTGTAGTATCATCCGGACATTTCGAAATGAGAATAGGTAAGTAGACCTATCCTCTATACCATGCTACTGAACTCACAGAACTGCACTCTGTATATTACTGTCCTACTGTAGTATACAGTAGTACCATTGTATATCAGTATTTACAGTAACATTTCATACTGGAAAACCATTCTCATCATGTTTTTGCAGAATTGCTAGACAACCCCTTTCTGGAGGAAGAAGACGGCTGATCACCCCAGAGCAGGAAGAGCACATCATAAACATGGTCAGAGCAGACAACAGCATACTTCTACGACAACTGCAACAGCACATCATTACTGACAACATAACCTTCAGTAGCATCCATTCGGTGAATTTATCTGCACAGGGCCGTCTCCTGAAAAGGCATCACCTTCACATGAAGCAGCTATACAGGGTACCATTTCAGCGCAACTCTGACAGAGTGAAACAACCGTGCTCTGAATATGTGCAAGTAAGCTATGCTATCCTCTCATTGGTACTGTATTCCAGTGTACTATGCAACACACATTGACTACTTCATGTCTATTCATACTGTCATACAATACTGTAATGTTTTGTCTTGCCTGTTTCAGAGAGTGATGGAGCTAGATGTTGCTGCAGTGGGCCACAAGTTCCTTTACATTGATGAAGCTGGCTTTCACCTTGCCAAAACAAGGTGCAGGGGAAGGAACATCATAGAACACCGTGCCATCGTCAATGTCGCTGGGCAGCGTGGTGGCAATATCACAATGTGTGCAGCCATTAACCAGAATGGTGTCATTCATCATCATGCCACTCTTGGTCCCTACAACACTCACATCATCACCTTCCTTGACACCCTACACCAGCGTTTCCCAAACCTCTCCTGGAGGACCCCTTGTCCTGCATGTTTTAGATCCTTCCCTGCTCCAGCATGGCTGATTTAAATGATCAGTTTGTTATTAAGCAGTTTCAGGAGTTCATAACGAGTTGATCATTTAAATCAGGTGTGTTGGAGCAGGGAGCGATCTAAAACATGCAGGACAGGGGGTACTCCAGGAGAGGTTTGGGATACGCAGCCCTACATAACATACTTATTCCCAGTTACCAGGGGAATGGACCAGAGCAGTCCAGGTTTGTTGTTGTCTGGTACAACGTAAGTTTTCACCAGACTGCTCTGGTATGCAATTGGTTCATTGACCACCCGCAGTTTTTGGTACTTCACCTGCCACCATACTTTCCATTCCTCAATCGAATTGAAGAGTTCTTTTCGGCATGGCGTTGGAAGGTCTGTGATCGCCGACCCCACCAACGCATACCCCTTATCCAGGTGATGGAGGAGGCCTGTGGTGACATTGATGCGGGAGCATGCCAGGGCTGGATACGTCACTCCAGACGGTACTTCCCCCGATGTCTGGCCAGAGAGAACATTGCTTGTGATGTCGATGAGGTGCTGTGGCCAGACCCAAATAGGAGACAGGATGTACCCTAATTTTTCCTTTAGTTCACAGTAACAAGCCTGTTTTTGTTATCTTCTATTACAGTATATACAGCATGTGTTGTCTGTTACTGTTCATGCCAAAAAAAAAAAAAAAAAAAAAAAAAAAACATTCCCCTTGTATTTGTGTTTTAATAGTGCATATGCACTGAATATGCATACATAGCCTGTATATTTGTGAAAATACATGTACATGTGAGTACTATGACAAACTTTTACAGCAGACTGCTGTGCCCTGCACACTGAAAATGCAAAATACACAAGGTGGTAGTGTTTTCCATTTATCACATCAGTGTGTAGTTGGCGTGTAGAAAGAGCTATTCATTTGATATTTGTGTGTAGAGTTTTGATGCAAAAATACCATTTTGACAAGAGTTAAAATAGTTTTGGATGAAGTGTTTGCTTTTTCAAAAAGTGTGTGATGTTTTGCATGTTGTGTGTGTGCCCTTGGATTTTGTGTGCTGAGTTTTGACAAAATGAGCCACAGTTTCAGAAATTGTGTCTAAGCATTGGTAAAACTGTAATGTCTGTGTGTATGTGTGTCTATTTGTTTGTGTGTCTGCTTGCATGCACGTGTATGTGTGTATGTCTGTCTATTTGTGTGTTGACTTAGGACACATTTGGGGAGTACACACCAGCAGATTGGGGGTGGCTTGACAACCGGGGTCGAAAACCACCGTCCCCAAATTAGATGACCTCAAATTAGTGTTCAGCATGCTCTAAAATGCATTTCTACCTTAAAATCTCCTCTGACCTCAATTGTGTCCTATTTCCGATTGTTGTGTGTGTGTGTGTGTGCACCCCCACCCCACCCCACCCCACAAATCTGTGTGTACTCGTTGCTGCCCCTAGTGGAAGTGTATGAATTGCATTCAGGTCACATGATCCACATAGACCAATTGGCATCCTGCTTGGAACCAGCAGAGTACCGAGGTGGTTACGTCACACTGGTGTCTTTTCGAGCAACATTGTACATCGTTATATATATATATATATATATATATATTTTTAGCTTATATGCTAGCACAACCACGGTGTAAAAACTACAGGTCCCGTGAACTGACAGCATTCTTATCCCCGCTTTCTGGAGTTGCTAGCTAGAGTGTGGCTAATCATATCGGCTATAATTATAGCTTAGCAAGCTAACTAGCAAGCTCGTCTTTAGCAGCGATGGTTTCGTTCACGTATGTACGGTGGCTGACTAGCAAACCTTAGCTAGTTAGTAAGCTAAGTTTCGTACATGCAGCATTCATCAGTAGGCTAACTACTTGATGCAGACAGAACAAATTAATTCAATGTAGGCCTATGTAGCCTGTTTCCCAACTAGTAAGTATAAAAAATCCTTACATTAGCTTATTATAGCCTATAGCCAACTGGGTAGCTAGCAAACTAACTAGCCTCTTAGCTAGGGGAATAGTAGGCTAATGAGAAAGATATCATCGACTGAGCTATTTGCTCTCTCTCCATACATGATTACTTAAAAACAAATTGGTTTGGAAACATGTTAGGGGTTATGCATTAAGACAACGGTTTACTGAATATTCTGCCCCTGCTAATGTAGCTCAGCAGACAGATAACAGGTTTCCAAGAAAGCCAGGTGCAAACACAATATTCGTTTTGGCTGTTTACTCAGAAAGCACTGTAAAACTGCAACACATACAGACAATACATGATGTGTAGAGGTTGAAAATAAATTAATACATTAAGCATTCATTGGCACAACCATGTATACACAATAAAAACAATGTAAATTAAATCGTTTAACTTCATAGGCGGGCTAACGTTTAGCAAATTTGACTTTAGCTTAAGATTTACAGCATTTCTCTAATCAGGAATGTATTAACAGTATTTTACTCTCTTGAAACACCCATAAGAAACAATACAAATATAAAATACAAATATAAAAATATCAACAAGCAAGCATTTTTATGGCCAGACAAATTCAGAGGAAGACAACAACGTGTCTGCTTTATTGAAACTTCCTGAATACGGTATCACTAGAGGGACAAACAACGTCAACAACAAACTTGTTTCGCCATAGAACTATGTTAAGAGCAACACACAAACAATAGACCTGTCTATGGCCTAGTCATTCAAACTTTGCCTATCATATATTAGACTTGCAAAAAATATGATTTTTAGAGAAGCAGAATATGACAATGAAATGCAGTATTCATCAATAGGGTAACTACTTGATGCTAACAGAACAAATTCATTTAATGTAGGCCTATGTAGCCTGTTTCCCAACTAATAATTATAAAAAAATACTTACATTAGCTTATTACAGCCTATAGCTAGCTGGCTAGCTAGCTAGGTAGCTAACTAGCCTCTTAGCTAGGGGAATGGTAGGCTAATAGTAATAGTAGAGAAAGGTATCATCAACATGTGTTGCAACTGAGCTATTTGCTCTCTTTCCATACATGATTACATCAAAACAAATAGGTTGGGAAACATGTTAGGGGTTATGCATTAAGGCAATGGTTTACTGAGAACAAGTTTTTTTCATCATACACAATGAAAAACGAATTCCGTTGCCTACATTCTTTTTCACTCGACTCATCTAAGAGTCGAGTCATTCTTTCACAGTCTTGCATCCATGTTCAACAACGCAAGTGATGTGACAATGTCTGTTAGATAAAAATGTAATGTAAGAGTTTATTATGGCTAAGAATTTGAACCCGAAATAAGGCCGATGTAAAACAGCGTCTCAAACACCTCCGACATGTGCCGAACCACCTGGTGCGCCTGCATCTTAATGTGCTGCAACTCCGCGTCACAGCTTTCCTTCTGCTGCTCGAATGAGTCCAGGTCCCAGTTTAGATCCAGCAGTTTGACCACGATCTCTTTTTCATGGGGCAACGCAGCTTCATGGATAACCTGGAAACTGTGGTCCTTGTGGTCTTTCTGACAGGCATCACACATAAGCTGTTTGTCGCTTTGGCAGTAAAGTATATATTTCTGACTATGCAGAGGGCAAAGATCCTCTGCTTCTGCTGAGTCTTTCTGTTGTTTCTGCTGTAAAAAATACATCAGAGTTCTTCAGGGCCAGGTTTAAAGGAGGGTCCTCCTTTGCACATTTCTTATGGCAGACGGGACATTTCCATGTGCTGGTGCTGTCCCAGTGCTGATGCAGGCAGGCTCTATAGATGCTGTGGCTACATAGCACGGGGTCCTTGTAAATTTCAAAGCAGATGGGACAAGATAAATCCTTGTCTGTAAAAGGACGCTTGCAAGACATTTTTTGACAAAACATCGGCGATCCCTTCTACTTTTAGCTGTCGGAATTGAGAAACTAAAAGGTCAAAATTCTTCTAAGCTGAATCTCCGATTCAGCTTTGAACATACGGTAAATAAAACTTCTTCATCGCATTGCGGAGTCCTTGGATGCTCTATGTGGGGCACAGTGGTTTTCAACACTACTCAAACAGATCAACAGTGGACGCAATCTCACAGGTTCTCCACCTGACCCTGACTTATCTGGACCAGAAAAACACGTATGTGAGAATGCTGAGGTACGCGCTGCTGAACAAAGAGGTACGCGCTGCCCTCAATGCACGTACGGCTGCGTTCACCTCTGGTGACTCTGCAGAGTACAAATTGGCCAGTTACTCCCTCCGTAGCTTATTAAAATTGGCCAAAAGTCAATACAGGGACACAGTTAAACTGTAATTCAACACCAACATCCGTGGCATGTGGCAGGGACTGAAAAACATAACAGACTTAAGGGGGAAAGTCAGCACGCCCAGCACTACAGTCTCTCTCGCAGAAGAACTCAACACATTTTATGCATGCTTCGAGTCCAGTTCTGTAGATGTAGCAACACCTATTAGACACCAACATGAACACTCAGTATATCCATTCATTCTCAATACCGTTAGACATGTTAGCACCAGTATGCTATTTTACAGCCTCCGGATCCACCTCCTACGACAATCTCTACATTGATAACATTGTATGCAAAAGTATAAAAGAAACTACACCAAAAATGGTAACTGGGTAAAAACTAGTTACATGAAACGCTTATAATGTAATTTTAAGGGAAAACAAGAGTATCTGACATAGGAGAACCATGTGTAAGTAGCAGAGCAGAGGATAACATACCTTCTCTCAAACCATCCAGATTAAAAGAAAGAATAGAACCACATATTGATAGAATATGAACCTGTTGTGGGCGTGGCTATCAGTATTTCTTTTTCTTTATACACACAAAATATTTCTTTTACCACAATAGTGTCTAGACTACACGTGAAAAACAATTAGTATTAGATACTTCTATTTGAAAAGTATTTTTATTACATAAAATATCAATATGAAACTACTACCCGGAAGTGTATGTATACTCTGTCAGTTACTCTGCATATATGCTACTACCTTTTGGCTCTAAAAGTCCCTGTTCATAATAAGCGCAACAACATCACCCTGCTACACATGCACCACACACTGTCTGGCACATAAGCAACTGTCTATTGTCTGGTTGTGTATTGTCTGCCTGTATGCCTAGTGTTGGAATAAAGTCAACCTAAAGTCAACCATGCAGTTAAGCAGGGGTGTCATCAGGGGGCCCTCATAGAACACTATTATTATTATCATCATAATTTCAGGGCCTAATATATTCTTTCAGAAGGACCAAAATTTCTAGGGGCGCCCCTGCAGTTAAGACAATACATGTGATAGACTTTGGCTATCTCTTAGGAACCAACAAACCTAAAAACCAACTTCTCCACATGAACTCCTTGTACATAACGCCTTGTACTTTTACTGCAATATACACACTGATAATATCACGCACGTCTTTAGATGCTAAATTAGGCTACTTATTCCTAGTAGCCTATGTGTAGGGTGCACCTTTTCATTGTAGGCTATAGCCTACATCTGAGATGTAAGTTGTTTTATCTATTTATGTCAGCAGCCTAAAGATAAAGTCCAATTCTCTGTCTTAATAAGAATCATGTACCCTGTGCAGCCTACCACATAAGTGCATAAAATCAGAATTTATTATTAGACTATTCAAATGTTAATGCATGAAACTGTATTCATGTAAATTGCAGGAAGGTGATTTCTATCTACATCCTCCAAAGAGAATAGTCTAGTTCAGTGAGGATGTAAGGGTCTATCTGCATTGGCCATAATATCTCCTACACCTGCAGCTGGTGTCATTTTTTCCCGCGAACCTAAATGGGCGTGGTCACAAAGATTTCGCGCGAAAAGTAATTTCACTCATGACACTGATGCGAGTGGTACATCAGTCATATCCAGAAGTCTTCTTTCCCGGGAAAACAGAGGGTGGATATACTACGACCTCAGTGAAGGTATGCATGGCTTACTCATTTGATCACAGGTGAAGAAAATATGGACAAATTTGATATCATAAACTATGAATAATCCGAAAGCCGTCATCAACAACTATTTTTATGGTTAGCTAGCATGCCGCTGCAAATACACAAATAGCTAGTTTGTTAACATGAACTATTGGTTTTAGCTATTAGTTATGGCATACAAAACAACATTGAAATTGATTGCGCAGCATTATCTCCATTGACAGAAGCACCATTATTATCATTTTATGCTATTTTTAATGTTGAAATGACGTTCGATGGGTTGATCCCTCAATAATCGATTTCAAGGCCATGTAGTTCGTTGCGTGGACAATAGCTAACGTTAGCTAGTATTGTAATCTAACAGATAGCTATAGTATGTGTTCACAATCAGGTAGTCAGCTATGCATCTGTTTTTTGTAATAGATAATAACAAACATTTTGAGCAACAATGGCAGAAAAATCTTTGAGAAGAAAACGACTTCTTCCTCAGCAAGATGCTGAGGAACACATTAAATTGCAGAGGGACAAGTTTGGCCTTGAGGAAAAATTCATTGATTCCTATAAAGGTGAGTATGTGTGCTAAATATATTTGTGGAAAATGTACTAGTGTAGATTGTAATTACATTTTGATATATGGATGGATAGTACTCAGCGGCGTCTGGTGAGCTGGAAACAGGTGGCGCGGAAACCTTATCTTTAAATCTGTCATTTTCTTCAAACTGTTCCCCATTTATAGCTTTCGCAATAGCACACAAACCTCAGACAATCTGCACTGTTTTGTGAGCATGAGCATTTACTCTATTTACGCGACTGGTGTTGATTATTCTGTGAATTGTTTGTTTTATTGTTAGTCAAAGAGGATAAAGGGTAACAGGTTGAAAGTAATGATAGATTTAAAGGTAAGGTTTCGGCCCCACCTGTTTCCAGCTTACCAGCCGCCACTGGTAGTACTAAAATTCATCTGATAGGCTACTGTTTATACTGTGTTTACTTTAAATGTTACATGTCAGGTAAGGTGACAGCTATTTATTTTTTCCAAGGACGTGGTGTGTTTGCAACTACCAGCTTCTACCAGGCAGATTTTGTTCAAGAGTACCGAGGGCAGCTCTCCACACCAAATCATATCCACAAGAATAGGCGTGGCACGGTGTTTGTCTTTGATTTCAAATGGAGAGGGAAAGACTGGAGGTAAGTTATTCTCCTTGAAACTTCTTCCACTTAGTTTTTCTATTACTCGTATTCTACTTTAATGTTTATATGCTAGTTGGCTACAACCATGAAAACATATATTCTTCCAACCATTTTTGGCACTTATAGTTTTTCTAGCAACATTCTGGCAACACATCAACAACAACCTTGCCATTTGCCTAGTATTCTACTTTAATTTTCTATATGCTACTACCTAACAACACCCTAGCGAAACTTGCTACAACCATGAAACTGCAAAATGAAGATTGTTTTGAAGTCGTGCTCTCTTTGGGTTTGAATAACCTATGTATGTTTTTGTGTATGTTTGTTACACTTGGATGCATCTGTCTTTATTTGCACCAAATTCAAAGAGACCTCTTTATTTGCAGTCAAAGAATTTTACCAAGAAGAAATTAACTATAACTATGGGGATTCAGACTGGCCCTGGCGCAAACAGGTATGCTGTTAAAACATATTTTATACATAGATTTTGTTAGAACCATAATCTATCTCTAGAAGTAGAATGTGATGGTAATGATGAATTATAGATGGAATAGCGTGATACATTTATTAAACTGTTTTTTTTCCTTTGTGTAACATAAACTTCTGCATGTTTTAAGGTAAAGGTAGAACTGCCGATTGCCAAAACTCAAGACAGGACTAAAACATGTAAGGAGCGTCTTGCCACTAAAGAGAGTGAGGTATGTACTGCCTACTGCGACACACATTTAATGTGTATCTTTTCTGTAAACACAGTGGTGACTGGATGAAAATGACCAACTTTTTGAACACCACAGTTTATATAAACAAAAAAGCTTCAATGCCAATTTAAGTTTTCTGTATTCAGTATTCCTTTGGTTATTGCCTAGATGAATGTAGCTGCAATGCACTTGATCATTTTCATTGTAGGAACAAGAGGAAACCGCTATGAGCCAGAAGAATCATACAAAATGGTCTTCCTGCAGAGTAGAAGAGGAGGCCAGTTCAACAGCTAAGGTGCTAAAGAAGCCTGTTAGAATCAGTGAAAGTGAGGTATGGAGCACCATTTCAATATGTATCCAGAGTACTGGTGGTTGCCATGAGACATGTTGCCAACTATACCCCATTGTCATTGCATTTTTGAGTAGAAGTGCTAAATGTGGAGCTACCATGTCAACTGTGCTCATGTGTTATTGACCCCTAGATTAATATTTGATATTAATATTTGATGTGATTAACATAATGCAAGAAGTACTACTTGATTTAGCCAAAGAGCTAATCTGCACCAAGCTATAAATGCTCTTCTGTTTTTGTGTTATGAGGCTATGAGTCACATTGTAATTTTGTTGTAGATGTCCAAATGAATGAGCCATGAATGTGGTCAAGTTGATGTTCTTTTAGGGATCAAATACTTCCTCTGTTGTTGATAAGCACTTTGCTTTGCATTCTAGGAACAATCAGAGGCCATCGTGGGCCAAATCCAGACGAATGATGGGACACAATGGTCTTCCTGCAGAGATGAAGACAAAGCCAGTTCACAGGAGAAGCCTTTAGTTCCTGGAGAAACTGAGGTATGAACATGACTTGCCATACACTTACTTGCCTATGTGCCTGTCCCCAATGTGGGAAATGTAGAATGTGTGTGTATGCCCAGTGTCCCCATTTGGAGCATCTGGGAGCAGAGAAGGCGAGTGTGGGATGGCCATGATTTTGCATGTCCCCAGTCTCCCTTAGTGGTTTGTGTATGTGTGTCCAGTGTGACCCCAGATTGAGTATTAAGCTCATGTTATTGGTTTCCATGTGAACTCTACTTATGTGTTATTGATCCTTAGATGAATATTTGGTAATACTTATATGGTTAACATAATGCATGAATTTGTGCTTGATATAGCCGGTTATCTTATCTGCAGGTAACTATAAATGGTTGATGTGCTCCTCTGTTTTTGTGTTCTGATACTATGAGTCACAGGTTTGAATTGTGTTGTAGATGTCCAAATGAATAAGCCATGAATGTGGTCAAGTTGAAGTTCCTTTAGGTATTTGATATACTTTCTCTGTTGTTGATAAGCACTTTGCTTTGCATTCTAGGAACAATCAGAGGCCATCGTGGGCCAAACCCAGATGAATTATGAGACACAATGGTCTTCCTGCAGTGATAGAAGCGAGGCCAGTTCACAGGAGAAGCCTTTTAATCCTGGAGAAAGCAAGGTATAACTTGCTATATTACATACCATTATATCAGTGTGTTCCCAATTTAGTGGTTGCAGAGTGTGTGTGTCGAGTATGCATCTATGAGTAATGAAGGCAGGTATGGGGTGGCCATAATCCATCTTACACTTTATCTGTCAATGATTCTTGACCCCAGATCATGGGCTCTAATGTAGTGACATTACTTTATAGAGAGTTGTTAAGCAAGATGCCAAGATCCATAAGTTATATATATATATATATATATATATATATATATATATATATATATATATATATATATGGTGGTGTTTTGAATTCTGTTGTAGTTTAGTTTAAATATGCTTTTGGTTTTGATTCAAGTTAATGGCAGGGCTGCCTATGAACAACACATTGGGTCACATTGGCCTTCATTGGGTTCGTAAGAGTTGCATTTACTACATGTGCCAAATTTATAATTGGACTGTAGAAGTGGCAAGAGACTGTAATAATACATTCCATGAGATGTCTATCCTGCTGTTTTCCACTGTCATCATTGCTCTAAAGGCAGAATGTATATTTTTTAAAGCAATGGAGGTTGCTCTCTTTCATGCCAAAGTAGTATCGCTATTACGTAAATAAACCCACAGTGGCCTGTGGGTTTATTTACGTAATAGCGATGCTACTTTGTTTTATACTTTGCATTTGTATGTATTTTTCTCTTCACAGCTAAGACTTGCAAAACAAAAAGCATACCACGACAAAGGCTTTGAGGATGACAAAAGAAAGAAACCTAATGTGCTGGAGAAACAACATAGATATCTGTTAAATAAGCGTGCAGAGTTTGCACAAAAAATATCCCTAACAGACAAATTGGTAAGTTATGTAACATGATTGCTCAACATAATGATTGACTATATAGTCACATTATGTTGCACAATTTAAATAACATTGGTACGGACGCATGTAAATACATTATCCTCTTTCAGTACTGGTCTTATTGTTTTTTTTTTTTTTTTTGTTTGTTTGTTTCCAAGCTGGACTCATCTCCTGCAGCTCACAACACTGACAACCATTCCTCACTTTATGATGGTGGCATAGAGGTAAGTTGAGCGGCCCACAAATACATGTTTGATTTGAATATGGAAATGGTAAACTGAGGAAGACTAGTTCAGTAATCATCAGTCAATCAGTCACTAGTTCAGTAATCATATGCCACTAGCTCAAAATTTTCCTGTAGAGAGAGCATGTGGAATTGGGTATTTAGCCCTGATACACTACTGGTTGCCAAATCATTAAGCTCATTTCTTTACCATCACTCGCACCACATTCTCCCATATAGTCCCAGGTACATGCTATCAGGGACTTTCATGGTGTGTTACTTTTATGTCCACTCTCCTCCAACTCATTCCATTATAACCTCAAGAAAATTCAGTGAGAAGTGTCTTCACATCATTGCTTTTCTTTTGGTCACATCAGCCCAATTACTAAATATTGTGTGTTATGCCTTACTGATTTGATATGGCAAGTCTTGCCTGTACCATCCTGTTTTTCTTGACTTTGTCATCTTTGTCTTTTGTAAAGGCAAAAACCCCAATGACTGCCAAATCTTTATCTAGAAGACAGCTATTTGCACAGGTATTTCTCAAGAAATAATTTTTTTCTTAAACCATTGTCTTCTCTCTACACTGTGCCTAGTGTAATTTAGTCAGTGACCCAGATGTGAGTACCTTGTAGCATTAGTCCAGTGCACCAGATAGACCTAACAGGGAACCAAAGTAAACTAGAAAACTTATCCAATTCCTAACCAGTTTTTAGTTAGACCAGCAGTTTGTCTACAGATAATTATCAGCTGTTATACAATATGACACAATCCTGATTGAGTGCAAGTAGGGTATATGGTAGCTATCAATCACAAATTGAAACACGTAACTGTTGTTGGTATTCCAGTATTTGCTATGGGCTAAGGAAATGTGCTTTATGCTAACTGAAAGGTGTTGGATAAACCCCACAATACCTACTTCCTGGTACATATCTCTGGTCTTATGCCAAATACATTTATTCACAGTTTTATTTTTCCTCATTGATGTACTTTTGAAATCACGTGAGAGTAATTTAGTTTTTTTGTGAGTCTGTTACAATAATCATACATTCATTGACTTTTAGGGCGTAGCAAGTTCCACGGATGACTCTGAGTCCGATTGCACAGACTACAGTGATGCTGATTACGTACCTGACACTGATGGAAGCTCATCGGATGGATCAGAAAATCTGTACCCTGTTGCAAAGAGACCTTTGACTAGTCAAAGATTTCCTATGTTACCTGTGAAGCAAGAAAATGCAGAAGAGTCTGAAAGTTCGACTCAAAGCAACAGCAAGATGCATGTATTGCCTCCATCAAATTCTACATCACGCAGAGTGTATGACAAGAGAAACTACTGTGTATTTTGCTTCAAACCATCATCCAAAATTGGCCACCTTGAAACTGTCCATCGGAATGAAGTGGAGGTCACATTGAATATTCTACGAAATCGGGGAAATTTCACCCACAATGCTGAAGTTGTGAGAAGGGGATCAGGACAGTTGGTTTCATGTTATCGACCTCGAAAACAAAAAGATGCCAAAGATTTCGTTCATTGTGTTCACTGCCAAGGACTTTACGCTAAAAGGACTCTGTGGAGACACATGAAATGCTGTCCAAAGAAGACAAATGAATCTGACGAATCCCAAAATTCAAGAAAGCGAGTTAGATCTCTGTGTGCTCTTGCAACACCAATTGCCCGGGAGATCAGTGATGGTTTGAAAAAGATTGTATCCCAAATGACCTATGATGATGTGTCACGCACTGTCCAGAATGATAAGTGTATCTTGCAGTTTGGAGAACACCTGTTTAATCGGCATGGGTCAGATGTTAGCAGGCATGATTACATACGCCAAAAAATGCGTGAGGTAGGAAGACTTCTGTTGGAAGCTCGAAAAATTACTCCACTGAAAAAGATGGAAGACTTTATCATACCTACAAACTACTCACATGTTGTTTCTGCAGTGAAAGTGGTTGCTGGCTACAATCCTGAAAAGAACACCTACCGCATACCTTCATTGGCTCTTAAGGTCGGCCACAGTCTACAGAAGATTTGTAGCATAGTTGAGAGTTCTTCCATGATGAATGGAGACCACGCCATGGCAGAACAAGCCAAGAATTTCCGAATCATACACAAGGCCAGATGGAATGAGTACATCTCTGCTGGGGCACGAACAACTCTCACTGAAGCCAAGTGGAATGCCCCGCCAATTTTGCCATTCACCCAAGATATAAAACTTTTGAATTCTTACCTGGAAAAAAAACAAGATGAGTATGAAAGACGGCTAAGAATATGCCCAACAGCAGACAGCTATGCTGACCTGGCTAAAGTAACACTTACTTTAGCAATTATATTCAATAGGAGAAGAGCAGGTGAGGTTTCAAGAATGAATTTAACTGCATTTATGTCAAGAAATCGTAAGGAGCTGCATGAAGATATTGCAGTTTGTCTGCCAGAATTTGAACAGAAGATGTGCCAGTTCTTCTCCAGAGTTGAGTTCCGTGGGAAACGTGGAAGAATGGTTGCTGTACTTCTAAAACCATCCATGGTCTCATCTCTTGAGCTCCTGGCTGAAATGCGTGAGATGTGTGGAGTACCTGCAGAGAATCCCTACATGTTCGCCAGACCTGGTGCACTGTCTGCATACAGAGGAGGGGAATGCCTTCACAAGTATGCAAATGAATGTGGTGCCAAACATCCTCAGGCCCTGACCTCTACAAGGCTTCGAAAACAAATTGCAACTATGACCCAAGTCCTAAATCTGGAGGAAAATGAGGCTGATCAACTTGCCGACTTCTTAGGTCATGATATTCGCATCCACCGACAGTATTACCGTCTGCCGCAAGGGACTTTACAACTTGCCAAAATGAGCAAAGTGCTGATGGCTATGGAAAGGGGCACACTGTCAAAGTACAAGGGTCAGTCACTGGATGAAATTGAAATACATCCTGAAGGTTTGAACTTAATAGATTGTCTCAACTGTAGTTAAACTGTAGTTAAAAGAGGAATACAATATTTTAAAAAAACTGTAATGATCTAATGATAGATGTGCTAATCATTAATCATTCTGTATGCTCAATGATGTTTGAAATGTTTTCATTGGAGGATTTTTCTTCCCCTGTGCTCTTTGTCATTAGAGAACCTGGTTCAATCAGAAGAATTGGACATGTCAAGTGATGAAGATGATGACGATCCTGTACACAGTGAAGGCATTGAAACGGCTGGGCGCTCTCCACTCCAAGCTATTAGTCCCAACAGTATGCCATCCCCAGAAGCACCTATTACTCCCAAACAGCAAAGTAAGAAAATCATCTGCCATCATGTGGAAATAAATGTTACTGCATAGGTGTCTGCTGCTAGATAATCAGTTTTTGATAGTTTGATAGCTAAAATGTCATTTAAGTGTAGCCTGTGAATGGGGTAGTATTCAGAGTAGATAACTACTGATGTTTCATAATTATGAAAGGCTTAACTGAGATACTGCAGAACAGGCAACAGACATGGAAATTAGATTTTTTTCAACTTTCTTGAATAGAGAACACTAATTGAAAAGACCGATTTTCAAGCGAGCCAGAGTCAATGCAATGACTATAAATTCAGCAGCATATTAGAAAACTTCAGTGCATGCTTAACGATTGTTTTTTGTTACCAAACATCACCCATTTGGGATTAGGCTTAGTATTTATTCATTTTTTTGAACACTTTTTTCATAGATTTTTCAAATGCAAAGGCTTTAAACCCCATCCCACCCACCCCTAAAAAAAAGTTAAGAGAAATGAAACAAAGTAAATGAATAAAAAGATACCAGAAAAATGTTACTTTATCTATTTATAAGACTAAAGTGGGCAAATAAATACATTAAAGAAAAATACTACATCACATGAAAGGTTGCAATCGAACAATCAAGTGCACAGTGAAAATACAGCACTCATTCTGGACAAGGACTAGGGCCTAAGTGCAGTCATAAAGGCATCAATGTAAAACCGAAGAATACAGTGCATCAAGATAGAACCCCCCCGGCTTGCAATTAATGTTAGTGCAATCAATCAAATAACCTATGTTAAGACTGTGATCTCCCCATACCCTTGTGCTCTTGTGTCTTTTTTTTTTACTTTGCTCGGTTTACTTTAAAGTATATGTAGATAAAGCTGAGTATAAAAACATTATTTATATAACTATTTGTACTTGATGATACCTTATACTTCTATTTTTCCCTCACAGATACGGGTAAGCCCAAACGCAAGTGGGAAGATGGTGAGGTCTGTGCGGTGGAACGGCATTTATTAAGATGGATCCAAACGGGTAGAGTACCTCAGAAACGAGAATGTCTCCAGTGCATTCAGGCAGAACCACAAGCACTGAGAAACAGGTCATGGACTGATGTCAAGAATTACGTAAGAAACAGAAGCATCACCTTGAAGAAACAGTTGCATACTTTGTAGTCTGTAAGTGTTGTTTAGTGAAAGCTATGCAGACTTTTGGACGCACGCACTGTACTATGTCCTGTTCTTGTTCACTCTTGTTCGTAAGGTGTTCACACTCACACTGCTATTTGCATGGCACTAGGGGCTCGCACTGCTATTTGCATGGCACTAGGGGCTCGCACTGCTATTTGGACAGCACTAGGGGCAGGCACTGCTATTTGCGTGGCACTAGGGGCTCACACTATTTGCATGGTACTAGGGGCAGGCACTGCTATTTGCATGGCACTAGGGACTCACGCATGGCACTAGGGGCTCGCACTGCTCTTTGCACAGCACTAGGGGCTCACACTGCTATTTGCACAGCACTAGGGGCTCACACTATTTGCACAGCACTAGGGGCTCACACTGCTATTTGCACAGCACTAGGGGCTCACACTATTTGCACGGCACTAGGGGCTCGCACTGCTATTTGCATGGCACTAGGGGCTCACACTGCTTTTGCTCACATGGCACTAGGGGCTCACACTGCTTTTGCTCACTTGGCACTAGGGGCTCACACTGGACTGGTTGCTAACACGGGACTAGCTGCTCGTACTGGACTAGCTGCTGATACTTTTCTTTCTCACACTGTACTATGTTTGAAGCTATGATTGTTGCCTGGTGAGTACTTTTTATAGCTTCATGTTGTGTCTTTTATAAAGGTCTTTTGCAGTCAAGCATTTCAGATTTGTCTGTGTCTTTTGTAGTTACCTAACTAGTATTTTATATGGTGCTTACCAGGGTGCTATACCATGTAGTACTTTTGACTGGGAATTAGGCAATCCTAGTTAAGATTAACTTTGATATTGACCAGTACATATAACATTATGGTTTTATGAGAAATCCCTGCCCACACCATTCCATAAACCTGTGCAAATTAGATATGTGTTTTTTATTGTAAAGGCTATAATATTCACTGATCTTTGTGCGTATACATTCTACTTTTACACGTATTAATTTCACAGACACTTCTATGGCTGAAGAAGTGAATTGAACAATTATTTCATATTGGTAAAGTATACTCAACACTTCTGCTGTTAATACCGAGATCTCAGTATTACCCTTCTTTACAGTTATGGCAGTTACACCCGTATGGTGTAAATAGTAACATTTTGTCTATAACCTTGTGGTACGCCTCTTATTACGTCAGACATTTTATTGTGGTCAGATGTGTTTTGCTCCGGCTTGCTCCAGCTTTACATGTGATTAACTATTTTCAGAGTTGAAAATACAGTTAATCACATGTATGAAGGAAATTATCTTCTAGCTGACCCCAAAGTTGGGTGAGGGTGCTCAAAAGTGTCTTATATCAGAGATTGTGTAGGTTTACACAACTGAGACCCCAAATGTGTCCTTAAAAATACTTGTCCCCAAACAAAGGGTATTATGTCAGATGGACAAAAAAAGCTTTAATCCAAAATATCAAGTGGTTTTCATATTACTGACTCATTTTGTAGTATAATTTTGTTGTCAGCTTTTCTCTAACTCGTTTAGAAAGGGGTGTCCCCGGGGTGGGGTATTTGTTACATGCGACCACAAATGTGTCCTAAGTTTGTGTGTGTGTGTGTGTGTCTGTTAAATGTCTGTTTGGGTGTGTAACTTTCTGTTCATGTGAATGTGTGTCTGCTTGTGTGTGTGTCTGTGTATGTGTGAGTGTGTGTGTCTGCTTGTGTGTGTTTTTTTCGTGTGTTTGTGTGTCTGTTCATGTGTGTGCTGGTGTGTTTCTGTCTGTCTGTCTGCATGTTTGTGTGTGTATGTGTGTCTGTTTGTGTGAATGTGTGTGTGTGTCTGTCCTTGGTTATGTCTGTGTCTGTGTCTGTTCATGTATGTTTGTGAAAGTTTTTGAAAGAGGGGTTGCTGTCTGCCTCATACTACTACTCCGCACAGGAACACAAGAACATTTGGAATGTTGTGTTACGACTCTCGGTCGTCATGTGTCTTGTGGGTGTCTTTGTGGTTGTGTTTCGTTGCGTAGGTGTGTCTCTCCGACTATTACAGGTGTGCGGCGACTGGACTGGATCCAGAAGCTCACCTCTGCCCATTGGTTCCTGGAGGCGGCGGGAGAATTCAAAAGAGCCGACCTGCGGTGAGGGAAGGGGGGGACCCACAGATAGCACAACCCCTGTAGCCTCACTATCCTGTAATTTCGTTTTGTTGTAGCTTATGTGTTTAGTGTTCCTCTGTGTTTTCCGTCACTGTCTGATTGTTTTGTAAGATTGTGTTTTTCACTGTATATATTCTGTATATATTTTCAGTATTTGTATATACACCCAGGGAGTAGTAGGTGTGAGCTGCCTTTTTTTTTGTTGTGGTTATCTTTTTTCTCCTGTTTTTTGCGTAGTTAGGGAGTCAGGGTAGGCCTTTGTCTTTATTTTCTCTTCTCTTGTTCGCTTAGAATAGCTAGGTAGTTTTATTATTTTGGCCTGGGTGCAGCCCGAAGCTTTTCCTCCCTTTCTTGGTTCATGTTATGTAGGAATAAAACTTTTAAACTTTTAAAACATTTTCCCTGAATCTAGTCTGTTTATCAGTTGTTGGTCACGGATATTCACACTTTATGTCGCACCCTAACACCCCTAGACCAGGGACATAACAGTTGCCAAGGATCCACAATTCAAAACCAAATGTAATTTGACACCAGCTGTCTTTGACTCTGTTTCAGCAATTTGAATGTCAAACATCAAATCAGGTAAGAGAGAGGGGATACCAAAGTATGAACAAAGGCTCATAATTCAAAAAACGTTCATCACAGCACTAAACTGAAGACATTGTGAGAATCTGCACAAGTATAGCTCTATTTTTAAGCGTGTAGAGCCAGTATTTGTGGAGACACGGCAGTTTGGAAAGTTAGTAACAGAAGAGTGGGGGCCTGTAAGGTCTGTAAAGCAAATGGTGTAGGTGCAGTTAGAGTTATAATAATTTATAAGGGACACAAGAACAGTATTGTGCTTGCCGTTTGGGCAACCACACTAATAATAATGTGACACAAGAACAATAATGATCATCCCTGCAGGGTTCACAAAGTGACACAGCAATGTAGGTTACTTTTTTTTTTTTTTACACACCCATTGATACAGCTGGATACCTATTAAGGCAATTCTGGGTTAAGTGCCTTGCCCAAGGGTACAACAGCAGTGACCCAGCATGGAAGCAAACCAGCAGCCTTTCAGTTACGAGTCATTCTCCTTAGCACTATGCTACAATGCTGCCCCAACAGTGGGTGGCAGAACAAAAACAAAACCTATAAATGTAAATCTGTCAGTGTAAGGGGGTCAGTACTTTCTATAGGCGATGTAGTGAGGTTAAAGAAATACCAAGGATAATTACCAGATTTAAAATGAGATCACAATAATGCACAGGTCTAAATGCTGTATGAAACTAACAGTCAGGATTTACATTAAAGGGCACATAACAGATCAGAGACAGCCTTCATCTATATCAAAATCTCTAATAGCCAAAATCTTATCAATTAAAAAAATATATCATTCCTTGTTTTATTTCATGAATGAAACAAACCCGGTTTAAAATGGGTTACTTCAACCTCTGAGATTTTGATACTAAGCACCACGTCCGATTCCTTATAAGCGAGGTTGATGGTTACCCATCAGTACCAGTGGTGGCTGTAAAAGTAAGGGAGGAAGGAAGGTGCGCTTGGTGAAGTTTGGTGGGGGGTTGGGGGTGTGTGAGTGTCAGTGAGGGCATATGCAGGAATGTAAAACCCAGACACATTTAAAGCAGCAGTAAGGAGTTTTGGTCAATTATGTGTGTGTATATATATATATATATATATAAAAAATATATTATACACACACACACACAAATATATATATCCGGAGCCATGCACGCCAATGTTGCCTTGCTTGCGCCCCAACATAACAAAACCCCAAAAAAAAAAAAAAAAAAAAAAAAAAAAAAAAGACGGAGTGCTAATGATGTTCTTGGTCCAGACCGCTGCCTTCCATCACTGGTGCTCACTGCTCGTCCTCCTCACGCAGCCCCGGAGCAGGAACTAAGGATGCGCTGGCAAGGGAAGAACACAGCAGCACCAATCACCCTCACTGTTAGGCTGGGCAGACTGAAAAAGGGCGCGCACACACACACACAACACCGCCAGTCACGTCCCTTACTACACAGGGGCACCACCCCGATTCACCTCCTGCCCAGCCTGGGGTGTTGTCACTCCGCCGTTCTCCAGCCTCAATTCCCTTCTCCCTCCCCCAGCCGGCTTCCGTTGCCTTACCTGCCCCGGGCGTCACTCCTGGAAGCGGTCTGGGTCTGCAGCGCTCCGCTGTCGCTCACTCCGCACTCGCTCTGCAATATAAAGACATCCCCTCCCGGGATTTCCCACCCCCAAATTAAACCAAACAAGAAAACAAAAACAAAAAAAAAAAAAAACGAAACTTAAAACGTCCGAAAGAAAAGAAAAACCGGCCGAAAACGTACAAAGAAAAACGAAACCCAAAGCAACCAAAACAACAACAGAAAATAACCCAAAACGAAACTTCTTCCCCAGTAAAACCACGAGCAGAGTCTTCCTTTCCCGAGCCATCCATCCGTGCTGACTGACTGAATTGTCCCCTTTTTATACCTGCACTCCCGGCAATTATGACAATCCAGAACAGCTGCGGATCCCGCTAGTTTGGCGGCGGCAATAATTCAATTGCCCTGGCTCAAGCACGCACCCGTGGTACCCAATTAACTTTCCCGTGCGAGAGGCTCAACAAGTGGCGTCTGTCAGCTCACCTCCTGACATATATATATATATATATATATACACTCCATTATTATTAGTAGTAAGTGTTTTAACAATTAAATTACCGCATACATATAAAATATTAAAATAAACATTATCCTATTCTAATTGAAACTCTGAACTAAAACACGTTATTCTTTTTATTAAATGGTCTGAAATTCGAAACAAAATTTAAAATAGCTGACCTACTTAGCGAAACATTTTATTTCATTTAACGTTTGCAAGCTTGTTAGCTAGCTAGCCTCCTACAGTCATTAGTTTGACTAGGCAGGTAACGTTAGCTAATGTTAGCTGGCTGCAGTCAGACTTTACATGGATCTACTCTGTACATGTGGTGTTGAACACACTGACCTTACCATTTGGTTTGGTAATCTCGATTTTTGGAACTGGTCTCCCTGCTGCTTTGACCTTAACCTTCTCACTGTAGTCCAACGAGTGAAATGGTGTATTTAATAAAACATAGATAACGTCCGCTGTTTCCATTGTGGCTTTATTAGCAATCAAGAAAGCTAGCTTCCAACAGAAAAAACTTCCTGACTAAACACGACAATTCTTATCCTTGCTGTATGACAAGTGAGTTCCGCTCCAGTTACCCCAATCCATTCGTCAAAGAAAGAAAGGATCAAATGGCCTAGATCTTCAGACAACATCGCATGGATGCAGTTTGATGACGACCTAGACGGCATCCTGGAAGCTGCCTTAGCAGGCCCAATACACAAAAAGGTCAACTCTCTCACAGCCACAGCGTACAACCTAGCTAAGGAGCGATTTGGCCCAATGGAGCGGAGAGGCCAGCCCCAGCCACCGCGGCAACCAAATAAGAGGGAAAGGGAGATTTGTCGCTTGAGAAGTGAAATAAAGACACTCAACAAGCTGTTTAAAACCAGTTCACCAGCTGAGAAGGAAGGTATCAAGGACCTAACCAGCAAGCTGTGGGAACGGCTGTGCAAACACCAGAGGGCAGAATATCTTCGACAGCAAAGAAGGAAGAAAGGCAAAAGGCAAGTGCAGTTTGTTAAAGACCCATATAGCTTCACCAGGACTCTTCTCAGTCAACAAAAGTCTGGTACGCTATCCAGCCCAAAGTCAGAGGTAGAGGAGTTTCTGTGGGATGCATACAGCGACCCCTGTAGGGGTCAGGGACTTGGAGCTAATGGGACTGTTCGCAAACCTAGAAAACAATCAACTGAGCTGAATATGAAGGAGCCTACATGGCAGGAAATTCAAGATGTCATTCGGAAAGCCAAGGCATCAGCTGCCCCAGGCCCAAGCGGTATACCTTATAAGGTATATAAGAAATGCCCAAAACTTCTCCAGAGGCTGTGGAAGATCATGAGAAAGATCTGGGCCAAAGGCACAATCCCATCAATCTAGAAATTGGCAGAAGGATGCTTTGTTCCAAAGGAAGAGGGTTCCTCCACAATCACCCAGTTTAGGACAATCTCCCTCCTGAACGTGGAATGCAAGATCTTCTTCTCGGTGCTCGCAAGACGGCTGACCTCTTATATGATGCAGAACCACTGCATCAACACATCCATCCAGAAAGGAGGTATCCCAGGTTTTTCAGGGTGCCTGGAACACACCACAGTGATCAGCCAACTGATCCATGAGGCCAATCAGAAGAAAGGCGACCTAACAGTTGTCTGGTTAGATCTCGCAAATGCCTACGAGTCAATCCCACATAACCTCATCCAAGAAGGACTCGACCACTATTACATTCCAATGTCACCAATGCTGTGAAGCAGATTGATGAATGGCTGAAGAAGATCGACAAATTCGGACTCCCTGGTAAATTTAAGTCCTGGCTGTACCAGTTTGGCCTTCTGCCCAGGCTTCTTTGGCTCTTCACAGTCTACGAGTTCCCCGTGACTGTTGTAGAGGGCATCGAGAGGAAAGTTAACAAGCACCTGTGGAGATGGCTGGGAATCCCCCCAAGCTTCTCTTCAGTGGGCCTCTACATCCGATCAGGGCAACTACAGCTCCCCCTGTCATCAGTTGTGGAGGAATTCAAGGTGGCAAAATGCAGAGTCGCATTAAGTCTGAGAGACTCCAATGACAAACTGGTAAAGCAAGCAGGTGTCACAACTAGATCTGGGTGCAAGTGGGCAGCCAACGCAGCCATTGAGCAGGCAGAAAGTTCTCTGAAGCTGCGAGACATCATTGGCAACCCCTGCGTCAGGGGGCAAGGCCTCGGCTCTGCATACTTCCAGCAGTGGGGAAATGCAAGTGCAAGAAGGAGGCGAGACATGATCCAGGCAGAAGTACGGACTCGCAAGGAGGAGAAGCGGATGTCTAAGGCAGTAGAACAAGGGTCCCAAGGCCCATGGACAAAATGGGATCTGCCCAAGCGCAAGATCTCATGGGCAGAGCTGTGGAGACTGGAGCCCTTCCGTATTTCCTTCCTCTTGCGGTCCGTGTATGACACCCGTCCTTCACCAGCACATCTGCACACATGGGGGCTGAGAGAGGACCCGCACTGCAAGCTCTGTGGTCAAAAGGTGACACTGGCACACATACTGTCCGGGTGCAAAACATCACTAATTCAAGGATGGTATAGATGGCGCCACGATAAGGTGCTCTTGTCTCTTGCTGACACACTAGAGCGGGAGAGATGCAAGAAGAGGCCAGTCGGCATGGACTTAAAGAAGGCCCTCATCTTCTTCAGGGAGGGAGCAAGGCCTTTTTCAACCAAAAGACCAAGGCCCAATCTGCTGCAAACTGCCAGGTCCTGGGAGATGAGGGTCGATGTGGGAAGGAGGCTGCAGTTCCCGGAGGTGGTGCACACAACCCTCCGTCCAGATATTGTATTGTGGTCAACCGAAGACCGGAAAATAATTCTGGTGGAGTTGACGGTCCCGTGGGAGGAGTGTTGCGAAGAGGCCCATGAGAGAAAGACCTCGAAGTACCAGCCCTTAGTACAGGAGTGCAAAGACAAAGGATGGCAGGCATGGTTGTTCCCCATGGAGATCGGCTGCACAGGTTTCCCAGCCAGATCAACGTGGCGGTTGTTGTCAGCTCTGGGCCTTGATGAAAGGAGCAAGAAACAAGTAGCTCGCAGGATGGGGGAAGAGGCAGAACGAGCCTCTTGCTGGATTTGGAGTAGGCGAGAGGAGGGAAGCTGGAAGCCAGGAGGAGACGGGCAGTGATTTGGCCACCACTGCCGGCCCGCCAGCTGGAGAGTGTCGTGGTTAAGGGTCGAAACGCTCAGTGAAAGTTGGGTACCACTTGATGACATCTGCTCCTGGCCGAAGGCTACGGTTACCTCATAAGGTAACCGGAGAATTGCACCTTAACAGGTGTATGTCACAAATGACACAAGACAAGATTCTTGCATGATATCATTGATAACCCCCTCCCTCAAAACTCTGATTGGGTATTCACCAGCGCAATCAGCTCCGCTGATTGGTTCACTGATGTTAGGCGCTAAATCCAGAGCCTCTGGCAAGACCCGCCCAGAGGGAGGTTCATCCTCCCTTACTGCCATTCACCCTCATGTTAAAAGCCAGGACTCACAAGCCGCTGGGGTAACAACCATCAATGAGAAGCTTGAGGAGGTTGGACCTCCATACAGTAATTTTCAATTGTGGTAGGGGGTGCTGTTGGTATTTTGACACAGGGACATGATTTTTGTGACTTCAAAGTGTTAAAATAGTAATATTATCAGTATTTTAACAGATTATTCTGTTAAATTTAGGTGTATTTATTTTTCTCTTGGAAGTTTATTTTTCTATGAAATTTTAGGGAGGATGGTCCTCGCTTTCCTCAATGGACGAGCCTCCTCTGATCAGTACCCATCAGAAGTGGTCTTGAGCTGTAGGGATATATTTTTAAGTTATGGATAAATTAACAATTCTTTCAATAATGAAACACTAACATGGGGTTGTGCAGAACCAGAACTTACAGGGACTTGGAAAGACATGTTGATCTTTCTTGAAAAGCAGAGCAGACCTAGCATTTACAAAGGACTGGGGCTGGTGAAGACAACAAGTTCTAGGCAAGGAAGTTCAATTAAAAACTGGAAAATCTGAAATGCCAAGTGAAAGGAAGCACTTTGGCATTGTGTGTGAAATTTTGATTGCTGACTCAAATGATAAGGGGTGGTTTTGCTCATAAAAATCTGTTCAGTAGTTTTTATTTAAGAAGATACCAATGAAAAATCAACAAATTCAGCACCATTATTTTTGAGTGAGTAACACATCAAATTAGCAAAAGTTAGATATGGTGACATAATGCTTTTTCAGCATGCTAGGTTTGTAGAAGCTCAGATATTATTAAAAGTACAGTTTAGATAAAGTGAACTTTTACATATGGAAACTAAAGTACCTTTTACATTTCCTACATTGAACTTGATCACCATTTCATTTCCTTTTCTCTTCCCCTTTCCACAAAGTCCCTTTGATCTGAGCTCTGCCTCTGATCCTACTGCCCTGACCGCTTCACCTGTTTGGAGTCATTTTCAAATATGTCACCTGACTCTTCTGCATGCTGTCTCATGTCTTCTCACTCATCTCTTCTTGATTCTCTTTTTCCTCCTCTTTTTCCTTCCTCCAGACCTGTGCCACCATCTCCTCAAAATCCAGGGCTGTCTGATACACTCCATGCTGACAGACAAAAAACTAAGGGCAGTTTTTTCATTTCAACGGAAATGAAAAAAAAAAATCTGCCAATCCAAATACCAGGCTGTTCTTTCTACCTCCTGATCTGCTCTCTCATCTGCTAAAGCGTGTTAGTTTCTAACAGTATTCAGAAGTTATCCACCAATCCCTGTAAGTTGTTCTCCTCCTTTTCTTACTTACTCCTCTACCCCAACCTCCTCCCCAACCACACTGTCTCACATCTCCTTTACCTTTCTGTAACCCTGCAATGTGCAATTTTAAGTCAACTGTCTGACTGTCTCACACAGAATAACCTGCATGATCTCCACCAGTCTGGTTTCAAGGCTGGCCACTACTTCACACTGCATGAGCTGCTTCTAAATCTGTCCTGATCTTCCTAAACTTTTCTGCAGGCTTTGATACAGACAATGACCTATTCTCTTGCCTACCTTGACAGCTATGGGCACCTTAAGTACTGTTCTTAGCTGGGTCTCATCTTACCTCCGAGGTCAGACCTATCAGGTGATCTGCAGAGGTTCCATGTCAACCTCTCATGCCCCTTTTCCACCAAGGCAGTTCGAGGGCCGGTTCAGAGCCAGTGCCTAATCTTGGACCAGTTCTTTGTGTTTCGACAGTCAAAGAACCGGCTCTCAGCCAGGAAAACTTGGTTCTAGACCAACACTTTGCTGGTCTAGAACCAAGAACCGTTATGTCAGGGGCTGGGGACGGGATTATCGTGACCAACAAGACCAACTAAAACTTTGTGACCCCCATTTAAAAAAAAAACAGAGCTAGTGTAGCGTCTAGTCTGCTTAAGAAGAAGAAGAAGAAGAAAAACCAGAGTTTTATTTTTCAAATGTTTCGCCTTGTTGCCAGCCAGCTATGTATTTCTTAGCTGTTTAGTGAGCTACTAATTTCTCATATCAATGTTACGAACGTTCGACGTTCAACGTTTGTATCATTGAGAAATTAGTAGCTATGCTTGCTTGGGTAATGTTAGCTGACCAACAGCTAGCTAGCCAGCTACCGTAACCTAACGTTAGCATGCTACTTTCTAACATTGCCATTGACTCAGCTACCAATGTCACTTAACATTTGGCTTCACAAAAGACTAACATTGTATAAAGTGTAGTGGACAAGTTTGTTTTTTAAAGCACTGTTCTCTTGTTTTTGTTGTTGTTTGTTCCCGCTAGCTTGCAATGGCGGCTGGTGAGCTGGAAACAGGGGAAGCCCAAGCACTACCTTTAAATCTATCATTACTTTCAACCTGTTCCCCTTTATCCTCCTTGATTAACAATAAAACAAATAATTCACAGAATAAACAACACCAATCGCATAATTAGAATAAATGATTATGCTCACGAAACACCACAGATTGTCTGAAAATTGTGTGCTACTGCAAAAGCTACAGCATGAGATTGTTTAATTAACAAGGATGGCAATTTGAATAATTAAGTGGCAAGTAATCCCAAAGCTTTCTCTTAAATGTTTCACATTATAGCTTTCTTGTGTTACAAAATTCAAATTACAAAACTTATTTGCAGAGTAACGATGCAGAATACAGGAAAAAGCAAGGTTTATTTCAACCTGCTTTTGGAAGCTTTGCTTGAACAAATAGATTTTCAAATTTCATAAAACTACCTTGGGTATAGTAAATAACCTCACTGTAGGCGTATTATCATTGCAACTTGTAGCATTGTTGTTCATGTTGTTTTTATAAGGTAAAATCACTCTGGGTTGACACATCTGTAATTCATGAAAAAATTTAAAATAACTACTACATTTGAGGTCAATGCTTGCAAAAGACACAAATGGCAGGAAATTAATGAAACTACTTCTGCAGTAACTCTATGCACAACTAGGGCTTTATAATATGTATATATATGCACTTGCTGAAAATAACCATTATAGTCCACCTCACAATGAACTTATCAGGGAAAGATTACCAGACCGGACAGATGGATACCACTGTTTCAGAGCAAATTCAGTTGGATAAACATTTGACTCTCACAAAAGCTATGAATATGGCAAGACAGTCTGAACAGGTTAAAAAACAACAGAAAGGCTTTAGGTGTGAGCTAACGAAAATGCTACTAAGATTGATGTTATTTCAGCTGCAGTGAAAAGCAAAAGTCATTCAGGAAAGCCACACGTGCACCATTAACATCTGTCAGTGCCAGCAAAGGAGCAGGCTGGACTAAAAGCATATTACAAATGTGGAAAATTGCCAGGTTATGGCAAATGGTAGTGCTCTGCCAAATGTAACATGCCACACATGCAGGAAAACACATCACTACAGCAAAGACTGTAAATCAGCCAAAGTAGTCAATGCTGTTGAAATGGACATATGCAGGCTTTTCCTTGACACTGTGAAAACTCGTGAAGACCCATGGTCAGTTGAACTGTTCTTCAAAAACAGCAAAGTAAAATTCAAGATGGACACCAATGCAGATGTTACAATCATTTAGTGCTGTAAGAAATTACAGCATTCTGCCCCAGAATGTGTATTCCACCAGGCATGATCTAATTTGAATAGCTGCGGCATCCCAAAGGGCTTGAGATCATAGAGACCCCAACAGGATTGTCCACACCTCTGCCAACACCTTAACAACTGGGACAAGCAAGGTGGCAAACAAATATAGAATAAGACTGGGAGTGGGTAGTTAAGAACTATCTCAGACAAAGGGGTATCCAGGCTTACTCAAACAATGGTATCCTGGCTTACTCAAAACCGGCACTCTGACTTTATTATTATACAGGCGACAGGTCCAGTTCATTTACATTAAGAACAAACCCAAACTGTATATATGGGAATTAGTCTGAACGATCAGGGTTCACTCAGACACCACTGAACCCAAAGTCTGTGCTTTTCGTGTGCTTCAATACTGTTTTCTACCAAATTAAAGACTTTCACACCAACACGCATTCTTCTTCTCCATCCTCTTTTTTTTCTTATATTGTGCACAGACAGAATGCACATACAGAGACATCATGAAGGAGAGTGACACAAGGACATTATCCAGAGGTAAGAAACCACTCTTTGGGCTAGGTGGTGTTCCAAAATCAGTCTTTAATGAGGATGGTTAATGAGCCACTAGGGCAGGGTGAGCTTACTATCAAGGACAACATTTACTGTATGTAGTCAGGAATCTACATACTACATTACTGGGTGTGACCACTGTAGTCACCCTAAACCTGGCATCCAGGCAAGACAGCAATGATGCTGTAACACTGACAATGACTAAGAAAAGCTGTCTAATGACTTAGGAACAGTACAGCAGCTATAAATATTCAAACTTAAGCCAGATATGACAGCTTAATTCCTCTTTAGAAGGGTTCTTCTCCCCTTGTTAGGCAAAGTCAAGGAGGAGCAGGGGTGAATGGAGAGCCTGGGTGTAATAACCAGAGTGGAGGAGCCAACTGACTGGTGTTCAGTTGTGGTGTTTGTGCCTAAGAACAGCTCAGATAGGATCTGGGTTGAGTTCATCACATTATATTAATCAGTATACAGGGAAAAATACATTCTTCACTCTGTGAGGCAAACTCTTGGAATTTTAGCTGGAGCTCATGTCTTTTGCAGCTTGATGCAAACATGGGATTTTAGCATATTCAACTCCATTTAGGTGGTATTTCTTCAGTTTGATTACTGTTTGGAATTACCTCTGCCCCTGGGTACTTTGAAATGTGGATGGCAACAGAGGTCCCAGATGTCTGGGGTTGTGTGTCACATGGACAATGTCCTCATTTGGGGAGAAACACAGTCAGAGCATGATGTTGGGCAACAAACTGTGCTTAAGAGGACTGAGAAAGCAAGAATTACTCTGAACATGGGAAAGTGTGAGCTGGGGAACCACAAAGTGAAATTCCTTAGCTTAACAATTTCATGCAACTGACTGAAATCTGACCAAGTGAAAAAGAAGTACAGTACAGAGTATTTTAGTTTATTCCAGGTCGGGCTGAAAAGGACAAGCCACTGCTCTAAAAGAAAAATGACTGGTGTTGGGGCAGTGCCCAACAAAAGGTGTTCAATATGCTGACACACTCTCATCCAGTCTCATCCATCCCTGTGCTTGTACTTAATGACCTTGGCAAAGAGCTGAAGATGTCAGCCAATGCATCCTCATATCGACTGAACATGGTCCTCCTGCAAGTGGAAGAGGAACCATGCAGGTCTGTTGAGTAAGTATCTCGGTCATTGACCCCTTTTTGTGCAACATGCAGATAGAAAAAGTCTCTAGTCTTTATTGAGGGATGTGATTAGTTCTGAGACTTTCTCACAGGTCAACACTTCCATCTGGAAACAGACCTTCTGCCAAGGATCCAGAGATTCTGTCTGAGGCTTATGAGCTATTACTATACTATCTTTCATATTATAGGCAAAACTGTGCTGACAGCAGAAACATTGTCTCATGCATCTTTGAAATACAGCAAGAGTGGGAACGTATCAGACGTGAACCTGATGGTAGACAGGACTGCTTAAAGTGGAGAAAATGTTCACAGGTGATGGGGCTGTGTCAAGATGGATGGCCAGACCACAACAGATTGAATGGAGTACTGAAGCAATACTGGCCTGAAAGGGCAGTGCTAACAGCTCACCACGGCCTATTCCTCAAAGACTCCAGGTTAGTCGTCCCCTCAGCAATGTACAGCAATGTCCTGGAGAAGCTCCATGAGGGACATCAGGGGGTAGTGGAATGTAGAAAGTCAACCATGTTAAAAGATTATTTCAGGTGTAAATGAGTAATCCACAGGACAGTAACAAGATATTGTCAAATTTTATTCAAAGAATGCTATTCAACAACAGTTTTTTCATACTTGGACAGCAGGGACTTCAAATGGTGAAATAAAAAGCAAAGATGAAAGTGTAAAGCTAAAGAAAATGCATAAAAATAGGAAAGTAACAGGGTATAAATGAAATAAAGCAAAATCACTCCAAAATGGTAAAATTAAAAACAGTCACAGGATTCAGAAGGTACTCGTTCAGAGCACAAAATTTGCCCAGAACAAATGGCAAGGCTGAGCATGGAGTGCAGACTTTGATGAACTTGCTGAAAAAAGCTCCTTACGTGTGTCTTGCCCTCCTAGTTTATAGAGCCACACCATTGTCTAATGGCTATAGTCCTACACAGCTTTTGATGGGGTACAGAATTTGCACCACAGTGCCCCAACTTCTTTACTGGTCACAGCTCTTTCAAATACAGAGACCGTGTCTCTTAAAGAAAGGGAGAGGAGACAGAAGGATGAAGTATCCTTCAACAGGAGACACACTGTGAAGGATCTCAATCAACATTCATCAGAATAAGTAGTGCGGACTACTGACACCAAGACACCAAGCACAGTAAGCAAAGACTGGCCTTGAGAAGCTGAAATTGAGACGCTGTGTTATGTTTACAGTTAAACGAATAGTTGAGTTATAGGATAGTTAAAAGAGAAGTAAAAAAATCATATGTGATAATGTCCATCTGTCATTTATGTCTAAAAGAGAACAAAAGTCAATGCACCTTGTCTTTGTTTCTAAGAAGGGGAGATGTTGTGTAATCTTACGTGATGCTATACCACAGTAGATACAGTAATGACTGACCTAAGAACATCCCTACAAGTGCAAATTCTAAAATAATTGATGAAGACATGAAAGGCACCTGTTGAAGATGATATATTGCTACTGTTTGCTTCATTAAACCAGTTGCACTACACTTTATGTCATAGAGGTGAATCTTTAACACACCACACAACAATATGCATAAAAGAAACTGGTGATCCATGAGAACAAAGAAAACCTGTGGACATCAGTTTCATCATATATCTCCTATGTAGTGTAAGGTACATTCCATGCACAAGATTCCATGGTAATTTGCATTGGTAATTAATTTGTAGGTGCTCTTTGTATGTTGTTCCAAATTATCTTCCAATTATTCTCTTTATTTACACCTTAAAATTATTTTTAAATTATCTTATGAGATTATCTTCAATTTACATTGACAGGTTTGTTTGAAAAGTCACAACATTTAGAGAATATAATAGAAACAATCTCTCTAGTCTCGCTGTGAACATACATCCAACCAGTGGGCAGATGTTTTTCACTTCTACTGTCTCCCTAGGAAAATCATAACCTTTTAAAGCAGAAAGAAGTCGGAGATACAAGAAAAAAATATTGCTGCAAATCATGAAAAATTGTGTAGAATATGAGCATGAGCCATAAGTGTACAATAACCTATCCAAAGTCATGGAACACCCCATCTGATTGCAGGAAAATGGATGTGAGTACACTTGTGACTACACAAAATTTTAAAAGAATTGGAACATTGCAGTGGTTAGCACAGAGCCCTGACCTCAACCTTGTACATCTTTTAAAATATTCTTAATTTTAATTTTTAAATGCATTCATGTATGAAATGCCACCTCAAAGTCTCTATGCTGTCATGGTTGAAGAACTGAAACATGATGAGGCTTTTCATAGTTGGCTGTTCACAGACAGTATTCCCAGCCTAAATTGTAATCACTCATACAGTACCTTTTGAATAGTGATGGGCAATATGGAAGTCAGGGCACCCAGCTCCGGGATCTGAACAAGCTGAATGTATTCAGTTTGATTCCACATATCTCCATAAATTGTCATGAAGAAAAAGCGTTTGCCTAAGGAATACTATCATTTGCCTCAGATATGTTTGTCCTCTTTGCAAAATATTGGGTAACAATGAAAGTATGATATAGAAATAATGCAGCTAAGATTAACTAGTATTACTGTTTCCTATTCTCTACAATCACTATGAGTATCTAACTAACAAAATGAACAAACATGGTTACTTCACCGATATGAATTTTCCAGTCAGCATACTTACACATACTTATGCATGTGAAGAAAAAGGAATAATTGCACCTAGGTCCCTTTAGCATACAAATCATATTGAGCTTTTTTAGATTTCACCTTTATTAGTTTACTGATGTACCTAATGTATCACACCCAGACTGTGTGATAAAAAGACTCTGTTCATGTTTACTCAATTAAGACAAATAATAACTCAGTCTGGGGCATATGATCATTAATTCAATTAGATTTTATTTTCTTAATGTTGGGTAAAATGGGAAACGTTGAAACTGTGTGTTTGTAGCATGCACATCATGTGTCAGTTTTAAAACACTAACAATATTGGTTCATGAGTTTCATGACAAGAACATGTACATGGATGTGTGGAAGCGAGTGAGGAAGAGTGTCGAGGGGCAAAGAACCTCAAACTTCCATAACTACATACGGTTACACGTGGTACATTTGTGAACTTAGGTATGGCACTCCTGTGTCAATGAAACATCATGGGTTTGAGGTTTAATGACTGTGTTAAAATATATACTTCTGATCCCAATGGAATGTCAATTTATTTGTTTATTTGAGGAGAGCTTAGGTAGTTCACATGTTAACACAAAAATGATGGTCCAGCCCACCCCAGGTCCAGCTCCAGATGCCTCAGGCCCTTTTAACACCTGCCATTAACATGCGTCTTGGGTGATCCAATCACAAGTGGACAGCTCTAAGTACAGGTGTGAATGCACTCAAGATGCATTGAGGACGCATTGAGATCCGATCGCTCAGACCACATTCGGAGGTGGTCTGGGCTGCATATGGCCACATTCTTTTAGCAGTGTGTACGCGAATGTGTCCTGGGCCACATTGAAGGACCGCCAACTCACAGGGATTAAGGTTCGCTGTCACTACGACGCGAGAAAGAATGGGTGTGCATCTGACAGTAGCGCAAACTCACAGTGTCCCGTAGGCTATACAGCTGCCGGGCTCACGGTGTCCTGGACAAAGTTTTAATGCTTCAGAAAAGATTAATCACTGTCAGGTCAGCAAAGATTTGTGTATGTAGATAAAGCTTAGCATCGTGCCTTTTTGATGAAGTTACACTTTAGATTTACTGACAGTGATTAATCTTTTCTGAAGCAAGGCTCTATTCGTAGCACCGTCATGCAAAGTAAGCTGAAAACACATTATTATACTAGTGAAAACACAAAGTTCAAGTATCTATGATTCTTGTAATTCCCTCGAAGCACAGGCAGACACAAGTGGCTTTCTTGCTACTGGTTTATTTGAAGGCTTCTCCAAATCCACCGTGAAAACTAAACACACAGTATTGACGAAAATATATAAACCATATTAGCTCAACATAAAATAACATGCACAGCATGTGGAATAACATTTTATCAAAATAAAATACAAACAAACAACGTACCTCGTTGGCAGCATGCTAGAAAGTGAATAAACTTAAATCTCCTTTAAATCTATTTACATCTTGGAGAAATCTGTTGAAACCAGCATAACCTTCTCCGTGAATCTGCAATAGCCCTTCTTGCTGATTGCCGACGATTCTCTTCTAAAATCTTACTCGCGAAAACAGCCCAACAGGCCTTGCGCGCAACTGAGCTTTCAAAATAAAAGTATCACTTGTATTAAACAAAATAAATGACGAATGCAATTTAGATAAATTCTTAATTGGTAAACAAATTAGGTAAATCTTGAAACAAATAATGATAACAGTTACACTCCCACCAAATCACACAAACCTTAATGTGGGATTTCTCTAAACACAATGGTTGTTGTAAATAAACACTTCTCAAACTTCTCAATGAAACATTTCCCATCACTAACCTTCATTACATGGAATTTCAGGCAAAACATTGTACACCTTAATCTGCCTCAAGCAGAGTAACAACTTTCTGTACAGGTCTTTCAAGAAACACCATTTTAGTTGTAGATTTCCCCTTTTTGTCAAATGTGGTATCACTAACCAGTAGTCTTAGTCTTCTCACCCTACCATCTGACCCTGGATAGACTTCTGTGACCCTACCCAGCTTCCATTCATTGCATGGTGCCAGATCATTTTGTAGAAGGACAATGTCATTCACCTTCAAGTTCCTTCTGTTCTTGTGCCACCTTTGTCTTGGTTGTAAGTTCAAAAGATATTCTTTTTTCCATCGAGTCCAAAATTCATTGGCCAAATACTGTACTCGGCGCCACCTCTTTTGAAGATAAAGATCCTCTCTGACAAATTGTCCAGGTGGGGGCAGAATGATTGTGGACTTCATTGTAAGGATGTGGTTTGGAGTTAAAGGTTCAGGTCCAGATGGGTCATTCAAATGTTCCGCAGTGAGTGGTCTGCTGTTAATGATGGCCATGACCTCATACAGGGATTTCCTTAGCGAGGTATTGTCAAGCCTTTGTGCTGACTGGTCAAGAACAGCAGTAAGAACACTCCTTATGGTTCTTATTTGCCTCTCCCAGACGCGGCCCATGTGACTTGCCGCTGGAGGGTTCATAAGAAATTCACATCCTAGAGCCTTCACTCTTTCTTGATCCATTCCTTTCATGAGTTCTGTAAACTTTCTCCTTGCACCAACAAAATTGGTTCCTTGGTCACATCTCAGTTGACGAACATTCCCTCTTATGGCAATGAACGCTCTTAAAGCATTGATAAATGCATCAGTTGTCATGTCATCAATCACCTCTATGTGTATGGCCCTTGAACATAAAGAAGTAAGTAAGAGACCATATTTTCTGAGATCCTTTCTTCCTTCTTTAATATAAATTGGACCAAAGCAGTCTATGCCGGTGTAAGTGAAAGGTGGAGTTGTTTCCATTCTATCTTGTGGTAAGTCACCCATTCTTTGCTCTTCAGTACATCTTCTGTACTTTCTACACTTAACACATTTGAAGATGTGTGACGAGACTGCACTGCTGCATCCCAGGATCCAATATCCATTAGCTCGCAGTTCGTTCATTGTCATTCCACGTCCCTGATGATGTACAGTACTTTCTCATGAATGTGCTTAATGAATAAAGCTGATATGTGGCTGTTCTTTGGCAGTATTGCCGGATGCTTCACGTGTGGGTGTAACATGGCTTGACTTAGGCGTCCCCCCACTCTTAGGATACCTTCTTCGTCCAAGAATGGACTCAACTTGTACAGCTTACTGCCTTTGGTCTTGGCAACTACCTTCCTTATTTTCAAGCTCTTCATCTCATCTGAGAATGCTTCTTCCTGAACTAAATTAATGATGGCCAATTCTGCTTCCTTTCTTTCCTCTAGGTTTGTATTTTCATTGGTTCTTTGCTTCAAACCTTTGTGTTCTTTGACTCGTCGTTTCAATCTGGCAACTGCTTTTACTAGCCTTGACCAATCAGAAAATTTCTGTAGGCGATCCAATAATGATCTGTCCTTCTTCGCCTTAGTGTTACAAACAAAAGCCTTGCGGAGTTCAGGATCATCTTCCTTTATTACTCCCACCTTGAGTTTTCTGTCAGGTAGTTCCTTTTGCCAAAGAAGCTTCGGTCCTGTGAACCAGTTTGAGGTCTTAAGTTGCTCTGCAGTCAAACCTCGAGAGGCGTGATCCGCCGGATTGTCTTCAGAGGCAACATAAGCCCATTGTTCAGGCTTTGTACTTGACTTGATTCTCTGTATGCGGTTGGCTACGAACACTTGAAACCTTCTAGCGTCATTGTTTATGTAGCCGAGAACGACTGTGGAATCCGTCCAAAAGAACTCTTGCAGATCTTGGATTTCTAGTTCGCTGTGAAGCATGTCACTGGTTCGAACTGCAACAACTGCTGCAGAGAGTTCAAGTCTCGATATAGTTGTGACATTGGTTGGAGAAACTCTTGACTTTCCCATTACCAGACAGCAATGGACTTCATTAGAGTTGTTAATGGCTCGCAAGTAAGAGCATTCTCCATATCCGGAGACACTTGCATCCGCAAAATGGTGAAGCTCATACCTTTTGACATTGCCAAAATCTGAAGGTAAGAAGCATCTTTTGATTTGCGTTTCGGCTAGATTGGGTAGGTCTCTGATCCAGGACTCCCACTGAGGTCTTAAGTTTTGTGGAAGTTCATCATCCCAGCCGATCTTCTCTCTGCATATTTGCTGGAGTATTTGTTTCCCCAAGAGGACAAAGGGTGCTATGAACCCCAGGGGGTCATACACAGAGGCTACAGTAGAGAGCACACCTCTTCTTGTTAAAGGATTGGGCTTTACTTGAACCCTAAATTTAAATGAGTCAAATGTGATGCACCACTCCACTCCAAGAGCTCTCTCCATGTGTGGTGAACTCAGAGCCATGTTTAGATCCTTGACTGTGGCACACTCTTCTTCTGGGATGGTTGCCATGACATTCTCACTATTAGAAACAAACTTGTGGAGCCTTAACTTGCCAGTGTAGCAAAGTTCTCTTGATTCTTTGACAAGTTGGATGGCTTCCTTCTCAGTTTGAACGCTTATCAGACCATCGTCTACGTAGAAATTTCTTTGAATGAAGCGTATGGTGTCTTCGCTGCACCGCCCTTGCCCTTGTTCTGCCAGATATTTTAGGCCGAAGTTGGCGCAGCCAGGAGATGAGGCTGCTCCAAACAAGTGGACTGTCATTCTGTAAATTGATGGTGTGGTTTCCAAGTTGCCGTTCTCCCACCATAGGAATCGTAAGTAATCTTGATCTTCCCTCTTCACGTGAAACTGATGGAACATCCTTTCGATGTCGCACATGATTGCGACAGAACCCTTTCGGAAGCGGCATAGGACACCCACCAATGTATTTGTCAAATCAGGACCAGTGAGCAGATGGTCGTTGAGGGATGTTTCTTGAAATTTGGCAGAACAGTCAAATACTACAGGGATTTTTCCTGGTTTTTGTGGATGATACACTCCGTGATGTGGAATGTACCAAGCTGGATTATTGTCAGTTTCTTCCTCAGGGACCTTCTCTGTGTCGCCACGTGAAATGATGTCGTTCATAAAGTCTACATAGTCTTTGTAGTACTTCTGATCTTTCTTTAGTCTCCTTGCAAGACAATTCAGGCGGTGTAGTGCGCATGTCTTGTTATTAGGCAATTTCGGTCTTTCCTCCTTGAAAGGTAATGGCATTTCGTAGTGACCATTGTTCTTTTGTGTGATGTTTCCTCTCAACCTTGACAGGAACTTGAGATCTTCTTGAGATACAGGATCATCCTCTCCTGCTCCTTCTGAGAAGTCTGATTCGAGGACCTTTATGATGTCTGAGGGAGTGATTTCCTTTATTTTGATTCGACTTACATAGTGTACTTCAGTTTTGAGATTGACAGAAGGCTCGACACCCGGTGTCACTTGTCTCACTACTATGCGATGGCTGATTCCGATGGCGTCCCCGTAGTCTACACAGGGATTCCCATGGCCAACAATACTCCATCCAAGGTCTGTACACTGTGCGTAAGGCTGATTTTCTTTGCCAGACACAACTTCCCTTGGAAGTAGGGCTTGTGAGCAGTTGTACCCAATGAGCAAACCTACTTCGCAGTCCTGCAAAGGTGCCATCTTCTTTTGGAGGTGCTCTAGATGGGGCCAAGCTTTTGCAGTTTCATTAGTTGGTATGTGAGTTCTGTTGGCTGGAATGAAGTCACGTGTGTAGACCGGTGGTAAGGAGATCTTCTTACTGGAGTAAAAGCCTCGGACTTGTAAGTTGTTTACTCTTTGAGAGTTTACCACTGTAGTTCTTGAGGTCATAGTAGATAGTTTGAGCTTGACTTGTTCCTTGTTTGCTTCCAAAGGTTCAGCTACCTCACTTAGAATGAAGGTTGTGTCACTTTGAGAATCCAACAGAGCGTACACAAGAACTTCCTGTGCTGGTTGAGCTGTGGCTGAAAGCCAGACAGGAATTATTGCAGCTGTTTGTGTGTTAGCTTCATCAAGTATTACTCTATTTGAAGTAGCGGCAGTGGTTGTTTCTTTGTGTTGTGTTGACTGAGGTCTTTCTTTGTGCTTTTCTTGATTTGTATTTGGCTTTTCTTGACTAGGATTTTGATTGGCTTGTGGTGGTTTTTGTCCTTTTTCTCGCTCCTCATGCAGACAGGTAGGATGCCGTTTTTGGCACATGTCGCAAACACTTCTACTGTTGCAGCTCTTTGAGTAGTGACCAGACTTGAGACAACCAAAGCATAGTCTCTTGGCTTGAATGAATTTGACTCTGTCTGCAACTGCTTTCTCCATGAACTTCCTGCATTTGTGTAAAATATGCCTGGTCTTCTAACAGAAAATGCACGTTGTGACACTCTCTTCATTGGAACTTGTGGTCAATGTGTTTGCTCTGGAGCTTTGATGCCTTTGGCCTTTTGGTTTTTCAGCCTCACCTTGTTTCAGTGACTGCAATGAGGTGACAGGGTTACAGGCAATTTTTGCTTCTCTTGTCAAAAATTTGACAAATTGACTGAAGGAGGGGAATTGGTTACTCTCTTCTTCTACTTCAATAACCTTCCTGTTCCACCTCGCCGTTAGCTAATCCGGTAACTTTGAAAGAATTTTCCTGTTTTCATTACAGTCATTTAAGATTTCCAATGCTTTGATGTGGACCATGGCAGCCTCGCAACTACGGAGAAAATCAACAAACTCTCTGAGCTGAAAGCTGTCCTTAGATCCCATCTTGGGCCACGCTTGGAGTGTGTCTCTGTAAGCTTTTGCAATTGTAAATGGGTTTCCGTATCTCTCCTCCAAAATCTCCCATGCAGCTTTATAGGCAGATTCGGTTCCGAGTTGGCTTGTCCACTAACATATCTACGGAGGTAGTATATCTGCTCCTTGTCTTGAACATTCTTCTGGTCAATCAGTGTTTCAAAGGAGAGTTTCCAGTCAGTGTATTTCAATGGATCCCCGCTGAATACTGAAGGTTCAGGAACTGGAATTCTGTTGGCACTTAAAGCACCTGCGAGCACCTTAACGAGCTCTGCTGTACTTTCATTTGAGGAGGTGTTCACAGCTTGTGGGGAAGGGATATCAAGGGATATCAAGGGATAGAGGACCTTTGGGAGCTGACACTTGGTTATCTGCTACCATCTCATGTTCTAATATGTCTCTCCTCTCTTCTTCTGTGGCCTTTCCTTGATTGTACACCTGCATTCTTGCTCGTGCTGCATTTAGGCCTTTCAATGCTTCCAAATGCTGTATCTTTCTCCGTTTTTCCTCCAGAGTCTTTTGTAGAGCTGCATGCTCTTCTTCCAGTTGAGCTTTAATTTTAGCTTCCTCTTCCTCTCTTTGTATTCTGCGTTTCACCTCTTCTGCTTCTCGCTCTAAACGGCGCTTTACAACTGCTGCCTCTTGAGCGCATATCTTCCTTTTAGCTTCTGCTTCTAGGCGCTGTATTTCCAATTGTTTTCTGTCTTGTTCTTGTAACACTTTCAGAACAGCTTGGCTTGCAGCAGCCTCAGCGGCAGCTTCTTGTCATTTAACAGAAGACCTGCTTGAATGCTCTGAGGCACCTTTCAAAATAGAAGTGACAGAACCCGATTTACAGATGCTTGAGTTGAAGAGAGAGCCTGCTTCTGGCCAGTCTTGCTCTTCTCCTTCTGGAATCCTACCATTCAGTCGACTTGAGGCTCTAAATACAATGAAATTGGAAATCTCTACGCACAGATCCACTCTTCGACGCATGCCTTGGTCCGGGGTTGAGACTTTGCGTAGTTCATCGTAAACACGCTGAACATCTGCAGAAAGACTTGTGACGTCACCAATGATATCATTAATCAGATCATCAAATAAAGGCTCTGTTGATTGTGATAATGGCTGCTTAGAAGATTTAACTTGTGTTCTCCATTTGTCGTAAATATAGTTAAACCTTTGGTGGAGTGCTTTAATTTTGTTGCCTTGCATTTCTGGTTCTTTGGCTTCGTCTTGGCTGCTGTGCTTCCTCTTGCAGGGCTTCAGCACCACCCACTTGACGTTCTTCGGGTCGGTCTTGGGAATTTGCACTATCCCTAACACTGTCCCTTACCTGAGTTGTAGGCTCACTTGGCTCTAACATTTTGTAAATAGAAAATGTAAACAGTAAATGAATCCTCTGTGTCAACCTTTAACACCTACTCAAATGTAAATATCACTTAAATGTAAATACTTTAAAGTTTAAACAAATCAAATGTTATGAATCTTAATAGCAGTATTTCAAAAGAATTCAAAATGTACTGAGAACACTGAATATGTACAAAACCAGCTTAGTTCACTCAATGTAAAACACTTCAAAACACTTAGAAAACTTAAATAGCAAATAGCTTTCACTTATTATTTCGAAGACACACTTTCAATGAGAAAACGTATTTACACTTTAACTTTAGCACCCTACATGCGTCTATAAATGGAAAACTTCGATTAAATCACAGGAACAAATAAGTCATGACATTTACCACACACGCGAAACTCAGCTAACATTCACAGCAAAAAATCCTTTAGCAACATTTACAAAAGCCTTCTTCTTAGACTGCTCAACTTATTAGTGTCCAAGTTCTTTATGGCTTTGACTTGAAAACGTTGCTCTTTATAACTATGTGCGCCTTCTTACTTCTTTACGTGTGTGTATTGCATGTTTTCGACTTATCTGTAAGTCCATTGATGACTGCTGCGTTAGCCGTGGACATGTTGAGACAAGCCCGCTGGTTCTTCGAACTTGCTGTATCGCCCACTCGCGTCGATGAACAGTTCGAGTTTTCACTGTAATTCCCTCGAAGCACAGGCAGACACAAGTGGCTTTCTTGCTACTGGTTTATTTGAAGGCTTCTCCAAATCCACCGTGAAAACTAAACACACAGTATTGACGAAAATATATAAACCATATTAGCTCAACATAAAATAACATGCACAGCATGTGGAATAACATTTTATCAAAATAAAATACAAACAAACAACGTACCTCGTTGGCAGCATGCTAGAAAGTGAATAAACTTAAATCTCCTTTAAATCTATTTACATCTTGGAGAAATCTGTTGAAACCAGCATAACCTTCTCCGTGAATCTGCAATAGCCCTTCTTGCTGATTGCCGACGATTCTCTTCTAAAATCTTACTCGCGAAAACAGCCCAACAGGCCTTGCGCGCAACTGAGCTTTCAAAATAAAAGTATCACTTGTATTAAACAAAATAAATGACGAATGCAATTTAGATAAATTCTTAATTGGTAAACAAATTAGGTAAATCTTGGAAACAAATAATGATAACAGTTACACTCCCACCAAATCACACAAACCTTAATGTGGGATTTCTCTAAACACAATGGTTGTTGTAAATAAACACTTCTCAAACTTCTCAATGAAACATTTCCCATCACTAACCTTCATTACATGGAATTTCAGGCAAAACATTGTACACCTTAATCTGCCTCAAGCAGAGTAACAACTTTCTGTACAGGTCTTTCAAGAAACACCATTTTAGTTGTAGATTTCCCCTTTTTGTCAAATGTGGTATCACTAACCAGTAGTCTTAGTCTTCTCACCCTACCATCTGACCCTGGATAGACTTCTGTGACCCTACCCAGCTTCCATTCATTGCATGGTGCCAGATCATTTTGTAGAAGGACAATGTCATTCACCTTCAAGTTCCTTCTGTTCTTGTGCCACCTTTGTCTTGGTTGTAAGTTCAAAAGATATTCTTTTTTCCATCGAGTCCAAAATTCATTGGCCAAATACTGTACTCGGCGCCACTTAAATCTTCTTTAAATCTATTTACATCTTGGAGAAATCTGTTGAAACCAGCATAACCTTCTCCGTGAATCTGCAATAGCCCTTCTTGCTGATTGCCGACGATTCTCTTCTAAAATCTTACTCGCGAAAACAGCCCAACAGGCCTTGCGCGCAACTGAGCTTTCAAAATAAAAGTATCACTTGTATTAAACAAAATAAATGACGAATGCAATTTAGATAAATTCTTAATTGGTAAACAAATTAGGTAAATCTTGGAAACAAATAATGATAACAGTTACAATTCTAAAGACCTGCCTTAAATTAACCCTGTACCGATTTTCAAAATTAAATACACATACATGACTTTTCTTTTTTTTCATTTAAAAAAAAGCATCACTTTGACGCACTCCAGCGGTAATCTGCCGATTAACTTCGCCGTGGTTCTAGTGTTAAATAGGCTATTGGTGTCCAGGACGCCATGAGCCCAGCAGCTGTATGAAACCATGAGGTGTAGAATGTAGGCTATTTGAAAGGTAAATGGACAGTTAACGACCCAAACGCAAATATTCATGTAGGCTAAGGGCGTGTACACACTGTCCGCTTGTTTTTTTTTTTTGGAAAAAGTGGTGGCTAGGCCGGACGACAACGGTCAGACATCGGTTCAGTGCAACGACTGATATTATTGTCATTGTTATTATTTTGTCAACCTTTTTGTTGACAAAAAAGAAAATAGCCATGGCGAAAATTAAATTTAAGAAATTATTAAATCATAAATCCTCTTTAAAAATATAAATTTAAGTTTACAGGACAAAACCCAGAACCGGCTTCCTAGTAATCCATCTCTCCACATAATCCATCTCTTTGTCATGATTGGTACGTGTATGTGTACGTGTTTATTTGCATATCGAGTGGGGAAGTGAGATCCGATCACAAGTGGTCACTTGAGACGCATGTAGAGACGCACTCTAATGCCAGGTGTGCACTGACGTACTTAGAGCTGTCCACTTGTGATCGGATCACCCAAGACGCATGTTAATGGCAGGTGTGAACAGGTCCTCACTTGCTCTCCTGCCTGACTGTGTCCAGCCTGCCAGTAGTCCCACTGACCAGACCATCCTCCTCCTCCCCCCCCACAGACTTTTCCTTCTCTACCATTTACATAATTCAACTGCCCAGTGCCAGCCAGAGGCAGAAGGGTCCCCCCGTTGAGTCGGGTTGTCCTCTAGGTTTCTTCCTTTTAGTCAGGGAGTTATTCCATGCCACCTTTACTGCAGGCATCTCTGGGGGGGTTCAGGCCTGGGATTTCTGTAAAACTACATTGTAACAAATTCTCACTCTGTGAAAAACACTGTAAAAATAAAGTTGAATTGAATTGACTGAAAAATTCAAACTACCTACAAGCCCTCTAGAGTTAATGAAGCATTATGTGGATATGAAAAGGTATGTCAGTGTTACAACATAACACTTTGGTCACATCATTCTAGTGAAATGCAATCAGACTCATGAAGCACATCTGAGGATCTTCAGAAAATTCCACTTCATAACTGGCAGGGCACAACAAATTAGCCTGCAAATATCAAAGCTATCTATACTTGCCTTATGAATTTGCATTCATTTGTTTAATTGAAAGCAGGGAATATAGAGGCTGAATAAAACATTGTACATGGGTTGCTCAACTAACAGTCAATAACTGTTGACAGTATTTGTATGTGATTACCTTTATTTATTTACAGTCTTTTTGATTAAGTCTCTATTAATTTTGCACAATGTGATGGAGCAATATTAGTCCATTCCTCCTTGCAAAATTGCTCAAGGTTAGTTGGGGAGCGGTGGTGGACAGCAATTTTGAGGTCTTTCCACCGATTTTTGATGGGGTTAACGTCAGGACTCTGTCTGGGCCACTCAAGAACGTCAATTTTCTTCATTTTAAGCCAATCCACTGTTGTTCTGGAAGTGTGATTTGGGTTGTTGTCCTGCTGAAACACAAACTTCCTCCCTAGTTTACACTTTCTGGCAGAGGGGAGTAGGTTTTTATCCAGAATCTCCATGTATTGTGCAGAATTCACCTTCCTGTCAATCTTGACCAGATTACCAGTCTCTGCTGCTGAAAACCACCCCCATAACATGATGCTACCAACAGTTTATTTCACTGTGGGGATGGTGTTTCCTGGCTGATGTGCAGTGTTAGCTTTACACCACAAAAACTGCCAGTTTGAGCCAAAAAGTTCCACTTCATTCTCATCAGACCACAAGACCTTCTGCCATATCTTTGTAGTATCTTTCAAGTGACATTTGGCAAAGTCAAAGCAAGCATGTGCTTTTTTTCCAGCAAGGGCTCCTTCCTTGCCACTCTTCCATAAAGGCCCTTTTTGTGCAATAGCTTGGAGATTGTTGACCCATGGACATCATTTTCAGTTGTAGCCATTGACTTCTGTAGCTCAGTTAGGGTGACAGATGACATCACAGTCGCCTCTCTGACAAGTGCCATTCTTGTTCGGTGACTAAGTTTAGGGGGGTGGCCTGCCCTAGGCAGTGTGGCTGTAGTTCCATATTTCTTCTACTTCTGTATGATGGACTGCACTGACCTCCAAGGTATGTTCAGTGCCTTTAAAATGTTCTTGAATCCTCCCCCAGATTTGTGCTTCTCCACAATTGTATCCCTCATTTGCTTTGAATGTTTCATTTTGGTTTTGGAAAATCCAACCATACTGTTTGACCTTATAGAGATATATATTTATGCTCATGAAGTAATTCCTACCCAGGTGGAGACCATCAACAATATCTTGCACCTGAGCAAGGTTAGCCTTATAATTATGAAGGGTATGAATACTTTTAAAATCTTTTTTTAAAATAAGTTTTAGATCTTCTAAATTTTTTAAAGGTTTTGGACATTTGATTTGTCATGATGTACAATAGTGTGCAGCAAGGTTATAATAGTTTTACATTTTCAAATTCGTTTTTATTTTGATAATATGTTTGTATTCAGTCTGAATTTCCGTTTAGTTTTAGTTTCACCAGTGGTTTAATTAGTTTCAGTTTAGTTTTTATTTCATGGACTCATTTCTATTTCATTTTATTTTATTATAGTTTCAGTTTTAGTTTTAGTAATTTTAGTTAAGGACAAAAAATTGTCTAGGATTAGTGCAGCGTGACAAATAATCTGCTTTTCATTGAAGATATCAACATTTCAAGACTAACTTTACCTAATATGCAATACAATTGTTTCAGACTATACTGAATTTTGGGAGTGTGACCAGTGGCGGCTCCTGCCAAATCTCTCGGGGGGGGAATTGTTGCAATGATGGCTAAGGTGACCCGTTCAATGGGTAAATTAACAGCTAGCTAACTCGACATTGTCACATTGTATTGTGCAAATTAGTCAGCTAGCTAGCTTGACATTGTCACGTTGCGTTGAGCAGGGGTAGCAGAACAAAACGTTAGCTACTTTGCAGTCTGCTAGCCACGTTTTCCGCTCATACCAGTTCAGCGAAAATCCCCAGTTACGATACGATTTCCCCCCCTTTGTAGATACTTAGATACAGATACAGAAGATACAGAAACTGAAGAAATGTATTTCAAGTCCAATTCCTCTCAATTCTGAAATATCAAAAAATGCAAAATAATTGTTTACATCTGCTTTGTACAATGAAAAGAAATACTTAGTTTGCAGATGACATTTAATGAATGTGATAACAACATAATTATCATCAATTAACTTGATTAAAAACTTCTGCAGTAATTCCATTGCATTTATTTTATGGTAAATTTGTTTCATATTTTTTATAATAATTATTATTATTTTGTAAATGCAGGAATCTCTCACTAAAAATATAAAATGTACAGCTGAATGCTTTTATACCTTTGGGCCAAGTAACTGCAAAAAATTGTGGGAGATTATTATCAACCTTAAAACTCAGCAGAAGGCCATGACTAAATTACTGCTTGTCTTGCAAAAGAAGTAATCAGGATATTGTTATCAAATAACAGAGAACAATATGTCTCCAGTAATGGATATATTTCCAATGTGGCAAAGCTACTATCAGAAATGCAGCTAATACAGCTATACGTACCTCAAAGGACCATTCTAGGGCCACTACTATTTCTTATTTATATGAATGATATAGACTTGTCATCTGATACCATATTTTCTATTTTGTTTGCTGATGACACTAACCTTGCTATCTTTGATCAGAGAAGCAAATGATGTTCTGCCTTGTATTTCTAAGTGATACCAGAAGAACAAACTGTCTTTAAATTCAAACAATCAAATTTCATCTTTTGAAATAAAAAAAGTATCCCTAGGCTGACACTAAATTATTTTTCATGGTATTGAAATTACCCAGATCTCTTCCACTAAATTTCTAAGGCATCTTGGTGGATGAGAAACTATCGTGGAAGGTCACATTCATTATGTATGTAAAAATATATGAATTTACTTGCCATTATTAGAAAAGCTTCTTCACTGGGATATCAATACTGCTTTTTAATATTCCATTACAGTTTAAAATATTCATATATGTCATACTGTAACATAGGTACTGAGAGACAATCTTAGTCCTAAAGGATCCTTTTAATTTAAACAAAAAGATCTTCTCCTGATCATGTATGTATATAAAAATGTATGTGTTCTAAGCAAAACTTATTAAATGTATTCCAGTGCTTCTTTCAAATTGACACCAACTTGCAGTCAATATACTATAAAATTCACTTTGGAATACCAGCCATACTTTTTCAAAACTTTTGTATGATTATCAATAATTAGATTCAATCTTTTAAAAAATCTTTATTTTCTTTATCATATGTCACTCATTAGTGCCCACACCCTTGTTTATTGGTTTATTTGTCTCACTAGTCTTTGCATTAGTCCTTTAGTTCAAGCGAAAGGACATATTCTTCATACAATTTAAGGGGAAGGTCTTTTAAGTCCTGTAGCATTCTTTTTTGGACTCCTTGCCCCTTCTACATTGTCCTGTCAATGTTTGTCTGTATCACTTGTAATTAATTATTGTGCAAAATCAAAACCAAACATACATTTACTTTAGTGTTGTAATTAGCACTGACTGTAGTAATATACATGAATGCATTTACTGACATGGTCTTTACTGACATTTCTCGGTTATATATAATAATAATAATAATAATAATAATAATAATAATAATGTTACATTTATATAGCGCCTTTCTCAATACGCAAGGTCGCTTTACATGGTAATCTAAAAAAAAAAAAAAAAAAGGTAGAGCTATGCAGTGGCGGTGGAGAAGTGATCATTGAAAAGAAAGGTCTTGAGAAAGGCAGTCACGAAGAGGTTGAGGGAGAAAGTTCCAGAGTTTGGGGGCCATGGCACTGAAGGACCTGCCACCCACGGTGGAGAGTCTGGTGCGGGGGGCAGCTAAGAGATTTTGGTCAAAGGATCTAAGGGAGAGGGATGGAGAGTAGGGGGTCAAGAGGTCATGGATGTAGGGAGGAGCAAGGTAATATATCTGGAGTGCATGTAATAATTTCATAGCATTTCTGAAGTGTTGTGTTGTATTTGTGAGATTTACCACAAAAGGCCAAGAGCAGAGGGATTGAGAATGACCTGATCAATTCTGATGGTGAGTGGTCTTATTGTTGGTGTGTTTATCTTGGTAACAGTGTAACAATGATTGTTGTGCCATGTAACTGAAAAAAGGTATTCTTTTTCAAATTACATTTTGAAAGAAATATAATGTGAGCTAATATGAAGTTAAAAATGTTGGCCAGTAACAATGTTAGTGTTTTTTGTCAATTGGTTAAATTTTCTTCAATAAATTTTGAAGAATCTGCAGAATGTAAAATTCTTACGCCTTGCCCTGGATTCACACATAGTAGGTAAGATATAACATACTACTGCAGAACATGGAGATCAAACAGCTCCACCACAAGCATGGGGAAGGCTGTGCAGATTAGATGTGTTTAAATAAATGTATCATCTGCACCATTCAGATGCCAGTTAATAATTCAAATTCATAATGTGGTCAGCAGTTGCAGTGACATTCTTCAGGAAGTGGCATTATTCCGGAAATCTTCAGTGTTGAGATATGGCAAACTCACATGCAGGATGAAACGATAAACATTATGACATGGATAGAATGACAAGGACATTATTTAGTTTGAACACTCACACCTTTGCTTCATTATCCATTTTGTTTTGAAAGGCTGGGCACTGGTCTGAACTTTGAGATGAAGCCCCCCATCACTATTTTTGAAACCATAGCACCATAATACTGTTGAATTACCGGGACCTCAACTTCAGGATTATATGTTAAAGTCATAAAAAGTATCTTGTAGTTGCAGTGAGACCTCCCACCCAAATTTAAAATGTGATATATTTCCCACTTGTGAAGTAGAATCAAAATTATGAATCCAGTTTTTCGAAATGCATTGAAAAATGAAAACACTGTAATTCGGTAAAGTACAGGAAAGTACTAGAGTTTTTATTCCTTCATATTCAAACTTCACAAACAGCGTGAACTTGTACAATACCTCAGAAAGTGAAAATTACAAAAAAAAGTGCTGGTAACATTTACAAAAAATCATCCTTACTTAGCAACAATCAGTTTATTCTTCCACACAGAGTTTTTTTTAGTTTTTTGTATTAAGGCTTAATACTTCTGTATAAAGTATATGCAAGATAAGTCTTCACAGTATTTTTGAAAAAAGTCACAATAATATGTAACATAATGAAGCATTACGGCTACTTTCTTTATAAGAACAAATACACATCACTGGTAAATATACGTGAAATACAGGGCTTACTGTAAATGGCAAGTAAGGATACTGTTAGCTGAAATGAACCATAGTTTTTTGAATACATTATAGGAAAAGTCAGACCATTGTCATAGCTGAAGGTGGAGGGCAGAAAAATGCAAAAGCAAAAACAAACAAACCAAAAACTTGGGAGGTCACCTCAAAACTTTGGCACATCCCTTTAAGTATTTTCAGAAATGAAAGATCTCATTTTACATACTATGCATGGCAGTATAATTAACCAGGCATAATGCTGCACAAAACTGAGTACACAGTAAAGTGAAAACATGCTGTGTAGTAAGGTGCTAAATTAGATATTACACTGCCAATCTTTTTCTTTCAGATCAGCATAAATAAGGTGCATTTTAAAGACAAGGCATGTGTGCCTTTTTTCTAGTTTTCCTCTTATTTTCTCCTCAAAGAAAACACAAAACAAAACTCAAACTTAACAAAAACAATCCAAACAGACTGGCCATTAGTCTCGAGGCGACCTTGTACATCTTCAAAAGATCAAGATTCTGTATAAAAAAAGTAAATCAATGTGTGTGTTCTTTTAACGCTTCTGTTTCTGTACCAGCTCTGTTCAAATGTGGTATGAATTACTTCTAATTTTATTCAGTTTAAATTTTGTACTGTGGAGCATGTCTGCAAATTTTGAGACTGCAAGACAGTTGGAATGGTATCAAACTGTAAAGCAACACGGAACAAAGCAGAGATATTTTGGGGGGGATTTTATATGCTGCACTGATTGACAAATGAGTGCTCTTGCCCTGGGACTTACCAACTTCACACTCATGCATACTGTTAAAGTGACGCAACGTGCTTGCGTAAATACTCTACACCACAAAAGCATTTGGTTTTAGTGCAAACACAATTGGCTGGCTTCAGCTTTTCAACAATAACAAGCTCACCAAGGAAATTACAAGGCACATACTTATGCTTCCTCTAATGCATGACAGATTTCAACAAACTGAAACATTGTCTTTCAACAACACCACAAAGCTGTGAGAAGATGATGGGTACTATTGCTACTTAAATTTCATAATCTTTATTAGGCATATTATTGTTTATAATGAATATACTGACAGCAAAATAATGAGCACTCTCACTCCCTCTTTCTATTTCTATACAGACAAATAACTTAAATTGCAGTATATTTGTGTGGACTGGAATTCTTTGGATGGTTGAACAGACAACTGCAACCAGAGGGATGAAGAGGAAACTGCCCACAATGCCAATAGTAATGTAACTGTTTGTTTCACTCCCCATGTCTATATTGACCAAGTGCACATTTCAGTGCAACTCTATCTGTCGAAAATATTCTCAGAGGAAACATTAGAAGAATTATGTGCCCAAGACTCAGACACAGTTGATGGTTTACTTAAAATCATTGCAGATTTATGGAATGTGCCCAAGTTATCATATATTCATATGCATCCCAGAGGTAATATGCTTGATATCTGTACCTTTGCTGTTCAACACATATCTATTAAAAATCCTTCTCAAATATCACCTTTTACACAGCATTACCTTAATGCACAGACAGCGTTTATTCTGTTGTTTTTCCTGATCATATTTAACAGTGTGTCTGTTTTCTGAAGTATATTGCTAATATCCAAGAAAGCCAAACTAACTTAGTGCAAATCTCTTTCTGGTTTGAAATGCGGGAATGGACTCTGCGGTTAACTTTTTTTTTTTCTTCTTCCAAAGGTCACCTCAGAGCCATCATGTTCTGGTGAAAAACAAAGTAAAACGATAATATACTAAGTGGTCATTAATTTCCTAATTGCTACTGAGTGGTTTCCCTTTTAGAATTTCAAAACTAATTTTGTCATCTGAAAAAAAAAAAACTATTCGACAGGGCAGTTTGGAAATAGATTAGTATTAGCTTTTTTCCCCTCAAAATGTGGCATTGAGTTTAAAATCAAATATTCTGTTTTCCCCAAAGTGATTAGCTTACAAAATTAGAACAGTGAGACAGAGAGCTATTACTGAACCCCATTCCTTTGAAGTGGGGTGAACCTGTCAACCCTCTCAGGTAATGGGTGTAAAAAGGCTGAATTCCGTGCTGCTTTTTCATATATTGGAAACACACTCACAGTCCAGTGTCTTTGACAAGTCAGAGTATAAAACGCCCTTGTATATTAAAAAATCTCCTTGCTATCTCTCTTACAACAGCAGTCATTATAATACAAACATGTTTTCTTTCATAATAATAAAAAACATACTAACTTAGAGCACATCTTAAGAACACCAGTTGAAAAAAAAATATTACTGCAGCATATCTGTAAGGGCAAACACCACAACAGCTCAATTTCAAACTGTTATATGACTTGTTATTCAGTATATGATAACTTAGGATGAAACTATGAAAATACATGAAAACTGACTTCAGTCAACATAACTCAAAGTTAGGAACTAAAATCCTAAAACAGTATAAAACTTTTCAAATATTTTATTAAAAGGGTATCTTTCCTTAACACATGTAAGATGTGGAAACAAATAGCATTAAACCTTTCATTTAAATTTAATCTGAGAAAACCAAATGTTTATACAGTGACTATTGCATTGTTGTAAGGGCACATATGAATCTGTGGTTTGTCACATTGGGAACGAATTTTGTAATGTGTTAAACATAGAGACACTGAGTGAGCTAGAATAGTCTGGCTAGAATAGTCTGGCTGGTGACCAGGAACCATTAATGGGAAACATTTATAAAAATTCATTTCTGTAACAGTCAACTAAATTTAGTGATAAATGCTGTCAAACATTTAGCTCAGAACAGCTATTCAACATCAATCATAAATAAGACTGTGCTTAATTATAATGCCAGAGTATTTTTTTTCTACATGTAATTATCAAGTGGTTACATTCTGCCTATAATATATGGAAATTTTCTTAGCATTATCTAATAATTTACCTTGGAGGTAAAGAAATAAAAATCTACAGTAAACATGTGTGCTACTGTATCGAGAAACAGGGAATTTGGTCCTTACAGTAGCAATGTTGACATAACAATTATACCCACAAAGTATATACATATTTATGTTTTTAAGTTTTTGTTGGCCTGAAACACTCCAGCAATGCAGTATTACTATGTTGCTTGGGTCAAGTTACCATTTTATCAAATAAGCAGGCACTGTATTTTCCATAAACTACCTGGTAAATATATCATGGATGTCATATGAGCATGGTTTGGCATTAGCCAAGTCTAAATTCGACTTCTTAGATTGGTCCAATTTAGGGAGTTCTAAGGTTTATATGGTGTCTCTCAATTCACTTAAACAATAGCAATAAAGCATGGCCTATTCAAATTTAAAAAGACAAATTAAGACAAAAGTCCGCAGCAGGGAACTCTTCCTTTCAGGGAAAAGTCATAACATTTTTGCAACAGGAATCTACAGAGCAACATTCAGGAAGAAAAAAAACAACAACAACTCATTGCACGTTGCAGTACAGTGTGTTCCATTCATCAAAGAACTAGAGATATCTTTAAAATAACCTTGCCTTCAAAAGAAATGTGCTGTCATGGAAATAAAATAAAAGGGAAAAAACCTATGATACCAAAACAGTGCATTAGAAAGGGCAAAAGAATGTGCAAAGCAGGTGTAGAAATGCAGATGTAGACATATTTTTAAGTTGGAGTCACTAAATAATTTTTTTTTTCACTAAATAAACTTTTCACATAATAAGAAATGCTACATTTATAATCGTTATAACTGTGATCTTTTATTACTTATTACTTATACTGAATTTGTCTAAATTTATTAGTTTTGGTCTACAACAGGTATATGAGCACAACTAGGAAACTACTTATGAGAAGATTTCACACCAGAGTTACTCATCAAAATGACACTTTCTCAACCATGTAAAATAGAAACATTCTTTCCACCATTTCAGGTGCCTCTTCAATATTTTCTATACATACACATATATGTTCTGTCTGATTATAGAAACACAAATGTATACTACACAATGAAGCACTGTGCTGTGGATGAATATGGTCAGACATTATGTTTAGGATTTTAATTAGTTTTAAAAAGCAGTGATTTTCTTTCAACATTTGAATGTGTAGATCCAGAATACAGGCATGCACACACAGTGTGTCTGTCTGTAATGGTGAACGCATACAGTACAATCGAAACACATACATATGTCACAAGAAACTACCCTACAAGAGATTATATGAAACAACAGAAAAAAATAATGATACCCATCAGTATGGCCTCATCTATTTTTAGGACTTGGCTCAACTTTTGGTGGAGGACTAACTTTACAAAGAAAGCATTATGTTGTAATGTTCTCCTCCCATACGTACAGGGCAAAAGAGAATAACCTATTCAATAACACACTGCAACAACAGTTGCAGTCAGTTTAATTATATTTCAGTATAAGGTATACCCAGTAAATACAACCAAATTGGTAGCTGAAAAAATACATGATTTCCATACTTTTGACTGGAAGTATATTAAATGATTGCTTTGCCTGAATCTAACCTCTATCTAAAATTAAAATCATTAGCACCTCCCTATTATCAGTGCAATATAATCAAATTGACAATAGAGGGAATGTAAGTAAATTATTGCTGGGATGTAGGCTTTTCTGGGAATTTTACCTTTTACTGGACATTTATGAAGGCAACATGAATGAAGTTAAAATTATGTAGGGAATTTTTCCATTAATTTTACAATTTGTTTTAATCCTTCAGTGTATATGCCTTTTACAGCTGATTACTTCAATTATAAACAGAGGGCACTATCATGCTATTTGATATACTAATAAGCTTGAAGGTAAAATGAATATTTTCCTGGACATACTGCAGATAATTGTTACACTTCCAAAATTTGTCTTCACAATTGGCATTCTTCAAATCAAGCATTCCTCATCTCAGTTGCTTTACATGCAGATAGACTGTCAAATGGATGCCTTTCAATAGGATTTCTTCTTATATGACATATTCAAATAGGGCAGACACATTCTTCTTTTTATTATTATTAATATTGTTCCTCTCTGGTCTGGGATCACATTTCACTATATACTCTTAAAGAAACGGTAAAAATGATACATTGTAAATTGATAAATGATCAATTTCAAGAAATCCAAATTTTAAAAAAGCATTCATTAGAAAGCAATTATCTCTCACACACACATATATATATGTGTGTGTGTGTGTGTGTGTGTGTGTGTGTGTGTGTGTGTGTGTGTGTGTGTGTGTGTGTACAATAATTAACCAATCCAATATTAAAACATCTTCAAACACTTATCTGTAAAAACTGCAATTTGAGAAAGCTGTGTGCAAAATTAAAGGCATTGGGATATTTCATTAGATATTCAGTAAGACCATTTTCTTATTAATAAAACAGCACACAAATAAATTATTAGTTTTTCATTAAAAGAGCAATGAGATAATGAGGGTTCATACTGTACACAGACTAAGACTGGCCTTTTTTTTTTGTCAAAATTTTCACCACATCTGTTGTAAATCTAAAACTCTTTTGATATGACTCCAATATTTTTTGATTAAATATTGAAAAAGGCACAGATTAATTTAGATGTAAGTCACTAGTTATTTTTGGTCATTGACTACTGTAATTAACAAGAAATAGCCATGCATATATATATATATATATCTAAGTATAAACTTGGGTATATACTGTATTAAGTCTTATGTAGTTTTATTCTGTGTTTTCAGAACTATTACAATTCAGGGTTAGGAAGGGCATTTCTACCTCATTATAGCCTAATTTAATGATTCTATTTCTATACAGTGGGAAACTGTGGTATGTACACTGCCTGAAGATTATTATCTATCCAGATCAACCCCAATTCTGAATAAAGACAAAAACTGCAATTGGTGCCTTTAGTTACATAAATAGATGAAAACAGTACATATGATTTGTGACTGAGTTTCTATTTTTAATGTAAAAAAAAGAACTAATACGAATGTTTTTTTTTTTTTAATTAGGGTGAATGGATTCCATCATCAGTACTATTGGGGGCGGGGGGTTGGGGGTATCTGAATGTTGTTCAGTTAACAGTAACCATATTTGGATAAATCAGCATTTAAAAATTCTAGAATACAGGAATAATGCATAGGCAATTTTACGATTCAATTATCTGTATCCTTTGAATTGAAAAAATATAAATGGTATTTACATGTTTTTGAGTTTTTTAAAATCCTGCTGTAGCTGCTAATTAGTTAAATAGTAGCGAGTTAAATAAAAATCAGTGTGTTTTACTGATATGAATCACATTGACAATATATTTTATACCTTTGCAGAATTTGTGATGAATTATAAAGATGTTATAAGATGTTCAGGAAGTGCCTTTTGTTTTCTAACTCAACAACAGATTGTAAACCTGGTGCTAGATAATAGATGAAGATAATATTTGCACTGATTGTACTGACTGTGCTATGTATAAAATAATCAAAAGCCATGGAAAACAAAGACCAAAGCTTCAAATATTATTGCAACGTCAGCCATCATGCTAGTTTCTCACATCTGTAGAGAAAATGCTAAACAATGCAATGAGGTGCATGGTAGGTCTTCACAGTAATAACACTGCATGAGATCTAACATGCCATAAAAATAGTATAAAGCTGTTACTACTGAACTTTGAAACTGAAACACTAACAAACAAGTGTGTGGAGGATTGTAGTTACATTTACAATTGTACATAACTTGTTAAGCCAACTATGGGTATTGGCAGACAGTGCTTTCACTGTATTTCCTGATTTCTTTATCCTTATGAATTTGAGTCAGAAATGCTGTATACATATATCTAACAACTATATGGGACTGTAAATTACATGTGTATTATGCACATTCAATATTTGAAATATTTAAATATTTAATATTTAAATATTTAAAAGTTAAAATAAGATACATCTACAAAAGGGTAGCTCGGCCCTTAGTTTTTTCCTTTTAATGTTCAAAATGTTGGTTTATGTAAATAGTATATTATTAGTAAGACATTGGCATACCAGCCTAATTTAATATCAGAAATGAAATACAGGAATATGCTAAGGAAACTGCTCTTGATCTGCACATGTACAACAAAGTATTTCAGAAACTGTTCCCATCTTTGTTACACATTGATCTAGGTAATTTCTTTACAATGTGATAGAAATAGTTTAATAGACATTATTTGCACAAATATGCCATGAGAACTACAAACATTTTTATGAAACCCTCAATCAAAATACTCAGCAAATTCCAGAATCTTGAAAAATACACCTTAGAAATTCAACCTAAGTCTATAATAAAATATGGTTTGATGTACAAAACTTCCAGATGGTAGCTTAAAACACATTAGACCTCTTTCCATGATCCTTTTAGAGGAAAAGACACACACAAACTTAAAATACCAAATCCAAATTTGAAGACACAACCCTATAATATTTACTTCAATGTAATACCCACCTAGCTGTCTCATATTCTACCTTAGAAACTGCCAATCATCATCAATCAAAGGAGATTACATTATTTCATGTTACAGAACAAGCTGTACCAAAATGCAATTTTTTTCTATGCAAATTAGAATGGGGAAACAAAATATTGTTGGAACTCAAGTAAAATAATGGCATTTCAGCTCTACAAGAGAGTAAATGAACAGGTGGACAACCATAATAATAAATAAATGTGACCATGCAAATACATCAGGTAAGAGAGAAAAAATGTTCTATTAAAGGAAGTTGCATTTATTACTATTACTTAAGTAATTAATCTGTTTCATCCAGTGACAATTTGGACTGGGGTTCAGAAATTATTGCTTTAAGTACTAACTTGTTACCTAAAAAAGTATCTCATGACATAAAACTTGCTTCCATAAAGTAAACAAACAAACTGTGTTACAATGCATGTCTGAGTGGTGTTTACTTGGGTACTCTTGAGAGCCATTGAATTGCTTGAGACATATTCAGGACTGGAAAAGGAAGGACCCATTTAGACTACAGACCCAGAGAGATTGGTGGAAAAAATTCTACAATAAATAAATAAATAAATTTTCATCAAATGATCATATACGCCTATGAGGTTACAGATGCTTCCTTAACTCAGGGGTCTGGATTTTATTTTCACACACAACAAAGCAAACATAGATAGTGTTTCATCATACCTTACACCAGCACTGTTTTTCCTCCTGATGAAAGACTCTGTGATTATTTTAGTGATTAAGTCGGGTCATGCAACAGCATCTACTGAGAACGCTTTATGTAAAATGATACACTGCTGCAAACTTGCAGCATATGAAGTGAACTTGCTTGACAGGGAAAAATTAAAATCTTAATTGGTTACAATTATATCACAGCTTTTGAATCAAAATCCTCTAAATGAAAATGGTCATATTGTAAAGTTCCAAAACTGATATTTTAAAACTTACTATCCCTTTCCTCTACACAAAATGTATATGTATTAAGTTAATTGTGAAAAGTGAAACACAGGAGGAAATTATCAAATTTTTCAATTTAAATTATTTTCTTTATAAAATTCACTATGTATACCAATTCTTAATGATTCACAAATACAATTTATTATTGCTGCTTTCCATCTTCCACTTAATGAGTAATAGGATAACTGATGTTTTGGGTTAGTATGGCATGAATGAAAATAATTAGACAGATAAGATGTTTTGATATAAGCTGAAAGTTACCCATTATTTCTGAAGTTCTGCTATATATAAAATGATGCATTAGATGATGTTAAAGGATTATTTTAAAAGTGTTTTAAAGTTCTGTTTTTAAAACAGAACTACTGCATTTCTATCAAGATACACTTTTATACTGTACAAATAGGCACTTTATAGACACAACTTAAAATATTAACCTTAAAACAATTTTGTGTTAAGAAAAATTTTGAGTCAGTACCCAATTTTAATCACTTTCTTTTGTTTGTGTTATATTGATAATTACAAAGCTCTAGTATCATTGCCTGTAAAAAAAAAAAAAAAAGTTTTCTAAAATTCCTGTATAAATAGAAGACATGTTTACTTGATTAATTATGAATTTGTGTATTACTGAAGCAAAGCAGTCGTAATAATGAAAAATACCAAGTTTGGCTGTTCAATGTGCAGTAGTAAAAATGAAAGTTATTATGTTAGCCTGTACAATGAGCATAATATTTACCAGTATGATTAAATGCAAATGCCAAACAAAATTTAAAAACAAAATAATGAAACACAGAAAAGGGAAAACTATGACTCCAACCATGACATCTGACGTAACTTAAGATACACTGGAGAGTGACATTAGAATTTGCCAATTTTTTATGTATTGCTGTATTTATGTGTGTGTATGTGTGTATATACACACACACACAATATTATTCACGACATGCCATGCATATACAAGATGATGACATGCCTGACATATTAACTACACCCTAAGTGCTAAATATACATATATATATGCACTGGTACGGAGTGATTTATATTTCTTATATCATGGCTATCAGCAGAAATAAATGAAAACTTTTAAATAAAAAGCATTTAAAAACCTTAAAAATAAAACAGTACACAAGTGCCACATGTAGCAGCTAGTGTTTCCGCTTAGTTACTGTAGCGATGGTAGTTATTAGCTAGTGAAGGCAAAACTGATATTTAACTTGAACAAATTCATGGCTCTCTAACTGTATGCATTTGTTAACAGATTCATTTTAATTTAAAAACATTTAATTATGACCTCCAGGTAGCAAGCCAACCTATTTGTTCTTTTGATATATATGTACCTGTAAATATACATCAAGGACTTTCAACTGACAGAAGCACGGAAATACACTACTGGAGCACTGGTGAAAATGCTACTGCCCAGATAATTAAAGTGACAATAGCTGTTCTTGTCCATCAATAAACTTGTAATTTTGGAATAATTTTGCTTAGTAACGTTGAATTTGTGTTTTTGCCTTGAATAAATTTCAACATAAAGTGTGGCTACTAATGAAAGACCAGTCCCAAGTTTCTAGTGTGCGTGTGTGTATGTGTATGTGTATGTGGGGTGTCCATGTGTTTTTCAATACACAAAATTAAGAAACAATTACTGTTCTTGTCAGAAAATTATTATGAACAAATGCTTCAAGCATTTTAGTTTTAAAATCAATTAAAACTGCAAGGTTTTTGTTTGGTGGCATACCTTCAGTCACATCTACAGAATCTTTTCATGGTCTTCTATAATAATCCAAAAAAAGTATACAGAAATCTAAAACATTTGAAAGGCACCCACTTCCATATTTATTCCTGACCTTATTTAACCATGTTACTTTCTTACTTTGCACCTTGTGCATGTATTGACGTTCATTCAATTCCAGTTTTGACCAAAAATTCAAGTCCATTCAGTAACTTCTTACAATACTGAAATTCAGAGTGGCACAACTACAGAGAACTACAGTGGCTTTCTCAATGGCTGTTCTTCCTTTGCCATGAAAATACATCCTGAAAAGGACATGAAGAACTACATAAAATGAGCTGTTTTAGAGAAAAGTTAAAGGTAAAACAACAAAGCAAAAGAAAGACATACTAATGACTTAAATGTTCTGCACAAAATGAATACAAATTATGTATCTACATTGTTTGTATAGCTTCTGTAAATAAAACATGCAGGAGAAGGTAATGTTTTATTAAAATATCATCCAAAATATGTTTTGCAAGCTACAATAATATTACGAAATGCACTGTAAATACATGTGAAGAAATATGCTCTGGACATGGACACTAATAATGAACAAAATTTAAAGGTAAGTTATTTTTACACTTGCTAATGTATTGGTGTCTCTTCTGAAACACTTTATGGAAAGTGCAAGGTAATGTTCAATTTATCATGCTTATCACATAAGAGTAGTATTTGAATTATGTACAATATCTTGGCATTCATTTTCTAGAATATTCTCAGTTTTTGAAAATACAAATTTTACTGGTGTAATCAAATATCAATTAGGCATGTATGTGCTACTGCAGTGGAGAAACCATGTGTAAGCTGTAACATTATCTGTCTTTTCTGACATCAAGTAGTGTTATGCTGGCACCTTGAAACATAAGAGACTTAGATCTTTTGAGGCAGTTGATTTTACACATAACTGTTGTGGTTAGCTGTGCTTTAGTTTCCCCAGGGATGGGAATTATGACAATAAAAGAATTGAAGTTGAATTCTGTAAATAAATTTAAGGAACAAATTTAAGCATTGTAAGTTTGTTTTACTAAAGAGTGACATCATTGCAAGAAGCCATATTAAACATGGAGAAATTAACTTCACACAGACGAGACTGAAGCACTGAGGGGAATAAAAACCATACAGCTGTGACTGCAGGTCAAGACAGGAGGGGATGCTGATGCAAGCATGACACTATCACTGGTATTACTGGTTTCAATTATGAATATATATGATAGGGCTGCACAGGCTCTTGACTCCACTAAATATTTAACTGTAAAAAAGATGGTTAAGAATAGCATGGGGAAGACTACCACAAAGTTAATTTAACAAACATGGTAGTGAAATGATAAGAAGGTATTCCATAATGATTCGATTTAGTGGTCAAACACAGTAAAGTCATTTTGACCATGTTAGCTATTATTTTCCTGATTATTTCTTCAATAAATAATACCACAATTCCTAATGCTAACTGGATTGTTGACAGGTCTTATACTCATGATGCAAATTAAAAAGTTGTGTGATTGAAGAAAAAGTTGACATCAACACACTATCCATTTGGACAGTAATATTAAAATAATAATCCAAGAGTGATGCGGTATTAGTTGTATTAATTGTCCTAAATAGGCATAAGGACTGTTTCAATTTTTAAATAAAAAATTGACCTGGGGAAGGCCACCTGACATTTATGCTGATCAGAGAGGGAAGAAAATACATTTGCCCAGCTTTAAAAAATAGTTATTATCAATGAACTTTTTGTTTTGTTATCAAAGGACATAGCATCAGAAAAAAATGATTAGGGCCCATTTTACTGACCAGTATTGCAGGGAAGAATTTGATATTTGGTCTACTATGGGTAGGATATGTGCCCTGGCACCATGGTAACCAGAACATATGTGTGTGTGTGTGCTATTAATCTATTAACCTATTAATCAGTCTGACCAGGAAACTTTTCAAAATGTAACTGTAACTGAACCGTATCTGATGACACATATCATTACTGGTTGCCTGCAGTCCTTCATAATTGCTACGATTTACTACCTCCAGTAGCAAAATGACAGAGAATGAAGAAGCCATTGTGTATACTCCCTGTTCAGATAAAGATATTATTAAAAACTTCTAGGTATTTTCTTTTGTCAGACACATATCTTTTTTAATGAACATTATATCAAAGCTCTGTTTAGCATTTCACTTGCTGAAAAAAAGATGTTACTAAACAGGCACCATTTATTAAATGCTCAACATTGTAATAGGTAAATGAACTAGTCAACATTGCATATTTTTTTTCTCTTCAGTTAACATTAGAATTTATAGAGGCTTTTTGTTTGGCCCACCGTACTATGCTGCAATGCAACTGCAAAGACTGTACTGACATCAAAAACCACAGTCACAAATCTGTTTCCCAAGTACAACTTATTTTACAATATACAACAAACCCAGACCTCTTACTGAAGGCAATTATTGTATATGGAGTTCATCTCAATTACTGTTGAACTTATAAAAATTGAAAGCCCTCTGAAAATAGGAACTATACACACAAATACCTACACAAAAGTATATAATAAACATTTTTGAGCATCTAGGGGTTACAGTCTTGTGTCACCTTTACACTGTGTATTTGTACTCTGTCTCTGATATGTGTAAAATAAAAGCCCAGAGACGGTGATTTTCCAGTCCTCTAACATGGCTAGACTAAGTTGCAAAATGGTAGCTGAATAGATGTTTAAGTCCTGGAAATTTTCTCCTTTTGCATTTTAAGTAATCAACAGCACTAGTGAAAAGAGAATGTGCTGCCTGAATTGGCAGTACCATCAAGTCAGCCTAAATGCTCATATATCTGCAAAGTAGCCATAGGAATTCAAAATTTAACTGGAGGTCACTACAGGAAAAAAACTGAAGTAACAATGAAAACTCTGTTCTCCAAATGTACAGTTCACTTCATGTCTCAGAAGGAATTCTCATTAAAAAAGTTGTCCAAGGGATACCTAATGAATGGGCATAACACATTATCTCTGATGCTGTATGTTTTTGAGCTGATAATGATGGTGTGGTATACAAATGCTGTTTTCATTCAGTACCTGCATTGCGTATTGCAAAGGAAGCCCAACAGTTCAGGTGTTCAGCTTGACTTGGGACAAGTAAAAATGGATCACACAACTCACACAGACAATTTGCAGATAGGTATGTATGCAAAAGTAATAACATGTACCAAAAAAGCCTATCATAAACCATTTAAAAACAGCAGCTCTACCCATGTACACTACATAACTTTTTTTTTTTTTTTTTGGTAAGAATGCTTCTATATGAAAAAAAAAAACAGCTTTTGTCCTACTTTATGCACGGAAATACACGGAAATAACTGCTGTTAGAGGGACTTAACTCTTAAAAAGAATACAGTGGAAAAAACCTCACACAATGGTTCGGATTTAAATAAAACAAATGCTTGCACAAACACTGCACAAGTCAATACATACATAGCCAGAGATAAAAGCTAAGAAACAATTAATTACATTATAAAAAATGGAACAAAGCTACTCTAACACAAAGTGAACTCTAAACCTTACAATAGATTTAAAAAAAAACATTCTCTAAAACTATAATAACTCTGGTAACAGTAGTGCACTTATTGGTTTAAGCAGTGCAACATATATGCAAGAAAACAATGCAGTCCTCTTCTCAAGCTTTAAGGAAAAAATTCCTTTAAAAAAAGATAACCATAGAATTTCATATCTTAAGTAGAATATTTAAATATTAAGCACAGGCATTTGAAGTAAATGTGCAAAGTAGCACTGTTTTAGTGTGCAACTTAGGCCTTGATTCAATTTAACTGCAATATGGTTTGTCCTTAACTTTGAATAAAGAAGTGTTAGCTCTGTTTGCATTACTGCAACTCTTCAGTTAATTTCAGTGACTGCTGAACTTACAATGTTATGTAACATATTACTTGCACAGTGTGGTTAGACTGAATCTGGCCTTAGTCTGCAACTAATTTCTTAGACTGTTTCCAATGAGGAAAAGTCACACTGAATACGGTCTGTTGAGTTTTGTTATATGCTACAACAGATGTCCACTACTCAAAGAAATGAGCAAAATCTTCAGATTGCAGTTGTAGGCAGTTGTGTTTATCAGAACAATTGCTTCGTAGTCCCAATAACATACAACAAGCCAAAAATATGGATGACACCATAATATATCATTTATCATTATTTATTCACCTACTCTGAAATTGATTTTACACACTGGATATCTATTTCATCTTCTGGAATTGGGAATGTACATTATCCATCTGGAAGTTGTGGTGATAATGATTGAAGTGACCTGGAAAACTGCTGTTTTGTTGTTTCTTTAGCCTCATGTCTTTTATGATACCTGTAATTCCTGTAAATGAAAACAAGTCCTATTTATTCCACCAGATGGGGCTAATGTGTCAAAAGTAGTGCATTTTGTTTGGACAGCTGGCTCAAACAGCTGAGTCACGGTGTTGCTGACAGGAAATACAGAGGTTTTAGGGAACAAGGCCATTGGAGGTTATTGTGACAATTGAAAAATGAACAGTATTCTTCTAATTCAATCTACAGCTGTGATCATCATCCTTGGTAAGCCTTTCATAATCATAAAGTAATTATTTAAAAACGTGGTTGGAAACCGCAGCTGATAACAGTCTGAAGCAATGTGAAAAAGGAGCAGCAATCAAATTGGAGAGCACACTGAGCAGCATATAGACGTCTAATGCTGCCACAACTGCAAATTTATAATCCTTAAATTAAAACAAACAAAAACAATTACTTAAAACGAACCTTCTACTTTACTTTAACTCACATTTTCTTAGTGGAAGAGGTCAAATTACCTTAACAGTCTTCTAGGGTATTAGTGGCAGTGTTTGCAAATAATAATAAAAAACCTTAACAACCTTACATTTTTGCTCAAATACTGTTGGAAAATCAAACCCCTATAATGTAAACTTTACCTGAACCATCAAAATGTATGGAGAAAAATCACTACTTTATCCACTTGTAGGAAGTCACATTATATATGAAAATTGACTAACAGCTGCATTGTAATCCCTCAGTATCATTATAATAAACAATAACAGAGTTTCATATGAATAACTCTCCTTTTCTTATCCAGTATCAAAAGGCAAACTTGTGACCATCATTTAATTTTAGAACAAAACAAAAGCTAAAGCCAGGTACTTTTTTCCTTTTTTGAAAGAGGCCATTATACCACAGTAATCTTGGACTCTTACATTGTCCAAAACGGTCTATATGGGAAAATCTACATTTTATGTGTGTGTGCGTATGCTTGTGTGTTTGCTCTCTAGAGATAGTAGGCCTTTTGGTAGTGTTCAACACATAATCAGAGGAAAGCATACATTTAGAGGCCTGTAGCAAGGGTCCAGCCAGTGGACCATTTTCTAACTACACAGCCTTAAGGCCACCATCTTTTTTTTCTTTAAGAATACCAAAAGAGCATCTTGTTTGGGAAACTTAATGTGCCAGTGTCTATACTCATAACTCTTCATGCCCCAAAATAAGAAAAAATCTAGTGCTATTTTCTGTTTTCTTTTTTTGTTGTACTTATCCATCCGAGACATGCATACGCATGTGGTCGTTGAAGTGCTGAATTTGGTCAAACTTGGCCGGGCAGACGGAGCACACGTAGGTGGTCCCCTCCTGGCAGCTTGCTTCAGCTGCCACGCCTACTCCCGTGCCAATTCCAGCCCCACCCCCTGCTCCACCACTCACAGGCATAGCAAGAGCCACTGTTCCTGCTCCAGGCTCAGGAACAGCCATGGGCACTGGGATGGAGACAGGGCCTCCTGCCCCTCCACCAGCGACTACTGTAACTCCACTGCCACCTGTACTGTGTAGTGCCATGTGTCTCTCCAGCAGGGTCTTGTGTGAGAATTTCTTCTTGCAGACGTAGCACTCATAAGACTTCTCCCCTCTGTGCAGACGCATGTGAACATTTAGGGAGCTCTTCTGGGTGAACCGCTTGTTGCAGATGCTGCACTGGTAGGCACGCACCCCTGTATGCGTCACCATATGTTTTATAAGGTAATCCTTCAGGGAAAAAGAGCGCCAGCAGATGCTGCATTGGTGTGGTTTCTCACCTAAACACGCACAGAAGTCAAACGTATTAGCAGAACAGACACAAATAAACAACGGAGAGACAAAACCTTGTCTAATCAACATGTTCTACAGTCATTAACTCCACCCTCATTCTGACTGGTCACGTTCATGCATGTTTTCAGGCTCTCTTGAAATCAGCCCTCTAAAAATTCTTAAATTGGTCCATTGTCAGTGGTTACTTCTAAAAAATCAGCAGACATCAGACTGTATTGGTTTTCCTTCCACAGATTACAGCAAGTCATAAACACTTGCTTACTCAAAAGTTCCAAAGTTTAATTGCAGGACAATGTTCTATGATTACTGGAGTTACGCATCCCTGATATAAAGGATTCAAAGCCCACTTGTGCACATGAAAAAAAGCCCTCTTCTTAAATATTTCATTTACTGTAATTGCCAATATACAGTGTAAGCGAGGCTCTAACAAACATACTGAGCAATACTTAATGCATACCTACTTGCCACTTTTATTGTGATATACTTACCTGAAACACACACACACACACACACACACACATATATATATTTTTATTCAAGAATTTGGTAGTAATATGGTAATAATAAAATTACCAGAACATCCACTCTCATATCATAATAACTGCACAGTATTAACAGCTGCAACGGTACTTAATGTTTTAACTGACATGTAAGAATAGTACTGCTGGGCTGTAAAATTATTATTATGCATATCAAATAAACTGTCTGGGCTACATTTTGAAATAAAAATGGCTTCAGACTTACATTTACTTAAGAAGCACTTTAAAACATTGGAGGGAGAACAACCATAAATTTTAGATTTCAATAGTTTAGGGGAGGGTAAACACAAGGAATGGACATGTATTATTTAAATGTTTTCAGAAATCCTCAGCACAAATATACTTGATTTTTTCTAGATTAAAAACAATTATATATTCAAGAAAAAAAATCCCATTCTGAGAAAAGGCTGGGATGGAACAAGGCTTTTCCAGCCAGTTTATCATATTCCAAAAGCTGCTGTGTTTTTCCTCATTTACTAAAACCTCACTGCATAGACACACTCTACCAAGTTTGTAAACCTAGAAAAGATGAGAATTATAATTAAAGGGTCCTATTGTGACGTTTTACAAAGGGTTCTGAGATATTAAGCTTTAAGAGTTTTTCCTTACCAAATCTTAGTAATGTTTAATAATGTATTTCTCTTAACACTCAAAGGACCCAGTTTTAACGTCATAAATATAACTCTAGTGCAAAATATCAAGAAAGCTAAACAGAACTATATTTGACAGCAAAAAAAGGGAAAACCTGGTGCAGACTGAAGCACAAATGGCCTGGAGAACAGCGTTTCATGAGTAGTAGATGTGACGAAAGTGTGACCACAAAATGACACTCTGGATCTCCTGTTACCATGTTGAAAAAGGTCTTGTGGTCCGATGAGACTAAGGTACAACTTTTTGGCCTCAATTCCAAATGATATGTTTGGTGCAAAGTCCATGCAGCCCATAGGCCTAAGAACACAGTCCCTACTGTCAGGCAATGTGGTGGCAGCATCATGGGGGATATCATGGGACTGTTTTTCTTCAGCAGGGACAGGAGCTCTGGTGAAGATAGAGGGGAAAATGAATACTACAAAATATCAGAAGATTCTAGAGAAAAACCTGCTACCCTCTGCAAAAAAGCTGAGGATGGAGAAGAATCTCACCTTTCAGCATAACAATGACCCACACAGCCAAATTAGCAGAAAGGCTGAAAAAAAGAAGGTCAATGTGCTGGAATAGCCCAGTCAGAGCCCTGATCTTAACCCCACTGAAAATCTTTGGACTGAACTAAAGAGAGCTGTTCATAAACAATCCCCTCACAATTTAAGTAAACTGTACTGCAAAGAAGGGGAGAAAAGATGACCTATGATGAGACTTCAGACTCACTAACCAACTCACTAACTCACTAACCAAGTGATAATTTAAGGGTGTGTGGACTTATGCAACCAAGACATTAAAAGGTTTTAATTTTTAATACTCTTTTGAAAAACAGACATTTGATTTTCACTTAGATATTGTTGGTTATAATGTGTAAATAAAGCTAAAAAAGTCTAGCTTAGATTGTCTTGATTTCAGGCTTTAAGACACCAAAAACAAGAAAATTTAGAAGAACATGTAGACTTTCTAGATCCACTGTACACACACACACACACTCACTCACACACACACACACACACACACACACACACACACACACACACACACACACACACACACACACACACACACACAGTGCCTTGCGAAAGTGTCTGGACCCCAGGCCCGGAGTGGGTAATCGGGAGAATCGGGAGAATTCCCGGTGGGCCGCTTCACTTTCACTTCAATTTTGGGCCGGTCGGAATTAAAAAAAAAAAACAAAATGACAATTGTCCCGTTAGTATATCTTCTTTTAAAGTACATGTTCCGCATTCTATGCCTGACACCGCAGCCTCTGCATGGCAATAGATCAGATGGGTTGTACCATCTGAGGGAGTCCTCCCCTCCCAAATTGTCAGAGTTGGTTGGGTCCATATAGCCCGTCTTTTCCAAATAGTTTTTCTAACCTACCGTAGCGGATAAGAGTCAGTGAGGATGGATGGTAAGAGGCCAGGAGGGGCTGAAAGAGCCAGGTTGACAAAAATGGCATTGGAGGAGGATGCAGCCAAATGTGCTAAACTGACTGACATTTTTTCAAGAGGACAGACACAAGTGGCAGCTGGTAAAGAGAGATACAGGCCTAATGATTTAGCAGCGTAATTATTAGGCTAATATCAAAATATTAGCCTATTTGTATAGCCCAATACATGACAAATCACAGAATTTGCCAATGTTTTTTGACAAAGAAAACAAAAATGATAAAAATCTTGAACTTGATCAGTGTATGCTATAAAATAACACCTTGATTTTTTTGTAGCCTCTCAGCAGCAGATAAGCCAGTCCCCTGCTGAAAATGATGAGCCCGAAATTAGCATTGAGGAGGCCAGGACTGCAGAAGGGACAGGTAGAGAGGTTGACAGAGTAAACAATATGAACTAAATTCATTTCATGTTTAAGCAGTATGACACGAGTGGAATTGGTGTTGGTAAAGGATATCGCCACGGCTGTAATTAGGCCGTAGGTACGAACATTTAACTAGATATAAAACGATTGAGTGGGGATGTCCTGAGATATCGCCACTCTTGATGACTCATGGAATGCTTTTCGTTTAATCAGAAATTAATAAATAGATCGACCGGACCTAACTGTTGTTTAAAAGTTTTATAACACACATAGAGCAGAAGTCATGGATACATTCTATATGATTTTTTTGTTAACCTATCCTTGAGCTGGAATATATTTGTTAACTTATCAACCTACGTTACTAATAAAAAATACAAAAAATATTAAGAGCTGAACTGTTGCTTCATTTATCCAATATCCACCACCATAGAAAAGGTGGGCCGGTCTGGACCCAAAACTCCCGGCTGAAAAGTGTCCCCACTCCGGCCCTGCCGGACCCTTAACCACATTCTACTGAATTACAAATGATACATTGAAATTTAGCTCTGTGTGATATTTTAACACCGAAATGCAAAATTAATTACTTAAAGCTTGTATTGGTTTATGTCAGAAATATGCTGCTTGCATAGAGAACCCAACACCCCCCCCCACCCCCAACAACACACACACATTAATATCTGTTAAAGCTCCCTTTTAATGTAATAACATCTTTAAATCTTTTGGGGTTAGTACTACCAGTTTTGCATACTGTTTGGAAGTGATGTTTGCCCATTCGTCTTGCAATCTTGCAGATTTTCTCCTGGTTGTTTAGGTTGGTTGGATGATGCTTGTGGACCACAACTTTCAAATAGCATCACAAATTCATGACATTCACCTTTGACATTCACCTGTTTGTTTTTGAGCTACTCAAATGCTCCTTTGGCCTTGAGCTTGGTATCATTGTCCTGCTGAAAGCTTCAGTTTTTCAGCAGACTGTAGCAGGTTCTCTTGCAGTATTGCCCTGTATTTTGCTCATGCATTCTTCCTTCAGTTTTAACAAGATGTCCAGTCCCTGCTGATGAAAAGCATCCTTGCAGCATGATGCTGCCACCACCATACTTCACTGTGAGCATAGTGTTTCTTGAGTCATGGGCAGTGTTAGGTTTGCTCAACACATTGTGCTTTCAATTTAGGTCAAAAAAGCTCTATCGTATTCTCATCTGACCACAAAACATCTTCCCACAGTTTAGATGGGTCACTCACATCCTTTCTAGCAAACTCCAGAAGTGCTTTGAGATGGTTCTTTTGAGAGTAATGGTGTCTTTCTTGCCACCCTCCTACATCAGCCAGTTTTATGCAGAGCTCTTGATATTGTACTTTTACTCCACTCTCAGCCACTCAAGTCTGTAGCTCCTACAAAATGATTGTTGGCCTCTCTGTGGCATCTCTTATGAGTTTTCTTCTTGCTTAGACACTGAGTTTTGAGGGACACCCTTTTGTAGACAGTGACTGGGTATTATGCAGCTTCCACTTCCTGGTTATTGATCCAACAGTACTCACTGGGATATACAACACATTGGATATTATTTTGTACCCTTTTCCTAATTTATGCATTTGTATTACTTTATCTCGAACTTCCATAGAATACTCTTCAGTCTTCATTTTCACACCTATCTGTTAGATTCACAGTCTGACCAACGATGCTTAAGCAGAGTGGGGTTTTATCCAGAGGACATGAGTTACTTTATTGGTTCACAAGTAGAGGCCGATGGTAAGTCAATTGTGTCCACATTGGTAAAATTTTTTCATCTGTGTAAATTTGGACTAATTTAACTATTAATTATATTAATAATGGCCCATTAATTGTACTGTAATTATTATTATATACAATTAGCATTTATTTATTGATTGTTTGGTGTGTCCATTATTTCATCTACCCTCTAAAAAGAGAAAAAGTTCAGTGGGCAAGACTTTCTGATGTTGGACCTTGGAGATCAAGAACAAGTGAGGAAGTTACCCACAGCCACTGTTTGATGTTCAGTTTATAATGGTGAAGGTTAAGATTGGGAAATCTGATCCTTGATCCACGCTAACAGGCTACTACATAACAGGAAACTGACTCTGGAGCCAAAGGCAGTGAGTGTGTAGCATAGTATAGAACAGGGGTGGAGAACCTTTTTCCTATCAAGGGCCATTTCAATTTTTATAACATCCTTCAAGGGCCATACTAAATTATTACATTAATACAATTTTGTATTACTGTGCTCAAATTAAAAGTGCTTCCTTTTTTTCTCAAATGCTAATAAAAATGAAAAGTGCAACTTCAATAAAAGTTGGTCGAGTAGCAAGATGCTGTGTTACAACTTTGTCCAAGTCATCATCATAGAATTGGACCAAGACATTGAAAATTCTGTCCATGTTGCGGTTTGTGGACTTGTCGACGTTCAGTGAAAACATCTGTTTTGACAGCTTGTGCGTTAAACATTGCCTAATGTGACAGGCAATATCGTGAGTGGATAGGTAGCTGGCCTGTGTATTTGACATGTTAAGTTTGGAGAGTGCAGTCCTGTCCTGTGATGTTTTGCACAGGTCAGCTAGCGCTGATCTGCTGAAACTGGTTGCAGATTGGATAAGAACAGTGCTCTCGTGCCAGTATGTTGCCTAAACAAGCTACCATTGGTTAAAACCCATCCGAAAAAACACCACATCAGTGATTGTTTTTAATAAAATTGCATTCCGGTCTGGTAATATCAGAGCTTGTATATGCCAGTAATAATTCATTGCCTGATCTAAAATCTCTGCACGCCGGATTTCTGTCTTGGGGCCAGAGATCTTTTACCCATGTGAATTGCCTCGTGGGCCGGATCAAACTGTCTTGTGGACCGCATACGGCCCGGAGGCCGGACGTCCCCCACCCCTGGTAAAGAATAATTTGGGCTGTTTTAACTTGAAATGTTGTACTTACTGAGGGATTTGGACTCAATACACACACACACACAAACACACACAATAACTGATGACAGAGACAGGAGCAGTAATAGAGACAGAGACAAACAGTTGTGGAAAGTGGCGAAACATTGACATGCAAACATTTCATCACGAAAAGGTCCAAACCATTGAGTGCAACCACTGAGGGAGAAAGCAGAGAAAAGAGGAGGAGAAGCTATCGCAAAACTGTGGTAATGGCCATTTTAATGAAAGTTTTACTTATTTCATCTGATGCGTTATCTACCTAATGTTGGGTACATGATAGACTAGCTAGCTAGCTTGGCTAAGTTGGCCAGCCCTGGAGAGCGAAGACAAGTAGTCCCATCAGGCAGTGTGGCGCAGCTGACCAGGAAAAGCTGAAATACAAATAATGCTCATGTATCCACTAGCTCACCAGATTTTGAGGAGCATAACTGATCTAAAAATTAACCACCAGAGGTTTGTAAAACAACATGACCACAATGACTGCAAGCTAGCTGTTTAAAAGTCAGTGGGGTTGATATATATGTATTATGTGATATACGTATTAGTGCTACTGGTAGGCAAAACTCTTGCCTAGGGTACCGAAAATGCCAGGGTCAGGCTTGTCTCCAGTGATCAAGGCTAGCAGTACACTAGAAGCTAGTGTTCTAGGAGCTGATATGAAAAACAACACTGCTTTGTGGGTATCAGTTGTACCTGTTATTTTGTGGTTTGAATATGGCAGGGACTAAGACTGGGGTGAATAATTTCAAACAAATCTCTGAGTGGACAGAAACATTAAGTAGGCAATATTTACTTGCAGTTAGCTATGCTGGGAAGAGTGAATATTGCAACACAACTGGAGTTAGAGAATTGGCATCAGGAAACAAAAACAAGTTTCATTAAAAATTGTTGACTGTCTTAAATTTGTGTTACTTTTTAAGTGGCGCTGCATGGCCACAGCAACTAAAAGCTCTGAAAATCCCAGTGTTCTTTTGTTTATTATGTCACAGTAATCATTTACTGTGTCCAATGACTACTTATTAGGGATGCCTCAAAGTCTGTGTCCAGAATCAAAGACTACACACCTACAGTTAACCATCGCTAATTACCAAGAATTGTCTGCAACATGAACCAAGAGGTTACAAAAACTATGATTTTATCATCTTACACCTACAATCTAAAATTTAGTGAATGTTGTGGTCATAGCATAACTGAAATTTCATTGAGGAGAATGTTAATTTTGCAGAATTGCTAACAGTTTGAAAAATCTGTCTGTATCATGCTGTCATTCTGTTGATGTTGGAAAAATTTTAGAATTTAATTCATTTTTAGAAGCACAAGTTTCAAAGTTGATATTTTCACGGTCAGAGCCCCACCTGAAAAAACTCAGAGCAGCTGCCACTGTTTACAAGTAAATAGGACCTTACTACTAAAATATAAATTTAGGAAAAATATTCTACCACCCATCAAAATCTTGTCATTTCAGGCATTTAACAAACTGATACCCATTCACAGGTTAAGGCCATGTCCACATGTACGCAGGTATTTTTTAAAACGGGTTTTCCTCCTTCATTCTTAAAAAAATCTCCGTCCACATGAAAACGCAAACACACGCTGTCAAGAGCATGCCAAACCAAGAGTTGACGATATAACCCTAACCGTAAAGCCATGTTGGCCAATCAGAAGCCTGAAAAAAAGTTATTACAGCGCACGCTCTGACGTCACAAGCCAAAAACTCCGTTTTCCCTGTCAACACTGAAAATGGAGTTTCTGAAAATCTTCACCCTGGAAGGAGTTTTGCAAAAGATCTATTTTCAGTGACCTAAAACGCCATTTGCGTGCAGATGAAAGGCCAAAACGCATAGAAAAAGATGTTTTTAAAAATAACCCTGTACATGTGGACAGGGCCTAAATCAAGAAGTCACTTTTCAGAAGTGTGGTACTAAACAACAATATTAAATGCTTTACTGGGAAGATATTTGGGAAAGTGAAAAAAATTTTGTCTTCGGGTTAATTAAAAATTCAAAAGCATACTATATACTATATGCACAATACTATATGCAGGACTCACAGGGTATATACATATGTCAAGTTCATCTGTTATGGAGAATTTTTACAATTTAGATTGAAAAAGATAGTCACAAAGCGCTTTGCATCATGGATTCTCCAGAGGGAATCAAAAAAAAAAAATACAGAAAAAACCCAGACCAACTGGGTAAAAATGGAAAATCATTCCTTGACCCAAGAAAAAGGCAGTCGATAGACTCCTTTTGTGGAACATAATTGATATGCTAGCATAGGGATGCACATAAAAGGTGCTACACACACACGGAGTGTATATCAATGAAAAAAAAACGTTCCCCCTTGACTAGCAGGCAGGAAAAAAATTCTGTCAGATACAGTCCCTAAAATTTCCAATTTAACAACAGCATTGCCTCAAGTTTCAACTAACAACAGGCACCACTCCAAGGTTTAAACACTGGCTGAATATCCAAAACCTGGCCTGAAATCATCTCTCAGTCAAAAAGGGTCACAAGCCCATCAGCTAGCGAGGTAGATTTTTTTTTTTTTTTTGCATTTGGCTCCTTAGCCAGCTAATTAACACACGGGCTAGTCGAATAACTTGCGGTCTATGCAGATTGCTAGCTAGCTAGCAAGCTAATGCATAACAGCTGTGAATGAGGGCAATTAGTTTAAGGTGCAAAGTATTGTACGTGATCACTTATTGTTTTTCCTTGACAAGTTTCACAAGTACATGTTAATTACTTGTCTAATTAGTCAGTAGTTTAGGCTTCCCCCCCTCAGCTCGCTGCTCACCTGCTTCTTAACTGAGAAGGGCGTTTACTGTGTCTGTGCTGAAGTGGCAGCCTTGTCTTTCAGTCTTGTACAAAAACTCAGTCATGCAAAGATAATAGTGTTTATCTACAGGGGTCCATTGAGGGAGGCCACTTGGGGATGCCCTGTCACATCACTATCCCATATTGCAAGTTCAAACTGTAGTCAACCATAGCAAGAATCCACAGCAACATATCGCTTAGCTTAAACCTGAACTTAGTTTGCTCACTAGCCTGGCCTGCACTATGAAAACAGGTATGTCTGATTAGTCATTTCCCATGACACTCCTCCCAATCATGGAGTCACCATTTCTGTTGTATTTCTGACCCTCTTATTTTCATGTGCGTATTGTTGGATGGTCCTTTGAAAAAAGTGAGATTTTTTAAAATAATTAAACAGGACCTATTTCTCAGATTGTTACCTTTATTAGCAATATTGCTTCACTTGTAAGAGTATGAAATGCACAACTGCAAAATGCGCTGAGAGTGAACTGTTTCAGACTGCGCATTTTTGCAAGTGGCAGCTTGTATATAGCTCTTATATTCAGCTCTTATAATCACTTGGGGATGCTTGGCATTGAAGGGATTGCTGCATTAATTTATCAAACATCCTGGCAATGTCAATGTACACTACATTGATCATTTTTTGAGCTACACAGGAAATCCATACATTCTAATCTAAATTTCTCTATTCATACAGTACTTTCAGGCACACTATATTAATAATAGTAAATATAAGCAATAAATTAGCAAGTTGCCCAGTTACCTACAATTGCATGAACATGTACACAGTATTTGCATGCACTATTTATAAATTAAATTACACAGGACCCAAGTTCTTTTGATAATCACTGGATTAGAACTACATGCATAGAAAATCAACTTTAGCCTACATGTAATGGCATTCTTAAATTACTTAATTGTGTACCCTTATAACAACAAATACATATTTGAATACGCTATGCTATAACTCATAGTTCATTTTAGTGTCTTTTTTGTGTTGATCTCATGAGGCTAGCCTCATGGATATTTATTGCAGGCTGTCATTGTGGTTGCCTGATTCACTTAAGTCATTTTACAGAACTTATTCATTTAGAGACAGACATACACTTAACGGGAATGAGAATTTTTTGTGTGCTTCACTGAACACTTTACCACCGATTCACTAACCTCAGAGTCATATGTCAATTTGCATGAGCATATTAGATGAGCATATTAGAGTAACCAGATTGACTTATCACACCAGTTGAGTTGAATTTCCATGAATGTGATCTGCCATCTTTGCCTCCAGGTTTCAGATTACAGAGAGAATATTATGCCATGTTTACAGGAAGTAAACATCCAGCATTCACGTTCAACAGGACAGGCCAAATAGAAATGCAGTTTTTTATATATATTTACACTAGACTTTGCTTGTCTAGTAACCAACAATATTGTTACATGCAATGGCCATTGTGGCAGGTGACTTAGGGTGTACTCACACTAGGCGATCCGTACCGTGCCCGAGCACGTTTGACCCCCAGAGTCCAGTTCGTTTGACTAGTGTGATCGCTCTGTACCATGCCCGAGCACGGAACTCGAACATGACGTCAATGATACGACGGTCCCATTTAACAAATATATCCGCAACAGTTAGCTGGATAACTGTTAGTTACACGCCCAGTCATAATAAATCCTTTAAACCATCATTTGATTAGCTAGCTGACTTCCTTAAATATAACAAGCTGGCCACCTCCAAAATGATCTTTGATTGGTTAGTTCAGTAGATCTATACCTAAAAATAACTCTGTGGATCCCCTCATTAGCTTGATTACTAGCAAGCAAAATAAAACTAACCATAAATAAAATTGGCCAGTTAGCATCGATTATGCAATGCAGTGATTTTCAGTTAATCGTGCTGCACGTATAAGAAGATTTTTATGGAGGCAGCTGACGTTGAGGGAGGAATTTGGAGCTTTACTCGCTGACTACAATTCCCGTTCATCAATAAGGTGAGAACCAGACCCGTTTTAACCCAAATATTCTTGAATGAATTGAAAAGTGTACTATCAAAGTAGTAATATAAGATGTTTGTTGTTGTAATGATGACAGTAGCGCACACACAAGTAGTAGCCCCAACTGGTTAACATTAGCTTACATTATTGTGATTAGGCTACTGTAATCTGACACAAATCTGACACAAAATAATGGTCTGTCCTTTAGCATAATGACTGAAATGTCAGCTGCCTCCGTAAAAATCTTATACGTGCAGCACAATTAACTGAAATTAGCTGCGTTGCATAATTGATAAATCTATAAGGCATGTGAGAGGGCCGTGTGTCACCGCGCCCAAAACGACTCCATATAAGCCACAAAGTACAATCATGAACTCCATTGTGCTCTGCGAGAGCACTTTTCTTCAACACAGAAAGTTGCATTGTGATGAAGTAAGCGTGCTTGGGCCCAGAATGTTAAGCGCAAATTGGGCAGAGTGGGGAGGGGGGACAATCATGCTCGGGCACGGTACAAGGCAACTGGACCTAGTGTAAGTACGCTCTTATTCAACCTTTTCTTGCATGGAAGAGTTGCTGAGAGAAAACGAACTTAAGTGTCAAGTCATAATACGCTTATCTTGGAAAACAATGAGACAAATGAGACACTCTTATTTCAAACAAACTCTACCTCAGACATGCATCTCCCACATAAGAGGTTAAATGGCCCATGTCTGAATGCACTTAGCAATAACAGAGGAGCACAACTCTCTGCAGAAGCACTTAAACAACGTTTATACATGCATATCTCAAGTCTGAATCAGCTCCCTTGCCTTTATCAAGGCCTAAAAAATCACCTACAGGCGAAGGAGCTGATACCCATCACCCAGATCATTCCGTTCACCCAGATCAAGATATGAGGCTCTGTCACAGGAACTTATGGGCACATATGAAGGATCCAATTTGAAGCACTCATGCCTTATGAAGTGAAATGCACACACACAATAAGCCCGATAATTCAAGTCTGTCTTGACTTAACTAGAAGAATTCCGTTAGATTGCTTACTTTATCCAGCAAACTTGAAAAACATTTAACTTAATTGAATGTGCTTCCTGGAACAGGCCCCAGACCACAGCTATACTAGTAGCATCTACTCAACAACATAAACACTTTTGTCCAAATAATACTCAGACGTGCTTGTTGTTTCAAGTTCGAACAAGGGTCCTACAATCAAACTCAGAGGGTAAGAGCTTTGTTATTTTGGGATGGAACAAACAAAAAAAAAATGATGTTTGTGCTGGTTGCCATTTTACCCCTTGCTTTTCTTGTAACCAGTACTTGGGGTGACCAGTACTGTGGTGTGGGCTAATGCAAACACTCAGCATAGAGATATTTGAAAGTTCCTAAAATAATCCTGCTGAAAGGTAGTCATTGATAAAAGGCAAAGCGGTAATACCAAAACATTTAACAAGGGGCGTTTATGAGAAAAAAAGAATTTTTGTAGCAGACAGAGGACACCTCCACACTCAGACACAACTAGAGTAACAATATGATATATGTAAAGCCGGTATTTATATTGCTGCAGCTCTGTTGAATTGTGTTTAATGTTTGATTAGTTGCTATGTAGAATTTTCATTTTGTAAAGTGGTCTTTGGAAATTTCACAGATGCCGTTTTTCTTTTCTCATAAAACATTGGCTTTGTACACTATCATACATCTAGTGCTGCTACCACAGTCTTCTGTGATACAGGCAAGTGCCTGATTTTTTGTTCTGTTATCTGTCATAGCCATTAAGCTAGCTAGCCAGCTAACACACATCCATTTTATAAGGTTAAAGTGGACATGAAACAGCCTAATTTGGATGAGTTTTGTACAGAATTAAGTGTATTGGAATTTATTTTGAGAAAATGTTTAAAACGATTACATGTTAAATTATAACAGATTTATGTTTGGTACTAACTTATGCTTTTGCTCTGGCTCGCCGCCATATTGCCATTGAGTCACTTGCGTCATGAGGTTGATGAGTTGGAAAGTTGACCCAGGAAGACAGCAGTTGCGGCGGTATGTAGAATTTCAAGAGAAACTTGCTTGCAATAAAATCATTTTTAAATCAATAAAATCATTTTTTTAAATCAATATTTTGTGTCAAATTATTGATTTCTTTAGTAAGTAGCCATGTAATAAGCGGGATAATGTACAGCGAACCTCTGCTTTGTGTCGGGGTCCCGCATCACCCTGTCGGGGTTTATTTCGCAATAATGACCGGCTCGCTGTACATTATCCCTTACATATTATCTAATCATTATCTTGTAAACTAGATGGCTGTATGGCTTGATGAGAAAAAGACATAACCCTGGTCGTACCTCTCTCTGCTTTGCCAGATGGGCACGCCGTTGGGCCCTTTCCTTACGGCGCACAGCTACTTCTTTGCTATTAGACTGGGTCGGATGGTCGGTACACCCAACCTTACAAGAGGAAAGGTCAAAAACAGGCAGTGGCCTCGGACTTCAGCTTGTTGGTCCGGCGAACCACCAGTACACCTGAATCAAAAACCCTCTCATCCACATAGTCCGCGTTTACAAAGTGCTCGCTACAAACCCTAGCATCACGGCAGGGGCGTAGCACCAAATTTTGGGCCCCGAACACAGTAGTGTGCCCAGGCCCCCACCCCCTTCCACCTCCCCCATCCCCCTCCCAGGAAGATAAAGGGACGGAAAAAATATATAATGTATTTATTATGTTATATTTAATTATTAGATTGGTTGGTGTGCATTTAAGGCTTAAACAGCTGACAATCAATAAGGTAAGTGTGCTTTGAATCATATATCTTGCTGTAGTTCTTAGACTTAAACTTAGTCTCTGTTTGAAACAATGTAATTAGAGAGGAATTCAAAAGAGAAAAACAAAAAAATAAAGTACAATATAAATAGGTCACTCTGTAGAGTCACTCTCTGTCTGAGATGCTCTTTCCCTGTCTCTCTCCATTACACTAACAGACTCCTCTACAAGCATAAATAGACAAATTTATATTAGCTTTTCATCTTTGTGTTACACTCTAACATCTAACTTGGAAAGGTATTTAATTTGACTATATTTATTGTCATTTTCACTGAAACTGCCTAGTAAATGGTTGCTTGGAAGCTGGAACACCTGTTAGCTACTTTGCTGAGCTCACCTTGTCTCATGTCTTCAGCTACATCATAACATGAAGAGGTGCCTGCTCTTTCCCTAGGGTTGTGCATCTCCATCACTGAGGCCGATGCGATACACATCTCGATGCATTGCCAACGATCCGATATATTAAAGATACATATGAAGCAACTACTAATGCGATACGATATGATTCACCCCTATTGCGACGCAGTGTGATTCGACACGATCTGATTCAACACAATGCGATTCAACGCAATACGATGCAATGCAAAAGAATATGATGCTACGCAATTCAATATGGTACAGATAGTTTGATTTTATTCGCAGTGCCTGTGTTCTTTATAGCAGCACAGCATATTTTGCAAATTGCATGCCTCTTGTCAAATGCTGGTGCACCGATGCAAATCGGTGACTCTTACCATCCCTATCTTTCTGCCTCTGCAGCTGCTCCTGGAACTAACAGTGTGTATTTTACAAGTTAGCTGCTGGGCTGAGGCTAACTTCACTGGGTTATGATCACAAAACACTGTTACATTAACTATTAATAAAATGCTTACTAGCTGCATTGAATAAAATCCTGCTTCTTCATCAGCTTGTGCTTGTTATGAATGACTGCTAACTAACTAATCACTTGTTAGCAAGCTATCTTACGTTACTACAGCATATTTACTGTTTCACTCTTGAGGCTCAACTGTTTTCTGAAAGAAACTTGTCAGTAGTTGCCTGCCCTCTTTTAGCTTTCTCTCTCGCTCTCTGTGCTCCTTGCGCTTCTGAAATCCTGATTTTATTTGATAACGGTTTCAGAATTGAAGTGGCGAAAGCCACTAACTGCTCTCTTTAGCCACGTTATTTACAAGATAGATTTGTGCACTGGAGGATCAAACCACTTTTGCTTTTGAGGCGGGGGAGGGGGGAGAGGGGCATGGGGGTAGGACGCAGGCAGATAAGCAGATAAAGGAAACAACAGGCAGATAAGTTCTGCTTATCATGGAAGTTATTATTTATTTCTATAATGACAGAAGCTATCAAAATTAGAAACCAAAATCAATTTATTTCCGAGGCTTTTGAAGGGCCCCTCATCCAGGCAGAGCCCTAGTTAGTCAGGTCCACCATTACCCGCAGTCCAACGCCTCTGCATCACGGCTAACTGGAGGATTGTTTCGTTTCAGTTAGTGGTGTTCAAAACGATTCTTTTTAAGTGATTTGGTTCCTTTCGTTCAGTTCGATAAAATGATTTGAATCTTTAACTCACTGATTCGTTCATTTCCATATCCGGTCGGGCGGCATACATGAATCTGTAAATAGTTTTATTGCATTTTAAAAGTTACTGTACATTGTTCCAAACATCATGTCCATTATTAGCCTGCTCTGCGGCAAAACAGCATGTGTGAAACCAAATGTCAATGAAATTAATAATAATTAAATCGTAATATTCATTAAATGAAACTGCACCATGCTATTCAAACAATCATGCAGCCGCAAAAGGTAATAGAACCCCACACTGTAACGTGTATAATAGCCTAAGTACATGTCATTTGCTAAAACTAAAAAAAGCACTGAGGAAAAAAGAGCCACACTTATATTCGAAGCGAATAACTTCGTTTTACAAGTTTTGAACTAACCCAGCCCAAACATTTTAATATACTTGTAGGCCTAGTCAGTGATGTCGTATTTTTATTTGTTGTTAATGTAGACATAGTATGCTACAAATGTGATGCATAGGCTTATGCATCACATTTCTGTTTTGTTTTGCAGCCTACTATGTTGATTTGTCAGTATTTATTAATAAGGACTTTATTCACGTTAAAAGGAAATGTGATGTCAACATTAAATACATGGTAGCCTACGTAAAATTGCAGTTGTGATAAACAAGAACTGCGATACGTTGTGCGCACCTAAAATATGCTACTGCTAAAAATATAAATATAAAATAATATTCCAGGTAGATGAGCAAAATAATATTTAATAATATTTTTATTCCTATAATAATGTCACGGAAGCGCTCTGATTCCTTTTGCATCGTCACAGTCAATGGCGGATGTAGCCCAAGCCTGTTATACTGAGAACTAGCGATTCTGGCAACACGTAGTCACCAAGTCTTCATGGTCAGTGAATCTTTGGAGTCCGAACGAACTGGTGAACTGAGGACTCACAGTTCCTTTGAGTCCGAACGAACTGAGGACTCACAGTTCCTTTGAGTCCGAACGAACTGGTGAACTTAGGAACTTGTCAACAGTTCATCAGGTCAGTAGGTGGAGTTTAGAGTCTTCGTAGTCACCAGATCTTTTGCATTGTCCCACATTGTCAGCTGTGCCGAGATGGCCAGTGGGAGGTGCTTCGAGAGTTTTAGCATTTCAGCCATTGGCTAGTTGTTGTCATGAACGTACTGCTGATACAGTTTTGTGATAGGCTGCTTCGTGGACAGACCGGAAATCTAATATCCACTGGAGGGAGAGTTATAGCTGCTATGCCAGCTAATCAGTGCGCATGTTTGCAAAGGGGAACCGCTCTGACAGAACTGTGCTGCGGGCCGCCGAGAGGAAGTGGAGGAAATCCAGATCCCCCAACGATCTAGCCTCCTACCACTGCAACGAAAACAGCTAAGTCCTCATTTTTTCAAAACAAAATCAAAGCCAACATCACTAACCCCCGCAATCTCTTCTCTACCTTCTCCACCCTCCTCTCCCCTCGACCCTCCCCCCCCCCCCCCCCTTCTCTCCTTTCTGCAGAAGACTTCAAGGTTCACTTCGAGAAGAAGGTGTCCAGCATCCGGGACTCCTTCACTCCATCCACAGCCTCAACCACCGGAAAGGCACCCAGCCACCACCTGTCCTCCTTCTCTACACTCAGTGACTCAGAAGTTCTTCAACTCATCACATCCCACTGAGCTACAACCTGCACCCTCGACCCCATTCCCTCCACCCTCCTCCAGTCTGTGTCTGGTGAGATCGCCCCGTATCTCTCCTCCATCATCAACACATCTCTGACTACTGGCCTTGTTCCCACTGATATTAAAAATGCTATGGTTACCCCCCTGCTAAAAAACCCACCGCTGACCCATCTGACATGAACAATTACCGTCCAGTATCCCTCCTGCCATTTGTATCCAAATCCCTTGAATGTACTGTACTTAATCAACTGTCTCCCTTTCTCCACAAGCACAACCTTCTGGATCCCCACCAGTCTGGGTTCAGACCCGGGCACTCAACCGAAATGGCACTCCTGGCGGTGACAGAGGCTCTCCAGGCAGCCAGAGCCTCCGACCTGTCTTCGGTCCTCATCCTCCTTGACCTCTCCACTGCGTTTGACACCATCAACCACCAGCTGCTCATCGCCAAGCTCTCGGAGCTTGGCATCTCTGGGACTGCCCTTTCTTGGTTCAGGTCCGACCTGACGGGTAGATCTTCCCAGGTCTATTGGAAAGGCTCCACCTCCACACCCACTCCCCTCACTACAGGTGTCCCCCAGGGCTCTGTATTGGGACCCCTCCTCTTCTCCATCTACACCAACTCTTGGTTCAGTCATTGACTCGCATGGTTTCTCCTACCACTCATTTAGCTAGCTAGCTGACACAAACACAAAGATGTTCATACAAATGTTTGAATAAACTTGAAAACATAAAACTATATCTAGAAAATTATTAATTTATTGTATGACTGTGAATAGTGAGTGAGTGAACGAGTGAGCGATTTCAGATGCAGCCTTCATCTTCGCAATGCTTCTGCAGCTTGCTGGTTTTTAGAATGGCGCTTGTATCTTTTCACTGCAACTCTGCATCGAGATTTAGGGAATTATTACTTTGAAAAGTAACAGCGGCAGTAAAACTGTATTTCACATTATTATGGTTCAACTTTGCAATTAATCTGCGGTTCAGATGCGTGCCAAACCGGGGGGGGATGGGGGCAACAATAAAGAACCGCTTGCCGCTTAAGAGGCAAAGTATGAAAGTGGACAATCTTTCTTTGGTTTTTGACTCTATGAAATTCATTGCTGCATCCAAGGGCACTACAAAAGTGAAACCCCTTGCGTCGCTTTTTAGTTTGGCTTTTCTTATTTTCCATTGAGTCAGTGACTGTCAGTGCTGTCACTATTTAGCTAATGTGAACTAATGTAGAACTTCCAAGACAACCAACCCCATGACGTCACATTCTATGCTAAGACAAGATGGCGCTACACTTGTTTCAAAAATGTAATTTAGATTACTTATTATTTTTAATCCATTTTCACTGACAGTGTTAAACCTGTAATGATTTTTAGAGTGGGAATCCATCTTGTAAATTATGCTAACTACATCTAGTGCTTCATGTCCACTTTAATGTAGAAGATGTTTGTTGACAAATCTCCAAATTTGGATAGCTACATTGTTGAGCAAGTAAACCTTTGCACTGAGACATAGTGAGCTACAGTAGTTAGCTATGGCTTTCTATAGAATTATAGTTTCCCTCTGGTTGCAACTAATAACAAAAAATAAACTAATCTTGAAAGAAGAATGACAATGATAGGGTCATAGCTAGTTACCTACAATCATAAATGGTCAAATTTGTAGTTCAAATTTCCATCACTGACCTATTTGCATCACTGCACCTGGAGTGATGCAAATAGATACTCAATGGAATCATACTCAATGGAAGCTCCTAATGCAGCATCATATACCATTTAGTGACTAATTCCTATTCCCCCATAGGGCACTGTCCATTTGTTAAGTTTTCAGTTGGGTGGGTGTGCTTATTTACACTCAAATATTTACAGTAAATAACTATGGAAGTATGAAAAAAAACTTGAAACAGCTCCTTGATCAAAAATGTTATTGCTTTTGTGAGAAACTGTAGAGAGAGTGTATTATGAGCATACTTCATTTACTAAAGTGCACATCTGTCTGTTCTCTGTCCACTTGTACTCCAAGAATATTTGAAATATTTGGCAAATTATAAATAATTATTATAAATATCTGGCAGTTTGGCAAATTACATATTCTTCACACCTTCAAAACACATCATCAGACCTCTTTGGAAAAACATACATTTGTTTAATTTGTTTTGTTGATATTTTAGACCTTTTGAAGATGCATATATATTTAATACATGTTAGGCCTTTTTAATGGTCCTTGAACACATGATCATAAACAATAGAAGAAACATTGAAGATTCAAGACATCTGATTTAACTTGCACATATTTCCAAGCTATAATAGATAGCTGTTTGCTTCAAGATGTTGAAAGTAACACCAGGTGCTTGTTGCACAGTGATGGACCATGCCCTATGACCTGGAACAAATTTGATATCTGAAATCAAAGTGTTTCATTTTCCAAAAGAGGAAGCACAGCAGGGATGTGTGACATTACTGACAGTTCTACAAACTAATTTATTGGTGAGCTACATTCATGACCGTCATGTGAGACATGAAGGGATTGAATTGAGCTGAACTGTGTTTCACCTGTGTATTTGCCCAACCACACATAAAATTTGTGACCGACGGAGAATTCAGCCTGGAGCAAGTTACCATCTCTCACATCACATACCAAAACTGTAAACAGTTCAGGACTTCTATGTAAATGAGTCTGGTGAATGGTATTATGATCCTATTAAGTCAAAACTCCTCTGAGTCCTTTAAAGTTTGAGAATGGAGCAAATTACTGGAATCTATGAAAGTAAAATGCCTCAAGGCATGATGCACATGTAGATATTGCATGCATGTAAGTTAATTAAAGACAAAAAGGCATTTTATGTTGTTTAAATAAAAACAAATAACATTGTAACTAAAAATTCAAGCAGGTCTGTAGCAAGAATCCCTGCTGGGTAATCAATGAAGCAAGAATACAGGGTGTGTGTTTGTAGGCTACAAAAGTAGTTATCTAGTTGACTCATGTGGCACACCTCCTACTTTGTGCATAGCAGCTAGTGGCACAGCTAACTAGTGGCACAGCTTACACAGCTAGCTAGGTAACTTCTTTTTATACAAATTCATTTGTGCATTAATGGCACAATCTTTCAAATACTAGTCCAGGTCCTGGCTATGTTGCTCCAGCGTTTTCTGTTCTCAAGGCATAGCTTCTGGTAGCTCAAAAGGCAGCTCTCTGTCTTGCGGCCAACTGATGATCTCCTTGGGTTGTAATCAAGCAACAGAGTGCACTTGCAGGGTTGTGTAACTACAAATGTCCCCTTCCTCATTACATATTTAACATTAATGGTGTTAACACATTAATGGTCTTAACTGACATCATGAACATCAATTTATGTAGTTAGCTAGCAGTGACACATAAGAAGACCTAAATGTAACTTCTGGGTGGGAAACTGCAGAAATGCACAATCATAGTTGCAGAATCACATGGCTATCAATAGTGTAGCAGCCTAGTTTATAGTATATTTCGTTTGTTCATTCCTTCCTTTCTTCCTTCCCTCCCTCCCTCCCAGAGGAGTGTGTGTCTGGGAGGGGGTGGCAAGTTACACACTATAACTTGAGGCAAATTTTCTAGTTAAATCTTTTGGCAGTAAATTTTGTTTGATGATTTTGTACAGTAGATCTGGTCACGATCAATTTAGATCACATTTAAATTTCTCAGTTTTTATGTGTCTCCTTTGTTGTGACTTGAATGGTCTTAAGATGTATATACTTGTCATTAGCTAGCTAGCAGAAGTTAACTTAGAGCAAAGTAAGTTGCACATGCGCATATGCAATGTTGTTGTTTTGGTCAATGAAAATGTCTATAGGACAAGCCCATTCTGAGTGGCTGTTCAACTGACAGCATGGTAAAGAAGCTAACAGAAATACTGAAAACAAAGCTTTTTGATGGCACCCTACTGGGGAAACATGACTTTGGTGAATTGTATGTCATATCAGCAAAGTATTTGAGTCATTATGTGACAACGAGGACATCTGGCGATAATAAAAATGCATTTGTGAGTAAAGTCTAGTCAATGTTTATTTGTGAGGAAACGCATTGGCTACAATGCACACAACCAAAATACAAGTGTTTTACAACTGTATTGGTTTTTTTCCCCTCCTGCCTTATTGGACTGGTACACCAGATATGCCCGGGTTTATTTTTAGTCCCAGTCTGTCTATGGTTTGGGTTATCACTTGTCGGTCACACTGAACGGAATATGACATAGAAAGGTTTAATATACCCAAATATTACTACAAAAATAAGTGAAATAGTAGAAACCTGATCCTGACACACCAATGGTCAAGTATGTACAGGTATATGTAGCAGATGTAAGCAACCAACATGCTGATCAACTCTACTCCTTGTAACTTCTGTGAATGTTCCAAACCCACACTCTCAAGTGAAATAGATCTGGTGGGTCAACGTGATAACTTTTAAGTTCCTTCTGTCCGTGCGTCTCACTTTGATACAATCACCAATAGTACTAACGAATATCATGTACCAGCTCTTTAGCTAGCTAAGTACTGTAAGACCTCAGGGGTAGCTGCTTGTGCACTGCTAGTTGGCTAGCATGTCTTCAATTTGCCCAGGGGTCAGCAACCCACATGAACAGCTATTTTCTCCAACATGTTACAATAATGCAATGTTCTCAGTCGGTCAAAATTAACAGGCTGTTAGACAAGTTAAGTGCCAGTTAATGCGTACTATGAAAGTGACATAATAGCTAACATTACTGATGCAATTCACTTAATAGCTAGCAACTGAAAGGATGACGTATTTTACACAATAATACAAAATGACAAAACAGAGGTTCAAGAAGGTTATAAACCAGGGGTGGCCAAAGTACGGCCCGCAGGCCAAATGCAGCCTGGGGGCAGATTTTAAATGGCCTGTGGCCTCTCTCCCAAAATATACTGCGAGTGGCCCACCACAGTGCCAGTGCTACAGTACAATATTACGCTATGTGGTGAAGATGTGAAATGTGCTATTCAAGTGGCCCACCACACGATGGCAGCACTAACCACAGTTTGTAGACCTGCAAAATATTGAAGAAGAAATTAAACTTGTCCCTTAATAACAAACTGATTGGTTATTCACTCAGTAGCCTACCAGTCATTCGCTATGGCTGCAAAGAAGTGCAAAGTTGATAGTAAAGGCTGCCGCTTTCAAGAGAGATGGAAAACGGAGTACTTTTTCATTGAAAGCCGAAAAAATTGCGTCTGTCTGATTATTTGCCAAGAGACTGTCGCTGTTATGAAAAAATTCAATGTGAAGAGACATTACGAAACTAAGCATAGTTTGTACCAGAAACTGTCCAGCTGTGAAAGGACGAACAAAGTGAAGCAACTGGAAGCTAGCTTGGCCTCTCAGCAACAACTCTTCTCACGGGCAAAAGATTCAAAGGAAAAAGGTACCAGAGCTAGCTATGAAGTGGCCATGCTAATTGCGAAGCGCGCTAAACCTCTGGCTGAGGGCAAGTTTGTGAAAGCCTGTGTAATGAAGATGGTGGATGCCATTTTTCCTGAGAAAAAGCAGGAGTTTTCCCATGTTTGTCTGGCTCTAAATACCATGGCACAGAGAATAGAAGAATTATCTACAGACATCAAGACACAAGTGAGTGAGAGGGGGGCACGGTTTGACTTTTTTTCCCACTAGCTTGCGATGAGAGCACTGACCAAACCAATACAGCTCAGCTACTTATTTTTTTGAGGGGAGTTGATGATGATATGAACATTACTGAAGAATTACTTGACCTTCAGAGTCTGAAGATCCATACTAGGGGGGAGGATTTGTTTCAGTCTGTGTCTAAAGTTGTCAATGACATAAAACTGCCATGGGCGAAAATGAGCGGAATTGCTACTGATGGTGTGCCTTCTATGCTAGGTGAAAGGAGTGGATTAGCTGCGCTGATACAGAACAGAGTCCATGAGCATGGGGGCAATGCCATTAAAATTCACTGCATCATTCATCGACAAGTGCTGTGCATGACATTTCTGAAATATGAGCATGTTGTGAAATCAGTGGTTAAAACCATTAACCTCATTCGCGCAAAAGCTTACTAAGCACCTATGTGTAGCAACAGTAGGCCTAACCTGCAAACACATCCGTAGTTGATGAATCATCAGCCAAATTTATTTGTATTTTGAAATGCGTTGTATTGCAATGATGTTTTATTAGGCCTGTTTTATATTCATATTTCATTTATACCAGTCCAGAATTAACTTTGCTTAAAACTAAAGGCACTATAAATAAATAAAATGTCTGACTTAAAGACTTATTTAAGTATAGTAGACACCTACATACACTACTATATTTTAATGGATTTGAATAAAACTTAATTGATTTGTATTTTTAAGATTTTACATAATGAATATTTTGAATATAATACATTATAAATAACATTAAAAATGTGTTGTTTTCATTGCTATCTTACTGTTTCATCATTCATTAAAACCTGCACAGTGCATTTTGAATTTTACTAAGAAGTCAGCGTAAGATGTGCAGGCAAGGCTTGCTATGTTATTGTTTACAGCCAATTTAATTGTTGATTTATTATTACACTGGAAAAAATACACTGGAATGCATATGTAAAATTAAAAACAAGGAGCTGGCCCCCGGGTATTTTCACAAGATCTAATCTGGCCCCTGTTGAAAAAAGTTTGGCCACCCCTGTTATAAAGCAACATAATCTAAACCTTGGTACCGTACAACATTGCTTCTACAATAACCTTGCAGTTTGATTGTGCAGTGCTCTTTATGTAAGTTGTGCATGTGGTGCAAACTCTCTGGCCAGCCATGCTTTTTTCATGTACCGACTAATTAAGGTAGATATTAAACTAATTAACAGACTGGTGAAAGTTTCATTTAAATTGCCCTGCCGGGAAGATATTTTCAGATATATGCTATTGACCCTCGGTAGCAAAAAATCAATAGGGTACACCTAGCTAATTGTATAGTTGTTAAGAGACGTCACTCAAGTTTATTTGCCTGTGGCGGTTTTTCCAGGTAGCAACTATTTCTTCACATTTTAGACAGACATGTAGCTAATCAACAGATCGTTTAAAGTTCTGTGTCACAAGTAGCCAACTGGTTCTTGAAAAGACATTGGAACTAACATGTTTAATATGCAAATTAACTCAAAATCCATTATAGAGGACCGAGCTGATGTTATACAGTAATGGACTTGGTATTATGGGTGGAGCCAAAATTGGTGTCATCTCCCTACAATGTACAGTTCATGAGTTATGGCAATTCAAAAATCAAAATTTTCAATCAAAAATGTTTAAATACAGCAGCACTACCATATGAACAATTGGTCCAATACAATTGTCCTATACATGCTGTCCAAATTTCATGCATTTTTAATGTACCATTGCAGACTTGCAGTCATTTTAAAAAATAGCAGAATAATGAAAAAAAAATTAAAAAGCTAAAAAATAAATATTGCTTCAAGCAGCAATCAACAGGGGCCAAGTAATATGATCCTAGATTGGCTGTTATGTGGCATACTGACACACTGAATTTTAAATAAGAATTTAAGGATTAAAGGAGTATTACAGAGGATCTACAATGTGATTGGCTGAAGGCCACGTGGTGTAATAAAATGCACTACATACATGGAGTAGACACTAAATTTGTGGAATTGTCTCCAACAGTTCATGAGATCATTTTTGAATGTCCTGAAAGAAGTGTAAAAATGTGCAAAATAGGGGCTAAATGTTGAACTTCAACTGGTTTTATCTTCCATGTTTTTAATGGACCACTTCAAAATTTGACAATGTTAGCGCACAGACTTCTGTGTCAACATGTCAAATGTCAGATATAGCATGTAATCTTAGTCCAAAATGCATTCATTTACATTGTGCGCATGACATTACTTGGAATGGTAAAACTTGATTGTCTGATAGCAGTCATCTTGTGACTTCTGGACTTCTCTCGAACAGAAAGACCACCCAAAATTAGGGGAGGCCATAGATGATGTTTAACAAGCTTGGTGAAGATCAGTGGTTTTTGAGATGTCATTTTTGCTGCTATACAATATGGCAGATCCAGCTAATGTTATATCACTGGATTCCTTAAGAGTCAGGTATGAGTTTAAGAGCTATATCCTCTGCAATTTTCCATTGGATTTGTGACCGTTTTTAGGTCATATGCAAATTGATTATGTCACAGTGGCCATACCTTTCAACACTGATTCAAACTTAATTTGAACAAACTTGATAAGGACCATCCTATGGATCATGTAGACACCAACTCTGTGGAAGTCTGATTTTGTGAATGTGTTGGAAGTAGTGGAAAATAGGGAAGAAAATGATAACATATGATTGGCTGTCACAGGCACTCTTTTTAGGAGATTGCTTTGAAATTTTGCTCCTTTTTACAGTATGGTGCGGTGTATGTACACAACAAATGTGAAGCCAAATGAATAATCAATTCGTGAGATGTGGTCATTTGCATACTGCATGATAATATTTTGTGAGCATGTTCTTTCTTGGAGCAAAAAACCAGAATTTAAAAGAAAAGTTGACTTGTGGTAGGCTATATTTGATGTGTATCATGTTTCACACAGATTTTTTTTGAAGTCATTTATGCTAATATACTAATATACTAATGCTAATTTACTTCTGTGGAGGAAGAGGAATATGTTTCACATCTCTACTATATACGTTTCATGAATTAGGACCATTTAAGAATATGACAAAGAAAATAAAATTGGGCGAATATGGTTGTCCTTGGCCATATACTGAGTTTTCTTAGGTCCCAAGTAACTGTCCGAATTTCGTGCCTTTTCAATGGACCGGATTCAAGTTATACTCCTTTGAAAAGGTGTCAGAATAAATAAAAAAACAATCCATGCAAAACCAGCAAATGACAATAGGGTGCTTACACACTATAGGTGCCTGGCCCTCAATAATCCAAGTAAAAACAATAAGGTGCCTATGCACCACAGGTGCTTTTTCCCCAGTTAAGCATATATAAAAATGTATTTATGATATGAATTAAAATATAGCCCATGCTAAAATTCAATTAATTTCAATTGAATTCAGTATGACTATAGTTATCTCCACTATGGCAAATTAAGAATACAATGTTATAGGTGAATCATCAACCCATAAAGAACTTGCCTGTAATACTGCATTCGTAACTGCGTCCTAATTGCAGTGGAGGTGAATAAAGTCTGAGCTGAAGTGAATTTTATCATGGGCAAAATTTCTAAATTTTAAGTATATATTCAATTTTAATATATACTTTTCAAAATCAGCACATGATGAGCCACTGGACAAGACATTCCATGAGGGTCATGTCATATGCATTTTTTCATGTACATTTCCTTGAGAGCTCTTTCATTTCATTATAATACAAGGAAAGCCTGATGAAAATGTTATCACAACAGATATTTTAAAAGACTCAGGTGGTAAACTGTATGAGTGTAGATGTGTGCTATACTTTGGGAGAAGAAGCGGCACTTACCTGTGTGCACAAACATGTGTTTGACGTAGTTTTGTTTGGCAGTAAAGGTTTTGCTGCACAGAGTGCACTCATAGGGCTTCTTCTCACCCTGTCCCATGCTCCCACTGGTTTGCTGCTGTGCCGAGGACTGCTGGGCTGACAACTGGTTGGAGAAAGGAGGCATGCTGGGAGGTGGCACTGCCACAAACTGCGGTTGCTGGCCACTCATAGACTGTGGTAGGCTGAACAGGAAGGGTTTGTTGCTGCCAGCTGACTGTGTAGCAAAGATAGTTGGCATGTAGGTGTTTCCTGCGGTACCCATGACCTGGGTGTTGCTGGTCAGAGTGAGGGGCATCCTCAAGTTGCTGGTGAGAGCGTCCGGTTGACGCAGATAGAGATGGGCACTGGGCAGTGAAGGCGATATGATGTGGTTTGCTGGGGGCTGTGGCATGCTAAGGTCACCTGTGCCCTGGGATGTACCTCTGTCATCAGCATCATTCTGCTCGGGGGAGGAATCATTGACTTCTATTTGCACTGAGGGTTCCTCCCCTTGCGTCCCCTCCCCATTCCCTTCCCGCCCAAATCCCACCAGATACTGTTGCTCCACAGAGTCAGGCTCGGTGCCAATTGATGAGCTCACACCAGAGTCAAAACTCTCCCCCTTGGGCTCACTCTCCACACCTTCAGCATGATCAGTGTCCTCTGTGCATTCCTCTAACTCATTGCGTTCTTGGCCATAGCAGCCATAGTCATCTTCTGCTTCCTGCTTTATTTGCATACCACTTGTCTGAAGGCGCACTGGCCGTGGCTGTTTACGGCAATGGGTCGTCTCTGGGGTTGCAAGAAAATGCTCCAACTGCTGTGTCCTTTCATGAATGCGAGTGATCCACGTGGGGTCTTGACCATGCTGGTCTTTTTGCACAGACAGGGCTGAGTCATAGCTGCCCACAATGGTCCCTCCATAGTAGGAGCGTTCCCTGGTGCCATTCTGCAATGAAAGACTAGAGCAGGAGTAAAGTGAAGTATACACACGCTCCAAGCTCTGCTGGGAGGAAGCCTGCATATAACCAGATTCTGCATCACTGCTGGGACCAGAGGTCCCTGACTCTGGTGTTCCTCTAGGTGTCTCTTGTCCAGAGTCCCCCGGAATAAATGGCAAGCCACTAGCCCCACCCAAGCCCACATTCTGTGAGACAATACGGGTGCACTCATCAATTACGGTCTTGATCTGTAGAATGCTTGCAGCTGTAAGAATTTGCAGAGCTTCAGACTGGGAGACTCGTAGCACTCCACTGTACATGAAGTCAATCAGCTTCTGAATGGACTGTACAGAGACCACTGAGGGAATCTCAATGTCACTGTAACCAAGAAGGAGCTTGTCCTGGAAAAAAGGGCTCCCGGCAGCCAGCACACAGCGGTGGGCTCGCAACATGCTCCCATGGATCCGAACAGTCACGTCACAGAAGTGCCCACGGTTGCGCTGCTCATTGAGGGTTTCAAGTACAGAATTGCTGAAGTTGTGAAGGTTGATGTTGTGAATGCGCTCGGTCATCCCCTTGCAACTGATGTAACCTGCTACATAAAACAGACCAAAAAGAAACAAAACCAGACATTCATAAATATAGCTGGAAAATGTTTTTCCAGAAACATTTCCACAAATGTCAAAGTAAAATTCAGTTCATTCATTTTTGCTAAAAATGGAATGATAAGATTTCAGTATTGAACACATAAATTAGAATTTAGTGTTTTATCATACTTATAACTGCATCAAAAAATTCCCTATACAGCTTTCCCTTACCATATGCACAAATACAGTACTAAGAAAAACATAATTGTTAAGAAAATTTGGATGAAACTCTTTGGATGTGTCCTGCAGTACTGCATTGATATAATTACTTGAATATACAGCAATACTATGCCTGTGATCGCACACCATACCATTCCAATGCATTTCTCATTTTGTGATCTCCATAAAACTACCAGGTTAATCACGCAGTAAATCACTAGCAAAAACATGCCTGTATTGATATCAAAATGAAACCAATTTACCCAAGTTACACTCCTGTTTCCAGTTGAATCATAGCACTGAAACTGTCCCCTTTAGAATGACTAATGACCTATCACTGATTTCAAATGGACCGTATATTTTTGCTGTTTTGGACCTCAGTGGCACATTCAATGTGGTTAATTAACTATATGTTTAAACAAGATCATTATTCTTTCTATTACATGTTGCTGACACTTTTTAACCACTTTAACATACCTCCATTAATTCCTCTAGCTATCAGTAGGATCATGAGTTGCTCATGTGGTATTTTGTTGAAAGCTTAATAAAAGTCCAAATACACAGAGCCTTAATTTCATACCAGCACAAGTGAGAGCTATTATAAAGTGCTTGACAGTTGCTAAATTCCTGCTCTGAAAAAAAAATGTTATGTGAGAAATGCCTTGCTTACATAAAGTTAGTATCCAAAATTCCCTTTGCTTGCATGGTATAGGATGAGAGGGTATTAGTGGTGCAAACAAGGGTATGGTCTAGTGGAAAGTGATCTTCTCGTGCCAACTAAGCGTCAATCTAATGCCCTCATCAACCACCTTGTAACTCAAGTGTATTTCAATGGAAAAGTTATAGCATGCCATGTTTTTTTTAAATTAATACTTCAAGTAACACTAGGTGGAAAACGTATACAACTGCCAGTGATCATACATTTTGTATTCCATTTCCCAATGGAGTAGGGCAATAAAATTGTCATCATTCATGTGCAATATTCAATTTATAGTTTTAGTCAGGTCATGGTATCAGCATCAACATGAAATTGGGTTGAAAACGTGTTTGCATCTGTAGGTTCACGAAAGTAATGGGGATTTAATCAGTCTTGTTTAAAAAATAATGTTGTGGTTACACTGAATTCAGTTAGATGTAGTAACTCAACGATGGTTCCACATTTGAACTTATGTTCTGAATCACTAACGTCGTAGCTTAATTCACTGTAACAATACCTTGGAGTTCTTTTGTAGTGAGTTGGCTCAAGTTAGTGTTGGAACAACATTAAGACAAAAACACTGGCTTAAACAAAAGGTAGTTTATTAGATACAAATATATTTCATATATATTTATGTTTAAAAACTTTGTTACGGATAGGAGGTAGATATGGTTCGAGTGTTCTGAGAGGAAAGGAGTGGCAGAAAGGAATCTCAGGAATGCACGTGCATTCCTGACAAAAGGGAGAAGTGGAGGAACATGCATGTGCGAGTGCACGTAGCGCGCTGATTCTCAATCCTGCTCCTGGGGCCTCCCTGCTCTGCACGTTTTCCATCTTTCCCTGCTCTACCTACCCGACTGAACTCATCAGTGGCACTTTTGGTTAGCTGAGCACACCTGATTTAATCAACTAATTTCAATCAGGTGTGTTTGGAGCAAGGATAGATAGAAGATATGCAGGACAGGGGGCCTCCAGGAGTAGGATGAGAAACACTGGGTGTTTATCAATTCCAAGAACGCAGGAACGTACTTGTGTTCTTGAGAAGAACATTCTTGCTAAGCATCCTTGCCGAGAACGGTCTTGCAAGATCATGAGGACGGAGAACGCACTTATCAGAGATTGAGATGCTATGTGTACTTGCGTAGGCTACTTGCTATTGCGCAATACCCTGGGCTCAGCTCATTTAAGCAGTGATATGACAACACTGGCATTAACAGCACAACATTTGATAAGCTTTTGTTTTATTGTGCTTGTGTATTACATTTGTGTTTTGCCATAGTATAGGCTGCTACTTTGTCTTAACTTTATTATATGAACAAACTCAAAACTCATGCTTGTCATTTCACTCATATGGTAGGATGAGTAGGAGTTAAAATGTTATTTAACATCACAAATGTTATGATGCCCCTGCCCTAAGCCAAACAGTCGCGTGAATTGCCTTTAAAATGAACAAAGTATCTTGCTAGCTAAGTGGTTGATTGACCACGGGTGGGGTTGGCTGTATAAGGATGAAAAGTAACTTAATGTAAAGTTACTTTTAAGTACAGTTTTAAGTTTTAAGTACAGTTTTGAGGTACTTGGCATGAGTATTTCCAATTTAGGGGACTTTGTACTTTTATTCCGTTACATTTCAAAGCAAATATTCTACTTTTTATCCTACTACATTAATCTGTAACAGCTGCAAATACTAGTAACTTTTAGTAAAGGGTTTTACATGCAACACATGCAGGCAGTTCATACAAATGATGTACTTTTTTAACTCGGAGTCAGCCAATTTAAAGAGGAAGCCATCACAGTAACTATAACCAGCCCAGAAATCCTTTTAGCTCCACTTAGAGATTAATGCATCAAAAATGGAATACCTCTTTGTACTAAATTGAGAGGACATGATATTAAGTTTTTACTTTTCTTATTTCAAGTAAACGGTACCTGTAAATCAGCCTCTGAAAAAAATTAAAATCTCCTCCGCAGTCCCTGAATAAAATATTTATGTGAAGATGACTGGTAGAAGGCTGTATGGAGACTATAGCCTTACTCACATTCACATGATCGATATGACATTTGAAAAGTGTGATCGACTATAAAGCTAAAAAGCCGTCCCTCAAGTTACGTTTTCTGTAGCCCATGCTAACTTAGCTAACGTTAACTACCATCTCCACTGAACTGAATAACCCTAGCTAACCGAAGCCGACTCCCCATGAAAGTCGGAGCAAACTTACAAATTAGCCATTTCTTATATAAAATAAGCAAATATTCTGCAACTAAACTGCCCATTTCCCATCACATTTTTTTCAGAGGCTGATTTACAGGTATCGTTTACTTGAAATAAGAAAAGTAAAAACTTAGTTGAGCAGTTTCTTGCTCGCCTCTCCTGCCATCATTCTTGCAATGACTTCTGGGATATCAGATGCGTTCTCGCTGGCCCAGTCACCAACCGATGCATCCTCGATAAAAGGGGTGGATCAAGAATCTGGACTTGGCTTTGGTCTAAATTTGGTGAAAAGTAGCTTGCATCACCATTCAGCACATAGATTAGGATTTAGGAGATCAATCCAATTTGAATCAATCCTATCCCAGCATGCGGGTGTCTAGGTTTCGGGAAGTGCGTCCACCTCCGTCCTAGGATCGACTCATTTGAAAAGAATTTCGCTACAGCTAAATGGTGATGACCAGAATAGCCAGGAAACCGTATTCCCACCGAGTTAACAAAATGAGCATTTTTTCATGTTCATTTCTAGTGTGTTGCATGCCCTTACTTGGTTTATTAACGGTGGATTTGTGACCAGTGGTGGTGCATCATCCGACCGTTTTCAAGAGGTGAGTCTGGTGGTGCTTTGCGTGCAGCCTCCGATGCAATATTGGGTCCTTGCAAGTATATTATGTCTTAGTTTAGAGCTTGAGAGTCCAATGATTGGAACCTTGCTCAGGGGTTCCGACACAAAGGGATTACTCTAAATTAAACTGTTACTGTAGCTACAGCCTCCCCTTCCAGCTAACAGCGTGGTGCTGTCGGCGAGAGAGAATGAAGTACAGTTCGTTTGTGGTTTTTCTATAGTGGCCAGATGTTGCATGTTTCCAGCGTATATACTATTGGTTGAAAGTCCATAAAATTTACAGTGAGGGGTGGTGCTGCCTACGTCATCAGTGACAAAGGCGGGGAGTTCCCTGTCAATATCTGTAGTTTCCTCAAACTGTCCCCTTAAATTATACCTTGTAGCTGACATTGGTCGCTTGGATAAGATAGATTTGGAGGCTGGTGAACGAGGTCCCTACACTCTGTCACTGTAAAAAACCTGCCATTCTCCATGGTTTTGCCACTATCACCACCTACCCAGCAAACTTTCAATCATGTGCGAGTATTGTGAACATAATTAGTGTGATTGCTTTGCAAACACACCATTGTTATCTGACAGTTTTATTCTTCTTTTTCCTTTTCTTCTTATTCCACCAAATTTTGTCCTGCTGCTCCTCCCACAGTTTTCGAGATATCGACCCCAAACCAACATATCACTGTATCTACTTGTTATCATGTATCACATATGCTGGCTCAGGTCAAATCACCCAACACTCATTGAAAGCCATACTGACCCCGCACTCGCCTTTTACTCGTTTATTCATCCTTCCATCCTCCCATTGACTTCATTTCATTTTTCAAAGTCTTACTGCGTGGTCACCTTTCGGCCTACGGTGACAGTACTTCATATGCTGGCTCAGGTCATGCCACCCAACACTCACTGAAACCCATACTGACCCGCACTCATCTTTTAATTGCTTATTTGTCCCTCCATCCTCCCATGCACTTAAATTTATTTTTCAAAGTCTTACCACTCGGTCACCATTTGACCAATAGCCACAGGACCTGATATGCTGCTTTGGGTCATGTGACCCAACACTCACCAAGGTGGGTGTGTCCCTAGCAACCATATTGTTTACCCTAGTAACACCTTAGCAACCACTTAGCAACAGTTTGGCAACCACCCAGCAACGCCCTAGCAACACCCAGCGACCATACTGTTTACCCTAGCAACCACTTAGCAACACCCTGGCAACCACCCAGCAACACCCTAGCAATGCCCCAGCAACCATATTTTTTACCCTAGCAACCAACTAGCAACACCCTAGCAACCACCTAGCAACCACTTATCAACACCCTGGCAACCACCCAACAACGCCCTAGCAACCACCTAGCAACAGGTTAGCAACCACCTAGCAACACCCTAACAACCCTGTAGCCACATCCAAGCGATCATCTCACATATGTTAGCACATTTTCGCCGGGTCGCAATCACACTCTGCATTTTCTTTAGGAAATGCACTTTTCTAGTTCTTCTTTTTCTTTTCGTATTCCGCCAAATTTTGCCGTCCTTCTCCTCCCACAGTTTTCGAGGTATCGAACCCAAACCAACCGTAACCCGTCTGGTCTGACCCTGCTCGGTGTGCTTGTATACAGCTAAGCCATACCCGAAACTCGTTCTCTGGTTTTTGTCATTTTTCATCCCTTTTTTTCCTCATAGACTCCCATTCATTTTTTAAATCACCCCCCTCACACTTCATGGCCTTCCCACTCAGTCATTTTTCACCCCATAGCCACCATACCTCACATGTTGCCTTGGGACAAATCACCCAACACTCATCCAAGACTGTCTTGACCCGCACTCGCGTTTTTGTCATTCACTCATCCCTCCATCCTCCCATTGACTTCAATTCATTTTTCAAAGTCTACCGCTTGGTCACCTTTCGGCCTACGGTCATAGTACCTCATATGCTGGCTCAGGTCGTGCCACCCAACACTCATTGAAACCCATACTGACCTGCACTCATCTTTTTGTTGTTCACTCATCCCTCCATCCTCTCATTCACATCAGTTTGTTTTTAAGGTCTTACCACTCAGTCACCTTTGGCCCGACAGCCACCGCACCACATATGCTGCCTCAGGTCAAATCACCCAACACTCATTGAAAGCCATACTGGCCCACACTCGTCTTTTACTCTTTTATTCATCCTTCCAACCTCCTACTGACTTCAATTCATTTTTCAAAGTCTAACCAATCAGTCACCTTTCAGCCTACGGTGACAGTACCTCATATGGTGGCTCAGGTCATGCCACCCAACACTCACTGAAACCCATACTGACCTGCACTCCTCTTTTGCTTGTTTATTCATCCCTCCATCCTCCCATTCACTTCAGTTCATTTTTCAGTCTTACCACTAGGCCACCATTTCACCAATAGCCTCGGGGCCTGATATGCTGCTTTGGGTCATTTGACCCAACACTCACCAAAGGTGGGTGTGTCCCTAGCAACCATATTGTTTACCCTAGCAACCGCCTAGCAACCACTTAGCAACACCCTAGCAACCACTTAGCAACACTCTGGCAACCACCCAGCAACACCCTAGCAAAGCCCAGCGACCATATTGTTTACCCTAGCAACCACTTAGCAACAGCTTGGCAACCACCCAGTAACGCCCTGACAAACACCTAGCAACCACCTAGCAACAACCTAGAAACCACTTACCGTCATTCTACCAACCACCTAGCAACTCCCTAGCAACCACTTAGGAACTAGCAACCACCTAGCAACCACTTAGCAACTCTTTGGCAACCACCCAGCGACGCCCTAGCAACACCCAGCGACTTATTGTTTACCCTAGCAACCACTTAGCATTACCCTGGTAACCACCCAGCGACGCCCTAACAACGCCCCAGCGACCATGTTGTTTACCCTAGCAACCAATTAGCCACATCCTAGTGATTGTCCCATATACTTTAGCACATTTTTGCCGCCAGGTCACAACACTCTGCATTTTCTTCAGGAAATGCACTTTTCTAGTTGTATATGTCATTGGTGCTCAGTCGCTTCATTAAAACATAATGTTGTGGTGCAATGCATGACCCAGTGGTTGAGAAGCTGCAGAGCGTTTTCTTGCAAGGAGAGACTAGAGGGGCAACCCATAAACATCTGTGAAAAGCGTGCCTAGCAGTACTCAGACACAACATGGTCAATTTAGTCCTCTTCCACTCTCACAGGTAGCTAGTTATTGGTCAAAATGCTACAGCACTCCAGCACACTATAGTGATGCTATGGCACAATGGTGCCTTCACAAATATCCCCTAAACTCAACAATTTTTTTCAACTAAAGAATTCAACAATGCTTTTAGTTATTGGCTGGTATGTATATACAAACTTCCTTTCTGTTGATTTTGTTATGTTATCTTCTAACTTCAAATTAGGCACACAATGACATATTTCCTTTTTTAAAAAAATATTTTATAGCTGGCATTATTTTATATACTGACATTTTTAATTTGTACCATTTTATGCAGAAGTATTGAAAAGGCTTTCAAGAACTGAATTATCTGCTTGGCTCTCTAAAATGAGTGTCTACCCACCAGGTTCCAGGTAAGGAGTCTCGCGTTTTCAGGGCAATTTACATTTATTCTTTGTGGGAACTTTTCACATTTAGACAAACAGGTGCATGGAATGATCACAACAGTACATTAAAAGTAGTTTTCAAAATATTATAATATACTTTTTAAATAAAATTTCTCTCATTACCAAAATTCTGAAGCCATGGATGGAATCTGAAGAACATTCTTAACGTTTTTTTAAAGAATGTTCATCCAACTAAGGTTCTCAACGGTTATTTTTGGAATGTTAGAATGTTGTGGCTAACATTTTGGCACCCCCACATTAAGTCTATGGGCATTTCATCGCAGTTTCTTCAGAATTGTAAATGTTATTTCAAAAACTGTACATTACATGAAAACATGAGTTAGAAAAGGCACAAGCCACCCTAAATACATTGTGAGTGAGAAAGCTGTAGCTTAACAATTTCATGTATAATATACATAGTGTAAAATTGTTGGAGTAATCGCAGTTTTGAACATGTGAAATTTCACTTGTTTTGTCACTGTATCTACTCGTTAGCTAGTTAGCTTTAATACTATACCTACTAGCTTACTAACTAGCTGAATAGCTAATCCAGTGCAACCAAACTATGTAAGATAGCTAGCTAGCGATTGATATTAGCTTAAATAATGAAAAAGAGAACTTACTTCAAGATGCTTCTTCAGGCTAGAGGTCTACTCTTTTGAAGCGGATAGCAGTTTGGTTGCTGGCAAACACAGCATGCATTGTACTGTTATGTTGCGACCTTTGCCAAATTTGAAAGTAAAATGGCCCAGATATTTCCATGATATAAATGCGTTGTGCTGGTTGCTTTCTGTCTCACTCTCCATTCTACTGTCTTGTGAGTCAGGCAGGCTGCGTGCTTTTTTTCTTGTTTTTTTTTTTTTTTTTTTCTTGTGAGGGGCATATGGGAGATACAACCCCAGAGTTGCCTATCATTGGATAGATTTTCCAATTGAATGAACATTAAATGAAAAAATAAATGAAATTAAATGAAAAAAATCCAATGTAATCCCTTCAGTAATATAAGTATTTTGTAACTAATTTGATTACCATGAATTTAATTGGTAACTGTAATGGAATACAGTTACTCATATTTTGTTTTTTAAATATGTAACGCTGTTACATGTATTCTGTTACTCCCCAACCCTGCTCACGCATGCACACACGGCCACACACACGCACACATACAATAATAATTGCAATGAATGAGCTTACGATGAAATTGCTAGATTAAATCTGTTATTGATAAGTTTGATATTTGGAAAGCAAGACAGAATCCTCTGTTCACACACAATGAATGCACATTTCCTTCCCCAGCTTGTGAGATTGCTAAAGCTATGGCTTCAGGTTCTCCATATGCCTCTGGTTTTTTTTAATGTTTGTACCATGTTTTGTGAGAAGTGGTGGCCAGCTTCTCCACATGTGGTGTCAGAGTGGGACTCATACTCCCTCCTGCAAAAGAGTGACCCACTATTTTTGACAAGCATAATGAGCAGCAGAACAATTCAGCCAAGGAAACCAGAGGCATTAATGTCAGGCAACCATTGTGGACCAGAGACGAGAACCTGAACGTGAACTGTTCCAGCTGACCTGAGGTGCCTAGGAAAGGGAGCAGCTTGGAGGCCCTTAGGTACTGACAAGATCATGAGGGTGAGCTACAGCAGTTTGAGGGTCCGGAGAGGATATTCCCAGCAATCAGTCAGAGGCCTACCTATAGCCCTATAGGATGTGGTGCTAGTAAATCAGGAGATTCAAAGGGGTGGACTTGGAGGGTGATGCAAATTGTTCAAATTGCTTTGAAATGGAAATTAAGCGTTTACACTTCCCCACAAGATGGCCACAGTGCGTCCTCAACTAGACTGGGAAGCAGTTTGGCAAATCCAATCATGACTGGATTTAAATGTGTTTTTGAGTGTTTACACCTGCCCACCAACTGCCCACTGAATCAGTGCAAATGATCCATATAGTTGTATTTAAGTGATCCTAAAATACTGCCTTTGAAAGGTGGCCTTTCACAGACATAAAGGGCAAAGAAAATCAGAACATCTGACAGGGGGAAATGAGAAAATAAGGATTAATGGAATGGTTGGGGAAGTCTTTAACACACAGAAACAAGTAGAATAACAATGTGATATACATATGGATAAATATAACTTCTTTGGTATATAGCAATATTATTTATTTTGCTGTAGTTTTTATGATTTGTGTTCAATGTTTTCATTTAACAGCTATTTATAAAATCATGTCATTTGTTAATCATGTCATTTGGTGTCATTTGTTAATTACTTCCCTGTCCCTCAGATTTCAGTCAATCAATTGCATCAATGCAGCCCTTCAAGCAAGATACTCAACGTATGTATCTGCATTGATGCAATGTAATACAATACAGTGTAAAATCTCACAGCTCAAATGAATCTAGGATATCACATCAAGTAGGTGTTCTCTATATACGGTGTGGCACAGGTCTGGACATGCGTGTTCAGCACCCCTCCTTGGTAACATCATGTCACTGCAACCCTGCCACCGGGCCAGCTACTCAGGACTCTGGACAGCGTCCGGACCCTAAGCCCCAGCTACAGGACCCTGGAGAGCAGAACTGTGGAAATTCCCCTAGTATACACACCTCATACACACCTGCAGGTACTGAAGGAGGCACAGCTGCCTCCATTCCAGGGAAATTAGCTGGGTAGATAAAAGGAGGCTGGTGCTGCCTGTCTGGAAGCCATAGACTCCAAACAAGGACACCAACGCTGGTCTTCTCTTTCAGACTCAGGCTGAGGTGCACCTTCCTCCCATATACTAGGTCCAAAGGAAAGTCAAGTAAAAGCCAAAGTCTTTTATTTGTCATTTGCACAGATCACACGGGGTAACTGAGAATTGAAATTCTTGAGGTAGGCCCTGCTAACATGTAACATTGAAGACTAGTGACGGCACAACATAGAAGGCACTGAGTGTGAGGTAGTAAGTTATAAAAAATTGAATAAACTAGTGCAAAGTTTAATTTAAGCTAAAAATAGGTGAGTAAGAAACAAACAATACAGGAATATCTATATGTACAAATGTGCAAATTGCAACATTATTACGACAAACAATACAATACAATACAACAGCAGTGTGCAGCATATACATGATACAGCACCAGTTAACATGTAATGGGACCGGCATTAAAATGGCTCAGTAAAGTAGCAGCAGTGGGCAGAGTAGGCAGTAGTGAGTTGTTAGTTTGGCGAATATTGACTGTTGAGGAGTGTTATTGCCTGGGGATAGAAACTGTTTTTCAGTCTGTTTGTGCATGCTTGTATGCTCCTGAAGCGCCTGCTGGAAGGCAGTGTCTGGAACAGATTGTGTGCAGGGTGAGTGCAATCCTTGGTTATTTTATGGGCCCTCCTCAGACACTACTTCCTGTAGGCGTTGGTTGGGAGTTTGGTGCCAGTGATGAGCTCTGCTGATCTCACCACTGTTTGCAGGTTCCTGCGGTCACGGGCAGAACAGCTGCCGTACCAGGCTATGATGCAACCACACAGAATGCTCTCTATGGTGCATAGGTAGAAGTTGGTGATGATGTCTGAGACCATGCCAAACTTCTTGAGCTTCCAAAGAAAGTACAGGTGTTGATGAGCTGCCCTCACTACTGCGTCTGTGTGGAGGGACAAGGTGAAGTCATTGGAGATGTGTACTCCGAAGAATTTGAAGCTGGAGACTTTCTCCACCTCTGCTCCATTGATGTGTAAGGGGGTGTGCCCTCCCCTCTGCACCTTTCTGTAGTCCACTATCATCTCCTTTGTTTTGCTGACATTTAGAGAGAGGTTGTTGTCATAGTACCACGCAGCCAGGTCTCTGACCTCCTCTCTGTAGGCTGTCTTGTCATCATCGGAGATGAGGCCTATTATGGTGGTGTCGTCAGCAAACTTCATGATGATGTTGGAGCTATGCCTCACCACACAGTCGTGTGTAAACAGGGAGTATAGCAGGGGGCTGAGCACCCATCCCTGTGGAGCCCCTGTACTGAGGGTGAGAGTGGAGGAAGTGAGGATGCCTATTCTTACGACCTGGGGCCTCTCTGTTAGAAAGTCCAGGATCCAGTTGCACAGGTGGTTGTCCAACCCAAGAACCTGTGGTTTGTAATGAGCTTGGTAGGGATGATGGTATTAAAAGTTGAACTATAGTCAATGAATAGCATTCTCACACAGGTGTTCCTTTTCTCCAGGTGGCTCAGGGCAGTGTGCAATGCCAAGACAATGACGTCATCCGTAGATATATTGCTGCGGTAAGCGAACTGAAGGGGGTCCATGGAGATAGGTAGAGAAGAGCATATGTGTGTTTTAACTATCCGCTCAAAGTACTTCATGATGATGGAGGTAAGTGCTACCAAGCAGTAGTCGTTCAGGCAGGAAGTAGTGGGTTTTTTGGCGACCAGAACAATGGTGGTCTTGAAGCAAGAAGGTATCATGGACAGGCCCAGGGAGAGATTGAGGATGGCTGTGAATACCTCTGCTGGTTGGCTGACACATGCCCTCAGTACACAGCCACGGATGCCATCAGGTCCAGGTGCTTTCCTGGAGTTTTGAAGGACCTGCTCCCATCTGCTGTTGTCAGGGCTAGTGGAGAGCTGTTTGGTTCAGCCGGGACTTTCACTGCAGGAGTGGTGCTGTTCGCCTCAAAGTGAGCATAAAAGGTGTTGAGCTCATCTGGTAGTGAGGCAGATGATCCCAGAATGTTCCTTTTCCTCCCTTTGTAGTTCATGATGGCGCGAACTCTGGTAGCACGACTCCAATCTGCCTCTGTAGTTTCTCTTCGCCTGTCTGATGGCTTTCTGGAGGTTGTATCTGGGGTTCCTGTACGTCAACAGATTGCCAGAGTTGTAGGCTGCCCAACGTGCTTTCAGCATGGCTCAGACTTCACCGTTGACCCAGGGTTTTTGGTTGGGAAATGCACAGATGGCGATTTTAGGGACAACATCATCTGTGCACTTACTGAAGTAGCCGATGACAGAGTCTGTGTATTGATTGATGTCACCCTCTGCTGCATCTCAGAACATCTGCCAGTCAGTTGTATTAAAACAGTCTTGTAGCATGTTGAAGGCCTCCTCACTCCACTGATGGAACGTTCTGGCAACCAGTTTTTCTTGTTTCAGTTTTTGTCTCTAAGTTGGCAGCAGTAGAATGCTAGTGTGGTCAGATTTTCCAAAGGCAGGGTGGGGAAGGGGTTTGAAGCTGTCTTTAAGCATTGAATAACAATAGTCCAGAGTCTGCTCATTTCGCATGGGGAAATCAATGTGCTGGTGGAATTTTGGGAGAACTAACCTCATGTTTGTCCTGTTGAAGTCCCCAACAGCAATGAAAGCAGCTTCAGGATGTGAATTCTCGGGTCTATTGATAGTCTTATACAGTATATCCAAAGCATTTGATTTCTCCATTTGCAAAGGAATGTAGATGACAGTAAGAATAACCACGCTAAATTCCCTCAGAAGATAGAATAGGCAAACTTTAATTGTTAAGAGTTCCAAAATCGGAGAGCAGTGTGCCGCCAGAACTGAGATGTCAGTGCCCCAGTAGGAGTTGATCATAAAACATCCACATAAAACAAGTTGATCATAAAACAACCCTCCACTTTTTCTCTTGCCGGAGTCCAGTGTTCTGTCCTGGCGGTGAACTGTGAATCCGGTGGGCATGATGGCTGAGTTTGGGACCGTCGCATCAAGCCATGTCTCAGTGAACTCGAGTACATTTCAGTTCACAAAGTCCCGTTGAAATCTAATACAAGCAGGAGTTCATCCAAGAGGAGTTCATCCAACTTATTGTCAAGAGATTGAAGGTTGGCTAGCAGGATACTGGATAGAGGAGGATTAGAGCACCTTTTCCGCGTTTGGCATAAGACTCCTGCTCACTTGCCTTTCCTGGTTCTTTTCCTCTGGCATCTTTGTAAACAAAGAATGAGAGGGGGGCAGGTGAGGTTACCTCCTTTGTTCCACAATGTTGATTGTCAGATTTGAGTGAAGATCGTATCTCCAAAAGAGTTTGGCGATCATACTGTATCAACACCAAAGCGACGGATGCATATACATACAAAAAGCTTCCCAGCACAAAGTACTTAAAACCACATTTTTTCATTCTTAAAACCGCACCATAAAAATGCTCTAGCCATTATAAATAGAACACTCTACCTCCCTGAATGAGAAACATCCTTTCTGCCAAGAGGTCAAAACATTTAGAATTACCACCTAGTTATTGTGTCAGATACATTTATATCTACATTATTGTCATTTAGCAGACACTTATTCAGAGAAACTTACAATTTTATCCTTTCATACAGCTGGTAGTTTAAGTACCTTGTTGAAGGTTACAACAGCAGTGCCTCAATGGGGAATCGAACGAGACCTTTCAGTTATGAGCCCTATGCTTTACCATTACACCACCCTGCTGCAACACCACAATGTGGACACAGTCAGCACTTCAGATGAAGCAAAACAACTACATCACATGACTGGCTATATGGAATGACATAATAAATTAGAAACTATACTGAATGTATGCCTGACCCGTTCAAACCAATCTTGCTACCTTGTCAGTACATGCTTTCCTTACCACGCCTACCTGTTGTGCAGTATTTTTGTGTCTGGGCAAGAAAAAATTTAGCGTTACAGACTGGATGGCAAAAGCACCTACAGTATTCATTGGTAAGATTGTCCCTCTACTCATCTCTAGATTTTCAGTTTCTGAAGTGGTCTTTGGGAATTTCACAGATGTTTTTCTTACAATAGTGTTGTCAACATTAAAATATCTTACATTTCCACAAGGCATACAAAGGCATTTTTCACTCTGACACTCACTCTCTGCACATTATTTCTCCTTTTTCACCTTTTTACTCTGCTCTTCTATTTGCTCTATCTGCTTAATACTAGTGTGCTCTCCTTATTCTGATATCTTTTTGTTCACTGCGCTGTATCACCAAATTCCTGTGTACATTGTACATTTGGCGAATAAAGTGATTCTGATTCTGATTCTGATTTGATGCACTCTCCTTACTCTGTAAGTCAGTCTGGTTAATACAGTTTGCCAAAGGGCAAGTAATAACCTCATTAAAACTTAATTTTTATTTTCATTTTGATGTCATAAAGTTCCTGACTGTGGGTTCTTGATTGATGTGTTATGTGTTGCCATTTATTTTAATTTGATCAAAGAATTGCCAGTTAAACAGTGTCACATATTTTACCAAATTTGAGCTTTGAATTCAATTATAAAACTTTACTGTCTATCCCCCAGGGATAGAAATTTTTTCTTTGACAGGAGGCTCAGTAAAACTTTAAAAAACATTCACTTTGGGACAAACACAGAGGCCAGGGTCCAAAAAGAGCAGTAAAAACTGGGACTTAAAAGTTCATCTTGGCTGCTAATTTAAAATGCTAATAGTTGGGATAAAAGTCTTCTTGTAAATGTTCTCTGTGACCAAAGGTACTGTGTACTGTCTCCCTGATGGAAGTGGCTGAAAGGAGTTATAGAGGGGGTGGAAAAGGTCCATTGCAATGAAGGGGGCTTTCCTATTGACTGCCAGTGTGTACAGTTTTGAAAGAGGTGCTTGCTGTGTGCCTGTTATCTTGCTAGCTTGGTCTGTGATCCTTGAAAGCCTGTTTTTGCATTTAACTGAAAGGGAGTTGAACCCGGATGAGATGTTGAAGGTGAGCGCAGATTCAATGAGTGATTTGTACACAACTGTTAAAATGTCCTTGCTGATATTAAAACTCTGCAGCTTCCGTAGAAGGCCTAGGCATTGTTGAGCCTTTTTAAAAACACTGTCTACGTGCTTGGTGAAGGTGAGACGGGGGTCAATCTCTGTGCCTAGGTATTTAAAAGAGTCCACCTGCTCAACCACCTCTCCTTTAAGCTGCACTGGTTTAAAAAGGGGGTGAGCGTTATCAGCACCACAGCACAGTTCTTTGGTTTTGCTGATATTGAGCTCCCGGGAGTTCTCCTCAATCCAGGCTGTGAGGAAGTGTACAAAGTTAAAATAATTGTCCAGTGTCTGACTGTCCTTCACACACCCCACGAGTGCCATGTCATCTGCGTATTTGATGAGTGCAGGGCAGGGCATTTTGCTGGTGTAAATGGAAAAGAGAATTGGTGATAAAACACAGCCCTGAGGGAGTCCTGAATTTAAAACCACATTCCCTGATTTAAAACCATTTACCAGCATATGCCGTGGTCGGTCCTGTAAAAAGCTTTCAATCCATAAAATCAGGGTTTGGTGCACTCGTAGGTCCTCCAGACGCTTTAAAAGGATGTTTGTATTCACTGTATTACAGTGTTGTAGTCGAGTCACATACCTCGAGTCCAAGTCGAGTCTCAAGTCTCCACAGCTCGAGTCCGAGTCCAAGTCCAAGTCCGAGTCAGTAGTGTTCAAGTCCAAGTCAGTAGTGTTCGAGTCCAGGTCCGAGTCCGAGTCCCTGTTGCTTGAGTCCAAGTCCGAGTCAAGGTGTCAGAAATAAATGTTATCAAATTAAATCAATCTGGGATAAAGAGGACAGAACCTTTTACATCACAGTGTTAATTTTGGCAGCTGATTTTGACTTAGTCTTAGTCTTTTGACTAAAATGCATATTAGTTTTTATCACATTTTAGTCTTTTAAATTATTATTAGTTTTAGTCTAGTTTTAGTCGACAAAAACTATAGAAGATTTAGTCTAATTTTAGGCAAATGAATTTTTTTCACATTTTAGTCAATTTGCATTTTTTAAATTAAATCATTACAGTGACCTTTCATTAAGCACACAGATGTTCTTAAGCCAGCTACATTCCCCTGGTTTTTTTCTCAGGGCCAGGGACTCCTAGCTGTAGCCCAAAATTGGTGAATTTAATAACACAGTAACTGTCATGCACTGTATGCGGCATAAAGATGTAATATGTGTCTTTTGCACTGTGGAAGGAGTATGACATTCTTTGGCTGTTTGTCAAATAAATCTGACATTTATTTAATTTAAAAATATTCTTTTGCACTTGGTTGTTTATCATTGCAGTGAAAATGACAAAAAACAACTACAATGAAGTACAATATACTCAGGGCATATAACCTACCCACAATGTAAAACAAAGTCAGTACAAATATAGTATAATTAAGTCACTTATATGTTTGGAATAGCAGTGCAAATGACCACCAAGGACATACTATAGTGCTGGACAAACACGAGAGTTAATGATAAGGGCACTGTCACTGCATCTGGAACATAGCATTAGCAGTAGTCTCAACCCAGAGCTGAGTCGAGCAAAACTCTGGCAGGCTATTATCAGAGCGGTGCTTCGCACTTGCAGTTACCACATTCAGGGCCACATGTATCAATGGTGCGTATGCACTAAAATCGTGCTGACCACTTTTTTACACATAATACGGTATTTATGAAAAGATACTTGCCGGGAAAACATGCGTACCTCTGCGCATCGTCTCGAGGTGGCGTATGCATAAAATGTGTAATTTGCAGATTGGCGACACCAAGAGGAACTAACGGTGATGCAAATAAACAGGTCTTGTGTCAATCATTGATAAGTGTTATTGCGCCAGGTCCAGGCGCCAGGATGAAGTGACTGAGGGGGCAGTTAAAAATGGCGAGGTGGCAAACCTTTTTAATATAATAAAACAGTAGATTATTATCCTGCTATTGCCTATTTCTGCATTTTTTTTTCATCCTGCAGGTGGCAATATAGTGGCGTTTTGAATAGATGCGAACAATTCCCTACCTTACCTCTTCCATGTGTTTGTGCGTCATGGCCATTATATGAAATAGGAATATTTGGGGCAGATCGCCAGGTCACCACCTAAAATTGGTCTGGTGGTAGGTGTACTGAAATTCATTGATTTAACCATGCAATAGCCTCTGAAAGGCTAAATAACAACCACACAAGACTACTGTTTCACAATCAAATAATACATTTATTTCACAGCAGTGGTGAAGCCAGTATTAAAAGAGAGGTGAAAAAATGAATAAGTGCACACAGGACCAGTGTGTGCGCACCCGGCGCCACGAGGGGTCAAGAGGGGGTTTAAGTTAGTTTAAGTTTTATGTACCCTATAGAAAAATAGCACAAACAACAAAAATATTGGAAATGTTGGAATACTCGTTGGAAACAACACAACTCGGTCAACCAGAGAGAGGGAAGGGGAGAGAGCCAGAGAGCTGCATGGCATGAGCAGAAAGACAGACTAAACGATATGATTATCTTTGTTTTTGTACTTAATGACCCTGACACTGTTGGCTATTATTTTGTTGATTTTAGCAGTCTCTCTCAGTGGTTAGAATCATTCGTAAATTCTATTATTTTGCGTCTTGTAGACCTACGTTCCGAGTGCTCCGATTCCCTAAATGGTGCGAGGACACTCAGGTTTAAAATCCGACCACTTCTTTTTCTTCTCCTCCACCGTAAGCACCTCTGGTGAAACTGCATTCATAGCAGTCACCACTTTGAGCCACTCCGCATTTTTCCGTCGATTTGAAATGCCGCTACTCTGGCCTCCAAAAAGGACATTTTTCTCCTTTCCACCTCATCAACCATCACCTCTATCTCCGTGTCGGAATAATTAATTTTCTTATGCCCTGGCATTGATCCTCAACATCAATCTCTGCATTTCACTCAGATTTACCTGGGATCTTTAATATGCTAATTCGACAAATTAAAGGCGTGTCTCGGTCCATATAAGAACAATTATGGGAGTGGACGTTAAGCACTTTCATGTGCACATGATCACAAGCTGATTTGATTTACGCTCTGATTTATGAAGACAATCAGGCGTACGTGGTGTTTGATAACTCTGACGAAAAACCTCCGTACACAAATCATGAGATTGTGCATACGCATGGTTTTACGGCAAGTTGTACACAAAGATTGATACATATGGCCCTCACACTAGGATTAGCGTGAGTGGAAGCGGACACAGTAATAAAACCTAACTAGCATAATATTTACATGGTGCATGAAAACAATCAAAGATTATAATAATGGTTATGAATTTACAATATCTCTACGACACAAGCATAATAGGACACTGTACACTAGCTGACCTGTAGCGCCAAAGCGCCAAAGATCGCTATTGCGGTGGCAAGCGAACCTAAGCACTAGCAAGTAACACATATTGGCCACAGCTTCATTTGCAATACTGTTCCTAATGACAAAGTGAAAAAAGACAATATTTCCACTGACTTTGTCTTACAGTGTAGGACCTAGCTCAGAAAAACGCTAGCGTTGCTGGATATCCTAGTTACAAGCTTGCTAACTTGCCAATACCGAACTGCAAGAGCGAGAGTGAGTGCTGTTTGTATCTATGCTGTGGATTGGGGAATTAACAGGCAGTCCAAATTAAGGAGCAGTCCAGCTAGCTAGATAATACTGTATAAGGGACATTGACTTAGTAGGTTGTTCATGTAATGTTAACATTCATCCTGCACCCAAACAACTTACCTACTGATATGCACATTTAACTTTATTAACGTTAACAAGTCGAGTGAACAAGAAAAGATAGCCGTCTGCTTTTAGCTAACAGTCAAGCCTTTAAGTTGATTTTGATAGCTATGGAACTTACCCTATCATATATTACTGGTTGGTGCGCCTTCAAATGCCTCAATGTATGTACTGTTTTTTTTATTGTCAATAGCACTAGTGATATAGAGACAATTTCTCCATAAATTGGCTTTTTTTTTTCCGAGTGTTCCATTGGCGGGACACCACAACCTGGACCTGTATATCAACCGATCATAAGCATGCAGTACACGGTTATGCATATTTTGCAAAGTGAGTGCCTGCACGTAATTTGATAAAAAAATATATATATACGGTAGCTAAATTGCTTGCCCATTCGTCTGTCAGACATTATCGTTTTGTTCTTATTCTTCAACAGTTCTTCACAGTTTTTATTTCCAAAGGTGCATTTTTATTTCATTATCGCCTCGCTTTTGTCGTGGACAAAGGTTCGTTGACAAACATTTTTTGTCACAGCTTTCGTCAATGGAATTAACACTGTTACACCATAAAGATTTTTAACAACTTCAGGTTTTTATTGATGGACTTCACTTCCGATGTATGTAAATACAACTGCATGTCAATAAAGCAATAACATAACTTGAGGATGTGGTATACAGGGGTTGCTAGAGGTAAACTTTGCCTCAGATTGACAGTGAAATAAAACTCGATGAGCATGTGAAAAAGTCACTTTAAAGTCATCTAGAGATGAGAGGGGGAAGTTGTTTATTTGACTTTTCGTTTTGTTGGAGCTTCACATAAAACGTTGGAATGTGGTAATAATCTGAGAAGGACAGCAGAATGGAGTTAAGATAACGCTCCTTAACAGACATTCATGGCGAATAACCAAATACCACAATCTGTTGATAAAACTTTAGTGAAATAACAAAGTAACTGCAGCAATTTGCTTCGTCTACAGACGTTAGAATGATTACGTAAGGCTTAGCTGGGAGAAGAATGCGCTGATTGGTGACAACACAGAGATGGCGGAACTTCTGGACTGGACGATCTGCTTGTCATTATTTCTCTCTTCCTTCAATAACACAGGCAGAATGAAAGTGCAACAGGTGGGTCACATATTTGCGTCCAAGTCCTTAGTCGCAAACTGTCGAGTCCGAGTCCAAGTCCAAGTCCTCAACTGTCAAGTCCGAGTACAAGTCCGAGTGACAATCATGATGACTCGAGTTCAAGTCCAAGTCACCAAAAACTTGACTTGAGTCCGAGTCAAGGCCAAGTCCTGGACTCAAGTACTACAACACTGCTGTATTAAAAGCAGAGGAGAAATCCTTCTTCAACTGTTATTGGAGGAAGAGCAGGAGGATTCAGAGAGGTTCAGTGGTCCCTTGAGTCTGTGCTGTTAAAACAGGCATAAAATGTGTTCAGTTCGGTGGCAAAAGTGGCAGGAACAGAGCACTAGATTTGATGTGGTTTCTGGTTTCTTCCCATCATTGTGTTCAGGCCTTGCCAGGCCATCCATGCATTTCCTGTCATAAACTTTTCCTCCACTTTCCGCTTGTAGTGCTGTTTAAAAGTGGTAGGGTAGTTTAAAAGTGCTAATTTTTTCAGATTGAGACATTGCTCACTGCCTCCAACCAGAGATGGAGGCAGTGAGCAAGTTCACATCATCTTCACAGCTCTGAAAGAATACGTCCCAGTCTATAACTTCAAAGCAGCCATTCAGTGTTTCAGTGGATTCAGAATCCCATACTGTGGGCATATGTTTTTTGTTTGTACTTTCTTAGTTTTCGGTTTTTGTCTGTATTGTGGTAGAAGGACAACAACATTGTTGTCAGATGGCCCAAGGGGTGAGCGTACGTTGGAGATGTAGGCACTTGGTATGTTTCCATAACATATGTCCAATGTTTTATCCAGCCTGATGGCAGATGTAATGTATTGCTCCAGGCTTGGCAGAAGTGCAGTGATGTCACACCGATTAAAATTGTCAAGCAGGAACACCGCCTGGTCTCCAACTCTGTTGACAGGGTTGCTGAAGCTGTCAGCTATGCGTTCTGCAGCAAACGTGAAATCTGGTCCCGGAACATACACCAAAATCACTGTAATCTGGGCAAATTCACGAGGGATATAATGTGGTTGGAAGGAGACAATCATTATTTCACGATTTGAACAGTCTGTTTCAGTGACCGTGAAGTTTGTTGCTCATCTATTTTTTACTGCCATGCAAAGCCCGCCACCAATTGTTTTCTGAGTTTTAAAAGTGTCCCTATCAAAACAAATGAGGGTAAATCCATCAAGATCTAGGTCCATTGTCCCATCAGTAAGCCATGTCTCAGTGAAGCAAAAGAGGCTTGTGTGGCGATAAGTTCATCAGTTTTATTCCGCAGGGATTGAATATTTGACAAGTTGATGGCAGGTAATGGCAGTCTACTACCTCGTCTTTGTAGTCTTTTGTAGATTCCTCCTCTTGAGCCCCTTTTCCTCCTTATTCGTTCGATATGTTTGCGGAGTACGCCCACTAGAAGGCAATTTGTGACACCTTTTAGAAGTGCCGGGTTCACTGTTGGTGATGAATGGCCGCAAGTCCAGCAGGAATCCTCGCGAGTATACCAGCTTTTCCAGGGTTAGTGTGTGTGTTTCAGCCGGTGTTTCCCAGAGGACCAAAACTGGTTGCAGAGTAAATGTTAGACGCCCCAGAGTTGCAAGACAGTTCGCTGTGCACATTGATGGACATGTGCACATGGATCTGGTGCAGATGTTCTTCCTTGGTAGTGTCACATACAATAAACTTAACAAACAAACAGAACGCATACAAACAACAGAGGCTGTATCATGAGGCGCACAAACAGCGTTGCGCCCCACCATTAATATGCGCCCGGCCAATCGGAGCTAATTATTATCAGCACAGAGGAGGGGCAGGGGTGTGAGGACACTGGTTTGTTTTGTTGTTTTTTACTGGGTTTTTTCCATTACTGAACATAAATAAATAACTACTTTTTTAAAAGCTACTGCTTTTGAGTGTTACATTTCTATTTAGCTATCAATAAATTAAAATTTATCTCTTATAGCACATTTTTACAATCAAGATTGTCAGAAAGTTCTGTAAATACAATAGCACAATGTATTTTCCAGAGGGAATCAAAAAACAGAAAACCAAGGCTAGTTGGAGAGAAACTGCAAGAGTATTCCCTGAGCCCAGGAGAAGGCAGTTGAGAAACTCGTGGGAAATAGTAGTAGAAAAGATAACATTGGCACAACACATAACAAGGCATCAGTTATCTCAACAGTTCATCAGCACAGTTCTACTCTACAGCCAGTGAGGTTGTAGAGTCGAACTGAGACTGAGACTGAGACTGGATGCTGCAGAAATGGTCCAGGCATCGTATTTGTTGTGACATGTTGAAATGCATTTCACACGTTTCTGCTGTAATACATACTACACTGTGAGATATGTACATAACAATGTACCCTTGAGCTGCACAGACTTGCCAGTGCAGGGGCACACTGTCTTTCTCTGTACTTATGCCTTTGACAGATCAGATTACAATGACACCATTACAAAATAAAATCAATCCTGGGCAGCTGTGGCCAACCAGCAATGGCAAGAAGTGGCTAGCTAGGCAAGCTAACTGGTATGCTATAAGGTGGCCCAAATGATCCACCCAAGTGACCTAGGTATATTTCAGGTCAACATATTTGTCCATCTGTATAAATATATCAACATAGCGGATATTTACCCATCCAACAAACATAGATAATGATTTTCCATTGTAGCGAAGGGCGAGAGCAGTCACCCCACCCGGGCTCGAACCCGGGTCTACGGGGTATCAAATATGCAACTTTGACCGCGACGCCAAAGAGCCAGGCTCATTGGTATGGTAGTCAGAGCGCATACTCAACCGTAGTGATGGCACTCCGTCACATCCATCCATCAGTCAACATCATTAATCAACTACATTAGCTAGCTAGCAAGTTAGCTACACGATCTTAACTGAACTTCTGTAACATTACCCTGATACATCCATATCTATCAGATAGTAATATGTGAGTTAGCACCCAAGTTTTGGTGCATTGTAGAGCAAGTACACAGTGCACTCCTCTATGTTGACAACAGGACATGAGAGGAATCTTAGGCGGAAGCTGTTTCTCAAACTGCATAACTTACTGTGCCTGCTACATACTAAGGGTGGATCATAACTGCATCATCACATTTCCGTTGTTGCTTCTTTCTTTCCAGTGTCCAAATTCCAAGTCAATTGATAACGGAATGCTGGTGATAAGGCAACAATTTAAGTTGAAAGACCAGCAATCACAGGACTCTAAACAGCCCATTTTGTTTGACTATAGCATTTGCAGTCCACATGGACAGGTAACGCTCCTATTACAGGGTCTTGCAATAGGGCTATTGCACATTTCACAATGGCAACTTTTGATGCTTTTTCAATATATTGTGCAACCCTACAAAAATGTAGGTGTATTCCAATAAATTGTGCAGAATTGTTGTGAGGCAGTGGCAGAAAGTACAATAACTGCAGAACTTTGTAATTAAAAGTGTAAATAATGTCTTAAAATGAGAACCTCCTCCTTTTTGATTCTTCTGTCCGTTTACAGTGATTAAGGTAAAATAATGCAGAATAAATAATTATTATAATAATAAATTATTAAATAAATAAGTAAATAATGCATCTCTGTACTCCCCTATTCCAAATTACTTAATGTGAGGATCCAAAGGGTCTCTTTTTAAAGAGTGAGCTTGGTAAATGAGATCACCTGACACAATCAATTAATATGGCATTTTGGGCAATTGCCACAATGCACCATAAGTAAGTTTGATTTCAAAATTTAAAAACCCAACTATGTGACATCCCCCAACTTGGCTGACTCAAAACGTACTAAACCATGCGCGTAAGTCAAAAAAAGCATGCAGCTACGCACTTTTCAGCCCACGCATATTCTCCCCTTGACTTAAGTCTATGATTTGCGCGTCATGAAGGCAGTTACGCACTTCAGGCAGAGCAACCCCAAAATCTGGGCGTTTCTTATGTAAACACCATTTACACGTATTCTGCCCTTGACTTATGCGCTTTTCAGTTATGCGCTTCTGAGGGCTGTAGTAAGTCAAACACCACTACATGGCAAAACACCATATTGCCTTTTAAGTCGGCGGTAGGCCTACTTTTAACATTATACATGTACAAAAAGTTCAAAATTTACCATATTTGTGTATCATTATTTTTAAACTACAATAACATTTCTTGTAACCCTATGTTACATTGTTAAACAGAAAAAAAAGTTTTACATCACACAGTGTTGTGAACAAGCCTCGTAAATAATTAGTTCAACTAGAATAAAACAGAAATATCAATTAAGATGAGTATAAATAGCAGAGTGTTACCATTCATTAATCAATTTAGCTAACAGAGAGTACTTTGGAAGAGTCATGATGAGTGATTACTAATGAATTTTTAATAATAGACTACTCAGCATGAGTTCAAGCGTGGACATTGGAACATGCATTTTGTTGCACCTTTTCCTCAATAGTGCATTTTTATTAACCCTTTTGCACGTACGATCACACCGGTCTGATTAGCCATTTAGCGCATACGCCAAAACTGGTGCGATTAGAAAACTAGATTGGAAAAATGCGAGCTAATTTTAGCTTTGAGGAAACCGTGATTTAACATTAACAAATATAGCAAATGCTAACTGAAAACTATGAGAAGCTTAATAATGCTAATGAAAACATAACGAACCATGTAGCCTAACGTAACACGCCCGCTACATAGCATAAAAAATAAGTTACGTGCAAAAGGGTTAATGAATCTCCACACGTCAAACATGTCTTTATACATAGGCCCAGCACATGTGTCGTTTGGTATATTTACTTTATTTTTGGGTTTGTCATACATAGAAACAAATATTTTCCTTTGAGGCGATTCGTAAATATAGCTCTCCCTTTGCATTTATTTTCAAAATTCGAGTCTGGTTTATGGTTCGAATGGATTTCAAGTCCACGTTCCACATTTTCCCGACAGCCAAAATAAACGAGGTTGTGACTCAGTCTACTTCTATTTTAAATAAATCACGCCGCTTTCATGAGCCTGCCTTCATTCTGAAGTTAAGCGCTGTGGGCGTGATCAGAGTGCGTAGGGGAGAATACGCGTAACTGAAATGCACGTAACTGGAGGTGCACAAAAAAGGACTTACGCGTGAATGGGACAGTTCTGCAGATGTCGGTTCAGTGATGAAAACTTAAAAAAAAAGCAAATTTTACCCCCATTCAAAACTATAGATGAGAACAGCAGGAGTATTTTACTACCACATTTGAAAAATATGTTTCTTAAATAGCCGTATCTCCACAAATTCTCCACATAATTACACATCAAAATGGAGGCACCCTTATGCAGATTCTAACCATGCCTTTGGTTCAGTGCTGTGATGAACAGTTTTTGAATTATGAGCTGAAATAGGCACCCAGTTCAATCTTCGCTCTCAGTCATGTAAACACATTCCTTTGTCAAAGGGAGCTCACAGTGTCAGACACAGAGAGGGGAGGGAGATGGCACACGGCAACTCAAATACTGTGTATGCTCAATAATGCACACAGACAACCACACTTCACTTTTTCTTCAAAAAATGCACACAAATCCAGGTTGCCTGTAGGGCAACCACACTACTGTTATCGTGTGGCTTGTTATTATTTATTCTTCTTCTAGCTCTAACTGCGCCTAAACCGTTCGTGCTACAGACACCAAACCAACACCAAATCAACCGGCTCATTCACCATTGGTGTACTTGTGCACTTATAATTTTATGTGTTTATAGTTTTGACATTATTTTAAATAATCTCTCTAATTTTACCCCCATTCAAAAGCATAGGCAAGAACAGCGGGAGGATTTCACTTCCACGTTTAAAAATACGTTTTTTTAGACTGCCCTATCTCCGTGAATAAATTATACATCAAAATGAAGGAAAACTTGTGCAGATTCTCACAAGGTCTTTTGGTCAATGCTGTGATGAATGGGTTTTGAATTATGAGCCAAAATATTTGCGGAGTTCAGCCGCCGCTCTAAGTCACATGTACACATTCCTTCGTCTCAGGGGGCTCACAGCACCAGACACGGAGGGAGGGAGACGGTAACTCCAATAGTTCACGCGTACGGTCAATAATGCAAACAGGCAACGACACATCACATTTTCTTCAAGAAATGCACACAAATCTAGTTGTCTCCTGTATGTGGTCTACTGATACAGGTATCACAAATCATATCTTTTACACTGTATTTTTTGCACTGTGGACACTGTATCAGGTGTGTACTGTTGCACTCTTTTATTTAAAGTAATTCTTCGTGATGTAGGTTGTGCATCCACGTGTCATTTTGGTAACACTTCCCCTAAAGGGCATGATATTATTACTTGTACAGACAAGTTCTCTAGTTAGTCTCTTCATTTTTGTATAATTGGTCATGTTCCTGTGCTGATTCCGTATTAGGTAATTAATATGATTGCTGCAATCAGAATGCCTCCAGTGATGACTTGAGAATAACAACTGAAATACAATGCCTCACAGGTCATGTGGTCAGGAAAAACTCTGGGGCCAAAGAAGGTAAGAAATTAAATTTAGTCACTAGCAAGACACATAAAACCAAATATCTGCCATACTAACAGAAGTGAATATAAAGACATAGGAGAAGTTTATCTACCATTAAACTCTGATCATTTTTATTTATTCATTTATTTGACAGAGATATTGTACAACTTTACCTTGAGTGAGGTAAAAAAACTAGATAATTCTGTGGCCAGGAAACAGAAAACAAAATTATATTGCACAAAATACTGTACAAGTGCACTGCTACGATGCTTGTATATTACACACACTATAATATATTTTATATCAAAAATCACATAAGATGGCAATTTTTTATATTTAAAACAGACTTTGGTAATAAATTCATTGTAAAAAAGAAAAAATATATTGTTAAAACCACAATGAAGTTTACTGGTCACAGAGTTGACCTGCCCTTGCTTTTGATGAACTGTTATAGAATACTTCCTCATTAGAAGTACAGTATATTTAAATATTTGGTATGTATTGTACTGGTGTACTTGCAGCCACCAGTCTCACCAGTAACAGCCTATCTGGATGTACATTTTATAATAGCACTCACGTAGGCTAGCATAAAATTATGGTCTAGATATGAACTAGCATAGTGGGATTTTTCTCAGATTGCCAATTGTACATCATCTCAGAGTGAGGCAGGAGCACTGAGATGATTGCAATCCTCCAATATGTTTGCATGCATGTGGGCAAACTAGTTTTTTGTACCACAAGATCCAAAGCAACTCGGAGACCATGAGGACTCATATGATGCCTGGGAGCAGTGTCAGGAAGGGGCCCTGGCCAACTTACCCAAGCCTCTTCCTAGTGGACCAAAGTCAATTTGTTCCACCAATGTGTGCACATTTTCATTGTCAGAAAATGCCATGGCCAGTTTCAATCCCAGGCTATTGGGCTCAGCCTGAACTTAAGACAAGCACCTTGCCATCTGAGCCACATGGGAACCTCTTGTGCATGCAGTTTTGTTTACATTTACAGTGAACCAAGGATGTGTGAGCCAGTGTCATATTTTTTCACGGCTGCCGATTGTTATTAACCGGTTTGTTGTCTACTTTTAACTTATACCTACATAATTGTGTTACCACACATCAAAATTTCAACTTGGGAACACATTTAGATGGAAAAAACTGGCTCCATTCCTGTGGAATTTTGATTGTACAGTCAACATATGACGACTTGTTATTGATTATTGACCGCCCTCTACTGTTAGTAAACAAAAATTAAGGCTGGACAGTTTGGAAAGGAGAACCTCATGGTTAGCAGTGTCGACTGGCTTTCTTAAACCTATAACTTAGCCACAACAGCACAGTTATATTGCTTCCATCAAATGGAAGAAAGTAGCTCAAATACAGTTCTGGCTTCAGATTTCCTATACTTAAAATATTGCACACTTTCTCTTCTGTGGAAAGAACGACAGAGAAAGTTCCAGGTGATAGTTATTCTATTTGCTCTTTTTTAGAGATGACAGTTCTTATATTCAAGTCCCCTCCTTTAGGCCTTAGGATCCCATAGAACATTTGTGTGGCTCATTGTTTTTAAGAAATTAACTAAAAAGTTATTTTGTTGTCACCAGGATTCAATAGCTGCTGTTCATGTAGGTATTTCGATATAAGCTATTCATCTCCATCTTCTCTGGTATGACTTGGGCGGGTTTGAAATCCTCTCCAAATTGAGGTTACCTTGTTTCTTGTGTCCAGCGTCAGGTGAAGACTGTAGACCACAGTGAGTGAGGCCAGGTCCAGGATTCAGCTGAACATCTCCTGCAAGTAGGAGGGTAGCCATTAGGCAGCCAGGTAGCTCCTCACATGACTGAAATGGTTAAGTTGGTACCATGGCCCAGCCAACACTACACATAATACTGTAGGAGGAAAACCAACTATCTGTTGAAATTAATGTACTGATGACTGAACTGATTTTCTTGTAAATATTTATGACTCCTTTTGGCCCACATTAAAAGAATAAGAAAACCCGTCAGCCTAAAAACAAAGCTCTATGAATGAGCTCTACAAACGGCCACTTTTATAAAGCCGTTTTGCGGACTTTTTTTTATATGAATGATGAAATTCAATTATTTTAGCTTGAAAGAAGTTGAGATTTTGGCATAGAGCAATGTAGCAGCACCTGCATTGCTGCAAGTCCACGCTGCTATAACACATTTGGCTGCTGTAGTGCAATTCACATCAAAATAATTTAAAATAATGTCCAACAGGATTAATTAAATGCAACCAATGTATTTTAAACATATATTGTAAACCTGCTTGCCTGCAAGTAACTCAGAGTTAGCCTATTTTGTGTTTGAATTTTGTGTTTTCTCCATTCTGAAAAGACAGTCATCACCTAGACACAGATGCCAGTGACACTGAAGCTAGAGGATAGTGAAAACCACATCTCCACATCAAAACCACATAGATTTTTCCATGGCCTCATTCCTCTTCATCTGCACGCCCTCTTCAAACATGACAGCATTAAAATTTAATTATAATAAAATGAAGATTATTTGTATTTAAGATAAAATGTGGCCTAGTAGTCAGAGAGTGTCATTTCACTGTAGCTATAGCCACTAAAGTTGCCATTTTCTCACAGGCACACTAAATGGTCTCTGTTTTAGTATTACATTTAGTTGATGACTGTGACCAAAATGTCTAAAACATTGTATGAAACATTAAGTAAGGTAGTAAAGTTGAATAAATCGTGTTATATTCCTGCTTTGATTAAGTGAATAGCTTGGGTATTATAGCTAGCTAATGTGGTTAGTTAGCTAATGTGATTAGCCACTGTTGTGCACATTACATTACATTAATTTAGCTCTTATCTATAGTGAATTTCAGCACAAAAGTAGAGAAGTTTATCCACCCATGTTAGATGAGCAACAGTGTCACACCAGGCTAACAACACTCCCAGACCAGTGGATGTATGCACACCATCATTCAAGCATCACCTCAGGTTAATTTGTGCTATTCTTATATAAATAAAAAAATAAAACTACAACCTATAGCAACAAACTAAATATTTACTTCAAATAATGTTGCAAACACTAACTGGCTGCCAACAAAACTAACCTGATCTACCAGAACTCCAGAAGCTCCTTCCACACCCGATGAAACATTCTTCTGGCATTGTAGAAAAGGGCCACATTCCTTAGTCCTTGTTTGTGCACATAACCCCCACCTCTCACAAGCCCTGTTCACACCTGGTATTAATATGTGTCTTGGGTGATCCAATCACAAGTGGACAGCTTTAAACATGGCTGTTCACGCTTAGCATTAAAATACGTCCCCACGTGTCTCGAGTGACCACTTGTGATCGAATCTCACTTCCCCGCTCTATATGCAAATAAACATGTGTATCATGTCCGTTTGCAAATCTAAGTTTACGCATAATTTAAAGGTCTGTTTGAACGAATCTTGTTCTGACTGTCACTATGAAATAATGCATGTTGTATCTGTAAATGAAAACCTAGTTGACTAGCAAGCTACATTCCGTTCATCACTGAAATTAAATACCCTTAACTTAGCTGCAGCTGATCTTTTGTTAAATTATGTTTATCATTGGAAAAAGCAGAAATGCTAGATTAGAACATTTTGAACTTCACCGCATTTGTCTGGCACCTTGCCAGTATGGTTGAGTTATATAGGCTAAACAAGATATTATGTTTCTAAAGTTTCTTACGTTATTCACTGTAATGAAAATGTTTCATAATGTAGTTTAATATCAAAGGGTGTTTGCTGGTTTGCTAGCTTGAATAGGCCTACATCTATGAATTACTTTTCTAAAACCGAAGCATGCTTGTTATGGAAGAAGGGACATTCTAAAACACTTAATGTGAAATGGCTTAACATGGCTTAATGTTCCAAAACAGCAATCAATGATCACCAAATTTCTCTTGGATATCTCTTGTCATCAACACTTCCACCTATCAAAAAAATAAAAACTGAAATGCTATGAGTATGGACGCTTTTTTGATAGGAGATAGTGTTTATGACATGTGAGATGTCAGACAAATTTGGTGATCATTGATTGCTGTTTTGGGACATTAAGCCACGTTAAGCTTTTTCCTTATAATGGGCGTCAATGGAGAGGAAAACATACTGAGAGAACGACCATACTCCTAGGATTTCGGTTTTGATTTTTTTGACAGGGGGAGCTGTTTCTGACAAGCGATGTCCGAGAGAAATTTGGTGATCATTGATCGCAGTTTTGGAACATTAAGCCATGTTAAGCGTTTTAGAGTCCCCTTGATATTCATGATATCGGAACTCTTGACTCCCACAATAGCCTACGTACATTTATTTGTAGAACTACAACACTTCACGTATTATTCATAATATCATTTTTCCATGTAATATATTGCATTACACTGTTGGGGCTTGGAAGCATTTGACGTAGCTTTCGAACTCCAGTTGTTGCCTGTTGTCGCACTTTAAAACCCTTTTGCACGTAACTTACTTTTCATGCTATGTAGCACATGGTTCGTTATGTTTTCATTAGCGTTATTAAGCTTCTTTTAGTTAGCATTTAATATATTTTTTTAACATTAAATCGCTGTTACCTCAAAGCTAAAATTAGCTAGAATTTTTCCAATCTCGTGCTCGAATCGTACCGGTTTTAGCTTACGCACTAAACAGCTAGTCACACCAGTGTGACCGCCGCTGGAGCGCGAATGAGTACATACTTCCGCTACGCAGAGGATGTCAGTTGAGTAGGTGGTCCTTCAATGTGGCCCAGGACGCATTTGCGTTCACACTGCTAAAAGAATGTGGTCATATGCGGCCCAGACCACCTCCAAATGTGGTCTGAAAGATCGGATCTCAAATGCATATTTGGTGCGTTCACACCTGTACTTAGCGCTGTCCACTTGTGATTGGATCACCAAAGACGCATGTTAATACCAGGTGTGAACAGGGCCACAGACACTTTGTTTTCAACTCAGTTGTAACCTGCCAAACCAGTTCTGCTGCTCCCCTTATCAGCAGGAGCCCCGCGGGTAACCCGAGGCACAGGCACACCACCAAGGACGGCTCCCAGGTCACCATTTGCCCTCTGACCTGTCCGTATACTTTGGCAGCCAATAAGAACCCCAACAGGGCCAAGCATACGGAACAATATAAAAGTAGTGGTGACCTCCTCCACCTCAGTACTCCACCAATACCTGTGAGGTGGGGAACTGGGGAGACCAAACCCTTGGGGACCAAGTATTGTGTTGTTGTGTGCGTCTGTGCCAAAGCAAGTAGTATATCTCAGTTCAAATGGTTGCATTACAATTGTCTGCAGGGAGAGAAGGGTGATGTGCATTGTTATTCAATGTAACTTGTGTGTGCACCGTAGTTATGATCATGTTCATCTGCAATTTGTACTGAGACAAAGTGTTTGTCTGCATAAGACAACGCGTTAGCATCGCGCATTGTTTTACGGTAAATTACACTGTTGCAGAGCAAATGGTAGGCAAAACGATTATGCTACCGTCCAGCTAGCTAGCGTCATCAACTCCTCTGTGTGCATGAGGTGCAATATACTGACAGCGCTACACACCTAGGACCTCGGGCGGTCGTAAACAGAACCGCATCCTATTGTTAGCCCTCTCGCACATGCGCAGTAGTGTAAGGTGGCGGCCCCTTAAGTGTTAGCAACCTAACCGCTACTAGCTCACAGCCAAATTGCGGGTACCGGGGCTGTGAGAGAAGCGCTGCACTGCAGACCAGGGAGTAGTGTACCGACTGCACGCAGGGGAAATGAACGAACGCATAGCAGCACACACACTGTTGTTTTGTCAAGTTGTGTTTGTCCTTCATGTGTAAATGTTTTCATTGCCATAACCATTAACACAGTTAAGAGTCTGTACATCAGTAATTGGATACAATGTATAGCTATCCCAGTGCAATGTACTTTGCAATATCGCTTGAATGCCTTCTTGTACAAATTTTGCATAGATGACAAATTTATATTTTATAAATGCTATAATTGCATTATCATGTGGCATTGTATATTGCCACTCACAATATAATTCATCAGTTCTCATTTATTGTTCTTCCTGAATCTTTCCAGGCGCACACACATTCCATACATACTCCACAAAAATCCTCAATAACATTCTGAACCCAGAACCTGACTCCTGTGTCCTGACCGACACCCCACTGTGACAGCAACATTAGCCTGAACCTAGTTCACGGGTGAAACTGCCCCCTCAGGCATGGTTTCAGGCATGCTAGACATTCCACGTGAGTCGTTGTGTAATTTTCTTATGTAGCAGAGCTGAAGATGCTGTATAAATTGACCAATGTATTGTGTATTGTTTGTATATTACCCAGGTACGCAAATGTATTTTACAAAGACTTTTTAGCTAATTATTTGTGGGATGAGTCTGGAATACCAGACACTCACCTGGAGGAGACTCATCTGGGAGATGTAAGGGAAAAGACTGAGTTTCATCATTAGAGCCACCTATGATTTTCTCCACACTCCCAAGAATCTCAACCAGTGGATGGGAGAGGATCCATCATGCCCCCTTTGCAAAACTGCAGCAACACTTAAACACATCCTGAGTGCATGCCCAAACAGCCTCACGCAAGGACGCTTCACTTGGAGACACAACCAAGTCCTTCGGCAGCTAGCCTCCATTTTGGAAGAAAGGCGGACCACCACCAATGCCTTACTCCCCTGTCAGCCATCCCAAATACACACTGTGGCATTCATATCAGCTGGGCAATGTACCAATAGCCCACTAACAACAAGGGAGTCAAGCCTGCTGCACCTAGTCCGAGACTGGAAACTGAAAGTTGATCTGGACCGGAAACTCATTTTCCCATCAGAGATCCTCTCCGCCAAGCTCAGACCAGACTTGACCCTGTGGTTCAACTCTTGCAGGCTCCTACATATTGTCGAGCTGACTGCAATGGGAGGATGCGGCTGAGGAAGCATATGAATGCAAGAAGCTCAAGTACACAGACCTTGCAGAGGAGGCAAGACAAAAGGGCTGGAAAACACACGTGTTCCCAGTTGAAGTGGGCTACAGGGGTTTTGTAGCTATTTCCACCACCGGGCTACTGAAACAAATGGGAGCCCGAGGACACACCCTACGGCAGGCCAACAGACGCCTTTCTGAAGCTGCAGAGAGAAGCAGCAACTGGCTATGGCTAAAAATAAAAGATAACATCTGGGCTGCATGCTGACCGACAGCAAAAGTGGTAAAAGCAAAGGGGGGTGACCTGTGGCTGCAAGATTCACCGTTGAGCCCTCTGAAGATGTTGTGGGCCCATCAACGAAACATCAAGGAAAGAGTTTTTTTACCCCCAATCCCCCACTCAACACCTCAAGACTGCCGATTACTCAGGGATTTTAACATCTAGTCCTATCTGCTTGACTTATACACACTCTGTATATTGTATATTGTTATTATACACAGTATATTGTTATTATATAACCCAGTAAATGCATTTAGCTCGAGTGACTGCATGTTTGATTCTTCCTTTACGAACCGAGTGAGAGGGTTTAACAGTAGCTAAGCTGCAAAGCATTTTTACAACTCTTACAACTGTATCAGCAATTTCACAATACCGTGCCCTATCTAGAGTTGATTATCATTTAAATCATTAGGAGCGTGATTGCCAAACAGACTGAATTGTCGTACCAATCTCGCCATTCAAATGTGAATGTTGTAGTGCAATGTGTTATAATAAAATTATTTCCTTGTGTGTCCCCATGCTAGCTAGCTAGCTAGAGTTATCAGAGAAAACTTGAGATTTTACCACCGACACACTATCCTCAAGAACAGGTAGTATCTAAAGGGCGGTGAGGTGAGCACGTGTTTTTGGGCACTCTCCCAGATGCAGGGTATTCTGCCCTCCCGGCAGTTGGTTAAAATTTTGGTTTGCTTTAGCACTACCTTCTGGTTAAATGTGGTACTGCAGCAGTATGAACAGGAACCAGGAAGCAGACCACATGTTTCAGCTGGAAGGGAGATCTCAACAGATCAACATAGTATTCCATCATCTGATGTAATCTGTTGATTTGCCCCATCGTAAGCATTGCCTGTGAGTAATCTTTTATTGTTTGCAAGGTTATCTTTCAGTTTTGAAGAATATTCGTCATCGATGGGATGTCCTTATGTTGTATTAGATTAATGCTAGATACTGACTGATAGGTGCTCATACTACACAACGTGTTCAGTACATTATGCCTGGGTAGCATACAGTTCATATTTAGTATATTTTGAGCACAGTTTGTGTAATTTTGGCTTTATATGTAGTGCTTTGGCAAACATATGTCTGTACATTTACTATTTGAATATAAATAACTCCATGTATGTTTCTATTGTTTCAGTGTTACTCCTTTACCTTATCAACATGTTCTACAAGAGTCTGCATTAAACCTGGAGCGAGAAAGCTATGTCCTGACTCTCATGTTGCTTATTGAGGGAGTTTGGCTGGCTGTCTAATTTTGGTTAGAAAACACCATTAGGAGTACAGTACACAGGGGGTTGCAGCGATGAGCGGCATCTGTCATGCAGCTAAACATTCCAGATTCTGAGAAAAGGGGGTGACAACTGGGCATTCTGAATGTAGTTAAAATGTTTCAATGTAGTTGGATTTATTAAACCATACTATATCAGCACAACTGTGAACAACGCAAAATTCTCTCTCCTTCCTCCCCTTTCCTCTTGTCCTTTCACTATCTCTCTCCCACCCACTTTACAGAGGGGTGGCTTGGGTAACAACACCATCAAGCTTAATAAATGGGCTTAATTACACGCTCAGGTGTGCAGCTTAGTCTGGGTGGAACTCTTACATTTCCTAGTATACATTTACGAGATTTACATTCTAAACTGCTTGAGTCAGTACACACAAAAACCATAGGCCAGCTTTCCAGACCCAGACGAAGCCTAGTAGGTTTCATATAGTCAGTGGCAGATTTAGGTATGGGCAACATGGGCAGCTGCCCAGGGCGGCATCTTGCCGGGGGCAGCACGGGGCCCCCACACAAAAAAATTCGGAACGGTGACATTTGCGCGATCGGTTTTCTATTGCTCATTTGCATGTCACGTCAATGATATCATGTCACCGTGTGGGTCAGTTAACCTTGTCGAAGTGGGCGCCCTGATTCTAGTTTGTGAGCTAGGCAGGTTACTGCCTGGGAAGGTCTCCCACTCAGAAGTACAAGATTGGGAGGGGGGGTAGGTAGACCTCAGGTCTCCCCACTGGAAGCCCGAGGTAGGGGCAGCTGGGGAATCTATCAAATAGCACACTTCTAACTTTGTACAGTACTAATGTACTATAGTTTCACAGACATATTGTTGCATTTTTTTCTGGTTTGTGCAAAATCGTTAAGAATGATACAAAATAAGTCTGCACACCACCAAGGTGAATTGGTTTAGTCTTGACTCTTGGTTGACAGTGTTGGGGGATGGGTAATGTATTGATGCTCGAGTGCCAAATCGACACAAATGGATAAGAAAAGGTCTAAGCCATCAGGTGCCCAGTTTAGGAAAAAGAGGAAAGAAGAAGAGGTGAATGTCATCTCTTTATGAGTATAATATTATGCATGTAATGAAATAGGCTAGTATAACACTTATGTTTGTTAGCCTGTGTTGCTATGTTGCTTGCTATGCTATTACATATAGGGCGACAATATTCCGTTTTCTCTCCAACTAGCTTACATTACATTGGATATAATTTCTCACAGTTTCATCATGATAATGTGTGTAGCAAAACAATTACAACCTAACTAGCACATTATTGATTTGGTTAACTTTCACTGAGGTGACATCATAAAGGTTTTCTGTGATTGTATTGACTAGGTCCTGAGCTCAGTAAGGGGAACTTCCAATGCTGTAAGCTAACTTAAAAGACGTCTACATTATGCTGATATTTTGTATCTTTTGTGATATATTGATTCTTTTGGGGTGTTCTATGCCTAGAATTAGCCAAGGAGGTTGTATGGTTCATTTGGTTTCTATTCTGAAAGTTTGATAAATTGTGCATAATGACATGTATTGACAAATGACAAATTGAAGCAGCAAATGACAAAATTAGACAAATTTCAAGTGCTTTTTCCTAAGAGTAAACTTTTCAGTGAATTGTTTGGTGTTTGAGAGTAAAGTTTGCACCGATGAAATGCTAATGTACATGTGTTGTCTTATTTATGAAAATTACTGCACAGATTTTTGCAACCATGGTTGCAATTTGTTTCTTGTCATGGTCAGGGTTGGTGAGTAAAATCTTGATGTTTGAATGCAAAGCTGCTATAATACAGTTAAAATGTAAACAAATAATGAAATACAGCAGTAAAATAAAAAATAGTTAAACAATGAGTAGCATAACAACATGCACAGTAGAAGTATAGACAAAATAATGAATATGTCTAAACATGCATTTTTGATAAAACAATATTCAATGATACCAATATTTCTTAGAATTTTAGTTTGCCTGGTTTTTCACCTGGGATTAGTGCAAGACAGACACTGGATCTCGACCAGTGAAGACCACGAATTTGATTTTATACACATGACATTACAGATTAATGCAATAAGGTGTTGAAATTGGCAATATACTTTTATCATGCTGTGGTACTACTTAGGACTGTGTAGCTGATTCTTTATCACTTTCAAAAGACCTAGGTCTTAGATCATTTTGCTTGGCCCAAACAACAAGTACAAAGAATTACCCATAAAAATGTTACACTAATTATTCAATCGGCAGCACCCTACAAATGATAAGACCATGTTTCTATTTGCACTTTGCATGCAAAATTTATTTCAATTAGTTGTAGATGTACATAACTAGCTAGCTATGAACTGTATCTAGTGAAATAAGTTTGGTATCAAAAAGCTAGGCACTTAATAACCTTGTGTTATCATGTGTAAGGCTTTTCCTTATCTTGGTGCCATACAGATCTTGACACTGTAGGTGTTTGTTAGCTCTTGTTGTCAACTTTTGCAAGGCTTACAAGGCTCACTGAGCAGATATATGGATTAAATGGCAAACCTTGGGTATGAAGGGCGTACTCACACTGGGCCTGGTTGCCATGTACCGTGCCCGAGCACGATTGTCCCCCCTCCCCACTCCCCTGCTGGCCTGCGCTCACACTGCGCTTAAAGTTCCGGGCCCGAGCACACTTACGTCATAATGATGCGATTTTTTGTGTTGAGAAAAAGCGCTCTCATAGAGTTCATGATTGTACTTTGTGGCATATTTGGAGTCGTTTTGGGCGCGGTGACACACGGCCCTCTCACATGCCTTATAGATTTATCGATTATGTATCGCACGTATAAGAAGATCTTTACGGAGGCAGCTGACGTTTCAGTCATTATGCTAAGGGACAGACCAATATTTTGTGTCAGATTACAGTAGCCTAATCACAACAATGTTAGCTAATGTTAACCAGTTAGGGCTACTACTTGTGTGTGCGCTACTGTCATTACAACAACAAACATCTTCTATTACTACTTGGATAGTACACTTTTCAATTCATTTGAGAATATTTGGGTTAATAACGGGTCTGGTTCTTACCTTATTGATGAACGTGAATTGTAGTCGACGAGTAAAGCTCCAAATTCCTCCCTTAACGTCAGCTGCCTCCGTAAAAATCTTCTTATACGTGCAGCATGATTAACTGAAAATCGCTGTGTTGCATAATCGATGCTAACTGGCTGGGGGACTAACGCTAGCGATAGATTTAACAAACATAGGTAGTTAGCGATAGATTTAACAAAAATAGCTAGTTAGCTAATAGGCTACCTATCTGAACGATTGTTGAACACTAGCTACTTAAACAGTTTGGCTGCTTCATTTGTGATACTCTGACTAAGCCCCTGACAACAGCAATGCTTACATCGCCACGTAAATTATGGTTAGTTTTATTTCACTTGCTAGTAATCAAGCTAATGTGGGGATCCGCAGAGTTATTTTTACGTATAGATCTATAGAACTAACCAATCAAACATCATTTGGCGGTAGCCAGTTTATTATATTTAAGGAAGTCAGCTAGCTAGTCAAATGATGGTTTAAAGGATTTATTATGACTGGACGTGTAACTAACAGATATCCAGCTAACTGTTGCTATATAACGGATATATTTGTTAAATGGGACAGTCGCATTGACGTCATGTTTGTGTTCCGGTGCTTGGGCGCGGTTATCACACTGATGCGTACCATGCCCGAGTCCAAGTGAACCGTGCCCGAGCCCACCTCTTCAAGTGGGCCAGGGCACGGTTAAGTGTACCGTGCCCGGGCACGGTACGGATTGCCTAGTGTGAGTACACCCTTAGTTGTTCTGATGCCTTAATTAGGACACAACATATTTATGTGCACCCATCATTACGGCAACATTATCTGTTCCTTTTTCATGGTGTGCCAAATGTCTGTAATATAGATACAGAGTCCTGAAAATGTTTTTGCCTGTCACTGAAATTTCTTCACACCGGTAAGATCAAACCAAATTAATTTTATTTGTATAGCACTTTTAAGGGGTGATGGTCACAGACACAATTTACAGGAAAAATGGAAGAAAACAAAAAACACAAATAACATACAAGGGGCTACAGTCAAATAAAATGCAGTGGAATGAAATACAATGCAATATTAAAAGTAGGACTTACTAAAATGGTACGTTTTTAACGTAACCCAAACATTTACAGGGACGCTACTCCACAAAAGAGTTCTGTGCATGAACTCTCTTCCTCTCATGGTTGTTTTTTATTCTCTGAATTTCAAGATAACCATCTGGTTAACATAGTAATTGAGGTGGAGTGTAGGAGATTAGTAGCTCACTGAGATAATTTGGGGACAGACTAATCAAAACCTTTCAAGTTAAAAGAAGGGCTTTGTAGTCAGTTCTGAATTATAAATTTGGCAACCAAACCAAATGAAACTTGACAGGTAAAGAAACTAGCACAGGGCTTATATGATCATATTTCTTAGTTCTTTTAAGAATTCTAGTGGCAGCATTCTGAACTAGCTGAAGACCTTTCAATGCTGAGTTGGGGCAGCCAGAGAGTAAAGCAACTGCAGTAATAAAGCCTTAAATTATAAATGCATGAAACATCCTTCATAATGACAACATTGTCTTCTGTTTTGAAATGTTTCGTTGGTGGAGAAAAGCTACCCGTGTGATATGATTAATGTTTGGCTGAAACGAGAAGTCAATGAACTAAACTGTCAAACATTTTTAATGGCTTCATTGGCAGTAACTGAGAAGTTATCTGAATTTAGGAAAAATGTGCAAACTTATTTCCCAGAGACTTTGGACTGACAACTAAAAACTCAGTCTTCAACTCAGAATTCAGTAAAAGAAATGATTAGGCCATCCAGAAATGAGTATCTTTAAGACAGGCAAGGATAGTACCTTGGACCCATAACTGATATATACAGTTGCTTGTCACCTGCATAGCAGTGGTAGCTAACACCGTGTCTGCCTTTAACAACTCCCAGTGCTATCTCACAAGGGAGTAGAGCAAAGGATGCAGTACACCATAACTGACAACTTAGCATTCAAATGACTCATCATTTACCCTCACAAAGTGATGCCTGTCAGAAAAGTAGTATTAAAACCAAGAAACAGCTTTATCAGAAATACCAGCTAATTCTTCTAATCTATCCAGGAGAACATGGTGGTCTATGGTATCAAAAGCAACCCTCAAGTCTAGGACTACAAGTATGAAATTACAGTCACAAACAGAGAATAGGAGCAGATCATTCATTACTTTGACAAGGGTTATGGTTGTGATATGGTGCTTTTCAAATCCTGTTTCAAAAATGTCATGAACATTACTGGCTTACAGGATGGAGGAACGCTGTTGAGTAAAACATTTCTCTAAATGTTTTGATGAAATTTGAAGTTTCAGATAAGCTTGCAGTTTGACAGGATAGTTGGAAGATTGGACTTCTTGATTACAGCCAGCTTCAAGGATGTAAGACCAGTACCTCATAAGAATGACAAATTTAAGATATGCAAGTTATCCATGTCTTAGTTAGTCTAAGGTTGTTAGATGATAGAGTAGTATCTTGAATCTTTCCTCTAATTCCAATTAGAGGGACTGTTCAAATTTAACTGAGCACCATTTACATTCTAACTGCCAAGATGTTTAACTTCCGGACAGATGAATCATGGCCCACTGTGAAGAGACAAGGGGACAAGGATTCTGACTAAAAAAGCAACCATGAGGAGATGACTCATTAATGCTAGTAGCTGTGTTACAATACGCCTGAGGTATGTTTCAAATAGGCGCACAACAACAGGATAGAGTTGTTTGTATAATTGCTTGTTGCAGGAGAGAAAAAATAGTTTTTAGTTTGCTTGCCAGAGAGGCAGACAATGTTCATGCCAACATTTCTGTGATCATCTTTGTTCTTGCAAAAGCACATTTCTCAGCAGTTTCACTATGGGAGAGGGCAGCTTTAATGGGCAAACCAGTATGATCCAACACAAAGATCAGCAAATTGCATTCTATAAAAAAAAAGTATTCAAAAGTACATCAGTGGTGAACCCTTCATCCTCACCTTGGTTAGCTGTTATGTTATGCTAACCAGGGTGAGGACGTTCTCTTGCTTGTTCGTATGTGGCTTCTTTGCCGCTGTTGCTGATTACCCACGTACTGCTTTCTAGCTAGCTAGTTACCAAAGCTAGTTAGTGGTTTACAGTAAACAATCCCACCCAACACTATCAAGGTCACACTGTCATATCTAACTTTAACTGTCTATAGCTCTGAGCTAGCATAATGTTAGTTAGGCTTGTTAATTTATAGATCATGAGCCGACTAAAAATGCACATTGGCTCAGAATGCTCACTCTCCTCAAGGGACTGGTAAGAATCTTACCTTGGACTTTTTGTATTGCAAAAACTCTCAACTGGAAGAATACATTAATTTATGTCAAACAACCAATGACGAACTGTTCAGTGCAGAAAACAGAAATTGGAAAAAACAGAGGAGCTGGAGGAGTTAAAAAAAAAAAAACAGTTTTATGACCTTTGGCCACAGTACTTTAGCAGAGGCTCATTATCAAAACTGCAATGGCCAAACCATAGCAGTTGGCACCCCTGTCTATTACATTTATGGTTATGCCAGCCTAGGACTATTTCCCTTTTCTTTCTTGCTTTCCCTTTAAACGCCATTTCACCAATCAGTATGCCTCATGATTTCAGTTTTGAAATGAATCAATGAATTGGAAACAAAGTGTTGTGAAACAGAAAAATCTGCACTAAGAGATGAATTGATAATTTACTATAGTTTAATATAAAAATTTGTAAAACCTATATCTGTTGTACATAGCAAGCAAATAGTTTTAAATAACTTTAAGTTTATTCCTCTTTTATAGTGATTGTCAATATGACATGTATAAGGAAAAACTGGAATCAGCAACATATAAATCTGTATCACATAAACATTATTGACAATTAAAAATGTGGTAAATGAACTGATAACATTAGCAGTAGCAAAAGCAACTGCCCGTGTTTTAGTGATAATAATAACAGTACTACATGTGAAAACAAAAGGTCACAGCTAGTGACAGAGACAGAGTTCTGACATGACACCACGGTGTGGTAATCATACTGACATATTGCTAAAACTGCATCAGGATGTGAAATTAAATGGGCACATATGCATTAATGCAAGACAAGTTGGTTGTGGGCCATATTTGTGCTTGTGTTCTCTACAATACCAAACACTACAAATATTCAGTGATAACTCTGAATCTCCCATTCTCTTAATTCTTACATCTCTCCAACATGGTACTGTGCATAATTTTTTGATGAATTTCTAAGAATTTTTTGATGACTTAAAAATGTTGCCTTCATTGTTCTCCAATGCCTTCTTGATTTTTAGGTCACAGTGTCTCCAGACAATGCTTAATTTACAATCTTTAACTTGACTAATTCTGTTTCTTTTGTCCAGCACCTCAAATACTCCAAGTTAAGAAATTAAGCCTTTTCAGAGTTTCAGTTTCTAAGTCAACCATTTACATTTGTCATTTTTGATTAAATTTTGCTATCACAGTTTTGTACATTTTCAGTTCAGTTCAGACATTTCAGGTCACATTGTCAAATGAGGCTTAAAAGGGTATTGATAGATCAAACAGTGACAATTTCACATAGGTATTATCCTCACTCTCCCCTGGATACTTATTTTCAAGTTAATATGTCAAAGGTAAATAATGAAAGGCTTAAAATACATTTTTAAATGACTCTTTATCATTTATGCATTTACAATACCTGTTTAACACTTACTAATGAGTTTCCCTGAGAAAAATTGCAATGAAAACATTATGACAGGAACAAAAGGGCAGTAGTCACTTGTACTATAGTGTCATTGACATTTTTGCTACCATGAAAGATAGGAATACAAATATTTAGATCAGAGTCAAAGACATTTTAAAATGTTTTCACTGTTTAAGTTTTTAAAAGGTAATCAACCAAAGACATTGGACATCTTTTGGTGCGATATTCCACAATCCACCCACAATAATGGTAGCAATAGTACAGTTTTGTATTCTGTGAGGGAAGACTGGTATACTTACGGTTAGATGATGTAGTGTTAATTATGAATTTGTGAGGCTAGTAACGTGGCACTGGGCAGGCTACTGGTTGATGGTGGTAATGGCCCAGCTTAGTTTGAAGAAGTCGGCCAAAGTGAGCAATTTCATTCTTCTCTGTAGATGCCAAATGTCTTTCAGGTGTTGTAGTTTCCTCTGGAACACACAAAGTGGGACTTGTTAAAATAAAGTCTTTATTTTTACTCCATGGGCCTCTCCAAAAAAAAAAAAAAAGAACTCTTTTTTAGTCATGACTGGTATCATTGGCATAGTAAGTAAAATAATTTGGTGACACGGAAGTGTCATATTTTAATATTACATTGAGTGTGATTTCATTTAGTATTATATCCAGGCACGGATATAATACTAAATGCTTTTAAATTAAAGAAAAATCTAATATTGTATCTACATCATGTCAATAACAGCCACCATGTTTGATATGCTCACATCCCATAAGATTGTATAAATATGTCAAGTTTCATAAAGACAAATAAGTCAGGAGGCCCTGATGGTATATACACCCAAGAGTAAATATAGCCGCAAGCGGCGATGGCGGACCCTCGCACCTCCGGCGAGTCGTGACCCGTGACATTTCGTCATCCAACAATGCACTCACACCTGATGCCAGATACATGGTCATAGCGATAGCTATAAGGATTCGGGCTTAAAACCACAGAACCAGAAAATATGAGCAAGCAACCCACTTGCTGAGGTATTGGCAAACAAACAAAAATATGAGCAAGCAACCCACTTGCTGAGGTACTGGCAAACAAACAAAAAAATAGGCTACTACTGTTACATTAATGCTCATGTCTGTCATTAGCGATACAGACAATAGTGTCATGATTCTAAATAAAAAAAAAAAAAAAAGGTTCTTAGTAAGCATACTATGGGGGCTAGCATAACATGCTAATCGTTCCTTTGAATATATTAGCTTTAATGATTGTCCAGTCTGAATTTGATAGTAACTAAACACCCATACATATTGTGTTCGTTTGAGACAGCGGTGTTTCGTATTGAATTATGTTGTGATTAAATCGACGAGTGTTGTTGATCATGACATCAGGCTACACGGTCATAGCAACAGCTAAAAGGATTCGGGTTTGCCAGCGACTCGTCAAAAATGTTCCAACCGGGACAGTTCGTCCGCAGTTATCCCTGACTTAATCACCAAATTAACACAATACCACAATTAAAGGAGTTTGTTTTTTACTAAACATGCAAAATGTCTCCAAAATCGGTGAATTGGCAACACTGCTAACGCGCTCAAAACACCTTAACAAACATGGCCGCTGTTCGAGTATCTCAAGAGGTACATCCATGACGTTGCACCTCAATACAACCCCCACGCTACGACTCATAATTTGATTGGTTAAGCATCCTGTCATTCATCAGAATGGTGAAACTGGTCAAAAACTGTTTAGAGGTGCCCAAATTCAACCTTTACCCATGGCTACGCTGTTCAACGTATCAAAAAATACCTTTGCAGAATAAAATCAAGACATCTGTGACCACATGTACACCAAATCTGAATTGAATCCGATGAACCGTCTAGGAGCACTAGAGCTGAGATGGCTGAAAAAGCCACTCTTTCTGTTGCCAGATGGTGGCGCTATACCAGGGTGTCACTCTGGGCATGTGGATATCATCATAACCATCATAACCAAAAACCTGTGAAGTTTGAGCCGTATCAAGCAATGTATGGAGAACTTATGACAAATTCCCTTTTTGTGTGGCGAGACATATAAATTCATTGTTTCGCCATTTCAACACCATGCAAGATATCGAAACTCCCTCGGCAATTTAAAATCTGCAACATCTTGACCTCATATATAGCTAGTCTGACATGAACCGTCTAGGAGGAGAAAGTCAAAATGTAATACATGTGAAAACACACAAAATCCAAAATAGCTCACTTCCTGTTGGGTATGGCTAATAAGATGTAATTGCAAATTTGTTTGTCAAAATGAGACCCACAGGCCTACAAAATTTGCACAAGGTGCTGGAAACATTCCTTAGAGATTCTGCTCCATACTGACATGATAGCATCACACATCTGTTGGCGATTTGTCGGCTGCACATTCATGCTGCGAATGTCCCGTTCCACCACATCCTAAGGGTGCTCTATTGGATTGAGATCTGGTGACTGTGGAGGCCACTGGAGTACACTGAACTCATTGTCATGTTCCTGGAACCAGTTTGAGATGACGTGTGCTTTGTGGCATGGCGTGTTATCTTGCTGGAAGTAGACATTAGAAGATGGGTAGACCATGGTCATAAAGGGATGCACATGGTCAGCAACAATACTCAGGTAGGCTGTGGCATTTGAATGATGCTCAATAGGTATTAAGGTGCCTAATGTGCACCAAGAAAATGTTCCCCACACTATTACACCACCACCTCCAGCCTGAATTGTTGACACATGGCAGGATGGATCCATGGATTCATGTTGTTTATGCCAAATTCTGACCCTACCATCTGCATGTTGCAGAAGAAACCGAGATTCGTCAGACCAGGCGATGATTTTCCAACCGTCTACTGTCCAGTTTTGGTGAGCCTGTGCCCACTGTAGCCTCAGTTTCCTGTTCTTAGCTGACAGGAGTGGTACCAGGGGTCTTCTGCTGCTGTAGCCCATCCACCTCAATGTTTGACGTGCTGTATGTTCAGAAATGCTTTTCTGCATAGCACTGTTGTAATGTGTGGTTATTTGGGTTACTGTTGCCTTCTTGTCAGCTTGGACCAGTCTGGCCATTCTCCTCTGACCTCTGTCATTAACAAGGCATTTTCGCCCACAGAACTGCCGCTCGCTGGACGTTTTTTTGTTTTTCGCACCATCCTCTATATACTCTAGAGACTGTTGTGCATGAAAATCCCAGGAGATCAACAGTTTCTGAGATACTCAAACCACAGCATCTGGCACCAACAATCATCCCACGGTCAAAGTCACTTAAATCAGATTTCCTACCCATTCAGATGTTTGGTCTGCACGGCAACTGAACCTCTTGACTATGTCTTCGTGATTTTATGCATTGAGTTGCTGCCAGATGACTGGCTGATTAGATATTTGCATCAACGAGCAGGTGTACAGGTGTACCTAATAAAGTGGTCACTGAGTGTATATGTAGAATGTGTGGTATATGTATTCTACATGACCTTCATCATCGTCATCGTCCTTTCGGCCGCAGCTGAGATGGAGGTCACTTGAAGCCTCCAGGCATCCCTATCTGCCATCAGTCTGGCCAGATCTTCCGCTGGCAGCTGAAGGTCTCTGGCAATGATATCGGTTTAATTGACAGGTCTCCTACCCCTGTTATGGCAGGGGAGCCTCAATAATAGAAGGTCTGAGGCACCTTATTCTTTGGCCTGCAAGCAGCGGCCATCGAATCTAGCTCTGTGTTGTGCTACGATGGTGGAAATTGGTAGTAAATCACCGTAGATTTCACGCTTTGTTCAATGTTCTCACCAGGAATTGTTCTTGACCTTCATGAGAAGTTTTCTGTAGGTGCCATCCTAAAGATCTTTCTTCAAGGTCCATGCTTCCACACCATAGTCAAGCAGATAGGACTAGATGTTAAAATCCCTGAGTAATCGGCAGTCTTGGGGTGTTGAGTGGGGGATCGGGGGTTAAAAACATCATTGGGATCATCAGGTGGGCACACTCTTTCCTTGATGTTTCGTTGATGGGCCCACGACATCTCCAGAGGGCTCAACGGTGAATCTTGCAGCCACAGGTCACCCCCCTCTGCTTTTACCCCTTTTGCTGTCGGTCAGCATGCAGCCCAGATGTTATCTTTTATTTTTAGCCATAGCCAGTTGCTGCTTCTCTCTGCAGCTTCAGAAAGGCGTCTGATGGCCTGCCGTAGGGTGCGTCCTCGGGCTCCCATTTGTTTCAGTAGCCTGGTGGTGAAAATAGCTACAAAACCCCTGCAGCCCCAGCGTCCTTGCGTGAAGCTGGTTGGGCATGCACGCAGGATGTGTTTAAGTGTTGCTGCAGTTTTGCAAAGGGGGCATGATGGATCTTCTCCCATCCACTGGTTGAGATTCTTGGGAGTGGGAAGAACATCATAAGTGGCTCTAATGATGAAACTCTGTTCCAGTCTGTTTCCTTCCATCTCCCAGACATCCCTCCAAGTGAGTTTCCGGTGTTCCAGACTCTCCCATTTTGTCCATTGCGCTTGTCTAGCCTGTGATACTGCCTTTGCACAGCGTGCTGCCTCCTCTTGCTGCCTCACCTCCTCCACCACCAGTTTTCTTCTCAGTTCAGGTGTTGCTTTATGCCATGAGAGTGTTGTTGTGCCAGGTCCGAAGCCAGCTGTTCCATACTGCACGCACATACGATAAAGCAAAATGCCCTCCACAAATGCCTTGAAGAAAGCTACTTTTGTTTGTTCTGAAATGTCAGACTGCCAGATGTGGTGTCGTTTGTTGCAGGAATTCCATGCTTGTCCCTTGCATATTATAAAGTCTTTCTTGCTATCTGCTACATATGAGCCTAGGTATTTGAAATCGTCACCTCTTTCAGAGGTGTGCCATCACAAGATACAATGACCTGGTGTCCCTCCTCTTTGTTAACTGCCATATATTCAGTCTTCTTCGCATTAAGTAAAAGACCTACTTTGCGTGCTGCATCTTCAAAAGATGGTAAAAGATCCTGTGCTGCTTGGAGTTGATCAGCTGTAAGTGCTATATCATCAGCATAATCAAGATCTGTGACATGCTTACTCACATTACTTGAACCTTGTAAGTCCAGGAGACACGTGGGTCCATGGATTGTAGTAAGGTATAATCGACAGCAATGACAAATGTCAATGTGTCTCCTTGGAAGATTCCAGCAGTAGTTTAGAAACTCCCTGGTAGGACCATCCATGCTCTGAATGAAACTTGAGGGGTTGTACATGATTGCAATTGCCTTTACAATCTCCTCAGGTATGCCATAATTCAGAAGTATGTGCAGAATAACGTTCCTGTTGACACTGTCAAAAGCCTTTGAAAAATCTATGAACACAATGGTTGCTCTTCTCTTGGAAATTTTCATCTCTTTGATGATTCTTCTGAGGGCAAGGATCCGGGGTAAAATTGGGTCGAAGAAGATGTGATAGATTTTTGAAGCAATGGGACATAGTGTGATACCTCTGTAGTTTAGAGTCAGCTGAAGATCACCTTTCTTTGGTAAGGGAATGATACATGACTTTGAGAAGGCATCAGGTTGACCTTGGTAAGGACATTAAAAGCAGAACATACTTGCTGATGACACTAAACTTCAAGGAAAAGCCATCAGTTTGGAAGCTACCTAAGAAATAGAATTCTGAAGTGGGCAGACACCTGACAAATTCAGTTTGCCAAATGCAAACTTGTCACATGGACAGTAACAATGTAAGGCAGAATCATTTTATGTGTAATACAAAACTAGGGTGCATGCAGTATGAAAAAGACTTGGAAGTAATAGTTGATGCAAGCCTATATGGATCTAGACATCATGTTTTAAAAGGTGAAAAAACAAACAGGATACTAGCACTCATTACTAATAAAATTTTACTAAAATGTACTAATAATATTGTTATACAGACAAACATCCAATGTTGTCAAACCATATTTAGAGTAGTATGTCCAGTTCTAGGCACCACAGGCTCTGAGAAGGGCAACAAGACTGGTTCCATTTTTAATCTTTCCAAAATGCACTATAGAAACTACTTTATGATTAGTTTTGTCAATAGAACATGAGGACAAAGTTGTTAAAGGGTCACCTCCCAAAAATTAAGAAAAATGAATAACTGGAGGAGAAAGTTAAATCCTGGAGGAAGTAAACAAGGGTTTGAAACAGGAAACAAGTTTTTGATCAACCAACTGAAACCATCCAAGTAAGAGGGGAAAAAAAATATTTATATTATATTTATAACTTCTGATGTTTTTTGTAAACCACAGTGTACTGTAGTTAGGAGTAACTGTACTTGTGTTAACTGTTTTAGTTTACGCCCACATTATTTATCGTGATTTTATTTTCGTAACCATCAGCGAGCCCTTCTAGGGCTGGGCAATTAATCAAATTTTATTTTCAATTACGATTCTGGTTTCCATCGATTAAAAAAACAAGATAATCAAGATAAAATGATTATTGTGCCGCATTATTTATTGAAATGTATGTGTGTATATATATACACCAATGAGCCAAAACATTATGAACACCTGCCTAATATGCTGTTGGTCCTCCATGTGCCGCCAAAACAGCGCCGACCTGCCGAGGCATGGACTCTACAAGACCCCTGAAGTTGTCCTGTGGTATCTGGCACCAAAACATTAGCAGCAGATCCTTCAAGTCTTGTAAGTTGCGAGGTGGAGCCCCCGTGGATCGGACTTGTTGGTCCAGCACATCCCACAGATGCTCAATCGGATTGAGATCTGGAGAATTTGGAGGTCAGGGCAACACCTTGAACACTTCATCATGTTCCTCAAACCATTCCCAAACAATGTGTGCAGTGTGGCAGGGCGCATTATCCTCTTGAAAGAGGCCACTGCCGTGAGGGAATATCATTGTCATGAAGGGGTGTACCTGGTCTGCAACGATGTTTAGGTAGGTGGCACATGTCAAATTGACGTCCACATGAATGGCAGGCCCCAGGGTTTCCCAGCAGAACATTGCCCAGAGCATCACACTCCCTCCACCCGCTTGTCATCTTCCCACAGTGCATCCTGGTGCCATCAGTTCCCCAGGTAAACAGCGCACAAATACGCGGCCACGTTATCTAAAAGAAAACGGGACTCATCGGACCAGGCAACCTTCTTCCACTGCTCCAAGGTCCAGTTCCGACGCTCGCGTGCCCATTGTAGGCGCTTTCAACGGTGGACAGGGGTTATCATGGGCACTCTGACTGGTCTGCAGCTATGCAGCCCCATACGCAACAGGGCGCAATGCACTGTGTGTTGTGACACATTCCTCCCGTAAACATCATTAAAATATTCTGTGACTTGTGCCACAGTAGATCTTCTGTCGGTTCGACCAGACAGGGTAGCCTTCTTGCCCTCGCGCATCAATGAGCCTTGGGCGCCCAACACCCTGTCACAGGTTTGTGGTTTGTCCCTCCTCAGACCACTGTCGGTATGTACTCACCACTGCTGACGGGGAGCACCCCACAAGTCCTGCCGTTTCAGAGATGCTCTGACCCAGTCGCCTAGCCATAACAACTTGGCCCTTGTCAAAGTCGCTCAGGTCTTTACTCCAGCCCATTTCTCCTGCATCCAAGACGTCGACTGTGAGAACTGATTGTTCGCTTACCATCCAATCTACCTAGTCCTTGACATGTGCCCTTGTTTGGAGATGATCAACGTTATTCGGTTCAGCTGTGAGTGGTCATAATGTTTTGGCTCATTGGTGTGTATAAATGATTTATTTATTTCTCTTTTTTACATTTATTTTTTAATTTGTTTTTAAGTTTAATTATATTTAAAGTCCAAGAAAATCCACTGTTAATAAGAAAAGTTTTTTTTTTTTTTTAACTCTTTTGCGCGTATGGTCACACTGGTGTGATCAGCCATTTAGCGCGTATGCTAACACTGGTGAGAATAGAACACGAGATTGGAAAAATTCTAGCTAATTTTAGCTTTGAGGAAGCAACGATTTAACATTAAAAATATAGCAAATGTGGCTGTGAAAACCATTGGCAATTTTAGACTCTTTCTAGGGGTGCTTAAGCACACCTAAATTTCATCTGAGCACCCCTAAATAATAATAATAAGAAGAAGAAATTATTATTTTCTGAAATTATTTTTAGCCCTCTAACGTTACATTTTGTGAACTTGCCTGTTAGAAATTACAGGTTCAAATGGCTTTATTTAAACAGATTTAATGTCCAGTATTCTTTATAAAGTCTTGATGTTACACACTCCGGTAAAGTAGGTATTACTGTGACTTTGAAAGTGTCTGGTTATAGTTCCATGGCGTGAATAGTGTCAAAGAACGTTAGCTGATGTAGTTCGCTAGAGATTATCGGCTAATGTTAGCTTTCTGAGCTAGTCTGCTTGCACAGTTGCCAGATAAGGAGCTAACTGATGCACTTGTGGCGGAAAATTTTTGAATAAGTGTATACCCCATATGTAAATTATGAGCATTGCCACTTTCACCCCGCCAGAGACAAGCGGAGCTTGACGTGCTACAATCAAGCTTGTTACATGGTGGAGATAAATTATTGCCAGCAAACGTCATAGGCATTTCTAGCAGATGTCAGTGTATTACTACAGTGCCTATAGAAAATCATCATACACCTTTGAAATAGTTACTTTATTCGTCATACAGCCTGAAATCAAAACCCATTCCAAAAAAAACCTTTTCCAGCTTTATTTACAGATTTTGCCTTCCAACATCAAACTAATGAAAGAAAAAGGTGACAGTTCTGAAAATTAATAAAAAACTGAAAAACTAGAATAACAGGGTTGGAAAAGTCATCAGTCCCCTGATTTAATACTTCGTAGAGCCACCTTTTGCTGTAATTACAGCCATCAATCTTTTTGGATATGTCTGTACTAGCTTAGCACACCTAGATTGGGGAATATTTGCCCATTCTTCCTTGCAGAATTGTTTGAGTTCAGTCAAATTCTGTGGTGAGCGGCAATGGACTGCTCTCTTCAAGTCCATCCACAGATTTTCTATCGGATTTAAGTCAGGGCTCTGACTTGGCCACTCAAGGACGTTCACCTTCCTATCCTTAAGCCACTGTGTTGTTCTTTTGGTGGTATGGTTAGGATCGTCATCGTGTTGGAAGGTGAATGACCTGCCCATCTTCACCTGTCTAGCAGAGGGATGCAGGTTTTCCTCAAGAATTTGGGTGTACTTGGCAGCATCCATTTTCCCTTAAATACTGACCAATTGCCCAGTCCCCGCTGAAGAGAAACACCCCCACAACATAATGTTGCCACCACCATGCTTCACAGTAGGTATGGTGTGTTCTGGGTGGTGTGCTGTGTTTGCTTTTCACCAAACATAGCGCTTGGAGTTCAGTCCAAAAAGGTCAATTTTGGTCTCATCTGACCATAGCACCTTTTGCCACATGGCATCAGAATCTTCCAGGTGGGTTTTTGCATAGCACAAAGGAGACTGAGTGTGGCACTTTTTCAGGAAAGGCTTCTTACTTGCCACTCTGCCATACAGGCCAGCTTTGTGTAAAGCTTGTGAGATTGTTGTCACATGCAGACTGACCAGTCCCAGGCATAGAGCCTTGTAAGTCCTTCAAAGTTGCCTCTGGCCTCTTGGTAGCTTCTCTGATCAATGCCCTCCTGGCTTGGTCATCCAGTTTGGACGGATGGCCTGATCTCGGCAACGTGTTGGTGGTGCCATATGCTTTCCACTTCTTAATGATGCTCTGAACGGTACTCAGAGGGATAGCTGATGCTTCAGAATCTTTTTGTAGCCTTCTCCTAACTTGTGCCTTTCTACCACTTTATCCCGGAGGCCTTTTGAAAGCACTTTCCCAACCATGGTGAATTCTTTGCAGTACCACGCACAACTAGTAGTGGAATCTTCAAGAAACAGCTGGTTTTATTCTGAAGTAATCAAAACCACTACAATTGATGTCAGGTGGGGCAATTAGCCTGGTGTTTGATCTGGAAGTTGATTGGTTGCACCTGAGCAAGTTTATAATGATATACTTGAAGGGGCTGATCACTTTACCAAACCAGGTTATTCACTAGTTAATTTTTAATAATTCTCCAAAATGTTTTAAAATGTTATTTTCACTTTGATGATGAGGGTTATAATGTGTACATACAGCTCAAAAAAGTTTATTTTATTTTCCAGTGTAATGTGACAAAAGGTAAAGATTTTCACAGGGTATGATGACTTTCTATAGGCACTGTATTATCGCTTGAAGGTTACAAGCACTGCCGAGTGTTGATGTCAGTTCTTGATTTTAACCACTTTAACCACAGTATTGACATATTAACTAAAGTTATTGTATATCAACCACTTACCCTATCCCTACTGTGCACATGGAGGTCTGGAAGGGTATAAGGAAACCAGACAATCCAATATGTTGGCCTTAAACAAATCCTATTGTACTTTGTATGCATGTGAGCAGAGACTGAGGGAGGGGGGTCGGAGGTGTGCAGGAGACAGTGGGAAGGTATGTAGCAGTGAAATATCATGACGTAGAGCCGAGAGGGAGAGGAGAAAAGAACAATTTTACATGTGTGCCGTAAGTTACAAAGTAAGGCCTGTTGTTGTGTTGTCCAGACATTGCCCAGGAGATGGACCGTGAGTGTAAGATAAAGAGGACTCTGTAAGGGGGGTTGTTTGTTCAGTACTATTGTGGTGGAAGAAACGTGACAATTTGTTTATCCACATGCAGTAAATCCATGTGTAGTTTATAAGCATTGCCAGAAGATGTCAGTTAAGCTAAAGCAGGTAATTAGTGTGAACCCTGGAAATAATGTAAAATTAAGGTGGGAGATATATATATACATACATATATATATATTTTTTTTCTTTTAAATGAAGACAGAAATGTGCTGATGTACCACAGGGGGATGCTGGAGGGGCAACAGGACAATATGGTGTGACTGAAGAAGTAACAATAGTGTACGGAGAAGATGGAGTGACTTTAAGGGAGGAGTTTGAGTTTCATAAGCAAGCATTTGGGTTACATTAGGTTAGGGTTATTCTAGGTTAAAGTGGATAGTCAATTATATATTTTTTAGCAGCCAAGGCAGATATGGAACTGGAACAATAGGTTTCTGTATGAGTCAGGGTGCATGTGACAGAGAAGCCGAAATAATGTTGCTTCTCTTGGTGCAGGTGCAGATCTTCACCTGACTGTCACTTCTCCTGGTGTCTTGTGTTAGGGATATGCCTGATACCCTCTCCCCTTGCCTCTGACCACTCTGAGAAAGTTTTCATCTTATTCAGCAATGACGTTTTGTGTATAACAGGAGGAGCTAGGGGAAAGTAATAAAAGAGAAAAATGTATGCAGATCAAAGGGGCTGGCTTTTGTGGGGTGTGAATGAATGCTTGGGGAGAGTGAATGTGTGTGTTGCTCTGCACGGACCAGCCCTAGTTTACTGTATGTGATTGATCACCATATGCATATGATATATATTTGTTCTTTATCGGGCACTGGAATTCACGTTCTGTAATTATTACAAAAGGTATGTATAAATTGTATAACTTAGAATTGTTACAGCACAAGTGTGGAGGAAGCCTCCAATCTAATTGGCCTAGACTGGGAGAGGTTCTCCACCACACACTTTATTATTTTAGTTAAAGTAGTCACAATGTTTCTTATTCTGATGGAATTGGGCTTTATGGTATATTTACAGTACACTTATGGACAGTGAATTGAAGCATTGGAACAAACCCTGACTTATTGGAAATGTCTGTTTTTCCATAGATGGATATATATAATTTTTTTTTTTTTTTAAAGAAAACAGCCATGTTAAGACATGCTTAGATCACACAATGCAGTAAGGCCAAAATGACGTTACCTCACTGCATTGCCCACAGCAACCCAATATTCAATTAGAATAACGTTATAAATTGATATGGATCAATTTACACCTTTTATTAGATTATAAAGTCTCTCTTTGGTTGTTACGTTTGCCTTTTGGTTGACAGCACAAAGAGGGACAGAGAAGGAGAGAGAGCAGGATGGAGTCGGCAGAAAGAGAGAGAAATAGCAAGAAGAACCAGGTGAGAAAGTGGACAGGTAGTCAAGACCACACAGTTGTAATGCCAAGGCAGCTTCTGTTTTGCCCACATTCATTGCAGTGGATTCCACAATGATTTCACATAACTAAGCAGTACATGGTTGTTGTAAATTAAAATATCATATATAGAAAAATATTAATGTATTAATAGTTATCCAGAACAGATCTTAGAATTGCCCCTGGTGAAAGCTTAATAACACTAATGAAAACATAATGAACCATATAACATAACACGCACGCTACATAGCATAAAATAAGTTACGTGCAAAAGGGTTAAAAGTTCAATAAATGCATGATGTTTCCAAAGTCAATGAGTAATCGAGTGAAATAATAGTGATCTCAATATTGACCAAAATAATTGTGATTATGATTTTTGCCATAATCGAATAGCCCTACCTTCTCCACTGTCTTGATTAGTTTGATTTGGGATTTGTTCCCTAAAAAACCCAGCATGTTTACTCCTAATACACCAGTCAGCTTCTTAGCAACATCGCCACAAAACACACACTTTTGCACAATACTCAATTTACATGTCTTTGTCCTTTTAGCACCGTGGATAACAACTGAGAGATTTAATAATTTGCTCATGGTTTCAGAAGCGAATTAACATTTTATCTATTCATCACAAAGCTTATTCACCTACTTTCAGTCAATGACAAACTTCTGTCAACATCTGCATCTTTTTCCTTGAAGATTTCATGTGCATTCATAATGCAAAGCAAATGCACCTTTCTTCATACTGTATGTTTAGCCTATGCCCAACATACTCATCAGATGAATGCAAGCCATGAGAATCTTGTGTAACCTAAGCATGTCTTAAGTTTATAGCCATTTCAAATGGTTAGTAAGTAGGCCTAATGTTCATAAAACGCAGCAAAGGGAGTGGGTCTGAAAATATTCTTTTTTTTGCCTTATTTAACAATATAGAAAGTTGTATGTTCAGAGGCAACATCTTTTTGTGTGTTCATGTTTTGTGCCTTAAAACAACAAAATAAAAGGTTCAAAGCTACATGCTGCCTGACGCCTGGTCTCTCTTTTGCTGTAGTAACCCCTTGTTCATGTTTTGCTCCTCCCTGTCCATTACAGCCCTCACCCCTAGCATGGTGATATATGGAAGAGAATTTAGGCAGTGAAGCAAGACTAAATACAGCATGGCACCAGTTTAGTTTGTTCTTTTTCTACTCCTCCTCTGTTTTGTTACACCTACAGACCACCCCTGTGTACAGCATCCCTGCAGGAACTGCCCAGGCTTTGATCACTAGAAGCCCTGCTCTCTGGCTCTTGCACCATCAGGGGCCTTATGGTAAAGCTCATAGGCCAGACTTTCTGCATGCTGCAGTTCTAGTTGGAGGTGCCAGTCCTTCAGCCCCTTCTGAAGAACCAGATGTCCCCCAAACAGATCTGGAAGGTAGCTTAGGGGAGACTTATGTGTATGGTACCCATGATTGTTGTCTCCCCTCCAGGGCCATTTTGGCAGAGTGCAGTGGGAAGATCAAAACCTGAAGTATGGTCACAATAACATCCAGGAGAAAAAGAGACAGTTTGTAGTTCTTGGAAAATGAGCTGTGCCATACTTCACCTTTTAAGGTGGGTTGTTATACTGTGTTCACAAGAAGAAAGGTGTCAAAGAATCCCTGCTGCTGGTAACTAGAGCACATGTTCCCATTGTGCTTGGGCTGGCCCACTTTCACATGCTGGGTGTTCACCTGCTACAGAGGTGCCTCAGGTCAGGGATATATTGTGCCATTAGAGATTACTGCCATGATGAGAGATGACAATGACACTGTAGCAGAGACTTTAGTCAGGCCATGACTGTGATTCAACTTGGCAGTGCCCTTCTGCTTGAATACACAGCGATCAACTACCAAAGATTTTGACAAACTGTTGACTATTTTTTTTGGCAGATTACACATAATTTTGTGTACGACAGCCTGGGAAATTTGGAATAATACATTGATGAGGACTACAGAAGACAGACAACACAGAGAGATAATACAGAGGTTAGTTCCTTACTAGCCACAAATTCTCAACACGTGATACTATCAAATTCCTTCAGACTCATCAAATTCCTTCAGAAAGAATATCAAGTCTTGAGAAACAGCTCAAACCAGGAACACATCACATCACTTGTTAAAACCATATACTACAGAACACCATCAAACTCTCGCCATGCAAATGACAACAATAGTAAAAGAAAAAAAATAATTGAAAGACGTCATTGACATACAGTCAAGCAGCACACATGATGACCTAATCTTAACAGGAATACAAAATTACAAAAAGCCATTACTTCATGCACACACAGCTGAACCTTAATCCAGAAACTGTCAAAAAATGACAATCCTCCATATGCACTAAACAGTAATCACACCAGATCCATCACTGAACAGTTCAAACATTATAAACACAAAGAACTTCTTAAAGGCAAGGGAAGAGAACTGTAATGAGCAGACTCCATCATCAGACTCCATGCAAAATAAAGGAGAAATGCAAAACACCTTCCAATCAGAAAAGAATTCCTGAAAAAAAGAGAAGCATGTACTGATTACTATGGAAAAATGTACACTGATAGCCCGCTATACCATGACAGAGATGTCACCCACTGGCTGTCATAAATGCCAATGCACAAAAGAAGAGGACAAAAAATAATAGCACAATGCTGTGAAATTGTGTTTCTACCTTTTCTTATTATTGGGGCCCAAGTAGCAAAGCTGTGCAGGCACCTATTGTGTTTGTAGCTTTTCTTACTATTCATCTTCTTCCTCTGGCTAGGGTGTCTATAGCAGCCCCTAGAACCGTATGGTAAAAAGTTTTTGAAATTTGGCACACTGATTGGGGACACTCCCATGATTCTTTTAACCAAGTTTGATGTCAGCGCCTCGAACGATCTGGCGCCACCAATGGGTCAAATTTGGAGGTACATTTACGCACATAACTTTTGAACTTGGTACATGGACTCAGGACCCCATTCTGACGATGTCCAAAAACTTTTCATCATTTGGCCACTGGGGGGCGCTGCAATAAGCAAAAATGTGTTCCAGCTAATGACTGTTGATGCGTTTGCCTTAAAAAATGATTCTTGTGTCTGGTGATACTGTGGGAGGTCCCAAGGCCAAGACATGGCAACTTGTCAAGTCAACCTTATTGACGTGGCTGCCCTATTGAATTTCTTCAAAACGTTTAAAAATTTTTCACAGGCCACAAATTGTGTCAAATCTTCACTAAATTCGTCACATGTGATCTTTGGACCAAGCCTCACAAAAGTTATCAGATGGATTTTTGATTTTCAAAAGTGTTTGTTCAGTACAGCCAAACGAAATCGACAGCGAAGCCGCCAAACAGGAAGTGAGGGCATATCTCAGCAATGCTTTGATGTGTTGACACCAAACTTGGTATAAGGACTCGGGACGCTTTCCAGAGGTTGTGCTAAAAAGTTTTTTTGTCATTTGACCACTGGAGGGGCGCTGCAATAAACAAAAACATCTTTTTGCATTGTAAGTGTCGATGTGTTTCCCTTGACAAAAGTGATTCTTGTGTCAGGTGATACTTTGGTAGATCCCAAAGATGAGACATACTGCGACAGCTTTGACCGCGATGTAAATTCCGAGTGCTTGTTCTGCTGTTCTTCAGCTGTGTCCGAAATCATCCCCTATTCATTATATAGTGCAAATATATACATTTTACACTTGATCGGTCGACTTAACTGCCAGCTAGCTAGCTAATGTTAGTTTCAATTAATTTGAACAGATGAAGCTTGGTGCTAGTTCTTTCATTAAGTTAGCTAGTGATAGCTAGATAGGTAGCGGTATTATCTAGCTAGCAGGTTAATGTTGGTTGCAACTGGCTAGTCACTTAGCTAGCTAGCTGGCACAGTTAGACACAAAGATGTTCATACAAATGTTCGAATAAACTTGCAAACATAAAACTATATCCAGAAAATTATTAGTTTATTGTATGGCTGAGAATAGTGAGTGAGAGAACGAGTGAGTGATTTCAGACGCAGCCTTTGTCTTCGCAACACTTCTGCTAAGAAAGTTTGCTGGTTTTTAAAATGGTGCTTGTATCTTTTCACTGCAACTCTGCATCGAGATTTAGGGAATTATTACTTTAAAAAGTAACAGTAGTAGAACTATTTCACACTATTATGGTTAAACTTTGCATTTAATTCACAGTTCACATGCGTGCCGAACCATGGGGGGTAATCCGTACGGATCACGGATCAACTATGATCCATTACACCACTAACCAAGAAAGGTGTGTATTCCAGACCTTGAAATGTTCACCGTTGAAATGTTCACAGGGTCTAGATGACCCTTTTATCTCCTGAGGGAATCCCCCTTGTAGTGATTAGCTGTGTTTACAACCTCAAATACTATGTCAGATGACACTACTATCCTTGACAATAACTCACTCTTTGCCTACCAACAGTCTAATTCAAATCACTACCTGGTGTAATAATAACTTTCTCCAGCTCAGTATCTCCAAAAAAATGAAATGCTCACCAACCCTCTCTCACCGCACCCGATCAGACACAGCCCAACTACCATACTTGTGGCGATAGAAGAAATAGCAGAGGATAAAATGCCTAGGGATCACACTGGACAACACTGGGAGACAGCTGCAACCAATACACCACAGGCTGTGTCCCAATACGAAGTCGGCTCCCTTAGAAGGCAGCATTTGAAGGGAGCATTTTCACTATTTTCACAATTTTGCGTACCTGTCCCAAACCAAAGTCATCATGTGCCCTTCTAAGGTGCCTTATTTCGGTTAAATTTGAAGGCAGCGTCCAATGTACCCTTATGAAATGTCTTCCTCCGACTCATCTCTGTGCTAGCTTGGCTTGTGGACCGCAGAGCGAAAAGAAGCAGCGGCTGACATCACGTGTCTTTGAGGAGGGCACGTGCTTGTCCACGCTCTCTCGAATTGACAGTGGGGGTTGTGCAATGGGACCGAACAGTGATGACAAATTGGGCATTCCCAAAATTCAGGGAACTGGCCATTCAAAATTGGGGAGAAAATGGATAAATGGGGAAAAAAATTGTTGCGGTTATATCTAAAAAATACATTGTAATTATTTAATACACTGGAATAATGTACGTAATGTTTTTAAGCCCCGGTGAGCTTTCTGTGAACTAGCTATCTAGCTTGCTAGTAATCACATTACTTTCCAATAGAACAAGCTAGCTATTTGGTTTTCCATCGAACAAAGGTGAATTTTTTTACAGCTACTGAAGTGCTTAACATGATAATCTGATTAAATTGAAAAAAGTAATTGATCTAGTGGCTAGTTATTTAGTTACACGAACGTTAAACTAATTTTCTCTCCAGGGACGCGAACGATCTATGACGTCATCCTGCCTTCAAAGTGTGTCCCGATTTCGTTGCCTTTTGAGGTCCCTTTTCCGTTAGGATGCTACCTTATAAGGGAGCTCACTTCTAAGGGTGCAGGCAGCTGACTTAGTATTGGGACACAGCCAATAAATGCTGCCAACAGAGACTCTGCCATTCACAAACTGAAAAATCTGTCTGTTCAACCCAACCATCTCCCTGTCATATATTGCACCAGTCCTCCTCTATTGTACTTTCTTTTTCATACAATGCTTATGGTCACAAATAAAAATAAATTCACACACAGAACCTCAGCAATAATTGGTCTCCCCCCCTCCCATCCTACCTGACCTCCTCATCACAGCAACAACACACAAAGCAAGTACAACAGCCCATGACCCAGATCATCTGCTCCACCCCCACTTCACATTTCTCCCCTATGTCTGTAAACCTTTCTGGTGCAGGAGGCCCCACTTCAGTAAGAGCTTTGTTCCCTCAGCCATAAACATACTTCACAAACTCCTGTGATCCCCACCCTAGACTCTTAGACCACTGTTCCGCTTGATATGTGCCTTTACTGTTGACTGCGACATGTTTCACAGTGTCATAATACTGAAGAATGTGTCACCGTTTATTATGTGCATTATGTGTGTGTTACTATGTAATGTGTTTCACGGAGACATGGCTAACAGGGAATATACCGGACTGTTCGGTGGAGCTAGCTGGCTTCACACTAGTGCGAGTGGACAGGGGACAACAGAGCGGTAAAAAGAAAGGAGGAGGTCTGGCCGTCTTTGTTAGCTCGAAATGGTGTAACCCTGGGCATGTCACCCTGTTACGGTGAAGGAGAGCATCTGTACTCCAGATACAGAGCTGCTGGCTGTGGGACTGAGACTATCTACCTTGGGAGTTCTCTCATGCCATTGTTGTTGTTGTTTACATCCCACTGTTGGCGATGGCTGCGCGTGCCTGTGATGTCATCCACTCTACTATCGCGGGATTACAGACACACCACCCCAGCGCCTTCATGACAATCAACAGGGACTTCAACCATGTCTCCCTCTCCAAAACCCTTACTAATTTCACTCAGTATGTGCACTGCAAAACAAGGGAGAATAAAATCTTGGACTTGCTGTATGCCAATGTGAAGGGGGCATACAGCTCCACCGCCCTACCCCCCCTCGGCGGGTCAGACCACAACCTGATACATCTTGTACCCCGGTACAAGCCTGTAGTCAGACAGCAGCCCGCCACCACCAGGACAGTGAAGGTGTGGTCTAGAGAAGCTGAAGAGGCTCTGCAGGACTGCTTTCAGACCACAGACTGGGACCTGTTCCTGGAGGACTACGTGGAGGACATTGAGGGACTCTCCCAGTGCATTACAGACTATATCCGGTTTTGTGAGGACAGCGTTGTACCCACCAAGAATGTCCGCTGTTTCTCAAACAATAAACTATGGATCAACAAGGACATTAAAGCCCTCCTCAACAGGAAGAAGAGGGCCTTCATGGCAGGAGACAAGGAAGAGGTCAGATCAGTCCAAAAGGAGCTGAGGAGTGAGTTAAAGAAGGCCAAGAACAACTACAGGGAGAACCTGGAGGGCAAGCTACAAAAGAACAGCACCAAGGAGGTGTGGGGTGGGTTAAAGAGGATCACTGGACATAAAAAATCAGGTCCAGCCGTGGAAGGGAGCCAGGTGCGTGCAAATGAGCTAAAGATGTTTTTCAACAGGTTTCACTCAACCCCCGGACCCCAGCTGCCACCCCCCTCAGCCTCAATCCACCTCAGCTGCTGCCCTCCCCTCCCCTCGCCCCCCCTCTGCTACTGAGGACAATACAAGTGGCACTACAGCCCGTCCCCCCTCCCCTCCCCCTGCCACCGGAGACAACCTCAAGACCGACACCTTCCCCCAACACAGTCTCTCCCTCATGCCAGAGGACATCTTAACGCCCCCCTCCCCCCCCCCCACCAGCCCATCCATCACATCCATCACATCCAGCCAGGTGAGACGGGAGCTATAAAAGCTCCGAATCAACAAAGCATCGGGTCCAGACAACATCAATCCCAGGGTGCTTAAGGTGTGTGCCAGACAGCTTGCAGGAGTGTTCCAGCACCTATTCAACCTCTCATTGAAGCTGAGGAAGGTGCCCCAGCTGTGGAAGACCTCCTGTATTGTTCCAGTGCCCAAGAAAGCATGTCCCAGTACTCTCCAAGACTACAGGCTGGTGGTACTGACATCACATGTCATGAAGACCTTCGAGAGACTGGTTCTGCAGCACCTTAGGCCCCTGGTGAAGGAGTCCCTGGACCCCCTGCAGTTTGCGTACCAGGCCCAAATCAGCGTGGATGACACCATCATCTACCTGCTGCACAGGGCTTACTCACACCTGGAGAGGCTGGGAAGTACAGTGAGAGTCATGTTCTTTGACTTCTCCAGTGCATTCAACACCATCCGGCCCCTCCTGCTTGCGGAGAAGCTCTCAGCCATGCAGGTGGACCACAACATGGTGGCCTGGATCACAGACTACCTCACCAACAGGCCACAGTTTGTCCAGCTACAGGGCAGCTTGTCAGACGTGGCGATGAGCAGCACCAGCGCACCCCAACGAACCGTACTTTTACCATTTCTTTTCACCATCTACACCTCTGACTTCAGCTTCAACTCTGGAACTTGCCACCTCCAGAAGTTCTCTGATGATTCCACCATCGTGGGGTGCATCAGTGAGGATGAGGAGGAGGAGTACAGAGGGGTGGTAGAGAGCTTCACCAGATGGTGTGAGGAGAACCACCTCCAGCTCAACATCGGCAAGACCAAGGAGCTGGTGGTGGACTTCCGACAGAGCAGGAAGCCCCCTACCCCATTACCATCCAGGGGGAGGAAATTGAGATGGTGGACTGGTACAGGCTCCTGGGAGTGCACATAAACAATAAACTGGACTGGACGGACAACACTGAGGCCCTCTATAGGAAAGGACAGAGCAGACTGTTCTTTCTTAGGAGGCTCAGGTCCTTCAACGTGTGCAGCAGGCTACTGCGGATGTTCTACCAGTCTGTGGTACCCAGCACACTATTCTTTGCCGTGGTGTGCTGGGGAGGCAGCACCAGGACTGGGGAGACCAACAGGCTCAACAAGCTGGTGAAGAAGGACAGCTCTGTTGCTGGTCAAAAACTGGACAGCCTGGAGGCAGTGGTGGAGAGGAGGATGAGGGACAAAATCAGGACTATCCTGGGCTACCCCTCCCATCCCCTCTATGATGAGCTGTGGCAGATGGGGAGCATCTTCAGCCACAGGCTCATCCCCCCCAAGTGCAAGACAGAGTGATTTAGGCGCTCTTTTGTGCCGACAGCAATCAGGCTGTACAACAGCGCCAGTGACCCCCAGCCAATGCCTCTTCCATAGCTGCCACCTCCCCCCCCAACCTATCATGCCACTTTTGCACTACATGTTAACTTTTGAAACTGTTTCTGCACATTTTACTGTTCACTATACTTCTTTTTTTTTGCACTACATGTACAGTTGTCTGCCTAATTGTTGTTCACTACTGTTTATTGTATATTAGCATATTACACATTATAGCATATTATATGTATTGCACTATATTTTAATTTGTATTGTATTTTTTATTGCATTCTTATTATATTGTTATCTGTACTTCTTCGACTGTCCTTTCTGCTGCTGGTAACACCCAAATTTCCCCTCCTGGGGATCAATAAAGTGCTATCTTATCTTATCTTATCTTATTTTTGTGACTGTATGTACTGTGCACTGGCTGAGGAAAATAATTTCCTCTCTGGGAGCAATAAACTATCTAGCTATCAGATTAACACACACAGACCTTTAACTGACTCAAATCTATAACAATGCTATCACTCAAATTTGAAACACGGAACATTTGCAGTTCACAGGAAAAAAGGACTAAGATTCTAAATCACCCAATCAAATCATAGACTGGCATGCCTATCACAATAAACTCACATCAGTGTCAGAACATAAAAAATGAAAAGCATCACAACTCAGTAAAATATTTTCAGCAACCTACAATTCTAAGCAAAGACGGATCTCCATTCTAATAAATAAAAGAATACCTCTAATCCATAAAACTACCACTGCTGATCCTGATGGCCAGTACAACGCCAATGCTTCCATCAACAACCTAACCTTGCAAACATGTACAGTCTGAATTGTGACTCTCCATCCTCCACCCATACATTTTTCTCATTACTGTCCAATCTTATATTTACATAACATTTTTATTTAGTCATACTGTGCTACTCTTATCAAGCCACTAAGAAATGTGCATTCAATAGGGTTAGGCTGTACAGATATTAAAACATTAGTGCCAACCTTAAAATGTAGCACCATTTTGGGATACATTGCCACAGTGAGATTAAGTGCTTCAAAGGACATACAAACTTAAACTATTACGCTTACTATTATTATTACATAAAGTATTATGTTACAGCTACATATTAATGTTAATAGGGGGAGATGCCAGAGAACAGAGAGCCCAAAAATCAGAGTAGAGTAGTTTGGTGTGCTAAAATCAGAGTAGACGTTATAGAGAAATGAGGAGAGGTGTGATGTGACATAAGAGTAAATTGTGGATCTGGTGAACAGCTGCTTTCTGGATCAGCTGGAAGGGTTTGATGGCACTTGCAGGGAGGTCAGTCTAAAGAAAGTTGAAGAGAGTTACAGTAGTCCAATTTGGAAAGCAACAGGGCTTGAACCAAGAGTTGTGCTGAGTTATGATGGATTTTACAGTTGTTTTAAAGTACAAATCTGCAACTCTATGTTACTGCTATTATTGTGTCAGAGAAGTAGATTGTCCAGCACAATCCCCAGGTTCTTGTTTTCTCTGGGATAATGACACTATCATGTTGTCAAATACATCACTGGGAAAGCCTTGATGCATGAGGCAAGCTTACAAGCTGAACAACTATAATTTGAGGTGCCTTCAGTACTGTCATTTACCCATCAATGGACAGATCAAGCACATCAAGTACCTCAACATATTGACACTCCATTGAAACACTAAAATAATATATAAATGCTTGGTGGTCTTGGTAATAGTTGGCAATTGAAAACCTATCAGTAAGAGAATATTCCTACTGCTCACCTCTTCATCAGTCACTCTTGCCTTGATTTCTCCCTTATCAGTAATTCTTTTATATCTGACACCTCAGATACCAAAAGATCACCACATCATAATCAGTGATCATGCCCCCATTTACTTAAAATTAAACAGTGAACACTTCAAACAACCTATCGTCATATGGTGCTTCAGTAGTTCTCCCCTTACGATGCTGAATTTTACCCTTTTTCACCAAAGATCCTTCACAGAAATAAACAATCCACTGTAAATTGCATTCACATTACTCTAGGAAACAAGCAAAGGAGTACTGAGAGGCTAAAATAATATCACAACAAAAAAGGAACAAGAACTCAAAAAAAGCTTGGGGGAAATATATTAAATTAAAAAACCTGATATGGAGACTCAGACATTCAGAAAAACTTGAAAACAATAGGAAAATATTTGACAAATCAGTAAAAATGAAACAAATAAAATGATCAGTTTTCCCCTTCATAAGGGATTCAACAGGGAAGGCTATGCAGATGCCCCAACACAACATTCTATAGCAAATTAAACACCTGAGACTAACCAAAGTCAAAACCCATTGACTCCTTTCTGAATAATATAAATCTTCCAAAACTAACTAATGAACAAGCAGAACAGAACAGAACACCAAATGAATTCCGTAAAGTACTCAATCAAATGCCAAAAAAACAAAGCTCCAGGACCTGATTGCTTCCCTGCTGAATTTGTTAAATACTTCTTGCAAGCAATTTCACCATTGCTCATCAGAATGGCACTTGAAATAAAACATGAATGAATGCAGCCCTCATCTCAGTAGTATGGAATCCAGGTGCTATTAGGGTGCTATTGCCACCCTAATGCTTAACACAGATGTCAAAATTATCAGTAAAGCCTTAGCCAATAGAATCAAAACCATACCTCTATTCACACATTATCCCAATCAAACTGAATTCACCAAAGGAAGCTGCTCATCAAACAATATGCACAGACTGTTTAATTTAAAGAATTTATCAAACCAACAATATGAAAACAATAATTTCATTATTTGATACAGAAAAGAATTTCTCAACAAACTCTCTATAAATACACTCCAATTTGTCATAACCCTGATTTTCAATTCAACAAAGCACCATTTATTTTTGCCACGTGGGAAGAGAAAGGTATCATACAACTCCAAAGAAAAGTCTTTCTAAATTATACAAACTACTGTCCCATGTTGACTCAGCAATATTCCTCCCAATTAAAAAATGGGAAAAAGATATATTAATCTCCCCCAACACTGACTTCTGGACACAAAACTGCAGGACCAACTTCTCAATGACTATCAATACTAATACACAACTAATTCAGATACAACTTACAACTAAATCAGGCAATTTGTAAACAGTTCATCAGACATTGATGAAAATAACTTCAAATTAAAGCTGACAGTCTACACATAAACTCCATCATCACTATATGACTTAAAATCCAAAGTTCTGGAGCACGGAGCAAAAACAACGAAAAAAGTCACAGTCAAAATATTTATGGAGCTCACTGTACATCACCCAGCACAAGTTGTATAAAATGGCATGGACAGATTCAGACACAAGCTCACACTGCACACTGGACACCCCAGATAACCATTTCCTCACCACCTGGCTCTGCCCACCCACTGATTGTTTCTGGCTGGCAATCATAGACAAAATGTCCCTCCTTTTGAGTGGCAGCAATACCGTCTCTCTGTTTACTTGGAGGCCTCTTGACAATCGACCCACCAATCCAAAACACCAGACACATATCAACAGAGAAAATGACAGCATCTCAAAAATCAAACTACAAATTTTAAAGAAATTTGGGCCCACTTTATCAACATTATAAATTTATGATGGAATTTGCTTTCTATGTAATCTCTCTCTCTCACACACACACACACACACACACACACACACACACACACACACACACACAGTCTGTCTGTCCATCCATCTCTCTGTCTTTCTGTCTGTATGTCTGTCATTCTCTGTATGGGTGTTCAACAATGTGGGTAAAACAATGGTGTTGGTGATGGAAAGGTGGTTTGTTATCTTAGGAAATGGAGGAGGCAAGCAACAATTACAATAAACATATATATAAGTAAAAATGGAAAATGCACTTTGCTTATGGTCAGTTTGCTTGCATTGTTCACACTTTGGAACTTAGGTTTGGAGCAGCCAGTAATACAGCAAAGGATTCCAAAAAAACTTACAAACTACATTCTGTGCATCTACGAAAAACAGACACTGATACAAAATAGATTACTGTTGGGCCTTCCACTGGTGCCAGCTGACCTCCCCAGCACGACCAGTACTGACATATCACATTCCATTGCACATCATTTGAACACATCAGCTGGGCCCTTGGTAGAGCCCCAGCCAACATCTGCCTATGGACACCAGTACATGAAGGTGGTGGTGGATTATGCCAAAGCCATCAAGAGGCTGTCCTCCTGGGAGCCACCACCACCAAGGCTTGTGCCAATGAGCAATGCTAAAAAAGTTTTGTACAATGAGTTCCGTAAATCAAGCTTTGACACAGCTTCTACTGAGAATTCTGTAGTAGAACAGTGCTTGTGTACATGCCACCTAGTATAAGATGAGCTTTTTGGGCAATTGAACCTTACAACATTCTATTTTATGTGTGTGGACTGGAAAATACATGTGCCACACATGGAAAAATTTAGTTTCTCTAGTATGCATTGTGATTTACAGATACAAATACTTCTGTCACCATATGTTTACCAATATGCATTTTATTCATAAATGTAAATTATACATTAAATATAAAGGAAAGCACTGTAGCAAATTAAATGACAAATTAAATACAGCATGTAAGATATATAAAGCATAGATAATAAATGCAATGAAAATCTTCCTCTTGTGCAATACTATGGACACCATGTACACCGCACTTTAATACAGTACAATGTTATACAATAATACGGGCATGTGCAATAATAAGATAGTGTAAAAATCTGTTTCATATGTAACAGCTAGGATTACTTTTTTCCTGCCAATGCACAGACACTTTACTATTACTTTATGTTCCATACTACTCTTCATATTCTATACATCACACATTCTGTATTTATTCTTGTTGTCTTTAATTCTTGTTATATGTTGTCACAGCACTGACACTGGGGAGCAACTGTAATTTCATTGTCCTGAACAATGACAATAAAGCTCTCTTATGTCTTAAAGCATTGCATGTTTGGAAGCCTATTTTCACTCAGAAAATCCTAATTTTTCTTCTTTGCCCCTGTCAGATGTTGTAATATGATTGATTTCAGTTCACTTTGCAACTGCATTTGAACTAAATATGCACATTTGGTGGAATTTTGGACTACTTAAATACTGCTTCATACTGCATTTCTGCCAATTCATACACCAAAACTAATGATCACACTCCTGTCAGTCACTCAGTGTAATTGCTAAGAAAATCAAAGTGTAAAATAGTAAATTTGGTTATTTGGTTTGGTAATTTGGTTATGTTTCATGTTTTGTGAAGAACAGCAATTCTGCATTAGCATTCTGTGCTAGGCAACTTTGCTGACAGTGCACCCACTAAATACAGTCAATAATGTCTGCCATATTATCTAACTACCCACATTTATGTAAACTATGAAAACACTTCTGGTAATATGTGCACAGTCAATACTAAAAATATGTTTAGTGTCTGAATCATGATACCTAGGGATTTTCATGACAAAATTCAGTATCACTTTTTGACTGAAAAGTCACTGAAAGTTGCTATTGCAAGGAGGATACTTCCTACAGTTATGTACAGCTTTGGCAAGCTTGTTTTTACAAGGCCATTCTAGTTATATTGGAATTTTTAATTTTTAATAGCTTTCGGTACATTTTTTCATATTTGAAAATTACACTGCATGGCAGTAACATGGTCACAAAATGTAGTTAAAATACAGTAGTAACAGAGGCATTCAGCTCTCCATAGAAGCACTTAAGCAGGGCTTACACGCATTTCTGAAGTCTGAATCAGCCCCTCTGTGTCATGATCACAGGAATTATATTTTCTATACCCAGTTTTACCTAAATTTAACTTAATCATTGAGGATTAAGCCCCTTATATACACTAAAGGTGAAAATAAAATATGTTGCATATGTACAGTATTATGGTATTATTATGGTAAGTACTGTAGCTAAATTTTTACTTTAATTAGAACTTTCACAATGTCAAAGTATAAAATATTCATATTCAAAATATGTTATATAATTATACAAAATACTTCACATAAATATATTACTTGGACTAATTCATTAACAATGGATTTCTAAACAGTTTTCATCCTGTCACATACAATGTCATTTTTATGTACTTAAAAAGAAAAAAAAAAAACATTCTATTTTTGAACTGGTCATATAAGATAACTGAAGGAAAGGCTATAGATTTGATAGTTTCATTGATAACCTTGTTAAAATGAATGACAGGTCTTCACAATCAGAAAAGATTGCACTGGACTACTAAAGTGATAAATGTGAAAACTTTCCGGCCTACAAATGTAAAGCACTGGTTCAAACGCATGTGTGTACGAACCACCAGAAACTTTTTTTGCAGACTATTACTGCTACTACTGGTTTTTTGACCAAGTTGTGGAGCTTGAAGCTTGAATACCTCTTCATAACTGAGTGCTCAACATATCTGTTGTGAAGTACTTACAAAAAATACATGTATGACTCAAAGGTGTTGGATTATAGGATTACCATAATTAATTCATATAATTATATTCCTACAACCCAATACAGCCACAGAGTGTATCTCTAAGCTATCCAAAGAATTAGCATTAAACTTCAACATATATCTGCAAAGAGACATTCAGATAAATCAGATAAAAGATTAAACTTTGTGTTTCCTCAGTTGACAGATTTTTCCAAAATTACAATTACTAGGATTAAAACTGAACCCTTTGCTAATTGTAACTGCTAATTGGTAGAGCTTTTGTTTAGTTTACAGACACAAACAATTTATAAAACATTAGCACATAGCCAAGGGTGAAAGTGAGTCTGTACCGGAAAAAAAGATCAGATGTTATACCCTACCAGTAAGACATCTTGACTCTTACATGAAAACCATTGTTCATTAAAAATTTACAATAAAAAGTTATTGTAAATTATTTTCAAATAAATATGCTAGTTTTGGACGAGTTAATCTCAGATAGAATTCTAAATAAGAGTGTTTGACTAAAATGCAGATTTTTTCATTTTTTGGAATTATCAATTAAACATTGTTTTCTTTCACCACAATGTCCACTGAACTCATGCAAGAGTGTGGAATATGGTGAATGCAATCCTCTGATACACTCACACACCAACATGACAATTTTGAAACAGCAAATCATATAGCATACTACAGTAAGCTAAGCAGCAAGTGGCAGATGGGCTTCAATAATGTAATCCTAGTAATCTTCAGGCCTGTGATGAGTGTCTGATAGCAGCAAGACAAGCAGCCCCTGCTGACATACTCACTGCTATTTTCAATTTTTAATGAAACAAAGCCAGTTTGTTCCTCTCCTGCAGGCTCCCTGACATCGTTGGCTGATGTCACAGCTGGGATGCACCTGAGCTGTAGCACTCAGCTTGCACTCAAAGCAAATGGCTCAACCTCTGAGCTACTAAAGAGCAGAATTTTTAAATGTGATTACACTGCATTACCTGCATCTTTTTTCTATTTCACATAATTGAATGTGTTCATTTTCCACAAAGTAATGAACACTTTGTGAGGCCATTTATATATATTTGTGATGGCAACCCTGTATAACCACAAAATGTGACTCCTTGACAAAGCCATGTCTCTCCTATACGGCACAAAAGTTTTGTCGAAAAAGTTCTGTTTTCACAGGTACACTCTTAGTCAACCAGCCACTTGAAATCAGTGTGTCCTATATCTAATCTATGAAACAGATGAAATAAATGTTTTTCTGTCCGAAGTAGTCTGGTGACATGTCCTTATTTACCACACTGCATTTGAAATAGTGTGTACAACTGACTCTAGGCAGATAAATAGAAACATAGACAGATGTGCACTTCAGTGAATATATACAACACACTTAAAATATGCCCAGTCTAACCACCTTTTGGAAGAATAGTAACATTTTTGATAGACAAGCTAATTTCAAGTTGCATGCTTTTGGACTGAGAGCATGTAAATAAACACACCAACGCATTGAAAGCATAACATTTGTTCACTACCTTAGGGGGTAACATGAATTAGTCAAGGAACTGAACCTGATGCAGTACTAGTATGCAGTTTCCCTGTGTAGGCCACTCAGGTACAGTAATGCAGGCAACTCAAAGAGCTGCAAATTTGATCATTTACAATTACAGATACTTGCCATCACCCTATTATTCTCCTGATAGAATTTGCAGTACTGAGGTAGGGGAGCCACTCAGAACAAGTGACCATAGTGCAGCTACATTTGAAGTTTTTTGGCAAGTTAAGTCTGCATTCTCCAATGCTAGAGTTTTCAACTTTAGATGAGCTGACTTTATTAAGATACGTGATTATACAAGGAATATAAACTGGGTACCTCTTCTAGATGGCAAAACTGTGAAAGAAATGTGGAGCATTTTTAAAACAATTATTCTGGATGTACAGTGTAAATTCATTCCGCAAGTGAGAAAAGGGAAGCTGAAAAAGAAGCATCCACAATGGATGAATAAGTCGTTACAGGACAGTTTGAAACAAAAAAGTAAATTATTTAGAAAATACAAGTTGGACAGCTCAGAGAGTAATAAGATTGAATACAGTAATATGCGAGCTCAAGTTAAGAAATAAATAAGGGAAGCTAAAAGGCATTTTGAAAGACAGATTGCACTAGATGCAAAGAGCAACCCTAAACGCTTTTTTCAATACTACAGTTGAAAAAGGATAGTTAAGGATGAGATAAGAGGTGTAAAAAATAAGGATGGAGTTATGGCTTATGATAACAAAGCTATTGCTGATACCCCAAACTAAGGTAATACAGGAAGACCTAAACAGCATCCAAAAGTGGGCAGATACCTGGCAGATGAGATTCAATTTAGCTAAATGTAAAGTCTTGCATGTGGGAAATAAGAACCTTAGACAAGACTACTTCATGGGGGGTAAAAACTAGAATGTGCTCAATTTGAAAAAGACTTGGGAGTAATAGTTCACCCAAGCTTAACAGGCTTACTATCTAAATGGCCAAGCTTACTATCTAAATGCCACCAGAGGTTCACAGGAAAAAGAATGCATTTCTGAGATGCATCAGCATCTAGTTTGGTTAAAAATGTGCGCAGAACTTTGGGCCACAGATAAGAACCAATATGAACCAAAAATGCCTGGACTAGGTGAAGCATTAGAGAAAGCAAGAAGGAGGAAACATTAACTCTGATGGGAAACAAAAATAAAATGTGTTTAAAATTCTTGAAGTCCTCTGCTATTTTCACATTTTTCCTGTTTTGATATTTGGGGATTACCAGGGTAAAAAAATTAAAGGAGTTCCACAAAAGGAATTCACTCCAAAATTGACATTGTCAAGGGTTTGACATACAGCAAAATATGATGTGAGTAAATGTCTTAAATGATGTCCTGGGGTCAGGTAACTAAAGAGTACTCTTTCAAGCAAAAAATTTACTTGAATTAAATGTGAGGCCCCTTTATGGCTATATGCACCATGTTCTCTGATTGTAATTGTGGTGGACTATGTTTTCAATGCCAATTAAATTGTGTGCCTGCCATGGCATAATGTAATGTCTAGACTCAGCCTGTAGAGGGTAAAGGCTAAATAAACATCAACAATTATCTAAATGGTTTCACTTTTATTTAAGTCATTGGTTAATTTTAATGGAGGGGTCTCTAAGTTAACATATTATAGACAGAGAAGCTGAGCAACAAGCAGTTTTGTCCCATTGCTGATATTTTGGATGAGTTCTCTTAATGTAAAACCATAACCTCTAACTGCATTGTGTTGAAGGGTAAAGAAAAGTATTCTAAGGGAAAGCTGTTGACATTGCGGTGTTGCACACTGGCTGTTATCCTCTTTGACTAGTCACAATATAAGTGGATATCCATAAATTAACAACCTTCAATGCTTTTGTGACCCTTTCCAATTTTCATACACAGAAAGTGAAGTTGTAGGCACTCTCTTTTAAACAGGATAGATATATCTTGACAGTCACATGGTAGGATTTTATTGGTGGACTTTCCTTCTGCTTTTAACCCCGTTCAGCCATCCATGATTTCATGTTAAATCCTTATCTTGGTTTGATATGTCCAGCTGCTGAAAAGGTTAACAGAGGTGAACCTATGCAACAAAGGAACAGACCAACAATTCCAGACATCAACAACCAGACATTCACTATAGTAATTCCATTTTATCTGTGATACAGTGGATGAGCAGCAGCCGGCTCCAACCTGCCATGAATGCTAATCAGTCCAGGGTACTTTCTTTCCCCTCTTCATTCTTACAGTCTCTTTCTTGCCTTGGATGAAAGGAATTGTTTTCTTCAAAATGTAGCACATATTTTAACTAGATGGCTTTACTAACCCTTTTCATTCCTCTGCACTTCTTCCATTTGTTCTTTGTCTTTGTCCATATGAGAAATTAATGTATTCTTCTCAATCTGGTTTCCTTCCGAAAAAAGAAAAAATGTTCTGGAGCATGCCTTGTTCCCTGTCATTAATCCTGGTCACTACATCTTCAACATAAACTACATTTAGATTTAGTCATTTAGCAGGGGGCCAGAGTAGAGAACAGACATCACCATGAAGAAGAACACTTTCAGAGAGGGATGATGGGGTGGAGTGGAGAGTTCTGGCAGGAGCGTATGGTTTGATAATGGATTGAAGGTAAGTAAGAGGGTGCAGTTCATCTTACTGCCCCATAGGCATTAACCAGAAATTTGTAGTTTATTCTGGGCACAGCTGGCAACCAGCAGAGGAACATGAGGAGAGGAGAATTACTATTAGAGTATTTGGCTGGTTATAAACAAGACAAGCAGAACCATCTTATGGAGGGGCCTGATGGCACATTTAGGGAGACCAACAAGAAGAGAGTTGCAGTGGTTCAATCGGGACAGCACAAGTGCCTGGACAATGAGCAGAGCAGCATACGTAATGAGAAAGGATGGATTTTGCAGATATTGTAAAGAAAGAATCAACAGTTCCAGGTGCTTTAGTAAAAGACATTGATTTACAATTACACCAAGATTCTTGACAATCTTGGATGTAAACACCATTGTGTTTTCAATTAATAGAGAGATTGATGAGGGGGAGAGATGAGGTCGTAAAATAGATTAGCTCTGTCATTCTCCAGGATACTCAGTAGGAGCATTTAAAGTGATGAGAGGAGAACCAGTTGTGAGCACCGCCTGAGACATGCAGTTTTGTCTGGGTTGCCTTTAGTAGCTGATGGTCAACTGTATTGAGTGTTTTTGTTACACAGAGGAGAGATGTCACAGAGGGTGGCAAGCATGAAAATCAGACTCATGTAACTCAGTCAAGTAGGCTGTTCTTGTCCGATTGAGTACATTGAGAAGAAAACAAATGGAATGTGTGGGCTGTTTGCAGTGGCTTCCACTTTGATTTTAATATGAAGATGAAAGAAAACACTGGTAAGCCACCAGGTCAGAAGGTAGGTTCGATTTTTTCCACTTTCTTAATGTGGGATGCAGTTTGGCCATGTCTGCATGAGTGCAAGAGACCAGATGGCTGGAACTGGAAGAGGAAGGTTTCCAGGACAATTGTACAACAAATACAACCAATGAACTGGCTATGAAGTGTCAAAAAGTATCATTCAGCATCAACTGTATGAATGTGGCATTCATGGCCAGCTTGCAAAGAAAGAACCACTCCAGAAAAAAGAAGCCTGAATATAACAAACTATATCTGAATGGCATTTTGAAGCATTATGTTTGGCTACTACAAAATATTAGGTGGTGTCTATTATGTTTTGAGCATATGTGCATCTTTGGGTCCTGAAGCTGCTGTTTTTATATACTGTGTGTGTGTGTGTGTGTGTGTGTGTGTGTGTGTGTGTGTGTGTGTATACGTGTGTATATATATATATATATATATATATATGTATATATATACACACATACATACATGTGTATATACTTTTATTTTTTTTAACCAAACACCTGCTCTGGGACCAATTTATATGAGAAGACTTAAGCCACCTTCAAGGCACATACAAGACTCTTAGGTAAGTCTTTGCACAAAGAGCATGCGGTGTATTTTTTAGGTTAAACCAGTAAATTTTCACTTGTAAAAAGCAAACAACACTTCAAAACATATATACATAAGCAAAACAAGAGGACTAAAGAGAATGAGATGAAGAGAATCAGAAAATTTCTAGAGCCCCCATTATGAAAGGGTGTGCAGACTTATGCAATCAGGGTGATGTAGTTTTTTTTTTTACTTAAAATGTTCCAAATAATTAACTGTTTTTTGTCTGGATGTTTGTTTGTTGGAAGGTCACATTAAAGATGGAAAGAGTCTGACATTTATGTTGTTGTTATTTCTGTCTTTACATTTCAAAAATCTGCAATTTCATAAGGGTGTGTAGACTTTTTATATCCATTGTGTGTGTGTGTGTTTGTGTGTGTGTGTGTATATATACACACCCACTGAGCACTTTATTAGGAACACCTGTACACCTACTTATTCATGCAATTATCTCATCAGCCAATCATGTGGCAGCAGTGCAATGCATAAAATCATGCAGATACGGGTCAGGAGCTTCAGTTAATGTTCACATCAACCATCAGAATGGGAAAAAATGTGATCTCAGTGATTTCGACCGTGGCATGATTGTTGGTGCCAGACGGGCTAGTTTGAGTATTTCTGAAACTGCTTATCTCCTGGGATTTTCATGCACAACAGTCTCTAGAGTTTACTCAGAATGGTGCCAAAAACAAAAAACATCCAGTGAGTGGCAGTTCTGCGGATGGAAACGCCTTGTTGATGAGAGAGGTCAACGGAGAATGGCCAGACTGGTTCAAGCTGACAGAAAGGCTACAGTAACTCAGCTAACCACTCTGTACAATTGTGGTGAGCAGAAAAGTATCTCAGAATGCACAACACGTCAAACCTTGAGGCGGATGGGCTACAACACCTGAAGACCACGTTAGGTTCCAGTTCTGTCAGCCAAGAACAGAAAGCTGAGGCTGCAGTGAGCACAGGCTCACCAAAACTGGACAGTTGAAGACTGGAAAAACATAGCCTGGTCTGATGAATCTCGATTTCTGCTGAGGCACACAGATGGTAGGGTCATAATTTGGCACCAGCAGCATGAATCCAAGGACCCAACTTGCCTTGTGTCAACAGTCCAGGCTGGTGACGGTGGTGTGGGGAAAGTTTTCTTGGCACAGTTTTGGCCCGTTAATACCAATCATTCATCGCTTGGATGCCACAGCCTATTTGAGTATTGTTTCTGACCATTTGCATCCCTTCATGGTCATAATGTACCCATCTTCTAATGGCTACTTCCAGCATGATAATGCACAATGTCACAAAGCAAAAGTCATCTCAAACTAGTTTCATGAATATGACAATGAGTTCAATGTTCTTCAGTGGCCTTCCCAGTCACCCGATCTGAATCCAATAGAACACCTTTGGGACGTGGTAGAACGGGAGATTCACAACATGAATGTGCAGCTGACAAATCTGCAGAAATTGCGTGATGCAATCATGTCAACACGGACCAGAATCTCAAAGGAATGTTTCCAACATCTTGTGGAATCCATGCCATGAAGAATTGAGGCTGTTTTGAGAGCAAAGGGAGGCCTTACCTTGTATTAGTATAGTGTTCCTAATAAAGTGCTCAGTGAGTGTATATATAAAGAAATTCTGATTCTCCTCATCTCATTCTCTTCACTCCTCTTGTTTTGCTTTTGAAACATCAGAGGTGCAAGAACTCACAGAAAGCATCTTGTCAGTGTAATCCATGCCAGAGGAGGATTTACAAAAATAATACGTGAGTTAATGTGACTGGGATGTTTTTGTCAAGATTAAATTATGACTTTAAATTTTACAAAAAATATTCAACACATACAATTTCTGTTGCATCACCTTTTTTTCCATTTAATCAAGGGTATCAATCAATAGAGCGGGTGCTACAGATGAGTGGTCTTAGAAGTCTAGTAAAATAAATGGCTACAAGTCAAAAGAATTAATTAGATTCCTCCTCAATGTGTGGAAAGAGGGGGGTTAGCAAAGATACAGAACAGAGCCAAAGAAGTGTTCTTAGTCCCACAAAACCATGGCGACAGAGCCACAGACTCAAAGAGACAGACATAAGGAGGAGACAGAGCCACAGAAGCACGGAGAGCATGACGTAGAACAAGGGGGCTAGAAAAGACAGAACCAGGGAGATAGTCTGTGATGAAGTTAGTTGGGCCCTCTTTTGTCACCTATTCACCCCATTTTGTCTGCCTCTCCTGATGTCGGACATTTTAAGAAGAAATAAACTCGCTCACACAAGCTTATTTTCTACTTCAAACATTCCATACAGTTTGCAATAATATCATGCACATCTGTCCATTCACCATCATCTGTTTTACTGTTAATTCCATTTACAGTGTTTTGCTGTTGTTAATTAATTCGCAAGGAAATGGCTTGTAGTAAAAAGTGGAGCGGAGTTTTGATAATAAGTTCAAACAGTGGTATGTAAACGTGATGGTGGTATGTAAATGTGAAATTTGTTTATTTAGTTGTGTGTATTATATTTGAAAATGTATTATGGTTGTGTGCATGTGAGTGTTTGTGTGCAGATATGGGTTAAAATACATTAAGTGTGTGTGCTGTGTAATTGTTTGTTAGCTTAAATTTTACCGTCAATCCGCATCTCAGATCTCCTGGGGAATGGCACACGCATAGGGTGCTTGGCTGCTGCTTAGTGCTTCATAAAGCGCACCAGAGCACTGGTATTGGTGGTAAAGGGGAGATGCAGAGTTATTACAGTTTTGTATATGACTTCATTCTAACTGACTGGTTTGCTTATATTTTGAATTTTGTTGTTACTTTGTTTAAATTTTCATCTTAATTATGTAATGTTTCAGTTTGTTTATTTGAATAATTGATTATTGTTTTGTTCCCTCTTTTTCTGTGCCCTTTGGTTTAGGCTGTGGGGAGGAGGTAGCCACTACCTGTGTATATAAAGGGAGGGTAGTTTCATTTCAGGGGGTCTCTCACAGGGGCTAGGTTTGGCTCAAGTGACTGTGAGAGGAAGAAAAGTGTTGGTCTGGTCACCCTGTGATGCCAGTACTTGGGCCAGTAGGGCCATAGGCTTGAGTTTGCCTTTGTTTTTTTGTGTCTTACAACTGTTTTTTTTTTGTTTTCATCATGTGTGTTAATAAATTTCAGCCTTTTTTTTTTTTTTGAAGTATCTTTTGTGGCTGGTTTACTGCCCCCTACGACTGCAACACCACATTACTTTTTGACATAGTCTTACAGTAAAACTGAATAAACTGTAAGCGGTCTGGTCTGTGATGGTTGTTGCTTACAGGCTTCTGTTGTTGGAAGCAAGGTAGGAAGGTATACAGCAGTGGATGGTCACAGGTGTCAGCAATCACCAGTGTGGAAAGGATTACTGCATGCACAAGCATCAGCAGGTCAGACTGGTGGTAAATAAAAATTGGGTTTTTAATATTTATCCTATATTTAAATTTGAGAATGTAAATCATGGTCTCTAGCATACCTGTCCCTTTGAACTCCAAAGCTGCAAATTCTCTGGTAAATAACTTTTCCTCAAAAACTCTACACCTGTTTTGACGTTTTCAGAATGCTTGTCACTTCTAATGGGCCGAGTATCTCCTCAGAAAACAGAGAACTGGATTTGTAATATCGGTTCAAACTCTGCCTATATTTCTGTATCACCAACAGTTCTTTAGTTTACTTTGGTATAAGCTTACCTCATTCTCCGCTAAATAATTCGGTCATTTTCCACATAGGACCTTCCCATTTGTTTTGCTGTGTACACAACAAGATAAGATCACTTTCAGGTTGTAGAATATCTCGCCCGAAAACGTAATGTTGGCTCCGCAATAGCAGTGCAAAGTCTCATTTAATTGAAATAGAATTCAAGGTCATCTCTGTTATATTTTGGTCATTTCAGAGTGTACAAACAATTTAAAAATAAGAAATAATATAACTGAAACATGAACTGATTTATTATTCCATCTGTTTGATTGCAATGACTTAAAATGTATATCGTTTTTGCACTGTTATTTTCTGCTGAAACTATATTATTGATTATATTGATGTTGGCATATAAATTATATTGATAACTGATGTGAATATTTACTGTTGTGATCTATTGTTGATTTGCATTTATGGTATATAAAATTATTTTTTAGATAGTTCTTTAGTGTTTTAAGAAATAAACAAAAGAAAAAACTAACTTTAAAATTTCTGAGTATAGCTATGCGTGGCATTCAGCTAATACTTTTTCACTATACATAGGTATGGAATGGCCTTCTGGAATGGTTTTTATACACACACAATCCAGACAATTACACGTTTTTATTTCAACAAGTGAAAATGACTTTGCCTCATATAAAAGATTATATGCTTGATATCAAATGTTACTGTCTTATTACAGTAAACAAATTACATGTGAACCAAATGATATATGGCATGTGTAGACAGCTATTACAGACCTTGAGTAATCTGCCTAAAACTGAGCAGAGTCCAACACTTCATTGGAATTCATTGATAAAAATAGGACAGGGTTCGAGGGGTTTTTGGTATAAGCATTCGGCAGCTGTTTGCAACCAAAGCAGCTTGCATAGAGACACCAAATAATTGGTGTAATTGTAGCAGTTAATGTGTGAGATAGCCAAAGGGAATTATTTGTTGCAGCCTTCTAAGGCAGGACAGATGAAGTCATGTGGGAGTTGGAAACATTGTAATGCCCATGACTAATCTGAGATGGTTTGGGGAAAGAAAACAGCATGTGACATTACATATTTTTGAGTACTCACTGGCCTATTCTTTGAAGAACCATATAACAGGTATTAAAAAGAGATAAATTTGTGAGGGGTGAGTTTTATTTTTTCCTTGACTGAGCTGCATGTTTGGGCAGTCCTCAAATGATAAAAATGGTACCAAGTGAGTCCTTCGTATGAAAAGTGTTAAATAAATAGTATTACAGACTGAAAGGCATCTTTTCAAACTACATCTTATTTCAACTAAGCTCACAGCAGTAGATAGCTTTTTTTTTTTTTTTTTGCAACAGTTCTCCAGTATACACGACAAGAAGTTTGCAAGAGGCTGAGCATTTAGCTGAAGGGATATATTTCAGTTTTAGTTTTTACAAAACTATGTCCAAAACTAGACATTTGTTACCATAAACTTTATCATATTTTTGAATAATATTTTAGACTGCCAAAATCCATAACTGTGTTTATTTTTTGCAATAGTTTTTAAAGAATGTTTTCTGGGTGTTTTCCCAGAGCATACTAATGGCAGTGCTGTCACTTTAAATCACCAGCTCCTCTGTCTCTGTCAAGAATCAGCTGATTGTCAGACTTATAGCTCTTGCCTGTACTGACCAATGAAGGCAGGGCTGGCCCGACGCATAAGCGAACTACGCACCTGCTTAGGGCCCCCATGGCCACCAGAGGGCTGCCAAAGAGCACTTGAAATGTCCCACAAGAGAGCTTGAAATGGCTTTTTTTTGGGATATAATAGGTGTGTTAGATTTACAGTAGGTGTGCATTTGATCAAGCATTGACAATAGTCAATAGTATTGGCGGCACTGAGGCAGCGGGGGGCCCCCAAATTAAATTCTGCTAAGGGCCCCATCAAGGCTTGGGCCAGCCCTGAATGAAGGCTTGCTTGAAACCTTACAACCTCACTTAAGTCGTGGACTATCCATTTCAGACTAATTGCCTTTCTTTACAGCTTTTTTTGAGGAATGACACAATATATGTCCCAAAAAGTATCCCTTTAAAAATGTCATCCCCAGTTTATTTTTAACATCTTGAAATATCAGAAAAACACAGAATTTTTTTTATTAGTTTTGACCACTGAAAATCTCACTGGAGCTGAATATTTTAGCACCAGTGCTGAATGTAGTGCTAAATTACTATTTCTGAGTAACTACCAACATTTAAATTTTCAAAATGAGATCTCACATTATAGTTACATTTCACCTGGAATAATATACAACACTTTGTTATTTTGAGGCATTGTCATTCAGAGGTGAATACACAAAATACAAGGATGTCAGTATTTGTGAATTCTAAAAATGTAAAATAAAGTGGCATTCAGCATATCCCATGTCTCGCATGAACTGCTTTCTCCTGATTGACAAAATGCCTCAGCCAACAGGAGAAGCTACAGTAAGAACTCTTTCATTTGCTGCGTGGAAGTACTACCATTACTTGAGCTAATTCACAGAGAGGAAAAATACAAAGGTTAGGTGCAAATTCTGTCCAAATAAACACCTATCCAGTACCAGCAAAACAAATGAGGTTAGGCTTTCCATGAGGACAAGACCATAGTGTTACCCTGCTGTTAGAAATGTAGGACCTGATAGTGTGTTACATTATGGAGGACATGCAAGCCATATATGTGGGTGAATGGCCAGCTTTCAGAAGGCTTATTAATAAGTTACCATTGACCTAAGGAGGACGGCCACCTGACTGAAAAACCCTTCCAAAGCATCTGAATGAAGCCTATGGCAAGATGGAATGTGATCTTAAAACAACTCCTGAGCACGCTGGATCAATTTCACACTACATCACAAAAAAGTAAGGGGCACCACAGAATGATGCATTTGCCGCTGAAAAAGGGTGACCCACTCTGCATATGGCTTGCATGCTAAAATTATAGCCACAGTGACTTGAATTTTATTGAAGCCTTTAACAAATTTCACAACAGCTCAGATTCTGACAGATAAATGTAATTTTTTAAATGGTTTACACATCAAAATGGAAGAGAGCCATGTTTAACTGCATAACAACATGCTCAGTCGAATATATTGAACTATCTATATCAAAGTACAAAACCTGTCATGTTATCAATTTGTGGCAGCGAAGTTCCACCCAAGAGGACCGTGATTTCATTTCTCCATTGAGAAATTTCATTTATTTTAATTTTAAAAACTATGGCCCCTGAAACCTGGCAACACTTCCATTTTGATTTTCTATGAGTCATTTTGGATCAATTAGGAGTACTTGTGGCAAATTTAAGCCACATTTGTATTTACACAATGTCTGAAGAAAAATAACTGAAAAATTAACTACATTTATCGAGTCCAAATGTCTTGTCACCCTGTCTCCTGTCAGGGCAGCAACCATCACGATTAGTGACACACTTTACCAGATATCTTCACCATCTTGACATGCTCAACTGCTATAACCCGTACCACTAAAATGTGTCGCATATCACTGCAAAGTTTGCAAAGAGTGAACTAACAGTTTAAATTCAAGAATAAAATTACCACGATGTCCCAAAACAATGTGGCTATTGGACAGGGGGCATACAAGACACAACTTAAGGAAACAATTACATATTCATGAACATATAAATAATACTAAACTAACTAATACTATACTAAAACATGGATTACCATTTGGTTTATATGTGCCATTGTCTCAACCTGAGACATAAAATATATTTAGCTAATACTTTCTTTGAAGCAAAAAAAGGTCTACAGAGAGATTACATGATCAGCTACTAGGGATGCGCAGAGAGCCCAGTATTTGTATTTGTATCTGTATTTGTTGAGGCAGCAAAATTATTTGTATTTGTATTTATATTGAAATAGGTGTAACAATCTTGTTTTTGTTTTTATTACATTTCTAATTTTAGGATATTAAAATGTTAATATAAGTGTTCTTCAATAAACTATTATAATAATTATAAACACTTAAATGTAATATTGGTTTATGGTTTTCATAAACCCAGCAATAAACATGTATAACCATACACACCATTGAAATGGAGGTAACTTAACTAGTAGACAACGGAGCTAACAATGGAGCTAACTATAGATCTTGCTGTCTGCAAAAAGGAGAGTGGCCTAACAGGCAATGCAAATATCTCAATCCATGTCAAGTGTAGATGCAATTTGAAACAATCACACAAAAGGTAGACCTACTTCTACTACACTGCCAACAATATAGGCTAATTTACAGGGCTAACAGGTTAACGCTAGCCTAATCTCCCCCCGGTCAAACAAGCTCCACTGCATCTGCATTTTCTAAGTTGAAATAGTGGCACAGGAACTTTGCTAGAATGGCTATAAATAGCGCTCTATTTCTCCAGTGTGTTATCTGCAACTGTGTGACAGGCTGACTGAGCAGTGAGCATGTAGCATGTAGGTGAACTAGCTAGTAACTACACTGCCAGAGCTAACGTAGGCTAATCTCATCCTCCTGGGAAAACAAACTCTGCTTCACATGTTGCAGGTCCAACAGGAAAACAAAAGACAAGTAACATTATAATAAACTACCTCAGCAAACCAGTTAAGGTAAAAAAAAAAAACCCTAAGCAAAACAAAATAGTGGTGTAGCAATGTACTATGTTTTGCCTATATTTTAATCAGGCTGCGCTGCTCCTTGTCAGTCTGTGCTCTCTCTCCCCTCCACTCTCCTATTGTCTTCCTGTCATGCCAGCACAAGCAGGCGGAGTACAAGTACCCACTGTGCTCACAGTTATGAGGAACACCAGCTATTTGACATGTTTTTTTCTCTTCCCGAAAACAAATAATTTAAAAAATATTTGTACGAAATAAATATTCGTGAAAACCCACTATTTGTACTTTGCCGAATACCGTATTCAGATTCAGCTCCACCCCTATTAGCTACTTGTCTGATAATCTGTGACTGCCAGTGTCTAGCTAGATGTCTTTTCACATGTTACCAGGTAACTTCCTACTACTAGGTACTATAAACTGTTTCATTTGTTTCATTTCTGGACAAAAAGAACACCCCCGATGTCTTGAACAACCATTTGCAGGGACAGAATCTTTAAGGAACTTCTGTCATATCTTGTTTTACTGTCTGTAGATGTCCTCATATGGTAATAAAAGTTGGACAATGGATTGAGCACAATTTAATCCAGTATGGTACAATGATAAGAATGGAAAAACAGGAAAAGCTTACTCTCCCTTTGTCTCCTGACTGCACCTATTTCCAACCCATCTTTGATTTTTTTATCAGGTAATCAATTTGATTGGTATCCATGGTTACATGTGGAAAGAGTGTCTGTACACTCTTATGGCTATGGGAAGAACATTTGAGCTATAACATTTTGTTATTTTAGGTGGATGTCAATACATTTTAGGTAAAAATGAAAGTAAGTGAGAACAGTTTGAGGAAGAGTAGTAAGGAAAGAAGTTCAGATGAAGATATTGAAATGTAGTAGAGAAAAATTAAAGAACAGAGAAAGAAGGGAGTCAGTAAGGGAATGAGGCAACAGTATTTCAGTCAAGGAAGGTTAATCATAGGTTGCTGTTAAAGAATACTGTCCTTGCTCATAACCCAGCCCATTTGGAAACAAAAAATTGCCTTGGTGGGAGAGATGCATTCCACATATTCATTCTCAGAATATGTTTACCACAGAATATATCCTGCATGTTGTCAAGCAGCTCCATATCTTTGTCTTGCAAAAGAATAACAGCTGTCCTTTTAACTGTACCATATATGAAACTGAGCAATTCATTGAAGGCTCCAATTTGAGCCACTTGCATGCACTGGAAACAAGACCATTCCAATGAAGAAATGGGGACATAAAATCTAACCTCCATTTTTAGGAGAACATTTTGGACACCACTTACCCAAGAAGAGATCCTCTGTTCAAATCCTCTGTTCACATTTGCTCTGAGACAAGTGGAAACATTCCAATGGATGAACATCTGTGAATGAATGAAAAAAATCATCCCATTCTAAGGGGCCACTGGCCTGAAGTAGCGCAGACCCAAAATGGGTAAAGAGTTGTATCTGCTCTGCGATTTGAAGGAAATAAATCAAAAAACATCATGTATCATACCTCAGGATTAGAATTTCAAGATGTACAGTGCAATTTTGTTTCAGTTGAAACTGCAAAGAGAAGGATCCACTGCCTGAGCACAGTAAGATCAAACAAGGTCACTGAGATGTTCAGTGGATGCAGATCTGAAAATAATGGCATGAGGATGAAAATGTAGCCTTATGTGAGGGTATGTAGCTTATTGGGAGTAAGTGGCAAGATAATTTGTCAGTTACAATGCTAATCACTTTTTTCTGGAGTGTACCTCACATCCTCTGTGCAAAGGTGGGACAAGAAGTAAAGAAAGATCACAGGCGTGAACTGTCCATCCTCAGCTGTGGCATATAAGCCCATGGCTCACTCTGACTTGATTGCCCTTTAGCAAATGAAAAACTGGTACTTGTGCATCTGCTTCTATGTCTAAGACATGTTCTGTGTGATTGGTTGGTTGTTACATAGAAGATACCACTAGGCAATTTATCAGAAAGAAGAGCTATGTCTTTTGCAGTTCAAGACATCAGTGGCAGAGGTACTCTGCAAGAAACGAACAAGCATTCAAGGGAAACATGACTGACCCAGTTCAGAATGAATGCAAATACAGAAGATATGCCACCAAGAGAGAGGAGCAATACCTCATTGAAAGGGCATAAGTGATGAAATTTGTCACAGTGCAGCAAGTGTCCTACAAAAATGAGGGTTGCCCTGATCAGATAAGAGCGGGATGCTAGAAATGTGCAGGGTACCTTTGTTTCATGCTAGAAAAAAAAACAGCCCTGTGGCATCCATATAAAATTAATGAAATGCAGTGAATTAAAAAAGTACAGTCAACCAACCAAATATTCTGATTTTTATCCAGGTATTTGATATACTTCAACAGTAAAAAATCATTCCAGCAAGCAATTGTTAAACGACACAGAATTAAGAAATCTTTAGAATTCAGAATATTTAGAATACAGATTGTCAGTACTCTGGCCCCCTAGCTGTTGTTTTGGTGTTCTCCCCGTCTGTCAATGTGGTCCATGTGCTTTTGTTTACTGTTTCCATGTGTTCCAGCCCTGCCCCACTCTCCGCCCTGTCCCCACCCGATTCCCTGATCATCTCCACCTGCCTGCCTGCCCACCTGCTTCTCATCTCCTCGTCAGCCCAGACCTATATATACCCTGCTTGTCTCTGTCTTGTCGCCAGTTCGTTGCAGTGTTTTCTTTGTTGCTTACCCGCCTGTTTACTCATGTTGCCGAATCTCATTTTGACTCCTGCCTGACTGCCTACCTTGTCCCTGCCTTGGTTGCCTGATCTCCCTGCCTACCCGCTTTGACCCAGCCTGTTTGTGTTTTTGATCCCTGCTCCTGTTTTGCCCTGCCTTGGACTGCCTTCCCGGTTTTTTCACCCTGCCTGCACTGCCACTACGAACTTGTCCTGCGATTCCAATAAAACCCCCTTGGAACCTGAATACCCTGGTCTGCGTTTGAGTCCGTGCCTGTGCCCTGACAACAGATTCTTACATTATTGTATTCTTTCTGTGGCTTTCTACTGAATATTTGTACTCTATGTAGTGGAAAATTTTTGACTAATTGTATACCCCATATGTAAATTATGAGCATTGCCACTTTCACCCCACCAGAGAAAAGCGGAGCTTGACGTGATACGATTAAGCTTGTTCCATGGTGGAAATAAATTATTGCCAGCAAACATCATAAGCATTGCCAGGAGATGTCAGTTAAGCTAAAGCAGGTAATTAGTTATTTTTATTTTTAAGTTATGTGAACCCTGGAAATAATGTAAAATTAAGGTGGGATATTTTTTTCTTTTTAAAAGAAGACAGAAATGTGCTGGTGTACCACAGGGGCATGCTGGAGGGGGGGAGAGATAACAGGACAATGTGGTGTGACTGTGAAGAAGTAACAATAGTGTACGGAGAAGAAGGAGTGACTTTAAGGGAGGAGTTTGAGTTTCATAAGCAAGCATTTGGGTTACATTAGGTTAGGGTTATTCTAGGTTAAAGTGGATAGTCAATTATATATTTTTTGGCAGACAAGGCAGATATGGAACTGGAACAATAGGTTTCTGTATGAGTCAAGGTGCATGTGACAGAGAAGCCGAAATAATGTTGCTTCTCTTGGTGCAGGTGCAGATCTTCACCTGACCTTCACTTCTCCTGGTGTCTTGTGTTAGGGATACGCCTGATACCCCCTCCCCTTGGCTCTGACCACTGTGAGAAAGTTTTCATCTTATTCAGCAATGGTGTTTTGTGTATAACAGGAGGAGCTAGGGGAAAGTAATAAGAGAAAAATGTATGCAGACCAAAGGGGCTAGCTTTTGGGGTGTGAATGAGTGATTGGGGAATTGCTTGCGAATGCATATACACTGCATATACACCTGATGCTCCGCGGACCAACCCGGTTTACTGTAGGTGATTGATCACCATATGCAATAAACCAAAACATAATTACATCAGACTCTGTAAGGACTTATTATTTTCCGGAAGGCATCACACGTTCTGTAATTATTACAAAAGGTATGTATAAATTATATAACTTATAATTGCTACAGCACAAGTGTGGAGGGAGCCTCCAGTCTGTCTTTAAAACTGATCATTTTTGCTATTTTACTAAGTAATAAAAATTCAAACCGATTTTAATGAATGCAGAATTGTTTCGATTGTTGTTTGTCACAAAGGCAGTCCAAGATATCTTTTATTTTTCTTTTACTCAGATGTTTGGTTTGCATGATTAGTTGTTAATTTTAAAACAGTTCAATAATGCAGGGTCCCAAACTTCCCTATTCCCTTTATCAGGGTCCTCTCAACATGAACATTATCCGACATCCTCAGATAGGCCAGGACTCAATGAATAGCAAGGGAATGAGGGAAGGCAGGATTTAAAATGTTCACTGGCAGAGATGAGGCAAAGATACATCAAAATGTATCTTGTTGCAAAATACAAAATAGCCCTCAAATAAATGTATCAAAATAAAATACAAAATACTAGTGCCAGAAAATGTATCAAGATAAAATACATGTATTTTGTATTTTCAAAATACAGGAAAATACATTTGTAACATTGGGCATTCTGAATTTGTACAAAATGGCAGAACATTCAGATTTTTATAATGTAAACAAGGCTCTGTTAAGAGTTTGAACCCTACAGGAAGGAAGAACAGGAAGTAGAATGCTACTGTATCTAAGCAAAACTGTAAAAAAAAAAAAAAAAAAACTCTGTTAAGAGTTTGAACCCTACAGGAAGGAAGAACAGGAAGTAGAATGCTACTGTATCTAAGCAAAACTGTAAAAAAAAAAAAAAAAAAAAAAAAATACTGAAAATAATATGTTTGCACAGCATGTAGAAACTTGCTGTCTGTCCAGTTCAAAGACATGGCAGTTGAGACCCAACCACTTCAATTAGTAGACTATTTAGTTGCCTTTAAAAACTAACTTTTCAAATTTTTCTGGTGTTAACCGCCTCCTGTGCGGATGGAGTATTATTCCTGCAAATGAGAACAGTCTTTCAACCGGAGCTGAAGAGGGGAGGGTTGTGTTAAATTGAGCAAAAAATAGTTTGATCAGTGGGTACAGCTCCAGAGAAAGCAGGTCCCTTTTGGTGACCTCCAGAAAATGAAGGGTCTCTAAGTTAGGGAGTGCAAAGAATTAGATGGTCAGACATCTCTTGATAAGCTTATCATGAACGTAAAATCTGTACAAGCTCCCGATCTCCCTCTTCCCATAGCTAAACCGACAAACCTTGCTAACCACTAGCTATGCACGAGCCTAGACAGCTTGCTAGCGTCACTAGCTTGTTAGTATCGCTGGCTTGATATATTATAATGTTAACCACCATGTACCATGCAATATGTAGCCAGACATAAATTATACATCTAGCTAACACTTGCTGGCTACCCATGGCTAACCAGTCTTATATGTCTTATAATATGCTTGTTGAGCTGTTTCATGTTGTTAACTATCCAAGCCAACTTGTAGCACTAATTAATAGCTAGCTTGCCAGCTCATTCACTTCTTTAGCCATGCCTTTACCTGTTCAACATGTGTACATTCTAAAAAGTACGATATATTTTATATAGTTATTGCAGTTCAGATAAAATGTTTACCTTGACAGACAGTCCACTGCACTGGTTGAGACAGGAAGCATGTGCTGGCTTGCTTGGGGGTTGCGAACTTCACAGAAGATGACCTTGATTACGGAAATACTGTGAGTAGTGTGGGCTTACAAAAATCACTGTGTGTGAGTGTGTCTAAGTGTACTGTTCTTGATTTTAAGATGTATTTACATGAATTTTTTTATGTTTTATGAATCATGGAGAAAGTATTTTGAGTATTTTGAAAATACGAAAATTACTCCACTCTAAAGTATCTTGTTACAAATTACATTTGAATTTTTTTCAGCCCTGTCAAATACAAATTACAAAATACTCAAAAGTAATTGAAATACGTATTTCAAATACAAGTAACAGAAATACTGCCCATCTCTGCACTCTGGGATACCCTCTGTCCTTGCTGAGCGCCTATCAACAATGGCATTCTAAGAATGAATTGTCTGAGAGGAAATATAACATTAGTGATTGATTTACACATACCTAGGTGTGTAGTATTTATTTTTGTATCAAAATATTTCACTCAATCATAGGGCTGTGCGATATGACCAAAATCTCATATCCCGATAAAGGTCATTTCATATCCTGATGACAATACATATCACAATATAGCACATTTTTTGTAAATTCAATTAATAAATAGTTCATATAAAATGACCACATGAAAAGGCCTATTTCTTTTTACATTTTGAATTATATACTCAACAAATAAAAGGTACTTATTCATATTTGATTATTTTTCTCCTTTCATTCAGAACCTTTGTGCAAATTTTCAATTAACCCTTTCGCGCGTATGGTCACACCGGTGTGATTAGCTGTTTAGCGCGTATGCTAAAACCGGTGCAATTAGAACAATAGACTGAAAAAATTCTAGCAAATTTTAGCTTTGAGGAAACAGCGATTTAACGTAAAAAAAATTGCAAATGCTAACTGAAAACTATGAGAAGCTTAATAATGCTAATGAAAACATAACAAACCATGTAAAGTAACGCGCGCTACATAGCATAAAAATAAGTTATGTGCGAAAGGGTTAAGCATGTAACAAAATATAAAATATTAATGTACAAAACATAAAAAGATAAATAGAAAACACTTTTCAACTATAGTTCTGGGTCACGTTCATTCTCCTCCATGTTTGTTTGTGTTGCCTTCATGCAAATTTCCTGCCTGAATCTGGGCTGTGTGGAAGAATGCAAAGCGTTGTCCAAATGACAAAAAATATTGCTGTAAAGTGTGTGATTTGTGACAACGAAATAAACGATAGAGCATAATATGAAACATTAGATGTTTTTCTATTGTCACACGATATATATATCGTCCTATCGCACAGCCCTACTCAATCACACTTTCAGTTGCTGCCTACTTCAGGTTAATCAGTAAATTAATGAAAGAAAGCATACCTACCATACCTTTTTTAATGTGTTTTTTTCATATTTATTATATGTCTGTTTTTAAAAATGTTCCCAGTGTGTCCTCTATAATGACCGTATGTGTACATATGATCAATACTGTAGTCAATAGCTGTGGTCTACTTATAGCATATGGAAAATTCCATAGGGGAATTTATGTAACTGGATGGCAAGTTGACTTTGCTCATTTACATTTACACACACTTAGCAGATGCTATTATCTAGAGCAGCTTACAAAAGTGCATAGAATAAGGACAGGCAAAGGGCAGGCAAAATGCTAAATGAATTGTCACAATCCAATAATAGGAATTACATAACATGTCATATGCATAGTAGTGAGAGCAGGACACTACCCTGAGTACAGCCAATGGACTAGGAGCGCTGCTCTGACTGTCACCCCCTGGGATGTGTTAAGTAATCCATAATCCAACCTACAATGTTTGAGTCTAGGTTAAAGTAAGGAAAGAGTCTGTTGGTTAAAATATGTGGCTATATCATATTAAAAGGAGATGAAATATTAACAAATAAATGGGTTTATGAATTTACAAGACTCTTATACATAAGTTTTAATACTAGGTTAGGTACTCTGGCATATTCCACCATCTTAGCTATGGGAACAATAGTATACTGCTTCCACAGTTTAGAGACCCTTTTCTGATCTAGGGACACCCTGAATATACACCCGGCCCACTGGCAGGACTGCTTCCAAGCTGGTGAAATACAAAACCCTCATATGCTTTTAAAGTACTACAGACCATGTCCACACGTGTATGAGCAGTTAGACAGAAGTTTCCAAACAAAGAACAAAGTCTTCTAAAATCATCTGGCTCGCCCTGAAGGATCTGTTTGTGACAGCAAAACTCAGCATCATCCTATCTCTGTAAATAAGTGACCCCACTCCTAACTCAGCACCAGTTAGACAAGCCCTTGGTTCCATTTCCATCGTCAGACCTGTTCAAGGTCATCAACAATATGTTGAAAAGGTTAATGAAGCCAGATCTCAAGAGGGAAATCATGACTGTTGACAATCCTCTGGATGCTGAGGTGAATCACCCATCTAATCACCTTTACTGTCAAGAAGCAGACCTTAGATATGTCATTGAAAGAAGTCACAGAGATTTGGCTGCAGAGAAGAAAGTTGGATAACAGAATGGCATAGTTTGCAAGAAGTATTTACTCACTGTTGTTGAGAAGTTGCTTTACAAGTAACCTTTAAAATAATCTTTAGTGTTCAAATCAATCCTTTTTCAATCAGCACAAGATGCCAGACTCTGAAGAAAATTAACAGAGAGCTTTTGCTAATGCATGATTACTTTGTGGAACAGTACCAGGTTAATGAGAGAGATTGTAATTGTTAAAAAGGCTGGCCGTTCCTTTAAGACTGGGGGGGGCTGTGCAGCCAATCACTGGCCAGCAGAAGGTGTGCCTTCAGAGTCTTGCGTAAGGAGCGAAGAGAGGCAAGTTCGCGACCTGCACGGGGAGCCGCAAGTTCATTAAAAGTTGTAAATAACCAGTTTAAATACCTCAGTTACCGCGATCATTAGTCCAGTGGCATTGGGATTTGTGCGTCAATGAAACAGTAAGTTGTTCCCTGTGTTTTCCTTTGCATAGTTTTGTAATTAATTAGTAAGAAATTGTAGCATGTATGCTAGCATGTTTACGGTTCAAAGCGATCATTGTAAAACAGCATAAATATCGCGCTGTTCCGGTAATAGATCGCCTTTCTGTTAGCGAGCCGTGTATTAAGATAATCAAGCATACGTTTAGTCGGTATACAATATTACGATGTGTAACGTTACGCTGTTTTTCTTGTCCACTGGCGCATGCGCACTAAGGCTCATGTGCCTCTCTTGCGAACAGTAACCGGACAGCATGCATTTAAGTAGAGAATAGTTTTTATATTATCTGTAGCTCACCTTTAAGACAGGAATGCATGTTCATGTCATTCTGAGTTTATCCTTTTAATGTGTAGTTGATATGTATCATATGTATGCTTAAGTCTGTTTGTATTTGGTTTACTAAGTCTGTTTGTATTCTGTTTACTTTGTTTATATAGAAACCACAACTCTCAATATCATAAGTCACAACTACCTCAGGCATGAATAAAGGAATCTTTCATTATAACAAGGCCTAGTAATTGGAGTTCCTCTTCTGCAACACCCGAGTTCTAACCGGACTCACCACAGTGATTTGAACGGTCCCATCAGCATAAGCTTACTATTCTTCAGTAATATTATCATTCCTCGGTATTCACTGTTCATCGCTAATCATGTCAAAAGCAACCATTCAGTATTTGTACATTTCAAGCCAGTAAGTGAGAGTGGGCACCCTGATGCATGACTTTATGTTGAAGGACAAACATCCTGAAAAGCTGTGGTAGGTATGCAATCACCTGCTGTTGCTGTCACATGAGCACAGCTCGGTGGGAAGGGGTTATATATATATTATTTCAGTTAACCAAGATGTAGAGGTAGAAAATATGAAAGAGCATTTATGACCACCTTAGAGGTGTAAGGGGGATCAACCAAGTGATCTTAAACAGAAGTCTGTTTCTGTCTGTGTCTTCTGCAAAATAGAAACACCTTGCCCAGCTGGACAAACAGAAACACTAAACAGAAGATGCAGAGAAGTGTGACAGAAGAAAGGCCTGCTTGATGATATACAGGACCTACAAACAAAGATGAAAAGACAAGACGACAATGTCAAGACTCTTAAAGAATCAGCCAATAAGCAGGCATTAAGGCTGAAAGTACTGGAATGTTAACCTTGAGTGCAAAGTCCAAGTGCCTTCAGCAGAGAGTAAAAGAGAAGGAGCAAGTCAAAATAGTAACTATTTGCTACATGTTGATCCCATGCTTTCCATACCATCTCGCTGGCCCACAGCACCTCCCCATGCCCATGGCCACTCCTGGCACCAGCTCCAGATTCAGTAGGCCCTGACTGCCCTGCCAACACACTACTTTTTCCCAGGGACCCCAATTAACCTCTCTGCCTGAGTAATCTCTCATGTACCCAGGCAATGCAGCAAGGGACAGCTGGTCACCCCACCTAGACCCTGAGCCAACAAGTGCCCCCATTTTACATAACTATTTAGCTAACACAAAGTAAGCAGTCTTGATTCATAAATACATAAATGTAAAGAAGATTCACGCATTATAGTGGCTAACACATATCCTAGGCTAAGTTAATTAGCTACATAAAGTAGACTAGCCAGGTTGACTATCTAAATCATTTCAGTCCAATACCCAAGCAAGCAAAGTGTGTACAACCTCTTACTTGATGATAATGTGTCACTCACTGCTCTGCATTTGTGCCTAAAGATAAGGCACATATTCTCACATATTCACATATTCAAAGAAGAGAAGTCAAACACTTAGGCTACAAGTTTAGGAATATCCAACAAGTATCTCACTGTTCACCCCTCCAATCACTGTCCTTTTGGTGTTTTTTTTACTATATGTGTTCCAAAGACCCAATATGGATCTGCCTGTCCTGACTGTTGGGTTGTTCCAACCAAAAGAGGCCAACATACCTGTATATAAAATTCTGGTGTTTCCATCCCCTTTTGTAGTCAGTCTAGTGTATGGAGCATCAAGCACCAAAAAAGGAGAGGACAGAGATTCTGCCACCTTATACACCCAATGTATCTTATATATTGATTTCAATAAAACTTCCACTGTTTGAAAGCTGAGGGCCCTAAGCTTTCTTGTGGCTATCTATATGCATGATGGCCAGGTTGAGTGAGGAGATGCATAAAAGTGTAACAAGCATTATGCTGATGAGAGCAACAAAAAACTCTCTTTCCACTGGCTTTGTTTCCACTGAAACTTTGTTTCATTGACTGCTATATTTTGGTGAAAGAATTATGTCCACAGCTGGCAAAAGACATCAGCAGGGTTGGAGTCAATTAAAAAAATTCAATTCCAATTCCAATGCTTGAAAAATGTCAGTATTCCAATTCTCCAATTCATGAGTGAATTCATGGCTTGTCCTATAAATTTCAATTTGAATTGGAATTGACCCCAAACCTGAACAACAAGAAACAAAATACTACATTCCAAAGAAGAATGTGGAGGACACACAAAGAGACATGAAATAGCGGCAGAGTGAAGAGACAGTGAAAGCAAGCACAGCATCAATTCTTTTGCTAAAGGCTGCTCTCCAGAGGATCTGTAAGTAAAACTGAATGTCTTTCTTTTACACATATTTATATATGTGTGTTCTGTAGTTATAAAGACTTTTATTGAGTACAGAGAAATTCCTATCTGTATCCAAAATGTATCTTGATAATGGCCTTAGTTGGCTATGCTTGCTAGCAGCTCACTTCTCTGGCTGTAAGAAATGTGCACACATATAACCATTAAATCTTCTCTGTTTTGAATTGCAATCTTGGGAAGTATGATGGGAATATGACTTTTGCTTTTATAGTTCACGTACTAGTGTAGTAGTTTTAATTCACATACTGTATATTGATTTGTTTTTATTCCTTCACAGTTTTATTTATTTATCCTTTATTTAACCAGGAAGGTCCCACTGAGATACAATATCTCTTCTTCCAGGGAGTCCTGGTCAGGCAGTGAGGTCTTAGACCAGATAGCAACAGAAACAGAAAAAATATAGGGTAATATTTGGACACTTTGGAGGTTTTGGATAGGCCATCTACCTCCCCAAATGTCCAAAACCTTTTCACGTATGTTTGCTGTATCAACTTTGTAGAGATACTGTTGGTGTGCTATGGAACACACTTTTGGACTTATTCCTCAACCACTCACTGAATAATGCACTGTCAAAAATTTAAACCGGAAAGTGTAAAGAAATGGAGACTGTTCTGTATATTATTTACTATAGCTTGTCCTGTGGAAGTCACGCTTTGACTCAGATTTCATAAAATTCAGGGAATGTGATCAAATGACACCAAAATCACAATTAATGACCTTGCATAATATACCTTAAAAAATTGAAACTGAAAAAGCATAAATTACTTTTAAACACCAAAGACTTCAAACCAGGGACGTAGTTCTCATGTCAAATCCATGCAGGGTTTTTAAGGTATTTAATTTATGTATTTTGACATCATCCCTTGCAATTCAGTCATGATAAATGCCATACAACAGGCTTTTTCTAGGGCTGCCCCCTGAAAGTCGACGAGTCGAATCATCTGTCGAAGAATCTCAGTCGACTGACAGGTCTCAAAGTCGAGCAGTTGTTTTTTTTTTGTCAGTCAGTGCGTATTACAATAACAGAATAAAACAGAAGCTTAAAAAGGCACAGGGATAACATTTCAATGAGGAATTATAAATAAGGGGAATCATATATTTTTTATATTCTAGCAGAGCTAGCTGGCGCGCTTGCTAAAAAAAAAAAATCCACATCACAACATGCGCTGTTGGTTAACTGATGAGAGAAGCTGAAACCTGAGGTGGAGTGGTTGGTAAACTAGGCTAGCTATAACCATGTATCAAAAGTCTAAAGTATGGCAGAATTTTGAACTTTTGAAGGACAACCCTAACAAAGTTAAATGCAAACTTTGTATGCAAGAATTCAGTTATCATTCAACAACATCGAAGATGGCAAAGGCAAACCACTTGAAACGGGTAAGTTGCATATCTAGACAGCCATTCTGCAATTATCTGGGCAGATTTACTATACATATAATGCAGGCAGGGGTGTACTGGGAAAGAAATTCAGCCCTGGACTTATCCGCTAGGACCGGCCCGTGTGAATGCAGTCCTCCAATACACACACATGCGTACCATATCTATTTTTCACAAGTCTCTCAGTGCACAGCAAAGACAGTAGGGTTGGGTATCTAGAACCGGTTCCAGCTTGGTTCCAAATTTCCAAGAACCGTGGATTTGATAAGACACGTGCATTTCGATTCTGCACTTTGGTTCCTAACTTTTGCATATTTCAGTAGCGCTCCCGAGCGAACTGCAGTGAGCATTTTATAGTCCATAAAAGTTTCACTTACCTGCCAGGACCTGCTACGTGGACCTAACGTCACATCATTTGTTACGCAGTATGTCAACAAAGCATGTGGCTGACTGCAGCAAACGCTTGAAAGTTTGGCTTAGCTTCACTAAAAAAGATAACGACACAGCAAAATGCAACACCTGCAGTAAAGGATATTTTGTGCAAGGGAGGAAGCACCTCCAATCAGGGGTGTACTGGGAAAGAAATTCAGCCCTGGACTTATCCGCTAGGACTGGCCCGGGGGGTGCTTGGAAGTTAAAGTATATTTGGCTACGATTCTCAAGTTCTGATTCCAACTGAGACTACGTCTTAATTAGTTAATGTGCATGGACTTTACAAACGATTATATTCTTCTGAATATACGTCAAGTAGCAACTTTTATATCATCGCGTGTAATGCAGCTAGCTAGCTAGCTAGGTACAACTTGGACATCAGCGGTCCTGAAGTTCCCTTTGAACGTTTATGTTCCCTATGAACGTTTATTTCAATAACAAGATACCATTTCATGAATGCTTTCACTGTTAAGGCATGTTGCACAGCAGTTTTCAGACGTTCGTATGTAATCCTTTACTTTGACACTGACAAAGTCACGTCACGATTAGTTCAATCAAAGCTTAGTTGCGTAAGCTTACCAACAATGCGCTTATCTAACCTAAGTAAAATATTGCATTGTCACCGCTGCTTTTTTAAAAATTAACGCTAAATAAAACGAGACAAGTTTTCAATGTTAGCTGTGTGCCATTATCAAGGCAAGCAAGCTAGCTAGCTAAGTAAAAGCAAGCTAGCTAGCTAGCTGGCTACCTAGCGGGTTAAAGGGAACTTCAGGACCGCTGATGTCCAAGTTGTACCTAGCTAGCTAGCTGCATTACACACAATGATATAAAACTTGCTACTTGATGTATATTCAGAAGAATATAATCGTTTGTAAAGTCCATGCACATTAACTAATTAAGACGTAGTCTCAGTTGGAATCAGAACTTGAGAATTGTAGCCAAATATACTTTAACTTCCGAGCACCCCCCGGGCCAGTCCTAGCGGATAAGTCCAGGGCTGAATTTCTTTCCCAGAACACCCCTGATTGGAGGTGCTTCCTCCCTTGCACGAAATATCCTTTACTGCAGGTGTTGCATTTTGCTGTGTCATTATCTTTTTTAGTGAAGCTATGCAAAACTTTCAAGTGTTTGCTGCAGTCAGCCACATGCTTTGTTGATGTTATGCCTAACAAATGATGTGACGTTAGGTCTGCATGGCAGGTCCTGGCAGGTAAGTGAAACTTATGGACTGTAAAATGCTCACTGCAGTTTGCTCGGGAGCGCGACTGAAATATGCAAAAGTTAGGAACCAAAGGGCAGAATCGAAATGCACGTGTCTCATCAAATCCACGGTTCTTGGAAATTTGGAACCAAGCTGGAACCGGTTCTAGATACCCAACCCTACTGTCTTTGCTGTGCACTGAGAGACTTGTGAAAAATAGATATGGTACGCATGTGTGTGAATTGGAGGACTGCATTCACAGTGCCCCACATTCCTGCATGAGTGCAGAAACGTTACATGATGATGTACTTAATGTATAACTGGCAAAAAGTTCAGGTCAAAAATCCTGGAGAAACCAATCTGGCAAATGCCAACTAAATTACAGTCTTTCTAGCATCAGGCCAATGAACTAATAAGAGGAAAATGGTGAGAAAATCTGTTACTTGATAACACCAGAAGAAAAATAACTAAAAGCTCATTAGTATTTATCATAGAAAGGAAGTGCAGTTTGGTGTGTTCCCATTACTGGATTTAACTTTTTTTCTGTATGTATACAATATTAGGAATATAATGGATATATAGGGATAAAATCATTCATGACATGGGTTCACAAAAATTGGACAATATTCAGCTCATAAATATAGTGGGAAAGGTAAATTACCTTAGCTGTAGTTCTTTGGTGTGGAAATGCAGTCTCACTCTTGACTTCCTGAAACCAAAAAGCATTGAAAGTGTCACAACATGCATTCTGACCACAGTGAAATGCCACCGACTACCGCTTAAAATAAAACTGGTGCTGATTTCAAATAGAACGTATGAAAATGGTTTGAGCAGGAAGTGATTAAGCAGTAAAACCGATGTTATCATGAGGATGTTCTTCTTGTACAAAAGGATATGACAATCATATCCTATGTTTTCTGCTGAAATGGCCGAAAACAGTCAAGACAAGGATATGTATGTATATAATTATACTACCAAGGGGGAGTATATACAAAGAAAATAGAAAAATATATCTGTTAAATAAGATTTAAAGCAACCAAATACTGTCCCAGAGAGACAAACCCATATTTCAAATTGATTTGATGTGGATCCTGTGAATATTTTCATCCTGTACTGGACAACCACAAGCACCTGAAATCACCTGGCAAGAAATGTAAATAATGGCTTCACTCTTGTTTGCTCACAGTATGATATGTTTACTTTTAGATCTGCTACTGTTAGTTATATACATAAGTCTATATGTACTAAGTCTTATCTAGAAATAAACCTAATAGTCTTTGTGAACATAGCTGACAAATTAGAACACTAGCCAAGGAGAGATAATGTAGTCATATACTGATGTCTTCAAGCTTCTCTGAATGTGCAAGTAATTACATTGTTGAGATTGCTGGTATGAGAAATGGACACCTTGAATCACCAGTTGAAATACCTTGTGATAATGCAAATGGACACCTTAAATCACCAGCTGAAATACCTTGTGACAACACAACATCACTGAAAACAGAGTTTCTGAATATATGATCACTGTACTCCAAGTCTGGCATGTAAAGAAAATAATCACCAACAATATCTCCAAAACCCAGCACCTGATATGAAAAGTATGGTATGCTCCCCAGCTTGGAGCTAGCATCCCCTCAGGTCACGTCTCATCAAAAGCAGGATTATTTCCATTCGCATAGCATCTGGGAGAAAATGGGGTGAGTGAAGTGATAATTGTCCAGCCACTTCCAAAAGAAATAATTTTTACTACTGTCTGCCAGTATTGCAAAAGTCAATGGTTAAAATGTGTTGGCATCACAGCAAAATATCTGGAAAAAAATAGCAGACCCTGACAATGATCATTATTGATTTGTAAATATGTTCCACATATTGTCATGCACATCAGAGTTATCATAGTAGTAATATTACAAATGTGTTTTCAATCTTGAACTTGTTCTGTATTAGACTATATAATCCTGCTTGAAGTCTATACATATTACTGATGAAATATTCAAATGATTAGCTGCCAATTGTTACTATAAATGGATGTTTTGCTACTGTAAATTCAGTATAATATTATTCTAAATGTCTAGTACACTGCCACCTTGAGAAAAATATAATCACCCTTTTCTCATGACAGCATGTGGTCTTAGGCTTCTGAACATAACAAAATAACTGCGGTACATATTTTAGAATGTGTCTCTGTTGTTCATTACATATACATACTAATCTGATTTGCAGAATAGGTTAGGAATAGGAAGTGTACAGTCAGTCTTTACCATATGTGAAATGAATCTGGCCCCCCAAAGTAGCTGGAAGAGCATACTGCATCATCTAGTGGGCAAAGAATGAATTGTGCAGTATGGCATTATATGTTTTTGTATTGAGGAAATATAATTATTACTGATTAATCCTAGTTACTCAACCATGCCACAGCACCACACTACAAAGAGCTTTAAGAAACCTTGACACAGGAATTTATGGGATACTACAAAATCCTAAAGCCAGGAAACCAGATACTGACCTTATATTGTGATTGCAAAAAAAATAATAATAATGTTCAGGAAGAAAACACATTACTAACCTCTCCTCTGTAGAATTAAATGAGCTCTACAATATACAACACAATATACAATATGTCACAATAACAAAAAATAATTCAAGACTTTTTTTAAGCGATAAAGTATTATCCAGAATTAGGCCTCTTTTCATGAGAGACTCAAAAGAGAGAGATGAAAACTAGTCTACACATTTATTACATACCAATTAAATGCCCTTTTATCAGGATGCTTGAATGCTACTTTTATTCCCCTGAAACTGCTTGACGCCACCATGTCATCCACCACACCGGCTATAGATTGGAACTGCTGCAATGAACTGATGCCTTTTTACATGTTCCATATCCCAATGTTAACAGTTAACAGTTCCACTTTTTTCCAGGAGTCTCTCAACTGCCTTTACCCAGGGTCAGGGTATATTTTCCAGTTTCTTACCACATAGCCTGGCTTTAAAGTTTTTTGGTTCTTCTGGAAAATGCGCTATGCATGTCTTCAGTGTTTTGTGACAGTCTTGATTTTAAAAATGTGCTATACTAAATAGCATTTGATTTGATTTGATTGATGAGGACAGAATATCCAACAATTTTTCTATCTAATAACTACTTTGAAAATGCAACACAGAATTATACAGTCTTCATGTGACACCTGTTTCTAGACATATGGTGGACCCGAGCCTACTACAAACCAGCTATTTGTTGCTTTAGTTGGGAGCCCAACATTCGCCATCTTGACACTGCAGTCAAAGGTTGCTGTCTTGTGAATGGGGTCTGTGCGATCTCTCTTTGTATCAGCAGCTTGGTTCAGCCTTTCTGTTGAGCTCCTACATTTTCTTCTCTGTGAAAATGTGTCCAAGACATTACAAAGAATATAGAAACAACAGTGTTTATTTAGATATAGAGTCCAACATATCAAATGGTATTGATACAATTTAAGCGTGAGCCCTTATATGTGATATTGTTGTACTTTTGAAAGGTGTAATGTTACAGTAAATGGTGAGGCAACATACAATGAATCATATGTATAAATGTTCTGAAATTCAAATGTTTCAACTGTGGCATATTAGGCTTCATTAAAAGAAAAGATCTGAAGGGAAATTACAACCAAAAGCCTCAGGAGCTAGAGTTCAGGGGTTAAACAGCTGGCATTCACCCCCATCTTTATAGGTTGATCAGCAAAATCTGTCTATTTGGGGGGAAAAAAAGAAACATCTAAAGCAATCAATGTGTCCGTTTCTTTAAAAAGGTCAGAGGCCCTGTTTACACTTAGTTTTAAAATGTGTCTTGGGCGATCGTGGACAGCGTTAAATACAAGTTTAAACGACCACCAAGACGTGTTGTGATCCAATCACTCAAACCACTTGCGGAGGTGGTCTGGAACACATTTGACCTCATATCTTTTGTAGTGTAAACACTAATGCGTCCTGATGTGTCCCTCACAACCCATATCACTCTTCGGGGTCTTGTGGCTATCACAGCAGCGGCAAAAGCCACTGCTTTTCTAACATTCTTCCTTTTTCGTCTTGTCCTGTGCTCTTTTGCAAGTCGCAAATGACTCAACAGTTGGAATAGCCCGTAGATGTACATTAGTTCTTGAAACATTTTTGTTTTCTTAGGTAGCCCATACTAAACAAATCTGGCGCTTGTCTGGCAACAGAGACTGATGTAATAACTGTGCGCGGGGCCATTTGACCTTCTAACGGAAATGACGTAGGTAGTAACAAAATCTGAACACAAGTGGTCAGCTACACACCTTGGAGATGCATGATAGACACAGGTGTAAACGGCAATGTGTCTCGGCTGTCCACTTGTGATCCGATCGCCCAAGACGCATTTTAAAACCAAGTGTAAACAGGGCCAGATTTACAGTGACCTAAGATAAAATGACTTACAGTGGATATAAAAAGTCTACACACCCTTATGAAATTGCAGGTTTTTGAAATGTAAAGACAGAAATAACAACAATGTAATTGTCAGACTTTTTCCATTTGTAATGTGATCTTCCAACAAACAGAAATCCAGAGAAAAAACAAATAGTTAATTATGAGGAACATTTTAAATAAAAAAAAAAACACCCTGATTGCATAAGTCTGCACACCCTTTCATAATGGGGGCTCTAGCTGTGTTCAAAGTTAACCAATCACATTCAAAATCATGCCCGTAGGTAAATAGCATACACCTGTCATCAATGAAAGTGATTCTGATTAAACCCAGATTAAAGTCAGCTGTTGCTGTCAGATTTGCTTGAAAGTTTGGGGTTGCATCTGGGAGAGCCATGGTCCGCAAAGGGTTGTCAAAGAAACTGCAAGAGCTAATTGTTGAAAAGTACCAATCAGGAGAGGGATATAAAAGAATATCGAAGGCACTGGATGTACCACGGATCACTGTCATCATCATCAATAAATGGAGGCATGGAGGCAAAACGTGGCACCACAGAGACACTGCAAAGGTCAGGACGACCCTCAAAAGTTGATGAGAGGACGAGGAGAAAACGTATCAGGGAGGCTACCAAGAGGCCAACAGCAACACTGAAAGAGCTACAGGAATTTCTGGTAGGTACCGGTCACTCCTTGCAAGTGTCCACCATCTCTCGTATTCTGCACGTCGGGGCTAGGGGGTAGGGTGGCAAGACGGAAACCCTTTCTTACAAAAAGGAACATCCAAGCCCGTCTAAATTATGCCAAAAGATTCATTCAGTCTCCCCAAACCATGCGGGAAAATGTGCTATGGTCTGAAGAGACAAAGGTTGAACTTTTCGGCCTAAATTGTGAAAGATATGTTTTGCGCAAAGCCAATAAAGCTCATCATCCAAGGAACACCATACCGACTTTGAAGCATGGTGGTGGTAGCATCATGCTTTGGGGCTGCTTCTCTTCAGCTGGGTTAGGGGCCCTTGTCAAGATAGACGGGATAATGAATAGCTCCAAATATCAAGATATTTTGGCACAAAACCTGCTGGCCTCTGTGAGAAAGCTGAAGATGAAGAGGAATTTCACATTCCAACATGACAGTGACCCGAAGCACACATCCAAGTTGACCAAGGCATGGCTTCAAAAAAGGAAAATCAAAGTCTTGGAATGGCCCAGTCAGAGCCCAGACCTCAGTCCCACCGAAAACCTTTGGAATGACCTAAAGAGAGCTGTACACAGGAGATCCCCTCACAATTTGAAGGAACTTGAACTTTTTTGCAAAGAAGAGTGGGATAAAATTCCAAAGTCTAGATGTGCAAGTTAATAGAGACTTATTCACAAAGACTTGCTACTGTAATAAATGAAAAAGATGCTTCCACAAAGTATTAGTTCGGCAGGGTGTGCAGACTTATCAATCAGGGTGTTGTAGTTTTTTTTTAAATTTTTCCTAATAATTGACTCTGTGAAGATCACATTACAGATGGAAAAAGTCTGACATTTACATTGTTGTTATTTCTGTCTACATTTCAAAAATCTGCAATTTCATAACTTAGAAGACTTTTTATATCCACTGTAAATTCCTAAGTTTAAATGCTCCTGAGACACAGTTTAGTCTCTAGGATGTAGCTCTTATGAGTGGAAAGCATTTTTGCACCAGAGCACATGGTTTTGAAAATAAACCAGTAAGTAGTAATTTTGTGACCAGTGCAGTTGAATTCAATTTTTTACATTGTACACTGCACATTACATGTACAGTACATTTCTTTTAACACCCACCAGGCAAGAACAAACTGAGCATAAGTTTCTGAACAAGTGTGGATTCCCTACTGTCTTCAGTATGTTTCATACCCACAGCACCATTTGTGTGAGCCTTAACTCCAATGTGTAAATGGGTTGTCATACTGTATTGTTTATCAAATTTGACCAATACTCAAATACAGACGTTTGGTTACCAGGGCTCCAGACCAAAGATTTTCCTGGTCGACTAGTAGTCGTTAGTTCAAGCCATTAGTCGACTAGTCGTCATACGTTTATGATATTAAGTTAATTATTTAAATATATATTTTTGGGGGCATCAGAAAATGGTTTGAGCTCCAGGGCTGAGAAAGAATGTTATAAGTAACATTGTTAACACTGTGCTAAATTACAGAGAAATACAAAACCGTAATAATCAGCCTTTAAAATATAAGTTTTACAAGCGCACGCATGAAGCGAGCCACCTGTTAATGACAATGCTAACAGCAAAAGCAGTAGGCTAATGATTCTGAATGTGTCAGAACAACCAGCAAAGAGACTGAACATTTTGTTAATTTATTTCAACACAGTGGCCTGTAATGTCACACAACTTATGAACTTGTAACACCAACACAATAACTTATAAAACATGATAAATAAAAAACAGCCTTTTGTTAAAAAACTACATTGAAAAAATACAGTAGTCCCCCCTTATCCGCGGGCGGTTATGTTCCAAGACCTCTAGCGGATGCCTGAAACCGCAGATACTACAGAACCCTATATATACTATGTTTTTTCCTATATATACATACGGGTAGCAGGTAGCGTATACAGCGTGGATACGCTGGACAAAGGGATGAATCGTGTCTGGGGCGGGATGACGTGAAATTTCATCACACTACTCAGAACGGCATGCAATTTAAAACTTATGAATTGGTTATTTCTGGAATGTTCCATTTGATATTTTCAGACCGCGGTTGACCGCAGTAACTCAGACTGCGGAAAGCGAAACCGCAGATTTGTTTCTTTTTAAAAAGTGCTACATAGCATAAATTATGCTATGTAGCACGCGTACGTTACATGGTTCATTTTGTTTTCATTAGCGTTATGAAGCTTCTTATAGTTTTCAGTTAGTATTTGCTATATTTTTTAATGTTAAATTGCTGTTTTCAAAGCTAAAATTGGCTAGAATTTTTACAATCTAATGCTCTAATCGCACCAGTTTTTAGCATACGCGCTAAACGGCTAATCACACCGGTGTGACTGCACGCGCGAAAGGGTTAAACATGCAGTAAACAAGGTAATTTAGCTTCCCCAGTCCCCGCGAACACTTGGATAAGCCTAATAGCGCATAGGACAATATATTTATTCAGCTGCATATAGCCTTAACTTTGCAATTCGTTAATGTCAATTAGACCATTAATTATTTAGCATAATGGAATAATAATATTAGGCTACTTACATGTTTCAGATGATAAGTCATGTTAGAGGTTGACAAATGATAGGCGAATCTTTGCATGCCACCTTCTTGGGGTCATCCTTTACACGCTCGAAATGATCCCACCCTTTGGATGATTTCCTGCCCGACATAGTCTAATAACTTTGTAACGACAAGGCTCAGCTCCCTAATGGAGTTTGAGGGGGTTTTTTGTGCGACTAATCGACCAATGCAAACTTGGTCAACTAAGACTCCTCTCATCGACTAATGGCTTGGTCGACTATTAATATGCGCAAAAGGGTTAAATACAACATATAATAAATAGTAAAAACAGAGTACATGTAAAAAAATACATGCTGTTGTTACGCTTTACTTTTTATGTGATAACATTTTTGTTATGTTTTCTTTTAAAATTATATAATAGAAGACGACCTATTTTGTCAGCCACTGCTCATGGCAGAAAAACAATGCAGATTAAAATACTTTGCAAATATCAAGTCTCGAGTTACTGTCAATCTTTACATCAATGCAAAACTAGGGTATGCAAATTAAGACAACTATTCATCAGCATGCAAGGTCATTGATTAATACCTTGCTGTACCAAAAAAAAAAGGGTACGACCAAATCATGTGCTGGTGCGACCAACTGAGAAAGTTGGTAGCACCAGTGCTACCAGTGGAAAAGTTAGTCTGGAGCCCTGGTTACGTCAAGTAAGGCATGAATGCTCTGTATTACCTTTTTCAAAAATCCATATTCCATTTGAATCTCTTTAAAAGTGTGTATAAAAGTGTGTCAAAAAAGTTTTTTTTTTTTTAAACTTTGGCATCCTCTTAATATTTCTAGTAGATCAGAAATATGCTCACATATGTGTATTCTAGTTTATTACTGATTTTGCAGCTCCTCATTAACCGTGGTTGAGGAGCACACATGTATATCTCTGACATGTTCTAATGACTGATTGTAATATCATTAACTAGAACACAAAATGGACTGAACACCTATTAAGCTACGTTTTAACCAAATGCGACGCGAAATTTCGCTTCGCTTTCCTCGCGCGGGTTTGATCACTTGCCTGAAAAATGAACACGTGAATTTCTCGTCACGTCACAGCAAGCATTTTTGATTACACCAATGCTGTTAGCAACTTTGCTTGACACAATAGAAGATAGCTTAGTTATCTTGCGTTGCTAGCTAGCTAGTTAATTAGCATATATAAATGACATCTTTGTCATTTCTTGTGAACTCTCTTTTTTAAGTAATGTTCCTCTAAAGTTTCAAAGCTAACGGTCAACACAATGATGGGTCCACGTTTTGAAACGTCAGCTAACGGACAATGCCAATCAGCCTGAGAGTTCTGGAAAGGGGGCGTGGCTTCTAGCCCTACTTGAATGTGATTGGCTTTCGCCAGGCGAAATTTTCGCTTGAGTTGAACATTTTTTAACTCAAGCAAACGCTCATTTCGCGTCGCTCCCAGTTTCGCTGCAATTAACTCCGCCCATTCGCCTCCTACCGTTGACTTTTCATACATTCACGTCGCACGAAAATTTCGCGTCGCGTTCAGTTAAAACGCATCTTTATGTGCACCCACTGTTTAGAATTTCTACATCATAAACATGTATCTATCCATGGTTTTATGGCAGGAGAAACATCTGAGACAGCAGGATGTTTAGACTTCAGAATAGACATTTTAAAGTTTCAGCTCATTCTACTGCTGTCAATAAATCAAAACAAGTCAACAGATAATTACAGATCACAAGAGTCCTCAAATAATGATAGCTGTGGAAGATTTGTATATGCAGTAGTGACTATAAATTATACAAAGTACTTATAGACTATATATGCACTTTTGTATGTCGCTTTGGATAAAAGCGTCTGCTAAATGAATAAATGTAAATGTAAGTATATGCCTGAAATGAATTTGATAAAAAAATTCTGCCCAATGTCTATAAAACATATGAATTTCATGATTATCATTTCATTATAGGAGGGGAGTTGCTACACTTAATCCAGTGTTGAATCAATCCTCTGTAGGGCAAGCCATGTACCCTCTTTAGTTCTTCAGACTCTTATCTCAGAATGTAAACTTATTTGATCTGTGTGGCATATACACCATGATCAGGTTAGAGATTACACATTCTTTTCAGTTCACCACAGCTCAGACACAAAATTTTTAAAAATCTGAATAGAGGAATGTGGTATTGCCACAGAAACAGGAGTCATTTTCACCGTCTTCTGAGAACACCTCATGCACCCCAATGAAAACATTGCATATATTCTTTGCGTAAAGCACAGTTTATTATACACCACGCTAGACAGAAATATTTTCTCGAGGGAGAAATTGTATGCTAAGGTGTTAACTTTGTGCATTGAATCTTTTATGAAACATTTGATTCACAATGACCAGACTGGCTATATTAGAGGCAGTATAGCTGCAGACAACATATGCAGGGTAATAATCAGTATGGGTGATTATTTTCCTGATGCCTCTGCTATTCTGTCCCTTGTTGCTGAAAAGGTTTTCAACAGGCTGGAGAGGACCTATTTGTGATTGGTGCTGGAACATTTTGGATTTGGTTCAAGCATTGTTTTGATGATTAAGACTTTATGCTGTTGTCCTGCAGCATCTGTGCTGTCAGGTGACTGTCAGTCAAGTCCATTTGGATTAAACAGGGGAACCAGACAGCCCTCTGTCACTCCTCTGATTTGCATGGTTGCTGGAACCCTGGCACAGGGTATCAAAGAAAGTGAGTTCACTTCTCTTACTAGAATTTATGGATCCAGACATCATTTTTCACTTTATAGCAATTACGTGCTTCTGTACCTTTCCAATGTCGCTGCTTTAGTGACTCCAGTGCTTAAATTGTGTGAAGACTTTAAAGATGTGTCCAGTTGCAAAATGGAAGAAATCAATAATATTGCGTCTGAACAATGCTGTGAGTAACACTGATCTCCCAGTTAGTATTACCTATCGACAACTCATTTATACACCTAGGCATCAACATCTTTCCCACCACTTCAAAGATTGGTGAAGGGAAATTTTTATGAGCTATTAAAAAAAATTAAAGACAATCTGCAAAGCTGGAGAGCATTGATCTCATTACGGGGCACAATTACTTCGATTAAAATTAATATCTTACCCTTATTTTGTTTATGATTCCCATTTCACTCCCACCCAGATTTTTACAAGAAGCCTGTTGAAAAGGGCCACATTTCGTTGTCTTTAGCTCCTTTCAGACATGCACTGCAACCCTGAACTTATCTAGACATTACCCGGAGGAGCTGTATGTGAGAACACAAATGTCCGAATCAGTTGGACTGGACATTAAACGGACTTTACCCTGCCAGCTCCCTGGTACAAAGTCCGTGTAATGTCCAACTGAGTCCATGAGTGAATAGAGCAGGTCATTGTCCGGAGAATTCACAGTGAGCAAGTGGGCATGTTGATGACGTTTCTATCATGCGACTGGCGTGAAAGCGGAAAAATACAAACAGCTGCTTTGTACTCTTTTCTGCTTGCCTGTATATTGCTTTCCACTCTTTCATTGATATTGCGGATACGTCCAAATACATGTTATTTTGAGTCCAACGATCATTGAAGAGATAGTTAGCTATAGCTATACTGCCAAAACTTGTCTCTTACAATGATTAATAACCTTGGTTAGTAGTTTATTATCTGGTTAGTAGCTAGCTAAGGTGTAGCTAAGTAATGGTGATATTTATAGTGAGATAGGTGAACTGGTGACCTAACATTACATAGTGAACAACAAAAACTATGTGTACCGGTAGCACCATTTGGAAGGCTTTGTGTGATATTTTCTTTATTGGCTACCCAAAAGTACAATAGCTGTGTATTGTTCGCCTTCTCCTCCTCCGTGCCACATTATATGCCCGTTCCACCAAAAGGTAAGACATTGAAAAGAAAAAACCTGAAAATTCTTCAGCTCGTGAATACTTTTTGTGAACTCGTCAATACTTTTCACCCACGAGAATGCAAGTGGTGTCTAACTGGAAAATACCACGAGGAAATCTGGACATTTCTAAACTCGCAATGATTTCCCGAGACAATGTAACATACTACAAATGTAATCATTAATGGTCACATACTGGGTACTACACTGAAAAATAGCATGCAGTATTCAGTATATACTTGTGTAGTACGCAGTACACAGTATGCGGTAGGCGGTTTCGAATACAGCCACTGCAATTTCTGCAGCATATTTTTCGTATCATGTCCTGCCTCCTGCATGCTCTACCCAGGCGCCACCCCTCGCCTCAAAGAAACGAAGTATTTCCAGTGGGTGAGAACGCGTCTGACATGGACAATCTCCTATTGTGTGCTACATGTGTGAAAGGGCAACTCCAGACAATGTCCAGACCTGATTCTCCGGACAGTTCATATGTGAAAATGGCTTTTGTTTGTGCACACCACCCCCACCTCTTACAGACCCGTTGTTTACAACTCAGTTGAAACCTGCCAAAACCGATCCTGCTGCTCCCCTTATCAGCAGGACCCCCACAGATAACCCAAGGCATAGACACACCCCCAAGGACAGTCCCCAGGTCAACATTTGCCTTCTGACCTGTCCGCATCTTTTGGCCACCACTTTTTGTAACAACTTCATAACCTTTATAGACCTCTGAGGCCATTTCACAGGTTAAAAGTTATTTTTAACGAGACTGCCTTGCGGGCATTCCAGGATATTCAAAAAATGTTACTGCTAAAATTTTACTGGACAAATACCTTACAAACTATTGTTAACTTAGAAAGCAAAACAGTAAGAATGAATAGTATTCAACCCTCTACCGCACAGGCAAGAGCAGGAATATCAACCACTATAAAACAGTATCTTTTGAATAGATTTTTAGCTGCAGTGTTGCAGTAACCTATAAAACTAATAAACTGAAATGAATAATAAACCGGGAAATGAATGGTGGTGTTCTGTGACAGTTAACTTTTCCACAGCTTCAGCATTATAGCGAAGGACTTCACATGGTCAGACATGTCAAACATGCCTTTCAGGTTCAGGAAATTCAACTCGTGTGATATCGACAAGGAAGGCGAGATCCATCATACATGTTTTATCTTTCACTTCACGTACTGGCAAATTAATTTCCTCCTTGAATCTCTGTTCTTCCTTTCTCATGGCAAAAAACCTGTTTAAAATATCTCCTCTGCTAAGCTCCCATTTTCTGTCAGGTACAGTAGATAACCACTGCCATTCAGTTTCTTCCAGAAATGCATGGAACCGATGATGCTACAAGCCTCTGGAGGTAATGTAATTGACACAGTTCACTACAACTGACATCATGTGTATAAACTTCAGGCAATGGCTGTGCAGGAATTGTTGATCAATGATTCAGTGCCATGCAACTGGTTGCTCTTCCAACTTATATTGTACCAGTGTCACTAAATCGTTCTTTTTCCCTGTCATTGGAAGACACGGTCAGTGTTGATGCTGACTAATGCACTCCATAGCAGCCCAGCCTGGTCAATTGCCTCCAAGCTGGCTAAACATGAAATCTGCTGTTGTCCAACCCAGCATAGTTACCAGGCTAAGCTCCTTCACTGTGACCTTTCAGTACATAGGCTGAAGTTACTAAACAGGTGTTTTCTTTTTTTACGGACACATAATTTCAGAAACCTCGAGCAAATATGTGAATGGCTTTCCAGCTTTCTTATCATCGTACTTACCACGTAGCTTGTGAAGACCACCACTTCAGATTCTTTACCTTTTGCCAAAAGTTTTCTGTGACAATAGTGTTGTATCTGTGCTGATACCAAATGTATATAGAGACACTGTGGTGCCATTCTAGTTAAAGTGGAGTGATATCAACTGTGTAACTACCATGACCTCCTGATGCATCACGCCACCATTAAATGTTCCAACGTTATGCACATTTCTGACTATTTCATTATTTTCACCACAAATACGAACACCACAAATAGTTCCTGTTCTACTTGAGAAACCGTCATCTCATGTCCATCTCTTTGATGTTCAGCACACAGCTTAGTCTGTTTTTTGTGTGGTGCTGATTTGGATGTGCACTTTATTTGATCCAGTGTACAAGAATCTAGCATTTGGAAATGATGGAAATGGCGACTGGCGACTCACAAGCAAGCAAATGTACGTAGCTTGTAGTCTTCCCAAGGATTAGCAAAGTTTAACAGAAATGCATCTCAAATCATATTGTCAAGCAAACAATTTTTAAGCAGTATATTCTCTTCTTTTCAAAAAAGCTTGACTTAATATTGGCTTGATCCTGATAATCTGAAAAATACAGACACATCTGAATTTTATTAATGAATTTAGTTATTTATTGCATGCATGTATTCTTGTGCAATCAAACCTGTACAACTAATCCAAAAATGTAGCTGCACAACTTGTCTACAATCTCCCTAAACATAGTCAAGTTACTCCCCTCATCTCAATTCACTGGCTTCATGTTATTGCTCACATCAAGTTCAAAACCTTGGTGCTGACATACAAGACAGTGAATGGGACAACCCCCGCATCTCAGTTCCATGTCTATCCCCACCCTGTAACACCTGTTAATTCTTGTTTTTCATGTTAATTTTATGTGTAGTATTATGATGTGTTATGAATTTGTGCTCTATGGACTGTTGTAGTATACTTAACTTTTGCACTCTGACAAAAGCCAACTTGTGGTAGGGCTTGAATAGTGTTATGCTCACACTAGGGATGAAACGGTTACCGGTTTCATAGTAACCACGGTAAAATTCCTGATGGTTAGTATTACCGTTTCAAATTTTAAGTGCTGTTAAAACTGTGGTTGATTGCTGCGCTTTGAAAAACTCACGTTAAATACTGTCCAGCATCAACCAAAGCTAGCAAGTCTCCCAGACGCAGGCGCAGAGGCGCAGCATGCAACGTGGGTTTGTTTTGTGTCAGTGAAAACATGGCGGAAGGCAGTGACAGCGCTCTGGAGATTTTTCAGCCTACTAAGAGGACTAGTCAACTTTTAGCTCAATGCTTGATGTGGGGACTTCAGAATAGGGGAAAATGTCATGGTTTGTCTGTCTAACTTGCTAATAGCTTGTCAATAATGTAAACTGAAGCTTTCAGTGTTACCTACACTTGTAAAAACACTACACGTTGTCAGTGGTGTAGTGGAGCCGGCACCTTTTTTTTTTTGCCTCAGCCTCAGAGCTAGCTGAATGCCCATTTGCTATTAAGAATGAATTCCGTGTATGTTTGTATTTGCATATTCTTGAAACAGAACACTGTTTAGACCAGTTTATTTCCTTCTTCTGCATCTATTTTCCAGCATAACTACGATGTGACAGCATTATTTGTATTTGTCTGAAGTTCAGTAAATAGTTGAACTTTTACAAAGTCTTGAGTCAACTAGCCTACTTTGCTGTCAGGGGGAACTGAACATTGGAAAATACTGCTATTTAATTTGCTCTCTTCAGCATTATCATGATGTTCTGAAATGACCTACAAATTAGTCTATATTATACCAAGACTTTTAGAAAACTACATGCACAAGCAGACTTGACTCTTCCCTTCGTGCTTGACTGGCGATGAATAACGCATCTTTAGCGTCCTCACTCGGAAATTCACGTCTTCCTTACAAGCTCATTTAAGAAACTGGAACCATGCATGGGAATGTTGGACCAGGTAGCTTAACTTTTGCATTTAAAAACATGTATCTCCACTCCACTTTAGAGTGCTTTTGTAGCCTGAGAAAGTAATGTCATCTATAAAAGACCTAGTAGACTATTGTACGTTATTGTTCATTTAAAATCCGTTTGTAGAAGTGTTCCAACAGGAGAAACACTATACTCCTCTGTATTTATGTCAATTTTTGGGCTCATTGCAATTACTATCACTGTCCTTTCAAGACTCATTTGTATTTATGTAAATTTTGCATGGGGTCATTGCATATACTCAAATGCAACACAGAAGATAGACTGTGTGTGTGTGTGTGTGTGTGTGTGTGTGTGTGTGTGTGTGTGTGTGTGTGTGTGTGTGAGAGAGAGAGAGAGAGAGAGAGAGAGAAAAGAATAATAATAATAATAATAATAATAATAATAATAATAATAATAATACATTTGCTATCCCCTTGTTTACAGAGTGGGCATCCAGCAGGCAAACCCAGTAATGCTACTGGTCCCTTGTCCTCATCTACAGTGACACAGACACTCGAAGTCACTCTGGATAAGGGCATCTGTTAAATGCATGTAATGTAATGCACGTCAAAACTGAAGTCAGAATATTCTGAGAAAAAGCAAAATAATATTTTGATTTTAAAAAAACAATACATACAATTTGGATAATAAAGTGAAAAGGGTGAAAGGTTGACGATTCCTCTTCCTAATGTTCAACCTACACACCTGCAGACATCTCCACACACCATCTATCTTTGGAAGAGTTTAAAAAAGGTGAGTTTACATTAATTTACCAAATCACTGCTGTTTCAAATGTGTGTGGAAACAATTGCAGTTTATTACTAATTATGTTATTACAACCCCAAATCAGAAAAAGTTGGGACGGTACGTTAAATTAAAATTAAATTAAAATTAAAAATTAAGCGTTTCAGGTGTAATTTTGTCCCATTCTTCCTGCAAACAAGTCTTAAGGTGTGCAACAGTACGGGGTCTTCATTATCGCATTTTGCGTTTCAAAATGTGCAACACATTCTCTATTGGGGACAGGTCGGGAATGCAGGCAGGCCAGTCCAGCACCCGCACCCTCTAGTACCGCAGCCAAGCCTTTGTAATGTGTGCAGAATGTGGTTTTGCATTGTCTTGTTGAAATATGCATGGGTGTCCCTGGAAAAGATGTCGTCCTGAAGGTAGCATATGTTGCTCCAAAATCTCTATGTACTTTTCAGCATTAATGGTGCCATCACAGAAGTGTAAGTTACCTTTACCAAGGACACTGACACAACCCCATAACATGACAGACCCTGGCTTTTGGACTTGTTGCTGGTAACAGTCTGGATGATCCTTTTCTTCTTTGGGCCGGAGCACACGGCGTCTATTTCTTCCAAAAAAGACCTGAAATACTGATTCACCTGACCACAATACACATTTCCACTGTGTGATGGTCCATCCCAGATGCTTCCGAGCCCAGAGAAGTCGATTGTGCTTCTGGACACGGTTAACATAAGGCTTCCTTTTGGCACAGTAAAGTTTTAACTGGCATTTGTGGATGTAACTACGTATTGTAGTGCTTGACAAAGGTTTGCCAAAGTAATCCTGAGCCCATGTGGTTATATCGCTTATAGATGAATAACGGTTCTTGATGAAGTGCCGTCTGAGGGATCGGAGATTACAGTTATTCAGCTTAGGCTTACGCCCTTGCCCTTTACACACTGAAATTCCTCCGGAATACTTGAATTTTTTAATTATGTTATGCAACGTAGAGGCTGAAATATCCAAATCCCTTCCTATCTTTCTTTGAGGAACATTGTTTTTAAACATTTCAATAATTTTCTCACACATTTGTTGGCAAACTGGCAATCCTCGGTCCATCTTTGCTCCTAAAGGACTAGGCCTTTCCTGGATGCTGCTTTTGTACCAAATCATGATTACCTTCACCTGTCGACATCACCTGTTTCAAACCACATCATTATTTAATTATTTTACCTCTTTACTAGCCCTAAATTGCCCCTGTCCCAACTTTTTTTGGAATGTGTTGTAGGCCTGAATGGCAGGAATGGATGGATATTTACAAATGAAATGAAGTTGACCAGACAAAACATGAAATATCTTGCATTCATACTGTCTGCAATGAAATAGAAGTCAAAGTAAATTTAGAAATCACTGCTCTTTTTTTATTTGCATTTCTCCATAACGTCCCAACTTTTTCCGAATTGACTTTGTAAAAATTTTCCAAATGTCTAAGCCCTAATGAAAAGAACATCCTCTCTATGTAATTAAAACAGTGAAATTCTCTTGCGGTAGTCATTTGATCCAAATTAGAAATCACTCTCCTTAAAAAGTCAGACATTTATTGATATTTACACTGATTTTACATTAATTTGTATTCTGAATGCAGATCAAGGTTACAAACTAAATCAACACACACAGGTTGTATATGCATTTAGATACATTCAAAATGAACTGTTTGGAATGCAGAGTTTAACAAAAAGCTGAATTTCCATGAACTTACTTGGCTGTTCAAGCAAGGCAGTCTAGGCAGTCTAACTAATTACAATGTTCACATTTCTCACTTATTTGAAAGAATGTGTTGTTTGCTAGCTAGATAATTGATTGAGTTGCTCACCTGAATGCACCAACAATGTACAAGGTAATGAATGGAAGCTGGAGATTTGAAGCAGTCAATGTGGCGATGAGTACACTGGGACTCATCCATTTATAAGGGTGAAACATGGTATTTTCTACTTAACAAATACATTCACATCGGTATTTTCTGCCTGATATTATTCACAATAAATTGTCTGCAAAACTGGGAATTTAACTTTTTTATTATTAATACTGTACATGAGAGCATGCTCAGTTTGGATAAGGCCCTCATTTAAAATGACTAAAATAGCTCCCTAATTGCTGGATTACCAGTTGTTTTCGCTAATAAAGTTCTATTAACAAGCATGTCATGAGCTCTGACATTTTGAAACAGGATCATTGTACAGATCATGTTTTCATTAAATGCACACTGGAGAAACAAAAGCATCCAATTATCAAACTCAGGTCTGACTGCTCTCTTGGGAGAGGTAATTTGTTGACGGTACACGTGATGGTCATGTATAAATAATCTAAATATAATATTTTGATGTTATTTGTCAAAAGTCTACCAAGTTAACCTGCTCCATGTCTTACTTGTTTAATATTTAGGGAATATGCACATAAGTGATGAACATACATGACGTACTATAGCTAAACCTAGTGCTATATTTGTATGCACTGCTTTAAAGACTACACACTTAAGCTGATGTTGCACAAAGCAACTTACATGCAAATAAAATTGCATTCACTAGTTACATATGATGTTATTACTCACACTTTAACTGTTAAAACAATTCACAAGCAATTTAGATAAAAATTTAATTGCATTTAATATTCAAGCACATTTTGGTCTGCCACATAATCTCATTTAATATTGCATCCATCAATTCTAAACTCGTCATTTCGCATTGCTTTTTAAAATAATGTATTCCTCATTGTTTGCATTATTTGGATACTATAATTTTCACAAATGAAATCAAATTTAAAAAGTCATTTTTTTAGTTAGCGAAAGCTACCGATCTTTCCAAACCGTGAATTGTTTAGCTACCTTACCAAAAACTAAAATTAGTTTTCAACAAAAAGATATAACAAAACTGGTTTCTTTACAACTAACTTTAGCTAGCAAATTAATACAATTTAACATAGACTTCTAATGTTGTCATTTTATTTACCCCTTGACCACTTGTACAGACCTTCATAAAACTCAATGAACACGATTTCTTTCTCCTGAGTCCACAGTGTTTTTTCCCCTTTGTCAACAGTTAATATGAATCAATTTTACTTAAATCTGAATGAAAGACCTTGCCAGTGTGTGCGTTCAAAAGTGAATTATGAGTTGAATACCAGTGCTTGCCCAGTGAAAGGTGAAAAATATCTATGTGTTAACTGGCTCTTGCATGAAGTTGAACTGCTGTCAACTTTGTGCAACTTGGTCGCAGTTCATTTGGTAGTACGTTGTGGCATTTTGTTGCCGGAAATAAAAGTGAATAAATAGTATATAAATAATAATAGTAAAATAATAGTTATAGTAAATAAATTTTGTCGTGATTTTTATAAAGTGGTTTGCCTAACAATAAATTGCTCAGAATGCTCACTTGCATTTTTTTTTCCAGTTAGACAGTCAAGTTCAGCTGTCATTTCTTACTGTCCTTGTTTTAAAATATGAGTGTGTTCAAACTTTGGATTGCTATTTTTCAGCTAATAAAACTTTACAAACAATAAAATAATAACATCCACCTCTCTCGAGATTGTTGGACAGTGGAAGACAAGTGAACAAATGTAAACTTTTCTCAAATTCAAAAATCTTCTTTACAATATGAACCAAGGTAACAAGGTGGACATTGCTAATGACATTAAAGAGAGAATGCTATATGTTTAAGCTATTTCTTAGCTATTACCTTACATTACTGGAAAAAAAAAACATTAAATAATCATGAGTATGTACGCTTGATGTTAATTGACTGTAAATGACCTCATAAATTGTTTTGTTTCCCAAACATTTGAACCAAGATAAATGTAAGGTTAGCTAGCATGCCAGCTAAATGAAATTAGCTCACCTTCACCTTCACCCTCATAATGCGGGTTGACATACTCATTCAGTTAATTCCCTGCCACTTCCCTCTTGGGGAGACAGCAAGTTAGGCACAGTTGCTCGCTAATGAGCTTTCTATTGGTATTAGCTCCAGTGAGTTAAAGTCGCCACAATTTATCAAAGCTACCAATGCAAAGCAACTGACACATTAATGTTCTTCTAATTAAATGGAGTTGATCCATGAACGTACAGAGAAAAAAAAAAAAAAACATAGCTTGCTCACTTTATGGCAAGGCTGAAAGGCAATGAGATGCTCAATGGAATGGTGTGTAGCTGAATGTGTGTGTGTGTGTGTGTGTGTGTGTGTGTGTAGGGTGATGCACAGAGCAGACGGGTGGATCAGAGATATGTACACCAGTCACAGTGTTCATGTATTTATTGGCAGTAGTTGGTATTACAGATGACTCCCTGTATTAAGAAGTGTTATTATCTTTGATATGTTCAGGCCTTTTTCTGACCAAAATAGTTTTTTCTGCCAAAATAGTCTTAATAAAAACTGTCTAAAGTCATACCAAAATCATATTTCCTGACTAGGTGACACACCACTACTAAAGATTTCCCTTGTAAATTTTAAGGCTGTTGCTACTTTGTGACCTGATTTGTACTGAAAGAGATTTGGAGTTGAGGACAGAAATATATATGCCTCCAGCTGTCTTCCCCTGAAACAGTCTCAGATAAGCAGATATTATTTTATAGCTTCTAAATTGTTATTAGCCCAAAGGGAAGAACCCAAAGTTTGGATGCACTCCTAATAAAAAAGTGTAACGAAAAAAATGACAGCTGAACCTGACTAGCTGAAACAAATTCAGGTGAGCGTTCTCTTGTTAAAAATTTACAGTTATGCAAACATTTACATAATAAATCATTTCATAGACTATTCATATGCAAAATACTACCAAAAAACAACCTAAATAACATTGCTCAATGTGCCCTGACACTTACAACTAGAAACTGTGGTAATTTATGTACTTCCATTTTTTTCTGATCTAACTATATCTTACATTGATGATACAAATAATGAATATGACATAACTACAACATCCCTATTCACCAATTCAAATATTAGGCATGCTCATAAACATACATACTTCTGTTTTTCGTGACGACTCATGATCAAACTGAATATGTATTAATGTGAAGAGAAAAAGGAATTTTTGAGGCAAAGTGTTTTCAGCATACGTTTTTAGCATCCTCTGCTGTTCAGACAATCTAATTAAAACCAAAGAAAGTTCATTTTGGATGTACTCCATAGCAGCATTAAGAGAAGAAACAGGTGCAAACCATTTTTCAGCTCCACGATAAGTATTGTCATGTTTTTGTATTGCAATATGTTGTTTCATGATATTTTGTCTCACCCTAATTACAATGTATTGTTGTAGCGCTTGATTGAAATACACAAATGATTTTCAATTTTGAATTGAATTTTTATTATTTTGTGTAGGCTTGGCAAATGTAGAGGCAGTCTGTCTGTCTAAATTATGTTGGACATCATGTCACATTATGTGACATGATTAGATACTGAGAGTGAGAGCAACAAAAACATCATGCACATGTACAGGTAGCCTGTTCTTCTTAGCACATTAATCTTGAAAATGTGGGCTTTATTTGTGTGAAATTCGATCATAATTAGAAACGCTTTGCTACCCATAATAGAGAATTTACATTAATCTTTCTTTATGTGGTAGTGAGGTTAGTAAACCAGCGACTGTTCTGACCACCTGGCAATCTAACATTCCTAGAGCTTTTTGAAATTAACCAACTGCACTTGAAATTTAGTTTCAGAGGCAAACGCTACAAAGTGACTCAAACTACAGTGTTATTTCTAGCTTAGAGTGTCTACCTGGCTACCTAGCTAGTCAGCAAAATAACGTTACAACTAAAACAGTAGTGTTTGTTACTACCACTAGCTAGCTAGTTAAGAGGACCAATGGACAATGTGTGGGTAAAGGCCTGCTACTGCAATATTAACTGAATTAAACTTTTTATGTATTTACAAGATTGATTTGGAGACATAAAGGTTACTGTCAAGTCACTACAGATGACTGTCAGTTACTGTCAGTTCTCAGGTCTAAATTGCTCTGAAGTCTTTTGGGACGTCACAAACAGAGATGAGGAGCACAGTCTGAATGTCAGCATGCATAATGCTAAGATAAAGGAATAGTAGGAAAATTAGGAATATATTCAAAAGCCTCATTTTGTAACTTGCTTTTTAGCTAAACAAGAGCTAATATGAGAGCTCTTGTTCCAACAATCAGGGAAATGATGTCAGAATTTTGCATGTACTGGCAGAGAGAGAGACAGCAATGTAGCCACACATTTAGCATTCTCTACTGTGATTTCAGGAACATTAAATATAATCCATATATTTGATTGAAGCAGTTGCTGACATGATTATACAACACATCAAAATATATCAGAGCATTATTTGTGGCAGTGGAGGTTTAAGAAACAACTGACATAACCATTAAAGCACAGATCTCAGTATTTTTCTGGTATGAGTCCATCAGCAGTGAGGTTAAAGATGCAATTTTGGGATTTGACGATGTGACAGATGAGCAGCTACAGGCACATTGTATGCAGAAGCTGGTTGCTAAAACTTATCATGGAGCATCTGTGATGATATTAGAGCTCCATGGGGTTCAGGAAAAAAAAAATCAAAGAAAGAGTGCCAGAATCTATTTTCACTAGGGCTGCCCCCTGAAAGTCGACGAGTCGAATCATCTGTTGGAGACCCGTCAGTCAACTGAGATTCTTCAAGTCGAGCAGTCGGTTTTTTTTTTGTCAGTCAGTGTGCATTACAGTAACAGGATAAAACAGATAGAAGCTTACAAAAATGCACAAGGATAACATTTCAATGAGGAATTATAAATAAGGGGAATCATAAATATACTTTTTATATTCTAGCAGAGCTAGCTGGCGTGCTTGCTAAAAAAAAAAAAAAAATCCACGTGAAAACATGCACTGGTGGTTAACTGATAAGAGAAGCTGAAACCTGAGGTGGAGTGGTTGGTTAACTAGGCTAGCAATAACCATGTGTCAGAAGAAGTCTAAAGTATGGTGGGATTTCGAACTTTTGAAGGACAGCTATGCGGCCGTTCAGCAATTACCTGGGCATATTTACTCTACATATATAACACAGGCAGGGGTGTACTGGGAAAGAAATTCAGCCCTGGACTTGCTTGGGAATTAAAGTATATTTGGCTATGATTCTCAAGTTCTGTCTACAACTGAGACTACCTGTTAATTAGTTAATGTGCATGGACTTTACAAACGATTATATTCTTCTGAATATACGTCATGTAGCAAGTTTTATCATCGCGTTTAATGCAGCTAGCTCGCTAGCTAGGTACAGCTTGGACATCAGCGGTCCTGAAGTTCCCTTTAACCCGCTAGGTAGCCAGCTAGCTAGCTAGCTTGCTTGCCTTGATAACGGCACACAGCTAACATTGAAAACTTGTCTCATTTTATTTAGCGTTATTAAAAAAACAGTGGTGACAATGCAATATTTTACTCAGGTTAGATGAGCGCGTTGTTGGTAAGCTTACGCAACTAAGCTTTGTTTGAACTAATCGTGACATTACTTTGTCAGTGTCAAAGTAAAGGATTAGGCTACATACAAACATGTGTCATTGAAAACTGCCGTGCAACATGCCTTAACAGCGAAAGCATTCATGAAATTATGGTATCATGTTATTGAAATAAACATTCATTTCTCAGTCCTCCCAGTTGAACCATTTCATCAGATTATATTCTGTTTACAAGGCTAATTTAACCCTTTCGCACGTAACTTATTTTTTATGCTATGTAGCACCCATGTTACATTACATGGTTCGTTATGTTTTCATTAGCGTTATTAAGCTTTACATAGTTTTCAGTTAGCATTTGCTATATTTTTTAATGTTAAATCGCTGTTTCCTCAAAGCTAAAATTAGCTAGAATTTTTCCAATCTAGTTTTCTAATCGCACCAGTTTTAGCATACACGCTAAACGGCTAATCACACCGGTGTGACCGTACGCGCGAAAGGGAGATGGAAAAAAATATGAAAAAAGGAACAAATAGTCGAATCCTCGTATTGAACAGCCAAATCCAATTCGACTGACAAAATTCTGAGTCAGGTACAGCCCTAATTTTTACTCACTACTGAAACTGGTCTTAACAATACCAGACACCACAGCAGCCATGGAGAGAACTTCCTCAGCACTTAAAAGAATAAAGATATACAGTCGTAACAGGACAGATCAAGACAGGCTTTCATCCTTGGCCTTGATATCAATGGAAAAAGCAGACTGATGGCACTGAAGCCCAATTAGGAGGAGTTGTACAATGTTGTTAATAGCAAGTTCCTGGGGAAAGACAGGCGCATAGATTTTATCTTTTTTGTCTTTGTTATATATTATGTCTTTGCTGTGTCTTTGTTGCTGACTGTTTGGTGGGCTGTTGATATATTTTGGTTTTTGAATTAATGGGTTTAATGGGTTGTTGTAATTAATAAATCAAAATAAGTCATGGTTATACAGTAAAACAGCCCTAGTGGCCTAAAGCTTATACATAATATGAATAAGATGGACAATTGGTGGCTGTAATGACTGTTTATTAATATTGCACCAGGTCCCCCCTTTTAACTTGCATGATATGCGCAGTGTAGTCCTAGACTATCTTCTGTAAGTAGCATATTATGCTGGCCTACTTGTGGTCATCAGGGCACAAGCTGTTGTGGGAATTAATGACAGGAATTGTCTTTTTTTTCTTCTTGCTTTCATATTGGCTTTCTGATTAATGACTGCTTACCCTTGCAGAGACTACCGCACGGTAAAAATTTTAATTATTAAATGCAAATAATGAATTTGTCCTAAATTAAAAGATCATATTACCCTACCAGATTAGAGATTATTTTAAAACGCTCACGCTATTAGTTCATGACAAATATATGTGTATGTATGCATGCATGTGTGGAAAGGAGTGATCCTTTTGCATTGAGTTATCAAAGGTAGTGAACCATCAACTTCATTTTTCTTTATTATGACACAACTACTGATCACAATACAACTGTTTGTGAATGTGTGAAAATCTGCCTGATGCAATGTATCAATATCACATCATCAGTTAGAGGATAGCTGGAAAATCATTACAGGTGAACTTCCTGTAAATGCTATGGGGTCACTGAAACATAGTTTTGCCATTTCTTTTACAATGAAAGTGGCTATCAACTAATGAAAAGTTGTTAGAATTTGCCAGATGACATCACATCATAATTTGCATATTAATGACACCATGTGCATGTATTTGCATACGGCGAAGAGTGTGTTAGGTATTAAATACATTATTTGCAAGATTGAACTAGAACAAATTTTTCAAATCCAACTAAATACTTTCACATTTACAACATCAAACCAGAACATTTTTTTCTTTTTCTTTGTTTGGAGGAGGGGAGATATCAAACTAATTATTAACATATTTACAAAACAGGATTAAACTTTTTTTTTTTTTTTTTTACATATTTACAAGATTAATTTGGAAACATAAAGATCTATTTAATAAATCCAGACAGTGACAGAGGTTAGACAGATAGAGAAATGGATAAGGAGAAAGAGATTTAAAAATGGACAAGACCAATCTTTTCTTCGTTAAGACTGAATCAGTGAGTAATCAAATATTTAAAATCAAAAACAATTCAGATAGAGAGCATGGGTAATCAGGGTTGGGAAGTAACGGAATACATGTAACAGCGTTAAGTATTTAAAATACAAAATATGAGTAACTGTATTCCGTTACCATTTAAATTCATGGTAATCTAATTAGTTACATTTTAAAAATATTTAGATTACCGAAGGGATTACATTGGATTTTTTTTGATATGCCCCTCACGAAAAAAAAAAGAAAAAGCATGCAGCCTGCCTGACTCACAAGACAGTAGAATGGTGTGTGCGAGACCGAAAGCAACCAGCACAACGCGTTTATGTCATGGAAATATCTGGACCATTTTACTTTCAAATTTGGCAAAGGTCACAACAGTATAATGCAAGCTGTGTTTACCAGCAACCAAACTGTTATCTGCTTCTAAAGAGTCTATCCTCTAACCTGAAGAAGCATCTTGAAGTAAGTTCTCTTTTTCATTATTTAAGCTAATATCGATCACTAGCTAGCTATTTTACATAGTTTGGCTGCACTGGATTAGATATTAAGGTAGCTAGTAGGCTAGTAGGTATTGTATTAAAGATAACTAGCTAACGAGTAGATACAGCGACAAAACAAGTGAAATTTCACATGTTCAAAACTGCGATTACTCCAACAATTTTACACTACACATATTATACATTAAATTGTTAAGCTACTCCTTTCTCACTCACAATGTATTTAGGGTGGCTCGTGCCTTTTCTAACTCGTGTTTTCATGTAATGTATAGTTTTTGAATTAACATTTACAATTCTGAAGAACGTGCAATGAAGTGCCCATAGACTTAAGGCTGTGTTCACACGTAGCGTCTTTTTTGAAGCTGTCAGCATCTGTTTTACATAATAATCCCATGAAGTAGACCGTGTTTTCAAAAACGTCCTGAATGTTTTTTTTTTTATAGCCATCGCCAGCATTTTTTCTGCAGCTTAGGGTGTTTTTTTCAGTTGAAAAAAGTTCAACTTCTCAGAAAAAAAACGCCCTACGTCAAGCGCTTTTTTGACAGCTGACCATTCACAAGCGGAGTGGTGACACCTGTCGTTTCCCATAACAACCACCAAAAATGGAGAAGGTAGCAGTGGAGAAGTTAATTGTGCTAGTTTCTGAGCACAGTGAACTGTACAACATGACAGTTAAACTGTATCATACCATTCATCATAAAGATGCCGTCTGGAGTCAAATTGGATGGATCCTCGGAGTTTCTGGAAAGTGTTTGTGCTAACTGCTTGTTGTTAGCAAAACTAGCCTGTTAGCTAACGTTAGCTCTGCAACAATGTACAGCCAGCTAGATTGCTAACAATGTACATGCTACTGTTGTTATGGCAACAAAAGACGCTCTCAACTGCTTTCTGGAACAAACGCTGCCAGCGTTTTTTTTACTTGAAAAAATGCTCTGGCCAGCGTTTTTCATCAAAAGACGCTATGTGTGAACACAGCCTGAACATTCTAAAAATAACAGCTCAGAATAGTCAAATGAACATTCTTTTAAGTATGTTCTCCGCTGCGCGTCGGGGTCCTGTTCGTCCTGTCGGGATTTATTTTTCGATAATGACCGGCGGACTATACATTATCCCACTTATTATACGGTTACTTGCCAAAACGATAAAAGAAACTTCACACAATATTTCATTTTAATGATTTTATTTCCGTTTCGTGGCTTCCGCTGAGAAAATATAGTCCTTCAAGCAAATGGAACTTTAAAGTTGCAGGTGTTGCGTAGCAACGTGTTTGGCTACAGATTAACAGGCTAAGCATTCTATTTATTGACATTAAATTGAACGTTTCCATTAATGGTGCAATTTGAGAGAATCAATGGCACATCTCGGGGGAAGTTGAAGTTGATGTCCCCATTCATTTCTTGTCTTGGTTTGTCCGTGGAAACATCATTTGGGGTTTTGTCGGACATACCTGAAAATCACAATAGGCTAAGGTTAGTCTACAATGTAAAAGCTATCATAGCGGATAGTTTGTTTTGACTAGGCTACTCAGGGTTGTAGCTCACCTGATGAACAGGAGAGGATTTGGCTCCGTTTCTCCCTGGCTGTTGTGGTTGGAGTCCAGTAGCTTTTTAGGCTACTCTCACATTTATGCCCGGTGACAGTCATTATTTCTCTCGATTCGAGACCTGCCATTGATAGCAGCTGGACTGCGGTGCTCCTCAGGCTGTGGTTGGTATATCGCCTTGACAGAGCAGCTGCCTGGCTGATGTTGGGCATCATGAGGCCCAGGAAATTGTGACCCATGGGCTCCCTTGAGTACCAAATTTGTTGCTGATTAAGGAGAGTTTGGTCCTTTTTTAGGGGATGTAAGTAAAAGAAATTGGCATCCGGTGGGCAATGGGACAGGTACTTCTTAAAACTTGCAACCGGGCAGTTTGGATTCCCTGGTTCAGAAAATATGCATCCCCTATAATTTTCTAGGAATGGGTCTCTCGGATCTTTGTGATTTTTAGTTTCTGCGTTGTGGGAGAGAGTTACGAATTCTTTTCCATTTTCGTCAACCTTGATCATAAATGAATGCCTCGTCAGGTCTCTGTTCCCCTCTCTACCTCTTCGTGCCAGATGTAATTGTACATCGAACCAAACCTTCCGCACTAATCCAATGGCTGTGTCTGTAGAGAGGGCCGATGACTCTTTAATACGCTTCATATCAGCAGGAGAGATGGGAAGATGGTGTTGGCTAGTATCTTTTCCACTTCTGCGAAGCTCTTTGACCACGGATTTAAAAACATCGTTGCTTGACTTAAACGCTGGACTCTTCAGGATGTCAAACTTAGCGTAGAAACGGCTTATTCCAGCTCGGAGGGCATTGTAGCTCGAAACGGAATAACTATGACCAGAGGAATTCTGGACCGATGCATAAAATGACCGCAAAGCTTGATTTAAACTCTCTGTACCATAATTGTCAACATTTTCAGACATTCCCTTCTCCACTAACCAGACCTTGAAAACTCCAATAGCGCATGCCGTGCTCCTTTTGGTGTTAATTTCATGTCTGTTCTCCTCTATTTTGTTGACATCTTCCTCGTCCAAGTCTTTATGTCTCTTCCTCTTTCCTTCCGTGGTAGTTACCCCTTTTTCGTTTCTTTTCTGAAAACTGGGCCTGCCACCAGCGCTCAAAGGTCCCGTACTCTCCATAAATATCGAAATTGATGGTAAAATCTTCCATGTTATTTATCGTTTTTTCCGCAAGGTTTCGCCAAATCGCTACTGTAACAAGGTCCGCTATTAGATACAAATTCTAACATTCTATTTCCGTTACAATAAGTGAACGGACTACTTGCGGAATGATATGTAAGATGTGAATCAGAAGCACAAAACCCGTTGCTAATGGCAGCGGTCATTAACTTTTTTCAGCGGTCATTATCAAGAAATATCGGACCTCCGAACGTTGGGATGGCCCATTCAATTCAATGGAACTTTCTGCTGCATTCTGAGGAGCCGTATAATAAAAAAAGTAATCCAAAGTATTTCGATTATTTTACATACCTTGAGTAATCTAACAGAATATGTTACAAATTACATTTTAGGGCAAGTATTCTGTAATCTGTGGTGGAATACATATTAAAAGTAACCCTCCCAACCCTGTGGGTAACACAGTCACATGGGAGAGGCACTGATTTACTCACCAATGGAGAAGTAAAAGAAGAACTTCAACAAGGCTTACATGCACAGAAAAGGCCTTTCATCATTATTCCCAAGGTCTACACCCTCACTGCTCTCCTGTGGGCTAGTAAGCTCTAGCTCTGCACCTGAACCTGAGGGACATGAACAGCCAGCAGAGAAGTCCAAGAACTGCAGCACCTTGCCTGGCAGCCTGTGCTCCTAGCATGCATCCCCAGCCAGCATCAAGCCAAACCTAATACACAGAATGGAGTTCAGTGTCTGCAGAGATATGCAGTTCTAAGTCTGGTTTTCACCACAGACATTTGAGTGAAGAGTCGTTTGACCTCCACAGTTGAGTGTGGGAGGGAGAGGACAGAGAGCAGCAGATGCTGGATTAAAACCAGCTGCATCTCTGTACCCCTGCACCTCATTCCAGAACTCCATTGTATTTGTTGTGGCATCCAATTTCAGGGCCTGGTTTTGAGTACAATTCCTAGGGGCAGCAGAGACATGACTCCACTGGCTAGCTTGCGAGGATGGATGGCGGATATTGGCTTGGCTAGAAGCATATGGGAAAATTAAAAATGCTTATGTCCTAGCAGTAGGCTGAAATTGGTAGGATTTCTTTGTTATGATATTTAATCCATTCATAAGGTGAAACTGCTGGCAATGTTGGGTTTGGTTTTTTTTCAGTGCTGGTTGACTAAGATCAGAGGGAAGAAGAGCTTGTTGGAAAATCCTTTGTCTTTGCTATGCTGGCACCAGACCTCCAGCTCACCAGACAGCAGCTATCCAGCAACTAACCCAGATCGTCATGGGTTGGACCGAAGTCTACCACTATGTAGTATATTAAACAAATAACTCACAGTAACATTAGTCATTTATGTCCGTAGTTTGACATTGTTTATTTTTATTTGTCTTTGTGCATCGTAAAATGTACTGTGTATGCAGGTTCTGTTCTTTTATAGTAGCCTTTGTTGCCAAATGAACCACCTTCTTTAAATTGCCTAGCTATGAAATAAACACCCGAATTTGCTCCTTGACTCGGTGATATGTGTAAACAGTTATTTACATTACATTATAGTCATTTAGCAGATGCTCTTATCTAAAGCACCTTACATAGTTTACAGTTTTACCTATTTATACAACTGAATATATTTACAATCGTGGGTTAAGTATCTTGCCCAACTGTACAACGGCAGTGACCCAGCAGGGAACCAGCAACCTTTAAGATAGGAGAGGTGCTCCATACCACTAAGCCATGCTATTGCCCTCAATATTTAAATCAATCATTTATATAATTTCAATAATTTAAGTCTTTAAATCATGTTAATTTAAATATCAGTTCAAATAGTATGCTGGCAAAGAGGTTTTGGCTGTACACAATTTGTCGCATTCAGGTTAGTCAGTGTTGGTTGACAATATTTTTAGCAGTACCTTAAGAGTATATGGATAGGATTGGTTTTCTATTATACCACAGGCTTCATCTACCTAGATCCTACCCATCCACCCATCTTTATGAGGAAGAAGATGCAGACAGGAGTAGATGGATGATCACAAAAACCTCATGTTTACGTAATAGACTATAATATGAGATTTAGAGCCAACTGTAGACTGAAAAATATTTTGTCTTATGATAAAAGGTACCTCTGTAATCTTATCACATCAATACAAAAGCAAATTGCAATTTTACAGCAGATATTGTAAACCTTTTTGGAAAACACTGATAATGGGTATTTCGTGGGAAAAAAAAACAAGCAGCCCTGTTCATGCAGTAGTAATGTAGTTATCAAACACAAACACAGTTCCCTAGCGCTAATATCAAAAGGACATATCTAAATCAATTTTGCTATTGAAACAGTGCATGCCTCTTTCATGAGCAGGGGATGTGAAAGGTGTCTGTACATTGGCCAATCAAGACACCTGCCTAAATAGTTGCTATAATGTTACACAGTGGAACCAGTTAGATAGCTAATGCTGGCCATGTTGTGTGTCATCTATTGCAATTTTATAACAACACTTGCTTTAGCAAGTAAATAGCTGTATTTATTTATATTTATTGGGCCATTTCCATTAATTGTGTGACACGGGACTTTAAAAATAATACCTTTGTGCTTTGCTGCCCATTTCACCAAAAATCCTTTCGGATAATTTTATATTTTATAGTTCTCATTTTCAGAAAAAAATAATAATAATGTGCATGGTTTTGGAGATTATTTTATTTTATTGTTCTGGTCAATTCTGTGACATCATCAGTGTCTTCCACGCTCTCTCTTCAGTTTGCTTGGATGCTAACTTACAGTGTGTATTTTGAAGTGGCCCTGCTAAAGTGTTTATGTTGTTACAATGGTTTTCACTGCACCAAAGCATTATTATTCACAATTTATAAATATTATACATTTAACCAAGTACTGTTGGTATATTTTTACATTGAAATGAGAATGCTATAACCGAGTGTAGCTTTACTTTGTTAGCTACATTAGAGGCTCATAAGAGCACAATGCAGTGGCTGATCTCTCTCATGAATTCACAGTACTTTTCTTTCTATGTAAAGATGTTTACCATTGAGACCACACACATAACATTTATTGTGGTATTTCATCTCCTCATTCATGTTAGTTCCCATTTTGTAAGTTTCCTGTCATGTATTTTGTCAACTACTTTCATGTTTTGCAATTTGTTATACTTTTTCTTTGGCGCCATCTGCTGGCTAATATTGGAAAGTTTAAATTACTTGCTGGTGATCTTTATATAACACTAACAGAAAATGGATTTTCGGAATGAGATTTATGTATGTATGTATGTATTTGAGAAGATATAGAAAAAAGCAAATCTGTCATTTCTTTACTGGATAATTTATATTCTAAAGTCGATTTGCTTGAATGGTTGCTGAGGAGTGAGAGATGGTTACTGTTTATTGTACAGTTTCATCTTCTCATTCATAATAAAGGAAATTCTTCAGCAGCTCTATGAGTCATCCTTCACTAAAGCAGACTACACCAGAATACAATGCAAATAGCCAGGGTGAAGTGAAAGAATGTGCAAGAATGAACAAACTTCCATTTTGCTCAGCTGAGTCAGTGGTGATACTGAACACTGCTCTTCTCCTTCTCATGTTAACATTACCTGGTGGAGTGCTGGTGGTGTCAGTGAGAATATCACTCCAAATTTACCTTCATACCTCTGATTTTTTGCCCTCTCACAGACATAATTTACCTTGTTATTACACTCACACTGGATAATTTTTGCACCAGGGTGTACGGCAATAATTTGTATTTAACCTTATGTGACAGTGCCTGCTGTTTTGCATATCCTTGGCAGCAAATAATAAGGAAGTTACTCCACTGGTATACATGTAGCTTAGGTAGTTATAGCTGTTTAGATACCTACATAGCAATTAGAGTACATGAGCAGAATTAATGGAACAAATTAGGGATTGAATGTTAAACGGATGTAAATAAACAGCTAGCTAGCTAGTTAGGTAATAATGTATGCACCTGCATTTATCATTGCACCTAACTAGTTAACAAGTTGCATTTTTGCTTAGTTTTAATAGCATTTACTCTCCTTTCCTACTTTCTTTTATGATAAACATTTGTTTACCATTAATTACAATCATGCCTCCACCCCCTATATATTTATTTATTTTTTATTATTATTTTTTTTTACCTATCATGTGTTTGTATTCTTCTATCATGGTTTGTCTTGGTGACTTCAGGGGAAGGACATTACTAAATTCTACAACTGGGCAACAAGTGCAATATGGGCAAGTTCACAGCCTACAAATCAAAATAAATGTAATTTTCATACTTATTTCCCAATAATTCTTAACACATAGGGAAAAAATGAAAAAATGTCCTTGTAAGCAGGACCAGGGTGACAGCGGCAAGGAAAAACTCCTATCCACAGAAGACAAAGGACAGTAACACAGGATTCAACTCATTTAAAAACACCTTTTTCTCCTCAATTATTGCATTGGATATGTATTCAAAATATTTACCATTTCAGCTTTCTGGAATTCCCTATCTGCCTATGTCCTGTGCTGTAAATAAGGAAACTGTCTGTCTCATGGACTTATGCATCAACTTTCCTGAACTGAATGCTGGCCTCTCTCAAAATGTCTGCTGCCAAAAAATATGGAATATAAGGCATGAAAACAAACAAAGCAATTAATGCATCCACAAATGTAAGCACTGAGTGAGGATCATGACCACCTGGAATGTCAAACATGACAGGCAATGTTAGTAGTTTAATATATCCCTCATGCAAAAAAGGAGCTATGTCAACTTCAGTCTTAATCTCTTCTAGCACCGTAACCATAATGGAAGCAATTAGATGTTTCTGGATTGTTTTTCATATAATGCAGAACACAGCTGAAGGTTCAAAATGCTCAGTCAGTACAGTTGTACCTGGCAATTACTTCAACTACGTCCAGTGGTTGCAAGGATGTTTGACCTCATCAGCCCTCAAAAGTTCATGTTGACCCAGTGAGGATGATGCATCAACAATATATTTCATATCTTATTTTTCACTATGCTTTCCCATTTGAAGATGAGTACCTTCATCTACTGCATGCAAGTAGACGTGAAGCCCGGCTTCCAGGCGGGTCTAAATTCTCATCATAATGCGTTTAGTCAGAAAAAAACATATAAATGACTTCAACCGAAATTTAGTTTTCGGATAGTTTTCAATGGAAGCCCAGCTTCCATGGGCCAACCTGACCTTGACAAGAGGTGATTTTACAATGTTCAAAGGTTGGCATTTTGCCAAATATTTCAAGTCAGAACAACAGCCATTAGCTCATGCAATACTGCTTTACATTAACACTTTAAATTATGTAAAAAAAAGATGGAAAATTGAAAATACTTGAAAATTAAGTTTTAAAAGATGCTTGGCTTCCCTTGCCTCCTCTGAGCATCTACCACCACTCTGTACATATATACTTAGTTGCATAAATTTTTTGACATATCATCAAAATCATCTTTTGATGACCATTGCAATATCGTATGGTTGTATAAGACAAGTTCAGTTACACTTAAGTACACTTAAGTCCAGTTACACTCAAGCATAGTGTGTTAATAACCACATTGTACTTAATAACAATCGATTATCAACAACTGGTACACAGTATTTCTCAAAATTACATTATCATTTGTCAGTATAGTAAGCTAGATGATTAAATAAAATCCAAAGCATACACAACGGCAAAAGACAAAATGAACAAAGCTGAAAAGCCCCTAACCAAAATCAATTTTTGTATTTCTGAAGCCTAAATGGCTAGCATAATTTTGCAAAGGTATGTTCAAAGCTAAAATATCTCTTTAGGAGTAGATTTTTTCTGCATGAATTTTTCACAACGGTTGATGGAAACATAGCTTACACCATTAATAACTAAAGCAAGCTAGCAATATATGATGGCATATTAATGGCTGGTGGTACAGTAGTTCAGACAACTGATCCTGATATGTTTGGAGAAACCTCAAAATAAAAAGTGAACATTAGCTGAAGTTTGACAAAACCTGTGGACAGTTGACTGGTATCCTTCAAATTTTACTTGGCAACACCATTCTACTAACTCTTCACAACATCTCTTCTGCCAAGTATGGTATTATTGGTTAAATAAATTATTTTCAAACTGTACACCTGAATATATGGATGCTCTGCAGGTGGAAATAAAAGTGGTGTTCACACACCCATTTTACCAATGAAATCAATAATGCATAGCGAGTGGTTTTGAAAAAAGTGACATTATGAAGGTTGTGATATTAAGCAAAGTGATAAATGTATTCAGCTGTAAATGCTAGTTGATTTTGTTGTAATTAAAAACAAACTGAACATAAAACCAAAACTGTCATTACTACTTGATAGTTGTGTACATTTAGTGCTCCCCAAGTTAGCATTTTGAGCTGGGGTGAGTATACCTGTGACCCAATCTCTGAAGTAACCTGGGTAGCAAGCTAGTTAATACAGGTGGTGACTCCTTCCACATACTAATACTAATGTTGGCTGCTACTAGGCTTGATATGCAAACACCATCACTTCCATTTGTATGTTACGTGAAATTCATCTGACTACTAATCTTTCTGTGTAGGTATCAAGCTAGCCAGCTACAAAGAGTCTGACTGACTAGATTCCTCAGTCATTTGGGTCTGCAACAATAGATTGGTCCCATGTCTATTCAGAAGATACTGATACAGTATAAATATCTGTCCATTTGAATATACAGTACTTACATATGAAATACTGTAGAAATGTTTAAATGTGAAACACTTTGGAAATGATAGGACACCGAGAACAATCAGATGCAAATCACAGTCTTCAGCTGGGTGTTTAACATCGTGTTTGAAAGGGGACAGTGACAAATTGATTCATTTGCAGCAACATTTGCTAAAATCGAAACAATAGCCAGCTAGTTGACTAACTACCTTAGCTATAAGGATTACATTTTCTATGTCTGTGCACACTGAAGATCATAACAGGGCCTTTGTATAAATAAGGCTGCAAATGAAAAAAATGCCTACAGGACAGCGTTGAGAGAGAGAGTTGACAAAATTGTCCCAGAACAGAAAGCATTTCAGGACTAATAACTTAATAATCAATAGGGTCCAGACAAGAAGGTGTCTTTGCCAGGGAAATTTAGATTTATTCAGTGTGAGTTTTTAACCACCCATTTCAAGAGATTTGTGAATGCGCAAGTTAAATCGGAATCCCAAAATCTGAAACACGTGTGACCCCCAAAAATAAATAAATAAATAAGTGTGAGTCTGCCCCTTAAACACAAGATTGCTTAAGAACAAAACTCATCCTTAATGAGTTTATAACTGCTGATTTATTGACTTATTTTGGCTCACTAAAACTTGGGACAAGCTAAATATTTGGATTTTGTTAAATCAGACAAACATAGTCATTGCCTTTATCAGATGTAAGAAGATGAAAAAGTAGGGTGAAAAAATGTATTGCATATAAGACTATATGTGCAATAAATAGATAAGTATTTCATGAAACCAAATTAAAGACACCAATCAAGAACAATATGGCGGAAAATCCTGTTGTGTTTGTGGGGTTATTTTTCTGAGGGAGCAGTTGATATTGACTGTTTTGACTGTTGGAAAGTGGAATTTTGTTGCCTGTGTCTGCCCCCTATGTACTTACCTGTAAGTATGCTGTCCCCTCCTATGATCGGGATTTGGCTTTTTACCTCGGCAGCTTTTGCAAATAGCCTGAACATGTGCAGTGAAAGACTTCTGTCATGTAAAATAACTCCTCTTCTAATTATAACTTAGCTATCTCTGTAATATTTACTATTCAAATATGGTAAATGTGTTCCTTGTTAGGATGACACAAGTTTAGCTGGTGTTTTGTCAAACTCCAGTTTCACAAAACACATAGCTAGGTAGAAAATGACCTGTAAAAGAAAATCAACAGCAAATCAGTTTCCAGGGCAAGGTAGACAGCTGTTAGAAGTATCTTTAAACTGGCCTGAAACTCTAGGGACAATAAAATGCCTAACAAGCTACCATAAATTGGTATTGTATATTAGCACAAACCTTTTCACCAATGCCACTGTCAAAACCCTTGGTGTAAAGCTGCGTTTTAACCGAACGCAACGCGAAATTTCGCTTCGCTTTCCTCGCACAGGTTTGATTGCTTGCCTGAAAAATGAACACGCAAATTTCGCGTCACGTCACAGCAAGCATTTTTCATTACACCAACGCTGCTAGCAAGTTTGCTAGACACAATAGAAGACAGCTAAGTTATCTTGCGTTGCTAGCTCGCTAGTTAATTAGCATATATAAATACGGCACACAAGCAGTTTGTCATTTCTTGTGAACTCTTTTTAAGAAGTAATGTTCCTCTAAAGTTTCAAAGCTAACGGTCAACACAACGATGGGTCCACGTTTTGAAACGTCAGCTAACAGACAACACAAATCAGCCTGAGAGTTCTGGAAAGGGGGCGAGGCTTCTAGCCCCACTTGAAGGTGATTGGCTTTCGCCAGGCGAAATTTTCGCTCGAGTTGAACATTTTTTCAACTCAAGCGAACACTCATTACGCCCATTTCACGTCGCTCGCAGTTTCGCCGTGATTGACTCCGCCCATTCGCCTCCTGCCGTTGACTTTTCATGCATTCACGACACGCGAAAATTTCGTGTCGCGTTCGGTTAAAACGCACTTGATAACACTTGATAACAAACTGTCCTTCTCTTCTCAGGCTCTTTTTGTACAGCATCCAAAGGATCCGCCCCAGCTCACTACTTATTCAACACAGTTCCTAGTTCAGGCCCTGGTACTCTCACACCTGGACTATTGCAACTCCCTCTTTGCTTGTCTTCCTGCCTGTGCAATCAAACCCCTACAACTAATCCAGAATGCAGCTTGCACAGCTTGTCTACAATCTCCATAAATGTACTCGTTACTCCCCTCCTCACCTCACTTCAATGGCTTGCTGTTATCGCTCGCATCTAGTTCAAAACCTTGGTGTTGGCATACAAGACAATGAATGGGACAGCCCCCTCATGCCTATGAGCGGTCTTCAAAACCCTATGTTCTGTCAATATTGCTGAGCTCTGCATCTACAGGGCAACTGACTGTCCTGTCCTGACGAGGCTGTTCCTCTCAGACGCGATCCCCGTCTGTACTGGTCTCTCAGTGGAGGAATGAACTCTCCACAGAGGTTAGGACAGCGGAATAACTGGCCATCTTCCGACGCAGACTGAAGACCGACCTCTTCAGCCTGCACCTCGGTCCCCCCAACCCCTAACACCTGCTACCTCTAGTATTTGATATTTATTTTATGCGATTAGTGTTGTGATGTATTGTGGATTCTGTGTTCTAGTGACTGATCATAGTGTACTTGGCTTCCATTGCCTAGTCAAGTTGCACAAGTTAACTTGTGGTAGGGCTTGGATGTTATGCTCACAATCACTGGTCTATAAGTAGTTAGCTTGGTCTGACACTGTTGCTCACTTTACTCGAATGGATATACTCATCTTCTATTGTGCTGGAAGTTGCTCTGGATAAGAGCGTCTGTTAAATGCATGTGATGGGATGTAATGTAACCACATTCTACAGGGCTCACAGGTAGCCCACCTTAACAGTATTATCTCCCGCCATTGCAGAAAACGTGATAACCTACCTCATCCTGTCCTCCATACCACACAACAAAATGTGAGCCATTGTCATCTGGAAAAATCTGTAGCATTCATAACACCTTATGAATTCCATATGCAAAATTCTCATTGAAACAGCTTCATCTTGCAAATTTGTGATTGATAGTACTGTTGTCAACCAATACGTAGCAAATGTGCCTATAGGTTTATTGCCTCCCAAGAGACAGGCAGCAGGGAATTTTTTTTAGTCCCACATTGTGATGAGGTGAACACATTTCATTTAGCTAACTCACTAACTTGGTTTTATTTCTTATACCTTACATTAAACATGGATCAGACATTGTTGATTTTCAACTGAACATGTATGCGTGCTGATGAGGTTATTTACAGTCAAATAACACAGACAGGGGAAGCACTACACATGTATTATTTTCTGTTTTCCCACTCACGTAGGCTAATACATAAATGAGTAAAAAAGAACAAAAGGTTAAAACAAACATTTTATTCAATAAAAAAAACAAAGGAAACCAGCCTACGCACAGCCAAAATCAGGGACAAAGTGAGCCTCTTCCCTGCTCTCGATCCACCCTTGTATTTAATCTGCCTTCCAATTAGTGAGGTGTGGCTCGTTAGCCAATAAACTGGCTCCCTTACAAATTGCCAACATGTGCATACAATTAACCAATGATTAATACACTGTTGACAATTAGCAATTAGGGAGAGGTGGTGAAAGCTCTCCTTCACAAGCTACAATAGAAAAATCCTAAATATACAGCATTCCCTTTACAGACAGTCACCTTGATTTGTAATATAAAGAGGAGATGTGATCTTGGAGAGAAATCTATAAGCCTCATATGTTCTTGCCCTAAAACAGTTCTAGGATGATTGGATACTATTAATTTATAGGTTCTGAAGTGTTATTTGCCCAGAGAGAAGAACTAATGCTTATTGCTAGGTTACTAGCTAGGTACATGTTTGCGTCAGGTAGTATTAACTTGCCAGCTATATACTGTATAATTGAAAAAATTACTATAAGGCAATGAATTTACTTTAGGATTAGTTGTCCTTAACAAGATAGCAACCTCCTGAAACCTCCTCCAACCTCCTGAAAGCTATAGGAAGAGCTCCAGAGTAACTTGGTGTTTAAGACCCTCTCTTTGAGTGCAGCTCTACACCCCAGATTTGATCCCAATCGTGGCATAAGCTGATGATAACTGGGAGCCCACAGCAGCAAAACAAATCATTCTGCCAATACAAGGATGACATATCAGGTGCCTGTGGATTGCTCACACAACAGTGAGGCCACAGTTTCCAATTCCAGCTCAGCTCACTCCTTGAGCACTGGGCAACTTGCAACACGAAAAACAGCTGCACTGGCATGTGGGTATATGTGTTTCCTAGGACTACACTCACTATGCCCTGTGGTCCTGCATTGCAGTGAGAGACGACAATGTTCAACTGGTGAACATTGACAAACACACCATAGCAGAGGGCCAGTCCTCTAGCTCCCAAGTTGGCTATCTAGCTAAAAATCCTTTGTTTATCAAGCTGTCCTGATACACAAAACAAAACAAAAAAAACAAATGTAAAAGGGTTCAAATTTTTAAGGAACTAAAGTAAAATTAAAAAGGATATTGCACATATCTTATCTGAATGTCAGTACTATTTACCAATATGTTTCTGCTATAAAAGACATTTTAAACCATTCATTTCAGATCAGTTTAATGTTTCTTAATGTCATCTTAAAATGAGAGGGCAAATAGATTTTGACAGAGGTCAAATAGTTGGTGCATCAGTCACAGAAATGGCAAAATAATTTAATGTGTCATGAGGAACAGTGTCGAAAATCATAATGGCATATAACAGACAAGAAAAAACAGCATCAGGAAACAGAACCAGTGGCTGCTCGCCTGCAGGGATTGACAGACACTAAGCTGGATAGTTGCTGAAAACCACAAATGACCACAGAATTGAATATACATCTCTGTGACCCAGTCTAAAAACTAATTACATCAGTTGTATTAGTCTACAAACTAACTAAATAAACTACATCATAAGCTTCAAAAAGCTGGTATTTCTGGTAGGGTTAACATACTGAAACTGCATCTAACCACAGCTAATATGCAACAATGCATAGTCTGGTGTAATAAGCACAAACCCTGGACTTCATTCGTCTATCCCTGTAGTTACCAACTATGTTGCTGGTAAGAACAACACAACACACTGTTGGATAGCTTGCTAAAAAAACAGCACACTACATTTCATGCCCTGTCATCTGTAGGTTTTAATGGTGATCTTTAGTTTATACAGTATCAGACATTCTGTTAAAACTGTAGCAAGTATTAAGTTCTGAGAAGTCTACCATTACAAAAAATGTTCTTAGCTCTGGGACTAGAAGCTTTAATAGATATGTCTGTGGAAAAAGCAAAGGTGATCTCTCTCAGGCTATGATTCTCTAAGTCTCAACAACATTCCATTTAGAGCTAAACATTACACACGCCTAGTTGCATGACACTGTCATGGTGTAAGACCATGAAACAAACAGTTGTTGAAAATGCCATCGATCAGAAATACAATTTTCAAAGCCGTATAAGCAAACAGTGTTGCATATATTACTGCGACTTGGCAAAATAAAATAAAAAAAGACATGCACCTTCACAAATGTAGGAGTTGCTAGTTAGATCTTTGCTTGCATGTGCTGTATTTTGTGTTTATTTGGGCATAACATGTGGGTGGGGTTGTTCTTTTCATTGTTCCCCCTTGTGTACCCACCTTCATTCTACTAGTTTAATTGAACTCGCTGTTAGTTGGAACTTTTCACTGTATACTTACTTTTATATAAGTATATAAAGCAAGTAATGCTGACATAATTTTGGAAAGTTTCAAATGCAAACTACAAGAGCACTTCCAGATTTACTGTGGCTATAGATTTTTAAATGGTGGCCACTGTAGTCTAGACAGAAGCCAGTTATATAATATTCGACCCAATACTGGACCCACATTAAATATCCAACCACCACTAACTGTAATATGCCAACATATGATGATAGATCATTGATATGCATAAACATGTCATATTTCATGTTTTAATTATAATAAAACCAAAATCAAAGATGGCCCATGGCAGCCATGTTTTTACAAAACTAACTTTTCTTTCTGAATTTAGATTGAGTTTACATTTAGATTAGATTAGATTTAGAGTTCAGAACACACCACATACCAAATTTCACTCTAGTCAAACTCATGGATCTTGCAAAACGATTGTAAAGTGTTTTTTCCGATCGCTGCTACAATATTTTTTTCCCCCTATTTGGAACATTATTCAAGTATGGATCATGGTGTTGTGTTCATCAACTTTTACAACAGTCGACCCACATCAGAATGACACTTCCCCGTTTGCATTTTTTCTTGCAAAATCACAATTTAATTGATTTTTGACAGTCATGCATTTTATGTAGCAATCATTCCTACACATTTTTCATATAGCTTTGAATGTGAATTACACAACACCAAATTTCTTGCTGATGGGTTCATAAAAATCTGAGGTGTAAGTGTTTTACAAAAAATGAATGTTTTTAAATTGTTTTTAAATTAAATTTTCAATTGAATATCTTATTAGATTTACTGTGTACCCCTAGTTAGATGTGTTTTCAGTGGAACCTTCCCAGCACATATTTTTATAAAATTGATGTAGATTCATAATTTGAATAAGGTGAGGCAAACTGGGATGTTAGTTATGCTATAAATGTCATACACTCTCACTGGTAAATCTTCAACTTATTTATAGGATTATGAGTGGCTCACACAATTCAGCTTTCAAGCTTTCAAGTTTTCCATTAAGATATTTCAAATACACTAATCTAAGTACCAGTGTCATGATTAGATTAGAAAATATAATAAATGCAAAGATAAGGCAATGGTTAGCTATCTCAGGTGAGAGCTAACCATCTAGGTTAACCAAGTCTGCCATGTTGAGGGAACTTATTAAAACTTTCCACCAATATAATTTATCACAAATGCATACCTTTCCTTGAATAAAATAAAGTGACCCCAGTGCCATCATTGTTTGAAAAAGGATGTATGCATACACAAATCATTCAAATTCGGATGTGAATCAAACAATTCATCCTGATGCCCCAAGCAGAACATTCATATAACACAGCCCAGAGAACTGTAAATATTGGAGTAATAAGAAAATGTTATGTAAAATATGATAAACTATGACATTTAAGCAAATTGTCACAATGTTACAATAATGAGTTACACGACCCTTCACATTATACTATACAGTACATATCTTTTTTACATGTTTATAGACATTCAATGTCTAAGTTTTCCTTCCCCTGTAATTGATTCAACTCTAAAAAAATATGATAATCTTATATTTTATACATTTGAGTTTCCATGTTGATAGAATTTGATAATCATTTGATGATTCAAAATGAAACAATATACCATGTGTATAATTACTAATAATTAAATAAACAATCACAATATAATGAAATAATTAATATATATTATCTGTGCCAAAACCATATTATATGCATAAAATGACAAGTCTTATAGCTGTCTTATTATTTTGTGCATTATATAAATTAAGGTCACGTTTATTCACACGTTAACATGATCTCTTGTGTAGGGTCCAACGAAAACAAATCTACGCCAGATGTCTGAAGTTCAGTGGGAGCTTGTGAAACTATATAGAGGCAACTGAAGGTTTCATGTTTCTGCTGGGTATACAAGGAGGTGACATAAAAATTAATTAGTAGCATGCATCATCATGGTTAAGGTCAGTGAGCCCTCCAAAAACTGCAGATTAACAAATACAGACTTCCACAAGTTAAGGGATGGACATGAAGAAATTCACTAAAAGCCAATGTACCGCTTTCTACTGTAGCATCCACTATTAAGAAAACTCAGGGCTACTGATACAGCGGAAACTCCAGGAAACTCCAGGTTGAGGATATGTCCACTAGTGTATCTACCAGTGTCTCTTGCCACCGGGGCTGTGACAGTGTGGAAAAAAGTTGTTTTTTTTTTATCTTGAAAACAACATTTGTACAGGCGCAAATGTGAATGCAAAGTCAACAGCTGGAGATCTCCAGTACAAACTGACATGCTCAAGATTAAAAGTGCCAAAAAATTTGCTTGTATGACAAGGCATTCATGGCTGGGTGGCATGAAAGAACCCTCCTTGGAAAAGTAAAACTGAATGACATCAGGAAGAATTTCTTAAGGTCAGACAAAAAGAATATATTGCTTTTAGGACATGCTCATCACCATTCACCATGACAAAGGTAAAGTTGATGTCAATTGTGTCCATTAAATTTGTCAGTTATTTCATATCTGTGGGTACTGGAGCCCTTGTTAAGATAAAGGTATTCATAAACTCCAACACACACCAGGACAAAAAACTTGTTCCCTCTGCCAACAGGCTCAAGCTTGTCCATTTTGGCTAATCAAGTAGTCTAAAATATTCATTCAAATCTAGAAACAAATAGTTTAATGAGTGCAAAAGTAAATGTTCCAAACTGGCCATCTCAATTTCCAATCCTCAGTTCAATTGAATATTTGTGGTTCAAGCTAAAGACAGCAGTTCATAAGCAAAAGCAGAAGACCAGGGGGACCTAGATCCTGACCAAAGGAAAGAACACCCAAACCAACCCCTCCCCAGAACCATACAAAATACTATAGTAAGTGTCTCATCAGTGTAAAAACATGGCTACAAGTCATTTTGTGATTCTAGGTTCTGTAGTAGTTAACAAAAACTGTATTTTTTATTGCAAAATATCAATACTACAAATAAAAGTTTATCAAAACTAGCATGTTGTCAATTACTTCTTGATAAACTGGCCTTATTCAGTATGTATTCTTGTCTGGCAGATTGATATGTGGTCACATTTCATCTGTTTATCATACTGTTTCAGATCACAATGTCAAGTATATCAAGTATTTTTTTCTGAATTAAAAAAGCAAAGCAAACTTCTGATTCAAGACCCAACTGAGATGTTCCAGGTTTCAAAGAGCAGTTTTTGTAGCCATCTCGTTTTAAAACAATCTTGAAATACTGCAAGTGAGACGAGACGAAACGGTCTCTATTTTAGCCCACGGAGGTAAATTTATCATCTTTCTGTAACAAAAGCTGACAAAAAGCAAGCATAGCAAAATGTTTCAGTTTAAAGGGGGCTGATTTTTTTTTTTATCTTAGAGACAGACTTCAAAAATAAAAATGAGATCTCAATCGCATTATGCTTATCCTCTGTGATGCAAAAAATGGGTTTAGCGCAAATTTTAAAGTCCGTCTGCATCTTAAAAAAGCTCACTTCGGAGTGAGCATGAAAAAATTGGGTTCGCAATATGTTGTACGATAAAATTTAAATCATGTCTTTGGACACTACCAAATTTCTCAAATCGTATTTTCTTTTAAAAACGGTTTCATACATGTAATCGTACGTATGGCCTTTCAAAATAAATCACTGAGACAATAAGTAGTCACATGAAGCTTACTTGACTTGAGTAAAACCTTACCTTGCACAAAGTCTTTATTTGCAAATGTGGTTAATTTCTTTATCCCCGTACTTTATAAACGCATATAACCTTCTATACTATGCCTGCTTCACGGTATAAAGTTAAAAAAAAAAACACACACATCGTCATTGTTTCACATTGTGTATCTTTGATCGTACACGTAGCGGAGTCTTGCAGAAAATCGAGGAAATTTTCATTTTGATTTCTGATAATCCCAACAAACTAAAATGACATTCGAATGAACTAATCATTTGCTTAAAATCCACAGTTAAACCAATAACTGAGGTAATATTGTTCATATGAAATTCAAAAAGTAACATTTAAAACAAACTGAAATCAAGTAAACTTTCTGGTCGACTTTTACATGAACCCGACATTAAACTATAGGTTATTTAAAATAGTTTTAAAAAGAACAGAAGTTATAAATACGCATACACACAGGTTGAATAAGCCAGTTACCTGAAAGAAAGATGGGCATTCACGAAAGATCGTCTACAATTTCTTCATCTGAGCTGTGACTTTAAATATTTACACCAGATTCCTGTCCTACACTCCGCCATTTCGTGCCAAAATACAAATAATGCTTGTGAGATACCGAGAGGCAAATGCTAATTGTTTGCCAAAGCAGGCTGCACTCGAAAGCAGTGCACAAGAATGGTTAAACAATGATGCCTGGCCGGACACTGCTATATTGGCTCATTAGAAAACTCCAGACCCACCTGTGTCTCATAAAGGTAAGATAACCAATCGTTCAGTCGTGATAATGAATAACACATTAAAATAGAATATTCTTAAAATCACAGACATGGGACTCTAAAATGCCTCACTTTGTTTCCGTTGTCTAAATTCAGCTTTTGCCAAAAGCGACTCCTCACATTTTTACAATACGTCTCCGTTAAATGTATGAATTCAACGCTGCCCATTTAACTTTATGAGTGTTGTAAGAAAATGACATCCTTGGTTAACGGTGAGAAAAGAAGCTGGCTAGCTCTCCGTTTTTCACAAGCTATTAATTTATGATAGGGCAAAATAATGCAAGACGCACGTTGACTGGCCGATATAAGGATCTCTCCCATTAGGATAATGTCAACAGATTGCGCGAGAATGACGGACTGCGTATTAGCGAAGTACCGAAACGGAATCACTACACCGATCTGACCCTATGCCGTAGCTCTGTCACAGAACGTGAAGCGCCCCCCGCCGCAAGAACCGACAGGGCTTTGCAGTTTCAAAGAAGTGCCTCAGCACAAGAATATCGCCAAACGTTTATGTTGGCAAAGCCGGGGTTTGCGCAACAACACTTACCTTGTGACAAAAAGAGGGCATTCATTTTGTTAAAATGGCACAAAATCACTGGCGTATGGAAGAACCTTTACTTTCACTGCTGTAACAATGTGGGTTTATTAGTTTGCGTTTTGTTCGCTCCATGTGCCCATACATACCGAAAGGTAAACTGCTTTTTTGTTTAACAGTTACAAGTACGCCTTAACTTAATCATATTCCCATATATATCAGTTCTGCGATAAAGTCTTTGCGTTTATGCAACATGCACCGCTGCTCTTGGTAAAACAGAATGACTTATTTTTCAGTTTGAGACACAAACATGAACTATGGCGGTGAAAGAGATGAATCGTAGTTTCATATACCCTGTCACAAGCCTCTAACATGAAAGGTTTACATCTTGTTAAAGGTTATAAAGTTTCATTTTCTTCTTTTTACAGTCTATGAAATTGCAAGCAGAGTGTAAAAACTGAGCTACAACCAGGTAAGCACAGCCCCTGGCAATGAATAGGTAGGAAGAATTATTATAGGCCGCCTTCTTTTATTTCAAATATTCGTCCCTGATTAATGTATCAATCTAACAGAATGCATTTATAAAAACCTCGAGTTTATCCTAGTTAACCGCTTCAGGGGGAAAATTCTTTTTGACATTTTTCTGATTTGAGCCAGTCCCAGACTTCCTTGGGGCAAGACTACTTACGCACTTAGCTAACTGATAATGGCCAAAATTATTAACGCATCAATAGCCTAAATCAGTATGTTTCACTGAACCATTAGTTTATGTTTCATGTAGGCTGTAAGTAATTAAAAAAGAACCATTACTCCCATTTAAATGTTACCTTTAAAGCCAAATACCCACACAAAATGCTGTTTCAATCAGCTACACATCATTTTGTCAAGTTTATCGATAGTTTGCGATTGACACGGCTATTCTGCAATGAATATATTACATTTTTACTTACAAGCTATTATAAATTATGCCAAAACTATTAAAAATACAACAAACTGTAATAACTCTCTTTCTGAAAACAGTACTTCTGGCATACGTCACATGAATAATGCTGAACACTCGCCACTGCGTCCTGATTTTAGCAATTGATTAGACTTATTGAAAAGTTTTTTTTTTCTTTTTGGGGGGAATAACAGGCATTTCTGTTCTTATAAATAACACAGACACTCCACCAATACCCGCCCCCTCCTCTTCCTTTAATAATTTCTTACCTTCTACTCTCTTCTTGGTCTCGTGCTCTCGTGACGACTGGGGTTCACAGCCTCTCCACTTCTTTCACCGGCAAAATTTTGCGTTTTTCAATATTTTCCCTTACTTTGTCTCATTTCTCACTTCCATCTTCTTTCATCTCATCAATAAACACACGCTGCAGCCTACCTTCGTAAAGGACCTCAACCAGCTCTCCTCCATGCCCGCCCATTTTTCACCATTCGTTGAATATTTTCTATAGACACGCCTTTTCTTCGACGATTGGAACAAAAACAGGTCTCTCTAAACATGTAGGTTGGGAAATAAATCGTTCATCTGAACAGCGACCCAATCGTCACATCGCACACCCACTCTGCATAGACGTTAGGAGCGTTGAAACAGACTCCATTGGGGCTCCGAGTCTGAAAGGACTTTCTAAGCAAAGCGGATTGAATAGCTGTAACCAACATGGAGATCGAAGTAGTACAGTTTCCTAGCAGAATCCACAAGCTTCGCTTACCTCAGCCTGGGAAATTCTGTACTGGTCCGGTTTAGCAATGTATTGGAATCGGATTTTGTCTTTATCCGACTTTGCCGATGAAGCTGTTCGGCTAGTTTGTCATACTATATTTTTATTCCAAAATACCAGTATTGTTGAACCAACTCCATGATCCTCTATATGTCCTATCTACTCCCATGTTAGCAGTTCATTGTAAACTTAACATGTCCATCATTTATTGTCACTTTGCATTGGGCAGATACGTTGTCAGTTAAAATAGGAGGCTCCATATCGTTCTCATATTGGGTGACATCGCTGTCTATCATTTTTAAATACTATCAAGCTAGATTGCCTTTCAAGCGTTTTACTTTCTACGCATTTCTATTTTCTCATTTATTTATTTTTTAAGACAACGACCCGACCTGACCTCAAGCCAACTTAAAAAAAGTACTGACAGATTAGCGAGCCAATCAGATTGAGAAAACTGAAACTGGATCGCTATATTCTCCAATAATTTTATAGAATACCGTGAATGACACTGAGTTAAAGCAATTGGGGTTATGGTTTTTGTTTTTTCCCCACCTCTGTCTAGACAGTGACAGGTGTGTGTGCTTGTCTGAAGTCTAGACTGAAATAATCAGTCTTAAAGCTGCAGCGAATATTATGTCTTTAAACCTTGCTTTCAGTATGAAAATCGAATATTCAACGCCACTGAAAACATTTAGGCTACTTCATTTCAATGCCGAACACGATACTGTTTCGTAAGATATTTCAAAACGTTATTTACAAGAGCCATACATGTAGAGATAGAATTTTGATTAAATTGCACCTTAAAACAGCGCAACAATTAGTAATGAACAGCTATGTCATAGCGTTGACCTCATATACCCAACATTTTCCAAATTGATAACAAACGAAAACGTGGTATTTAAATCTAGGTATTGCCGGAACAAAATACTCAGGATCAGTTTGGGTTATTAAATATATCTATCTGCATAAAAAGCTCCTATACAACCACAGCAGTTTATGTTTCACAATACTTAAATCTATATTAAAAATGTCCGTCTCTTGGATATCTTATCTCGGTTTCAAGGAGTCGGTCATTTGTGCCTTACTATTTCTGGTTAAGAGTGCCATCTGCAGGATGTTGTTAAAGTGGTGCCTTTTAAAAAATTTAAGAACAATACGTTGACTTTTGCAAAGCTTAACATGCACATGTGCATGCAGAATGTACTAAATTGCTATGTAAGTGAATAGTACGTTGTCAATTTCGTTCATCACGGTTATAATTAAATCAAAATACCTTATTCAATATGGAATTATTATTTAAATATTTGTTGCAGAAGAAATCAGTTTATTTGGCTCATTAGACTCATTCTTACATCCTTTAAAATATTGGTAAACTTGTGATAAGTGAGACGAAATGGGAATCATGTTACATTTTAATGTCATAGAAACTACACACTTCCCAGTTTCAGCAGGAAGTATTATTTTTTTAATGTCCTAAGTTAATTGAGGTGCAGCCATTTAGGACCTTGTTTGGAACAAATACTTTTGCACACATTCAAAGATTAGGATGACCACAAAGTCATCCATGTCTACACATATTAGATTGGTTGCCCCGCAGCAGGACCTAAATAGTGAATAAGTAGGCTGGTAGCCATATTGCCTTATGTACACATATATGCAAGAAAGCCAAAGTAGTGGGATTCTGTGGGATGTAGTTCTCCTGCCAATTTTCATATTGTTGGATTCACCAGAAAGTCAGACTTTTGCGAATAAAGAAATCAAAGGGAGTTGTAGGGGAGCATTACATTTTGAAACCAATTCTTTGTTACTGGTAGCCAGTGGAGTGATTCTAGCAGTGATATAACAGAGTTCAATTTTTTTTTTTTTTTGTCTAGATGTGTGAACTAGATTTTCTGCATATGTTTGGTAAAGAAAAGTCCTAATTTTGGCTGAAAATGCCAGTCACACACTTGGAATTGCTGAGTGACAATCTGTGTCAAGCACAGAAATTTACATGGTGCTACAAAGGTTTTTTGGACCCAGTACCACCATTTCTGTTTTGTCTGTATTCAAAAGCAGGACGTTTGGTGTTACACAAGATTTTATGTTTTTAAGACATGCACCTAGTCTGCAGATCTGGAGAGTTTCATCATGATTCAGACACATATGGCTGTGTGTTGCCCATGTTCACAGATGACATCTCCAACCAGCAGCATGTATAGCAAGAACAATAAAGGCCCTAAAACCAAACTAGAATGCCATACTTAATTTTAGATAAACCAGAATTGTCTTCATTAAATTGTACAAAATGAAATCTTTCAGTTAAGTATGATCTGAATTAAGACAGAGTGCCTCCTTTCAGCAGGACTCAGGTTAAGAAACAGAGGCTGCAGTGTAGCATACTGGCTAAGGAGCAGGACTTGTAACTGAAAGGTTGCTGGTTCGATTCCCTGCTGGGGCACTGCTGTTGTACCCTCGGAGAAGGTACTTAACCCACAATTGCCTCAGTAAATATCCAGCTGTATAAATGGACAATAAAAAAAAAAAAAAACTAACTGATGTAAGTTGCTCTGGATAAGAGTGTCTGTTAAATGCAAATAATGTAATAATATAAAAACACAACAATTGTAGGGAAACAATTACAGTCACAGGACAAGACTATATCATTGAAAATATTAATGAGAGTTGTCTTAGTGTGATGACTAGGTCTAAAACCTGATTGAAAGACCTTGTAGAAATTGTAAGAATTTAGGAAGGCCTGTGAGACCAGGAGGGATTTGTGAGGAGAGGGACATTTCACAGAGGCCTATAGTTCTTAAGATTACTAGGTTCCAATTTGGTTTCTTCAAAATAGGGTTGACTATGGCCAATTTTAGAGATTTAGACATGGTGATAAAACTGTATCAACTGTATTAATATTTATCATGAGCTGAAGAAGCACAGGAAGACCTTTCATAAGCTTAGCTGGTATTTGTTGTGAACAGTTTGATGATTTACTAGATAATGTAATCACTCTCTCCAGGTCTCATTGTGAGAGAAAGACTCAAGATACTGGGTAGTTTTTCAAGAAGGGACACAGTGTGGATAGGGTATTAGTTAATTTAGAATTGGTATTAAAAATGGATCTATGACTGTTTTTATTTTCCTAAGTTAGATGTGCTGAAAAGGGGCATGTTTGTAGGTCAAAGGCTGTCCATGCATTCAAAAAAGTTTTGGAATGAGCACTATTTGCATTATATTTTGTGGCATGTTTGCTAAACGAGGGGCCCATTATTTCTTAATATGTTTTTTTTCCTCCTCAGAGGTGCAACAGAATCAAGGGTTCACTGTGAGGTGTTGAAAACACTTAAAATATCATGCTAGACTAGGCTAGACTTTTGAGCATGCGGTGGGGACGGGAAGATGGAATAGTGCCTTCCTCCCGGAGGGAGGGGAGAGACATGTGGGTGCAGTATGGACACTTGTTTTGTTTGGGGACCACAGAGAAGTGGATGCAAGCAATACTGTTCTGGGTAGGCTAATATAGCTAGACCTTAGCCCATAAAGCAGGGGTGGGCAACTCCAGTCCTGGAGGGCCATGGTCCTGCTGTTTTTCTTGTTGACCAACTAAATACAGTCTCTGATTGGCTGAAGAGCAAGCACACCTGTTTTCAAGGTGAAAATCAACAGGTAACTAAGAGATGAAAACAAAAACCAGCAGGACACTGGCCCTCCAGGACTGGAATTGCCCACCCCTGCCATAAAGGGTGCGCAGAGGTGGGTGGTTAGAGTGTGGCATGTGCATGGAGTGCACGCACTGGGGCTGGGGCAGGGCAGTGTAAGGGGGAGAGCATTATTTCCTGGTGTCTCACAACCTATGAATTGTTTCCTGTGAGAGATACAGTATTAATAAAGCTGGTTTCATTGCCACCTACCTATCCTGGTGTTGTGGTGGGCTAGGGGTGAGTTCATCCTGTGGGCTGGAGGGGGAGGGCTGGGCTTGATCAGCTCATGATATTACCTCTACATTAAACTTGGCCTATGCACTGATAAGGTTATTCAGCATACTAATTAGATGCATGCTATGGCACTTTAGTTATATTGGGTTACTTCACACATCATGTAACTTTTTATCTCAAACGGCAAGATATATAGTCCTCAGAGGAACATGTATGTATTTAATTACTATCTGTACTTAGACATGAGTTATTACATAAAACTTACCAGATCAGACACAAGGCAGAATGTTGACACTCACTCTGTACATGCCCCATTCTCCCTCTGTTGCTGAAAGAGAAGCAAATCTCTCACCCTATGCTAGATTCTTTCAGGTATAAAAGTATATATAACAACTTTTTATCTACTTTTTTGCTGCCTTTGCCTTTGAATGAATCTAAAAATGATGAATCTAAAAATACTCATTTTGATCACTGTTCTGTCAATGTCGCTGTTGTTAGTTAGCAGGTCATTCTTTGTCATGGCTGTTGGGGTTGGGAGAAAATGTAACACTGTTACAATTTACCCATTACAAGTGACCTAGAGCCAATAGCTACATCATGGCACATATTTTTCTCTGGTAGGAGTAGGTATATAATTTAAGTAATTGATATATATATTGATTTTGAAAAATTTAAAAATGTTTTACATTGTGTTACAGTGACACAGTGGTATTATGCTGCTAGTACATGAGCAAATATCCAACTACAAACTATTTGTTTAAGATAAGATAAACTTTGTTGTCCTAAAGAAAATTTGTCTTAGGCACATGATGCTTGCTGTGTGAGGAGAACAGTACATTTAGATAGCTAGTAGTTAGTAGCTCACCAGTGCAGCATACCAATTGCCCATCATACTAACATTAAAACAATACACACACAGTACTTCATTTGGACAGAGAGTTTACCAAACCAAGCTAAAATACCGTATTGCAGTACACTCTCAACTACAGCATGGAAGAAGAGGAGCATCTTTTGGCTCATACCAAATACTCTCAGCCTTTGGAGAAAAAATAAGCGATGTTGGGCCTTTGAACAGATGCTGTATACCTGGAGGCTCCATGTCAAGCTGTTTGTCTATATGCACACCTAAGTGCCTATGCAATGCTCTGATCATGGATGACCACTGGTGAGTGGTCACCAATGGTCAAACACCATTTCATCAGTTTTACTAACACTGAGAATGAGGAAGTGCTCATCACGGCATTAACCAAAGTTCTGGATAACAGACTTGTACACAGTAGCACAAAAGTTGTCATGCATGAGGCCAAGGATGACTATATCTTCAGAACACTACAGTGTGTAGTTGTAGTCAGCACTTACTAGCAGAGATGGGCAGTATTTCTGTTACTCGTATTTGAAATATGTATTTTGTAATTTGTATTTGACAGGGCCGAAAAATTCAAATGTAATTTGTAACAATATACTTTTGAGTAATTTTGTATTTTCAAAATACTCAAAATACTTTCTCCATGATTCATAAAACATAAAAAAGTCATGTAAATACATCTTAAAATCAAGAACAATACACTTAGACACACTCACACACAGTGATTTTGTAAACCCACACTACTCACAGTATTTCCGTAAACAGGTTCATCTTCTGTGAAAGTCCCCGAAGCCAGCCAGTGCAGTGGACTGTCTGTCAAGGTAAACATTTTATCTGAACTGCAATAACTATGTAAAATATATCTTACTTTTTAGAATATACACATGTTGAATGCCATAAGTAAAGGCTAGAGATAAAAACAATCAATACATATGTTGTTCAAGGGAAGCTAGCCACTATTCGTTTTAAGTGGCTCTCATCAACTCAGCAACAACTAAGTTAGGGAGAGCAAAGAATTAGATGGTCAGACATCTCTTGATAACTTTGTCATGAACATAAAATGTGTACAAGCTCCCAATCTCCCTCTTCCCATAGCTACCCAACTGACAAGCTAACTTGCTAACCACTAGCTGTGCACCAGCCTAGACAGCTTGCTAGCGTCTCTAGCTTGTTAGCATCACTAGCTTGATATATTATGTTAACCACCATATACCATGCAAAATGTAGCCATATTTCATTACATATTACACAACACCAGAAATATTTGAAAAGTTAGTTGTTCTTAAAGGCAACTAAATAGGCTACTAATTGAAGTGGTTGGGTCTCAACTGCCAAGTCTTTGAATTGGACAGATAGCAAGTTTCTACATATTGTACAAGACATACTATTTTCTTTTTTTTTTTTTTTTTTTTAAGTTTTGCTTAGATACCATAGCGTTCTACTTCCTGTTCTTCCTTCCTGTAGGGTTCAAACTCTCACCAGAGCCGTGTGTACATTATAAAAATCTGAATGTTCTGCCATTTTACAAATTCAGAATGCCCAATGTTACAAATGTATTTTCCTGTATTTTCAAAATACATGTATTTTATCTTGATAGATTTTCTGGCACCAGTATTTTGTATTTTATTTTGATCTATTTATTTGAGGGGTATTTTGTAACAAGATACAGTTTGATGTATCTTTGCCCATCTCTGCTTACTAGTACATTTATTTGTGCACAGAGTGAATAGGCTCTGACAAGGTCCTATTCACTCTGATTTGGTGGGTGCAGATGGTAAGCAATGAATGGTACCACTGAATGAAGTGGTTAACATTCATATCCTGAGGGTCATAAGAAGGAGATGTGGATGCAGGGTATTAAATGCAGAACTGAAATCAACAAACAACCTGGCAGAAACCATTGGGGTCTCCAGGTGCACTGTGCTGTGGACTGCATCATCAGTGTCGCACTTATGGACCCTTTCCAGAGTTGAGACCATGAGGGAATCCATGGACCTCCGGAAAACAGAGTACCAGGCAGGTGTTCATTCCTCTGCATGCGTTTTTAACAAAAATACATAAATGCAATGAGGGTATGCTGTCTTAATGACATTGGAGGTTTGAAAGAGTCCTATACCAGTTATAAGGTCAGTATCAACCTTATCTGCTTCAGCAACAATGCTGTCAAGTATATTATGAAATTCAACAGAAAAAAAATCAGTGCATAGAAAACATCCCATGCATTGACAGTTATTAATTCTAGTTTTACTATTCTTTAGGGCTGTTCAGTATGTGGGGATAAGGTAAACAGTATTGTGATCTGAATTTCAGAGGTTGTTCAGAGGCTTTGTATGGACGTTTGACATTACCATAGCACTTCTATAATCCTCTCATTCCTGATGTTGCAGTTTACTTACAGTGGATATAAAAAGTCTACACACCCTTACAAAATTGCAGATTTTTGAAATGTAAAGACAGAAATAACAGTATAAATGTTAGACTCTTTCCACCTTTAATGTGACCTTCCATCAAACAAAAATCCAGAGATGGAAAGAAGAGTTAATTAAGAAAAACAAAAACACCCTGATTGCATAAGTCTGCACACCCTGCCAAACTAATACTTTGTGGAAGCACCTTTTGCCTTTATTACAGCAGCAAGTCTTTGTGAGTAAGGCTCTATTAACTTTGCACATCTAGACTTTGGAATTTTATCCCACTCTTCTTTGCAAAAAAGTTCAAGTTCCTTCAAATTGTGAGGGGATCTCCTGTGTACAGCTCTCTTTAGGTCATTCCACAGGTTTTCAATGGGATTGAGGTCTGGGCTCTGACTGGGCCATTCCAAGACTTTGATTTTCCCTTACTGAAGCCATGCCTTGGTCAACTTGGATGTGTGCTTTGGGTTATTGTCATGTTGGAATGTGAAATTCCTCTTCATCTTCAGCTGACAGAGGCCAGCAGGTTTTGTGCCAAAATATCTTGATAGATGGGATAATGAATAGCTGCAAATATCTTGACAAGGGCCCCTGACCCAGCTGAAGAGAAGCAGCCCCCAAGCATGATGCTACCACCACCATGCTTCAAAGTCGGTATGGTGTTCCTTGGATGATGAGCTTTATTGGCTTTGCGCCAAACATATCTTTCACAATTTAGGCCAAAAAGTTCAACCTTTGTCTTGTCAGACCATAGCACATTTTCCCGCATGGTTTGGGGAGACTGAATGAATCTTTTGGCATAATTTAGACGGGCTTGGATGTTCCTTTTTGTAAGAAAGGGTTTCCGTCTTGCCACCCTACCCCATAGCCCAGACATGTGCAGAATATGACGGTGGTCACATGCTAGGACTGACCGGTACCTGCCAGAAATTCCTGTAGCTCCTTCACTGTTGCTGTTGGCCTCTTGGTAGCCTCCCTGATACGTTTTCTCCTCCTCCTCAAATCAACTTTTGAGGGTCCTCCTGATCTTTGCAATGTCTCTGTGGTGCCACATTTTCTCCACTCATTGATGATGGTTTTAACAGTGCTCCGTAGTACATCTAGTGCCTTCGATATTCTTTTATATCCCTCTCCTGATCCTGGTACTTTTCAACAATTAGCTCTCGCAGTTTCTTTGGCAACTCTTTGCGGACCATGGCTCTCCCAGTAGGATGCAACCCCAAACGTTTAAGCAAATCCGACAGCAACAGCTGACTTTAATCTGGGTTTAATCAGAATCACTTTCATTGATGGCAGGTGTATGCTATTTACCTACAGGCATGATTTTGAATGTGATTGGTTCACTTTGAACACAGCTAGAGCCCCCATTATGAAAGAGTGTGCAGATTTATGCAATCAGGGTGTTGTAGTGTTTTTTTTTTTTTTTTATTTAAAATGTTCCTAATAATTAACAATTTGTTTTTTCTCTGGATTTTTGTTTGTTGGAAGATCACATTACAGATGGAAAAAGTCTGATATTTACATTGTTGTTATTTCTGTCTTTACATTTCAAAAACCTGCAATTTCATAAGGGTGTGTAGCCTTTTTATATCCACTGTATATTTTTCAGTTGATGGTAAAAAGAATAAAAAGCTCATAGGGAAAACAATCAGTGCACAAGAAACATATTAATTCCGATAAATTCCCAAAATTCCCATTAATTTCCTTTAATTCCCATAAATTCCAGTTAACTCCCATGGAAAGTTTCCCATTTTGAAAATTTCCGGAATTTTTTAACCCTAGTAACCACTTATATGTTTGTCAATGCTTGCTTTTTTGTGCTGTTCCTAGGGTTAGATGTTTGGAGTGTATACTAGGAGGCGCTACAAGGTGGTAAAGCTTAAGTTATTCAGCAAAAGGAGTTTGCCGAAGAAGAAGTAGTGAGGTAGGTTACGGCATGAAAAGCACCAGTTTAGCACAGTTAGCTGTTGACTTTGTAATGCCCTGCTTAAACAATGCTTAGCCGTAATAAACCCACCATTGACCACACATGCTTGTAGATGGCCTCATTCTTCAAGTGTGCAACAAAGATTGGCGAAGAGGATGGGACAAAGCGCGCCTGGGTGACAACGGTGAGACAAAGTAACGCTCCATGGACCTGGAGCAACTGCAAGACAAGCCAGTGAAACTCTCAACTAGTTGAAGCGGAAAACGTTTAATAGCTGGCTTATGCAAAACGAGACATATGAAAAGAGGTAGATAAACATTAAGAATTTTCTTGACGGCAGGGCATAGATTTACCTAGCTAGATAGTTAGCTAGCTAGTGTAGCCTAATATTTGTTGGGTCGGACCAAAGCCTGGTAGCTGGCTAGTTTTTATCTAGTTTTATAGTTAGGTAGGTAGCTAGTTAGCTAGTTAACTAACTATATACTTGAGCAGTTAGCTGCTACATGATGTTGACTAACTTTACTATTCGGGTCTCTCAGAAGTTAAGATGAACAGGCAACAGAGAGGCTATGTTAGTGGACGCCAGAGCAGGTAAAGAGAGGTAGGTGTAAGCCCACACTCGATAACCAAAGTCAAATATAGCTTAAGTTAATTAAAAATCAAACATAGCTAGCTAGCAGATTGAAGTAGGGTATGACACTGACCAGCTACATATGCCTTGCTAAATTTCCAGTGTTGGGAAGGATGGTAGTAAGGCAATACAGAGTGACGTCCGGGCAAAGGAGTATAGCGAGGGGAGGGGAGATGTGCAGCACCGTACACTGAACCATCGGCCTCGTTCAGGCAAATGACTGAGATCAGACAAGAGTAATAGACGCTTTTCTAAAGCGTACTGCTATCGCCTCCTATCAAATGGGGAGCAAGTTAAACGTGATTGGCTAATGTACCCAAAAAAGTTAACTGCTTTTCTTGCAAATTATTTGGAAGTTCTAAAGCATGCGACTGACGTCTTATGCTAAGATACGATAACTGGCAGTCCCTTTCAAGTACACTGCGACATCATGAAACAGGTTACTGACGCATAGATGCTTACCGTCCATGGAAGAAATTACACATTCGATTGCGACTGGGGGGGAAAATGGCAATGAATTGCAAAATGCTATCGCAGCAGAGGTACAAACGCTGGAAACAAGTTTTGATCTGAGTAACTGACTGCATGCTTTTTCATGATGAAGTTGTCACAAAGCAGCTTTACATTGTTACCAGGCCTGAGACCCCCTGACAGCAAGCCTAAGGCAACAGTGGCAAGGAAAAACCCCCTGACTAACAGGACGAAACCTTGAGCAGAATCCGGCTCAGAGGGGGAGCCCATTTGCTGGGCAGATAGAATTACAGAGAATACTAAAGTTGTATAACGTGCTTAAGATAATTGAATTTTATAGACAATAGTAATTACACAACAGAGTAATTATAAAATGTGATCCTGGAATGTCCGGTTCTTGGTACACAGTTGGCTCGATAGGTAGAACAGCGTGGTAGCTGAACTGGATATCAGGATGTGGCACTTGGGCTACAGCTCCAGGCAGGAGCCTGGAGCAGGGACAGGAAACAAAATGAAAATAGTGATTAGTGGATGTTAATTGCAGGAACGAAAAACATAAAGGCAAGGGGGGAAAAGAGATGCCTGTGTGTAATAAGGAAAAATCCCGGCAGATAAGCCCGATGGCAGCATACCTATGGGACAAGAGGCAAGGGGCCAGCACAGTCATGAGGTTGACCCTAAGGCATGCAACACCAGACCACAGCCGGATCAGCTGAACACAGAGTAACCAGGCCGTGATGTAGTGACAGCAATGACCGCTTAGTCTGCCAGAGGCTCTACAATCCATGCCAGCGCCATGCTGTGTTTCTCAACTAAAAGATTTGATATAAAGGTAAGTTTTTAGCCTAGGCTTAAAGGTGGAGAGTGAGTCTGCTCCCTGAACCTCAGTGGGTAAATTGTTCCCCAAAGAGGGGCTCTACCTTTGAGAAGTCCCACACTTTGGTAACGTAGAGTTCATTTTGAAGAACATGGGTGAAGAAGGTCCTTAAGATACGGAGGGGCAAGCCCATTTAAACGTAAGAAGTATTTTGAAATCAATACGGTATTTGATAGGTAGCCAATGGAGAGAGGCTAGTACTGGGGTAATGTGCTCACAGTGTTTTGTTCTTGTTAGAATACGAGCAGCTGCATTTTGAAACAACTGAAGGGACTTTAGGGAGGCACATGCACATCCTGACAAGAGGGCATTGCAATAGTCCAATCTGGATGTGAAAAAAGCGTGGATTACCTTTTCAAAGTTGTGTACTCATAGAATTTTCCTTTGTTTAATCGAGCTATTGGCTTGTTATGACATTACAATGGCTGAAAATGTTGTGTCTTCCAAACATGCACTGTCATATTTGACTTTGATCTGACAGTCAATATCGGACTGCATTACTGAAATGATCTGCACACAGATAAAAACTGCTGAATATTATGTAGTGCAATTTGACTGTACCCCTGATATTTCAAAACAGGAGCAGGCCTGTTTTATTATATATGTCAACCTGAAAATAAAGAAGTAAAGATAGAGGAGTCCTTTGTTGGCTTTACAGCTGTGCAGGATACAACTGGCAAAGGCCTAGCAGAAACGTTGATCAATATAATTGAAAATTTGGGATTAAACTTGGTTAATTGTTGTGGACAGATTTATGATAACAGTTCAAACATTCAAGGGATTTGCAACAGAGTACAAGCATTAATACAACAGAAAAACCCAGACACCTTATTCATTCCTTGTTGTAGCCACAGCCTCAATCTATTGCTATGTGATGTAGCATCCTCTAACAGAGTGTGTTAAATTTCTTCACAACTGTACAAAGACTGTACACGATCTTCACCTTATCTGTGAAGAGGTGGGACATTTTGAATGAGGTTGTTGATGTTACATTGAAATCACTGAGCAATGCGCATTGGGAGGCGAAGCTGGATTTGGTTAAAGCCTTGTGATATTAGTTGTGGGGGATACTTCATTCCTTAGGAAAAACTTGAAAGAGAGTCCAAAGATGGCAAAATTGCTTCAAAGCCAAAAGCACTATCCAATGACATTGTGCACATGTAATTTCTGACGAATTTGATTGTTTGATATGACCTTTTACAGGAGGTCACACGCATAACCATTGCAATGCAATCTCTGCACATATTGTTAGACACAGCTGTTATGCTTATTGATTGCCTGAAAGAATCAGTCCTTGAAAGAATCTAGCCAAGTACAGGGAATGTGGGTTTTGATCTTCAATGGACAATGACTGCTTGTCAATAATATCTGAAATATTGAAAACAGTGGCACGTTCAACCTCTTTCCATGAAATTTTAGATTGATGGTCTAGTGCAAAAGCAAGGCATGTAAAAGCATTGTAATTGGTTACAATTGTTATCTATAAATATGTCTGTTGTAACTATTGCTTGTAAATGTTGTAACTATTGTGTAAAAATACTGTAATATGTGTGATAATAAGGAACTTATAAGCTGTGAAGATGTATGTGGGGTGGTGAGATTTGCTTTATATTAGTTTGTGTTTGTTTGGATGACTTCAGAGAATGGTAATCTACTTTTTGTTTTGGTGGGACCCAGCAACCATGCTGTGGCTGGCAGTTGAGGGATTGTAAAAATGAAGTAAAACTGGGCCAGCTGGAACATTAAAACTGCTTTCTTGTTTTAATTCATATTAACATAAACGTTAACTCTGAAGTGGAGTATGTTTGTGACACAGTAAATTGTGAATCATAAATCTGCAGTTTAGACCTACATGAGTCAACAACAAAGGATCCCTATTTACTGTAGTTGGAATGTCAAATGTTGTGCATTTTGTTCAAACACCGTGACACTTAAACAAGGGCACTAAATAGGGTTTTGCATGTATCTAAAGAAATAGGTAGTTTTGCCCCTGCCAACAGTTGCAAAAAGACGAAAGAGACACATTTATCAGAAAATAAAGCGAGATGGCAGCTGAGAGGATGATTGGAGGTGCCTGGTAGGGACACTGGCAGATAGAATAAGTGACAAGATCAGCAACCAACTGATCTATCCAGAAAAACTGCTCTGGGTTCCAAATCAGCATGAAGAGATGGAGCTAGAAGCAGTAGAAGTGGAAGAAAAAATGTTATCACAAGAGAAGAATGCTGAGGCATCAGATGAGGTGGCAGAAGAAACACTTGCTGTTGAAAGTGACCAGGGGGACTCCTTGCCACCACCAGCAGCTGAAAGTATCCTTTAACCCAAAAAGACTTTTACTTATCATAGTTAAGGACAACCTACTATGGTAGATCGATAAGTAATTGATCAAGATGGAATGTTAAAAAAGATTAGAAAATACCTCAGAATAATTACTGGTACAAAAGTGTTGCTAATGTTCTGAAGTTAACTTGCAACTGTGCAGGCCTAGTTATTTTGTGGGTCCTTGCTCTGAAAGTACCAGACACAAATGAATTATAACACTGATGTTTCATAACATGCCTATTAAGTGTGCAGTAGATTGTTTGTGTGATCAAGGTAATAAACCTTCAGTGAGGGTACAGTTTGCAGTTTTATGACAGAGATGGTAGTAGAAGTTCATGGTGCACAATGATGTCTGCTACAAACATATAGCACTAACAGGAGATAAACGCAATATGTTTTGACTAAATACATTGACAGTTCCCTGCTCAAAAGTGGCCGATAGATTTTCTCATGGACTTATTAGTGCTCATTGCTGAATACAGTCAACAGTCACTTTAAGCATGAAAGCTGAGCAGATTACTTCCAAGAAAATACAATAGTTCTGGAACCGAAATCAGCCTTATCAAAACTTAAACATAAAAGAACATGAAAAAGTCAGGTTCTAACGTTTGTCCACATGTGAAACATCTGTGCAGATGTTTTCGCCTGCAGGTGCACCAACCTCGCAGGCAGAGGCATTTATTAACTCCATTAACAAATCAGTGTTTGATGTAAAAAGAATTATGAATTCATTGGCAATGATGGACCTTCCCTATCTAGCTAGATAGCTATAAGTAACAAGTACAAGTAGTAACGGCTACTTAAATTCCTCTGTGTCCAAGCCTCCAAGTTTGGAAATATAGGAACAGAAACCCTCAAGAGGGAAGAAACAGTGCAATTCCATACTTTACTATGATATAAAAAATATAATAACGAATATGAAGTTAGCGTGAAAAATAGCAGTATTGGATAAAATGCATATGAATTGCTAGCACACAGGATCCAAATTACTACATAGTGTAGGCCAACTGCAAGGGGAGAAGACCGCCACCCAGGGAGAGGACAGCTACTCGCCACGCTCATGCCTACACACACACACTGCAAGAAACATGAAATTTGGTGTGGCTCAATACTCAGTCACGTGCAGGAATACCTGCGGAGGCTGATACTGGCAGCCCCCCTGCAGTACAACCACACTTTGTTCCCAACTGGTATCTAAAAATTGGGGGGGAGATGACTACATAGATATAAAATCCAAATACACAGTTGGTTTGTCCAAACAATCAATATTCTGGTCAAAATTAACACTAAACCCAATAAGAAATCAAATGAAATCAATGAATAACACAAAGAAAACAAAACCACAAAAGAGACCAGGGACTCCAGGTAAGGTGCTGCACTGCACACTGTAGGGCCCAGCTCAGTATCTGCATAAACTGAAACAACACAAGAAGTCTCAGCTAGATTTGTGTGCATCTCCTGAATCAGAATCGCTTTATTCGCCAAATGTACAATGTACACAGGAATTTGACTTGGTGATACAGCACAGTGAAACAAAAAGAAAACAGAATAAGACATAGAAGAGCACACTGGGATTAAGCAAAGAAAATGCAATGTGTGGTTGCCTGTTTGCATTATTCACCGTACATGCAAATTTGTATGCACTGGAGTTGCCGTCTTCCTCCCCCCTCCCTCTGTGTCTGACACTGGGTGCTGCCTGAGACCAGAACGTTAGAAAAAACAGAGTGGCGACACTCCCATAGGGGACCGTTGTAAAAAATAGCGGAGATATTTCCAGCCAGTTTCTGGGTCATGGGGACGGTGAACAGTTCCAAACATTGACATTCGCTGCATAGAACCACATTCATTTCCATTGCTTGCCAAGCACTTTCAGCGGTAAGTTGATAAAATAACAGATTTTTTTAACATTTAATGCATTAGCTGTCATTAATATAGTAAATACTGTTATTTTTTGTATGTGCTCAGCATTAACTGTTAATGTTTATCTTAATTAATAGTTATGACCGAAGGTAGCTTAGCCAGCTATCGAGGCTAACGTTCCCATTTCACTGATGAATTTCAGTCAAATCACTTTTAGAGTTTGACATAGGGTAACGTTACGTATTAATTTGTTTTGGTTATCTACGGGTTTATGATTACAGTTAGCTGCACTGCTACCATGTTAGTACACCTGATTAAAATTAATGTGACTATATTTGGCTAACCTGATATTAACTAGTTAGCTCACTAGTTTTAGACAAACTGAGGAAAAACAAGAATGTGTTCTTGATGAAATATATTTCATTGAAATAGCCTATCTGTTGTTTTTTCTCATTGGAGGACCTCTTTATTAATGCTTAAGAAAAAAGGCAATAAACAGGATTACAGCTGAATTAATTACTGAATTACAGCAAGTAAATGAAGGTGAAGAAACCAAAAAAACAAATATTAATAACAGAATGAAATAAATAAATAAGAGGAAAACAAACAAAAATAAAATAGATACAATAATTATCAATAGTCTTTCTGTCTAACCACTAGCGAGTGAATGTCCTCCACCTATCCCTCCACCCAAAACCAATGGTCAGTATTCCAACCTTTTCCCTTCACCTCCCCCCCCTTATTTTTCTTTCCCCTTATCTTTTTTATTATTATTATTATTATTATTATTATTATTATTATTATTATTATTATTATATTTATATTCATATATATATGTACAAAACAAAAACATACATTTAAAGACAAAAAGAACAAAAAAGGAAAGAAATCATTAACATTAATCATTACTTTTTTGATTTCCTTCTTTCATTATGCCCTAGTCCCCTCCCCTTCACAGACCATCATTACCAACCCCCTTTACAGGGACAACTCAACCATATTTCCTGTAGCTATTCACTTCTTTACTACTTGACATATTTTGTCATCTATGTGATCCACTCATGACGCCTTTTCCATTTTGTGCTTATAATTTATAATTTTCTATTTTTTTTAACAGTAAGTACACTTATACCTCATATCCAAATCATGAAGCAATATTCACATATACCTACGCATGTCTATGTTATTCTTATTCCCAGCCTACTGCCGCTCTCAGTGCCTTCCATCTGTCCTTATATACAATTAGCCTACTGTTTTCTTGTGCCATGTAACCCTCAATTGTGCTGTGATGTTTTACAAAGAGTTTGAATCTCTCTGTTCTCAAAGCCTCCACAGATTTTGAGTTAAAAATAAAAATTTTCCCCAAAAGTATTATAATGTTAACTATTATTTGGGTGCCATTTCTTCGCCCAATAGCACGGTGGGAAAATCTAGTGTAAACTGACTACAGTATGGAGACAACCACCCCTGAACCCCTGTCCAGAACAGAGCCACAAAGGGGCAGTACCAGAATAAATGATCCAAACTCTACCTCTTCTTGACAGAATCTACACAAGTGTGACTCTTCAATTCCCCAAGTATGAAGCATCTTTTTAGTGGCCAAAAATTTATATATTAGTTTAAAGTGAAGATATCTTATAGATGAGTCAATTGTTGCTTTGTAAATTAAATTAAACACCTGATTCCACGGAATCGGAAAGTCTGGCATATACTCCCAAGAGTCTAAAATATTATATGGAGTGGCTATTAGATTTTTTGATTTTAGATGAAACTGATACAATATTCTATTCTAATTCTAATATTCTATGCTCGTCTTTTTAGTCCATTTAAAATTTTTCATATGTGGTCAGCAGCTGCTCTACTTTACAGACGAGATCAAAGGCCTCATCTGATGGCTGGTAAAGAGCACCCCTCTTGAACTCTTTCAATCGCAGTAAAATACTGCGTTCTCCATCAGGACTCTCATTGTTGTGTGTAATTGCAACCTGGCATTTCTCACAAACTGTAGAGTTGCTGATGACCTTAACAATGTAGCCTGCGAGGTGGTACAGAACACAGGTGTCTGTTTTTGTTAATTCAGGTGCTACTCTTGGCTCCATCAGCTCCTCCACCCTCAGACCAGGGCTACAGCAGCTCTCAGTTGTGTCCAGGAAGTCTGCTAAATGGTCGCCGTCATCCTCCTGGTAGCTTCCAGTTTTCACTGTCGACAGGAACTGTCCAGCTGTAATCGCTCGCAGTGCATAACTGAACTCCACTGGAGTTGGGACAGGATTCCTCTGTCTAACACAGCTGAAGGTGTTTTCCAGGGAGTCTTGCGTGAATCTGCTTGTCAACACAAACTTGTGTCCCTGGCTCAGCATGTCTTGCTGGATTTCCAGTATTGTCGACGTAGCCATCACCACTCTGGTTTGTGCTGGTTTCCAGCTTCCCTGATGACCGATCCTCAGTCCACTCCAAAGGACTTCCACATCGCTCTATTAGGGCTGCCCATGTCTGTCGTGACATTCACCACGTGAAACCCTACAGCGGCTGCTGTTTCCATTATGTTTAGTTTGATTGGCCGGTATACTGCCCCATCAGTACCATACCACTACAGTGGTAATTCCACTATCTGTTTCAACCGTGTGGTGATTCCTGCCAACATAAACACACAGGCATGTGTTGCAGCTCCTGTGTGACTAGGTAGTGTCACATCCCCATACAGCTTCCCTGTCCCCATGTGCAGCTCCACACTCGGGGTGATGGCCATCTCATCCAGAGTAAATACACACTCCCTCTCCATCTTTGTCAGGCCATCTGCCTTCAGCTTCAGCATCTCGAACACCTCCCGTAATACTCCTGGCTCCAGCTTAATGTGCTGCATCCTCCTTTGTATGGTTCTTATATCCGGTAGTGGAATTTGCGTTTCCTGGAGCATTTTGTAGCCTGTTGTGCCTGTAGTGAAGCGGATTCTTATTGCTTTTTTACAGTTTCATTTCCCCACCGTATCCCACTTTTATTCTTTAGTCCAATTGATCGGATTTGATCTTTTGTTAAAATTGCTGCAAAATTCTTTTGAATCAAAATGTTTTTCTGCCTTAGTGCTGCAGTTATTCTTTTCTGCTGTTTCAGTGCTCTCTCTGCTCTTCTTCTCATTGCTTTTTCAATTTTCAGTTCTTCCTTCAGGTCTTCCTGACTGGCTCCTGGCTGACTGTCTCCTGGCTGACTGGCTTCTGGCTGACTGCTGAAGTTTGTTGTAGCACAATAAGTGTGGTCACTGGCCATTGCAGTAACCGTTACCAGTGCTGGTGGGATTCTCAGTGAAGGGGCCTTCCTCCTCTTAGGCCTAGGGCGATGCACAAATATGGTGGGAACAGCATCAGCCCTCAACTTCAGTTGGTCCTCCTGGAAATGTGCCTGCAGAGAGGCTTACACGTTCAGTTTCCACACATATTCCAGACATACCCCATAATGGGCAGTTGGAATTTCATTGTGCTCTACATTTAAAAGCATAAAACCCTTTGAAATGTTAATCACAAGTAACTTTCCTATTTCTCCTGTGTAAACATAACTTACTTGACACAGTTTTCTGTTATTGTAGTCTCTTGTAATTGTCAGGATGCTTCTGCTGACCATTGCTAACCATTTCTTTCTTCTGTCTATTTCCTTTGGGAAGCCATACATTCGCATTCCTTTCTCCAACCCATTGGTGCATCCAAATGCCATACAGCCAACCATGGTATGACAATTGATCTATAAAATGTTACATGTAGTCATTGCTGTCAGACCTCAGACAGTAGTGCAGACCACAGAGAGCGGGTGACAATCTCTTCCTATCCACTCATGTCTCCCTGACTTAGATTTGGTGAGTGGCCAGAGTTCATTACAAGACCAGGAGGACAAATCCTCACAAAAAAATGGTGTATCGATTGTGTTATATTGTTACTTTTGATAATTTTGTTTTCTTATAAATACCAATACCACAAGCAACTTAAATGTGTCATTATTTCTCTTTATTATCACTGTACTTGAGGTGGGGCATTCCTGTCTCAGGCAGTAGTAATGACATGGTCCAAATCCCCTCTTTGGGCTTCGAGATGCTCACAGAGCTGGGCATTCAGAGGGTGATAATAAAGATTGTGCTCCTAATTTCAAACAGCATTGTAATTTCAATGTGTGTGTTCCCTCATCATCAGAAGCAAGGATGCAGAGGACCAGAAGGATGTGGGGTATGACTGGAGTGGTCACAGGAGGTCTTTTTGTTTTGTTTTAAAATATTTAATAAATTCTTTTATTTATTTAAAACCTAAATTTGTGTCAGCCTCCCTTTTTATGTTGCCATCTCACCAGCTGGGCCATAACGTGTTACAATTGTTTTCTTGAATGTTGGTTGCCTTGCATATTTTACACTATTGACCAAACTTGCTTATTTAATTTGAGCAGTTATTGGCATTCGTTGATATTTATTTGTCATGATACATGCTTATGTTGTATGTGCAAGTCTTATAATATCAGGGATGTGTGGTGGAGCTAGTGTTGCTACCTTTGTCTCATCAAAAACCTGGACACTAACAGACTTAATGCCCACTCACTAACACATTCCAACATCAAATTTTTTACAGGTCTTTGACAGTGCAGGTAAGTGATGTAGGGTAGTGTCTTTTTTGCGTCTGCTCAGTCAATGCAGGCAAATCTTACAAACCCAATACATAGATGATGCACGGTGTATGGCCAAAACCGTTTAATATTAGAAATCCTCAGGAAAGTGAGGGGAGGTTGATTTACGCAAAAAATTTAAATCTGACTACTCCAGGATCTTGCGTTATGTAATGTATGCTAACAATGTATGTTAACATGAACAAATTCTTTCCCTCCAAAAATAAAACTGCTATAAATAACTGATAAACTGATTAAGTTGTCACTCCGCCAGTCCACATACCAAATTGACATTAATGTATATGCAGTAAATGTAAAGCCAGTTAAAAAAAAATACAAATGGTTTAATATTTTAATATTTACCGTTTAATACCGCATTTGCTGCTGTCTGTCCCATAGGAGAACTTGAGCGCGGGGTTTGTTTGGAACTATTGAAAGTGTACATGAGCCACGTGATCACGTGGCGGCGAGATTAATCAGTGTCGCAACTCTCTCTCAATGGCTCTGCCTGAGACAGAGCAGTAACTTGACACCAGCTGTCTCTGATTGGTTCCATTAGAGCAATTTAAATGTCACCTGTCAAATCTGGTTAGAGTGAGGGGATACCGAAGACTGAACAAAGGCTCATATCTCAAAAACTGTACATCACAGCTCTTACATGAAGACATTGGGAGAATCTGCACAAATTTTCATACTTTTTGATGTATAATTTATGCCTATAGCCCCAGAAATGAGTTCAAAAAGTTCAAAGTTCATCGGCTCTGTTGCAGCAATTTAAATGTCAACGGTCAAATCTGGTCAGAGTGAGGGGATACCAAAGACCAAATAAAGGCTCATATTTCAAAAACTGTACATCATAGCTCTTAGATGAAGACATTGTGAAAATATGCACAAATTTATGTCTATGGACCCAGAAATGAGGGAGAGATGGCAGTTTGAAAAGTTCGTAACAGGGGGTAAATTTAGTGATTTTTAAAAATAAAAGTATAAAAGTATAAATTTATAAAAATACAAGCACACCAATGGTGAACAATTTGTTGTTGGTTTGGTATCTGTAGCTTGAACAGTTTAGGCGTAGTTAGAGCTAGAATAAGAATATTACCCCAATTACATTACCCCAATGTTTACCTATAATCTTTCTTTCAATTCCGAAAAGTGTGTTCTCCCTTGCATTTGAATATATTGACATGTTAATATTATTGTCAGTCTTTGTTGTAGCCTTCCCTATTGGTCTCTCCAAGGAGGTATCCAAGGGCTTGCTCTGTGTTCTACAAAGCACAATGAAGGACCTCATACTCTAGCAGCAGAATGTAGCACAGGCTTACAGATACATTCTAGCCCAAAGTTCCTGCCTTGAGTAACTTATTCTTCCCCTCCTTCAACCATCAGAACAACAAAAATATCACTTCATCAAACAACATCCCAGTCCATGATTTGAAGCCACAGTCTTAAATGTATGGATGTAATGAGCTAACCACTGTGGTATAGAGCCAGACATCACAATCTGTATGTGTAATAATTCATTTGTGCATGGGTTGTCATTTGGTACAGTGCAGAACAGACTGTTTTGCACAGCACCATATTATACAAATTATCACACACTGTGGCTTGCTTAGGTTCTCTGGGTTAGGAAATGATATATATCATTTACTGGTACATGTGCAAGATGTTGTATTAAACCTTTAGCAGCGGTTGATTAACACTAGAGTATTTTCCAATATTCAGTTTTTACTGAGTAGTATTTATAAATTGATAATTTTTAATAATTTTATTTGGTCTTTTATTGTCAGTGTATGTTTCTGTCTGTTCTCCCTATTAAATATTTGTGTTTAAATTATTATTTTGATGTACAACACAGATCTGATGAAAAGCTGTTAAGACAGCAGCCAGAGGATCACCTGACAGGATCACTACCTCAGACAAAGCCCTGAAAATAAGTATTTTCTTTGATGCCAGATAGGCCTGTGGTTAAAATTCCTGTTTAATTTCATACTCCTATGTCATTGTAATTAGTCAACACTGTTTGGAGCTTGTAATGGATAATTATGGACCTACAAATAATTGATGTGTAGGTCCATAATAAAGTCCTCCAAAAATAATATCAGAGTCACATTGATAGTGCACTTTGCAAGTGTCTCTGACATTTAATAAGTAACACCACTAAAAATGTTGAATTTACCCCTTTTCAGTATGTTATGGCAAATGGTCTGAGGAAACTGCATACCAGATACTGATTGGGAACTGGAAGTGTTAAAAGTTGGGGAGGAAATTAAAGCAGATCCTAGCCAAATTGATATTAGTATAATGTCCATGATGCCACAGAAATGCAGTTTACTACCATATCTTAAAACAACACATGAGCACATTGGGGCAATTGCTCTGTCGTTAGCTTAGCTGCGGTTTAGAGTTTAACATGGTTTTAAACGCGCATGTTGCGGAAAAAGTCACATGGCTTCTTAAACCCCATTGCTGTGTCATCGGTACCTGTGTTTTAACCTACTGCTGAGGTTTACCTTGAGCTCGGTTGCTGTGTCGTCAAGAAATCAGCCACTAGTGGTCACTTTTTGTGTGTATTTGCTTAAACCTGATACTGAGGTGGTTTAAGTAGAGACTAAACCATTTTATCTGCAGAATGAGACTTACATCACATCCTACACACAAACTGTAGTAATATTTTGTTAGCCTGATGTCTGCCCCCATGTAGGCCTATGTCGTCACTTACTTTGACTGTGTGAAATAAAAGCTATAAAGGCATATCACTTTATATTGTCCTATAGTAAAGGTTTGCGGAGATAATGTTCTACATCTTCGAAAAATTATAGGCTGTTTTTTTCTAATCACAAAGACAGACAAAACATGCTTAATCTAAATAGTGCATTCTTTATTCATCACCAGGATTTTTTTGACACCGTCAACAAAAAAGATATATATATATATACAATATAAAAGATATATATATATATATATACATACATATATATATATATATGTATATATATATATCAACAAAAAGATTATATATATGCTACAAACAATTCAGCGATCAAACACATTTATTTTTTCACAGCCACTCTTATCCAAAACAAATGTCTATGCACGCCCCTGTGTAATGATAATCATTCAAACACGATCCAAATGCTGACTGACAATGCTTATAAATAGAGGGTTACAATAAAGTCGTAACTTTAGTTCCCTTTCAGACGCTTCAAAGACGACAGGATCCAGGAGGGGTCTTATTTATTGCAGGGAAATAAACTTTATTTTTGGCAGATGTGAAGTCAATTGTTTAAGAAATATATAAGCCTGAGGCTGCGTTTTAGCCGAACCCGAAGCGAAAATTACGAGCAACGCGAATGCATGAAAAGTCAATGGCAGGAGGCGAATAGGCGTAGGTAATCGCGGCGAAACTGCGAGAAACGCGAAATGGGCGAAATTCGCTTGTTCATTTTTCAGGCAAGCGATCAAACCCGCACGAGGAAAGCGAAACGAAATTTCGCTTCGCGTTCGGTTAAAACGCATCTTAATAACAATTACAATAGCCTATAATATTTATATTACATCGAGGATCCAACTGGCAAAGAACCCTAAATTATGTCATTAAGTGGCATTCTTGTTAACTCTTCATTCTGGCAGAGAATATCTGTACAGACGAGCTCTGGTTCTGTGTAGATCTCCAACTTCCGGTTTCCAGACAGTTTAACTGAGAATCAGCTGAAACGGCGCGTGTTATTACACAGCTGCGCGTTAAACTCGTGATACCTCTGTTTTAAGTAGTACAGTTCTAAACCACAGCTAAGATAGCTGACAGAGCAATTGCCCCAAGAAAATTAAGGTGAAAATATTTACAAAATTTAACTTGCAGATCCTGTTTCAATAGCTACATCTCCAAAAAGGAATGGTAACGGGATATGTGGTAAATTAGCTTTTATTCGTACACGCGCAATTTACAATTACTGTGTCTGAAAGCATTTCACATAGGAATCTGGATGGCAAAAACAGTGCAGCAGAAGCAAAATAAATAATAAAAAAACAGACTTTTTTTTAGTTAACAGTAGGCACGCATCATTTTCAGAGGTCTTGTTTAACCAGGAACCTGTTACAATAGCCAAGACTGTGCTATAACACCAGTCTCAACCCGTTTTAATGGCCAAGCTTACTTTTTCCATAACACATAGTAGGCAGTGTTAACAGTGTTTTGAAAATTGGGATAATGTTTTTATAATAACATACTAAATACCATATCAACCTATACATGTAACATGGTAATCTTGACTTATTTTAGCATTCACAAAGTCAAAGTAAAGTGTAAACTTAACTAAAGCAGGACAGTAGGCTAGTTTTCATTGATTCAAGTTTTTTGTATATTTATCTTATTCTACAGCATACACAAATTGATAACTAGAAATAAAGAATTAGAGAAAGGAAACAGTTCTACAAGTGTATTGTCAATTATTTTTCACAGCCAAAAAAATCCAGTGTAAATCAAGTTAAGCAAACATGTCAGTCCTGATATGAAATGACATCAATAGAAAGTATCCAACACAGCCCATGGGGCTGGACTGACATTGTTCTGTGTAAACTCAGGAAGAGAACAATGACAAAATTATACCTTCTTTATTAACCTATCAAAACAGAATTTCAGGGCTATGAGTACATTATTTGGAAAAAATTCAGAAATTTTGTTTATTTGGCCACAAAACATTGTTATTAAAATGAAGCAATGACTGAAACAATACTGCCTGTGCTCATGACTAGCTACCAAATTACCTTTCCCATCTTCAGTCATCAGTCCCAAATTAGCATATGGCATTAGAATAAGTCCTGTAAGCAAAAAGCAATAAAGCATACCAGCACAAAGTTACAAGTGATGCCAAAGTTGTCAATGGGAACCTCTCTGTCATGCAACTCCAGACTGTGGTGCATCTATTTCATGTATAGTCTGGAAACTGGCTATTAAAAAAAATTCTGAACCTAATTTGCAATATATCTCCAGACTTTCAATCTCTCTTTTTGGCCTGAATGTGCACGTTAGGAAATTGTCTCCACATGCCTGCATAAATGTAGATTTAAGTTCCCAGAAATGTACAAAAAAAAGAGGACAGAAATCGAGCTAACTTCAACAGTCAAAAAAATCATTAAAGCAAAACATCTTTATTAACAAAACAAAATGCTTTAAGCTAGATCAGTTTCAGGAAAGTGAATGTTTGCATGAAAGAAAGAGTAGACAGTGAGAGAGAAACAAGTCTTACATTGAAAAGTGAAGGGAGAAGAAACACACAAAGAGGGCATTAATGAGTGTGTGTGTGTGTGTGTGTGTGTGTGTGTGTGTGTGTGTGTGTGTGTGTGTGTGTGTGTGTGTATGTGTGTGTGTGTGTGTGCGCGTGAGAGAGGGAAAAACTACAAGACAAAAATCTAGATTCTAAAATCAAATATATTAACAATAACAATAATTAATGCAGACTATAGTCAGAAAAACAAGAATTGTCTTAGAAATATCTTATCATATAAAAGTAGGTACATGCACACTGTTGAATGTTCCAAAAAAGTCACACTGGCACAAAACAGATTTTTTAATCCTGAATGCAAACTTATATATGTAAAAGGAGGAAGTCACAAAGTTCAACTGGGGGGTGAGCTTGACTTGGAGCATTAGAAGAGAAAAAGTGACAGCTCCTGCAGTGTCTATCCAGTCAGCTGCTCATGGAGAGGCCAGGATGCACAGAAATGGTCAGGCAACACATTAACCTGAAAGAGACTAAAATACTCAACCAATACCATGTTCCAGAAAGTCTCCTTCCTGTGCTGAAGGAGGAGTTGAAGAAAATGCTTTACCTAGGGGGTCATTCAACCGTCAACCAGTGAATGAAGCAGTCCAGCCATTCTGGTGCCCAAAAAGAATGGCAGCCTAAGGTTCCACTTGGACATCCAGAAACTGAATAGTGTCAGCACGTTCAACATGCACCTTATGCTTCAGCGGTTGACCTGATGGAATGGCTGTGGAAGTACCTCAGTGCTCTGGATCTTTGACAGTGGAAAACCATTAGCTGACTGCCTTCCAAATTCTGTTTGGGCACTACCAGTTTAATGTTTTGCCTTTTGGGGTCCACAGGGCACCTGCCACTTTCTAGAGAATGATCCTGGAGGGGGACAGAGGGTTTCACACCTGCCCACCTGCACCTGGGAAGACTACCTTGAACACCTTGAAGAGGTATAGTCCAGGATCAAGGAGACAGGGCTGACCATTCTTAATGCTGGTGGGATGGTATAGATATTTTATTCCTAACTTTTCAGCTCGAGGACTGTACTTACTGCCCTAACAAAAAGGACAAACCTAATAAGGTTATGTAACCTGTAGTAAGGCTGGGAATAACACTCAAATTTCCCTACTGAGGTGTTCAACTAAAAGACCTGACACTGAGGCTGGCATACAAAAAAGGTACACTGTTTATTTTGACACAAAGATAAAAATTTTATTATATAGTTAAGTTTAATGTAGCCATGCATTGTATGACTCAAAGCAAATTCTACAACTGCTTAAGCTTGGCCTCTTAGATTGAACACGACTGACTGAGATCTTACTAGGGGTTACAGAGTGACAGAGACTTGAATTTACAACCAAAACCAAACCACTAAACCAAAGAAAACCAAAGATGTATAAATGAGAGTTGGGCTGGCGGCACTAAATACAATCACTAGGGGAGTGGGAGGACTAGGCCTGAATTACATTTGGGTGCACCCTAAGTGTATATGCACAGCAAACACCATAAGAATACCACACTCTCTGGGACACAGCAAAACTGTGATGATCAACACTCACAATTTACCATTGGACTCAAGTGGTGTCAAAATGATTCAGAAAATACATACAATGCACTAACCAGATACCCAAATATAAGTTTAAGCAAGGGGGAGCACCCCAAAGAATAAGGTTACAGCCAGCCAAGGAATAAGCCTAGAGTAAAAGAAGAGGTGGCAAGCCCAACTCAATCACATAAACACTTAAATAGTGCAAAACAGAAAATAAAATACATCAAAAACTGAACAAAAAAGACAGTCCACCAAAACACACCCAATGGAGTCAGGGCCTATCAGTACAAAATGAAGATAAAAGAGGCTAGCAGCAGTCTAGAAGAGGGAGAAAAAAGCTCAGGTTGTCCCTACACTATTAATACTAAGTGGGGAAAAACAGTGGCTACATGCCCCACAATGACCCAGCACTGTAGTAGGCCCTGTAATGCTACTGTCACTCAATGAATACGTACTAACAACACCAAAATCAATTCAAAACAGAATCAACAAAACACAAAAATAACACATAATTAAAACAAGTAATTAATGGATTGTGCCCAGCTGTCTGCCTTTTGGGGCATACCAGGCGGGTGGACATACAATACAGAAAATGCGCTTCTATGGTGAAATTAATAAATTAAACAATAGATTAATAAATTAAAGTGCACTGAGGTAGGTAGCGATAGATCTACAGGCATACATGCATGTAAAATTACCTTGCGTAATAATTTCTCAACCAAACTGGACAAATCATACAACAAGTAGAGGTTGAATTCTAAATGGACAGATACATCAGTAAATTCTTATGATGCAGTATATGGTATTTACAATACTAAACAACTAAACAAGGAAGTTTGTGGCTTCTCCTAACTCGTGCAGCTGTCGTACATGAGACTATACAGTAAAGCTACATCTTTGGCTCTTCCACTAAAAGGGTGTGCTGGACACCTTAGGAGAGGCTTGCATAGAGAGTAATCTACAATTGCTGTATAAAATAAAGGGTCATATAAAAACGAGAATACCAGGGAAATGAGTTCTTCCAAGCAGTGGCAAGATGGGAAACAAACAAATGTGAGTGAATGGGATTCGCAGGAATGTGTATTCCACCAGGCATGATCTAATCTGAATAGCCGTGGCATCCCAAAGGGCTTGAGATCATAGAGACCTCGACAGGATGTGGTCCACACCTCTGCTGACACCTTTGGTCAAGCAAGACGGCAAACAGTTATAGGGAGTAGGCAATTAAGAACTATCTCAGACAAAGGGGCATCCGGGCTTACTCAAACAATGGTATCCTGGCTTACTTAAAACCAGCACTCTGACTTCATTATCATACAGGTGATAGGTCCGGTTCATTTACATCAACAACAACCTAAACTGCATATATGGGAATTAGTTTGAGCGATTGGGGTTCACTCCGACACCACTGAACCCGAAGTCTGTGTTTTTCACGTGCTTCAATACTGTATTCTACTGAATTAAAGACTTTCATATCAACACGCATTCTTCTCCTCCATCCTTTTCTTTTTTTTTCTTACAGCCTGTTACCTATTGAATGCTCCACCCTCCTACCTAATGATCATTCCCATCACAGTTAATTGGACTGCTGTCAATGAGATGGCTGTCAAAAATTGAATTGTGAAATATTCTGTTTGTAGGGAGCTAATTCTGCAGAGTCCAGACTTTGAGAAGACTTTTACCATCCGGACAGATGCATCTCAGCACGGCCTGGGGGCTGTGCTGTTGTAAGGGGAGCCTGGTCAGCTGAAGCCGATATCAGTCAGAAATTCCTTTCTCGCGAAACAAGGTACTCAACTGTTGAGAGGGAGTGTCTGGCTATAAAATGGACACTGGACTCCCTGTGTTACTACCTCATGGGGAGAAAACTTCTGCTGGAGACTGACCATCAGGCATTGTCATGGCTGGGACAAATGCGTGATACAAATTCGATAATAACAAGATGGTTTTTTAACCTTGATTTTGATGTCCTGTACAGATCAGGAAAGCTTAACTGTACGGCAGACTTTCTGTCTAGGACACCATAAGTGGTGTCTGAGGAAGGGAGGCGGGTAATGTCATAGGCTAACGCTATGTTGCAGTAAGACTGCAAATTCCACAACGCAAGATGATTATTGACTATTAGTAGTGAAAATGCATTTATTAAACTTATGGGAAAGACTGTTGTGTTTGTGTGTGGAAGTGCATGTTAGCTATTGCCATTATGTGTCTGAATGTGCAGTGTATTTACCTGTTTTCCTCCTGGTTACAACCTACCGGTAGCATACCTCTATCAAGGTAAATAGATACTTATGTACTGTCAGTGAATTTTTCAGTTATTGTTGTAAAGTCAGAAATTGTACAGCACACTGCATTTCTTTGGAGTTTTCTTATTGATTAGAGAAGACAAGCAGTGGTTAAAAATTTGTGTACTAACTATTCTGTTGGTGAATTTGGTTGAATTTCTATCAATTGTTTTTTGAATTATTATTTTATTCCCATGTCTTTTTGTTATTTTCTTAAGAGGTTTGTTCCATGTGGGAGGGGCCTCAGGCTTATAAGAGGCTGAGGTGGAACTATTGCAGAGAAAGGGAGTCAGAGAGGGGGTGCTTAGGGGTGCATTGCACCCCAAGATAGACCTCAGCGCACCCTCACTGAGCTCAGGATCCTCAGATACTACATACCTAAGCTAACTTACAGGGAACATTGAGAATTGTTCTAGAACACCATATTTCAGGAGTCGTTATTTTCAGGTGTTCATCTGTGCATGCATGTTTGACCAATGAGCACCTTAAGGAAGCCAAATTATCACATTGGTTGAGTCAAACATTGATGAATGAATGTATCATGCAATCTGTCCTTCCAAGTTTCAGATGACAGAGAATATATTATGCTGTGTTTAAAGAAAGTAAGCACTCAACATGTTGTTGATAAATAATGCAGGGTTCTCAAATGGGGTGAATTGTCTCAAATGTAAAATTCAGTATGTGTGAAAGAGAAACTCAGTTTTCTTTGTTTATTTTCACTGGACTTAGCCTGTCTAGATACCAACAATGTTGTTGCTGCACATGATGGCCACTGTGTCTGCAAGACTTTGTCCTTTTCCTCCATCCCACATAGATGCTTAAGTGGCCCATGTCTGAATGCACTTAGTGGCAACAGAGGTGCATAACTCTCTGTGGAAGCACTTAAGTGGGGTTTACATACATTTATCTCAAGTCTGAATCAGGACCTAAGTAAGTAATGAATAAGGAAACTACTAAAAAGAACTTGCACAACATAACAGAACTCTTGTTTAAAAGTACTTACAACAACTTTCAGTACTTACAACAAAGTTCTTTATAGTATACACCTATGTTTAAGAATTAATATATGAATGACACTGACTGTGTCTGTGTTTGTAATTGGAAAACTATTGAGCAGGTAAGGTTTTTTTTTTTGATGGAATTGAATTTTCTGATGAATGATCTGTTTGAGAAATAATGATTTGTAAACCACAAATGATGTGTTTGAGATGTAAGACTGTAATAATTAAGGGTGCCCCCCAAAAATAAAATCATTGATACAATACCAAATTCTACTACCCAGTTCTAAAATGTTACTACCTAATGCTATATCTTGCCTGGGTGTTACTTGGAGTAGGCACTTTCTGGAGGATAGGTACAGCTCCACTGACCTCCATGCAACTTGCAGGCATCTCACAAATAGCAGAGTTACTGAGAGCAGTGAGATGAGGAAACCATGGTGGACCTGTCCACCTCTATGTACTGTCCTGGTCATTGTCAGCAAATGACAATGGTTTTGGCCCCAGTTCCTAGCCTGTGTTCAAAGTGAGCACCTTGTCAACTCAGCCACTCAGGACAAGGAGAATTAGTTTAAATGTCAAGAAGAACTTAGATGACAGTTTAGTACATTAGCTAAACACAGGTAACACAAGTTAAAATGCACTGGTAAAGGTACAAAAATGAATCCTTTTATTAAATTAGAAGATTACATTACAAAACATGCCATATGATACCCTAACATTGGAGTGACTGAAGGGAAAAGAAGAAAACATTATGTGACATTTTCTTACCAAAAAATTAGATTCATTTTAAAAGTATGTCAAATGTCTTGAGACTCAATTCTTCAATTCTTCCCACAGCTGGGTAAATCTGTCCCAGATATTTGGCTGGGTCCAAGTGCTGCAGGGCCACCATGTTTTTCATTTTTAAACTAAGCTAAGGAGTTGTAATGTAACCAAACAATGGAATGGCCAGAAACAGAAATCCTACAACCTTATGAGCTAGTAACACTGGAAATAAAAGTATAGTAACAAACAAGTGGACAACGTGAGAAAGTGATTTATGTGGATGTGAAAGGAATGTGAAGTCCTTCTCCCCCAGATGCATCACTTGTCAGATATAAAGTAATCAGAAATCATCAGTCAGGCCAGATCAAGCCAATGATTTAGATGTTTCACTGTGTGTATGTATAGTATTTGTATGGGTATGTCTTTTGTATGTAGACAGCTCAAGAAACATCTGCCTCCATTAAAATGATATCTGTCACACACAATTTTAACAGACAGATCTCTACAACAATTGTATCTGGTATTTAAAGATGAATTAAAATAACTTTTCAGAAATGTGTCCAGGATCTCTCCTGCAATGACATTAGGGTCTGCAATTACGTTAGTTGTTGTGAATTTTTTTTTTTACCTAATGAGGAAGCAGACTTCTTAATATGTCATCAGAGGACTGGAAAGTCTAAGATACCCAGCCTCTCTGTACTTGGTATGCCCCCACCAGTCAGTTGAGTCTCTTGAAGTTAAACTATATCTGCATTACATTTTTAAAATCAATTTTAACATCTTTTTTGGCAAGCAGGGCCAATCGAAGTGTAGACATTACAAGAGTATAACACTGTTAACATTAAATACTTCTCATGGTTATCTGAAGTTTGAAGTATTGCTGTCAAGATTTGCTCTTTCCCAATTAGATATTTACATATTTACACACAAACAACAAAGAACTCTGTAGAAAATTCATCATTCCCAAGGCATTTGCATAAAGTAGAAAAAGCATTAAAATCTGATTTTAGTTTGCCATAAAGAATCATTCTGAGACCTTCCAATTATAACAGACCTGGATCTGAAACTTGAGAATATAATTGTTTGTAAATTAACTTCCATTTAAACTATACATATTCCACCAAATGGTATTATATTCTAGTACTTCCTTTCAAAAAGTTTTTTTTTTTTTTTTTTTGTCTGCAGTAACAATTATGCTGAGACCCAGGTTTTAACTTTCAAAAGTGTGCCAAGCAAAAACCATTGACTGAAAAGTTTAAGACAACATACAACTCTATGCACAATGATTGGCAATGGAATGATGGTAAAATCTCCCTGTTAAATATTTGCTCAAAACCCTGCATTTAGTTTTCCTCAATTGATTTGGTACATTTCCTAACTGAAGTCCATGCTCCAAAAAGTTAACAGTCTAAAATCTTGATAATTTTTTACAGAGCAGTACATTTTCAGTACTACTGGTACATTTTCATTGCTTTCAGACAAATTTTTTACCAAGCACCTCAAACAAAATTCTAAATTTAAGTTCAAAATTCAAGTAAATTTGGCCTTGTCACATTATAATGTCACATGCTAAATGTCCATCACATCAGGTCCGGTGGGATGTCAGGTGGGTTAGCAAAGTGGTCAGCTGTTAAAATGGCTGAATTGCTTATTAATCAGCACACTGTTATGTCTCAAGTAATTGTTTACTACAGTAAACATGTTTAGTGGTTGTCTTTTTTGAAGTAAATTGTCATTTCATGTGTAAATAATCAGTACTGTTCATTCTCTTACTGTAGGGTCAACAGAATTAAAAATGTCACATGGCAGCGCTCCTGAAATCAACAAGCCTGTAAAGCAAGTTGTAAAAAAAAATACATTTCATACTTCTCAAAACTGAGATGAAAAATTTATGGGTTATATTTTACATATAGAAAAACCTAAAATTTCATCTCACACACACATAAAATTAAGAGATGGGATTGATGAACATTCTGATAAATATGTTTTAACATTAGTTTTTCTGTGTGGATATAGTATTATCAGAAATTCATTCTTCATTTTGAAGTGGATTTTGGTTATTTTGCAAAGTGGAAATGCTGTTTAGACAGTTGTGTTAACATTTGAGAACATAGACCAGGAATGTGCCAAATCAATTGAAACTAATGTCATATAAATAATAAATGATAGTCTTTTCTTCATTATGACAAAAAACAGCCTGCTTTTTGACATAAAACAAACAACAAAAAACAGAATCTGGTTAAAAAAAAACATAAGTAGTCGTGTGTCATGTGTAGACCTAATCTTGTCATAGTTTAACTTTCAGATGACCACTACAAAACAAAAATATTCTTTATCATCTGCACCCTGGAAGAATCTGACACCTCACCATACGTATCATCATGTCATCATTCTCAGTGGCAGTTACTTTTGCTACATAGTTGTGTGATTTTCTGGTTGTGTGATTTGCTTGCTTTTGTAAGGTTTTTCTGCTGCCCCCCATTGAAGGGTGGACAGTGTGGTTTGTAACTGAGGTTTGTAACTACTGTGATTTTCTATCATAGCCTATTTAATTGCAATAATTCTTAATTTCATTTCTTACAGATATTTTAACTTACAGAAACCAAACCATTTCTGCAAAACTAAATATAACTACTGATATTAACTGACAGGGGTATTTACTTGAACATTACTGTGTTTTGATGCATCTCTAAGACACTGTTTCTCAATCCTGCTCCTGGAGGCCCACTGTCCTGCACATTTTCCATCTTTCTCTGCTCTACCTACCTGACTGAACTCATCAGTGGCACTTTTGACTAGCTGAGCACACCTGATTTAATCAAGAGCATGTTAATCACACCAATCAGGTGTGTTTGGAGCAAGGATAGATAGAAGATATGCAGGACAGTTTTAGAAACTGTTTTCAGAAACACTGTTTTAAGACTTTTTCTGGAAGATGTTTTCTAAAACCACTTTTCTATGTGTTTCAGCCTTAACTTGATCCCAATTTTCAAGATGGAACATGGTTTAAAAATGTATGCATGCCTCCCTTTCCCAAAACTGAACCCAATACTGAACCACTGATGCATCCAGAAAGCCTTCATTTTGGTGATGAATAAAAGCCTCATTTCCTTTGAGGTTATCTGTGTTACTGTTGATATCTTTCATAGTGTTATGCTGCCATGTAAATGGTTCACAGGTTGCCATACTCAGTAATTGTTCCACAGCATGAATGATGCTTTGCTCACACACTACACCTCACCATCAAAGATATCTTTAAACTGCACATAACCTCAACAAAGCAATTTCTAAAGCATCAAAAGATTTTCCTCCACAATTGCAAGTCATCTTATCCAGAGGATCACTTTGAAGGGGAGAATTCTCTACCTACCTCTAGGGCTGCATAATATGTTGAAAAACATGTGACGTGCAACAACTGTATCACAAGACCCTTCAATAGTTGCTTTACCTGTCCATGTGCACAGCAAATGCTGCAACCAATCATAAAAGAATTGCAGACTGTTGCTCAAATGAAATTGCTGCCATATCACCAAAATTGCATTGTCACAAGATATGGAATTTGGATGAGGACACTCAAAAAAGTATAAACAAGCAGTCTTTTCAAAATCATTTCATTCTCAGTGTACATTGGTATCATAGGCAAAGAAATTTATAAAAAAGGTGGCAGCTGTGATATTAGAAATGGACACTTTCTCAATGTGATTCCAAATAGTTCAATAAAATAATGTCAGCAATAATTTATTACAGCAGATTATTTATCATCTTTAATTGTCTGTTCCTAAGTATGCTGTCATCTATTTTGACAATTAAATACGTCATATAAAAATAGCTAATCTTCACATAAGTGTTTGGGTACATCACTAGTCATACTGCTGTTGAAATATTTTGCAAAAACATTGCAATATGATTTCTTTTTCAACTTCATGCATCCTACCTACAGCCATCACAAGGTGGTACTCTCAACTATGAATTATTTGCTCAGTTCTCAATGCTGATGAAGCAAGGTAGGACACACTGTCTGTCATCAAGCTGTCCATCTGTGATAAATATGTTCTCGCTGAAGCTGTGAATGCCTCCCTCAAGGTTGTCACCAGTTCTGTGCAAGGACCTGACATAACCAGCTACATCTTCCCATACATTAGAGAACGTTCTAATAATGTCAGTCATTGTTCCACCAGGTAAAATGACAAACTTGTCAAAAGCCTAAAGGATGTATCTGACTAGCGCCTGTTTACAAGCATAAGAAGCTATACCAAATAGCCTCAGTTTTGGATCTGTATTTCAACACTGGCATAGTACAAGACCCCTGAGAAGGCTATCCTTGCTGTAGACATCAGTCAGTTAAAGCAACACAACAGACAATGGCCGATCTAGGGAGCCACCAGCAAAGAAAAGTCCACTGAATATGCTATGTGGTTTCCTGAATGAACTAAGCTCAACTGGATGTGCTATCAACCAAGATGTAATCATAATTTAGTCATCAACTGACATCCATCACTAACTGCTGATCCTCTACAATTCTGTGAGACACACTGTAGTGCATACCCAACACTGAGCAGAAGTGTTGCTATATACCAGCATGTGACCTCTGCCGCTGTTTCTTCAGGCCAGACTGCTGCTGCTGATGTTAGACAAACCCTTTGAAACCATTATCATTTTGAAATGTAATATGTAAGTACTTTTTGAATTGTAACTATAATGTTTGTCCAGAAAATGCAAATGTTTTTCCAAATGTTTTGCCAAACACATTCCAAAAACTTAAACTATATACCACTTTCAAATTATATTTGAAAATAATTCAAATACAACAAATGCATATTTGACCCAGGTCAGGTATATAAGCACAAAAACACAAAAGCACAAAGTTTTTAGGATCAGCTTACATAAAGAATGAAAAAATTACTGGTGTGTCCAAAACAGCATTGAGGACTAACAAGCTAGTCAGCCATCACTCTGTGCTTCTCAATCCACTTCATGTCACATGTGCTGTCAAGCCATATGTCTTCTTGTGAGTGAAACATTTTTTTAACAGGTAAATTCTCCAAGTTGTCGACATTTGCCCAGTCATAAACCTTCCCCACTGAAGCATTGGGTCACGTTGTGGCAGCAGTTTTGAAAGAATGGTATCCATCTTTGTCTTGTACAACCAGACAAGCCAGAAAGACTAATCCATATTTGAACCCCCTTTCTGCACTTATGTTCGCAAAAGGCTTCTGTCTGTGAAGCGCCACTGGAGATATATCTTGATAAATGCTGATGGCAGCCCCATCAAATATCGTTTGACACCTCTGCCCTGCAGAATTTTAATTTTATACCAGCATTTGTGTAGTTTCAGTAAAAAAACTTGAGCTAGCACGGTCAGAAATGGTGGTGGAATGAAGGATCAGTTTACACAGTTGAGTTGCACTGATTTTGGAGATCCAAGAGATTGAGTGCTAGTAAAAATATGCTGTCTCAGGGGGATGATATTCCATGCCCCCTGGCTCTTCAAAACCTGAATAATCCTAAACATGAAATGTCACTAGTCATAAATGAATTATGGATATCTATATTTTGTATTAGTTAGAGTGAGCAAATGTTAAAATGGCTTGCCATACATAGTAATTACTTGTGTCATTTAAGCTTTTAATATTTGTTTTATGTTAACACTCTTTCTGTGCTGTTAATATTACAATTTGCAGCTGATAACTCTTCAAGTGCTTAAAAGTTTCTTTTAAAAAAGGTTTACCTGTCAGGTCAAGTTAGTTTGGGTATTCTAGATTGACACAAAATATAATCTGAATGCAAAATAAAGAGCAATTTTGAAGCAGAAAACACCTTTAGCATAGATGCCCCAGTCACTTTAGATAATGGGGTTGATTCTCCAGTTTTTCCTAACACAGGACCTCATAACCAAAAACAGAGGTTTCCAAGCTTTTCCAGAACCCAGACCCCCACAAGAAAAGGAAATGGGAGCCCCCATACATCTGTGCATGCAATGTTTGTATATGTATACATATGTTATTGTATATATATTACATAAATTAGAATTTACACTGTAGGTTGATATTTTGTCATTAGAGTCATCACTATGTAATTTATAGTTCAGTTTAAACCTTCCTGTTTTAGTGTTTCATTTCAGGGTCAGGGTTATAACATATATCACTGTTTTTTGGACTAGACTAGACTACAATGAATTTGTTTTTAAGGATCCAGCTTGATACACCAGGGAATAAAGGTGAGACACTGTAGCTCAGTCAATCTGCCTGTTACTCCTGCTCTCAAATATCACTGACTCCCTCTGTGGCTGATAGAAGCAACTTGTTGAAGTCTCTAATCTCTGCCCACTCTTAGGCATTGTCATTTTGTTTTGCAGCATCTCTGCCTCTGAGCTCCTGACTTTGTCATCCACTTCCTTGTTCAAAGAATATAGTTTTGAGGTCTCATTAGGGTTTCTAGTGGGTGATAGGATTAATCTACCTTCATCTCCCAATGGTGGGTAATCCATAATGGGAAAGGGTGGACTGAATAGAATGAGACTTTGTGGTCTGTTTGGCCGATTCCTAAATGACTGCCTCTGTATTATTGTGGATCTGTCAAATCTAAAGGAGTCTCGAGAGGCATCCCCTTTGGAGCTGCACTTCCTTCTCAACACTGGTTGATCTGAAGGGGGCATCACTTTACACACCTCAACAGAGTCACACATGCTTGTCTGCTTAGGTATTTTGGTGACTGGCTTGTTGTTTTCAGTCTCTTCTTTTGTACACCTGATACTGGGCAAGGCTGGCAGTGTGTCTACATCTACCTTTTGGCTGTTTTCAAGCACCTTTTCTACTTCTTTTTCTGGATATGACTGAGAATTCTTCACTTGTAGCGGCTGAGGTATACGGCTGTACTGAATCTTTGGCGGTATGACTGGCACAGCTTTAGCTTGGCATGTCTTGATCATGTAAGATGTTCTGATGGAGGACACACTGACAGGAGCAGAGTTCCGACGTATAGCAGCTCGATGGTCAGTCAGGAACATTTCCAGCTCAAAAGCTGAAGAGCAGTCTTTGGTCTCAGATGGTGTCACTGACTCTACTTGAGTGAAAGAAATGTCTGGAAGGAAGAAATCCAGGTTTTGCTGAACTGAGGTTTCTTTGATGAACTGTGTGCCCAGATCCAAGGTGAGGGAATATGGCCTGGAGTGCTTCGCAATAGTGTTTTCTTTTATTTTTTCAAAATTGAGTGAATCTTGAGTTTTCTGTTTGTGAAACTTTTGAGAAGAAAGATTATTTTTTTGTTCTGATTTATCTTTGACAATACCTAGAATTTTTTTGGTTTCTTCATAGATTTCAGACCTTTTGCTTCGCAGGGGCTCTAGACTTGCAGCATTTGCTTGTTTTATTTGATCATATGGTAGAAAATTATTTCCACGGGACGGTACAGTGCTCACATCTGTGTGCATTTCATCACTAACAATCTCATTGCCTTTCACTGGAAGCGTTATATTTGGTTTGTTGAAGAAGTAGTTTTCCCCCACTGAAAATGAAGACAATTTTTCTGATTTTGGTAAAAAATCAAGTGTTTTAGGAGAATGGAGAGGGCTAGTCACCCACTGTTTCATGGTGCTGTAGTCTTCCCAGGGCTCTACCAGATCTAAACCCCCTGAGTTGTCCCCCCAAGTGTCCTCCTCATCCTTATCTGGTATCTCCAGTGATTTTGGTCTCTCATCCTTGGGCTTTGGAGAGTTTCTAATGCCTCCCCTGAATTCAACAGATTGGTCTGTCTTTTCACCAGTCTGACAGGCTCCTATGTTCTCTTCTTGTTTATCATGTTTTCCAAATGCTTCTTTGTGTCCCTCTGGAACGGAAGCACACAGTGATCTTACTGCAGTTGACACATCTGTTACATTATCAGAATTTTTCTTTGTAACTTGATCTTTCTGAAAAAAGCCTAGAACTTCATCTCTGTATTTACAAGGCACAGACTGTGACTGCTGCACATGGAGAGGTTCTTTGTCTGTCTCTTTACACTCACCTAAAGGAGATAGCTTTAGTTTAGTCTCCAAAATACTTGTTGGCTGTGTTAAATCTTGGTTTTCAGAGCCTTGTTTTAGATTTTTCTGGTGACTGACATTGAAGTCTCCATCAAATGAAAACAGCCTTTCTGGAATGTCCCTCAGAGATGAACAATGTGGATTTCCAGTTTGGGGGTCATCCTGGAGATTTTTTGATGTTAGGTAAGAGTGCTCTACACTTAACACTGGATAAGTGGGGAAACTACTTCTTCTCCTAGCATGAGAATCTTGCTTAAGTAGAACATTATTAGTGTTCTTGGAAGCAAGACTGTCGGCCTCAGACTTGTCCTTTACAATGTCAATATCAGGCTCAATGATTTTCAGCTCAAGGTGAGTAAAGGGCCACAGCTCTTCTGTCTTGTCCTGAGGAAAAAACAAAGGTTCTTACTGGAGTTACTCATTAAATAAACACAGTGTATATTTCACAGCATATGTGAAAAAATCAACTGGGGACTTACTGGTTGAATCAGTTCTTCAAGCTCAAACTGTTGTGTCAGCAGGTTCTCCAGTCTTGGAGGCTTTGTAAACTCTGCTGCATGCAGAGAGCTGGGCTGTATTGATGTGAGGTCCTCTCTAGTTTCAGTGTTTCTGGATGTTGTTGAGGAGATGGGCTGCATTGAAGCCTGGGCTGAGGGATGCAGAGCTCCAGAAGGTTCATTCGTTTTCTCCTTTGTGTTGAGCAGCAATTGCTGCTGAGGTTCAGAAGTAACCACTGTGCCACGGCAGCCTCTCAGCTCTGTGTTATGTCCTACATATAGAAAAGACAGCAAACCAGTCATGCATGTCAGTTTTTAGTATGAGTATAAATATACTCATTTGGAATAATGCTTTCAAATTCCTCTTGCTAAATGTACATTTGGATCGTTTCACCACAACAACCTCTTCACTGGTGTTAGCATGGAGGGCAGGCAGGTGAGACAAGGAAATCCTGTCTGACCTACACCAATACCCATCACTGACAGAACAAAGTTGGTCTGTTCCACTGCTGTGGGCTCCCAGTCATGTTGTCAGATGACACAGATGGTTTTACACCCAGGCTGCAGGGCTCAGCCTCAGATGAGGCTTGGCATTTGTAATTTTGAAGTAATCACTGACCTAACCTGAGAATTTCACATTTGTATCTTTATTTTTCAGATATGTTCAAAAATTCTGTTGTTGGCACAGCATATATCAGAATAGCATTTACTATCCCTTTAAAGATATATTTTATGAGTAATTGGGAGCCATGTATCATAGATACCCATTAAAATCTGTTTTGGTATTACATTCCATAAGAATAGATAAGACAGCATTTTATTAACAGCACACATCTGAGTGGGATCTCTTTTCGCTTTAGAAATATGACCCATAGTGTGGTGTCATACAAGAAAATACAATAAATATAATATTTGCTAGAGCACCAAGGTTTCCTTAAATTCCTGCAAATACAAAAGCACACTTTTTGTAATTCCTAACCCATTGGTGAGGAGTCTACTTGTATCATATCATGTTTATTGTTATTTGTTTATTGCATGGCTGAGATTACATTGTATTTTCCTAACTTATGCATTGTTTACACATGAAACCTGGCAAGATCAAATAAATACATATTAAAATATATAAAGTTTAAATTTAAAAGTACTAATAAATTAGGCTTAGTCCAGTATTACCGTGTATTGCAATATTTGTTTGACCTCACGATATTTGCAGCCGTATTTGAGAGGATTGAGAGGACGAGGAGAAAACTTATCAGGGAGGCTACCAAGAGGCCAACAGCAACACTGAAGGGGCTACAGGAATTTCTGGTAGGTACCAGTCACTCCTTGCAAGTGACCACCATCGCTCGTATTCTGGGCTATGGGGTGGGGTGGCAAGACGGAAACCCTTTCTTACAAAAAGGAACATCCAAGCCCGTCTAAATTATGCCAAAAGAGTCATTCAGTCACCCCAAATCATGTGGGAAAATGTGCTATTGTCTGACGAGAGAGCTGTACACATTAGATCCCCTCACACTTTGAAGGAACTTGAACTTTTCTGCAAAGAAGAGTGGGATAAAATTCCAAAGTCTAGATGTGCAAAGTTAATAGAGCCTTACTCACAAAGACTTGCTGCTGTAATAAATGTAAAAGGTGCTTCCACAAAGTATTAGGTGGGCAAGGTGCGCAGACTTATGCAGTCAGGGTGTTGTAGTTTTTTAAATTTGTTTTTCCTAATAATTAACTCTTCTTTCTTTCTCTGGATTTTTGTTTGTTGGAAGGTCACATTAAAGATGGAAAGAGTCTCACATTTATGGTGTTGTTATTTCTGTCTTTACATTTCAAAAATCTGCAATTTCATAAGGGCGTATAGAGGGTGTTTAGACTTTCAAGGCAATTCTGGTCATTATGACAACAGGGGGAGTAAGTATAGAAAATAGAATGGCATTAGTTGCGCTGACCACGTGACCCACTAATTAAGCTTCTTGTCAAAAGTGAACACGGACAATCTTGCTCAGAAATGTGGCACAAATAACCCCCATTGTAACCCCTGTGTGCCTTGTGACTTCATTGTTCCAAGTGAACCACTAATACACACCCATATTGTCTGCATCTATGTAGATAAAAGATCTTACGAAGCTTACAAAAAAAAATTGCAAATAATAGACACAAAGTAATTGTAAGGATACTATAATGAAATTTTGTCTTAACAATTTTCTCAAAATCTTTAACTTCAACATTCACAAAGCGTCATGTAAAATTTTACACATAATGATCAAAAATTACAGGGCAGTAGTATGGCACTGTGAGAATGGAAATAACCTTTTAACAAGTATTTTGCACATCTCAAGTGGGGAAGTGCTGGTAAAACATACCTGATATTAATTTGTTCTGTAAATACATAGCTGTGTAAATTATAAAATATGCAAGTCATCCTGGATAAGGAGGTCTGATAAAATAGTAAATAAGTCATGTATTTAAAATATTCAGTATCAGTATATTTGCATACATCTACTTTACCTTCTGCTGCCTCTGTGGTAGTGCAGACTGCTTCCCTCTCACTCTCTGCTCCTGCATTCCAGTCCTCCTTTCCCATTGAGACATAACTGTTGCTACTGTCATTGCTGCATCTCATGGGTTGGAGAGGAGGGAAGACTGCCTTGTCCTTGCCTGGTGCTCTGCATGGAGTACTGTTGGAGCTGATGACAGCTGACACACGCAGGGGCACAGACACAGCAAAGGGTTCGGAGATGTTGAGGGCTTTGTGTTGGTGTCGAGGGGAGGACTCTAGTGGAAAAAGGCTGCCTGGAAAGGATGGCTTAGAGGAGCCATTGCTGGTGTTGCAAGAGTAGAGCATCCTCCTGTTCTTGGGAGAGGTAGGCTGGCAATTGTTGAGGTCATCACCTTTGAAAACTTTAAGTTGTTCTGGTAGGGCTTTCTGCAAAGGGGTTGTGCCACTCTTCTTTCCTGTTCTGCTCACACTGGGGCTTACCCCTGTTGCCCCAAGCAGTATCTCAGGTTCAAATTCATGGCCCTCCTTTGTTAGATCATAGATACTGCCAGAGCCCAATGTGTGGGATTTGAAGGCTGGTGTAAAGAACCCATTTCCTTCACTTGGCCGCCTGAATTTGCTCTCTCTGTCATTATCTAATGAAAGAGCATGGGAGATTGTAAGACCGTGAAATCCCAAAGGCATTTCACAACTTTATACCATTAAGAATTCCTCTGTCCAGATTAATTACCATTCTAATATTCTTTGTGGAGAAAACATCTTCATCTGCATTGTAGTGGACAGTATAAGTGATTATTTCTGCAAGTATTAATTAGCACAGATGAATTTGTCTGTGAGATAAATTCAAACCATGAAAATTTTGTTGAGGCTTACCTTCTGTAGACAAAGAGCAGAGGGAGTCCATGCTTTTGGTTGGCCGAATAGGAGCTTTCTCTATAAGTGAAATAAGCACTTCGTTATGTCTCATAAAATAATGTCCTAAGTAGATTTATATTTAAGTAATGTCATGTGATCAAAAAAGACATTTTGAAGCATTCAAGACATTTTCTATAAAGATATGTGCAGAGGATGTTTACAAATGTAACAAAGGGATAAGCACTGTCTGAAGCATTCCTGCATTCCAGCAATTCATATTTGCGATGACTTCAGTTATCAAGCCTATTCTAAAGAAGCCCAATCTAGACCCGAATGACCTGTCAAGCTACAGGCTCATCTCGAATCTCCCGTTTCTTTCAAAAAAGTGGTAACAAAGCAACTTTGCTCCTTTTTACAGTCCAACAATATTCTGGAAGTCTTTCAGTCTGGGTTTAGACTGCATCACAGCACAGAAACCGCTCTCCTAAAAGTGCTTAATGACCTACTTCTCTCCTCTGACAATGGCTGTATCTCCCTACTTGTGCTCTTAGACCTAAGTGCAACCTTCGATACTATCGATCATCTTATTCTCTTAGACTGACTTGAAAACCTGATTGGCATAAGTGGAAAGGCTCTATTTTGGTTCAGGTCTTATCTGTCAGAGCGACATCACTTTGTCTTTATTAACAATGAGTCTTCCAACCACTCCAGAGTAAGACATGGAATACCACAAGGATCTGTGCTTGGACCTTTGCTCTTTTCTTTATACATGGTGCCTCTTGGAAATATCATCTGTAAACATGACATTAATTTCCACTGCTATGCAGATGATATCCAGTTATACATATCGGCCACACCTGATGTCTCCTTGAAAATATCAAACATGGAAGCCTGCCTCAAAGATATAAAGATGTGGATGGCCCATAATTTCATCCTTCTAAATTCAGACAAAACAGAAATATTGCTTATTGGCCTAAAGTCTATCAGGAGCAAGCTCACCAGTATTACAATAAATCTTGATGGTGTCTTGCTGGCCTCAAATGCAACCATCAAAGACCTTGGTGTCACTAATAATCCTGAGCTCTCTTTTGAAACATATATATAAAAAAAAACACTTCCAGGACTGCTTTATTTCATTTGAGAAATATAGCCAAAATCATGAAAATTCTATCAATACACCACGCTGAAAAGTTAATCCACACTTTTGTTATATCCAGGTTGGACTATTGCAACGTCCTCTTGTCAGAATGTGCATACGCCTCCTTAAAGCCCCTTCAGTTGGTTCAAAATGCAACGACCATTGTCCTGTATATATCTAGATTGTGTGTGCACATTCAAGACTGCAGGTGTGTTGACAACACATCTCACCAGAGCCCATTCAAATTCTGACAAAACAGAAGAATATGCAACTTCTAATTGTAATATATGTGATTTTAAAGAAGTCTGTCAACAGAGACCAAATTTCAGCCACCTGGGGAGACACCTGAAGAACCACGAGACAATGAAATGTTCATGTGTAATATACTCACAATTACATCTCTCAAGAGTAAAAAAAACAAACACTCTGTGAAAGGTCTGAAAACATTGGTATTCAAAGCAAAGCATGGACAGTTTGACAATTCAGCTGGTGTAGAAAGTGATAGAAAAACAACTGATGACTATGATTATGATACAGTGATGGCCAACAGCATGGTTGAGATGGATAACCAAGTTGAGACTGATGATTGAAGATCGATAAGTGACAGCAAATATATGAAAATCTAAATAATTTTGTATTACTTTCAAGCTCTAATATGGCTAAAGTTGTTCCACTTTATGAAACCTTTGAAGACTTCCAACAGATGTTTTGGAAAAGACACTGAATACAGGTGTGAAAATACCAGGATTGTACACATGACTTTGAATGGACAGCACTATAAACAAAACAAACTTCTTTGGGACAAAGACTAAAATTGTATATTTATGACTTTGAGGTTGTCAACCCATTTGCTACATCTCAAAAAAGCATAAAATAACTGCTATTTACTGGTTTATTATAAACTGACTACTACAGCTTCACTCTAGTCTGCATTCTATTAAAAGCTAGCTCAGTGCACAGGGTCTCACCCAAGAGTTTTCAGTTGGATAAATTCTGTAGGTTTTGTTTAGCTTCCTGGGCTGTGATTTACCCTTTCATACATGACCTATTTTATGCTATGTAGCACGCATGTTACATTACATGGTTGATTATGTTTTAATTAGCATTATTAACCTTCTCATAGTTTCCAACGCCACATTTGCTATACTGTGTAACGTAAAATCACTGTTTCCTCAAAGCTAACGTTAGCTAGAAATTTTCCAATCTAGTGTTGAAATCACACCGTTTGACCATATGCGCGAAAGGGCTAATCACACTGGTGTGACTGCGAAAGGGTTAAGACAACTGAGTGGCAAGGAAACTTTCAGTTGAAGACACCAGAGTTACATGATGTGTTTGTTGATGAGCTCAGAACATATAAAGACCTGAGATGAGTTAATGATGTGAAGTCAGAATGTATTTTGAACAGGCAATAGTGTAATATTTTCACCCTGTGACTGGATTTCCTCCAGATGTTTTACATGATTTCTTTGAGGGAGCAGTTGTTGTTGTGTCTTCAGAAACTAATTTCAGATAGAGATGCACCCGTTTGATTTGGCGTGTTTCTCATGACAGTGGCACCATCATGGTGTGGTGCTATTGGAATTTGGCTCTATGGTAAGGATATGGTAGTTGTCCTCAACACTATCATCCCTGACCTACTACTGGAAACTAAAACAGCTAAATGTGCCCTCCTCTGTCTGCCACTGGATCCAGGACTTCCTGACCAACAGGAAACAGTACGTCAAGGTAGGTAACTACATTTCGGACCCCCTCTTCCTCAGCACCGGTGCTCCTCAAGGATGTGTGCTCTCCCCACTGCTCTACTCACTCTACACCAATGACTGCACTTCTAACAGTGAATCTGTAAAACTTCTTAAGTTTGCTGAGGACACTACCCTGATTGGCCTCATCTCAAATGGTGATGAGTCCACATATCGGGAGGAAGCAAACTATCTCATGTCATGGTGTGAAGCTAACAACCTGGAGCTGAACACACAAAAACTGTGGAGATGGTTATTTACTTCGGGACTAAGCCCACCCCACACCCATCTTTGGCACTACACAGCACCATGGTCAGCAGAGTGAAGTCCTATAAATTCCTAGGCTCCATCATCCAACAGGATCTCAAGTGGGACAGGAACATCATCACAATAATCAAGAAAGCACAACAGCATATGTACTTCCTGCAACAGCTCAAAAAATACAAGCTGTCACAAGAGCTACTGGTCCAATCCTATACAACTGTAAGTGAATCAGTGATGACATACTCCATTTCCATCTGGTTCGGATCTGCATCTTCGCACTCTAAGCGGAAGCTGCAGCGCATTGTGCGATGTGCAGAGAAGATCATTGGCCATCAGCTCTCCCCCTCACAGACCTGTACTCATCAAGGGTGCGGAAGAGAGTGGGGAAAATCATGGCTGATCCCTCACATCCTGGCCACTCTCTCCTCCAGCAGCTACCCTCTAAACGCAGAGTCCATAAAGACTAGGGCTACACATCACCTGAACAGCTTCTTTCCGCAGACTGTAATTCTTTTAAATAAGGACTCATATCTGTCCCCTGTCCAGTTGCACACTCGCACCTTGATTGTCCATCCCACAGATCCCACAACTATAAAACTGTAAACTTCTTGCAGAAATGTACATAACCAACGGCATTGTATAGTTTGTTCAATGTTATTGTATTTATTGCATTGTTTTGTATTGTATAGTTCTGTTTGCATTTATGTTGACACCCGCACCAAGAGAAATTCCTTGTACATTTGAACTTGGGAATGAAGTTCTGATTCTGATTCTGTGAATTTTCCCCATGAGCTGCCATTGTTGCACAAATTGACCACCAGGCGGCATCAGTAAACACAAAGGCTACTGTGACACAGCTCTCGCGATTTACATAACAGAACAAGCATATCTAAATAAAATAACATGATACATTCACAGAGGCTTACATCTTAAAGATAGTCATGTGTTATATTTTTATGTGTTATCTATATATGAAAGACAATGAAGATAATGAAAGAAAACAACTGTGGATGATTCCTTCATTACTGTAAAACATTGTTCCTATTAATGAATTTTGTTTATGTCGATATTGTTAAACCATAGTGCTGCTGTTATAATAGTTTACATGTCTCCCAAAACCAGATGAGGTCTTTCTGGGAATCACATGCTGTGCTTGAGTTTCATATTTAAACTCAAAGGCAAGATGTGTATAGTGCATACATCAAAAGCATATTGAACAAACAACTCTGTTGATACTGTAGGCTACTGTGACATCACTATCTTATGACTATAAAAGTTTATCTTCCCTCTTTTCTCTTCTCTCTTATCAGTCATTATTTTTACAGTTGTATTATTTTGTTCTTAGAATTATGCTAAATAGGATGCATTAATTGTACACAGAATAATTATTGTATCCTACTATAGATATGTACTGTGCAGTAAAAAGCCTATTATCAAATCACTTGTTTTTACTATCATTAGCTGTGTTTAGAAGCATAACTGCAACGTCACCAGTGATGTTCACACTGCCATTTTTCACTTGGACCTTTAACATATCCACGTAATGATCCACACTATTATTCCATTAAATACAAAAATTGCAGGATATAAATTGACACTGGTCAATTAGGGATTCTCTCTTGTATGTTTTTTTATTCACCCTTTGAAGTAGCAGCAATATGAGCAAATTCCACAATCACATGTGCAAGCTGTACATGGGTTTGCATCAACTTCTGCTGCATTTTGACAGAATCAGCAAAGCTTAGTCAGTTGATAATTTTATTGGTCCCTATTAGGTAACCACACAAAAATGTCAAGCCACAAAGTAAGCTTCCCATCTGAGAAATCTCAGAAAAAACCTAATCTGACTGCAATGCTAACCTACAGCAACTATGCAGCTGCAAAAGATGCACCATTAACATGATTTATTTATATAAGCTGCCTCAACATTCAAAGGATAAACTAGCATAATGCTACTGCAGTGCTGTGCCGTTGCATTCAGCATAGACTTAATAACATAATTATTGCTTATGTACTCGGGATCAGTAGCAGTTGTCAGTGTTATTTTGTGCCAGGTGCATCATTAATAACAAATGCAAGTAATTCGTCTTGGATGGGTCAATTAATTGATTTCATACCAGATTAAGACACATCAAATGCTGGCAACATTTGGATGGTGGTGAAAAGTCAGCAGACTTGTTCATTGTCACAGTCCTCTCTGAACTATGTTGTAAGGATTGTAGGGTGGCTAGCTGGCAAGCTGACTGGATTCTTTAGGCTACGGCTGTGAGTTTAGATGTCACTCACAATTAAGGCTGCAAAAAACAGAGGACAACTTCAAGAACACTTATCTCAGTGGAGTGAATTGTAACCACTAATTTCCACGTCTATTCACAATACAAAAAACAAAAGAAAGAAGTACATAAGAAGCCTGCATTTGAATATTATTCTGTGATGTTAACACGAAAAAACATCTCAAAAGCTCACTTGTTACACTAGCTAGCTTGTTCACTAACTAGCTAGCTGGCCCATCCAGCAGCATAGCACTTTAACATGTAACCAGGCTCTGTTCTCCTAAAATAAACTGAAAACCCTTTCTCTACTCAACCTCACATGAACCAAATAAGTTTTCTGAAATAGCCCTGCTATGAAGTAGCTGCCCCCATGTTGCTGCTGTTTGACCCTGTGAAATGTGTGAATGGCTATTAAAAAATCAACTCAAAAGCAGTGCTGACAAAAAAGTTTGAAAATCAAAGCCATTTTAATCATCAAAAGTTGTTACTGATAAGTTATTAATTACTGACTTTTAATCAAAACTACTAGGATGATTAGGCAGATTTAAGTTACCTCACTGCTGCCGCTCCCTTTAAAACAGTGCTTGACACTAATGGGACACTGTCAGGGCAGGAGAGGATCTAATTTAAAAATGTGTAGTGTTAGAAACCCGCTCATGTTCTAATTTTTTAAACTGTATCAACTAATACAATGAGCATTATAATTTCAGAGGATTTCCAGAGGGTACTGCTCCTGCTAAAAGTCACTAAAATCAGCTAAAATCTAAGTCACATCGGCTAACCACCAGAGTACCTCAGGGACTGTTGCTGGGTCCCCTCCTCCTCTCACTATACACAACCTTACTGGGCCCAATCATTCAGGCACACGGCTTCTCCTCCCATTGCTATTCTAATGATACCCAGCTCTACCTCTTGTTCCAACCTGGTGACCCCACAGTCTCAGCACAGATACCTGCTTTCCTCTCAGGCATCTCACCCTGGATGAAGAAGCGCCACCTTCAACTTAACCTATCTAAGACGGAGCTCCTTGCCATCCCAGCCAGCCCATCGATTCAGCATAACATCACTGTACAGCTTGGCTCAACAACACTAACTCCATCCAGGTCTGCAAGAAACCTAGGGGTAGTGATTGATGACCAGCTACACTATAGCGACCACATCTCGATGACTGCCAGATCATACAGATTTGCTCTATACAACATCAGAAGAATGAGGCCCTACCTATCTGAATATGCTGCACAGCTTGTCCAGGCTCTTGTCATCTCAAGACTGGACTACTGCAGTGTTCTCTTGACTGGCCTACCTGCATCCAACATTAAACCTCTGCAGCTGATACAGAACGCGCTGGCATGTCCGGTCTTCAATCAGCTGACGAAGGCCCACGTTACACCCTCCTTTGTCTCACTCCACTGGCTCTCTGTAGATGCCTGCAACAAGCTCAAGAACTTGGTGCTTGCATTCAGATCATCCAACAAAACTGAACCTACCTACCTGAACTCACTACTACAAGTCATGTTCCCTGTTACATGTTTCCTCCCGACCACTACACTCTGCTACTGATTGGGGTCTGGTGGTCCCGTCACATCGCGGCACAAAATCACTTTCCACAAACTTCTCTGCCATTGTCCACCAATGGTGGAATGACCTTCCACACTTCATCCGTTCTGCCTCTCACTATCTTCAAGAAAAATCTGAAGGCACAACTCTTCCAAGCAACTTCTTATATCGTTAACTTTGTTTTCCTTAAAAAAAATCAATCGTTTCATGTGCTTTTATCTCTGCCAGCTAGCTTGCACCTTATCTGGCCAACTATTAAAATTTGGTCATGCTGCGCTTCTAATATTGCTGACTCCTTATGTAGCTTTTTGCTTGTGTTATACTCCTCCTCACTTGTAAGTCGCTTTAGCATCTGCCAAATAAATAAATGTAAATGTGTTTTCCCAAAACTCCAATTAAAGCCAAATTCTGCCATTTCCCCATGCTATTTCAGTTCATGAGAAGTACCCATTGATACCTGAAGAATCTAAAAGATTTAAGCACTTAGAATAACTCTCTTATCTTACGATTAATGTTATATCACTGCATTGTTTATGTTTTTGTTGCCATTTGAGTCTTTTTACATCTTAAAATATGGTTAAAACTACCATTTCAATCTCATGGACTGTTAGTCCTTATTATCTATAGCTCCATCTATGAAATTGAAAGGTTACATTTCCCTCGCCCAACCCTTAAACTTCTCAGACATTAGGGCCAGGGAAAATAGCATGCAGAAATGGCAGTGTGACTTTTTCACTTTTGCATGTACTGTTGATTCTGCAGCATTTTTTATTTTGCCACAGGTATATGCAGAATTGCAGAGAATCAATTCCAGAGACCTTCAAAACCCTTTCCACTCTTCCCTGAACATCCATGCAAGAGGTGTCATCAGGACGCATCATTACAAAAGTGGTAGTGGTATTGAAGAGAAGATGCAGACCCTCATAGAGAGCCTGACCAAGTAGGCAAATTATCAAGAATGTAATGTAGACTCTCTTAACATTTCCAGTTTTATCAAGAAGTTTGAGGACTCACATCAATCGTATTTTTTCCATTTCTAAGTCAAGCAGGACTGCTAAAATGATTGTTTCAAGAGTGTAACATGTTAAACCATGTTGTCTATCCAAACACATATCACTGGGAATCAGAAGTCAGTGGCATTCAGAGGTCTTCCCCTTTACCTTCAAGAACAGATGGCTATAGTGAAGACCTGCCTGGTAACTTAACATATCCATACACTGTAAAGCAGCTCACTGCTTTGCTAATAATTCATTTGTCACTTAGTAGATATTAATCAACCTACCCTTCTATTCTAGTCTGTCTACAGTCAAGGGACAAAAGCAGTCAAGGCACAGCACACTCAAGAGGGAACAAAATGGCTACTCTGGATGTTTTGGAAGAAAGGTATGGACCCTTCAGTGATCAGGAATGGATGTGGAAGTTGTGCTTGAGTGAGCAGTTGTTCTCGAGGGCATAGTACTGCATTTGGTTTGTCCTTATAACTGATTTACATTCTCAACATGGACTATCCCAAAGAGTACTTGTTGCCGTCTCCCTCTCCCCCTTCCTTCAAACGCATTCTGTCTCTTGCAGTGGAGCCTGAGAAAGAGCAGTAGGTTCACAGCACGTCTCTCTTATTGGCTCCTTTGCAGCAATTTAAATATTGAATGTTAATCTGTTTAGAGCGAGGGCATACCAAACACCAAACAAAGGCTCGTAATTCAAAAAACGTTCATCATAACGCTGAACTGACAACATTGTGAGAATCCGCAAAAGGGTAGCTCTGTTTTGATGTATAATTTATGTGTGTACAGCCAGTATTCATGGAGATACGGCAGTTCAGCCTGCACTCTAAAATCCTATCTTTTTAAATGGGGTAGACTTAGAGCCATTTTTTAAAAATATTGTTAAAACTATACAACTATAAATTTATAAAAATAGGAGCACACCAATGGTGAATGAACCAGTCAATTTGACATTGGTTTGATGTCTGTAGAGCAAACAATTTAGGTGCAGTTAGAGTGAGAATTAGAAAATTAATAATAATTAGATTAGATTATATTAGATTAAATTCAACTTTATTGTCATTGTGTAGAGTACAGGTACAGAGCCAATGAAATACAGTTAGCATCTAACCACAAGTGCAAAAAGCATATATAAATAGCAAGCATAAATAAATAGCAATGGTATATAAAACTGGTATGTACAAAGTGCAAGATTTGAGGTATAGGAGCGAGGTAGGAGCAGTAAAAACTGAACGCAGAGAGATCAACTGCAGTGCAATGACACGCAATGATTCAGTCTAGTGACAATGTTCAGTATAGTGACACTACACTGTGCAAAATAGAAATGTGCAGCAGGGGAGGCTCCTGTAGTGCTTCCCAGATGGAAGGGGAGTCAACAGTCCATGGTTGGGGTGAGAGGTGTCCTTGATGATGCCTCTCACTCTCCGCATCCAGACTTGTGCTGGATGTCCTCGATGGTTAGCAGCTGGACACCGGTGATGTGCTGGGCGGTTTTCACCACCCTCTGGAAGGCCTACCCATCAATGGTGCTGCGGTAGAAGTTCACCTGGATCTGGGAGGAGAGGTGAGCTTTCCGTAGTCTCCTCAGGAAGTAGAGGCGCTGTTGTGCCTTCTTGACCAGGTTGGCGGTGTTGAGTGCCCAGGAAAGGTCGTCAGAGATGTGGACACCACGGTCCCATTGACGTGAATAGGGAGATGTGCGTGACTTCTCTTGGTCCGCCAGTAGTCCACGATGAGCTCCTTGGTCTTCTGGGTGTTAAGGGCTAGATTGTAGGCAGTCTCATCATAGTTGCTGATCAGGCCTACTACCGTGGTGTCGTCTGCAAACTTGATAATGGAATTAAAGCCATACACATGTACGCAGTCACGGGTGAAGAGGGAATAGAGTAGAGTGCTCAGCACGCAGCCCTGTGGTACACCAGTGCTCAGTGTGAGGGTGGAGGACGTGTGGGTGTCAAGCCTAACAGACTGTGGTCTTTTAGTGAGGAAGTCCAGGGTTCAACTGCAAAGTGATGTGCTGATGCCAAGGTTGGTGAGCTTGGAGATCAGCTTGTTAAGAATGACAGTGTTGAACGCTGAACTGAAGTCAATGAATAGCATCCTAACATAGGAGTTGCTATTCTCCAGATGAGTCAGGGCAGAGTGGAGAGCTAGCTGCTCTGCACAGGCCCTAAGTACCTATTTACAAAGTCTGTGTTACACCTTTGAAGCCAATCTAACATGTGGTTCATGAAAAAGACGATTTTAAAAGTATTTTTAGCCTTATGATTTATACTAAGGAAAATATAACAGTATAACTTGGCCATTTTTTCTCCTTTCTAGGTGTTCTTGTCAAAATCAACAATAACACTGTGGTACGCAAACTATTTGAAGGTATTAGCCAAGCTAATAGCCAAGTTTAGTAGTTGTAGCCTGAAATCTGTAGGAGGAGACATGTTTAGAAAATTTGATAGGAGTAATAAAAGCAAGGTTGGCTTGGTTTTCAAGCCAACCTAGTGAGTGTGGTGCCTTCACCTAATAAGTATCCTCCATAGTACATCTATGGTAATCACTCTTATTAGGAATATTACAAACACTGAATCTAACAACTTGGGAAAACCAGTATAAAGAATAAAATAAAAATTACATTTATTCAAGACAATAACATGGGTTAGATAATAATTTCTGTTGACTGAAATAACTCAGTTCAAATTAAAACCAGTACACCCTCTGACAAGATTCAATACAAACTACTTTAAGTGGCCACAAAACTTCTAAATATGATGCAATTTCTAGCTAAGCCAGATTTTGATTACAGTAAATGTACAGTAAGTCAAATACATTGCCTCCCAGCCCCAGACCCAGACTCCCAGGCTTACAGACCCAGCCAAAGAACCAGTCTCACAGCCCCTGTCCCTGGCCTGGCCCTAACCTTAACCCTCATCCTGGCCATGGCCCTAAATCTAACTCTGGCCCAGGCCCTAACTCTGTGTTGTAAATGTATTTAACATTCAACCTGGAAAAACCAGTATAAAGAATCAAACAAAAATCACATTTATTCAAGACAGTAACATGGGTTAGATAATAATTTCCCTGTTGACTGGAATAACTCAGTTCCAATCTGTATTTCGTAACTACCAAAACTAGTTACCCTTTTAATGTAATTTAGCCCTGTGCTATATTCTTAGCTAGCAGATACTTTCCTGCTAACACTGTGGTACCCTTATAATTAGATGTTGTAGTTTTTCTTCATTATTTACTATGGTGTTTGTTCTTATTAAATGCCTTCATTCATGCAAAAGGGCATTCAATGTAGAACACAGATTCTGTTGCTGTGAACATGGAAAGGATTTACAGAAATTTAAAAACTATGACAAAATATTTTTCTCTTTGTTAGCCTGCTAGCAATTGTGAATGAAAGCTTTTCTTGCAGAAAGTAGCTAAAAAGTGTCACACTGCCTTTATACTAAATTAAACTCTTCTTACAGTAGATTGTTTTCTGTTCTGCTACATTACGTCTTGTATCTACCTTGAAAGCAAAATGCTAGCACCACATTCGAAAGGAGCTTTTTGCCCTCACACCCCTCCCCCAACTCTTTCAAAAGAACCAAGATGAGTTCATTCCTGAATAAGTGGCATTGAAGGAGGTGTGATAAACTGTAAACGTCGTTTTCCCTTGACCTATGAGGGCTCTGTGGTATAATTTTAGTTAGGTTGAGATAAAAAGGATAATTTACAGATTTACAAATTTTATATTTTTAAAGAATGCAATCAGCTTTTACAAAAAATACTTAGCTCTCTGCCAGGAAAAAATGGTATTAGCAGGGTGTTTGTGTCTGTGTCTGTACGTGTCTGTTCGCGTGTGTGTGTCTGTTTGGTTGTGTGTCTGTGTGTCTGTTTGTGTGTGTCTGTGTGTATTTGTTTGTGTGTGTGTGTTTCTTTGTGTCTGTGTGTGTGTCTGTACGTGGGTGCGTCTGTACGTGTGTTTTTTCATTTGCGTGTGTGTGTGTCTGTCTTCTCGTGAGTTTGTGTGTGTGTGTGTGTCTTCTCGTGAGTTTGTGTGTGTGTGTCTGTTAGCGTGTGTGTCTGTCTATTCACGTGTGTGTGTGTGTGTGTGTCTGTTTGTGTGTTTGTCTGTTTGTGTGTGTGTTTGTGTGTATGTGTCTGTTCGTGTGTGTGTGTCTGTTTGTGTGTTTGTTCGTGTGTCTGTGTGGGTTCACGTGTGTGTGTGTCTTGTGTGTGTGTCTACATCTGTTCACATGTGTATCTGTTTGTGTGAGTGTGTGTGTTTGCGTGTGTATGTGTATCTGTACATGTGTCTGTTCATGTGTGTGAGTGTGTGTGTGTACGTGTGTCTGTTCAGGTCTGTGTGTATGTGTACGTGTGTCTGCGTGTTTGTGTCTGTGTGTGTGTGTGTGTGTGTGTATGTGTGTCTGTTCATGTGTGTGTGTGTCTGTTCATGTGTTTGTGTGTGTGTCTCACGTGTGTCTACATCTGTTCACGTGTGTTTCTGTTTGTGTTTGTGTGAGTGTGTGTGTTTGTGTGTATGTCTGTCTGTACGTGTCTGTTCATGTGTGTGTGTGCCTGTATGTGTGTCTGTTCGCATGTGTGTGTGCATGTGTCTGTTCGTGTGGGTGTGTGTGTGTGCCTGTATGTGTATGTCTGTCTGTTTGTGTGTGTGTCTGCTTGTGTGTCTATTCGTGTGTGTCTGTGTGTGTGTGCATCTGTGTGTGCGTGCATGTGTGTTTGTGTGTGTGTCTGTTTGCATGTGTGTGTGTGTCTTAGCGTGTGTGTGTTTCTCTTTGTGTGTATCTGTACGGGTGTTTTTTAATTTATGTATGTGTGTTTGTGTACGTGTGTCTTCTTGTGTGAGTGCATGTGTGTGTCTGTTCATGTGTGTATGTCTGTGTGTCTGTATGTGTGTGTGTGCCTTAGCGTGTGTGTGTGTTCGTGTGTGTGTCTGTACGTGTATTTTTTCATTTGTGTGTGTGTATCTTCTATTCTGTGCGTGTGTGTGTGTTTGTGCCTATATGTGCGTGCGTGTGTCTGTTGGTGTGTGTGTCTGTCTGTTGGTGTGCGTGTGTCTGTCTATTCATGTGTGTGTGCCTTCTCATGTGTCTGTTTGTGTGTGTGTGTTTGTTCATGTGTGTGTGTCTGTATGTATGTGTGTGTGTCTTAGCGTGTATGTGTGTTTGTGTTCATGTGTGTATCTGTATATGTGTTTTTTCATTTGTGTGTGTGTGTGTGTCTTCTCATGTGAGTGTGTGTGTGTGTCTGTTCACGTGTCTGTCTGTTCACGTGTGTGTGTTTGTGTGTGTGTCTGTTCGTGTGTGTTTGTCTGTTCACATGCGTTTCTGTTTGTATGTGTGTGAGTGTGAGTTTGTATGTGTGTTTGTATGTGTGTCTGTTCATGTGTGTGTGTATGTTCGTGTGTGTGTCTGTACGTGTGTTTGTGTCTGTGTCTGTACATGTGTCTTTTCATGTGTGTGTGTCTGTTGGTGTGCGTGTGTCTGTCTATTCATGTGTGTGTTTTTTCGGGTGTCTGTTTGTGTGTGTGTGCGCGCCTGTGTCTGTTTATCTTTTTTTGTGTGTGTCTATGTATCTGTGTGTTTGTGTATGTCTGTTCGTGTGTTTCTGTGTGTGTGTCTGCTTGTGTGAGGGCGTGTGTGTGTCTGTTGGTGTGCATGTGCCTGTCTGTTCATGTGTGTGTGTCTATACGTGTGTGTGTCTCTTTGTGTGTGGTTGCATGTTTGGTTGTGTTTCTGTGTAGGTCTGTGTGTTTGTTTGTGTGTGTGTGCGTGTGTGCATCTGCTCCTGTGAGTGCATGTGTGTGTTTCCGTGTGTTCATATGTGTGTGTGTTTCCGATTGTGTTTGTGTGTGTCTGTGTTTGTGTCTGTGTGTGTTTGCTCATGTGAGTGCGTGTGTTTGTCTGTTCGCATGTGTGTTGCACGTGTGTGTGTTTTTTTGTGTGTGTGTGTATGTGTGTCTGTTCATGTCTATGTGTGTGTACATGTGTCTGCTCGTGTGTGTGTGTGTGTGTGTGTGTGTGTGTTTGTCTGTTTGCATGTGTGTCGTACGTGTGTGTGTGTACGTGTGTCTGTTCATGTCTATGTGTGTGTACATGTGTCTGTTCATGTCTGTGTGTGTGTGTGTGTCTGCATCTTTGTCTGGTTTGGGGATCAAGGAAATTATGCCTTGTTTCATAGACGGCATCAATTCCCATTTTTTCTATGCACTCCTAAAACATGTTAAATAATGGTATTTCTAAAATTTCCCAAAACTGTAGAAAAGGCCTCCCGCACTTCAGCAGTTGATAAGACTGAGTTTCAAAATAATTTAAATTCTTCATCGATTACTGGGACATAATCTCTAACATGTTGAATGGAGTCATCACACCTTTTTGTGTCAAATTTGGACTTACACAGATTCTCATAAAATAAACTGACAAATTCTGAAATCATTTTTGGGTCCATTCAAAGAACATCATTAATCATCAGGGCTGAGATTGTCTTTCTTTTATAGTTCCTTCTTTCTAAGGTGAAAAAATTGTTGGTGTTCATTTCGCCCTCCTCAATCCATTTTGCCCTAGATCGTACAAAAGCTCCTTTAGCCAATTCTATATATAATTCATCCAGTTCAATTTGTAAAACTTTGAGTTCTGACTCCTCCTGTTCAGATAAAACCTCTTTCTTTATAAGAATATCAAGCTTATTCATTAACTCTGCTTCTCTAATATTCTTCATGTTCTTTAATGCTTTACTACAATTAACAGCTAACTCCCTGACTTTAAACTTGTCCTAAATCTGGAAATAAGTGGGAATTTTAAAGATATCTGTTGTTAATGTTCTTATACCATTTCTGAATATAGGGTCCTTCAGATGCATATTGTTAAACCAGTATCCTTGCATAGTGGTGACTTCTCTATTTGTGCATAGATTCAATGTGATTAAGTGATGATCAGAAAAAGGAGCTACTTGGTGCTTTACATCCTGTACATATCATAAGACAGAGGGAGAAACAAGGAATAAATCTATTCTAGACCTCAAAGACCTATTTTTATTGTTCCAGGTGTAGGACTTCAAATCTGGGTAAAAAAAAATGCCATACATCCACTACTGATAAGCCTACTATATAGGGTGGTGAAAATGGAGTTCTGAGAAATCTGGTTTGAATCTATCAATTAAATTGTCCGGTGCCTCATTAAAATCCCCAGCTATAATGATGTGGGCACTTTTACACTTGTTAAGTGAATCCTGTAGCTTCTTGGAGAGAAAAGAGTCATATTAGATGCTTGTACATTAAGGCCATATACATTACATATTATAAAGAAGGTATTGTCCAGTTTAACTGTTAAACTGGACAATAATCCATCTACCATCGTTGGAGGTTATGCTGTCTAATACATCCCCTTTAAATTTATGAGTAATGACCACACCAGCAGAGTGATTAGACCCATGACTAAAGTATGCCATATCTCCCCATTGTGCCTTCCACAACTTAGTATCTAACTCACATGAATGGGTTTCCTGAAGAAGAATCAAGTCTGCCTTACTATGCTTACAATATAAAAAGGAAGCCTTTCTTTTAATATTGTCTCTAAGCCCCCTGACGCTAAGAGAGATCATGTGTAAAGAGTGGAATTCTGCATAAAGTTTAAAAAATGAAGAACACTAAATTAAAAACTGATAAACTGACAAAGTCAGTGAGATAAACAGTTAGCAAAAATAACAAAGAACACTGTAAGGAAACTAGAAAAGTTAAACAACCCTAAACGGGGTAGAGGTGGTTAACAAGTTGAGAACCCATCTAGATAAAATGTACAAAACAAGTGAGTAGATTAATGGGCATTAGTAATTACTCACGGATTGAAACATGTTACTGTCAGACATGCACATCTGATAAGCAGTGAGAAAAGTCAGACATTTCCATTTGTACCATAACAGTCCAGCTTCTTGCCATCAATATATGCGTACGGACCACTGAATGATGCCCTCTTTCCTTCTTCTCTTGCCTTCTTCATGATTGGCCACAATTTTTCTCTGGTCGCTGGTCTTGCGGGGTCAGTAGTTCTTTGATGCGAAACTTGTTGTCATGGAGATATTTGGAGTCCTTGGCTTCCTTCCGTACTATGTCGCGATAGAAACGCATAGTAAAGTGCATAAGGGTTGTGCGGTGAGAGCCGTCTGTTCGGATTTTCCCGATGAAGTGTGCCATGTCTACGATGTAGTTGAGACGGTCACGGATTTGTGGAGCCATTTGACCAAGAATGTCAATAGTGACCCTCCTGGTATCTTCTCCAGCTCACTCTCTAACTCCTTGCATCTTCAAACACCACCTGCAGCTGTAACGCTGCAGCTCCGCAACACTTTCTCTGAGCTCCATATTCTCCCTTTTTAGCTTCTGCACTTCACCTTCAATGTTATTGATTTTTAATTTGTGCGTGTTCACCTTAGTTAGGAGCTCCCGAACTGTTGCAGACAAAGAGTCCATCGCTTTAGATGTTACTTCAGTGGCTTTGTCTATGGTTGAGATTTTAAGGAAAGTGGTGTCATGTTTGCCTGTAAGCAACTGAATGGCCTGGAAATTTTCAATTTCAATTTAAAAGAGATATCAGAACTGCTATGTGTTCTCGTAATCTTTGACACAGGTTTACCCAGAGTCATTGGCGATGACAGAGCTCAACCGGATGCCTTGTTACCAGTGTTGGGAAGGTTACTTTTGAAATGTAATAAGTTACAGATTACTAGTTACCCTGCTAAAAATGTAATAAGTAATGTAACTATTTTAATTACTTCAACAAAGTGATGTAACTTATTACATTTGATTACTTTTTGATTACTTTTCTAACAAAAGTTTTAAACTGGACAATAAAGCTGAAAAGTCATGAAAACATCCAATTAAACCAGGCAGTGTAAACCTCACAACAGTACTCAACACCGATTACTGTCAAACTTTTAATAAAAGTTCTTCAATATAACTTGAATTAAGATTGGAATGTTTTGACTTTAAAGCACAACCACCAAAACAAATCACGAGTATGTAGATCACAAACAAACAGGGCAAACTGGCAACAACTACCGTTGTGTGCCCAACAAAAAGCACAGTATGCATAGTTAGGACCATTAGTTTAGTCTGTTAGTGCCCTGTAGAAATTTCGCAACCTAATGACCTCTCCAAGTTAATATTTAATGAAAACACAATGCTGAATTAAGTTAGTGTTATTAGATCTCACATAGGCTACCTACATTACTATTCAAGGAGGAGATAATCTATCAAAGGGTTCATAAATGGAGGTGCGGCTGTGCAAAAAGCGTCTGTTAGCTAGCTTGCAATTAATTTGTAATGGACATTAAACATAAATATGTAGCCTACTGGACGGGCACCAAGCAAAATATAGAGCTAAATTACGTCTTGAACACACATAGCCCAAATAATATGGTGGGGCGGGAGGTACTTTATTTTATGTGACTGATTGAGGTTACATTAACTTACCTGTAGATAAGTTTTCTCAGGTTTGACATCGAGCATTTCGATGTTGACAGCATTTTCACCACTGGTAAACAAACTTTACATTGTACAGTAATGTTAGAGCCCTTTTCTGATTTCAGATGGAAAATACTGTTATATTTCCAGCACTGAAAGGCGTTCTTGTCCGACGATTTAGCCACCCGCCTTGGCGTGATCGGCTGGTTGCAGGCATGGCAGACTCAGGTTGCTTAGAGCAATACACAATGATTTGATTGGCAGACGAGAGGCGGTGCAAATTCAAACAAGAGAACCAATCAAAATCAACGCTCAAAACCTGAGCGCATACTGCCAAATGAATGGAGCCTGTCTAGACAAGACAGCTCCCTTGTAAGCCATCCTACCCTTGATGGTGTTGCACTCAAATTTGTCCCAACGGCTTTGCTGACCCGCATTGTCCAGAAATATGCCAAAAGGTGTGTTTTAACCGAACGCGACACGAAATTTACCAGCGACGCGAATGCATGAAAAGTCAATGGCAGGAGGTGAATGGGCGGAGATAATCGTGGCGAAACTGCGTGCGACGCGACATGGGCGAAATGAGCGTTCGCTTGAGTTATGTTCAACTCGAGCAAAAATTTCACTTGGCGAAAGCCAATCACCTTCAAGTAGGGCTAGAAGCCACGCCCCTTTCCACTTTGCCTTCTCTAACTTGCTAGCAGCGTTGGTGTAATCAAAACTGCTTGCTCTGACATGGCACGAAATTCGCTTGTTCATTTCTGAGGCAAGCGATCAAACCTGCGCGAGGTTTTAAAACACACCTAAAAAGGCATTCCTGCACCGCAAAAAGATGCAAAGCAACAGAATGAATGTTATATTTTACATAAGCTTTTTACCGAAAAGAATATATTCGGATGTAACCCCTTTGTAATCACCAACATTTTGATTAGTAACTGTAATTTAATTACATATTTTTTCTCAGTAACTGTAACGGATTACAATTACATTTATTTTGTTAATTTGTTAAATTTGTTTAATTACGTAACGCCGTTACATGTAAGTAGTTACTCCCCAACACTGCTTGTTACATTCACTATCTGAAGAATCCCTCGAATTTTCGCCAGGAATTTCCGTCTTGAAGTCTAGATCTAGCACGCTAGCCTGTGAGTCTACCAACAATCGTTTCTTAGATTTCTCGCCCATATCACGACACAAACTTCTCATCTATGTGCCATGAACCGTGTGAATGTCGATGAGTTAAATATCTAAAGGGTTGGGATGTACAAAACAATTCGTTAACCACTAAATCCCCCATTGCCTGGACGAGACAGAAGCACAGCTGCTCAAGGTGACGCCATCTTGGCCCCCCTCAGCTGTTCGACTTAGAAAAACGCCCTGAAAAACGCCCTACGTCAAGCGCTTTTTTGACAGCTGACCAATCACAAGTGGAGAAGTGACACCTGCCGTCTCCCATGACAACCACCAAAAATGGAGAAGGTAATTGTGCTAGTCTCTGAGCACAGTGAACTATATAACATGAAAGTTAAACTATATCATACCAAGGCACGTTATGTGTGCCAGAACTGCAATTCTGATGATGAGTCTGACTAGTGAAGTTTCAGACCTGGTTTGAGATTTGTTTGAATGCTTGACATGTTTTATTTGAAAGTTTGTTTGAAATGATTTTCCAGTTGTTGTAATTGGGACTGATTTAACAACCACATTCCAGGACTGATTCAAGTTCAATGATTAATCAATCTTTTTTCTGTAGCTGAATTTAATTTTGAATTTGAAGTAAAAAAAACCCCAACAATGAACTGGTTCTTGTTTTATCTGTTGCAACATCCAGTGTGACGTCTTACCCCATATAGTGTGGCAACTTACCCACTGATGGGGCAACGTGTCACATGTGCACACTCACTATTTAAATGCCTATAACTCTGTACTGAAATAAGATATGAAAATGAAATGAATACAAAATATGTGCCTGAGACTTTGTTCTTTCATTTGGTATGTAATTTTTAACAATATGATGTATTCATCCCAAGATATATAAAAGAGTGTGACAACATGCCCCAGTCTCCCATACCCATAATATAATATGTATAACCATAGCACAGACGGACAACAAATGATTATTTTGCTGCAAGGACATAACATTGCTCTCCAGGGTAGCCTACATTTATGGTACTCGTTTAGGCATTTTACACTTTGAAGTGACCACATTCATGACCACAGGAAAAAGTAGACAGAATTTTGGGAAAGACTGGACAACATTACTTTGGAATGGTGCTAATTTAGTTGGTGCCCACAGTGGTTGTTGTAATTTGGCCTCATTTTGATGAGTAATTTTAATGGCAGAACTAGTTTTTGTATGTCCAAATAACTCTGAGATTGGCTTAAATTTAGTTACTCGGCAGAAACTCTTATCCAGAGCAACTTACAATTCTTACATGTTATCCATTTATACAGTTTGATATTTACTAAGGCAATTTGGGGTGAAGTACCTTGCCCAAGGGTACAACAGCAGTGCCCTAGCTAGCGACCAGCAACTTTTGAGTTACGAGCCCTGCTCCTTACGACTAAAGCATACTGATGCCCTTATGGTGTGTAGGCTGAAAGTGCTTTTGTGGAGACTGGAAGTAGTTGCAGCAAGGCTCATTAAGGTCTAATTCAATAAATAATCGAAATGACTTTACAAATGAGTCAAATTTCTATATATTTGTTGTGTAACTCACTGAACATATTGTCATAATCCGGCAGTGTATCTTTATATTACCACCTATTGAACAAAGTGGGGTATACATTAACTATAACATCAGATGGACATTTAGATTAACACGGGGAATGCTTAAGTTGCATAAAATTACTATCCTATCCATACTGACCTTGAAGTATATCATATTAAGACACATTTATGCATTTGACAGAAGCAGCAAGAACACAGCACATAACATAATGAACAAGTGATGCCGTCACTGAAGATATGACATGTCTATTCCTTGAACATTCCAAAGCCAAAAAGAATTGATTAGGAAAGGGCAATCTAATAGTAAAACAAGAGGAGAATTTAATTACCTGATAGTTTCTGTGCCCTCACAAACACGCTGCCATTTCGACTTAGTTTCCCCTTTGAGTCGGTCACAGATCTGCCCAGGTTAAAGATAGATTTCCACTTCCTTGACTTTCCTGAAAACTTCCTTCTGGCAGAGAGAAAGAAAATCGTGTTTAGCTTCTCAAAAATCAAGTGTAGAAATATCCTGTACTGTTTTTGTACCTTTTGAAATAGTGTAAATTGTATGTGTAAAAAAACATTACCAGAATACATCACAACAATGGCATGTCATATAGTATACTTCCTCGTTTAGTTTCAATGTGTCTTTGTGTGATTGCTTCAAGCATAAAGGACATTTAACATCCTTTTTGATCATAAGTGCCTCTTTTGCCTTGAGCCTGTGTTTTCACTTGCATTTCATTCATCAACATTGTATATATGAAAGGTTCCTACTTAAAAGATCTTACTTGCAATCAGGTAGGTCAATGATTTTATAATCCAGGGCAGCTGCGCTTTTGTCAGGTAAACTGTTCATCCACTGGTGGTCCTTGCGGGCTGGGTGGTTCTGGTCCAGAGAACGGGCCTGGGCCTCTTCCAGACTCATCAGCTTCATGGGGAGACATTGGCTGCTGGCAGGGAGGCTGGCACATTTTGTCTCACACACCAAACTCTTCCCTGGTAGCCAGTTACATTATAATGGACTGATTAGCGCTTATTCAGAAAAATATATATTTTTGTCTTGGGTTGCAAGTCTAGTGTAAGAATTCTCACAATTGAATAAATATTTCCATTTTAATCTCATGGTAGAGTCATTTTAGCTACTGTAATCTTTATTCAATTGTGATAATTCACATGATAATTCGCTTGATAACTGCACATGATTAGACATTGAAATATATTGCATCAGGTTAGTTAATACAATTTATTGTCTTTACTGCAATACAGCAAAATGCTGTTACCATGTTTCTTCAAAAAACATTTTCTGGTTCATCAACACAGCTGTTTGTGCACAAATAAGTATGTCTACCATTGTTTGCTTTAATCCATAATAAACAGAAATGTGTAATACTAATTTATCTAACATGCTGCATGGTTTTTTTGTGATGATAAAATGATTTGGATAATGACTGTGTTTTTCAGTACAGCGCTATTATTCTGGTCATTGTTTTTTATCAACATGAAAAAAGAAAGGATTCAGTTTACCCTCTTCAGGTAAGGATGGCCCAGCTCTGTGGTTGAAGATCTGCTCTGTATGGTTCAAGATGAATTCCACCACTGACTGCTGTACTCTCACCTCCAGGAAAGCAATGTCCCCATTGCAAGTGGGCACCTCAATTTCTTTAGATCTGTAAAAAAAGGATGCAGACATTATCTATTAAATACTATGCAATACTTTGTTGCCAGGTCTCTCTTGAAAAGAGGTTACTAATCTCAAGAGCCTTCCTTGTCAAATACAGGTTGATAATAATAATAATAATAATAATAATAATAATAATAATAAGGGACACAAGAACCCCATACCCTTAAATATCAATGGCCCTATTATTATTATTATTATTATTATTATTCATTCACCATTGGAGTACTTGTACTTTTATAAATTCACTTTTTATAAATTCACTGTTCTGTTACAAACTTTTTAAACTGCCGCATCTCCACAAATTCTGGCTCTACACACATATACATTATACATTGTACATCAAAACAGCGCTACACTTGTTGAGTTGTGATGTATGGTTTTTGAGATATGACCCAATGTTCGGTCTTTGGTATCTCCTCACTCTGACCAGTTTAACAGTTGATATTTAAATTGTTGCAACAGAGTCAGAGACAGCTGGTGTCAAGTGAGAGTTTGTTTTGAAATGTTGCCAAGCAATCAATCAGGCACAGGTATGCATAGCTGTTGACAGAGAATGGGAAAGATATTTTGCTCTTGGCTTTGAATAGTTTTTTACACAGCCGCTTCTCCTTGAATTCTGGGTATAGATGCATAAATTATATATCAAAATGTAAGAAAAATTGTGTAGATCCTCACAATGTCTTCATCTAAGTGATGAAGGGTTTATGAGTTATGAGCCTAATTAGTTGCAGATTTCAGACACATCAAACACAAAGGAAGGGGCGAGGGGGGAGCAGGCCAAAAGACACACATATAAAAGTTTTGGACACGTGCTCACGCACATACACGCAAATGCATGCATATATGCACAGTTAGAGTGATAAGAAGGCAAACAGCAACTCCAATAGTGATATTAACCCCTTCTCACATAAGTTATAAAATATTTCCTACTGCCCCCAAGCGTGACTTATTTCAGCTCGTGCACACCAGCTCTTCTAGAATTTGGTTATGACTTCATAATAAATTATTCTAGTGTTATAATTCCAATTGCAAGAATTCTGCTAGCAGCCCAATTATTCATAATAGCTAACAAGGCATGGAAGCTGGTTAGTATATAGAATTGCAGCAGATGTATACCCAAAACCGGCAAATGTATGTGCTTGCACTTTTATAATTTTACACTTCAAAGTTTACTTTAAGTTTAAATGATATTTTAAAAATCACTCAAAATTTCCCCCCTTTCAAAAGTATGGGACCGAACAGTGGGAGGACTCCACTTCCGCGTTTGAAATTATGGTTTTTGAATTATGAGCCGAAATAGTCTCTGAGTTCAGCCTCCGCTCTAAGTCACATGTACACATTCCTTTGTCTCAGGGAGCTCACAGCTCCAGACACAGAGGGAGGGGGAGGGAAATGGCACACGGCTACTCAAATAGCGCATATGCTCAATAATGCAGGGAGGCAACCACACATTTTCTTCAGAAAATGCACACAAATCTAGTTATTATTTATTGTTCTTCTAGCTTTCATGCAGCCTAAACCGTTCACTCTACAGCCACCAAACCAATGCCAAATCGTCCAGTTCGTTCACCATTGGTGTTCTTATACTTTTATAAATTTATAGTTTTATAGTTTAGACGATTAAAAAATGCTCCATTATAAAAGATTTTAGAGTGTGGGCCAAAGGCTGTTACTGTTACAGAAGACTGTTCAAACTGCCATTTCTCCCTCATTTCTGGGACTATAGGCATAAATCAAACGGGAGGATAATTTGTGTAGATTCTCAAAATGTAATCATCTAAGAGTTCCGATGTATGGTTTTTGACTTATAAGCCTTTGTTCTGTATGTGGTATCCCCTCACTCTGACTAAAATTGACAGTTGACATTTAAATTGCTGCAACTGAACGAGTCAGAGACAGCTGGTGTGAATTTACTGCTCTGTGTCAGGCTCCACCACGAGAGACAGAGGGAGGGGGGAGGGAGACGGCAAGCCCAATGCACACAAATTCACGATTTCATTTCCACGTTTGAAAAACTGCCGTATCCCTGTGAATTCTGGCTCTACACGCATAAATTATACATCAAAATAGAGGAGAACGTGCAGATTCTCACAATGTCTTCACTTCAGCACTGTGATGACACATTACTTTGTCTCAGGGAGCTCACAGCACCAGACACAGAGGGAGGGGGAGGGAGATGGCACACAGCAATTCGAGTAACGTGTGCTCAGTAAGGCACACAGGCAACCACACATTGCATTTTCTTCAGGAAATGCACACAAATCTAGTTATTTGATACATTTTAACTGAGAAAACCAAATTGAATTAAACATGGGTTCAATGTGTATAGCAAGCACACACATGCAGAAACATTACAACATTTAAATGAAAATAAGCATTTATTACCATGAATTGGGTGAGTTTATTGCTATTGTTATATTTGCATTTTTGTCACTTAGCAGAAGCTCTTATCCAGAGTGAGGATACCAACGTGCATCTAATAGTCACAAGAACACACAGAAAATGACTGAGGAGGCCAACTACCTGTTTAGAAATCATTCACAGTCAAATTGAGCCCGATGTAATGTGATATGCGTCCTCTCTCGTCTTAGGTAGAACTGTATAGAGCTCTTATTAGCTGGCTACCAACTACATGGTATTCTTCCATAATGACTTTATATTAAGGTTACATTAGCTGATTTGAACTAGTTTATTGGGCATCACAAATAAATAATCAATGGGCACACTTACAAAGCACAGATGAGGCTCATATAGGCTTATGATGTGACATGTCTAGTTTCACTTGCTATACCAAAAAATAGTATATTATTTAGGAAAATTATAACTACTTACCGGAGAAGGTTTGGAGCCCACACCAATGCCAGGTTCCTGGCATGCATGTTAGTCTTGGAACTGAATGTAGCCAAGCGTGCAAGGTGTTTGGTGAGATATTCCAGAGTCCTGAGAAAAGATACACTGCATATTATTTCTGGGAGACATATATTAACTTGTGGATTCCAAAAACGTTAAAAATACATACTCAAAAGAAATGGACCTCATTGTGAATACAGCTGTGTCAGGTATATCAGGTTGTGATACCTGACAAGATGGCAACTGTATATTAGAAGTACAGTGTGGAGTTTGTAGGTAATTCACCCATGGCCTGTCAGACAAAGTCGTGGTGCGAGGTGACCACCAAGAATGAGCAAAAGCTGAAATACAGCTGATACACACTCACAGTAATGTTACACGCAGGTATGTTGCAGTATGTAGCATGCACTCTAATAACAACAGGAGCATAGCAGCATACTGTGATTCATCTAATTAACAGGTTACTTATAACCACTTAACAATAGCATTAACTATAACAACAGTTGAATGCCTCTGCAACGCAAGAAAAAATATTAGACCTCTGAACACACTGAAAACGTGTAATTGATTAACAATTAAATGGCTAAGGGAGGGCGAGAGCAACTAGCATCACAATGCAGATGTTCACAGGAACAACTGCTCTGCGCTATAGCAGGCCTTGATGAAGTTGATATCGCATGGCGGTTGCTTTTCAACTTTTAATTAGTTGTTTTATGCTGAGCAGCCCCAAATGCTAGTTAAAAACTTGATATGGGGTCTTCTTACCTCAAGGTCACTTAAGGTTTCTATACTGTACACATCACACAGCCATCAGGGAGAGAGATCAAATAAAGGGATGCATGCCAGTTTTATTGTGTTTACTGCTGGCTGTGTATTTCCACCTTTACAGCATTGGTTTAGACTTAAAAATGAAGTACCTATGAGAAAATGACTAAATGGCTGCTTATATAGAGGTTACAGTAACACTTAACCACCTTTAAGATATCTTTAAGTTATCTCTTATCTGATATCAATTACTTATTTTCTATCATCTAACAAAACTGCACATAGCTCACTTTTTCATCACCGAGTAGCTACCTCCTCAGTACTAGTTGGAGTACATATTGTTCCAGTGTAGATAGTACTTAAACATGTTATTTAAGTCCTTCATAGGAGTTAGGCCTTTAAATGTGACTTACAACGAATCACTGCAGGTGGTGCCTTATTTGGCTGGGGTGCAGTTTCCAGACAGATAAACTTTCAATTTAGGGGTGTGAACATTGATATTACTATGAGGACTAAAGAGCTCTGTGAGATAACCAGGAACAATTTAAAGATTTAAAGTAAGTAATAGTATCTTGAAAATTAATTATGACAGTTGTCTGGACTGTGTATTACCTATAGTGAGATGGAGGAAGTTCTTTGATGACATTCTGAATGCGTTGTAACTGTTCATCTTCTTCCTTAACGGAGACAGCATCCTGGAAAGAACCAAATAATTTTTAATGGTGTAGTGAAAAATGATACATTCCTACAGCTTAAGGACAGTTGGCTTCAGCCAACATCTGCCCTTAACTTTATATCACTTCCATTTATTTGTAAATCAAATGTAAGTATAAACTGCTAAAATCCAGGAGTATGTCTATTCAGAATTAAAGTTGCATCTTGTGTTGGCCAGTCTACAAGTGATGAGCTATTCAAGTTTTAAAGTCCAGCCGTTGATTTATACAAAACATTTTTGAAAATAAAATGAAATATTTTTATTGCATCACACACGTTTCCTCATATTGTGCCATTTTTATGCAGCTGAATAATCAATATCTGGGTGGCAGATACGACGTCTACCAAGATACAGGTTGGCAGGGCATATCTTATACCTATACAGAACACTCTTCAAGATTTCCTATAGACATAAGAACAGTGATGCTCTGGTCTAAGGTCCTTACACACATTTACTTCACATATGACCTCACATGGCCCCACTTTCTTCCTTATCTTTTTCTAATTTCTGATTGATTTTCTAAATCCAGTACGTCATTTCAACAATACTGATCATATATAATATATTGAAAAGCAAATAATTCTCCTTATATAGCTGTTATTAACAGTTAAGTGCTTTTGGATAATCTTTCATTAGAGAGGTGTAAATGGTGTAATATTTTGAATTGTATAAGACAGTGTCTTAAACAGAATGAGGAGGTGTGGATACGCTCTAGATTGCCCTGCCAAGATTCTAATGGGAGCTCAATGTTTAAATCCTGTTCCCAGGCTGTTTTCGTTTTGTCCAGGGAAGGTAAACTATTGTCATGAATAACAGCATATATTGAAGACACATTACCCCTTGCACATGGATCTCGTGCCAATAGTCAAACAGACTTTTTAAATAAGCTATTAACACGCGCTTGAGCAACTATATTAACAGAAACACAATAACTGAAAAAAAAAAACTGAAGTTGGCTGCATATCCCCCATTTACTTTAGACTGTGAGCACATGCCATCTTTTCCAACCCACAGGTCTGACTTGCAAACGGGGGCTCTAGCTACCGTCATCACCAGCGTCGCTTGGATTTGAATCCGTTCAGCCCACGTTCTGATTTTCGTAAAACGCAATGTCAGATACTTAGTGCCAGTATTTAGAACTGATACTGTTTCATGGGGATGTAAACTGCAAATATAAACACTACAAAATGTCTGATACTTTTTTTTTTGTGAAAAATGGGCAATATCATGCATACATAACTTGCTTTTTGTTTAAAATGTCACAATAAACTGCTTAATAATTGAGTGTTATAAAGGAGATGTGAATAATATGAGAAACAGACAAGCAGCCAAATATGTTTACCTGTTGTGAGTTGAAAGGGAAAGTCTTTTAAAATTCATATTACTATTGCCTACCTAGCAGGAATGGGCAGTATGTTTACTACGTATATTTGAAATTCTTTTGTGTATTTTGTAATTTTATGATGGGCTTGGCAATATTTTGCTGTAGTTTGTATCATGATACTTCAGAGAGAGGTACTTTTGTATGTTTAAAATGCTCAAAGATATTCCTGGTTTCCCTCTCATTCCCCCATTATTGGCCTTCCCACTTTCTATGAAGTCTGTGTGACGTTCAAGTAAACAAGGTAAGGCCTACATGAGGTTGGATGCACCGACATATTCATCTCCTGAAATGTGAAAACGCTTCGTATCCACTTGTGTTTTGTAATCCAAGAATGTGATTTTTTTCATCCATTGCAGAGGTGTAGCCTATTATATTTATCTGAGCTATCCTAATGATTGCCACCTAGCTTTAACTTGATAGCACTGGTGGTTGGGGGTTTGGGGGAACAGGGGGTGGGGACTGAAATTACAGATCGAGGAAGCATGCCTGGCTTTTTTGCACAACAGAATGTGTATTTAAACAAGTGATGAAGTAATTCTCGGTGCTAATTCCTTCAAGTTATTATAATGGCGACACAGATTAAAGAAAGAGCTGAAATTCTCTCTGGATATTGTGGCAGTGCTGTGAGTAAAGAGCGGCTCTGTTCGGTTAAGTGGATTGAATGGACGCTGATACAGAGGACTGGGGATGAGGATTTGGTCAAAGTTGTTAAAATACATTTCAACCCCACGCCCTCGGTAATAATGCAGCATTTCAAGTTCAACTCACGAGCCCGCCAGCCTGTCGGATCTATCCCAACTTTTATGGCACAGATAAAACAACAGTTGGAACAATGTGAACTCGCGACTGATTATGTTGCGAGGCAGATTAGTTTGTGTGGTTAGTGATGGAGCAATTCAGTGCCGGTTGTTGCAAGAGAGCAGAATTGACGTTAAACATGTCCCTGAGCCCTTAGCTATGGAATCGGCAGATAACATTCTCATGATTTTCAAAGTGTCACCTCAAACATTGTATTCCAGCTCAAACTAAAATCTACTAACATGTATCTGGAAGGTATTTTATGCACTTATTTGGAAGTCGCTCTGGGTCTGCTAAATGACGTAATGTAATCTGGAAGAAATGAATATGTTACCTGTGACAGGAGGTTCAAGAGAATGTCTAATAAGTGAGATGCGAAGTTACTGTCATTGCGGAGGAAGTCATAATTCTTACACTTGCATAGAGATTCATAAAGAATATTAGTGCAGTATGTGTTGTAAAAAGGACATTTGGCTGGAGATGTAGATTAAAGGCTTAATTTGTCAAGCATAACACATCTGAGTCAAGTCATGTTTCTTCCCCCCAAAAGTGATTTTAATTGGTGGTTCTGTTGGTGGTCATGTAAAACACTGAGGCAGTGCTCTAGACATTGGTTTTAAATTGGGTTGAGATCTGGTGGCTGAGTTGGCCTGGCATATGGTTTATTGTTATTAAACTATTCAGTGGCCAGCCCTGCCCTGTGGATGGGGGCATTGTCATGCTTAAAGAGACCACTCCCATTAAGATATAACCATATCACCATATCACCATAGGATGAAGACGATTACTCAGAACAGCTTTGTATATTTTAGTATTTACCTTACCCTCTAAGAGACTCATTTGACCTAAATCATGCCAGGATAATGCACCCCACATCATAACAGACCCACTAGAATTCTTCACCATGGGTAACAAGCACTCAGGCCTCTAGGTTTCTTTTGGCATATGCCACACATGTGTCTGCTTATGGAGAAAAGGATGAAGGATGACTCCTTTGACCATATGCCTTTTTCTTTTCTGCTCAGTAGTCCTCTGCCTGTGTTCTTTGTACCACTTGCAAACGTGTATTTTCAGGAGAAATAAGGGGTTTATCCACTGCAGCCTGACCATAGTGTCCCTCTCTGTGAAGTTCTGAACAGACTGTTCAAACTGCACGCTAATACCCTAGGTTGATATTTGCCGTCAACTGATTCCGAGTTGCTTGTCTGTGCTGCCTTGCCTTGCATCTCAAGCCAACACATCAAAGACATCACAGTTAACTCTTTCAAACACAGTTGCCCCTAGTTGAAGGTTTCTTTCCGTCAGACTCCTATCACCTTAATTACCGTTCCTCTTGAAAAATTACATTGTCCAGTCTTCATCACTGAAGCTCCTGCCAAATCCATGACCCAACAATCACCGCTCTCTCAAAGTTGAAGAGATCTCTTCCTCTAGCCATGGTAGCCAAAATAATGGGCAACTGGGCCTGCCTACACTTTTATACATGATCCTAAGCATGATGGGGTGTTATTTGCTTAATTAACCCATGAACCTGTGTGAAGTCAGGCATATGTTGTATCCCTCAATTACTCAAGTGTTTCCTTTATTTTGGCAGTTACCTTGTATGCCAGCCATTTTAAGTCACTCATACTTTCATTAAGCATTTTGCTTATGCTCATGTGTTTCAAAGTTTGGTAGTTGATAGTACGTCTAACAACAGGAACACAGCAAATAACCAAACCTATATGTCTGTACTGTTATACTAATTATTTTTAGTGTGGTTGCTGAAAGGGCAATGAATTCTGGCTCTACACACATTTTGTAGCAGAGCTGAAATGAGTAGCTCATGTGAGCCCTGCGTAAAGCCAGTAGGGTTGCAGCTAGCAGAGCAGTTTCAGTGGTTATGTCACTCCCTGAGACTTGATTAAATACCATTGTTTTCAAAAGAACTAGTGGCAAATTGCCTTTAGTTCAACTGGTAATGTGGCTGGCAGTAAGACTTTAGCTGAGCAGAGAGACCAGGGTTCAAAATTCGCATCCACATACATTTTTTAAACGGCCGTATCTCTGTGAATTCTGCCACTACACACATGAATTAGACATCACAATAGAGGTTCACTTGTGCTAATGCACATTCTAACCATGTCTACGTTTCAGTCATGACAAATTAACACTGAGAACACCAGGAGTATTTCACTTCCACCTTTGAAAAATATGTTTGTTAAACAGCCATATCTCCACCGATTCTGGTTCTATATGCATACATTATACATCAGAATAGAGGTACACTTGTGCACATTCTAACCAAGCTGTGATGAACAGTTTTTAAATTCCATCTTTGCTCTAAGTCATGTAAACACATTCAAAGGGAGCTCACAGCGTCAGACACAGAGAGGGGAGGGAGACGGCACAGGGAAACTTCAATAGCGCGTGTGCTCAATAATGATTGGCACAGCTGGTGCTGTTCTATTTATATGTAGTTTATTTTATTGTAACTGGGAAGGCATTTTATGTGCGAAGCATTGAGTCCAAGACAAATTTCCCTAAGGGGACAATAAAGTATATCGTATCGTATGGTATCGTAATGCACGCAGGCAACCACACATCAATTTTCTTCAGAAAATACACACAAATCTAGTTTCAGTTGAACTATCAACAGTAACCACTGTTAGCAGCAGTGTGGCATAGTGGTAAGGAGCAGGGCTCATAACCAAAAGGTTGCTGGTTTAATTCCCCACTGGGGTACTGCCATTGTGCCCTTTGGTAAAGTACTTAACCTGAAAAAATTGCCAGTAGTCAGTAAACATCCAGCTGTATAAATGGATAACATGTAAAAATTGTAACATGTAGTATGTAAGTCACTCTGTATAAGAGTGTCTACTGAAATGACAATAATGTAATGTAAAGCTACTCAGAAGTTATGTCAGTGAGCCTGCATCCCTGCAGACATGATCAATGACATATCTTTGCATCTGTGCAATGGAATTTCACATCTACTGTGCTATATGATGATGCTTGTTGGTTTTTGATGTTGGTACCAGTTAAACATGACAGGTTATAAAAGTTGCAATGAATGAAAGAAATCAGAGTGACTAAATATTCAAATTATTCATTAAATAGGTTCCTCACCTTATTTTCAATTTGTGGATGCAATTTTGTATGTTTGCATGTTTCTTTTGGAAATTCATTTTGACAATATATGGCCTTCTTCTTTTGTGAAGTTTTTTGTGGCTGGTTTGGCAACGTGTCTGATGTAGTCCTTCATAAAATGTGACACTATTTCAATTAGTTTGAGACCTCTAGAGCTGAAAATGCCTATGGCTCATAATTTTGTCCTCAAGTAGCAGAAAACAACACAAACACATGCACTGAAATTATTGTCACAGGCTTAAAACACACTCATAGTAACAATTTCAACCCTCATGGGTCAAAGGGTTGAAATTAAATCCTTGATTCATCAACAAAAACTACTTTCTACTTTTAAGTTCAGTGCTAGCAAAAGCTGAAAAAGATGAGAAATTTATTAAACGACATTGCATGAAATTCAGCTTATGTACTGCTTAGGCTTTTCAACATACTGATTTGTTACATGGTGTGATACTTTATCTATATAGGGTTACTTCACATGTACTCACCACTGGGCAGACTACTGAAGACTCAAACTTTCTTCAGATCTCTAAAAGAAAGTATATAGGCCTCAGAGGAATGAAGGAAGTAACCAAAAATATGGTGAAATGGCTGAGATGCCTGATGTTGAATTTCAAACTAAATAATTTCAATAATTTCAATCTAAACACAAAGCCGGTTCATAGCTAAATTTAACTGTGACAGCTGTCACACTATTATAACATGTGTTCATATGTTCCCTAATAATGTTAGTTAGTTGTTAGCAACTAATCAGTAATCAGTTATTATATTACATTATCATTTAACATATGCTCCTATCCAGAGTGACTTACATAGTTTACAATGTTTAGATATTATCCATTAATAAAGCTAGATATTTACTAAGGCAATTCTGGGTTAAGCACATTGCCCAAGAGTACCAGCAGCTTTTTGGTTTCAAACCCTGCTCCTTACCACTATGTTACACTACGTGGACGTTGCAGTGCTGCTTGAAAGTTTGTGAACCCTACTGGGATGGCCATTATTTTTGTACAAAATATTATACATTCACACAGACACACACACACACTTTCATTGTTTATGTAACAAAAGTGGTAAATGTAACACTCAGATTTAATGTGTGCAAATCTATGTAACCCCTTCAGTCAATAGCTTGTGGCACCTCCATTAGCAGCAGTAATTTCAAGTAAACATCTCCTGAATCCACCAATCAGTCTCTTGACATCTGCTTTGAGGGATTTTTGCCCACTCCTCCTTACAGAACTCAGCCATTTGAATGGAGTTTGAGGGGTGTCTGGCATGAGCTGCCCACTGCAGGTCCCGCCACAGCATCTCAGTTGGATTTAGGTCAGGACTTTGAATTGGCCAGTCCAAAACAGGAAATCTTCTTTCTCTTGAGCCATTTTGTAGATTTGCTTGAATGCTTTGGGTCGTTGTCTTTTTGGAAGACTCATTTTCAGCCCAGCTTTAGCTCCTTGACTGATGACATGAGGTTCTGTTCAAGAAGCTCCTGGTATACCTCAGAATTCATGGTTCCCTTAATGATGTCATCTAGGTCCAGAGGAGGAAAAGCAGCCCCAGATCTTGACATTTTCGCCACCTTGCTTGGCTGTAGGGATAAGGTTCCTTGGGTGATGGCATTGTTGGATTTTCGCCAAACATAGCAATTTTGATTGTGACCAAAAAGGTCAATTTTGGACTTCCAAAAACTTGGTCTCTGTCAAATTTAAGATGGGCAGTTTGGTTTGGCAAGGGAGGTCTGCAAGTCTCTAGATGTTACGTTTGGGTTGGTTTTTACCTGATTTATTTATTTATTTTTTTGGGGTCTTGGGGATATTTTGAGATGGTGTCCACTTCTAGGCCGAGTTGCCGTCATGCTCTCCATTTGTAAATTATTTGCCTCACAGTGGACTGATGGAGCTCAGATTAATTTAATGATTTTATAGCCTTGTATATAGACAGATGTGTTCTCACTACCCTCTTCTTGATGTCCTGTGAGATCTCATTTCCTCTGGGCATGGTGTGTTTGCTTTCACCTGTATGGGTAACACCAAACTGACCTGGTTTCTTATCTCTGTTTATCAGAGTCCTACCCACATTCTTTCCTAAAGATCTTTGATTGGTAAATTTGGTACCCAATTATTTACTCACCTGATTCTACTTATCTACTTGATTTAACCAATGCAACGTGGGGTTCACTTATTTTTGCACCTGCATTAATTCCATTTTAATTTTGTTTTTCGACCACACACATAATTTCCTCTAAACCAGCATTTGGAATTGGTAAATATAAACCTGTTATGTCAGATAAAGAAGACTGGTTCTTCTTAAATAAACATTTCATGGTAAAAACTAAAAAAAAAAATCTATACATGCACAAGGGGTTCACGTACTTTCAAGCAGCACTGCATGTAAAGATTACCACAAATTCTACTTAGTCTATCAGAAGGCAAGTCAGCGTCTTCTGCCAAGGGGCAGGGGCTTGCAGACATCTTAGAATTGGGCATTAATTTAAATGGTATTCTGAAGGGGAGACTATCATCAGGGGTTTCCATTTTCTGCTATTGACTGTTTTTGTTGTCAAATTTTGTTGATTGTACACATTAATCATAATCATTAATTAATAATAGAGCTGATAGCAAGTGCTTCGGTAGAAAAGCTAGTTTTGATCTAGGTAGTTTTGAGGGACATCATTGAAGTGGCCAGGGTTGGGAAGGTTACTTTTAATATGTATTCCACCACAGATTACAGAATACTTGCCCGAGAATGTAATTTGTAATGTATTCTGTTAGATTACTCAAGTTAAGTAACGTAATCTAAATACTTTGGATTACTTTCTGAAGACTGTGTTTTTAATTTTTAAAAGTATGTAAGTAAAAGCGAGAATGTGGCATATACTGGTTGGGTGATTCTCACGAACTATGTCCAAGTAATGTCAAAATCTAAACAGCTAAACTTGAGTGATTTTTTTACTACAATACATAAAATACAGTCTATATTTTTTTTAATTATGATAACATATTATAAAGAATGTTCATCCGACTAAGGTTCTGAACGGTTATTTTTAGAATGTTCACTTAGCATTGTTTTGGCTAACATTTTGGCACCCCCACATTAAGTCTATGGGCATTTCATCGCAGTTTCTTCAGAATTGTAAATGTTATTTCAAAAACTGTACATTACACGAAAACATGAGTTAGAAAAGGCACAAGCCACCCTCAATACATTGTGAGTGAGAAAGGAGTAGCTTAACAATTTCATGTATAAGATGCGTAGTGTAAAATTGTTGGAGTAATCGCAGTTTTGAACATGTGAAATGTTACTTGTTTTGTCACTGTATCTACTCGTTAGCTAGTTACCTTTAATACTATACCTACTAGCCTACTAGCTAGCTGAATATCTAATCTGGTGCAGCCAAACTATGAACGACAGCTAGCTAGCGATCAATATTAGCTTAAATAATGAAAAAGAGAACTTTCTCCAAGATGCCTCTTCAGGTTAGAGGTTGACTCTTTTGAAGCGGATAGCAGTTTGGTTGCTGGCAAACACAGCTTGCATTGTAGGCAACTGTTATGTTGTGACCTTTGCCAAATTTGAAAGTAAAACGGTCCCGGTATTTCCATAACATAAACGTGTTGCGCTGGTTGCTTTCTGTCTCACTCTCCATTCTACTGTCTTGTGAGTCAGGCAGGCTGCGCGCTTTTTTCTTCTTCTTTTTTTATAATTTTTCGTGAGGGGCGTATGGGAGATACACTCCAGAGTTGCCTATCATTGGATAGATTTTACAACTGAGTAAACATTAAATGAAAAAAAATAAATGAAATTAAATGAAAAAAAAAATCCAATGTAATCCCTTCAGTAATCTAAATATTTTAAAAATGTAACTGTAATTTGGTTACCATCAATTTAAATGGTAACTGTAATGCAATACCGTTACTCATATTTCGTATTTTAAATACGTAAAGCCGTTACATGTATTCCGTTACTCCCCAACCCTGGAAGTGGCTATGACATAACAGCTCACTCAGGATGTGATCCTGAAACCCATGAAAACCTGCAAGCTTCAAGACCTTCAGGGAGGGAGGACACTGTGAGAAAGATCGAGTGACGAACTTCAAGACATGAGAATGGGAGGGAATGAAACACTGATAAAAATGATTTATGCTCTCTGCATAAATTTCTCTGACATTATAATAGCCTATAGCAGGCACTACCTAATTGTATATTTGTCCTCATTAACAATGACTTCTAAACACTCCAGGGTAAGATATGGAATACTGAAAGGATCAGTAAAATTATGTCCAAATATGTCTTAATACTAAATGGCATCTCACTTCTAGTGTTACCATAAAAGATGCAGGTGTAATCACTGTTCCAGATCTCTCATTTGAAATGCATGTTAAAAACATTTCCAGGATTCCTTTGATAACCTTTGGAACAAGCCAGGTCATGCTTTCATTACTATGCAGTGCATACTCATGATAGTAATGCTTTGCAAACTGGATTTGCAAACACCTTTTTGAGGTCAGCATCTACATCTAATTAGGGTCTCTAAGTGGATGCAGCTGCTCACATTCTAACCCGAAAGTGGAGATTTGAGCACATACTCCCAGTGTAACCTTCTCTTTATTTTCGCCAATGGCTTGCTCTTGGGGGTTCAGGCCTTCTGACAAATTCTCTTTGTAATAGACGCAATATAATATAATATTATATGTATATATATATATGTAGCCCTATGGGAAACCAGGGTTATAATTTAAGTTGATGCATTTACAAATAAAGTTCATAAATAGTATAAATAGAATTAAAAAGGTTAAAAACATTCATTGTGATAATGTGTGCAGTTTTAATGTATTTTGCAGAGTGTGATTTCATGTTTAAGTTCATGGATTATATTATTTAAATGTTGTGAGATTTATTTTGGTTGTGAAATACTAAGTTTATGGTGATGGCAACGCAGTAATATTACCTTATATTGTATGCAAAGAATGTGTAGTTAATTTTGTAATTTTTTGTTATTGGTAATTATTGGACCAATCAAAAGCGAGCGGGAGGTCATGGGTGAGCAGGAAGTGCAGTGAGTGAGAGAGAAGGAGAAGCGCGTGTGTAAGGAGCTACTGTGTGAGTGAGTCAAGTGTTAGTTGTTAATTACGTTACCCACGTAGTTAATCGTTTTGAGTATAATAATGTAGGTGCACAGCCCGTGGACTTTCCGAATTATTATACGACACTGCCGGACTGGGTGGAACCCTTTCTGCAGAGAGGAGTCACCGTTCTGCCTGCCCCATAACGGAGCGAGACAGCCAACTTGCTCCCTCTGTTTTCAACACGGGCCGGAGGCGAGAGGAGTCGCACGCGATGCGGTGAAATCGGACTTCTTAGTGAGTTGTGTTTTGTTTTGCACCGTCAAGGAAGGAGCCGATAAAGTTTGTGCTACTGCGCACACGACAACACACCAGGCCTGCAACGCATGGATTGGGGTATTTTATTTTGCCGTTTTTATTTCTGTTGCTAGAAGTTTCCTGGGCCCATTAGTTAAGTTATTGATACTGGAATGTATATTTCTTTCTAAGGGTATTTCATTTGGTTTAAGCAATGTAAAAGATGACAACATTTTGTTTGTTTGAAGGCTATAAGCTATAAAGACTTTCTGTTGGTAATGCCAGACTTGTAAACAAGTAAATAGTTCATTTAAATTTAAAATCATTTCAGTGTATCTGGAGGTTTATTCACAGTTAAGCTTTATAATATTAACATAGCTCTTTACCACGGAGGTGAGAGTTCAATTCATGGTAGTGTAAATGTAAAACCTATGCTAGGGGACCCAACGCTCAAAAATCAGAGAACAGTTAAAACAATAATATATTAATACGCTGGATGAAAGAACTCAGGGTAGCTCCCTCAGTAAGGCCAGTATAGCAAGGGGGCGCTACACACACACACACACACACACACACACACACACACACACACACACACACACACACATATATGTGTGTGTGTGTTTCACACAGGCAATAATTCATCCTAAGTCTTGATATACCCACTTAGTTCCATAACCTGTTTACTGCCTAGCAAGCATAACTCAGAGGGAGAAAAAGGAATTTTTATACAAATGTGGATAAATTTAAAGTTTTTACATGCCCATAACTTGCATTTTTGAAAAATGTGTTTTCAGTGAATAAATTCATGAGCTTAGGAGTGAAGAGAGAGATACTGGACCAGCTCAAGGCCACTGCTAGAAATGGTAAGGCAAATGTAAGATTAACTAGCTAGCTCACTAATGTTACATTTTTGTCACATTTGTATGACTTAACTATAATGAACATACATAGAAAAGGAACTTTTTTCTCATAAATAACGTAGATATGTAAATAAATTTGTCTTCTGACCTTTCTCTCCAAATATCTACTGTAAGCTTGTGTTTTCTTTTGAAATGGAGGGACAGGTGCTGACAAGACATATTTTGGACTTGCATGCAATTCTTTATAATTTGAAACATAAATACACCCTCTTAGAAAAGGAACTTTTTTCTCATAAATAACGTAGACATATTTTGGACTTGCATGCAATTTTTTATAATTTGAAACATAAATACACCCTCTTATTTGTTGTACCCAATCTGTGGTTTTTCAAATGCATTCTGCTTTTTAGGCTTAAACCTAAAGCTAGCTCACTAATGTTACATTTGTGTCACATTTGTATGACTTAACTATAATGAACATACATAGAAAAGGAACTTTTTTCTCATAAATAACATAAATATATAAATACATTTGTCTGCTGACCTTTCTCTCCAAATATCTACTGTAAGCTTGTGTTTTCTTTTGAAATGGAGGGACAGGTGCTGACAAGACATATTTTGGACTTGCATGCAATTTTTTTATAATTCGAAACATAAATACACCCTCTTATTTGTTTTACCCAATCTGTGGTTTTTCAAATGCATTCTGTTTTTTAGGCTTAAACCTAAACCTAACCTAAATGATAACATTATTGACATTAACGTTAATGTGTGTTAATGTTTCAGTAAACAAAGAATAGCTTGCTGGGGAGCTACATACCATATGTGTCCTTAGGTTACTGATAACAAGTACTGCCAAACTACTCTGTAATTGTAGCTAGGTAGTTACTTTGTGTTGGTGTGGAAAACAGAAGAGACTCTGGAATATTGAACTTGGCAAACGTGACAACTTTGTTGTTAGGTGTCTGCTGAAAGAAAGAAAACTGGGTATTTAGAAGATAAGATTAGTAGCTATGTAACTAGCTAATATTCTACTTGTTTGTCTACATACTAAAAAATGTATAATGTTAGTCTTAACAAGCAACATCACATAAAATGTTCTTCTTGGGTTTTTTAATATGCTAACAATACACACAATCACACTACAACTGTCAGCATGCACTGGGACACTGCAGCTCAATCCCTTTGGACATGCATTGGAGCTGAGTAATAAATTAAGTATTCTCAATGCTATTGTGCTATTGTGTAAATACTCATTATCTTAAACATTTAGGCCTTGGAAGCCTTTGAGGGAGTTTACAACCTATAGTGTTTTGGTTCTTTCTTTACTCAGTGCATTTCTAAAGTTAGCTCACACTGTATTTAAAATAATTTCACAAAATTGAGTTCATCTGTTTCTTGTGTGCTCTTTGGTGTTTCAACCAAAAAGTGTTTAAACTCCCCTGAACCTTCCAATGTTTCTCTGGCTGAAAATGTAGTGCAACACAGACATTTATTAATCATTTCATTTAGCCTCAGAGAATCCCAGTAATATTTTTCATCATACAAGACACAAAATTCAGCTATTTTATAACTCTGACTTAGTTTTTACACAACAAAATACAATGTGGCTTCTACAAGGATACCACCAGAGAGTAAATAGTAAACTGAACTCTTACACCCATTCCTGTACCTGAAAATAAAAAAAAAAATACAGATCATGTTTATTGTTTCTGACTCTTTTGTCTATCCCACATTTTAACAAGCTATGACTATGCCATGCTTTTCTGGTCTGGACAGCAGAAAAGTACATGATAAAATTGTTACAAGGAAAATAAGGCATTTTGCTCATAAACTGGACTACAGGAAAATCAGGCAAAAAAGTTTGAAAAAAGTTTGTTTCAGCTTACTCACAGTAGCCAGCAGTAACTTCTCCAGTTCTGTTGTGCCACGTAATCACTGACAAACTGTCAGGACTCTTGCATCAATGGCTTCATTATAGTCTCACAGCTGAAGTGCCATGGTTCCACAAAGCCCCACATGGGACTACTCATCAACTCCCATACAGATGTTGAACTCATACTCACCATAAATTTCTTGTAGAGTTCATAGGTCAGCAGGGGGTTAGGAAGTTCCCTGAAGTAGAGCTTGCATAACGACCCCACACAGTGAATGTCTTGCAGATAAACCTCCCTTGTCAGGTCAGGCCTTAGCTTAGAAATAAATTCTTGCCTGCAAATACAAATACACACACATACACAAAGTTAATGTATAATAGCTGTGTGAAAATGTGATATGGCACAAACTGAGGATTGAACTGAGGAATATTGGCTCATTATACCAAATTGTTATTGTCTGTTTTAGTGTGAATTTCCCAGAATGACAACTTTGTATATTTTAAATTTTATGTCATTGCACATTTAGCCTGCAATTTAAATGAAGTCTTTCCTTACCAGTGAATATGCTTACATATAGCTACCCTTTTCCTTTTCTTCCCTTTCTAATTGATTCAGTTTTTATATTTACATAGACAGGGAAACAATACTGGCATAATTTTAAACAATAAAAACAATACTGTTTGAAATAGCTACTGAGAAGAAGTTTCTGTGGCTGTGTTGCCATTAGTTATGGAGTGGAATACTTTAGAATTTTGCAGTGGACTTGCTTGTATGTTGTATTTTCTTATTCTATTTGTAATAGCAATTTAAGAGTCAGTGTAATGGAGGTAACTGAGGAAGAAAAAAACACAAAAGACAACAGAATCAACCTGATATTCAAATAATAATATTATTATACCTTCATTTAAAGTATCCAGAAATCATTCACTGAAACAAAGCTTAGGAAGCTAAAGAAACTGAAGTTACCCATAAAGTAACTTTTACATTATGTTCACTGTAACAAATTGCTGAAGAAAACAGGCAAATTCTGACAGTAACATGCTGTTTCCCATTAAAACGGTACTATACCGTAGAAAACAATGCATTCTGGGCGATATTTATGGGCAGCTTGCCATTTCCCATAAAATACTGCAATATACTGTGAATAGCATTGCATTCTGGGGGTGATGTTAGAATCAATGGCAGAGAGGCCCCGCGAATACAGAACGCTACTGTATTTCTAGAGGAGACACGCTGAACACAAAGTCGTGAAGCCATCAACTCTGGACTTTCTTTTCAAGGAATATCCATCTGAATCCTGCACTTTATGAGCAAATCATACGGTAAGTAGAAATACATTTTATCTGTCTGGCGATGTTTGCTTACTATCGTCATCTTTAAACAAACTCTGACTAATCAGTAATGTAACTAAGGCTATGTTCACACTGTCAGTTCTAAGGCTACGCTCACACTGTCAGTCCAAATCCGATTTTTTGCATATTCGATCAGAATCTGATCTTCCTGATTGACTGTCCGCATTGTATATTGCAAGTGATCAGATCCGATCTGTGTGTCCGGGTGGCAATCATCATTTTCGGTCTTATCCACATTGGTTGCTATAGTAATGACATTGCGCCCGGAAGAAGAAGTAGTTAGCATAAACAAAACAAAATGGAGGGTAATGAAATGGGCTTGCTTATTTACAACACGGCAATGTGGAGCCGCGGTGCAAGTTTTATGAAAATAATGAGACAGTGTCAGAGACGGAGGAGGCGACAATTCTGTCGAACACGTGTTAGCTCCAGCTGACTACAACCTACAACCGCTCATCAATGGCTCTCTCCGCCACCAAACTAGCATGTTTCCTGTACGTGTGACGTACATGTGAACTTTACGTGGCGTAAAAAGTCACATACGTAAAAAAAAAAAAAAAAACACCTGAAATCTGATCAGAGCATTTGAATCGGATATCGAACCACATACGAATGTGGTTTGAAACGGATTTGTAAAAATCGGATCTTATGTGATTTTTGGCTGTTCAGACTTGCTACATATGATCAGATTCCAATCGGATATGCACAAATATCGGATTTGGACTGACAGTGTGAACATAGCCTAAGCTAGCTTGCAGCACTCTTATGCGGTCCTCTTAACTTGCCATGCTGTGACTGAAGAGTAGGCCTACAGCAGTAATGTTAACTTTTTTATTACTATTTTGTAGGTAAGGCCGATTTCTGAATAGCTCAAATAAGTCTGACAGATTGGTTTTTGTTTGTTCGGTTGGTTTGCGGCTAGAAGCATTATTGTGCTTATAGGTTTGGGAGTTTGTCCTCTCTTTTCTGTGCATTTTCACCTGAATGGGTAACATTAGTTGTAGCTAACGTTAAAAGACTAACTTTAGTAGAGTGAGTTAAAGCAAACTTTTGAATCATAAGTTTAAAAAATATTGAAAGTGACACCAACGTTACGACCGACAATTTCTCCAGCAAGCGAGCTCCTCTACCAGATGGGTAACGTTACAGCTTACAGTCACAGATGAGAAATTTGGGGGTTTATGTTACAGTTAATGTTTTAATCAGATTTTTGTCATACGTTTGATGTGTGCGGTGCAGTCATTTATTGTCCGACATTGCAACTGGGGTGAGAGGATTGTTCCAATAACATAACATTAACATTACAGTTGTCTGCCACAGTGGCTGATGTCAAGAGGACCCTCACCCTACCCCTGACTCCACATCTAATACTGCTCGGTATGTATGCAGTGAATTGACATACTGTATATTGCATATCAGATGAGCTTTTCAAGTTATCTGTATTCCAGCAAAGCATGAATGTTCTTCCAAGTAGAGATATTTACACAAGTCAGGATGCTTCCTGAAATTACTCTAATTTCATGTTTTAGGTGGAACAGAGCATGTGACTGTTAGACGCTGGATGATCAGCCTTGAGGGTCATGTCATATGTGAGGGCATCCAACCAACCTTTGTGACGGGGCTTGTTGCTCTGTTTTCAGTGTACTACATCTTTAACCTACTGTACCAAGAGGAGGCTGCCCGTACACTTGAATTCATTCATAGGTAAGGCTTGTGTTGTCCAATTGTCCTTTTTTCTCTCGCTCTCCCTCTCTTTTTTCACATTCATCATGCGCATCTTAAACCCTGACTTCATGACCACTTCATATAGTAGCAGACTTTATTTCTATCCAACCTCTAATCTCAGACTACTGTGTTTTTCAGACGCTTCATTGGAATCAACCCAGAAAGAGGGACAAAGGTCAGTCGGGGCAAGATCATCTCCAAGAGGACAAGGAGAGTCGTTCCGAAGAAGTCTGTCACAGTCAAGCCCCATATCTCCACTCTTCTGAAGAACCTCATAGACTTTGAGTGGAATTTCATATAGGTCAGTGAGGGCTCTCTACCCAGGCACTTCACATCAACGCAGCCACGGTTATTTGCCATTTTTTGTCTTAAATTATGTATGCATAATCATATTCTTTTTCTCCTGCCCACTAAATATGTTATATTCCACTTCAAAAATTTGGGAATTCTGTTCAATTTTTGACAGTGTTTGAAGGGATGATGTATCTTGCCAATGTGTTGTGAAATGTATCGTGTTATAGTGATTTGTCTAATGGAGGCACTTTAATTTTGCCTAAAGGACCACTCAAGTCTGACTGGCTAGATTTTCCACCATTTAGATAAAAAAAATCTTTTTTAATATTTTTCAGTTTGTGTGAAAGTGGAAGTCTCTCTCCTTGTAGATTATTATGGTTGTGGGATTGATGTTCTTTTTCAATCCCACTGACAAATTGTGCATTTTGTATTGAAAATGCAGTGACACTCGCAGTGGCAAGATGCATCATTCCCCCAATTTTATTAAAAAGTTGATTAGTGTTATCACACTTGATGAACGAATGGATAACTGCCATGTTCTGTTATGCATACCTGAAATTTCCAACTGTAATGGAAAAACCAGTTTGTTTGTATCAACAAATTAAGTATTTCAGTTGGTGCTGCCTTTTTAAAATGAATGTTGGGTTACATAATTGATCTTATATTTTCTAAGTCTCTTCTTTTCCATAGAATGTTTTTATTGCTGCATTTTAGTTAACTAAATCATTCAGTATATATATGTTGTATAGAATATCACATTTAAATTGCTAATCAAGGTTACAGTAAAGACAGTGCTTAATTCATAGTAATTGGCTGTTATCAATACTGCCAGTAATATGCTCTATTTATAAAAATGACTACATGGTACTGTATTTGGGATTATGGTGAAATTCCATTGTTAATGTAAAAAAACAATATTGTACTGGCTACCCTGCTGCCACTAGTTTACTGTAAATTCAATAAAATACAGCACTATACCGTGTTTTAGTACATTGTATTATAACAGTAATAAACTGCAAATTAAGTTTACAGTAAGCAAACTGTAGAAAAAATGGTGATGGTATTGGCAACCCTGCTGCCACTAGTCTACTGTAAAATCAAGAAAATACAGCAATATACTGTAATTCAGCACATGGTATTATAACAGTAATAAACTGTAAAATAGATTACAGTAGGAGAACTGTAAAATTAACAGTAAACTACTGGCAACCCTGCTGCTAGTATTTTACTGTTAATCTACATCACAATCTTTTACAGTGTACACTCTATGTCTTAACAATAAGCAATAATATATGCATTTTTAAAAAGAAAATGGAAAGAAAATGGAAAGTACGATTCAAATCGATTTAAATCAATGCCCAAGTTGTCTGCTAGCTCCTGCCCCTTGGTAGAAGACTCTGACTTGCCTTCTGATAGGCTAGGTAGAATCTGTGGTAATCTTTACATAACTTTGATGGTAGTGTAGCATAGTGGCAAAGAACAGGGCTTGAAACCAAAATGTTGCCAGTTTGATTCCCCGCTGAGGTACTGCTGTTGTACTTGCCGTTGGGCAAGGAACTTAACCCCAAATTGCCTCAGTAAATATCCAGCTGTATAAATGGATAACATTTAAAAACTGTAACCAATGTAAAATCACTCTGGTTAAGGGCATCTGCTAAATGACAATAATGTTGTAATTGCCTAAAAAGGAAAATTACTGTGTCCATAAAGGAGTACTATTGGTTAATTTTAAAATGGTAGATGCACATTACATCTAGAGATGTGTAAGAGACTGACTGATAGGTGGACAGACACAAATGAAAAACAGAGTAATGGAAACCAATAACATATATTTGAGAAAAAGTGGAAATTGTAAAAATTCACTAGTAGCCTCTATACTGAAGTTCACAGTGCAGGCCTTGTTGCTCAAAATGTATGCAGTATGAGGGCTCCATTTCATTATGCTGTGCACTTTTAAAATGTCATTTGCTTTGAAAAAGCAATCAGGGGAGTAGAATCCCTGAAGGCTGAATAAAACCACTCCAACTGTCTCCTTCTCCAGTTGCCCATGTAACCATCTCAACATGTCAGCAATGGTTTTCTTTCTCCTACCCGAGCTAATTATGGCCAACGAAAATAGTTAAACTAGTTAATTATCTAGAAAAGTTTACATGATGTATCTGAGATATTTTTAAATAAATCTACCATTAGAATGTTTAATATTATTATCTTACTATATTTTATTCTGCAATGAGTGGAGGGAATGTTGAAACAAAGTTAACCCTGTGTCATGTGGATAAAATTGACTCTACAAACAATGTTTTGGATATAAAGGAAATTATTGGCAGGGACAATTTCAGTTCCTAATTATTGGTGGGGTCGCATATCTCTGGTCCCAACCAAAATTGATCACTTGTCAATTGTAACGACACACAAAGACAGAATCATACAAATACACAAGTTGTCCCCGAATGACTGCCTTAAAACAATTACAGGTATCTAAAATATTTTTTACTTTAGATCTTAACTTCAGACAATGACACCATTTCATCTGATCCAATAGTTTTTTGTAAAGTGCTCCACAATCAAGGAACACAGGCTAAAGATCTAGGCTTTCCCATCACTGTTCAAACCCTAGGAAGATTAAAAGATTACAATGCCTGTGGATGCAAGACCATGAATCTGATAATGATGCAATGATCTTTTCAAAAAAGGACAATGATATAAAGAGAGCAACCCATTTTGCCATGTTGTACAGATCAGTTATGGATGAATGGTCTGGCACTTGTTATAAGTTTGATGATACACTGTGTCTTGAACCTTTAGTGTACTGGGTTCTGCTTGTATGTAAATAATCACCATAATGTAATACGGATTAGAAAATGCCTTGCATGATGACCTTACTGACATTGAAAAACATGTTTATTCCTGAAGTAAAAACCTAGTTTCAGTTTCTTAGACAACTATCAATATGTTTAAAATTCCGGTTCATTCATCCAAACCAAAAGCTGAAATGCACATAGAACACATTTTCAATAAGTTGGCCATAAAAATGTGCTTCCATTTGTCTGTGGTAAGAGTATAAAAACATGAATTGAGATTTCCTTAGAGTTAGCACCAGTTTCAGATGGAAAAAGTTGATTTTCAAATGCTAGTTGCAGATCCTAAAAAGCCACTTGAATCTTCGATACTCTCGAATAAATGAGTGTCATAAGCATATAAGTGAAGTTTGGCAGATGCTAGGGGTAGGACTACACACACTCCTCACGCACATGCACACTTTTTGTTTTATTTGGCCCATGCCACAACATAGCAGCCAGAGGCAGAGGCGGGTAGCAGCCTTTAGATTATTGTCATTTAGCAAACACTCTTAACCACAGCGACTTACAATTTTATCCATTTATACAGATATTTATTTATATTGATACAGATATTTACTGAGGCAATTGTGGGCTAAGTACCTTGTCCAAGGGTACAGCAGCAGTGCCCCAGTATGGAATTGAACCAGCAACCTTTTGGGTAAGAGCCCTGCTCCTTACCACTACACAATACTGCTGACCATAAAATGCATGAAAATGTGAACTACTGACTGGCAGAGGAGGGAGAGAAACCTTGGTGGGCATCTTTGAATATTACAGAGATACTGGGACTAGTGTGGATGTAGTCTGAATGGGGAGATCAGTGTTCAGCATTTGTTGGGGGCTTACAACAATTTAGTTGTTTTCAGTTTTGTTGTTTCTGTCAGGATGCCATTATGCAGTTCTTATTGGGGACCTACCATGACTGGAGCATGAGGTCATTTTTATGTGGTGTTTTGGCTCACTGGGATTCACAAGACTGCTTATTTTTAAAGCCACCTGTTCAAAGTTGGGCCAATGAAGCTGGGCATTGGGTTGTAGTGTGATCACTCAGTGTAGCTGTGAGCTATTTACACACAACCTTCTTCATTTACTGAAGATGGACATAAGAGCCACAGGTCACAAGTCACTCATGTCCATGGCCTTGGGGTTCTTTGGGACAGAAATTATGTTATTTAGGTTAGTGGGACAAAGTTTGTGTCTAAGCACAACTGGAAAAGTCTGGCAAACACATTCTCAAGTTTTTTTCCACACAATCCTTTAAAACCCGACTCATAAGGCCATCTGGCCCAGAGAAAGCCTTTAAATTTCAATGATTTCACTGCATCATTAGATTATGAGTAACTAGTCTGAGTTTGGGAGGACACATATTTCTTCATATTAGGCAGGAGGGTTGTAACCAGCAGAAATACAGGTTTATCAGCCATCAATGTGTATGGTTGTGTAGCCCTCTAAGTTGATATCCTTGATGTCCATCGTTAACTATGCATCTGTAAGGCAGAAAAGACCAGTTAATCCTCATTGTGCCTTGTCAGTGCTGTTACCTTGTTCATTTTGTTAGGCAGGAAACATGCATGAGTATAGTGGCAGGTAGTGGATGTCTACTGTTTCCTCTTTTCAATATGTTGAATATCCCTCCCCTTGATCTTTGCTTTCTCCTGTTCTTATGTTTGGATGTAGTTCTACTTTACAAAATGCATGTAGGTTTCTTGCCCCTCCTGCTCCAGTCCCTGAACGGGTGCGTACCACAAACACAGCAGTTAGATCATGGTGTATAGGACCTGGGTTTCCATGGCATGTGGCTTTGCGATAACTGCACATAACAGGTCTGTGAAAAAAACAGATTGTCCAATAAAGACCATATATCACATATTGATCATAATTTAGATTTAGTGTTATCACTATACACTTACATACAGCATGAAGAAACAAACAATTGAGCCAAAAGCACAAGCCAAGGGTTGATGGACAGAATCACACCCCTGCCCCTTTACTACAATTTGATTAGAGCGAACAAAAACAGGAAAATTTACACAAAATGGAGGATAACAAGGCACCTAGGCCCACCACACAGCCATTTGGAAATAGACCAATGTGTAGTAGTGTACCAATCCATGTGTCTTTGCAAGCCTCCACCGCATCCAGAATCGTTGTCTGTGATGCTGTCCAAGTGAGGGACATCAACAAATTGTGAACTCAACATAAGTTTCCCAGTGCTTTGGTAGGATAAACCAGTTGGAACATTGGCACATCTCCAGTATGTTTTATTCACCTTTTTAAGAGCTTTTATGATTGCATGTGTAGGTGGTGCATGGGTTTGCACTGTTTTTGCAACACATGGACAGAATCAGCAATCATCCCTTCTTGCCCCCTGCCCTTGGTCCTTTTGCCATTCTAGTTTATGATTGATGCAGACAGTATTTCTCAAAGCTGATCAGTTTTTTTTGAGCAAGAGTATTGCATGTCTGCCAGTTTTGTTGTTAGACTGCAAGTTTAAGGAAGCGTCCATTTTGGCCGAACTCCACGTCTGGCAAAATTTATGGACCCCATAACATTAATTGTGATGTTGCACTCGTGGGGGTCACTGCTGCCAGTGTGGTGGAGTACATCTGAAGTTTACCTGAAGAATACTTTTACCTGAATTTTCAATGCTCTTATTGTGTTACTGTTAAAGTGTAGGCAATCCAAACAACAATGTGTAGATCAAGAATTAGAAAAGCAAAACCATTTATAACAACTATTAATAAAAAGTACTGGGATGGTTGTTACTTCCTCCAACTTGTGTTATGTTACTTCTCTGCTATCTCTCAATTTCAAACACTGCTTGACATTATAGGGAGAGATCAGGGTGGGAGAATATGTAATTTATTAATGTGTAGCATTAAAAACTGACTCCCTTGCAGTTTGTTTTATAACTGTATCAACCAATACTATGAATATTATCATTTAAACGTGATATCCAGAGGTTACTGCTTCTGCCAAGTCACTGAAACAATGACAGCGGAATGTGTCCAAAATGCGGTACCAAAAACACCCTTTCCCCCATCTGCAAATACAGTATATATAGTACAGTACCAAATTTGCAACATGCATGGACTTCCTCACTCGCTTGCTTGGATTGGGAGCTCCTTCATTATCAGTACTTTGCCATGTGCTTTACTCTGTCTTTTGGAAAAAAGAAAACTGCAACATCGATGAATATTCATTAGCTCATTTCATCTATGCCGCCACAGTGGCAGCAGTGGGAGATGTGACAAATTAACCTGTTGCATCTGTGCCCAGGGTCTCTCTCATCCTAAATCAGGCTTTATGTCATAAAAAAACTAATGGAGGCTAATTTTGGCTGCGTCCCAAATTTTTTCTCACTTGCCCTTAGCCTTTCCCCTCAAAATTCCACATAGTCGAGGATGCCCCAGATGAGAAACAGGAACTTGCACTTGATTGCTTACTTCAACTAAGTATGTTAGACCAGGAGTTCTTCCATCTGTTAGCCCAGGGTGTGCATTTGGGCTGACAGGTCTTTGTGAATTTTTCAAAAGTTTCATTCATTGGCAGTAGTCCTGAAAAGTTCCATATTGTTAACCAAAGGTTAACCAAAGATGGTGTTGAATTACTGTATGAATTAATGTTTCTCACACAAAATAATAAAAACAGTGGTTACATTTGACCAAGTGGTTCTCATGTATTTTAATTAGAAGTGAACAGACATTGTAATAAATGACTTTTCAGCTGGATTTCACATTTGAAACTAATATGAATGCTCTTGATATTCATAAAACCTGGAAGGTTACACCTACATACCTGAACTCACTACTACAAGCCTATGTTCCCTCTTGACTACTACACTCTGCTACCAAACAGTGTCTATTGATCCCGTTGCATTGTAGCACAAAAGCACCATCCAGAACTTTCTATGCCGTTGTCCCCCAATGGTGGAATGAAATTCCACACTTCATCTGTTCTAGCGAGTCCCTCTCTGTCTTCAAGAAACATCTGAAGACTCAGCTCTTCTGCTCTCAACTGAGCACCTGAAACACTACCCCCTAAAGGAACTTCTCATGTCTCAAAACTGTTTCCCTATTTGAAAAAATAAAATGTAATCTAATGGTTTAATGCACTCGTTATCTCTACCAGCTAGCTTGTACCTTGTCTGGCCAACCACTGAAACCTGGTCAGACAGCGCTTCTAATATTGTTGACTCTTTATGGTTTTTGGCTTGTGTTGTACTCTGCCTCACTTGTAAGTCACTTTGGATAAAAGTGTCTGCCAAATGAATACATTTAAATGTAAATGCACCTGTTGATGCAGTGCAATGCAAGCAGGTCAGGGACATTGGGCACTGCCCGTGGCTCAGTTTGGACCCTGATATGTGATTTAAGGTCTCTGGTTTAGAACCAGACATATACTCTGTCAGGTCTCAACAACTGGGAGAGAATGGGCTGAGTGTATTGACAATGGTTTAGCTACTTTTTAAGGAAAATAATTTAATAAGATTGATAATTTTGGGAAGAGCATTCTCCTTGCTCCATGTGAAGCATAAGACATCCACAATTCTCTTCCAACTGCTTGTCTTTTGCAGCTCTTTGTGCCTCTCCCCATGACAAATTCATTTCCTTCAGTTCCTGCTCAGTGATCCTCCACCAAGGTGTCGTGGGATATTGCAACCTCAGAGCATGACCAAGCCATCTTAGGCAGTGGTGTTTGATCTCTTGAATCACACTAAGTCATTTTATCTTTTCATAGAGCTCTTTGTTGGAGATTTTGTTAGGCCATTAGATTCTGCAGATCTTCTTTTAACTATTTAGCAGCTATTGTGGAAAGCCTCGATCTTACTCATATCACACTTAGCCCCTCGCCAGTACTCAGAACCATACAGGAGAACCGTCTTTACTGAAGTTTTATATGGCTGGATCTTGGTTCTTATGATGTATTGGTTTGATTTCTAGATGTTATGTAGCTGTGCGAATGTAGAGCACACCTTTCCAAGTCTTCTGTGGATGTCTTTTTGAGCTCCATTGTATATTTGGGAAGCCTGATAAGCAAAGACAAAGTCATCAATGATGTCAAGTGGCTCACCATTAATGGTGGTGGGTGTACTAACAGCGGAATTGATGTACATCACTTTTGTTTTTGTGACATTTACATTGAGACCACTTTGGTGTGCAAACTCAGTTAGTCTGTTTGTCCTCTCTTGCAGGTATTGCTGAGTAGCAGACAGGACAGCTAAATCATCAGCAAAGTCGAGGTCCTCAAGCTGAGAGAATGGGGTCCACTGGATGCCACAGGGTTTATCGGATGTTGTTTTCCTCATAATCCAGTCTATAAGCACCAAGAGGAGAATGAGGGATAGGATACAGTCTTGGCGCACTCTAGATGTCACAGAAACCCAAGGTGACAAGTTGGTGTCAGTAACAACACTGCATCGGAAGTGTTCCTAGAAGAGCCCTATTATACGTATCATTTTAGGAGGAATGTCATAAAATTGCAAGATCTTCCATAGGGTTTCCCAATGTAAACTGTTGAAGGCTTTTTTGAAGTCAATGTAGTTGACAAAGAAGGGGACATTCCATTCAATACATTGTTCAATGATGTTTCTCAATGCAAATATTTAGTCCATACACTCTCTGCCTTCACAGAATGCAGCTTGTTCTTGATGGAGTTTCTTGTCAATAGCTTGATCTATTTGACCCAATAGAACTCTGCAAAAGACTTTGCTTGGTAAAGACAGCAGTGTGATTCCACGCCATCCTGGACGTTGCCTTTTTTAGGGATCTTGATAATTAGACCTTTGCACCAGTCTTCAGGGATGGTACCACTGTTCCAGATTGTTAAACAGCGATGTTAGAATGTTCCAAGGTCTGCTTTGAGAATTTCTGCATATACAAGGTCAATGCCAGCTGCTTTGCCATTCGTCATGGCTTGGATTGGGTCTTTAACCTCTTTAAGTGTTGGTGGATGGATGTTAATGTCCAATATGACTGTTGGGTTGGAAGGGTTAGCTAGTTCATCTGGCTCGGGAAGATTTAGAACTCCCGGGAAGTGCTGCATGCAGCTTGCAGCCTCTTCGTCATGTGATGTAATTTTCTTGCCAGATTTACTTTTGATGGGGACTGAGGGTTGTTTCTTCTTCTTTTTTCCATTGAGGTTTTATTGATTTTGTAAAGAATACTCAGATTTCCCTAAGCAGGTGTTTCTTTGGCTTCCTTACAGTAGCTAAGGCATCAATGTAGGATATTTTGTTTTGCCTGGCACTTTTATATATTTCTTTGTGATGTAGCACTTAGATTATTGGCTTTCAGCTCTTTCCGCTCACTGATTTTTTGCTAGATGTTATCCATTCTTTTAGATTCTTCTTCTTCTTAGTGCCTAAGATTTTCGCAGCTGACTCCGCATATGTTGCTTTTATGGAGGCTCAGTGCTGTTCCACATCTGGGTTTTCAGCCTTACCCACTTCAGAGTACCAAAAAATGATTATTCAGCTTGATTACAAATTCCTTAAGTACTGAGGGACACTTTAGCCTTGACACACCGAGGTGTTTATGATGGTCTAGGTGTTTTGGGGTTTTATGTAACTTTAGCTTCACAAGTGCACACAACAGATGGTAATCACTTGCAACATTGGCTCCATGGCAGACCTGGACATCTTGAAGAGAGCTTCACCATCTACCATTGATCATAATATGATCAATCTGGTTGTTCATCTTCATGTCTGGCGAAATCCAGGTCAGTTTATGAATATCTTTGTGTGGGAAGATGGCACCTCCGATTACAAGTTTGTTGTAGGCGCAAAATCTGACCAATCATTCTCCATTGTCATTTTCTTCTCCACACCCATGGTTTCCCTTTGTTCTTGGGGTTAGGCTATTGTCACTCCCAACTTTAGCATTGATGTCCCCCATCACGATTAGCATATCATGCTTAGGGATAACGTGAGACCACAGACTGTAATTGGTCACACCAGCCATCTTTGATGTCTGGCTCAATGTCGTTAGTTGGAGCATAACATTGTAAGATGGTTAGTTTACAACGTCTTGCATAGAAGTTTGCAAGCAACAATCGAGGACTAATAGGCTCCCATTCAATCAAGGTGTTCACTCGATCCCTCATCATGGGGGAGTCACTCAGAACAAGCCCATCTACACTCGCTTATTCCAAGTAAATCTAGCTGGTATATTTTCATCTCTTTGATGATCTGTGACCTTGCTTTTGAGGTTTTGTTCTTTGTTCTGACATTCCATATTCCAATCTTTGTAGTGTATTTTGATCCAATTAATCTTTTGTGCATCTGGGTTTCCGATGGCTTTGGCCAGATGCGGTCAAGTTGGATTAGATTGGCTCAAGTCTACATTTGACCTTTCAGTAGTTGGTAGAGATATTGTATCAATATCTGTAACAGTTACTTTTTCTATGACAGGGTTGTTAACCCTATGCAACATCCCCAACCCAGAGCTCCAGTTGTTATGCATTTATGGGACAGGGACGCAAAATTCCCTGAGGGTAAAATGCACACTGGCCCCGCATACCCCACATTTTCATCAAGCAGGAACTAAAAAGCCATGACAACTCCAGGCCAGGTCCAATGTATCAAACACACAGGTCATCAAACTTTCTCAGCAGTCATTTTTTTCACTCTTTATAGTACAGTGAAAGAATACCATGCCCAGGCGAGTAGAAACCTGACAGTGTTTCTGAACCCCATTTATTCCAATAGGTGAAATGTGATGTGTATGTTTGAAGTTGAAGATGATATAATTTGTGAAATACAATCTGTACTTGATTGAAACAACCAGTACTTGTGCAAGGACACTTTCTCTGTGTGTCTGGCTGATATCTATGTGGATGTTTGAGAGAAGGCTTGAATTCTCAGCAACTTGTCCAGGTACAGTACAGGTACAGATGAGTACAAATAGTTTGAAGGAGAGTGGACCAGCATAGCTAAAATACCATGGCAGGTCTCAAGGTAGTGTGTTTGAAAGTCTTGCCTATGTATAGATCAAGTTAAGAACTGAGATGCACATGAAAATTTCCTGTTTTTTGGGGTTTTTCTAACTCTTAACTTTGGATTAAATCAGAATGTTTGATTTGGAATTAGTGTTAATGTCAGTGGTGCATGGTTTGATATAGTTCTGGAGAGGTATTATTTGTCAAATGTCTATGTATTAGTTAATCCATACAAAAAATTATATTCTATATTTAAGAATATTAATATTCTAAGATGTATCTCATCTGACCTTTCTTTGCACTCTTACCAGCTGACTGGCAAGGGGCTGTTCAAACCCATTGTAGCCTTGCTGCAAGAGTTCTAGATCATCTGGCACTGTTTGTCTTCCCATGGTTTCTCATATTATTATGCTGGTGATTCCAACTGTCACTCTCCTTTCCCAAATCTGACACAGTTGTCACCATGCATCTTGGCTTGCCTTAATGATGTCTCATTGTGGATATCTAATCTCTACCAGGCTCAACTTTACTAAGACTGAGATACTCCACAATCCTGCAGATTGTTTCCCTTCTATGACCTCTCCATTACCAGGGTGAGCTTCAAGATCAGCCTTCAAGACTGCCTTAGGGTCACACATAACAGCCTACTTGATATTTGTAAGTTGTTCTGCATTAGGGCATCTGTCAGATGAGAAAATTTAATGATTGGTGATTTCTTTTAAGTGGCTAATTTAAATCATGGGTGTTCCATAATTTATCATTTCAGCCGTAGTTGTTTTCTCCAAATAACATGACAATTATAATGTTCCTAAACTGAAAAAAAAAAACATTTCACTCTTTCATACTTCTTGTATTTCTACATTTACATTTTGTCACTTAGCAAAAGCTCTTATCCAGACTGAAATATAAGATGAATAGCTACATTTAATATTACATTGTTTATATTAAGTAGACACTCTTATCCAGAGTGACTCCAGAAGTCAAACACGAAAGACATTCAGCAAAACGACACAGAACATTACACAAACAAGAAAACCATCATCCACACATGTGCAAGAGTTAGTGTCAAGCACACAAGGCTCAGACCACCAATGCAAGCACAAAACACCTGACAGGATATTCCAACATAATACCAACACATTCCCAGGGCCTCCCTGGATTTGTAGCACATAGTTAATGTTAATGTAACAGACAGTAAAAGTACTTCCTGGTGTTCTCCCTAGATGGACCCCTACAGGTAGACTCCCTTGTCTTTGTATGACAAGGCTAACAGACAGGGCGCCACTTCTGCTGCCCCTTGAGTGCATACAGTGCATTCAGAAAGTATTCAGACCCCTTCACTTTTTTTCACATTTTGTTATGTTGCAGCCCTATGCTAAAATCGTTTAAATTCATTTTTCCCCTTATCAAGCTACACTCAATACCCCATAATGACAAAGTGAAAACAGGATTTTGGAAATTTTGCAAATTTCTTAAAAATAAAAAACTGAAATATCACATTGACATAAGTATTCAGACCCTTTGCTATGACACTCGAAATTTAGCTCAGGAGCATCCCATTTCTCTTCATCATGTTTGAGATGTTTCTACACCTTGATTGGAGTCTACCTGTGATAAATTCCATTGATTGGACATGATTTAGAAAGGCACACACCTGTTTATATAAGGTCTCTCAGCTGACAATGCATTTCAGAGCAAAAACAAAGCCATAAGGTTGAAGGAACTGCCCACAGAGCTCAGAGACAGGATTGTGTTGAGGCACAGATCTGGGGAAGGTTACAAAAAAATTCTGCTGCATTGAAGGTTTCCAAGAGCACAGTGGCCTCCATAATTCTTAAATGGAAGAAGTTTGGAACAATTAGGACTCTTCGTAGAGCTGGCCAAACTGAGCAATCAGGGAGAAGGGCCTTGGTAAGAGAGGTGACCAAGATCCCAATACTCACTCTGGCTGAGCTCCAGAGATCTTGTGTGGAGAAGGGAGAAACTTCCAAAAGGACAACCATCACTGCAACATTCCACCGATCTGGGCTTTATGGCAGAGTGACCAGACAGAAGCCTTTTCTCAGTGAAAGACACATGAAAGCCTGCTTGGAGTTTGCAAAAAAGCACCTAAAGGACTCTCAGACTGTGAGAAACAAGATTCTCTGGTCTGATGAAACCAAGACTGAACTGTTTGGCCTCAATTCTAAGCATCATGTCTGGAGGAAATTCATTCATCACCTGCGCAATACCATCCCAACGGTGAAGCATGGTGGTGGCAGCATCATGCTATGGGGGTGCTTTTCAGGCAGCAGGGACTGGGAGACTGGTCAGGGTTGAGGGAAGGCTGAATGGAGCAAAGTACAGAGATGTCCTTCATGAAAACCTGCTCTAGAATGCTCAGGACCTCAGACTGGGCCAAAGGTGGACCTTCCAACAGGACATTGACCTTAAACACACAGCCAAGACAATGCAGGAGTGGCTTAGGGACAACTTTGTGAATGTCCTTGAGTGGCCCAGCCAGAGCCTGGACTTGGACCCAATTGACCATTTCTGGAGAGACCTGAAAATGGCTGTCCACCGACGGTCCCCATCCAACCTGACAGAGCTTGAGAGGATCTGCAGAGAAGAATGGCAGAAAATCCCGAAATCCAGGCGTGTAAAGCTTATCGCATCATACCCAAGACTCGAGGCTGTAATCGCTGCCAAAGGTGCTTTAACTAAGTACTGAGTTAAGAGTCTGAATACTTATATCAATCTGATATTTCAGTTTTTAATTTTTAATAAATTTGCAAAAATTTCTAAAATCCTGTTTTCGCTTTGTCATTATGGGGTATTGAGTGTAGATTGATGAGGGAAAAAATTAATTTAAATGATTTTAGCATAAGGCTGCAATATAACAAAATGTGAAAAAAGTGAAGGGGACTGAATACTTTCTGAATGCAATGTATGAGCACAAAATGACAATAACCAATATGCCTATAACAATGGAACGCTGCCAGAAGAGGCGGCAAAACTGAGTGTAAGTTAATGAAAGTTTCTAGCCAGTGTACACTGTGAATGCGAGTGAGTAAAACATATCAGTTTTAGCAATACAATTTCAAAGTAAAAAAAAAAAATTGTTATTGTTTTTGTAAATTTAATATCTCTGTGTCATTTAAAAGTGCCATGTTGAGCTCACACATTACAATAAATACACTAGACTAGTAACATTTTAACCTGAGTGGTAAAAATTTAAGTCTACTGACCCAGCTGGCTGGTATCCAAAATCCCCAAGTTCCACCCCTGCCCATTGACAGTACTTAGCCTATCTATTAGTTATATTAATTGTGGTTGATCTAGCCGTGGATTTGGATGGGCATGAACAAGAGTTGTGCAGAGTGTTCTCTTGTGTTCTCTTTGCTGGCTAAACTAACTAGATAGCCTGCCAGCCTGCTCAACTTGCTCTCTCTCAACTCTGCTGTCTATCTGCTGCCTCGACCACTGCTTCATCTCTGTTGAGAAATTTGATGGTTGCCTCCCTTGGACTATCATTCTGCTTCTCTCTCACTATCCTTTCTCCTTTCTTTTTTGGACACCTGACTTTTGAAACCTGAAGTTTGGCATTCTGACTGTGAATATAACTCTGACAGCATCATCAAAGAAAATTTGTGTGTGTTCATGTGTCATCCATGCAGACATCTGATTGGCCTTGAATTGATCAAAACATTTTCACAGTAAAATGGAGGAAACAGAGTCAGTCAATTCTGCACTATGTGCTTTAATGATTGTAAGAGAATTAAGTATTGGACACACATGTAGACTCTACTAAATTAGAGTCTAAAAACTAAATTTGTCAGCATGACAAATAAATTGAAAAAGTGTCCCGTATTTGAGTCTGCCATAAAGCCTGCTCCTGTGCGTTGTTCCAGGTCATGGAAAACAATCCTGGTTGTCCACTCAACAATGGGCTTGGCTGTGTGTATAGACAGTAAACTGTCCGTAACATCTTTTTCTGAAACAATATGTTATCCTGTAATAAGCCTTCTGCTTGAAAACTGACGGACAGGAACATGCTGGTGTTCCAATATCATCATACCTCTTTCAACATACCTGAAATTTTAATTTAAACATATCTTGTCAAGTTGTTTCTCTTTGCACACCACAGTTTTCACATCATTATTCCACTGACATTTTTACCTGACTAATATTACAGTGGTTTGGGTTTGAAAAGCTTTGTTTTCCTGGTTTTGAAAATTGACATTGATATATTTGAAGAATGTTATTACATGTATTTATAAGTCTTTTATTAATTTAGTTCCTGCCCTGGTGGAAAATAGTGTGCCACAGTGCCTACCCAGTATGCCCTCTGATTTAATATTAACATCCTAAAGCTAAGGGGTGGTGGATCTGATAATTTGTCAGATGGTTGTCTTACAGCAAAGATGGAAATTGCTGAAATAACAAAATAGTATCTTTGGTAATTCATTTATAAAACCCCTTTGCAGTATAAAAAAGTTGAAAATTGATTCCACATTTTCAGTGGCTGCTGGGCAGATATAAATAGAATATTGCAACAATCTTACCTGAATGTACATTTAGAAGTTGTTTTTCAAAAGTCTAAACATGCTGTTACTGCAGTTCCATACCTGAGACGCTGGATGTTCGAGGTGATCCCTGAGAGTCTATATATTCCATCCACGATGCCATGTTTCTCAATGAACTCTGCACAGGTCTTTAGAACTTGAGGAACTGCAACAATAAGAATAAAGTTATTATACTCACACTGTCCATTTAAATTACTTCTTAAAAGTTTCTTAGATTCCATTCACCCTTTAATGCACCTTATTATATGACGAACAGGGATGGAGATTACTTTATGACCATATATAGACAGAACATTTCAAGGATAGGCAAGCATAAAGCACTTTTCTAAGATTTTATCACAGCTTTATCAACAAAAATACCATTTACATATTGCCCACAAATAATGTGTATTCTCATCAGGGCATTGTTTCATGGTATCAATGACTTACATAATTCTTCTCAGTTTTGCTAAACTTAGAACAAACCCATGCTACCACTCTAATCTGCATATGGCTCTCAGCATATGTGAATTTATCCAAATATACAATGCAAATTAGTCTGACAACTAACTTATGAATCTGAGAACACCTAGAATTACCTATAGAATTATTGTCATGCAGGATAATGGTTACAAACATTTACATTCTTACAGTTTAATATCAGATGCTATGATTATATATTTCAGACCCATCAAAGATCTGCAAAGGAAACAGAGGTAATAGCGTCAAGGAAACCTTCATGAATCAATTAAGCATCTCAAGGCAAAATCACTGTAAAATGGTTAGTTATGGTGATTTCTGGGTGGTAGATTTGACCTCATTTTATAATTAATTAGACAACAAATGCAATGTAATACAAGCTCATTGCTTACAATTCAAATCAAATGTAATTAATTTGCATATTAATTTTCTTAAACATCATGAAACAGTCAACACATTGTCAACACAAAACCAAGATGACAGCGGAACAGAAAAACTCCCTTTTACCCAAGACGAAGGAGGACAGCAGCATTTTGTCCACAAACTCGATATCTGAAACCAAAATATCTTACACTTAGCATTTGAAATTAGCTGGTCCACCAGCCAAGGTGGCTGGTAGATGAATATATTCACTGTACGCTTGGGTTCATATTCACTGTTCAGGTAATGACTTAATTCAAAATGAGCACTTCTTTATTTTTTTATCATACCACTTGTCATTAAATAGTAAATTAAAGAAAACCACAGATGTATTAACAAGATAGGGGATCAATTCTCCATGACATTCTGGCATTACAGCTGACATTTATCTTCCTCTATGAATTTTTTTCAATTCTTTTCATTTCTGTAAGTGCTCCACATTGCCATTCTTTACATTACATCATTGTCATTTAGCAGACGCTCTTATCCAGAGAAACCTACATACTGTAAGTTACAGTTTTATCCATTTATACAGCTGGATATTTACTGAGGCAATTGTGGGTTAAGTACCTTTCCCAGATTTGAGTGTTTGCATATGTGGTATGAGGGGTCTGGATGAGTTGTGAAATTTGTTCATAGGTAGGAATAAACTCTAGCTGAGAGCAAATTGATGAATCCCAAAATGTTTATCTTTTTTTATTGTATGAAAAAAAAACAACTTTTGTACACATGAATAGTGAATCTGACCCATTTTCTTCCAGCAGGAACCCCCAAAAAGGCTTTCAGTGCTGTACACAACAACAAAAATTAATCAATTAATTAATTTGTGTAGCACATCATCATACAACAAGCAGCCAAAAGTGATTCAAATAAAAGGAGAAAAGAAAAAAGGTTTAAAAGGCAAACTAAAAGTCAAAGTATTTTATTACTTACTTTACTTATCAGTAGTAAATAAAGGCTTTATTACTTTATGTATAGACATAAAAAGACATAAAAAAAAAAAACAAGATTCACTGAAAGCAGTTTTTAATGACACTTGATTTGACATAATATACATCAACAGGAAAAAACTGATTTCACTATTTTGTTGTGGAACAATTCTGTTGCAGAAGTAGAAATCTGTTTATGTATGATTTCACTTGGAGCAATCATTAATATGAATGTAGCAGGGTTTTCTGAGACTACACCACGATTTGTGACATACATTGCCAGAGCATATATAATTACTGTTGATACAAGTCAAATAAACAGCAGACTATACACAGATACTCTACACATTCAAAAGATCTGCTGTGTTTGCTTGTAGGGTAAATAAAAACATCTATACATGTGGGTTCAGGATATTCATTGCATCTGATATGAGTTTTTGAATTTTTTGATAGCCGATGGTGTCCTCCACTGCCCATTGGCAATTTGTCAATTTCAGCAAACAAAGGATGAGAGTTCTTTACTATGCTCAGGGCTTTCTCCGGGTGTTAGTTTTGTATTTAATGCAAAGATTTTCTTGCTTTTGTCCAGTAATCTTTCCTGCAGTGTTCACTGTTCTTGTTAATTTATTCCTATCTTTGGCATTCAAATTGCCATAATGTGTAGTCCATTTTGAAAGCCAAGATGCAAAAATTCTGTTCTGTTCTGATCTCTAAAATATTTAGGCTCACATCATAATCCTACAATTTTCTTAGATTTTCTTAGGTACAAATTCTGCATTCTTTTCATATAAATATGGTCAGTATTTTCTGAGAAATATAATTTGATGTTGAAAATTTACCCATATATTTGAAAGTGTCAGTTATATTGGTGGTAAGGTCATTAATTGGTACAGGATTAAACATGTGTGGAAAGTCTTGTTACCCACAATCAACTTACCAACATTAATAGCTTATGCACTAGAGGCAACAGTTTTCATGTTCTTAACATAATCAAAATAAAAATCCTCATATTAGGTTATACTGTTGACCATAATAACTACCATTTATTTCTGGAACAATATTCTCTGTTCATGAACAGTATGACTTTGGTCTGTGCAATGCTATTAAGGTTACAGTGGAATATTTCTCAACTGAAATTTAAAAAATAAACTTTCAATTTTGTCTGATCGTAAGACATACTTCCAGTTCTCATTCAGATGTAGTTTGGGAAAGTCAAGCTTCTGCCTTGCAACAGGCCATGACAGCCAGAATTATGCAATTGGAAAGATTCTTTGGGAGTTCTCAGACTGTTGCTTTTAGGCTTGTCTCACTCTACCACACTGATTTCTTTGATAGGTATTTCCAGATTTGTGGAGGTCCATGACCATTTTCCTGCAGTCTTTGGAGAGCCTCTGATGTTAAACATTTACATTACATTATTTACATAAACATGATGATACATGGTAGTTGTCTGTATGCTATCTCTTTTTATAACCCAGGGAAACAAGAAACTGTCCAAGACATCTGTATAGTTCCAGAAATTCTAAAAACCAAGATTGTGTTGATTTGTTTTGTTGGCTTTTATTTAAAACTTAATTTATTTATAAAGAGTTGAATAAATGTGATACTCATGTTTTCTCAAATAAAATGCAAAATTTATGAGCAATACGACTTTGCTCAGTGCAGTGCATTTTAAGCAGAACAAATCATCCAATACCTTTTTTTTTCAAAAATGTATTTGATCAAATGTAAACTGGGGAACAAAACAATATTTAGGTAACTTTAGTTTCGAATATGTTGATATGTATATATTTGACATCTTAATTCCTATGATGCTTGCTGTTTTGTGCTCTAGTCACTCAAGGTGACAAATGAAGAACCAAGAAAGGAGAATAATAATGATATATTTTCTAACTCAACTGGTGTGAGACATTCACACACATTCTATGACGGAACAGAAAGGATAAGGCTTTCAACAATGCATTTTGCACCCATTTGGTTGGGCCTAAATACTATTGTGATTCTCCATGTTTTTTATAACCTTGGGCCTCTGTGAATTTCAATGTGCAGGAAGTTAGAAGTTCACAGGAAGTTAAAAATGGCTTGTTTGTTTTAGAGGAAGGTTGACACACCCAAACCTTGCAGCTGGTATTGCTTAGAGACTCCTGTACCGACACTTCCTCTTATAGAACATGCCTTTTAGAAGGTTACCACCCATGCATGCCTTTTTAAACACATTCTTTGATAAAAGCACTTCTTAATTTATGTGCTTGGAAACTGAGATTCTTTTATTTTAAAGGCTGAGTTTGAGAGGGCTTGAGTATCAATGCCTGAATGTGGCAATCAAGGTAAAACTTGGGTGCATTGTAGTGTTTGATATAATTAATTAGAATTAGTTTATTCTTCACATAGAAATTCCTTTGTCCTTTTACCTGAATAGGATGCACACAAACATACATACGTGCATACAGTGTCATTGAGTTACTCATACGCCTGATTAAATAGCAACAAAAGTATGATATAATAGAAACAATGCACATACTAAATTGTTTCTGTTTTTAAATGATCATTATTTTCATATTTTATTGTGTATTGTCTATATCATTGTATAATCTGTATCACTGCACAAAGCAAGGTAGCACACAGAAAAAAATCATCATTAGCATCCATCAGAGACCTTCCTGAAGACTGCAGGCAAGAGATAACTATAAAATAATTCACAAAAGGTTGAATTTATCACTTTAAGGAACTGAACTTTCTTGGTACAGTTACTACCCATTCAAGAGGTGGATTAAATTCAAGTGTTCCAACCACAAGCTGTGAGACAAGTGGCTCAGAAAGCATGGATATATCTGAAACAAACGGACATTTTCAAAGTGTCCATTCAACATCCCCCCCATATGGCATTCATGGACATTTTTCAAGAAAAAAGCTTCCTCTGATGGCAAGCTATGAAAAGAGGTAACTTTAATTTGTCAAACCTGTCTGTGTCTAAAATGCTTGTGTTCTGTGTTTTTCAGTGTACAATAAACTGGACAGGCTGTCTTGTTCCCCTGTGCTTGCTAGTCATCTAGTTTTACTGAGCTACCCTGCTGTTGTAATGACTGAATTGTCTTTTTGGGAGGCTTTTGGCGCATGCTGTTACAGCATGACCAATATTAATTAGTAGTTGCAATCTTCCATCCTCTATCAGCTGCACTTGGAACTGAATGTCACTTTGGACCCTTTCCAGTGATGAAACAACAACACTAGTACAGCATGACTTTCCTCCCCCTTCTGTGTGTGTGTGTGTGTGTGTGTGTATACATCCTCCCCCATGGCTCAGTTATATCTACTGTACATGGATTGACTGGGGAAAGGTAGAGAGAGTGCATTTTCCTCCTAACCCTGCATCCTTTGTTATCTTTCCATTTCAGTGCCTGGCCAGATGAAGTGTAATGAAAAGGGGCAATAAAATTCCACTGTTGTCTGTGTGAAAATATGACTGACCTGTGGATGATCTACATGATCTACAATTTATAGTATTTTCATGACGTCACTGGCTTGGTGTCAGCCATAACTTGGGACAAGTTCAGCAATGTTAGCTAATGTTCACACAGCCAACAATGTCCAGTCAGAGAACTAAGTAAGTAGCATGTGGCAACAGTTTCCAGTGAACTAGCTAAGTAAAAGTAATAGTAAAAGTGAATGGTAATAGGTTCATGGATGCAAAATTATATTAGATGTTTTCTTCAGTTTCCCATTTATCTGAAAATGGGAGGAGAAGTGTGCAGAGATGCTAAATAAGCAAAGGCAATGCCTATGGCTGGCCAGGGTAGACAGAGAAAAATTTTAGCTGTTAAAACATAGCAAAGTGTGGTCCAACCAAAATTAATACCATGTAACTACATTGGCTTGGTCTTGACTTAGAACATGATGATACATGACTGTGGTCTTTGTGGGTCAGGTGGCTAGCTAGTTGGCCATCTTATGAAATTAAACATATGCATTGTGCCAGTCAGAGAGGCCAGTAAGTGACAGGTTGACACTAGACCAGTAAAATAACAAGCTTGATGGAAACATGATTGCACAATGAGTGTATGACTGTCTGAATTCACTATTCAGCAGGCCTAGCTCCATGGGGTGGCATTTGGAGGCTATGCCATCCTGAGCTACCTTCATGCCACCTTCATGAGAGTCTGATTAATTTTACAATTTGTAGAGATGGATGAATGTATATAAAACTCAGTTATTTATAAGTGTCAGAATCCACTTTTCAGTAAATTTGTCAATGTCATCAATGTGTAAAAGCTGGTTATTAACTGCTTATTGTACACTTGCAGAGTTTTGGACCTTTGTCGTTTAATTATCAATAGTAGCTTCAGATTGAAGTTACCTAGCAAGTAAGAAAGTTGGTAATGTTAGGGACTGTTAGCTTGAATTAACACTACTGAGAATGGGCATCAGAAGATTGTTCAAGGTGGCACACAGACACAAAACCAAGTCTGGAGAAGATCGCAAAAGTGTCACAACTACAATAAGTGAAGCAGAGGCTGCTAGTCCTACCCAAAGATATAGCTGCAGTCCAACAATAAACAGTGAGGCCTGTTGCGCTCAAGAGCACAGGATGCCTTAAGAGCAGACAAGTCTGCACAGATGATTCTAAATGCATTTCCAATTTGTCTTTTAAAGGTGAAAATGTCATTTTTGTCAGCACTTGGTGGACCATATGGTTTTCATATCTTTTTCCTTTTGTTCATATCTGATTGTAGATAGGTTGTGCAGTGCCTGTTTACAAAAGTGCAAGTTATGATTCTGATATAAAACAATGTAACAGTTGTATCACAATGTATGGTGTTATCACAATGTATGTAGCTAGGTAGATACCGCATATCCATGATGCAATTTGGCAGACATTGTGTGGCTGCCCCCTAATGGAAAACAACTCAACCCAAGTTTGGCACAGCCACAGTCTGAAAAGTCCTTGAAAGATCCAGGTTTTACAAAAGAATTTATGAAATGTGTTTGGTATGTTTGGTCTGTAATTGTGCTTGTTCAGGTTGAATGAGGTAATGTGGCACATATTGTTAGTAACTTTATTGTGATATCAGTCATCTTGGAGAGACCACTAAATGAGACATCTCAGGTTTTGTGCCAATCTTAGTTCGGCTCATCAATGCAGTAAGTAACATGGTACTTATTTAATTCACCCCACTGCCTGTTGTCACACTACTTGGATTCACATTGAGAATCTGACCAGACTTAGCTGGAGAGCCAAGAGACTGAAAACAGAAGTATCTTGCCAACTAGTTACCTGGGTGGCCTGTAGTTTTAAGAGCTAGCTAGAGTTCTGTATGTTTAAGAGCTACCTAAGGGTTCTGTATGTAACATTATGTATTTTCTGCTCAGACAGAAATATTGTTTCACTATATACGTTGTTTTTTTATTGAAGTAGGCTAATTGTACAATAAAACTGATTTATTTGAAAATGTGTCAACGTTGAGTAAAGTTGAAATGTAATGTGTACATTACATTACATTACAAGCATTTAGCAGACACTCTTATCCAGAGCAACTTCCATCACAATAGAACATAAGTGTATCCGTTCAATTTAAACAAGCAACGGTATCAGACCAGGCTCACAACACTCTCAGACCAGACAGTGAGTGTGAGCATAACACTATTCAAGCCCTACCACAAGTTAACTTATGCACTCTGACAAAAGCAAAGTATACTATGATACAAAAGTCCCTAGAACACAAATTCATAATACATCATAATACTACATATAAAATTAACATTGAATGCAAAAAGTAGCAGGTGTTAGGGGGTGGGGATAGAGGTGGAACCAAGATGCAGTCTGAGGAGGTGGGTCTTTTGGCTTAAGTACCTTGACCATGAGTACAACAGCAGAGCCACACTAATTCAACAACAATAAGTGAATTAAATAATGTTCATTTATTTTATGTCTTATGTCATTTATTTTATTATTTACAAAACTCATTTTGTTTGTGATACTTGAATATTATAGGGACATTAAATAGATTTGTAAAGTCTGTGAGATGACCATTTGTGCTGTTGTGCATCTGATAGGAATCACCTTAAAAAATGTGCCTTGCTATGCAAAGTTTAATGTATTGAATCTATCACAGGCTCACTGACAATCATAACATTGTTTTAAGATGATAAAGTCATTGTTCTACATTCAGCTGTAAAGTTTCTGTAACATGTTGGTCTGTGTTGTTGACTATTTGTAATAGTGATCGACATTGCTAACTGTAGATTTTAGGGAGATGCTTTGAGGCATCCTCAGTGGTGAGTGCTGTTCTGTGACTATAAATAGTTGCTGTGACATAATATACAAAAGACAGAACTTGAATAGAAGACCAATATGAAACCTTTTAAGGGGCGGAGCAACACAACATTCTCTATAAATCACATTATTAAGTTTTTATGTCTGTGGAAATGATAGATGAAATACATAATGTATGAACATAATGCAATATGCATAAAATAATTGTCTATAGCACTCAACACCTCAAGAAGTCAGGTCAGGTGGGTCAGGTCATTAAAAGAACAGAGGGCCCTTGTGTTATGGTTTTGCTGCAAAAATGGATGATGTGTACAATTTGCAGGGCTCTAACCGACCCAAACAAATTTGAACAGACTTGAAAATTCAAATGTGCATTTGTTTCATCAACAACGATAAATTAAATGAGGGTAGCAGGCTTAAGTCACCTATTTGGTGGACATCTTGAATTAAGTGTAAAATAGTTAAACATCATTCAACTCATCATGATCTGTTTGGCTAGTTAAGTATTTTTACTTTTTGTATAAAGCTATATCTAAATTGCCGTGGGAAAGGTAGAATGTGCAAAAAACATGATCTGTAATTTTTTAAATATGCCAATGAGCTCCAGTAATTTCATTCACCATTGCATGAATTGTTGCATCAATCAAATCTGAACCATACCCATGTTTCCAAATTTGCATATGATGCAATAAAACAGGTGTCACAAGTGATTGAATTATTACATTTTAATCTATTTTTTTATTTTTTTATTTTTATAAAGATTTATAAATGGTCCCCTCATGAAGCAAAGCTCAAATGGATGTGAAATAGTGGATGTAGAAATGTAGGATCTTTGGGGTCTACTGTACTTCTACTGTACTGTCTGTCCAGCAGGGGCTTTCTTGTGTCTGCTCTTTGCTCTATATTTAGGGCCCAAGCACTGAGTGTGCGAAGGGCCCTATTGTATCCGTTGTGATTATTATTATTATTATTATTATTATTATTATTATTATTCAACTTTGGAGGCCTTTTTGAGGTGCTTGGCATGCACGAAAAGTCATGAAATTTGGCACACACATCAGAAGTTGCGTGAATCGGGGTTTATCAAAACCTTGGACCTGGGTGTGGCACGGGGGCTCGATAGCGCCCCCTTTGTCAAGTGTGTTCACTGTGGGCGTCCAATTTCACGCACATGCACCAAACTTGGTAGGCATATTGGTCTACCTAAGATGAACAAATTCCGCAATCACACCCCTTAACTCCGCCCAACAGGAAGTTGGTCACTTTGGATTTTGTGCGTTTTCACAGTCAGCGAACTTTCGAATACTCCTCCTAGAGGATTGATCCGATTCATACCAAATTTAGTCAGTATGATGCCTAGACATTCCTGATGCTAAATTGCGAAGGGATTTTTGATATCTTGCATGGTGTTGAAATGGCAAAACAATGAATTTATATGTCTCGCCACACAAAAAGGGAATTTGTCATAAGTTCTCCATACATTGCTTGATACGGCTCAAACTTCACAGGTTTTTGGTTATGATGGTTATGATGATATCCACATGCCCAGAGTGACACCCTGGTATAGCGCCACCATCTGGCAACAGAAAGAGTGGCTTTTTCAGCCATCTCAGCTCTAGTGCTCCTAGACGGTTCATCGGATTCAATTCAGATTTGGTGTACATGTGGTCACAGATGTCTTGATTTTATTCTGCAAAGGTATTTTTTGATACGTTGAACAGCGTAGCCATGGGTAAAGGTTGAATTTGGGCACCTCTAAACAGTTTTTGACCAGTTTCACCAGTCTGATGAATGACAGGATGCTTAACCAATCAAATTATGAGTTGTAGCGTGGGGGTTGTATTGAGGTGCAACGTCATGGATGTGCCTCTTGAGCTCCTCGAACAGCGGCCATGTCTGTTAATGTGTTTTGAGCACGTTAGCAGTGTTGCCAATTCACCGATTTTGGAGACATTTTGCATGTTTAGTAAAAAACAAACTCCTTTAATTGTGGTATTGTGTTAATTTGGTGCTTAAGTCGGGGATAACTGCGGACGAACTGTCCCGGTTGGAACATTTTTGACGAGTCGCAGGCAAGCTCAGCTTCGAGTCGCGGTGTTGCGAACTCACCCATGTCGGAAGGCATTTCGCATCCTTACTAAGAAATATTCGCATCCTTACTTTTATGAGAAGCAAACATCGTGTATAGTTACCTCGGTTAATTGTGGTGTTGTGTTAATTTCGTTATTGGGAGGAAGGTTGACGCACTGTCGAAATATTGCACATGGCGCAGGGAAATTCCGCTTCAAGTTGTGGAATTAGCTCCGCAAATGCATTTCACTATACATTTAAGTCTATGCATACGCCTGCGTGCGTACAGAGAAAATCTCACAGTCAATCTAAAAAAGCCCACCTGTTCGTGGTACTATTTTTGGCAGATTGCTTGGTTCACGTAAGAATAATTCTGTTGATAAACCCGAATCCTTTTAGCTGTTGCTATGACCGTGTAGCCTGATGTCATGATCAACAACACTCGTCGATTTAATCACAACATAATTCAATACGAAACACCGCTGTCTCAAACGAACACAATATGTATGGGTGTTTAGTTACTATCAAATTCAGACTGGACGATCATTAAAGCTAATATATTCAAAGGAACGATTAGTATGTTATGCTAGCCCACGGTGTGCTTTGTGCTCCAGTATCTGACAGCGCACTGAAACGGCTGAGGCTGTAAAATTAGCTATGCCTGTACTGTATGTGCTGGCTTATGTTAGCTAATTTAAAGCCATGACTTCAGGCTATTGTGATGTGGACTGCTAAATTAGCTTCTATTCCAGTACACGACAATTGTAAGTAATAGTAGTATGACGAGTCTGTTTACTGCATGTAGCCTAAGCTGTGGGGCCGTCACTTTTATTTTATAGTTAAAGGCAAGTCGCTGCTGTCCCAGGCACATCATGAGTGACCTCGCCTTATGATGTGTAACTTTTTTTGTATTTGTATTTTCTTTTGATCAATGAATTGTTGATGACATTGAACATGCAGTGTACCAAATAAAAACCAAACCAAACCAACCAACCAAATAAAAATTCACAGTGGTTCTGTTCACATTGCAATTAACTTTACAATTTACGCACTCGCTTATGAAGGTTGAACTGCACAAAATGTTTAGAATATGAGCATTATGACTTACATGCCAAAACGATGTCCTTGTAGACTACTTGATACACAAGAACTGATACTTGCAATGTTTAAAACTGTTTAAAACGATTTTAGCACACGCATGTTAAGTAAGGACAATGTCTTAAAATGAGATATTACATACAATTCAGCATCCTGCATAGAAATTAAGAAAATTTGTGAGATGCATATTTACACAGCACACAGAAGGCGTTACGGTAATATTGCAGGTTACATGAACAGGTGTTGTGTTAGTGTATGTAGTCTTTGAACATAATGACATTTGCATGTGAAACAGTTTTCTTTTGTTGTTGTTGTAGTTAGTTTTATTTGGAATCATGACAATGATGTCTGTATTGTCCAAAGACACACGTGAACATTAATATAAGAGTAATATTTGTGTTTGTTTGCCAATACCACACCAAGTGGTTGGTCATATTTTGTGGTTATGTGGTGTTGGTGGGAAATTTTAAGAAATTGCACATAAGAATTTAGCCACTTTTATAAGCAAGGGCACTGCAAGGAGTTGAACCCCGTTCCAGTAATATGGAAGTACCACTAGCAGTGCCTTTTGCTTTTTATGGCTTTTGGGGGAAAGCAAAACCATCATGAGCAACAGAGTGTGATGTTAATATTCAAAATGATATAATGGTGCTCAAGACATTATGTAGCTACTCAAAATATGTAGGTAAGTAGGATAACTAGTTAAAATTTTGATTACTGAATGTATTTGTTTCTTTAATGAACTACAGTAACCACACTGTTGCAATGAAGGAAAACCAAACCCCTGTAGTGTTAGAACAGCATACTCTGGCTGTATTAGAACAAATTGTAGGATGTGCAAATAAGTAACACTGAGTATAAAAAAATAGTGTAAGTAATTTGTTGTTGGTGGTGGTGTGTGTGTGTGTGTGTAACATGAGCAGACATAAGATATATTACATTGTATAGAAGTGTGTAAGTAATTGATATCTGATTGTGAATAAGCAAGCTGTTTTGTTAGCGCCCCCTTTGTCAAGTGTGTTCACTGTGGACGTCCAATGTTACGCACATGCACCAATTTTGTAGGCATATTGGTCTACCTAAGATGAACAAATTTCGCACTCACACCCCTTAACTCTACCCAACAGGAAGTTGGTCACTTTGGATTTTGTGCATTTTCACAGTCACCGAACTTTCGAATACTCCTCCTAGAGGATTCATCCGATTCATACCAACTTTAATCAGTATGATGCCAAGACATTCCTGATGCTAAATTGCGAAGGGATTATTGATATCTCAATCGGCGTTGCCATGGCGAGGCGATCAATTTACACGTGACCGCGCTCAAACAGGAAGTGTGACATAATTCCGCTGTACATGGTTTGATTTGGCTGAAACTTCATATGTATGTTCAATTATGGGGCACAATCACACACACACGCCAATTGTGATTCATTGTCATAGCGCCACCTACTGACAGCAGGAAGTGAGGTATTTATAACAAATATTTCAATGCTCCTCCTAGAGGATTCCTCCGATTCATACTAAATTTGGTCAGCATGATGCCAAGATGTTCATGATGCTAATTTACAAAGGGATTATTGATATCTTGATTGGCGTTGCCATGGCGAGGTGATCAATTAACATGTTGCTACACTCAAACACGAAATGTGGCATAACTTTGCTGTACATTGTTTGATTTGGCCCAGACTTCACATGTATGTTCAGTTATGGGACATCAGATGCACATGCCAATTGTGATTTATTGTCATAGCGCCACCAACTGGAAATCGGAAGTAAGGCTTATATTCCAAATATGTTAGTATTCCTCTAAGAGATACGCAAATGACCATGATTTGTCCTCATTAGATTTACTTTAATATACTGAGGTCAAACTTTCTTTGAGTTGTTTTGTGCATTCTACTGGTAAATTGATTCAATTTACACAACATGAATGAATTGCCTTCACTAAGTGAAAGTATAACATAAGAATATATTTGTGTCTTGAGTGTGTATCCTCTACAACCTTTTACTAGTCATAAGCAGTCATCAGGAACAATAACGAAGTATGTGATGATGCCATAACCCACGCGAGGCTACACCCTTGGTGCTTGGGCCCATTCATCGCTGCTTGCAGCTATATTAAATTTTGGATTTACTTCTGAAGTGGTTAGTGGGAAACTGAGACCCAAAGTCTGTTAATGTTGATGGTTTGCTCCCATGGCAGGTGGGGTGGGGGCACAGTTACTGAAAACTGAAAGTTTAAGGGGCACCTTGGCTAAAAATTTTTGAATACCACTGTTCAAATGGCCCACACTCATCATTAACATCTTATGTGTATTATTTTCTAACTGTTTCTGTCACGTTACTAACCAGTAAGCTAAAGAAATATAACTGCCAAACTGCATTTCAGTTCAGGTGTGGGCAGGCTAGTGAGCCAGCTAGCTACATTAGGCTTTAAGATTAGTATGAACCAACTAGCTAGCCTGAATGCTTTCAGTGCATCAATAATGGAATAATAATGGTATACATTGGTAACCGGTAAGATATTGTAGCTGACATTATGGAATATATTCACACACTGGCCTTGCAAGTTGAGGAAAAAGTAATATACCTTCCCAAACTTTAAACATCTAAAAAGCTAAGCGAAGTTTCAAAAATAACCATTCAGAAAATGAATGTGCAAATAAAATATATGGTATTTATTTTAGTTTGTATAACTATAGCATTGGTTCACTGAATTTACTGAAACTTGACCAAAAGTCCAGTTGACTCTTTTCTTTGCAATATACATTATAATAAATGGTTGTTCATATGTCACTGATGTAGAAAAATTCAGATGCTGCTCATAGTTGAAAAGTAAGTAAAAACTGAATCAAAATGAGAGGAAAATACTAGTAAAGAGAGTGAGAGACAAATATAGTTTAAAAACATATTTACCATCTTGTCCTGAGCTTTGTAGATGTTCTGTCAAGTCACAGCCGAACGCATTCTCACTTCCTTTTCTCTTGGATTTCTGCTTGGCAGCCTTGTTCTTCATTAGGAATTCCTGAATTTGCCAGATTTTCAGCCTGAACAAATCCTCAAATTCAAAACCACTGGTCCAAAAGTTCTATAAGGAAGGGATGAATGTTTTATTCAGACGATAAACTAAAACAAAAATAAAAACGTTAGTAAATTCCAACAAAAGGGATCCAGTTCACATCCTGTCAGACACACACTGCCTGCTGGAGGAAGTGTGAAAAAATTCCTGTGCAAGTGCCCAAACACTGTTGACGTCACAACTCTGAAAGGTTTTAGTGTTCCCTTTTTCCATTAAAAAGTCTTTGAAACGTGTAAGGCAATATGTTGTCAGTCATTATTCCAGTAACATTGCAGAATATCTCAGATGGTGGATTGGGAAGGGCACCGACCTCCTGGAAAGATTTACGTAGTAGCAATACCAGCAGCGGAGCAGAATGACTTAGTTTCCTGTTTTTTTTTTATATTGGCTTCTTTGGCTTTTTTCCCCCTTCCTCTCTTTCTCCTCTTTTTGCAACTTCCTTGTGCTGTGGCTGTGTGTTTGAGGAAATGCAGGAAGTGAGGCAAAGGATTTTTGTAGACCTTTTTTTCTTTACTCCTGTGTTTTTTTTCAGGGTTCAGCAGATGTTAAAACTGACTGTATGTGCGCGTCTGTGTGTGTGTGTGTGTGTGGTTCGGGGGTTGCAGGGGAGGGGATTTGGGGAGAGGATGTGAATGCCTGACTGTTGCTTCTCTGGTTAAGAGATAGCTCACCATTCTTTTAGCATAGCCCAAACAGGAAATCAGCTCTCAGCCTTACTTGATGCCCTCAAACTACTACATTTCCTGTACAAAATGTCTTGTTTAAAACAAAAATATAGGATGACAGGAGAAAGGGAAAAATACTGGTGGGAAACAAACAGGGATTTAAGGGGTAAAGTTGGGAAAAGGGAAAGAGGACAAGTGGTTCTTTTAAAATACATTAATGCCTTTTCTTTACATTTTAAATGTGAGGTTAAAGTCCTATTAATATGGTGTTAACTGTATGCATTAATAGTCTTAATAATTAATATGCTTGTTCCGAAATATAAATGGCAATTAGCTCAAAAAGGACCAAAATATCATCTGATCACCCTGTATTGATGTATTAGTGTGACACGCCCAGGAAATAAATCAAATACGTTTTTTAAATGTTACCATTTTTTGTATTTTTGATACTAACTGGCATGTGTTTATAAGTAAACATTGAGTAATATTAGCAGAATAAAATTTAGCTGTGAAGATAGATAAATAGGTAAGGTAGAGAAGGAAGATAGGTAAATAATTAATTGAAAGAGTTCATTAAAGTATTCAGTTAGCATTAGCAATAATGATACATAGAGTCATTTTTCAATCAGCAACAAGACAAGCTAATTTGATATTATTTAGTGGTTCAGTAACAGCACAATTATCACACAAGCCTTGGAATACAATTAACATGACAATGTGCCTCCCTTTTCAGTATCATTTAAAAGTTCAACATATTCAACATTCAATATATAACATACCTTACTGGTATATAATTATATAATTATGAACTCAAATATCTCTGAGCACACTACAGATATGATGAATTTGCTTCTAAGTTACTAAAATCACATTAAATATGTTAATGCTTGGCTGCATTGCACAGAATCAATGATACTGCCAGTGATTATGGTCATCAGTATACCTGTGGTTTCCCAAAATTTACTCCATATTGTAGCAAGGTGGGTGGAAGAATAAGGTGACAGATTGAATGTCTGTTTGATAATAGTGCTGTTGCTTTATTGAAAGGCAAAGTAACATCAGCGAACACAAAACCAGACTACCATTGAGACACACATATGATGTAGAATGAAGCTAGCTTATCACTGTTTTGTCATTTTCCTTTTAATACACCAAATGACAAGGGGAGTTCATATATACTAGTTACACTAACATATTAACCCCTATCTTGACAACCTTTTTTATATAATTATCCCACCTTTAATAAATACAGTACCAGTCAGAAGTTTGGACACAACTTTCATTCTTTATTTTTACTATTTTCCACAATTTAGAATCATAGTAAAGACACCAAAACTATGAAATACCAAACAAATCAAAATAATCTTACATTTTAGATTCTTCAAAGTAGCCAGAACATTTAAAAAAAAATTTAGAAAAAGGAAATTCATATATAGGCATCAACTACACTATTTATATTTGTCTAACAAACAAGTTTCAAGTATTTAAGCACAAGTCTTTAAATCAAAATGTCTTTGAATGCATGTTTCCCATTAAGGTGTGTCCAAACATTTGACTGGTACTGTAGATGGGTGAGCATTTGTTCCATGTGGGCTTTTATTGACGTCCATCTTGTATACTGAACCCTATAACCCTTACGGCACACACATACCTCATCAAAAGTGTGGATTCTATCCACTTCCACCGCAATCTTCCCAAGGTTACTGGAGTAGTCCACTGGCTATTTGTGAAAGAGAGTGAGTATTTCAGGAGATAAATCCTTCAGGTGATCTTGAGACAAAGTGGATTCAGGGTCTGGCAACACCACAGTAGTAGTTGGAGGTGATGCCTGTGTTTTATAAACAGCCATATAAAGATTGACAGTAGGTGTATGATTCACTGGTACCCATGTTAATATATCTTGGTTAGGGATAGTGGCTATATGCCTCCTTCATTTTTGGTCTGTACACATTTTTCTATGTATTGATGTGAGTTCCAGTCTTTTGTGAGGAGGCTGAGGCCAAAAACAAGTCCTGGAGGTGTTTCAAAAGAGAGCTCAGGATCAACCGTGACACCAAGGTCTTTGATGGTTGCACATGAGGCCAGCGAGACACCATCAAGATTTAATGTAATATTGGTGAGTTTGCTCCTGATAGACTTTGGACCAATAACCAATATTTCTGTTTTGTCCAAATTTAGGAGGAAATTATGGGCCATCCATGTCTTTATGTCTTTGAGGCAGGCTTACATGTTTGATATTTTCAAGGAGACATCAGGTTTGGCCGATATGTTTAACTGGGTATCATCTGCATAGCAGTGATTGCCAGGAGGCACCATGTATAAAGAAAAGAGCAAAGGTCCAAGCACAGATCCTTGTGGTATTCCATGTCTTACTCTGGAGCGGTTGGAAGACTCATTGTTAGTAAAGACAAAGTGATGTCGCTCTGACAGATAAGACCTGAACCAGGATAGAGCCTTTCCACTTATGCCAATCAGTCGGTCTAAGAGAATAAGATGATCAATGGTATCGAAGGCTGCACTTAGGTCTAGGAGCACAATTAGGCAGATACAGCCATTGTTAGAGGAGAGAAGTAGGTCATTAAGCGCTTGTAGGAGAGCAGTTTCCGTACTGTGATGCGGTCTATACCCAGACTGAAAGACTTCCAGAATATTATTGGACTGTAAAAAGGAGCAAAGTTGCTTTGTTACCACTTTTTCTAAGATTTTTGAAAGGTATGGGAGATTTGAGATGGGCCTGTAGTTCGGCAGGTCATTCGGGTCTAGAGTGGGTTTCTTCAGAATAGGTTTGATGACTGCTAATTTGAAGGACTGAGGTACATGTCCAGACATAAGGGAGGTATTGATAAGATTTAATAACGGTGTGCCAATTTCAGGTAGCAGCTGTTTTAAGAATCTTGTTGGAATGGGGTCTAACAGGCGGGTGCCGTTTTTAGATGAATTAATTAGGGAGGAGAAGTCACTAAATTCAATGGTTGTGAAAGAGTCTATGCATCTGCTGGGCTAGTGGACATTTCTACGTTATCTGAGGCCGGACAGGCCAGGCGGGAGGCAGAAGCAGAGGAGAGTTTTTGAATTGTGTCGCGTATCTATGATTTTGCGGTCAAAAAATGAAGTCATCACTACTATGAATTACTGGAATGCAGGGGTTGGCTGATGCAGGGCTCTTAGTCTGGTGACAGAGCTGAACAAATGCCTGGAATTGTCCTTATTTTTCTCTATTAGGATAGAAAAATACACAGATCTGGCAGCTGTGAGCACATGCTTGTAGCTTAGAAGACTTTTTTTCCAAGCCAGCTTTATTGTGACCTTCCATCAAACAAATATCCAGAAAGAAAGAGTTTATTAGGAAATACAAAAAACTACAACACCCTGATTGCATAAGTCTGCACACCCTGTCCAACTTATACTTTGTGGAAACACCATTTGCATTTATTACAGCTGTCAAGTCTTTGTGAATAAGTCTCTATTTACTTTGCACATCTAGACTTTGGAATTTTATCCCACTCTTCTTTGCAAAAAAGTTCAAGTTCCTTCAAAGTGTGAGGGGATCTCCTGTGTACAGCTCTCTTTTGGTCATTCCACAGGTTTTCAATGGGACTGAGGTCTGGGCCATTGAATGATGTGTTCCTTGGATGATGAGCTTTCGTGGCTTTGCGCCAAACATATCTTTCACAATTTAGGCTGAAAAGTTCAACCTTTGTCTCGTCAGACCATACCACATTTTCCCACATGGTTTGGGGTGACTGAATGAATCTTTTGGCATAATTTAGACGGGCCTGGATGCTCCTTTTTGTAAGAAAGGGTTTCCGTCTTGCCACCCTACCCCATAGTCCAGATATGTGCAGAATATAAGAGATGGTGGTCACATGCAAGGAGTGACTGGTACCTGCCAGAAATTCCTGTAGCTCCTTCAGTGTTGCTGTTGGCCTCGTGGTAGCCTCCCTGATAAGCTTTCTCCTCCTCCTCTTATCAACTTTGGAGGGTCAGCCTGATCTTTGCAATGTCTCTGTGGTGCCACATTTTCTCCACTCATTGATGATGGTTTTAACAGTGCTCCATGGTATATCCAGTGCCTTCGATATTTTTATATCCCTCTCCTGATTGGTACTTTTCAACAATTAGCTCTCGCAGTTTCTTTGGCAACTCTTTGTGGACCATGGCTCTCCCAGTAGGATGCAACCCCAAACGTTTAAGCAAATCCTACAGCAACAGCTGACTTCAATCTGGGTTTAATCAGAATCACTTTCATTGATGGCAGGTGTATGCCATTTACCTACAGGCATGATTTTGAATGTGATTGGTTCACTTTGAACACAGCTAGAGCCCCCATTATGAAAGGGTGTGTAGTTTTTTTTTTATTTAAAATGTTCCTAATAATTAACAATTTGTTTTTTCTCTGGATTTTTGTTTGTTGGAAGATCACATTGTTGTTATTGTTGTAATTTCATAAGGGTGTGTAGCCTTTTTATATCCACTGTAACAAGCAAAAGGAAGGTTGAAAGTCACAAGGTAATGGTCCGACAGTACAGGATTATGTGGCATAGTTACTACATTGTTAAGTTCAGTGCCATAAGTGAGGGCCAGATCCAGCGTATGGTTGCAGCAATGTGTGGGTTTATCCACAAATTGAGAGAATCCAATGGAGTCGATAATGGACAAAAATGCTGTTCTGAATGGATCATGTTCATTGTCCATATGAATGTTGAAATCGCCTACTACCACAACCTTTTCTGTGTTGACAATCAGGTTGGATAGAATGTCTGCAAATTCAGATAAGAAAACAGTATAAGGGCCAGGTGGCCTGTAAACTATTACTAGGGTAAACATCTGAGATGCAGTCTTGTCAGTAGGGGTGTGCAAAAATATTGTTTTTTCGATTAATCGTTTTTTAAAATTCGTCCGATTCGATATTGATCTGTAAAATTTATGGATCGATCTTTTAGGCTAATATGCATTTTTTTCCAGTTTTCTAGGTTCATTTCTGCAATGGTTAAACATAGCCAGAGAATTAAATAGACGGGCTCTGACATAGCCTAACTGTCATATTAAAGGCAATTACTAGTCCCCTCCCATTAGATGTCACTCCCTTGTTTAACTTTTAATGTTTAACGACCTGCAAACGCGTAGAGGAAAACCTGTTACATCAGTTTTTTTTTACTGTGATGCAATCTCTCAGTGTTCACCATGGCTAACCCTACGGTCGCACGGACGACACAGGAGAGAGACAAAACGACTGGCTGCCATTCATTTTTAATGAGAGTTGGCGATTTACAGTGACAAGAGATAAGTGGCCGTTGTAAAGCCAACTAGGTGGGGCTAAAATAGACTAGAGGTCTATTTTATGCAAATACTGAGCGAATGCAACACAGCGACTACCAATGGGAGTGAAGGCAGCGTGACACACGTTGCTAAAACAAATGATCCAACATTTTGGTTCCGGTCAAACATGGAGGAGAAGCTTATCGTGGCAATGTCGGGTTTCCCCATAGTCTACAATTGTCTCTTGATACTTACAGATATATAAATAAAAATATAATGATGCATGGAGAAGGGTGTCAAATTGTGGAGATGCCTGGTATAAAGAAGGCACTATAGGGTCGCTACAGTGTTATATATCGGCTTACCCAAGGGTGTAGGAGAGAGTTTGATATTGGGGGGGACACAACTTGCTATGAATTTTATGTCTGTATACATAATCCCAGTCCTTAAAGGAGCATATATCTTGATTGAAGAATAAAACAATATCAGGATGGCTTGAAATAAAAAGGTTTGCACGTGTAAACACCGCTTAAGTGCTTTCAGGAAGAGCTGCACACCTCTGTTACTACTAAGCTCATCTGGACATAGGAGATGCATATCTGGAGCAAAGTTTGCCCAACATGAAGGTGTGTCACCCAACATTAGGATGTGTCTCATTAGGCCTATGTATAAGAAGAGTTATTTTCCTCGTGGAGATGGAAAGTGTATGACACTAATCCACATAACCAAATGTCACACTTTGATGTAATGAATGGTGCATGCCATCCAATCACAGCATAAGACTGCCAAATATGGACTCCACACAGCAGACAGGTTTCCCTCACTGTATAGCCAGAGAAAACAGGTGCAACGTTGATGAAAATCTGTGGCCTTGAACAACAGGAAAGCGCATGGGAGTAGGCCTACGGTACATACTGTGTGTACGTTTTTTGTTTAACTTAATTAAAACATTTATTCTTCTGGAGTTTCTGAAACTTGAAATGTCGTCTTAATACTGTGGTGAAGTTTTCTTCACAAAGTTGATCGCGTAATTCTCCCACCGGTATTACTAGCTAGCTAGCTGATACTAACTTTACCTCAGCAATAGGCATATGTCAGTGACAAAACAGCTGGCTAGCTAACGTTAGCTTGTTCATTAACGATCAGTGAAATAAGTTACACGCTAATGTTATATATGAAAATTTACGACATACTCAAACAGAATACTGTTCAGTAGTAGGCTATAGAGAATTTGACACCGAAAATAGCGTGCGGAGAGTAGCCCAGAATACTTCCTACGTCCTTGATTTACAAAGGCAGTTACCTCGTGAACTCAATATATATATTTTTTTAGCCCAGTGCTTTTGAAACGACTGTTGTAGCTAGCTGGGTCGTCCCAGTTAATCTGCTGTGTCAACGAGCGGGAGCCCTGAGTTATCTTCCAAAATAAAAACTTGTTTAATGGGTTTACTGTGCTTGCGGTCGTCGTTTAACATGAATTCAACGTATCCTGAAAGCAAATTTTATTTAACCGACAGTAGTTTCAACAGCAGAGAAACTAGCTAGCTAATGGCCTTGGCTACAATCGCTGTTGCCAAATTATTCAAACGATGACTAACATGAAACAGGTTTCTAAATAAATCCACACACGCCTATCAATATCATCTACCATACTTATTCTTTACTCCAAAAAATGATCTAATGTATGTCTTTGGATCCATGTTTCCAAACCAAAGCAAACGCGCCAGCAAGACCATAAATTCACGTGACAATGGTGTGTCCTCATCTCCACACTTTGCGCCCTCCGAAATTGTGTGTATGAAATACGATAAACATGTAGTCACCTTGCACCCCTAATTATAGCTCAGTTGAGAAAAGATGTTGAAGCGGGGAATAATGAAAACATAAGCCTTCTTATACGTTCAATATCATTTAAGCCTATAAACACTATTTTTAGAGATGCGATTTTTAAAAAGTTGTTTTTAAGGACAAATTGCGTGGTTGTGTGGCATTATTGTTCGCATTTTATGTTTTTATTAGTGTCCATGGATTTTATTTCATATATTAATGATGAGGGAACAGATTTTGACAAGGTAGCATATCTCACCTGAATAAGGTGTTCCCCTAACGGAGAACTAAAGGTATCCATCCACAGTCACGTGACAGCTCGTCCTTCGGATAGTTCTTTAAATGGGTGTTGTTTGTACGCGTGTAAAGTTTACTATATATTTATCATTATACATATCCTAACTTCCTTCCTCCCTTCTTTTAAACATTCATTAATTCATTCATTCACTAATTGAATAACCCTGCGTGGCAAAATTATAGGCTACAAGGATCTGCGTCTTTCCCCAAAGTAGCTTACCTCAGCTACAAAAATGCCTAGCCTATGTATTATTCCTATACCTATGTATGAACTTATCAGTAAGTTTGTCGACAGACGAATGAGTTTGAGAATAATTTAAATGTACACTCACTGGCCACTTTATTAGGCACACCTGTCCAACTGCTCGTTAACGCAAATTCCTAATCAGCCAATCACATGGCAGCAACTCAATGCATTTAGGCATGTAGACATGGTCAAGACGATCTGCTGCAGTTCAAACCAAGCATCAGAATGGGGAAGAAAGGTGATTTAAGTGACTTTGAACGTGGCATGGTTGTTGGTGCCAGACGGGCTGGTCTGAGTATTTCAGAAACTGCTGATCTACTGGGATTTTCACGCACAACCATCTCTAGGGTTTACAGAGAATGGTCCGAAAAAGAGAAAATATCCAGTGAGGCAGTTCTGTGGGCGAAAATGCCTTGTTGATGCCAGAGGTCAGAGGAGAATGGCCAGACTGGTTCGAGCTGATAGAAAGGCAACAGTAACTCAAATAACCACTCGTTACAACCAAGGTATGCAGAAGAGCATCTCTGAACGCACAACACGTCGAACCTTGAGGCAGATGGGCTACAGCAGCAGAAGACCACACCGGGTGCCACTCCTGTCGGCTAAGAACAGGAAACTGAGGCTACAATTCGCACAGGCTCACTGAAATTGGACAATAGAAGATTGGAAAAACGTTGCCTGGTCTGATGAGTCTCGATTTCTGCTGCGACATTCGGATGGTAGGGTCAGAATTTGGCGTCAACAACATGAAAGCATGGATCCATCCTGCCTTGTATCAACAGTTCAGGCTGGTGGTGGTGGTGTAATGGTGTGGGGGATATTTTCTTGGCACTCTTTGGGCCCCTTAGTACCAATTGAGCATCGTTGCAACACCACAGCCTACCTGAGTATTGTTGCTGACCATGTCCATCCCTTTATGACCACAGTGTACCCATCTTCTGATGGCTACTTCCAGCAGGATAACGCGCCATGTCATAAAGCTCGAATCATCTCAGACTGGTTTCTTGAACATGACAATGAGTTCACTGTACTCAAATGGCCTCCACAGTCACCAGATCTCAATCCAATAGAGCACCTTTGGGATGTGGTGGAACGGGAGATTCGCATCATGGATGTGCAGCCGACAAATCTGCAGCAACTGCGTGATGCTATCATGTCAATATGGACCAAACTCTCTGAGGAATGTTTCCAGTACCTTGTTGAATCTATGCCACGAAGGATTAAGGCAGTTCTGAAGGCAAAAGGGGGTCCAACCCAGTACTAGCAAGGTGTACCTAATAAAGTGGCCAGTGAGTGTATTGTCTCAAAACAATCAACAAACAAACAACAAAAACCACTGAGTTTGGACGTGGGTTCAGACATATTAATGGTGTAGGCTAAATGCGACATATGACCACTGCAAAAGACAAAAACAAGGAAACAACATTAAAATAAGAGAACATTAATAGGAACGTATGCTATTGTATGTTGTTACGGGTATGCCACATGACGTCATGGTAAAGGGTGCACAGAGTAGGGGTTAAGGGTCACGTGACGTCAGGGTCACGGGTGCACGAAGGTGTGCACCCCAGGTATTTTAAATGTCTATGGCGGCAAGCACAGTGGTCGGGGATTACTGTGAGTACCTGCGTGGTTTATTGTGTGTATCTAATCATTCTCTCGTATAGAGTCTAATTATAACTGTATGTATACAGTCCTTGAGACGGTGGTGCATTTTTGTCGCGTTTATTTTCTTTTGTTTGTTTTGGTTGTTTTGGGTAGAACGGCGGAGCCGGTCCGCCGGTCTATTGCAGATTGGCCGGTCCCCACCGTTTTATTTCATTCTTTTGCCCACCGATCTCCAGAACCCATCTTTTCTTACCTCCACTTACTTTCTTCCCTCTCAAAGACCACTCTTTCTGAAATTCTTGTGCACCACTATCTCTCCACCTATCTTTCCTCTGGCCTGTATAAGTACTACCTAGCCAGATAAACTCTGAATCTTCGCCGCTGGGTCGTCTGTCCCGCTGGACGAAACACCAAAGAGTGAGTAGCCGGGTTGCTTTACTTTTATGTGCGGAATATTTATCCTGCCAATTCTCCTGTGACTGCCTGTAGTCACCTTTTGCAGGAGTCTGGCCGTAACAATGTGCGCCAAGACAGTTGAAACTAGCGGCAGCACGTTTGGGCTATTTCGCTTTCCGTACATCCAGTTGTGCTTGGGTGCTTCTGGAGCTTCCGTGAACAGACATGGCTATCTCAAGATGGAACCTGAATTCCTAAAGGGAACGGAATCGGCTGCTACACCGGAAAGAAGGTCCAAAAAGCGAATAACCGCCAGTGCTACCACGTTTATACAGTGGGTAGAAAGGTGCGCATGTGTACACACACTGGAACGGACTGCACCACGATTATAAGTGTGTGTTTTAAAATATGAAATGTCTTTCTGGCCAACAAAGAATGTTTTAGGCAATGCACAATGTACATTACATTTTGTAAAATAGTACACTCTATCTCCTTTGTTTTAGCCTGCCACTACAGTGTCTGTGTGGGAAAAGAGTTTAAGACCTGTGGTATGGTCCAGGGGGAGGGGCAACGGGTTGATAAGGGCCCCTCCTGTAACAGTGAGGAGAGAGAATGGGGGAGCTGAGTAGAAGCCCTGATGCCCCTTGTCGGGTATTGTATTGTCTAGTAGTGGTGTTTTTTTTTTTTTTTTTTTAAAGTCTGGAGTTGTTGTAAATAGTGTACATAGTCGCCATTAGGGGGGCACTGTAAATAAACATCCTTGCACTAACGTACTAGTGTGGTGGAGCCATCATTTACCCGGGAATCACTAGCATTGCTTTAGGTGTTGATGACCTTATATTTATTAAACCAATCCTCAGGACCATTTGTTTGCAAGTATTAATTTCAGGTTTACCAGATTTAATTTTTATCAAGTTGTCAGGGCAAATGCCCCTAATAGATTTCTTCAAACACTATGGGACTGAAGATCGGGGGACAGACACCGTCTCTGTGGAACTAAGGGTGTACTCACACTAGGCAATCCGTACCGTGCCCGAGCACGGTTGACCCCCAATGTCCAGTTCGTTTGACTAGTGTGATCGCTCTGTACACTTGGATTCGGGCACGGTACGCATCAGTGTGATCGCTAACTGTGCCCGAGCACGGAACACAAACATGACGTCAATGATGCGACTGTCCCATTTAACAAATATATCCGTTATATAGCAACAGTTAGCTGGATATCTGTTACACGCCCAGTCATAATAAATCCTTTAAGCCGTCATTTGACTAGATAGCTGACTTCCTTAAATATAACAAACTGGCTACCTCCAAAATGATCTTTGATTGGTTAGTTCTGTAGATCTATACTTAAAAATAACTCTGTGGATCCTCACATTAGCTTGATTACTAGCAAGCGAAATAAAACTAACCATAATTTACATGGCGATGCAAGCATTGCTGTTGTTAGGGGCTTAGTCAGAGTATTACAAATGAAGCAGCCAAGCTGTTTAAGTAGCTAGTCTTGAACAATCGTTCAGATAGGTAGCCTGTTAGCTCCCCAGGCAGTTAGCATCGAGTATGCAACGCAGCGATTTTCAGTTAATCGTTCTGCATGTATAAGAAGATTTTTACGAAGGCAGCTGACGTTAAGGGAGTAATTTGGAGCTTTACTCGCCGACTACAATTCACGTTCATCAATAAGGTGAGAACCAGACCCGTTATCAATCCAAATTGAAAAGTGTACTATCCAAGTAGTAATAGAAGATGTTTGTTGTTGTAATGATGACAGTAGTGCACACACAAGTAGTAGCCCTAACTGGTTAACATTAGCTAACATTATTGTGATTAGGCTACTGTAATCTGACACAAAATATTGGTCTGTCCCTTAGCATAATGACTGAAACGTCAGCTGCCTCCGTAAAAATCTTCTTATACGTGCAGCACGATTAACTGAAAATCGCTGTGTGGCATAATCGATAAATCTATAAGGCATGTGAGGGCCGTATATCACCGCGCCCAAAACGACCCCAAATATGCCACAAATTAAGTACAATCATGAACTCCGTGGGTGAGCGCTTTCCCTCAACACAAAAAGTCGCATTGTGATGACGCAAGCGTGCTCGTGTCAGAACGTTAAGCGCAATGTGAGCGCAGGCCAGCGGGGGAGTGGGTAGTGGGGACAGTCGTGCTCGGGCACGGTACAAGGCAACCGGGCCTAGTGCAAGTACGCCCTAAATTTAAGTGGTGGTTCAAGGGAAGAAGCAGTGATCCATTTAACACAGAAAGTCTGCTGCCTGGCCTTAGCCCTGATGAGTCAAGGTTTTGAGGTGTTGAGGCTGTAGGCCAAATTTCTACATATAAGAGCTGCACCCTCCCTCGAGGGGTGGTTGCCATCTCTTTTTAAAAGACCAGGCCTCCCCCACAAAGTGTGCCAATTGTCTATGAAGTCTACGTTATTGGAGGGGTACTACTCAGACAGCCAACGATTTAGTGACGTTAATCTGCTGTAGATCTTGTCACCACGCCGCACAGGGATGGAACCGGAGAAAGTTACCGACTGTTTGCGAGCTTACACACCGATTTAATTGTTAACTTAGTAATTTCTGATTGTCTCATACGGACATTGTTAGGGCCAACATGAATAATAATTTTAGAGAATTTACTTTTACTTTTACCTTTAGCCACCACATTCAAATTTGCTTCAATGTCGGATGCTTTGGCACCGGGAATGCAATTAACTATGGTCGTTGGTGTCTCTACATTAACGTTTCTCAGAATAGAATCACCAATTATCAGGGCTCTTTTAACAGGTTTCTCAGCAGGTGTGTTACTGAGGGGGGAGAACCTGTTTGAGACGTGAACCAGGGGTTGGTGGTGCACCGAAGGCTTACGTTTTCGTCTATTTTCCTGAACCGTAACCCACTTATGGAGGACAAAAAATGACATAAGCATAAATAAATAAAATAATAAATAAATGCAGAAATAAATAAATAATGAATACATTTTGGTAATGAAAAAGGCTATTTCTGTATTTTTACATTTATTTATTTCCGCATTTCTACATTTATTCATTTATTTATTTATGCATTTCTAAATTTATTTCTGTATTTCTACATTTCCACATTTATTTATTTCTGTATTCCTGTGTCCGTATGTTAATTGAGTGGGTGGTACTATACCTCAGTCTGAAGCAGGATTGGTTATAGCGGTGCGATTGGATCTACTGCTACTGCCTTGACTTGACTGAGGTTATGCACATGACGTCACAGTAAGCGGAAGTCACTGCGGGTTCCACCCACTGAGTGGCAGAAAGACTTACTGAGTGGCAGCGTTAACGTTCAGCTTGAATGCCGCGAAAACACAAAAAAACTCATCTAAAATGGGAAAGAGCTGTTGTGCGATTGACTGTATAAACAGATTCAACAAGAAATCGGAGCTATCTTTCTACAGACTGCCAAAAGCTAAAGAAAACAGAAGCAAATGGATCCCTGCAATTCGCTGAAACAACTGGAATCCAGGCACCGAAACGTGTGGCTTACAGTTTTCCAAATAAAAGTTGTAATAAAATAACAATATTTGTACAAACCACATACAACCAGAATATCCATTGGTGTCCTCATCACTTTAATTTCGCAAACAAATCCCGCCTTGAACTACGACCAAGCGTCAAGGCTTTTGCGGACATTCTAAAATGCTTAACGTGAAACGGCTTAAGGTGGCTTAATGTTCCAAAACAGTGATCAGTGATCACCAAATTTCTCTCGGACATCTGTTTTCATAAACACTTCCACCTGTCAAAAAATCAACCTCCATACTCATAGGATTTCAGTTTTACCTTACATTAAGCGTTTTCCTCTCCATTGACGCCCATTATAAGGAAAAGGCTTAACGTGGTTTAATGTTCCAAAATAGCGTCCAATGATCCATCTCCTATCAAAAAAGCAAAACTAAAATCCAAGGAATATGGTAGTTAGGCCGATGTTTCGTTCAGCACTGTCCTCAGTTTTGCTTTTTTGTTAGTTGATCACTGTTTGGAAAATTAAGCTATGAAGCGTTTTCCTCATAATGGGCGTAAATGGAGAGTTTTGCTTTTTTGATAGGAGATAGCGTTTATGACATGTGAGATGTCAGACAAATTTGGTGATCATTGATCGCTGTTTTGGGACATTAAGCCACGTTAAGCTTGTTCCTTACAATGGGCGTCAATGGAAAGGAAAACGCTTAAACTGAGATAACGACCATAATCCCAGAATTTCGGTTTTGATTTTTTGACAGGAGGAAGTGTTTCTGACAAGCGATGTCCGAGAGAAATTTGGTGATCATTGATCGCACTTTTGGAACATTAAGCCACGTTAAGCGTTTTAGCATGTCCCGGCTTTTGTACGCCTTCAGGCTTTGCTTTGTGTATTCCCCCGGGGTCGAAATCAGGTAGGCCCTACATATAAATGTCAGGAAACCCAGATTCCTGGCCACATGTCAATGTCCATGGACCACTGGTTCTTTGGTAAGTTGAAAGAATCACTGTCGAGTCCAACTGCCTTTCACTTAAGCAGATAATCGTTTGTTTTACTCCCGGTTTCGCAGTTTCCCCTACTAAAGGCAGCTATGTTGCAGCATGTTTTGCCACTCAGTCCGACTGAGGGGGCATATTCCGGTGGGAAAGTGACGTCAGTGCATACCCTCTATACGGGAGGTTTGCCTTTAGCTCGCTACTATCCGCTTATCTAAACTTGAGTTGCCGACAGTTAGTTTTAATGTAGCCCTGTGTTATTGATGGAAAGTTTTGTACGAGCCATTGCGTGGAGTTAATACCAAGGTTAGCTAACCAGCTTGTGTAATGTAGGAATGATAGGAATCGTTTGCTTCTGTCTGGTTCGCCCAGCTGACTAATCCTGCCTCAAACTGAGGTATAGTACTACCCACTCAATTAACATACGGACACAGAAATACAGAAATAAATAAATGTGGAAATGTAGAAATACAGAAATAAATAAATGTAGAATGTAGAAAAACAAATAAATAAATGTAGGAATGCAGAAATAAATAAATTAAATAAATAAATGTAGATATGAGGACATAAATAAATGTATGTAGCGGGAGTAGTTTTGACGTGTAAGAATTATATGAAGTTCATCAAAATATCAGGTTCCCATTCCCCTGAGTATCCGTTCTCAAATGTTTTACTGTTATTTTCTAATCTGTTTGTGTTGTAATGTCCTCTCCTGGCACGAGCTGGTTACCAATGAGTTGGTTGTCAAGTTCATTGGTTACTTCACATCTCGTTCCTTCTTCTTACGTTAGCGAGGAGTGTGGTACGTTGAAATACGAGCTCCGGTGACTGTCATATTAGAGATGTCTTAATCATTGTCTTTATAATCATTGTCTAACTGTATCAACAACTTTATAAACATGTAGGCATTACATTAAGTGGAGATCAAGCTATGTAAAGTATTTGTCTGGCTTCATTTATCGAATATAGTAATGCTAGCTACTTGAAACGCTATGACGGTTAACCATAGAATGTTAGCCTTGATAGCCAATGAAGCGTGAAATGACCGCTGCGAGAAAGTAGACAATACAATGATTGGGTTCTATTTTTTGATGCACAGAAACCGGAGACACGTTACTGACATATTATTGACAACCTACTTGTGCTGTTTATTTGCCAGGTAATTTGATATTGTTACTAAGACAAAATGGATTCTAGCGATACGTGTGGCTGTACTGTGTAACATTAATCCTATACGATCACAAGCTCAGTATGTACTATGTAACAATTTGGACATCTCGTTCCTTCTTCTTACGTTAGCGATGAGTGTGAAACCGGAGACACGTTACTGACATATTATTGACAACCTACTTGTGCTACTATTTGCCAGCGACGAGTGTGTGCTAATAAAACACGCGCTGTGAACCCAACCCATCCTGTCTGCCTGTGATTCCTGCAAGAGTAGCGTCAGTCGGGAACGAGGGGTCACATGTAGAAATACAGAAATAGCCTTTTTCTTTACCAAAATGTATTTATTTATTTATGCTTATGTCATTTTTTTGTCCTCCATAGAGAAAAGGCGAGACAGAAGTACTGGTAGAAGCCATTATCTCGTTTATACTCATCCCTCCATCCTCCCATTGAAGTCTTACGGTGCGGTCACCTCTCGGCCTATGGTCACAGTACCTCACATGCTGGCTCAGGTCATGCCACCCAACACTCATTGAAAGCCATACTGACCCGCACTTGTCTTTTTGTTGTTCACTCATCCCTCCATCCTCCCATTCACCTCAGTTCATTTTTCAAAGTTTTACTGCATGGTAACCTTTTGGCCTACAGCCACAGTACCTCACATGCTGGCTCAGGTCATGCCACCCAACACTCATTGAAAGCCATACTGACCCGCATTCGTCTTTCTGTCGTTCACTCATCCCTCCATCCTCCCATTGACTTCAATTCATTTGTCAAAGTCTTACCGCTCAATCACCTTTCGGCCTACGGTCACAGCGCCACATATGCTGCCTCAGGTCATTCCACCCAACACTCAATGAAAGCCATACTAACCCGCACTCGTCTTTTTGTCGTTCACTCATCCCTCCATCCTCCCACTGACTTCAGTTCATTTTTCAAAGTCTTACCGCACGGTCACTTTTCGGGCTATGGTCACAGTACCTAACATGCTGGCTCATGTCATGCCACCCGACAGTCATTGAAAGCCATACCGACCCGCACTCGTCTTTTTTGTTGTTCACTCCTCCCTCCATCCTCCCATTCACTTCAGTGAATTTCTCAAAGCCTTACTACTCAGTCACCATTTGACCAATAGCCACGGGACCTCATTTGGTGCTTTGGGTCATGTGACCCAACACTCACCAAAGGTGGGTCTGTCCCTAGCAACCATATTGTTTACCCTAGCAACCACCCAACAACGCACTAGCAACCAAATCATATACCATCTAGCAACGCCCTAGTAACCAGCTAACAACACCCCAGCAACCACCTAGCCACTTCCTAGTGATCATCTCATATACATTACCACATTTTCGCTGCCGAGTTGCAATCACACTCTGCATTTTCTTCAGGAAATGCACTTTTCTAGTTATTATTATTATTATCAGTAGTAGTAGTAGTAGATGCTGTTGTAGGTTTATTGCCAAATTGAACACATTGCTTAAGCTATACGTAATGGTTTGCACAATAAAGTTATCAATAAATTAAAACAACACAAGCTATGCTACTTGTGGAAAACAAAACAAAAACACACATTGGTTTTCCAAAACTACCCCTATTAGCATAATTGACACATCCTTGAAGGAAATTTATTTAATATACATATTATACGTGCATATACATACATATACGTGTAAATCATTTCAGTCAATCTATAGGCTATACAATGTCCAATAATGCAGTGGTTTGCAAGAGGAAGAATGGCAGCATTGGCACTTCTCGAAGATATCGCCAATCGCGCAATAAGAAGGGAATGAATTTTTACAGATCGGGCAGACGTCTTTGTGCATGATGACAAGTGGCTGATAAGCAGGTACCGTTTACCGAGAGCTACGCTATTAGAGCTTTGTGCCCAGATGGCACATACTTGGTTTTAGTGGTCACGCCACTGGAAAGGCTCCCAAACAGTGTCCCTGCCCGCATCTGCACCTCCGCCAACAGGACCTCGATTTCGGCCTCGCAAATTTTTTTTTTCTTGCAGCTCTCCATTATCAAGTAGAGGATTTGGGTTTTGATTCGAGCTCCTTTATATGCTAATTAAATTAATTAGAGGGCGTTTACAAGGCGGAGATCTAAAACCATTCAGCTATGCACAATTTCAAGATTATTTGTGATTTATAGATTTCACATCTGGGAGAGTGGTGTACACACGTTTTTTTTGTGCGTAGGTTCATTTTCTCTGAATCACACGTATGCACATTTCAGAAATGATCTTAGATCATTTTTTTTTTTATATAAATGAGGCCCCAGATAAGAAATTTTGGGTCCAATAGATGAGTTGCATTCACCCTGCAGCAATTTGGACCAATGAACTTTCCTGGAGCACTGCAATATTTCTTGGCTCAGCTGCAGCTTTTATTCCTGTGGGAAAAATTACAACCCACAGACTATGACCTACATGTTGCACAGAAGCATGGGTTGCCGTACTCTCTGAAGGCATGTTAGTGGGGCCATACATGTTTATAATCCACTGAGGTTTACACATTTACACATAGTGTTCATCCATATACAGCTGTTTTTACGTAGTTCACCTGGAGAAGGGTTTCTCTATCTGTATTCCATTGCATAGCCTACACATCCTAGTTCAAGCCCTGGTATTCTCACATCTGGACTACTGTAACTCCCACTTTGCTTGTCTTCCTGCCTGTGCCATCAAATCCCTACAAAGAATCCAGAATGCAGCTGCACAACTTGTCTACAATCTCCATAAACACAGTCAAGTTACTCCCCTCCTCACCTCACCTCATTGGCTTCCTGTTATCACTTGCATCAAGTTCAAAACCTTAGTGCTGGCATACAGGAAAGTGAATGGGACAGCCCCCTCATACCTACAATCGGCATTCAAACCCTATGTTCCACCAAGATCACTACGCTCTGCAACCATGGGGCAACTGACTGTCCCATCTTGATGTAGTTGCTTCTCTCAAACACAATCCCTGTCTGTACCGGGCCCTCAGTGGTAAAATGAACTCCCCACAGGGGTCAGGAGAGCGGTATCACCGGCCAGCTTCCAACACAGACTAAAAACCCACCTCTTCAGACTCCATCGCGGTTCTACCTCAATCCCTGTCCCCAACACCTACAACTTGTAGTACTTACTGTTTATGTGTAGTACTGTGATGTGTTTGGATTCTGTGATCTAGTGACTGATGTATAGTAGTACACTTGGCTTCCGTTGCCTAGTCAGATTGCACAAGTTAACTTGTGGTAGGGCTTGAATAGTGTTACGCTCACAGTTACTGGTCTGGAAGTGTTGTTAACCTTAACTATTCATTCAAGTTGAATGAGCGACAGTAAGATGGTCTCTTACTGTCGCTCATTCAACTTGAATGAACGACATTCAACTTGAATGAACTTAACTATTCATTCAAGTTGAATGAGCGACAGTAAGAGACCATCTTACTGTCGCTCATTCAACTTGAATGAATAGTTATGTTCTATTGTGCTGGAAGTAGTTATTTATTGTTGAAAACAGGCCTATCAGTGTTGCCATGCCTACATACAGTATAAAAAATATGAAATATACAAGACTGTCTTTGATCATTGATAATCATACCATAAATTCATGATTGTAACATACGTAAGTAGCTCTGGGTAACTGCAGCTGCTAAATGACAACCATGTAATGCTCAATTAAAAAGGAAGAAAAGAAAAAAGGTGGCTATATTTAAGCACATCCATTAGTAATTAAAATGACTTCATTTGAGCTGTATTATGTAATAATGCAATAAACTTTGATATATAAGGCTGTTCCGTCCCCCCAATAAATTCCAACTGAAATGGATAATAACAATATAATAAGCCAATGTTACTAATGAAAAACAAACTTGTCCAAGTTGTTCATTTCTTGCAGGCAGAGCATCCATTGACACATTTGTTTTTGTTGTTAACTATAATGCCAAAATGCTTCCATTGGATGTTAATTTCAAACTATTTTGCATAATGGGGAATTAAAAACTGGCAGTACTGCCTTTCACCTTGTCATTAGGTGTCTGTGCCAGCAATTTCTAAAGAATAATGTTTCTGCTTCACAGCTAATTATTAATTTGCTCAGAATTATCTTACAGTATGCCATTAGGAATTATACTATTAAAACTGAACAACGCTACTACCTTCTAACTGATCAAATACCCAATCAGACCCATTAAGTGTTTGTTTTAGACTGCAACTTGAACTGCAAACTTAGAACATATGTAACACTGTTAAAATGCATTCCTTTCAGAATAGTGTATTTCATCAAATTGTTCCAGATAACTGTAATTAGTAAAAAGGAGATTTCAGCTGGCTAAGCATTGCAGCTGGTTATCTGTGCATTTTTCATTTCCTGTCTCCAGCAGAAGACCTTTTTTACTGTGCTGGTTGTAGGTGGAAAAGAAAGGAAAAAGTTTTCCCTTTTTGCAAAATAGTATGTCAAACATTGAAAATGATGGTGGTTTGGAATAACTAAGTAACTTTACATACAATACATTACATACAAGTTTGTCAGAAATTGGCAATATTATGAAAGGATGACAGCACTGTCTGTAATGTAAGAGAAGTTAACACATTTTTAATTTTTTTGCACATACTGCCTTTTGCCAAACTTATCCTGCCTGAAATACTATGTTGTATATCCCATTACCAGGCATTTTATGCTGGTATATATATCAGCCTTAATGAACTGTAGAAGAATTTAAAATTTGGTTGTTTTAATTTTTAAAAAATGGTGTTTAGTGTGGATGAACACTACTGTTAAGGAACATAGACTGGTCGTGGCAATATAATATAATAAAGTGGGTTTTCTAAATACCAAGGATGACACAATTTAAAGGCCAAATATTCACAGTATTGCCCTGGATGTAAGGGTTAAAGCAGTGTCACGTGTTTTGGTCGTGGTCACAATTAAATCCTCACTGGGAATGTACACTTTGTAATGTATCCCAAATATGTAATGTTGAGGTTCCGCCTGAACCTTGCATCACACTTTTGGGGGATGAATCAATGTAACAGTTGAACATTTACATTTAAACCCATAGCTATAATAGCCACTGACACATATTTCAGAAAAAACTACAGTTATTTACAGTTATTTATTAATGCTTCAAAAATATATTGAGTTAACACAGTGGCATCATCAGTTCCTTTATTTATGTCACAGCTGCATCATAAAAATTCTGAAAAAGATCCTGACAAAAAGGCATCATCCACATAAGGTACATTAAGAAAACCTGTTAGAAAGTTGTTAGAAAGGAATGTCCTTTGAATAAGATAATAAATTTTACAGTATGTTCTGAATGACTTCATGATATTAATTTCATCATGAGCCCCCAACAAACAGCCAAACTATCAAATGTATAAAAAGAATAGACAGAAGAGGAAGAACTCCCTCTCTAAATGGCATTTCAATGTTGAGTATAGTTTTCTAATAACTATTCTTGTCAGCAAATACAGCCATCTCTCAGACATAAACAGGCTTTTGGACTGGCACACCACACGACATGCTCCTTTGAAAACAGAGTAAGTAGGTTTTAGCTCAGCAGGATGAATGAATATTGTTCACATTTAAGACGTCAGTCTATACTTGGATAAATATCTACTGCCATTCCCCCACTACAATTGGATGGGCACTTGCTCTGCTTGCATTGTACCATTTTTAGGTGGCTGGTATCATCTTGTAATCATTGTTGGGGCTGGGCCAGTGGTCTGCCGATGTCTACCGTGATGTTAATATAGAGTGGTGGTCTCTCGACAGACAGGACTTTGTAGGAGCATGAATTTAGCCCATCCTTCTTCCACACCCGTGGTGTCCGTCCCAACAAGCGCATCCTGGAAGTAAGAGGACAGAAATTTAACTTGAATTGCATCCAGTTTGTGTAAGTAAAGACAATTTCAAAGTAAGTAACGTTACAAGGACAATTCAACAGGCATTCCAGGTTTTTACTAGAATTACTTCTATTAACAACAAAATAATTTCTATTCACTATCAATGAAACACATGATATCAAACGCATATCACCATGGATTTTGGTACCACTTTCAAAAAAGTTATTAAAAACATGACATTTTGTTCTCAAGACAATGTTTTCCTACAAGGACATCTTCTGTATCATTTTCACATTCAATAGATTGAGGTCAAATGGCTCATGTTAGAATATTTTTTTCAGCTGATGAGGGGCTCCTCATCATGGACATCTCTGGCTCAAAGCAAGAAACTTGAAAAAGTACACAAACTTGACACATGGTACACACATACATATTCTGCCAAATGCATATGTTTCACTACACTTGCAAAAGTCATTGTTTTATAAAACAGAATGAGAGCTCGCTCAAAGCAATTTTTTTGCAGTTTGTAAGGGTGCTGCCGGAGCATGTGACTACTTGGAAATGTTATGGCCCTGGACAGTGGAATGCGGCATACAGCCAGAAGTCCACTAGTGTATTTACAGTATTAATATCCAAAAACAATAAACTAACATAAAAAAATGACACAAAATGACGTGACAGACAGTCCTATTGCAATAAATACAATACTGAGCAGAGTGATGATGACGATTATGATGATGGTGTTGATGACGATGATGAACTTTTACTATCAAAATTCTCTAAATTGGTCACATATGTTGTCCTTCTTCAGCCTCACATCAAGCTGTTCACTCTTTCCCTGTATCTGGGCAACTGGCCTGCTTAGACACTCTCAGCTAGTTCCCCCTAACAGGACAGGTCAATTTACAAGTAAGTATTTCATCAAGAAAGCAAAAATACAAGAAAAGCCTCAAAGACAGACAAAGAAGACAATTAAAACACAAAAATAAACTTCCATAATAATATAACCCAGTCTAAATAAATATGGCACAAAGATAATTACAGTCCCCTGTCAGCAATCATTCAGCTTTCCCGCTCTACATTCTACATAAAGATGTACACAGGTGTGCGCTCCCTCACATACTCTGACTGAATGTGAAACCAGGAAGTAAGCATGCCATTTGTTATGTCCTGTAATGCTTAGTTAAACTGGCAATAACAAGGAGCAAGAATACAAAACAATGGACATCACATTATTAAATGTACTTGTGTTACATTTAATGAATAAATGACCATAACTTATGTTGTGTTGTTTGTGACACTTAGCCATGGAACAGGACTAGCTGGTGTGTTTACCACATGTGAGGGGGGTGTAGTGAATATATTGGCTAGGCTACAATGACGAGGTTCTGCAACCTGAAAAAAAAAAAAATCACACAGTTCAAGCCTCAAAGATTTTTGTTGGCAATTTCCAAAAAACTAGAAGCAGCTAGACTAGAAGTCATGATGCAGAGTGGCGTTATGGCTGAGGGCAGTGATAGGGGTCACACAAAAGTCACAGACCTTAAAGGAAAGGGTAAATTTACTTAGAAGTATCCCAGCAAACAATAAAAACGTGCAAAGTGTGGGTGGATTTGAAAAACAAAAAGAATGTAAATTTCTAACAAACAAAAATGGAAGAACCTAAAAAAACAAACAAAAGCACTATTTGCAATTATCACTATATCCATATAGCTTGCAGCAGCCACAAAATGGTGCACCTCCAGGGCTGCCCTGATAGAGACATAGTATACGTGCATCCCTGTGGATAAGACATGCATTGCCACATTATACACATGTATAAAATTACATTTTATAAATATGTATGGTTTTGGAAGTGTTTTTTTTTCTAATCTCAATTGTACATTTAAATTTTTTCTGCCCGAAAAACTGATGGGGATACTGCAGTGTAGGAGATGCAAATGTTATGAGGTGCAAATGCATTCATATCATCATAGCAACAGAATGGAATCAGATAAACTTGGCTTTGCAACAGCTCAACTGTATAACTTCACTGACATACATTGATAGGACACCAATGTGCACCAATGAGGTATTTGTCATTTAATAAACCTTCCCAAGCCTGTCCAATCCCAACAACCCATTACCTGTCTTTGTTGACCTCATTTCCACTGTCTCTCTTGTGGAAGACCATGGTGTAGCGGGCTACTTCAGGAGCCGGGCGCACAATTTCCATTTTCTGAAGCTCTACCCTGAGGAGGAAAAAAAACACGGTTTCCTATAAGAAATAGAAATGTAATCTTATTTTATTTACAGCACAACAAATGTTGCTGAATGATGAGAATAAGCCACCCAGCTCACCTAGGTGTGTAATTCTGCCAAGTCTAGAATGTATCTAGGACTGTGTTGAGCCTGATCTTAAACACTCTTTCTGCTTCTAATTGGAATCCATGGAAGCTATTCCATGTATTCATAAAGTCTTTCACAAGAGTTTATTCAGCCATTGTGGAAACCACTTATTCAACATACTTATCCTTATTTTTTTTTTTTAATTAATTCATCCTGCAGGTTGAGAAGAATGTATTAGAATTTGCACCAATTCTCATTCACAGTTCTGCAGTATAGAAGTCTTACCTAGTCAATGCTGCATACAATGTATCTAATCGTAATAAAATTAGCTGTCCTAAAACTGAAAACCTTAGATTTGAAATAGGTGGCTGTAACTTCCCAATATACCTCATGCGATTGTGTTGTGGTCATTTAACATCTGTACCTGAACTACATAGGCACTGCCAATTCTATCATGTTAAAAAAAGAACTGGCCAATTGTCCGCACTATGGGAGACAAGAAATTGCTTAAATTGTCCACATCCTGACATCTTCTTCCATTTAATAGAAGGGAAATTAAATCCATCCATTACTAATATCTGTCCTGCAAAATAGACTTTTTATATTTTCATAGAACATTGTGTTATGATCTGATTCCAGTGGATGATAATATATTCCCACCAGTTTTTCTCAAATTGGGTTCTGAGGTAGGAGGCCTCAGGGATCATAGAAAAATAAGAGAGTTGTATATTTATTTAAAGAAATATTTATTTAATTTAATGGGTTAATAGCACCCATTCACAGCACTGATGTTTTGTGCATGTGCATGCACACGAGTACTTTGCTGGTTTTGTGCCTTTCATCTAAATTAATCACATGCTGCTTAACATATATGGGGCTAACTTGTTCCATGATCACCGTGTGAAAAATAATCAATCATGGCCCAAAAACTTGTGTAGAGCACTGTAACATTACATAGCTATACCTATTAATTATAGTGACCATGTAGCAGTCATAAAGTTGAAATAATTACAATAAAATGTGCAAAGCTGCTGGTGATATTCATCTGAAACTAACTATAAAATGTGAACTCCATCACTAGCTGAAAGTCAGTAACGTGGTTCACTGCTAGCTAGCTAATGTCACCTGGTTATCTAGCTAGCTAACCAACCAGCCACATTCTAACTTTGAAAGAAGTGATTTCGTACCATGTTTTTAACTTACGCTCACTGAAGCAAGCTGACACAAGCAGGCCAAGCAGATCAGGCCACTGGCTCAGATCAACTCAACATGGAACCCAATATGAGTGCAATGCTCACCAATTTGGAGCATTAATGGAGGAATTGAAAACAATCCTAGATTCCTTTTTAATACCATTGCAAAATGTTCTAATGGCCAGTCTTCACCAACAGATGTCATGAACAAAAGGAGATGATTTCATGAACTTTCATTGATTAAAAAAAAAAAAAAAAATCAGAAATTAGATCCACCCTCTCCCTCATTACATTCACAAGGGCATGACATCTCATCTAAAGCTACTCAAACTTAAATCTTAAATCTTTTTCCCCCACTGAATAAAATGGGCTGGCTCTCTCTACACTTATCTGTATCTCTCTACACTTGTACTTCTTGACCAGAATACTGCCTTGAATACAACAGATCACCAGATCCTTTTGAATAGACTTTATTGTGCCATCAGTCTTAATGGAGATGTGCTGTCTTGGTTCAGGTCACACCTCTGACAGATTCCAGTTTGTGAAAGTAAATGAAGACACTGCTTTCTAAAGTTAACTCCAGTGTCCCACAAGAGTCCTTGCTCTTCTCACTCTTGCTCTTCTCACTTTGGTATCGGCCAAACAGCTTTGGCCGATACCAAACTTCCTACTTCTAAATTGCAGCAAAACTGAAATAATAGTTCTAGGCCCAAAAAACTCTCCTCATACCATGGAGACTTGTGCTGAATTCTGATGGTCACTCAGACATCCTGAACCTACAGCTACATGTTAAGGGCCTTGTGGTTACACTTTATCCAGACCTTTCTTTTCAACCCCATTCAAAAATATTTCAAACTGGCTTTTTTCAGCTATAAAATTATAGCACAGCATGAAAGACATGGAAAAACTAGTCCACACATTTTGTATGTATGTTTTGTATGTATTGAGTAGGTTGCTGTAATGCCTTCCAATCAGAATGCTCAAATGCCTCTTTAAATCCCCCAACTTCTTCAAAATGTTGCTTCAAGAACAAAAAAACATGATCATATTACTCCAGTTGTAGCATGGCTTCACCAGGTAACAGCTGAATATAGGACTGATTTCAAGTTCTCTCCTAACTTATAAGGCTTTAAATGGACTGCCGCCCACTTACCCACAGGGTGTATTAATCCCCTATAACCAGGGGCTAAATTGGGAATTGGAAGATGCATGAATCTTTAGACCCGGCAATATATATATCAAGCTGAAAGGAAATAAAATAATACATGAAACAAAATAATAATAACCATAAGTGTCAGCTCAAAAGAGCTTCCAAACAGCTTGAAATGATGAGCTCTGTGAAATATGACTCCTTTCTCAGTATGCTATGTGATCCCCTGACCTTTGTTTGGTTGGCCCTCCTTTGAAGAATGGGGATAAAAATATCAGGAAATGTGTTCTGAAACAAATAGACATGAGAGTTGACACATATTCCATTTTCACTCTCAATTGTCTGATTACACTGTTAATCTCAGAGAAAACCCTTTTGCAATCTACACTACCTGCCTGCTGTGATCTGTGCTACTGCTGCTGTTTTTGCTGATTTAGCAACCCCCACTCTACAATATATTCAGCAAAACTTTAAATTGGATGTTTAGCCTTTTGCTCCCCATGAATAAAAATACAGTGATGTGATTATATTATTACATTATAACTGTTTCAGATTTGTTTAAGGTATTTATCTCTGATGCATCATGTAGATAAATAATTTAAAATTATCATTCTATTGATGAAAATCTTTTATGAGAAACCCCTGGTAAAATCAATTACTTGTGAGGAAGCAAACAAATGCGTTTTTGATACTACAACATTTAATTGCACCGTACATTTACCCCCTAAAACAGAGAGAATCATCTGTTAGATTCCTCTTTTCTCCCTCTTTTCCTCCTTTATTGCTTGGTGCCAGCTCAGTTGGTTGCACTTTTGTCTTTGTTTAAGTCTGCATTTTATATTCTATGTAAAAGTTGTCTTCTTAATGCCAGTTACCAAACACCCAATTTGTCTCAACAAACTTTTGACATTGGATACCAATGGACATAATGGAATCACCATACACCGGACACTCCAATCGCTTATATTTAAATCACTGCTAAGACTTTACCATATTTACAGATTATGTATATCTAAAACAACATTTATTTCATGTAAAAAAACAGTAAGATTCAATATAAAATATAAATATAAATAAGTATAAAATGAATTTTGATAAAATGAAATAAAAGCAAGACAGGATGAACAAGGGGAAGACATTGTGGCTAATCAAAAGCTAAATTAAATTAATTAAAGCTAAAAGTAAGTCTTAAGCTGTTTTTTTTTTTTTTAAACTAGGAATAGAGGGTGCCTGATGATCATCTAGAAGTGAGTTCCAAATCCCAGGGACATAAAAACAAAAAGCTGCTTCACCACTTTTCTTATGATTGACTCTAGGAATGTTGAGTAAGCCAGTGCTTACCAGAATCAGAATCAATTCTAATCAGGCTGCAGACATACAGTCCTACACTACTGTCTGAAAGCTTCCTTGAACCAGTGACTTTTTATAATACTGAGACCATGTCTGTCCCATGTTCTAGAATTCATCAGTATAAGCTTTACAGGAATGTTTTTTTACATCTTAAATCTTATTCCTGTAACAGCTCTCCACTCCACTCCAAGTGCCACCCACAAGACTGTTTTTGAATTTGAATTGATAGATGTTAAATCCCTTACCCCCAAGGCAGGTCTTGTTAAAGAGTTAATCACTGACTATGACCTTGATGTACTGAGCTTAAGTGAAGCCTGCTTTATGGGTTCATTGCACTCAAAAGCCATTTTCTCATATAAACTCTGGACAATATCCGGAGAATCAGGTCCGGTGTTTTGTTAACAGCACATCGAAGATAACCGGTTCGTAATTTGGTCATAAACAACCGAGTCTCTTGCCGTTCCTTGAATTTGTCTGACAATTTCGGCGTCGGCCCTTACCGACTTAAGTTTCCGAATCTCGTTGTCTCTCCAGTTAGACATTTTCGTTGGCATCTTCGTGTAAATGACCCTTCCTCTTCACCCTCAGATGTTTGTATTCTTCCAGTTTCGTGCCAGTCACATGATGGAAATGTCATCAACATGCCCACTCGCTCGCTGTGAATTCTCTGGACAATGACCTGTTCACACATGGACTCAATCGGACATTACACGGACTTTGTACTAGGGAGCTGGCAGGGTAAAGTCCGTTTAATGTCTGGTCCAACTGATTCGTTCTCACATACAGCTCCTCCGGGTAATGTCTAGGTAAGTTCAGGGTTGCAGTGCATGTCTGAAAGGGGCTAAAGAGGTGTCCCCTATCAGCTAATCAAACCTCATGCCTCAGACCACATACCCTTCTGACAAGGGTGGTGGTGGCGCAGTCGCATTTATGAGTCTACCCTTTCTGTAGTACCTAAACCTGGGAATAAGTTCTCCCCTTCTGAAATTCTTTTTGTGAATTTGTCTCCATCTCACAGTTTTTTGTTTCTGGTCTTCCAGCTGGTCTTTTGGTGTTTTTAATGAATCTACTGAATTTATGTTACCTGGAAATTCTGGCAGATAAAGTTGTAATCATAGGTGACTTTAACATACGTCTAGATCAGGGGTCGGCAACCCACAGGGCTCTTTAGCCCCTGTCTAGTGGCTCCCTAGCTTTGTCAAAAAATATATGTATATGGAAATGAATAATTTTTTTTTTAACATTTTGCTATCATTGTTGTAGGCCTAAAGTCATCCTTACATTATCCAATGTTCAAAATTTATTGCGTGCTATTCGTTTCGGTAAAATAACGCATGAACACATGAACACACAATATGGTAAACAAACAACAACAACTGGATGCTTGTTTCCTGAAGTCTCGCACAATAGACCAATACTTCCATGTCGTCACACAGGGGGATGGTGGCAGAAAGTGGCTTTGGCTCCCGTAGACTTACATGTAAAATTCATGACTTTCTCAATTTTATCAAATAACTTTACCATGTTTCTATAATGTTGGTATCATTTTTTTGCATTGTAGCAGTTACATACTACAAAATATATTCCCACAAACATGATCACGAGTAACTTTAGAGATTTATTTTAACACGGGTTTTCCCCCATAAAGATAGCTGACCGAATGCATGTGTCAGCGAGCACTTTAACAGTCACCGACCGTTTTGGCTAGTTTCGAGGTAAATTAACTTATTGACTGCCTCTAGCCTTAGATAAAACATAAAACTTTACATTGGGATTTTGTTTCTTATTAATTTTACACCTGACAGCACAACTCTTTACTATTACTGGCGATCCGTTGATCTGTGGCTAAACTGCTACCTAGCTGCTAACGCTAGGTAACATTACTAGCCTGCTGTTTCCCCATAGAATCATATGGTTTCCCCGGATTGGACACGTTACCTTTACAATTCTTTCAAAATTGTAGGCACACAGAATCATTACTGTAGACAGATATTATTTAATATACATCTGACAGATCATGTAAAAATTATAAAATGTAAGAGTACATGATGATAACACAATAAAAGACACTGTCGGAAATGGTCAATTTTCTGCTGGTACTCGATACTGCGTGGTGGCTTTCTGCCACCAGCTAGTGCTCACGCGCCGCAATGTTTGTAAACATAGGAAATGCAAAGTTACCAAATAATCATAATAGCCTGAACTGCAGCCACCTTGTGGTAAAACATATGAATGAATGCTCATTTAGACCTATTAGTAATGTTGATAGGCTAATTTAGAGTTCAGGTGAACTAAATAGCTGTGGTACCTGCATTTAAAGGGCTCAATATTTTTTGCGGCTCCAGACAGATTTTTTTTTTTCTTTCTGGCCAAAAATGGCTCTAAGTAAAGGTTAAAGGTTGCTGACCTCTGGTCTAGATAATAATTCTGATCTCTTTTATTCCACTGTTGATTCTGTTGCCTTTGACCATTGTGTGTCTGGGCTTACTTATTGCCAAATCACAATTTAGATCTAGTCTTATCATATGCCATTGATGTTATGAATATTACTATCA